>OX941083.1:8520700-9908200 GCA_954870635.1 Arctium minus
ACAACAACTATGATCATATTATACCATCAGTTTCTACTCTCGTTAAACAACTACCCATTCCGGAAAAACCACCCATTCCGGAGGAGCCATCGAAACAAGACGATGAAGTTTTGCCGGACAAGTTTGAAGAGGAAGTCATCCCCGTCGTGACCGAGTCACAACAAGAAATTGTTATCGAGGCCAAAGTGTCGGAACTAGATCTCGGACCAGTCACCGAAGACACCGAAAGCAAGATAGTGGAAGACATTCTCGAGCCAACGAAAGCGTTGTCACAAGAAGTCAAGAACGGTGATTCCGAAGGTGACACTTCAATTATTACCGCACCCATAGCTCCGGTTGAAACCAAAACAATTCCCGGTAAAGTTACTTTAATCTCTCACCCTTTCGAATTTGATAAAATATCGCTCGTATGGGGTAATACATACCGTACGTAGCTAAATGCAGAAATCGGTTACGTACTCTCTTAATCCCCACATGCCCCTTCCTCGCAACCACTGCAAAATTACCTGCAACTTGTGATTTTATTTGATATGATTCCTTTTTCTTTTTGCTTTTCTTTTTTCCAAATATATTTTCAAAATGTATTTTATGTTTTATGTGGTATTTAGAGAACAAGAGAGTTTTCAGTTGACTATCAGTTTTATGAAGTTGGTTATCAATTATAACCCTAACGTTTAAAAAACTAAAAAAAATATGTGATTCAATCAAAGCAATTCTTGAATTACAGCAACAGATCCACAATCAACACTAAAATTGTCCCCGTTATTTGACCAATAATTACAGTGATTTAACCACTTTGGTTGTAGTGCAATGGTTAAAGCTTAAGTGGTTGTAGTGAAAATGTCATCTTCCTTGTGTTCGAACTCAGGTGCTACCAAATCCCTTGTGGGTTGTGGCCATAAAGGTTCACCTGTAAAAGGCCATTTGTGATCATCGGGCATATTAGTCGATACACATAAGCCGACAAAATATCTACGATTACCTAAAAAAGAATTACAATGATAATTCAAAAACAAAAGGTAATTTAGATGGGGAATGGTTTCATTCAAACACCACGAGATCAACATCGTCAAAAAACAAAAACATATATCATAAAATATAGACGAAATACCAAAAGGCCTTTGGCCTAGCGGTATTAGAGTCTTTGGCCTCCTACGAGATCAAAGGTTCAAACCTCACCTGGAAGGTGTGTGTGAGTTTATTTGTTGTATTTACCGTATATAAATATTATATACTTAAATATATATATATATACCAAAATTATAAATTATATAAACAAACAAGAAAATTTGAAGACCAACAAAAAAACATTCAAAAATTAGGGAAAATGAAGAAATCCATAGGTTACGAATGCCTTGGCAAAATGCAGAAATTGGTTATGTACCCTCATAATTGACACATGCTCTTCATTACCAAAATAACGTCACCACCTCCTGCAAAATCAATTACAAATTTTGATTTGATTACTTTATTTCTTTTCTCTCTCAAAATATGTATATAAAAAAGGGACACTACATAAAAACCTAACGATTTTTTAGATTTTTGGAGATCTAATCTAAGGGTCATCTATCAAACGTTAACTCAGTATCACTTATCTTATCTATGCATGAGAATGAGAATGAGACATCTCCCATCGGGAAACTCGGTATACGACCTCGTTAGGGTTGGGGATTCCTGCAAAACTGGGGATCGGGGATGGGGACGAGAATCCCCTAAAATTAAAACCAGAGACGCCGTCCATCCCTATATATTATATATTTATTATTAAATATATTATTTATAAAAAGTTAGATTTAGAAAAAGTATTTTGACCCTTCTTCATATATAGATTTTTTACCAACTTGTCTTACTTTTTCTAGATAAAAAAACACGGAGAGGTGAAAGCGTATGATAAAACAATTATGTATGTTGTGATTTTGTTAACATATGAATATTTGATACTTTATAAAAGCAAAATTTTGGAAATAGGTGAGATTTAAAAATTGACCATTTCGGATCGAGTGTCGTGTTTAACACATTTGATTTAGACTATCTCACATAAACAGGGAAAAAACATGATTCTCTATTGGGGGATGGATGTGATCATATTTCCCCATTGGGGACGGGGATGGAGATTGGGGATCGAAAGGATAGGGATTGGGGTCCTCGCCCTATCCTGGACTCATTCCCATGCCTAAATTCTTATTGTGAACATGACAATGACTAAAAATCTTACCGGGTAAGTAAGAGAAAAAAACTCTTACATAATTAACACTTAACGGATAAGAGACACTTACCAACAATCTGTTTGATGACTTAGAATGTTACTCAACACTGTAAGTCAATGTTGTAACTCTTGCACGTAAACACTTATCCATTCGTGTCTTATACATTCACTTTTTTCATTTTTTAGTATTATTGTTTTGACTTTAAAAAGACCATTTAGACTTGTAAAAAACGGTTATTGTGGTAAAATAAAAGTCCGAAAACCTAACGTACTTTTATATTTTGAAGGATTAAGTTTTTGGACATTTTTTTTGAACGAATAAAATAAAAGAAAGAATAAAGTTTAATTTTGGTCCTAACATTTGCAATTTTCCACATATATCGTCCTTAAACTTCAAAAACTCGGATTGGATCTCTCAAGTTTGTCAAAATTCCTAATGGTTTAGGTGCCTCTGTCTAACGACGTTAACTTTCTTTTTTAAGTCCAACTAAATGAGTCATTGTGCCTATGCCAAAAACAAATGAAATAATATGCTCAATACCAAGTTTGACGTAATGTTTGCTTCAATTTGTCACAAATGCATTAGTGATATGCCGAACAGTTAATAATGAGATGCTTGTATTAGGAAATAATTGAGTTGGTTTAAAAAGGCATTCTTTGTCACACCCTAATTCACCTGGGAAAACGACTTATTAAGATGTATTTAACAGAAGTAAGATCTAGTGAGTTAGATAAAATCTCTATGACTAAACAACAATGTACTTAACATGCACAAGATTTATTCAAATACATAGACTTCATTACTGCTTAAGTCTAGGTACGATTATAGCCCTTCTCATTTCTTTTGTCCACACTCGACTTACTTGCTAACGCAAATGCACTTCACTAGTTCGCTCACAAGCTCAGTGGATCCTTATCTGATAAACAACTCCTTAGCATAACAAACATATCATTATTACACGTTCCTCACATAAAGTCCCATGCAACAGGAAAACAACAACCCACGTTCAATACCTATGTTCATGTACTCATATATTAGACTCTAAAGATGATTCATATCACTCATATTATTTCTAGTTGTTTAATGTGGTCGTAACTCGCTATTGACGCATGCAAGACGGTTATTGCTTCAAGTATTTATTACACTGGGTATTTTCGTTCCTATCAAACGTCATTGATGCAAACCACAAGGGTTGTGGCGTATTGGTTAAGGTCCTGAGGGATGTTAGTGGAATATCTTATCTGCCTAGATTAGAATCCAGGCGTACACAACAATTGTTGCCATTGAGGTTTAATCAGGGCTGATGTATTACAATCATAATTTTGTCAAGTGATTAGTCTAGGCATAGCCTAGGAACCCCCCCCCCCCCCAAAAAAAAAAAAAAAAAAAAAAAAAACATCACTGATGCATGCTAGATAGTTCTCACCTCTTACCCACGTATTCTCACAAAGCGAATGCTAACATTCTCAATGGATTAACAACTAATTCATACATATTGTATATTCATATTATGCATCCCAGTAAAAGACACATGTAACTCACCTAATAGTGTAAGTCGGACAGTCTCACTTGGAATTGCACCAACATAAGTCAAATACTTAGTTAAGTTCTCCAGTAGAAACCTATTAGTTATTCGAGCAACACCCACATGGAGTTCTCCTAGTACTACGCCCTGAATCGTCGATATCTAAGCATCTTTTTTAGTCTACTTTCCTGTCACCTCGTATTGTTTTTGCTTTAAGGCTTTAATGTCTTTACTTATTTTAAAATTATTGGTAACGTAAATAAATCCCAATTGTGGTCTAAAGAGAATTTTTTCCTTCAAGAAAAATCAAATATGCTCTCGATAACTTTTTTTTGTAGCTTTCAAGGACTAAATAATAGTACATTACTATATATGGTGCTAGGGACTTGTTTAAAGGGGTGTTCGGTTCGTTTTCCTTTAAGTCCCGTATGGATAAGTTGTATGTATAATAACAGATAAGTTGTTGTTCGGTTGGTGTGCTGAATAAATAGTCTGAATGTCAAAAATGACCATTTTACCTCTTTCTATATTTTTGTTCGAGTAAAAAAATTGTTTGTATTTCCATTCTCCACTGGTCCACCTCCACAAACATAGTTCCAAGTGAAGTCACCCTCAAGTAGTCAAGATGTTCTTCTCCACCATGAATCTACTCAATTTTTTTTTGAATGGCAAGTTAACACACACACGTTCCAGCGGTATCGAGCCTCCATTACGGGCAATCTCACTAATCCGCTGCGACCCGACCCAACCTTTGGCTGAACTCGACCGGCAGGGTAGAGAGTCCCATAGACTGGACCCACCCGAACCGGCCCCGGCCCCGAAGAACCAGACCTAGAGTCTGGATATCTCAGGAAAGTGTCGCTCGTGGGAATCGAACCCGGGTAGTGTGACTTTCACCCCACACCCCCCTAGGATGTTACCTATCCAACTGAGGTAACCCCCTTTGATAAACATAAACCAAATACAAACTATAAACCCTAACTTCCCCTCTTTCAAGAGGTAATCTTTCGTAACCAAATTTTAATGTTTTGTAACCCAATTTTAATGTGAAACCCATGCATCTTAATCCTCGTCCTTGATTTGATTTCTTTTTTACTTTTTTATTTTTAAATTATTAAAAAAAGTATTTAACTTTTAAATAACTTTGAAACATAACAGAAATTTTTTATATATCATAAATAAACAAAACAAAATATATAAATATCAAACTTGAAAGACCATTTTATAATTAGAAATAGTTTAACATCAAATTAATAAAAAAATATGGGAAATTAATTAAAATGACCGTATTTGAAACCCGTATTACCAAAATGCCCTAAATCTCGATGTGTTTGCCGAAATACCCCTTTTGTCCGGGATATAAGGCCGGGATGACACCCATCCCGGGGTTAGCTACAATATCGATCTTCAACAGTATTCGGCCGGGATGAATAGTGGTTTCCCGGCGTTAGGGTCGGGATGAATAGTGAAATCCCGACGTTAGGGCCGGGATGGGGGTCATTTCCCGGGGTGAGGCCGGGATTGGGTTGGGGATCCCGGGGTTGGGGGCCAGGATGGGGCGTTTAGGGTTTTGGTTTGAGAAAATTAGGGTTTGGTCCTATGATTTTATGTGGTTTCAAGTGTTTTTCACGTTTTTGTTGCCTGATTCGTTCTACTGTTTTTTTCCACTTTGTCATACAATAATTGTACTTGTCATTGAATTTGTATTTGTCATTGAATTCATCTTCGGCTATAAATTTTGCCTATAAAGATCAGTATAATGCAAGGCATTCATCACATCCATTGCATTTTTATTTCTTGCTCTCACTTTCGTCGTTTGAATTGCTTCATTTTTCATACTATTGAAAAAATGAGTTCACATGTTGTAAAAGCTAAACTCTATTTATGTTTCGATGGTCAGTGGGTTCAAAACAACAATGAGTGGGATTATATTGGGTACACAAAGCATGGTGTACAGATTCCAGTATTCTATACATATAAGAGGTTTCTTCATTACGCCATGGGAAAATGTGGAATCGAAGATTCTGCTACTTGCAAGTTGGTGTTCAAACGTGAAGACCGCTCACTAGTGGAGCTAAACAACAATGAACTAATCCTTGGTTTTATGCAACTTGCAGCCGATTCAGAAAGACCTCCAAAAGTCTTTGTGTATGACGCAACATTGATGTGCGACGAAGGTGATGACGAAGATGATGCCGGAGGTGATGACGAAATCCATGTCGGTGGTAGTCAACAGGAGCCTGATTCTCAATTTCAGGCATCCTACGACACCACACTTTATTCTGATCATTCATATCGTCCTTACGACTCTTATCCCGATGTTGTTCCGGAGACACAACTAGAAGAAAAAGACGACGAAGAAAGACGGTTTGCTGGAGTTGCTCATGACGAAACCCATGTTTTCACAATGGGTATATCTGATCTGGACAGATCAAATACCGATACTGATGAGGACGAAGAAGAAGAAACATATACCCCTAGCAATAAATCACTTGGTGAGTTAAACGATTGTTTTGATATGTCTCTTTCCCTTCCAAACCCGGAGACCAATATACCACCCTACCAACCCTTACCTTACAATCGTGGTACAAGCATACATAAAGGAACACTATTTGATACGAAGGAGGAAATGACCATACAGCTCGGAATTAAGTTCATGGAAGAGGGTTTTGTGTTTAGAACGGAGAAATCCGACAAAAGCAGATACGTGGCTGTCTGTGAGCAATCTCTAAAATATTTAAAAAAAAACGCAACACTCTAAAATCAACGCAACATTCTAAAATTAACACAATACTCTAAAATTAACGCAACACTCTAAAATTGTCGCTCTCTCTAAAATATTTAAAAAAAACGCAACACTCTAAAATTAACGCAATCTCTAAAATATTTTAAAAAAACGCAATACTCTATGTAACACCCTTAATTCTAAAGATAGCAACTTGATAAAAATTTTCTAAATACATCAACAAATGAATCATCTACAACCACAAATTTAAATTCAACTACAATACACATATACCACCTTATTTATACAGACTATAAAGGTCGGGTGCTACTAATATCCATGCATAGTCACTATCTCCATAATGCGGAAGACTTCACCGAATTCTTACTTTCAGATCTAGCTAAGACTCTACTCTTCATAGTATTGCTAGAACCAACCCCCAACCTTGAAACCTGATGCACATGCCGACAAATAAAAAGGTTAGGCTTAACGCCTAGTGAGCTCAAAAGTTTTAACATGAATGAATATATCTTTAAAAGACAGGAAATCAGTTTTAAAGCAAGATCCTTCGAAATATTATACGTCAAAATGGAAACGACACATTTTCCCATAATATACACTTTTAAGGACAATGCTTCCCAAACATGCATTTCTTATAAAACGATGCAACCCGTAACTCACCCAAAGCGGGGTCATAGTTCGATACTCGAATGCGCAAAAATGTAAATAACACTCGAGTCTGTAATTATAAATATGTAATAAAATGCATTAAGATGTAAGCCATGAAATGGGACTCTACATCGAGCCATTAAACCCGGACAAATGTCCACCAGACTCTTTTAATCCAACACCGAGCTAAAATGCTCAAAATCCATTTGACCAATATTCAATGGTCCCCCAAATAATGAAATGTCTTTAAACAACGTTTACGAAGACACATACCTCAAAGACGAGATTAACCCAAAACTCAACGCGTAATGGGACCAAAGGTTTTCCAAAGAGTTTATGAATGCAAATACACCAAAATGCATATAACATGAAATAGACCCCATTTGTACAAAATCCTCGAAGATGCATAAATCATAAGTTAAATCTTACTTGTACAAAGTCACCAAGAATACGTAAATCATGATATTTAGTTGCTAAAATGTTCAAACCCAATATAAGCATTTTAAGAGATTAACACAACCCAAGTTTACCAAATATGAAAACTTATCAAAATACTCACACTTTGACGAATAACCAAGTAAAACATATTTTACTTCAAAATACCCAAAACTTATCAGCAGTTAACCATTTCATGTAAAACACTTTAAAATAAACATTTTGGCATGTACACCGTTTTCACAAATCAACTTGAACTCACCTCGTTAGATTTAGGCTAAATCTAGATTTTACCCAACGAGCTCTTTTGAAGGGCGCTTGAATCCTCAAGCCGAAAACTTCCAAACCCTAGATCCAAACACTCCAAACCATAACTATCCACAATCAACCACATAGAAACATTTCCCAACATTATATACAAAAATCCCTAAACGAGATCAAAACCCTAGTTTCTCCAAAACTAACAAATCCGAGATCTGATAAACCAAACACTAGGGAAACATCCAAAGAACATTTATAACCTTAAATCAAAGAGCTTACCATGAAAGATGACGAGACTTTCCGATGACACCCAATCCAACTCTTCAACCCGAGCTCCCACACTTTGAACTTGACGAGGAAGATGAAGATGGAGGTTTTGTGGGTTATCATCCCAACTAGCTAGATGAAGAAGGTTCATGTGGTTCAAGGGGAAAAACCCTCAAAATAGGTTAGGTTCGACTTTGGGGGTTTGGGGGCCGGTTTGGGATAGAAAAGGGAAGAAGATTTAGGGTTTGGGATTGAGAGAAATGAGGCAAATGGCTGAAAAATCGGTTTTTAGCTCAACCAGTGTGTCACGCGGGTTATGCCGCGACCTTAAGTCGCGGCATAAGTCGCCCGTTTCCCCAGAACTCACTTCCAGTGAGTTACGCGACTTGTGCCGCGACCCCAAGTCGCGCCTGCCCAATTCTCGGTTTTCTCGCGTCTTCTCACCTGATTCGATCCTCGATGATTCCATAGCAAAAACCCATCTGATTTCTCAACACCTTTACGTTCCAAAAGCCAAAAGACTCCCGAACTATCACTAAAGGAAGTCTCCAAATTACGGGTGTTACAATCCTCCCAACCTTAAAAGAGATTTCGTCCTCGAAATCTGACACCGACTAAACACCTAATACCGCCTTCAACGAGATCGATTGGTTCTCCACCTAACTGGAAGGCCTCCACTATACCTTGTCTTATGCACAACCCGAGTATAACTATATTTCGAATTCCTGCACGCCTTGCCGATGATGGGACGAACATCGAGTCCTTATCGACCACTTTACCACCCCCAAGATCTCAGCTGTCTCCCAACCTTAGATGACAATTACCATCTTCAGGGTAGTTTGTGAACTCAACTTATCAACACCCAAGCCACTTCGAATTTGCACGATTCTGAACCTCAAGCCAAGAATCGTCAACAAACTCTTAAAATCCTTAGTTTTTGACTGACCCAATCATAGCGTTGATAAAGTTGACCTCTCAAGGCGCACCAATGCGTCCTTCAGATAACTGGTTAGCCCAGATTCGGCTATCGCCCAACTCCGTTCCAATCTCAACCTCACAACATTCTCATAACAAATTCCTTAATACCACGGGGATGTTTACACACATCGACACTTAAACATCAACACCTAATCTTCTTTTACCTTTCCATTACCGAATGGTCCTTATTTCCCATAATCCAACCGGAATACTTCCAAACATACCATGATCCAATGACTTCAAGAAAACAAGTCGACGCCTAGGACTAAACAGTGACCTCGAAAACGTGGATGTCTCGCTTCAAATTCCAATCCAGACAGATTGTCGCACCAAGGTTGACTCTTAACAGAAAACTAGAACTCGAAGTCTTACATTTCTAACATAACGATCACCAAAATTTCCTTTAATCGCGGAACCCGCTAAGACGGTACACCAGTCAACCTATACCATGATGTCACACTGACGAACAATCCACCAAATCGAACCCAATCTAATCGCAGATAACCACCTAAGACCTTATCCCGCATGATTACCGGAGTATAAAATCACTCCACAATTAACTGGGAAAACTTAACTCTACTACTTCCATAATCCAAACGTGCACATATTCAAAACTAAAACCCAAAATCCAAAACTGATCACGAGTCGGATCGCCCGACGCTTCATTTCCCAAGGACTCCATAGTTCCTTAGCTACAAATCCTTTCACGGCAGGGGTTTAAATCTATAGGTCTAATGAGTTCAAGGTTTTCAACAAATATGTCAATTTAAAACTTTATGAAACTTTCAAATACATACGCTTCATAACAATTCACCGTACTGTGAAAATGCACTATCGTTCAATCTGATAGGTTTTAAAGACTGGTTACTAACACTACGCATATGAAACCATTTCCAACTCGTTTGATCAATACTTACGTAATTAAAACGGTAACAAACGTGTGTAGCAATATTTACATTATTAACATGAAAATAATTTCCTACGCCTCGGCGTGCGCAATAAAAGTTTGTACCACTCCAAAAGAGAAATTTACAATTTTAACTTTAAAATTCTTACTCTTTAACCAAGAGACGTTGCAGCACAAAAGTATCAACAATCCCATATGCAGCAGTTTATTTCCCCAAAGCCAGGTAAAAATGATGGAAATGCAAATAAGTTTCAAATCGAGTTTAAAGCTTTGAGTCATACAAATAAACACATTTGACCAAATAGAAACCACAGCGACATAAATATTGCTAATTTGTTAAATGCATTGCGGAGATTCCTAGTAGTAAAAGTTAATGATTGAAATATGCTCAGAACAAAAACTTTGCTTGAAACAGCGTAAACCCTTTTATATCACCACTCACACCAACGCCATAATTTATTCCAAATGCAGAAAGTATTCAAAGATTGACATTTGTATAAAGCTCAAAGATAAATTGCATGATAATGAAATTCCCAAAACAACATGTGGGATGACATCGATTAGCAAAATCCATAAAATAACGTACACCATGATGCACAAGTACATGATCCCAAAATTATTTACGCGGCGCAAAAGACGTAAGATGAGACACCATAAACTCAACTAAATTTTCGTAAAACTCATTAACGCTAAAATCATGCGATGTCAAAATTTTCATTTTTCAACAGAGAGTATAAGACGACAATGTGCCTAAAACATTAAACTTCTAAGAGTTTCCCCTTTTTAATGCAATGAAAGGTAAAATGACACTTTTCAACAAGGTTTGCATGAGATACGACGCTGTATATATTGCAATTTTAAACGCAATCAAAATTTAAAACTCAAGCACTTCTAAATTTACTTACGCGTCAAAAGAACCTGCAAAACAATACTCCATGAAATTCAACAAAACTCGCACAACTAAAATCTCAAGAAATTCCGACTCAAAACATGGGATTAACTTTTCCTTTAAAACCATTGACATACGTGGAGGAGATCCAATGTCTAGGTTAAAATCTCATAGTTACTCGCCCAATACCCAAACGACATTAAAACATGGACATTACAATATCCGGAAATAGCGTTAAACACGGGGCGTGAATAAAGAGAATTTGATAACAGTTTGCAATCATATGCAACAAAACAACTTCATGCATGCTTAAGCTCATAGTTTAAAATCTGATGAGTGCTAAATGTTTTATCAAAACTTTGCAACATAATCTCACTTTATGTTTTGAAAACATGAGAAACAATTTATGCAAACTTATTTAGAAATAAGTCTTGTGCATGGATTTAATCGGCATGCAACATCTTAGGACTTGTGCTTCTCAATTCATACTATTGTCATTCGGATGTATCGAACATCTTAGAGCAACAGACCCACCAATTGGTTAACTTACAATTTTTCCTCGAAACAGAATCGGTCTGTCAAACTGATAGCTCTACTCCAACCAATAACTCTGACCCAAGATGGTCAACTTAACGCATTCATTGCACTTACCCATCGCTTCCACGCGACACTGCTATAAACATCAACATTTCCTTAGATCACTCGCTTAGAAACTTTCTCACTACCCCAACGGTAATCCTACCAAGGTAGTTCAAGTATACACATGTAGCATGTAGGTTCACCATGACACTGGTCAGGTGCCAATATGAACGTACCGAACATGATCATCCTTGCGACTCTCGACAAGTTTCCCGTTAATAGCGACTCGATCAATCCTCAAAATATCTTATCTTAGGGTACCTAATGTGCAACTTCACTTACAATCACTTATAAGAACTCTAGTTTGAGTATAGGCATCCAATGATCAATACCTAAATCTCTCAAACTTAAGCTCTGATACCAACTTCTAACACCCTTAATTCTAAAGATAGCAACTTGATAAAAAATTTCTAAATACATCAACAAATAAATCATCTACAACCACAAATTTAAATTCAACTACAATACACATATACCACCTTATTTATACAGACTATAAAGGTCGGGTGCAACTAATACCCATGCATAGTCACTATCTCCATAATGCGGAAGACTTCACCGAATTCTTACTTTCGGATCTAGCTAAGGCTCTACTCTTCACAGGATTGCTAGAACCAACCCCCAACCTTGAAACCTGATGCACATGCCAACAAATAAAAAGGTTAGGCTTAACGCCTAGTGAGCTCAAAAGTTTTAATATGAATGAATATATCTTTAAAAGACGGGAAATCAGTTTTAAAGCAAGATCCTTCGAAATATTATACGTCAAAATGGAAACGACACATTTTCCCATAATATACACTTTTAAGGACAATGCTTCCCAAACATGCATTTCTTATAAAACGATGCAACCCGTAACTCACCCAAAGCGGGGTCATAGTTCGATACTCGAATGTCCAAAAATGTAAATAACACTTCATAGCCCAAAACACCCAAAACTCGGGTGGAACATAATACTCGATCCTTAAATGACGGAAAACAATCCATATAAATATGATACGCCATTAAAACATGGAACTGAAACTTAATACTCACGCGACCATAAAATGGAAGGAAATCCAAGTATCAAAACATGGACAATTAAATATCCACAATACATCGGGCCGACAACGGGGGATACTCGTATCCGTGGAGAGCGGAGGAACACAAAAGTATGCCACTTAACCATCGTTCATCGCATGACACCTAACGACATAAATGCCAAAGTGTCCCTACGAATCCTTAACAAGTCCCACCCAAGAGACGAGATACCTTGATGCCACAAAGGACACCCGAAAGGCCCGACACGTTCGAGGACTAACAACTGAGGAAAATTCCCCTACGGCGGAGATCTAGGCACCCACCCACATGGTGTCGCCCAAGACTACCTCCTCCTAGTGCCTACTTGTCAAGTTGGTCATAAAACATGAGTCCCGGAGTCCAACCCCGTACCACCCAATTGACCATCAAATAAGACTGACTCATGTGCCTATGGATCTAATGCAACACAGTCTAAAATTACACGACTATACCTGAATGACAACATCACTCGAGTCTGTAATTATAAATATGCAATAAAATGCATTAAGATGTAAGCCATGAAATGGGACTCTACATCGATCCATTAAACCCGGACAAATGTCCACCAGACTCTTTTAATCCAACACCGAGCTAAAATGCTCAAAATCCATTTGACCAATATTCAATGGTCCCCCAAATAATGAAATGTCTTTAAACAACGTTTACGAAGACACATACCTCAAAGACGAGATTAACCCAAAACTCAACGCGTAATGGGACCAAAGGTTTTCCAAAGAGTTTATGAATGCAAATACACCAAAATGCATATAACATGAAATAGACCCCATTTGTACAAAATCCTCGAAGATGCATAAATCATAAGTTAAATCTTACTTGTACAAAGTCACCAAGAATACGTAAATCATGCTATTTAGTTGCTAAAATGTTCAAACCCAATATAAGCATTTTAAGAGATTAACACAACCCAAGTTTACCAAATATGAAAACTTATCAAAATACTCACACTTTGACGAATAACCAAGTAAAACATATTTTACTTCAAAATACCCAAAACTTATCAGCAGTTAACCATTTCATGTAAAACACTTTAAAATAAACATTTTGGCATGTACACCGTTTTCACAAATCAACTTGAACTCACCTCGTTAGATTTAGGCTAAATCTAGATTTTACCCAACGAGCTCTTTTGAAGGGCGCTTGAATCCTCAAGCCGAAAACTTCCAAACCCTAGATCCAAACACTCCAAACCATAACTATCCACAATCAACCACATAGAAACATTTCCCAACATTATATACAAAAATCCCTAAACGAGATCAAAACCCTAGTTTCTCCAAAACTAACAAATCCGAGATCTGATAAACCAAACACTAGGGAAACATCCAAAGAACATTTATAACCTTAAATCAAAGAGCTTACCATGAAAGATGACGAGACTTTCCGATGACACCCAATCCAACTCTTCAACCCGAGCTCCCACACTTTGAACTTGACGAGGAAGATGAAGATGGAGGTTTTGTGGGTTATCATCCCAACTAGCTAGATGAAGAAGGTTCATGTGGTTCAAGGGGAAAAACCCTCAAAATAGGTTAGGTTCGACTTTGGGGGTTTGGGGGCCGGTTTGGGAGAGAAAAGGGAAGAAGATTTAGGGTTTGGGATTGAGAGAAATGAGGCAAATGGCTGAAAAATCGGTTTTTAGCTCAACCAGTGTGTCACGCGGGTTATGCCGCGACCTTAAGTCGCGGCATAAGTCGCCCGTTTCCCCAGAACTCACTTCCAGTGAGTTACGCGACTTGTGCCGCGACCCCAAGTCGTGCCAACCCAATTCTCGGTTTTCTCGCGTCTTCTCACCTGATTCGATCCTCGATGATTCCATAGCAAAAACCCATCTGATTTCTCAACACCTTTACGTTCCAAAAGCCAAAAGACTCCCGAACTATCACTAAAGGAAGTCTCCAAATTACGGGTGTTACACTCTAAAATCAACGCAACACTCTAAAATTAACGCAACACTCTAAAATTAACGCCATCTCTAAAATATTTAAAAAAAACGCAACACTCTAAAATCAATGCAACACTCTAAAATTAACGCAACACTCTAAAATTGTCGCTCTCTCTAAAATATTAAAAAAAACGCAACACTCTAAAATCAACACAACACTCTAAAATTAACATAACACTCTTAAATTAACGCAATCTCTAAAATATTTAAAAAAAAATGCAACACTCTAAAATTAACGCAACACTCTAAAGAAAACACAACACTCTAAAATTAACGCAACACTCTAAAATATTTAAACAAAAAACACAACACTCTCAAAAACGTAATACTCTAACATATTATCAACGCAACACTCTAAAATTATCGCAACCTCTAAAAAACACGAAATACTCTAACATATTAACAACGTAGACATAACACATAATCTCTAAAATAAACGCATAATCAAACACACAGTCTAAATAACATACAACAAATATTTTATAAAATATAAAACTACAATGGGTTTAAAAGAAAACTTACCGAAGTAAGTAGACGAGACATATCGGAGATTGCTAAAACACCAACGAACCGAGTCGAAATCCGAGCGTGGTATACACGAGATATAAGAGAGAGTTAGAAATAGAAGAGAGGAAGTGGTTGTGTGGGGTTTGAATTGGGGACCATTGGATTTTATAATGGAGGGGAACACCTTCTAACCTAATTTACTTAAATCCCCATCGTCGATTAATCTTAAATCCTTCATCGCTTCCCATCCCGGCCCCCAACCCCAGGATTCCCGGCCTAACCCCGGGATCCACAGTGAAATCCCGGCCTCGTCTACGGGATGGATCAATAACCCCGGAATACCCCTGTTGATCCCGGCCCTAACCCCGGCGTAACACTGTTGATGCTCGCGATTGTGGCTAACCCCGGGATGGGTCCCATCCCGGCCCTATATTCCGGACAAAAGGGGTATTTTGGCAAACTCAACGAGATTTAGGGCATTTTGGTAATACGGGTTTCAAATACGATCATTTTAATTAATTTACCTAAAAATATAACTATAGTATTCAACTGTTCATCAATACTAAAATGGTGTAACAATTAGTACTGGGTAAGAATGATTAGTATAAAAAAATAAGTTCAGTGTCAGGTTGTAATGCCCTAAAATATTTCGATATAACACCCCATTACGCAGTTAATAGGTGGCTTACCCACCCTCACTTACCTTACCAGATAATATTATCGACTATCAAAATAACATAGTAAAATTGTTGGTGGACGTCTTTTACCTGATAAGTGTTAACATGGTAAGAGTCATCGATCTCACTTACTAGGTAAGGGGCCACTTACCAAGAAGCATGCTTACTGGCAAGAGATATTACCCTTACTTACCTTATCATGTAACATTTTTGGACATTAAAATGGATTGTTGGTGTAAGCGTCTTAAACCTGGTAAGCACTTACAGGGTAAGAGTCTTCTCTATCACTTATCTGGTAAGAATCTCAGTTCCTGCTATGCCTCTTACTGCTTTAAGTCCTTGTCATACTCAGTCGGTAACATGAGTGATATCAGCAAATACTTACCCGTAGGGGTATTCAAAAAAACCGTTGGAGCGGTCGAACCAAGTCAAACCATACATTTTTGGCGCTTTGAGCGGTCTGGCGGTCCAGTCCAGTCTGAAAAATAGCCAAATCGCTCGGTCCGGTCTGGTTTACGGTTTGGCCATTTTTTTAGCGGTCTGGACCGAACCAATCGCCAAAAATACACGTGTTTTAATCATATTTAGTTTTCATATTGTAGACTCAAATTTTATGGCTCAATAAAGTTCTTCAAAGAATTATATTTTTAGTTCATTTTCTCAATTGATTGTGTTATCTAAATTGACAAATTTCTAAGATCCGTTAAAAATTCAAATCTGAATCCAAACCGTCCTTCGACTTTCTCAATATTTGTCCAAAATTCAATCATTGTTGGTGGACTTGTTTAACTTTTTTTCAACTTGGCCAATGTTTTTTTTAATTTAATATATAAATGTTCTTTTATAATTTGATATACTACTTTTTTAATAATGTTATATTACTAGAAATTTTATTTTGGATATAGAATTTATGTTTTTTAGTTTAAAGTCATAAGAGGTCCAAACCGCCTAAACCGGTCAGACCAGACCGTCTTTTTGTGGTCCGATTTGACCGGTTTGGTCACTTGCTACCAAATCGTTCGGTTTGAAAATTTTCTTAAACCGCCATTTATGTTTTGGTTTGTGGTTTGGTGGGTTAAACCGTCCAAACCGGACCGTGAACACTCCTACTTACCCGGTAAGTGTTTAATAAATGGTCCCTAAAATTGTCTTGCCTCTTACTGTGTAAAGATTCTTGGATCTTGTCATGTTCATTTGATAAAATAAGCAACCTAGTAAACACTTAACATAGTTAATGTTTAGTAAATGACCCCTTAGTAAATAACAATTAACACAATCTATATTATATTATAAAACATGGATAAAAAACTCTTAAATACAAATTATTAGACACAAGATACCATCATTTTATGCAAGATTTTAAAAATCTCTTAATTTACAAGTATCAAAGTACAAGATACATATTACTACTGCAGACTTCTAACACCTACCAATTTGGTATGTGCAGGGTCTTCCTTTTACGCAGACATTTCTATGTATCACTATTAATTAATATATTGTATTACTATAATTTTGTTTTAATTATATTATTAAATATGTAATTGATTATTTTTTCTAGATGTCATTAAAATATATAAGATAATCATTGAATTCTAACAAAATACTTAATTTTTTATATAAAAAACATTATATTATTAAGCCTAAATTAAACAAATTTATAAAAAAAAATTATCAATTTCTCAAAACCATCCAAAATCGTACTGTAACTCGATAAAAAAATAAAATAAAACATTAAAATCGTGATTTATCTCGCTGCATTACGCGAGTACGCTTCTAGTAATAAAGAATTTTTAATTAAAACCACATTAAGGGTGTTGGGCTTAACCTCTGTTATTATTTAATTAAAGCAGCAGCCCAAAAGGAGGCCCAAACCCCCTGACTCGTCTCCTTCCCTTCCCCAGTTCTCGTTCTCATGGCTACGCAAATTTTACGAGTTCTTCAATTAATACAGAGGTTTGTAGTGAATTATGCTTTTATACTTCTGTCCAGCATTAGTATTTTGTAACATCATTTGGTTAAAAGTAGTTTCTTCCTGAATTTGACAAGAAATTTTGTAATTTGAAAGTATTAGATTTGAAATTCAATGGTTAAAAGGTGATCTTGAATCATGAATGTAATGAGATTTATGATTCATTTACAGACTTTGAATCACACTCGGTACTCACCGGCGGCCTCTGTAAAAGCCTGAGTTTTTTCTGTTGGTCACTGACGCAATTGCTCAAAGAGTCACAGTGGTAAGTTTCGAATTTCTAGGGTTTAGTTCATAAAATCGCTTGAAATTTATTTTGATATGTGATCTTCTGTAATTCTATATGTGTCTTATGTTCTAACTGTTATTGAATCCATTATTGAGTAGATTTAATTGTTGATATTTGATTTGGCAGTAGTCTTCAAATTAATCCATTATTGAGTAGTCTTCAACTTTTCTGCTTTTATGTTGAAACTTGAAAGGAATCTATCATCCATGAATCTTGAAACTTGAAAGGAATCCATGACTATTGAGGTTTCTTTCACAGAGAGTTTGGGATGGGTTTTCTTCACTGGATTTTCTGCTAATCCTAAGTATTAACTGTTAACTGTTAAGTGATATTACTGAGTTTTCTTTCTAAAAGCCTAAATTTTAACTGTTAGAAGCAGGCAGTGAAGTGAAATTGTTAGGATATTTGACAATTTCCAGTTTTACATATTGGTTAGGATATTTGACTACTATGGATAAACTTTTAACAATATATGAATGATAACTTGGTTTCTTTATATTAAAAAGAAGTGCTTGATGATGAATGTATCGTTGATATGTTTCTGAAAATGAAAACTCGTCAAGGTTAATGTTGAATTAGTAAAGGTCGGCGCTCCACTTTTGTAATGTAGTTAAATACATTATTATTTTGATAAAATATCATCATAGTATCATTATAATTTTGTTTTATTGGTTTATTAATGAGCACCACCATAGACAACATTCCTGGCTCCATGGCAGTTATTTCTTGTGTGCAATCTTTATGCCTTTTGTGTTGTTGCATTGAACACTAAACACTTTATGATACCTTCATGATGAAGTAGGCTTGGGTTCTATGGTGTTATGCATATGAGCTTAACAATTGAGAAATGGATGCAACATCAGAATTTCATGGAACCATTGCAAAATCAGGAAATCCACCAAGTATTGACTCTTATTTTTCTATTTTTTTTCCAGTATTTTGTCAACGATGATGCTGAATAAGGCTCAAACAAGCTTCAAATTCTCATCGATGGCTTTGTTTTATACTGTATCCAAACGCACTGTGTTCTTGTCCCCTATCAGATCCCTCAACATTTGCTCCTCCGCCTCTTCACCACCATCCTCGGACGAGGAAACCGCCGTCATCACTGCCGTCTCCATCCTCAAACACCATCGTTCCAAATCTCGATGGACCCACATCCGCACGCTCTTCCCCTCCGGTTTTGATCCCTCCGAATGTTCTCAAATCATCATCCAACTCCGTAACAATCCCCACCTAGCCCTCCGATTTTTTCTCTTCACAATTGAACACTCTCTCTGCCACCACTCCCTTTTATCCTACGCCACCATCATCCATACCCTCGTTCGTTCCCGCCAAAAATCCCGTGCCCTAACTCTGATTCAATCCGCCATCCGCAAATTCCCTGATGCTAATACCGATTTGCCCCCTAATACCCCACCTTCGATCTTCGAAGCGTTAATTAAAACTTACAGATTGTGTGATTCTGCACCGTTCGTGTTCGATTTGCTGATCAAAGCGTGCCTCCAAGCAAAACGAGTTAATCAGGGTATCGAGATTGCGCGAATGTTGCGCTCCAAAGGTATATACCCAATGATCAGCACTTGTAATTCTTTAATTATGTCCGTCTCTAAACACCATGGGAGCATTGCTGGGTATGAGTTCTACAACGAGCTTCTCGGGTCCGGTAGCAAAGTTACCGATAAAAATTATGTTCGTGTCAAAGGCGTTGTTCCTAATGTACATACATACAACATAATCATGCATGCTTTCTATAGAGACGGTTTAGTTGAGAACTTAGAACGAGTGTGGAGTGATATGATCGTAAACAACTGCTTGCCTAGTGCATACAGTTACAGCATTTTAATGGCGGCTTATTGCGATAATGGAAGAATGGAGGACGCCATGAAAGTGTGGGAAGAAATGGGGAACAAGAGTTTTAAGCATGACGTTATGGCTTATAACACGATAATTGGTGGGTTTTGTGAAGCCGGAGAGGTTCATAAGGCGGAGGAATTGTTCAAAGAAATGGGATTGAGCGAGGAAGAGGGTACTTGTGTCACATACGAGCATTTGATAAATGGGTATTGTAAAATTGGGGATGTTGATTCGGCAATGCTTTTATACAAAGATATGTGTAGTAAAGGGCTTATGCCAATCGGGCGTACTATTGATGTGTTGATTAAGGAACTTTGTGATAAGAATAAGGTCTCCGAAGCATTAAAGATTTCACGACCTACTATGAAGAGAAACAATGTGGTTATGAAGGGCGAAAGCTATGAGTTTATTATCAAGGGTTTGTGTAATGAGGGGAGGATGGAAGAAGGTATGAAGCTTCAAGCGGAAATGGTCGGAAGAGGGTATGAACCGAATTCAGAGATTTATCGTGCTTTTATTGATGGTTATGAGAAAGAAGGAAACGAGGAACTAGCAGACAAGCTGAGGGGGGAACTTATTGGAATCCAGTAGCCTCAAAGAAAAACCAAAGATTTTCTTGTAAGCAAAACAGGTATGTGTTAGGATCAACACACACACACACATATATATATATACACATTCACAGAAGGATGATTTGGATCCTATTATAACAAGAAAACCAGATCTAAAAAGGATCAATGTTAAAACTGTCACTTTCTTGTTAGATTTTTGGATCTGTGAAGTTGTGGCCGGATTCAGAGTCTATATCAAACATATGCTCACATCGTTGTGAACATGATCATCGTTGCTTATTAAGACTCAACGTGATGCAAGTAAATGGGGGATGACTCGTATTGCATACCGCACCATGGTGAGTAGACAAGAAAATTTTTGTAAGTTTGCATGCTATCACATTCCCTTATTTGCTGTCTACAGGATACAGTTACGTAATCTTCAATTATGAGAAATTTATGTAATAACTAAACTTGTAATCTGTGACTAACTAACTAACCAACTATATATCTTCAACTTGTAAGTGTGTTGATTAAACGTCTATGTATTGTCAATATAACATGTGTTTAATCATATATGATTAAGCTTGTGTATCATATATGATTAAACACTTCTCACCTTCTCGCAAAATGTTTAGCTTCTCGTTTGAACCTGCCCCTATATAGAGGGAGGATCATGCGAGAAGTTAAACATTATGCGAGAAGGCGAGAAGTGTTTAATCATATATGATTACACGGCTTGTAAGTGTGAACGTCTATGTATTGTCAATATAACATGTGTTTAATCATATATGATTAAGCTTGTGTATCATATATGATTAAACACTTCTCGCCTTCTCGCAAAATGTTTAGCTTCTCGTTTGAACCTGCCCCTATATATATATATATATATATATATATATATATATATATATATATATATATATAGGGGTTGTTTTATTTGCAACCCTTAAAAAGGTTGCAAACCTTGCAACTCATATCTTAACTGTCGGATTCATGATCGGCGGTTACAATAGATATGGGGCCCAATATTTTTAATTAAAAAAACAGAAAAATAAAAATAAAATAACCGTCGATCATGAATCCAACGGTTAAGATGTGGGTTGCAAGGGTTGCAAAATATCCTTCCAATATATATATATATATATATATATATATATATATATATATATATATATATATATATATATATCAATAGGGGTTGTTTAATTTGCAACCCTTAAAAAGGTTGCAAACCTTGCAACCCACATCTTAACCGTCGGATTCATGATCGGCGGTTACAATAGATATGGGACCAATATTTTTAATTAAAAAAAATAGAAAAATAAAAATAAAATAACCGTCGATCATGAATCCAACGGTTAAGATGTGGGTTGCAAGGGTTGCAACCTTTTTAAGGGTTGCAAAATATCCTTCCACTATATCAATATGTGTGTGTATATATTAAATACTAAACCTCCGAGGAAATTCTGTTTCATAATTGAATGTATTCAGATTTCTAGATCTTTTTTTGTGTTACTACTTCATATCAATCTGCATAAATGCCGCTGATAAATATACTATTATATGAACAGACTAAGGGGCTGTTTACTAATCGCTTGATTGAGCATGGCGAGAACCAAGAAGCTTACCCGGTAAGAGATAAGGGAAGGACCGAGAGTCTTACCCGAATGACTCTTACCCGGTAAGTGTGGGAAATGACTTACCGGGTTTAAAATGCTTACCAACAATCCATTTTCATGGCCTAAGGATGTTACACGATAAGGTAAACACAGATGAATTTCTTGCCGGTAAGCGTTTACCCGATAAGAATTTGGTAAACGGCCCCTAAGTGTATGGGTAACCTTGATTGACACTCATACCTGGTTTAAACATGATTGGAAGACATAATGCTTTCTGATGTGCTTATTTTTGGTATTTCCATAAAGCATAAATAATCTTAACGAGCCTGCACTTTCATATCTTTTCTTGAAACCGATTCAACCTTTTGGTGAAGAAGTTAGAAAATTCTAATTAAGTTTAACACCATTTAGAACTTTCACCTTTTGGTGAAGATGTTTTCTTCAGGTTGTTAAACGACTTGTTGAATTCAGCAGGCCAAATGATAGAGTGGGTGTTTCGATCATTCCATGAAGACCCCTGACTTGTGCGAAAGTGTGAGCGAAAAGGGAGGAAGAGAAAAGAAGAAAGAAAATAGGAAAGTATTGAATAATCCTAAAAGAAAATATGCAATATTATTGCTTGTATCTAATGTTTTATAACTCATATGCTAGGTTCACTTAGAAGGATTTAGGGTTTTCGTTGTTCTAGACTGAATCAAGTGATCCATTGCATTCGTTGTCGATTGAATTATTGTATTGGTTTATTCCTAAGGTCATTCTTCTTGGATCATGCCGATGGATATCTGATTTTCCAACCGGTAGAAAATGTCTACCTATGCTGTTGTTTACCGAGCCTTATCGGTCCATGATGCATGGGGAGGGGATATTGACCCGGTAAACTCAGTGAGGAACTCCTACTCTGTCAGTGATTAGTGATGAACCAGACCGCACTTTTACCTGGTTAGCAGTTTCACCGGTATTGATAGTCCGATGAATTATGGCGTATAGGTTTTATCCATGGTTTAATCGACATCTTGTTACTTGATCTGTTCATTTTGTGGATGCAATTGATTTTCTATTCTCGTATTTTTTGTTATCACAGAGCACAAACATGTTGGTTCATTCGATAAATTCTAATTTGCTCAGTAGCAGAAGTTGCGCAATAATTTCACTAGTAACTTTCTGAATTAGCTTGGGGATCTTTACATACATGTTAATGAGCTTAATGGTATGAGCGGCTTATTCGCTTAGCCATAATGGAGTGTTTCTCTACGGCTTAAATGTGAAGCCATTAAGGCAAAATGTTTATATGGAATAAGTCAGGATCCTCGCTTGTTCCTGCTAAGCCACCTCAAACAAGTTAATACCAGAAATGCCCCAGAAATAATCTCTCTCTCTCTCTCTCTCAAACAAATTTATCTAGATATACAACTTAACCCATAATGGTTTAATGGAAAAAAGTAAACTAACTCCTTAATTCATTGTGATTTTTCCCCATGTAAAAATGTCCTTTTGCACAATATTACATGATGCTTTGAAGTGTGATTTCAGTACAATATTCTTATTCTGGTCTTGTCAACAATGGGACTATTAACCGGAAATAAGAGTTGCATTATTTTCAAAACTTTGATTTGACCCAAAATACGAAGATTACGCACACAAAAAAATCAACTCACACTATTGGAAACCACAAGGGTTGTGGCGTATTGGTCAAGACCCTGGGGGATGTGGTGGAATATCCCATATTCCCATATGCCCAGGGTTCGAATCCAGGTGTACACAACAATTGTGGCCTCTGAGGTTTAATCAGGGTTGATGTCTTACAGTCATAATTTGCCAAGGGTTTGGTCTAGGCATAGCCTAGGACACCCTTCCAAAAAAAACTCACTATTGGAACCGCATTTTTCTCCTAAAATCATCTTTTAAATAGTACTCTTAACAGGTTTTACATATTCTCGCATTGTTGCCTTGTCATATTTGCTTTTGTATTAAGTAATTTTTATGGCTTAGTTACTATTAACATTGTAGATGTGAGACTACTGGGGTTGGTAAAAAAAGAAGGATCTTATATTAGTAAAAGGTTGCTAACCATAAATTGGAACCGTGAGTCGATAACATTTGCTCCTAATCAATCGGACACAACCATCAGTAGCGAGTTGTGGTTCACAATTACAATAGCATCCGTAATGGAGCTTTTTGGCCATCTGAGACCACCTTTAACAAGGACACCAAATTTTACCTCAAATACCAAATTTGACATTAAATCACTCCAATAGGGGGTAGCAAATCTTACGTTAAATTTGGTGTAATGAATAGTAAAATACCAAATTTAGTGTAACATTATTCATCTATACAAATGGAGAAGATAAAAAGGAATATAACTAGAATCAAGATTTGATGTTAAGTAGATTTATTGTTTGTACCAATTTTTATGGATTTTTTTAGGGTAACCGTGAGTTTCCGGACCAATTTATGCACACAGACTAATCCTCCGGGCGACCATGAATGACCTGGAATCATCGCAGGTGAACCTCTATGGCCACAAAAACTTTGACAAGTTTTTATAAATTTGATGTTACCCCATTAAGAGCATCTCCAACAGCTTCTCCAAAATTTCTCCAAAATAGAGAACCAAAAGTTAAAATCTCCAAAAAAAATTACATCCATCTCCAACAGTTTCTCCATTTTGGAGATAAATCATTGATTATATTATTAAAATATTCTACATATTTAATAAAATATTATTTCTCTCACCTAAACATTTTATTTCAAAGTTTCTCATTGGTTGGATATAATAAAAAATAGTTTCTCTCTCTTGGTAATCATTTTTGAAGATATCTCCAAATTTGGAGAAAATTACATTCTCTCTCTTATTTTCTCCATTTTAGAGAAAGTTTTGGAGAAGCTGTTAGAGCAAAAACTTGCTCACAATCTCTAAAAATCTCCATTTTCTCCATTTTGGAGAAACTGTTGGAGATACTCTAAAGGGGCGTTTGGTTCGCAGATTCTGATGGAATCTGATGGAATTGGAATGTCCAATTCCTTTGACCGAATTCAATTCCCTTGATTGGTTCATTCTTTTCTATGGAAGGAATGTGTGAATTCCACCAAATTCCACAAATGAAGGATTTGAACATTCCATCCTAAAACCCAAGGATTTCAATGGAATGAAATCTTATATTTTGATAATTCCAAATTTACCCTTTACTCCAAACTAAACCCTACTAATATTGATTATCAGCAAACACCAACTGTCTCTCTCATCTCTATCTCCCTCTCTCTCCGTTCTCGCTATCTCTCTCTCCTCTCTTTATCTCTCCTATCTCTCACCTCCTCTCTCTCTCTTCATCTCTCCTCTCTCTCTCTTCCCTCTCTCTATCTCTCTCTCCTCCTCTCTCTCCCTCTATCCTCTATCGCTCCTCTCTCTCACCTCCACTCTCTCCTCCCTCTCTATCCTCTCTCTTTCTCTTCCCTCTCTCTCCTCTCTTTCTTCCCTTTCTCTTTATCTCTCCTCTCTCTCTCTCTCTCTCTCCTTTCTCTCTCTCTCTCCTCTCTCTCTCGGCATCATTCATGTGCTAAAATAATAAAAACATTTTTTGTTAAAAATTAAACTATTTAATGACTATTTTATTAAAGTAATTTTTGTTTAAAAAATTAAAATAATCAAAAAGGGTAATTTGGTCATTTACCAAAATTCCATTCAAATTCCGAAACTACAATCTGTGAACCAAACAGAAAAATTCCAATTCATTTAATAGATTCCATTCCAATTCTGTCAACCAAACAGGTGGTCAAACCTGACAACATTCCATTCCAATTCCATCAAAGTCAAATTCCTTTGACAGATTTCATTCCATCCAAAAACATTCTGCGAACCAAACTCCCCATAAAGATCCTAAAATTGTGAAAAAGTCAATGACAAAAAGTTTAGAGCATCATTTCTCTCTTTACCCCATCAATTTTGAACACATTTTATAAATATTTAAATCAAATTATTTTTCAATCGTTGAGAGGTCCATAAGTTATTAATAGGTTCCACATTTTTATTTACTGATTTTTAAATTAATAAAACTGCCGGTTTTTTAAATATATAAAATATAACGATAATGATGATTAAAATACGTCAAATTAACAATTAAAAAACAAACAAGAAGAATAACTAAAATACAAAGAAATGAAATTCTTTGTAAAGATATTATAAATTTATCAATATTGTTTTTTTAAAATAATTATGAATCTATTTCGTTTTTTTAGCCATATTAAAGTTAGTTATTATTTTAGTACCCAAAACTGGAAAAGTTGGGAACTCCCGAATTTTTAGAATTATTAGCCAATTGATCAAACTAATTTTTTACATATAAAACACACCTTTGTTGTTAATCACTTAGGACACGTTTGGTTTACGGGAATGGATTGGATTCAGAGGGATTTGAAATTCTGGCCTATTGTAAAGGAATTCTAAATCTATCAAGTTAAGGATTTTAAAAAGGTCAAAGGATTTCAAATCCGGTCAACAAATTTCATTCCTACAAACCAAACACAGGATTGGAATGGATTTGAAATCTAAATCCCTCCAAATCCATTTCAATCCCTCAAACCAAACGCACCCTTAATCATAGCGGAGATGCATTGTTTTGAAGTATAGATTGCATTTTGTCATGCTGATGTCATAATATAGATAAACAATAAAAGGATCTCAATAATATATTTTGATTTGTTCAAAAGATTATAAAGTTGAGTTTCAGTAACAATGAAAGTTATAGTGGGAAGAGTAACAAGGGATCTCCACCTTTTGATGAACATTAAGATGAGATACACCAGATCAATCCCCAATATCAAACGTAATTCATGAATGAGTTTGGGATTAAATTAAGGGTTCATATCTTTGTTTACCTTCTAATGTCTCACCTTAATTCTTCTTTTTACACGTTCTTTCATCGTAAGAGATATATTGTAAAAAAATAATAATTTAATCAAATGCAAAAAGAAGATTATGTGGCTTTATCAAAGTGATAACACCAAATAATAATTTAATCAAATCCAAAAAGAAGATTATGTGGCTTTATCAAAGTGATAACACCATGTTATTAGTCTAATTTCTTGCCACTCAAATGAAAAAGAAAAAGGTCCCCCAGTGGTAAGGTAACATCCTGGGGGGTCAATGGATGGTATGGTTCGAACCCCGTGGTGAGCATCCTGTGACATCTATGATCATGGGTCTGCCACATAGTGGTACCCTTAATTGGGCTGGGTCGTGATCGACGGGGATTAGTCGGGTGGCACCCTTAAGCGGGAGCCCGGATACCCCGGGAACGTGTGCGTGTGTTAACTTGTCGTTCAAAAAAAAATGAAAAAGAAAAAGAAAATTAAATAGTTAATAGTTTAATAGGAATGTCAAAATGACAAAAATACCCTTCATGATAGGGACATGTGAGCGTAGAGGCAGGGGAGGATACAACTAATAAAAGGTAGGGGGAGGGGCTCCGCTAAAACAACAAAAACATGATTTTTAGAGCTTAAAAACAATTTTTTTAGTGTTCTACCATGGTTCCTCCGGTGTTTTTCCGGTTGTGTCCCTACCAACCAAAAAACCAATGAAAATACTTCAAAATCAACCAAAAAGCCAAAAAAATCTCTTAAAATCCACCAAAAAAGTCTTTCGAAATCGAGAAAAAAAAAACTTAAAATTCCCTCGAAATCAACCGAAAAACTTCAAATCTCTCGAACCCGTAGATAAGGCTAGAAACACATCGAACAACTTTGCGGACCTTTAAGCTACCTTAAAAGTGCCCTCACTATACAAAAATCCTAGATCCGCCACTGGGTAGAGGTGCTCAAAAACCCGACCAACCCGATCAACTCAACCTAACCCAACGCGAAATAACTCAACCAAAGCAACCTGATGTCTAATCGAGTTGTAAAATGACTAAAATCTTCAAACCCTAGATATTGGGTTGATATTGAGTTACTTCAATTTGAACCCAACCCAACTGTTTATGCCAAAAATCTCCCAAGGAAAATTTAAGGTAAATGTGGAGCTTAATCCAACCAAAGAAAGTAGCTTTAATAATCGTACGACAATAATAAAAGTGAAATAAATGAGACAAGGGAATTGGTGACGCGGAAAACCCCTAAAATGGGTAAAAACCGCGGACGAGTGTGAGTCGTCGTGCACTATGGACGTCAATCAGGGACGTCGTCCTTAAAAATAAGTCTTACAAGTAAAACACAATGTAAAACAATATAATAAAGAAAATTCGGTCGTGCGTCGCGTGCAATGTAGACTTCGGTCGCACGTCGTACGACAAACGACAATGGATTTTATGAACTTCGAGAGAAACTTAGTGAACTTTGAGAGTGTAATTTGTAAGCTTGAAAGATCTCAGAATCAGTTCCCCCAAATGTGAGGTTCCACCTTCATATTTATACTGTTGGCGCGTCTTGAATGCATATCTTTAATAGAGTAGCCGTTTTTGACATTGATGATAGCGTCCGTTATGTCTGTTGCTATTGATGATGACTTCCGTTATAATCTTTAGTCATAAATGTCTTTGAATCCTGCATTAAACATGATATAAAGTATGTTGTAGTTTAGTAACTGAAATCATGTCGTACGACAGCCATCGTGGACAGGTTTTGATAGTTTGGTCGAAGTCGCTTAAAGGAAGGGTGTCAGTTATTTCTCTGGTCGTGCGACTATGGGCTAATGGACTGTTGGAATCTCTAGTCGTACGACAAATGACTCTTGTTATTTTTTACCCAAACAGTTTGCCCCCAAATTTAAAATTCAAGCGGCAACTTTTTTGAAATTTAAATTTAGGACTAAGACACGTGTTATAAATGAAAAGCGGGTAACTTGCATAGAACCGAATCGGTTCGTTTCCAACTAAATAATGACGTCACTTCTAACAGAATAAACTATTTGACAGCTAATGAAGGACATGTGTCATGCTCTCGTTGAGTGTACTCGAGTGGTTGTCTGACACGAACGACACGTGTCAATTTTATTGACCGTCGATTTCTGGCGATTCGATTTCCTGGCGATTTGATTTCCGATTTTTAGTATAAATAGGAATTATCCTTAATCTTTTTCTTTTTTACGTTTTACCCCTTTAGAGATTTCATACTTCCGACGAGATATACTTTCCGAGCGACCAAGATTCCTTCCATTCTAAGTTCGAGGTTTAGAACGCTATTTAAGGTACGATTTTCCGTTCTTCCCTCTGTGTCGATTTATGCATAAGAAGTCCATAGCTAGAAAGCCTAAGAAAGCTTGGGATATTCTTAGTTATTGGCGTGCGACTCTAAATATCCCGGATTTCCAGATGTCGAGCGAGCCAGTGAGCCTGTATAGGGAGGAAGAGCATTTAGATTACTTTAAGAGTTTGGCCAAGCTTCCAGATGAAATAAATCTGGTGTCGCCGGAAGATTTAAGGCCGGATGAAGTTCCGAGGGGATATTGTGTTCTGTATGAATATCCCTTTAGGATAGGATTTACTTGGACATTTAGTCCTTTGGTCAAAGCTTTTTTAGATGCGTTCGACTTGATGCCTGGGCAATTAATGCCTCAATTCTGGCGGATTGTCCAGGTGGTCGATCATCTTACGGCCGATTGGGAGGTACCGTTCAATGTGAACGACCTCCTGACTGCTTATAGCGTTCGACCGGATAATTATCACCAGTACAGTCTGTTCCCTCGTTCGAAGGGAGATAATGTACTGATACATAATACCGTGGTGAACGATTGTGGTTGGAAACATCAGTACGTTTTCCTCCAAGTAGCGTCTGTGAGTGACGAAGACAGCCAATGGTTGTCGTCTGGCTGGAACGAATCGGGTAGGCTTAATGCTTTGTCGTGCGTTTTCGTCGTGCGTTTATTTTTATAATGTATATTCTGATGTCTTTCTTTGTTTGGCAGTGATCGACTTCACTAAAGTGAAGCCAAGGAGAGATTCTCACGACAAGATTCAGAGGATCTTGGATAGAAGTATCACTGATCGTTCGTTTTCCCCTCGGTCGAACGACGAGGAAGACGAGGCCGTTTTTGTAGCTGAAACGACATCCGTCGAGGGTTCTCATCGAGAAGGAGAGAGGGAAGAAGAAGAAAGAGAAGAAGAAAAGGAAGAAGATGTGTCAGGTATGTCGTTCGACAATATGTTCATATTGTACGCCACTTATTTCCTAACTTGCTTATTTCATTCAGGGGATGCTGCTGGAAAATCATCTGCCCCTAGTCGAGCTGAGCTACTGGAGCTCGCTCGTTAAGGCAGGGAGAAGTCGAATAAGAGATTTGCCCCTTCCACGGGGGTAGATCTGAGACGTGTCCGGGGCAAGCCTCGGTCTTCGCCCAAGAAGACGGGCGATGCCACTCTGTCGTCCCTTTTAGGGGCAACACTAGCGAAGGGAACCGTTGTTGGGCACTCCAACGACCAAGGCGACGAAGGATACCCCAACGACGGGGGTGTCGGGCGTTGAGAAGCCCTTTGCCGTACCTTCTTCTTCCTCTAAGAGTGAGGAGAAGAATAAGGAAAAAGTGGGTGAGACGATATTCAAAGCCACTCTCCCAGCTGACTTTATGGCTAATGACGTTCTCAAGAGAGACGTCATTTTTCCACACCTGGAAAAATTCCTCCTCCCGACCTTCCACGATCGGTACAAGGAATCTCGGTTTGAGGACACGGGGGCGCATGCTGCTGGTCTCTCTTTCATGGTAAGTTTTACTTATTCTCCTTCTTTGTTGCTCATTTTTTCTTACTACTAATTCTTTTCCTTTTGTTGTGCAGGCTTTCCAAGCTTGTCTGAGCTTCTACGCTCAGACAGAAGGTCTTAGGGCGGCTTTTCCTGATGTCAAGAAAAGGGCTGACGAAGCTCTTGAAAAGGAAAAGGTCGCCCTAGAGGCGGTCGAGGCTGAAAAAGCGAAGGTTGAAAACCTTATGGCCGAACTCATCGATGCCCGGAGTCTACTAGAGATTTCGGATCGTGAGAAGGTCAAGTTCAGGGACCGCCTCTTTGAGCTTGAGGCGTCGTCGACCAGACTGGAGGTCGAAAGGATTAAATCCATTACCACTGCTGCTGCTTCTTCTGATGACGAGATCGCGACTCTGAAGAAGAGGGTCGAAGATCTAGAGGGCGACGTCAAGGACTTGGATATGGAGAATAAGCAAATCGAGGCTTTCTCCCGCTTCACGGCCCGAGCTACTTTAATGAGGCGTCACTTGAAGGGGAAGGATCCCATGGCGTCGGCCTCTGAAGAACTCAAAGCTTACCTCGACACTGTCGGGACTGAGAGGGACCTGGATGAAGACGACGAATTGGAGGAGAGTGATGTCGTAGGAGAAGTGGCAGCAGAGGAGACCGTCGTCGTCCAGGGACAACCTGACGTTCCTCCTACTTAATTTCTTTTGAACCTATCACCTAAAGGTCGGCCGTCTGTGGTCGTCCTTTATACTTGTAATTTGATATCCAATGAAAAAAGTCTCTTTTATTCGTCGACGCTTATTACTTGTTTTTATAATTAATCGTACGTCGAGTAATTTAAGTAGATGGACAACTACATTATATCAGACATTCAACCATACCATCATTTATAAAGAAATCAACTGAAACTTTCGATCGATCTTGGGTAATTTGTAATAATGGTTCTTGATTCTAAGTATTGAACATCAAGTGCAGAATTTAACCTTTGTCATCCATTAACATCGAACATATACGTGTGATCGCATGAGTTTTATTTGACACAAAGATTTTAAATAAGTCGTGCGTCCCTGCGAAAAACAACATTAGTGGGGTGGTCGTTGGTTTGACCAACGACCCTCTGATGCTTAAGTCAGTAATCTTTCTTAAGAAATAATCGAAGGAAATAAATTTGAAGTTTAAAAGAAATACCTCTTTAAATGAACTGCATTCCAGCTTCGTGGGATATCTCGACCGTCGAGGGTTTGGATTTTATAAGCTCCTTTACCCACGACGCTAGAGATTTGATAAGGACCTTCCCACTTAGTGGAAAGCTTACCTGCATTGACCTCTTGAGTATTTTGAAATACTCGACGTAGGACATAGTCACCTTCTTGAAAAACTTTTATTTGGACATTTTTGTTGAAATGTCGCTCAACCACTTGTTTCTGTGCCGCCATGCGAATGTGCGTAACTTCTCTAAGCTCTTCTAGAGTGTCGAGGTTATAACTTAGGTCGACCAAGTTATGCTCAACGAACGTATGCCTTGAAGTCGGTAGTCGTACCTCAATAGGTAACACAACTTCACATCCATAGACTAAGGAAAAGGGAGTTTGTCCTGTGGACGTACGAGGTGTCGTACGATTAGCCCATAGAACGGAAGGCAATTCTTCCACCCACTTCCCTTTGGCAGCTTTGAGTCTTTACTTGATTGAATTGATGATGGTTTTATTACTTGACTCGGCTAGACCATTCGACTGTGGATATCGAGGCGTCGATGTTACCAACTTGATGTTCTTTTCTTCGCAAAATCTTCGTGTTCGATCACTGATGAATTGTGTCCCGTTGTTGCACGTTATTTCAGATGGAATTCCAAACCTACAAATGATGTTAGTTTGGATAAAAGAAACGACTTCTTTGTCCCGAACCTGGGAGAAAGCCGCTGCTTCGACCCACTTAGAGAAATAATCTGTTAAAACTAAAAAGAATACCTTTTGCCCGCGGGCAGGTGGTAATTTCCCAACGATGTCCATTCCCCATTTCATAAAGGGCCATGGGATCAAAGTCGAGTGCAAGGGTTCAGAGGGTTTATGAGACATACCTGTGTGTCTTTGACATGCGTCGCACGACTGTACATACCTGATCGCATCTTGCCTTAATGTCGGCCAATAGTAACCTTGTCGTGATAACCGGTTGGCTAGACTGCGACTTCCTGAGTGGTTTCCACATTCCCCGTCGTGCATATCTTGTAGGATTTTCTGGACTTGCGTCTTGTTGGTGATACATCGTAGATTCAGACCAGTCGAAGATCTTCGATATAATTGTCCTCTGATCATAACGTACCTTGATGCTTTAAATCTAACCTTTCTTGCTTCCATTCTGTCATCAGGCAGTTGATCGTTATCCAGATAATTTTTAATGTCGTCCGACCAAGAGTTTTCTTCCTCTATTGGTGCGACCAAAATATTACCATCGTCTTTGATGGATGGTGTTGCAAGGTGAACTATTGGGATATTGTCGAATGTCGTTTGATTAAGTGCTGACCCCAAATTGGCTAGTGCATCAGCTTGGGTGTTCTGATCTCTTGGTATCTGCTCGATTACAAAGCGATTGAACTTCTTTGCTTCTTCTTTTACTATTTTATAATAGGCAATCATCCTCGAATCGTTTGCTGCAAACTCTCCATTGATTTGGTTAACAACTAGGGACGAGTCACTTTGGACGTGCAGATGTGTTGCCCCCAAGTCGTGAGCAATTTTGATTCCTGCAATCAGTGCTTCATATTCTGCCTCATTATTTGTTGCTTTGAAGTCGCACCGTATGGAGTATACTATTTTGCCCCCTTGTGGGGACTGTAGGACGACACCCAGGCCTGTTCCTCGTATGTTCGACGAACCATCGATGTCGAGCGTCCAAGTGGTGTCGTGCAAAGTCGCCACAATTAACTCGTCGGACGTCATTATTTTTTCCAGTTCTGGACTAAAATCTGAAACAAAATCTGCCAAGACCTGTGATTTTATCGTCGTTTTGGGCTTAAAATACATATCGTAACTACTGAGATAAATGCTCCATTTAGCTAGTCGCCCTGTTAATTCAGGTTTTCTTAACACAGACTTTAATGGAAAGTTAGTTACAACAGTTATAGGATGCGATTCGAAATAATGTCGTAATTTCTTAGCAGCCATAACTAACGAAAGTAAGAGTTTTTCCATAGACGAGTACCTGGTTTCAACGTCTAATAGGGTTTTACTTACATAGTAAATTGGTAATTGTCGTCTATCGGTTTCCCGTGCAAGAACTGCACTCACCGCATTAGTACTAACGGATAGATAAAGTTGAAGAATTTCACCTTTTTCTGGTTTAGAGAGGAAAGGAGTTGATGTCATGTACTCCTTGAGTTGTTGTAATGCCTCCTCATGTTTGTCAGTCCATTCGAATCCCTTATTTTTTCGCAAGACGTTGTAGAATAGATGACACCTGTCGGACGACCGTAAGATGAATCTGTTTAACGCTGCTACACGTCCTGTTAGGCGTTGGACTTCTTTAAAATTCCTGGGCGATTTTAGCTCGATAATTGCTTTGATTTGATCGGGGTTAGCTTCGATTCCTCGTCGTGTGACCATATAACCGAGGAATTTGCCAGCTCGAACTCCAAAAGAACACTTCGTCGGATTTAGCTTCATTTTGTATTCACGTAGAATGTCGAACGATTGCTGCAAATGTTTTATATGGTCGTTCGTATGTTTCGACTTGACGATCATGTCGTCGATGTATACCTCCATAGTGTCACCCAAATGTTCTTTAAACATCATATTCACTAGTCGCTGATACGTCGAACCTACATTCTTAAGACCAAAAGGCATTACCTTATAACAATAAATACCTTTATCTGTTATGAAAGAGGTTTTTTCCTGATCGTCAGAGTGCATCAATATCTGGTTATATCCATAATATGCATCCATGAAGGTGAGCAATTCGTGTCCAGCTGTAGCGTCAACCATAGAATCAATGTGTGGCAACGGAAATGGATCTTTTGGACAGGCCTTGTTAAGGTCTGTGAAATCAATGCAGACTCTCCACTTGCCATTTTTCTTTTGGACGACAACAACGTTGGCGAGCCAATCTGGATATTTGACTTCTCGTATCTTTCTTGTTTTAAGCAGATTATCAACTTCGTCGTTGATAACTTTATTTCTTTCAGGAGCGAATTTTCGTCTTTTCTGCTGAACAAGCTTGAACGATGGATCAACGTTGAGTTTATGAGAAATGATACTTGGATCGATGCCTACCATGTCTTCGTGCGTCCATGCGAAACAATCATAGTGGTCCTGCAAAAAAGATATTAGTCTCTTTTTAAAGGAGGGGTCGAGCGTCGAACCTATGTAAACCATCTGATCAGGCTTATCCTGGTTTAAGACGACTGCTTCCAAGCAATAATCGTCATCGGTCCTAGGAACGTCCTGATTCTGTAATTGCTATACTGTCTTCTTCGGGGGTTTCAAAGAAACTTTGTAGCATTCCCTAGCAACTTTTTTTTCGCCTTTGATCTCTTGTACTCCCCATTGCGTGGGGAATTTCAAGGTTTGGTGATACGTCGAGGGTACAACTTTCATGTCGTGAATCCAAGGTCGCCCAAGGATAACATTATAAGCTGATGAGCAGTCGACGACATTAAACTTCGTTTGCCTGTTGATTCCTTTAGCATATACTGGTAGTGTGATTTCTCCCATAGTATTTGTCGCTCCTCCGTTAAATCCAACGAGTGTAGTCGAACGTCGTGTAATCTCGGATTTGTCGATCCCCATAGCTTTCACTGCATCAAAAAAGATAATGTTAGCTGAACTACCTCCGTCGACGAGTATCCTCTTTGTCAGACAATTTCCAATGCTCAATTGGATAATTAGTCCGTCATGATGTTTCTGATGTACGTCATCGAGATCTGCTTGGTCGAACGTCAAGGGCATAACTTCTAATTTTGCGTCCTCCTTGGGTCTTGCCTCCTTTGGAATTGGTCGGTCGTCGGGACCACGACTAGCATGTCTCTTAGCAGCTGAGTATGTGGTCCCACAGACATCAGAGCCTCCGGTGATACAATTAATCACGTTCGTATGTTCTGGGGATGTGGGACACACATCCTTTTTTCCCGTCAATTCTTGTAAATAACCTTTCGAATTAATCCAGGACAGTTCTTTCTTCAAAGCGATGCAATCATCCGTTATATGACCAAAGTCACTGTGGAAATCGCGCCATTTTGTCTTGTCTTTCTTATCACTGTCTTTGTCGCTTTTCTTTGGCCATCGAACATTTTGTTGAAGCTATTTCAGGGACGTGACGACGTCCTTGGCTGATCCAGCGAAACCATAAGATGATACCTTAGGATACTGGACAGATTTGGAAGTCGTCGGCCCTTTCTTTTCAAATCTGACATTTGAAATCTGTTTGCCAGGCTCTGATCGACTAGTCGACTTCGGTTTGAAGTCTGGCTTTTTAACACCTAGGCTTTTCTTGTCGCTCGAGTGTTTATTTCTGAAGGCGAAGTCATCTTCGACCCTCATATGAGCGAGCGTCCTTGCTCGTACGTCTTCGAAAGTTTCTGGAGGATATTTCGTAAGGTCGAGATACAGCCCTGAACTATCGTCCAGACCTCGTTTGTATGCTTCTATAGCTGTTTTTACGTCGCAATTTCGGATACCAATCATCTCCGCGTTGAAACGATTAAAATAGTCCCGGATGGACTCTTCATTTTTCTGTACGACATAGTAAAGGTCGCTCGTCTGTTTTTCCATTTTTCGGCTGCTAGCGAATTGTTGAGTAAATTGATTCACCAACTCTGCAAAAGACCCGATGGTTTTAGGTTTGAGATTAATCAACCATTGTAAAGCTGCTCCGGTCAAGGTCGCACCAAAACTTTTGCACATACAGACTTCTTGGAACTGATACGGTATCGAGACAATCCACATAAGTTGTTTGTATTGGGCGACGTGTTCTGTTGGATCAGTGACACCTGAATATTTTGGAGTGAAGGTCGGGATGCTGTACTTCTTTGGAACATCCACCAAAGCGATCTCATCAACGAACGGCGACGCTTGAAATCCTGTACGTGGCTCGACATCAACTGGAACTGCTGCCCCCGGCAATTTGGCCAACATCGACAAGACACGTTCATTCTGTTCTTCTAGGAGCTTCAATAGCTGTGCAACGGGATCTATCGGGACATTACTTGGGATACACAATGGAACATAGCCCGATCCGTTGAAACTAATCTGATGTGAGGAATCAGAGGCATATCCATTGAATGGCATGGAGGCCATAGGCATAGTTGGGATTACGAAGTTCGCAGGATTAATTGGTGGTGGACGAGGATAATTAGGCAATGGAGGAGGTACGTTCCAAGCACCGGCAAAAACATTCGTAGTCCCCATCACATTATTTCCATTCTGATTTCTTAGACGCTCGATGGTTTCAGCTGCTTGTCGAGCCTGGGCTGTTAGGGCGTCAATACGGGCACGAGCAGCATTCAACTCCATGTTCATTTGGGCCACAACATGATCTTGAGTTCCTTGGAATGCCATTGTCCTGAATGAATAAAAAAGAGAAACACTCGAAGGAAAACGTTAGTACGTCGTGAGATTATCGAAGATTTTCTTTGGATGGGGCCCCACGGTGGGCGCTAAACTGTTTATGCCAAAAATCTCCCAAGGAAAATTTAAGGTAAATGTGGAGCTTAATCCAACCAAAGAAAGTAACTTTAATAATCGTACGACAATAATAAAAGTGAAATAAATGAGACAAGGGAATTGGTGACGTGAAAAATCCCTAAAATGGGTAAAAACCGCAGACGAGTGTGAGTCGTCGTTCACTATGGACGTCAATCAGGGACGTCGTCCTTAAAAATAAGTCTTACAAGTAAAACACAATGTAAAACAATATAATAAAGAAAATTCGGTCGTGCGTCGCGTGCAATGTAGACTTCGGTCGCACGACAAACGACAATGGATTTTATGAACTTCGAGAGAAACTTAGTGAATTTTGAGAGTGTAATTTGTAAGCTTGAAAGATCTCAGAATCAGTTCCCCCAAATGTGAGGTTCTACCTTCATATTTATACTGTTGACGCGTCTTGAATGCATATCTTTAATAAGGTAGCCGTTTTTGACATTGATGATAGCGTCCGTTATGTCTGTTGCTATTGATGATGACTTCCGTTATAATCTTTAGTCATAAATGTCTTTGAATCCTGCATTAAACATGATATAAAGTATGTTGTAGTTTAGTAACTGAAATCATGTCGTACGACAACCATCGTAGACAGGTTTTGATAGTTTGGTCGAAGTCGCTTAAAGGAAGGGTGTCAGTTATTTCTCTGGTCGTGCGACTATGGGCTAATATGTACATTAAACAGTTACACCATCACGTACCCTCTTCATATACGTCTATTTTCAATCTTTATATAACTTCTTTGTATATATGTTCAATAAATATGTGTGTGTGTGCGCACACACGCATATTGAGAAGATCAATTGAATGTGATATGCTTAAGTTTAAGTACAGATAAATTATACCAAATGGTTGATGATTAAAAAGAAATTATGAGTAGACTATAGAAAACAAGTTAGGAGAATATTTTGATATACCAAAGTATCAATCCGACTAACCCGACCAACTCATATGATTTGCATTGGGTTGGGTTGCATTTTGGTTTGTGTTGGATTGAGTTGAGATTTTTCAAACCGCAAACATTAAGTTGAGTTATTGAAATGTCTTCAATCCAACCCGTGAGCGCCCGTAGAGGCAACTACAGCAGGACCTAATCTGTAAACATTTTAGACTTAAGGAAATTAACTTTTTGCAACCCACAAGGAGCAAACTTGTAATTTAATCTACAGCTAATGGTAATAATAATTAGGTATCTGATGTAACCTAAAACCTCAGCCGTCAGACCTTTATCTTCTCTCCATCTGCCATATCTCTCAATCACCTTTCCCTTTCTCTGAAAACCACATCATTTCCACCCTTCGATTTCACCACATTCCTTCGATTTCTCTCTGCAAAATCTCGTACAGAAGCTGCATCTGTGTAATTACATCGTCGCCGGCGACAAATTCAGGTAAAACACTCCTTTTTCCGATCTTCATATCCACTTACTTCTTTGATTTAAGCTATGGAAGATAGTAGAGTATTGTTTTGTTTTCATATGGAATAAAAGATGCTATCTCATGTTATGGCCATGATCTGTTGGAATTAGGCGGTGTTAGGAATTACAGCTTCAAATTATCATCTAATTCCTTCGATTTGTGTTTCAATTTTACTTCAAATTCACAACTAGGGTTCGTGTTGCAAATTCACATTATTGCTTTGTTTTATTAGACTGATATTTGAAGGATTTATGAGATTATCACTAAATATATCTAAACTTTCACTTCTAGAATGTTCTACGGTGGTTCATATGAATTTGGTTTTTTTTTTTTGAATATTTTTGCAATTTATATGTTTGCATATGGATATATATTATTAGGGGATGTTTATTACAAACCCAATATTTGTTATAAACTCGTGAAAACTGATCCAAATCATTCAATTGATTTGGTGTTATTGATTCATATGTTTTATAGTTGTGTGTGATGAACATTCCCCAAAGTTTCATATGTGAAACAACAACCTATAAACAATCCACAATCCATTTGTTATATGAAACAACACATAAAAAGTGGTTTATAACAAATATTTGGGTTTGTAATTGAAATGGCGATTTATTTTGAAGCATACTTACATATATATATATATATACATATATATATATATTGGAAGGATATTTTGCAACATCTTAACTGTTGGATTCATGATCGACGGTTATTTTATTTTTATTTTTCTGTTTTTTTTAATTAAAAATATTTGGCCCATATCTATCGAAAAGTGGATGTTTTTTTAATTGTAATTGGATATGGATGCATACATGAAGGATTCTATGTTAAAAGGAACATAGTATTTCATTGTTATATCTATACTTATTTTCTTATATATGCGTGTTTGAATATCTTGTGGAGCAGATTTCGGAAGGCTGTAACCAAAAATTGTGTTCAAAACCCATCCACTTTGGACCTTTGAATTTGCCTGAAATTAGTTTGCAGAATAAACCGATGGAGAAGTTCCATTTGTGTTGCTCCATCGTCACCGACAGATACAAGTAAGATGTTATTTCTTAGATTTTTATATGTACTCAAGGTTAGAATGTTTAGATCGGCCTACCAACATGAAACACAGTTTGATACCATGGAAGGGGGAAATTTTGATTCGTATATGCAGATATGTCATTGGGCCAATTTATGTTATGTGGGTGGTTGGAATCGGTGGTCTCGGAAATACAATCTTGTTACAGTTGGTTTTAACAACGGCGCTTCATATGATACAACAACATAAATTGGATTTCTAGTGGAATGTTGAAAGCGCTCAAAACCTATCTCAACATTTCTAATGGAATGTTGAAAGCTCTCAAAAACTATATCAACACTTGGATGATGGGAGGGGTAGGAAAAACCAACTAGGATGAATGAGCTGTTTGTAGTATAGAGTTCGATATAAAATTTTGAAATGATTCAACTAAATTGCATCATTTCTACTCGATTAAGTTAAAGAAGGACTTTGATTAGGAAAGTTTAAGACATCGTGCGTGGAGTAAGATTGAGTTACATCTTGGGAGAATTTATTTGGAAGCATCAACAACTTATTAAGCGGGATGATCAAACATGTTTACATTGTGTGTTTTATTTCATAATGACTTTGAGATTTCAATTGAAGAAGGATGATGTGTATATGGAGTTTGAAATTGTTCGCTAAAGTGTAAAGAGTAGGTGAAATGCAAATTTGTTGATTGAAAGTGATGAAGTAGGGTTTTTAACCAAAACATGAACCTCACTTTTGACACTCGATCCTCATATATGCTATGGGTCGTTGAGATTTCCGGAAGATCTTTATGCGGCAACGGGAAAGGCTGAAAGTTGTCCGGGTTTTGTTATTAATTGGTTATATCTTTTGTCATTATTATAAATGATTATTATACATAACATTCGTTTTTAATATATATGTCATGTACAACTTTGATATGTTACATGTTGATCTTTTTGTCAACAATAAATTTCATGAGTAAAATGCATTAGAGGTTGTTTGGCAGTTGGTGAATGGTTTGGTACAAAATGATTAAGTGGTCAGAATGATTAAAAGACTCTTATGATACAGTGCAAAATGAAATAGGGTTGTTTTGTAATTCTTTAACATAATATTAGGGTGTTGAATGGTTAAGGGAGCACCATGATACAAAATCATTTAGAGGGTTTTGGAACCATTAAAAGACATATTTTTTTTTTGTCAATCTGGATTCACCTCTTAGCGATTTAGATGTTACCGCTTAATAGTTCCATTAAGAGGTAAACAAACAGTCCCTTAGTTGTATTTTCTATTAAGAGAAATATTTAGCAAATTTGCCAAATAGAATAAAATTAATTATCAAGACTTTGTTGTCTCGTTTATTTTGTTGCTTATTTTTAGCAAACAAGAGAAAACTCTAAATTTAGATAACTTTTTAAAGCTAAATTTAAAGTAAAGTTTTTTTAAAAGTGTATTAGAGCTTCTTTAACAAATTCTCTAAAATGTATATTTTGAGAATTTTTCTTCCAACATATTCCCCAATATCTTCTTCAAAATGGAGAAAGTACGAGACATGATGAAAAGTTCTAAATTTGGAGCTTTTTCTAAAAATGATTACTAATGGGAGAAAAATGATTTTTTTATTCATTCTATCATTTAAATTAAATGGTTAGTAGAGATAAATAATATTTTATGAGTTGTGTTATTTTAATAATACAATGAATTGTGTAATTCCCAAAATAGAGAATCTGTTGGATATGAAGATAATTTTTTTTTGGAGATTTTAAACTTTTACTTCTCCATTTTCAAGAAAATATGTTAGATATGTTCTTAGGATGATAAATTTATAAAATATTTTAATGATATAATTAATGTTAAAATTTCTTAAAATAGAGAACCTGTTCGAGAAAAATGTACTTTTGTTTAAAAAGTTTAACTTGTGTCTCTAACTACAAGATATTATAAAAATATCTATTGGAGATGCTTTAATGTTCCAATAGAACCCGAAAATTGTGTTATAAGACGTAGAACGAAATGTAAGTTATAATTTAAGATGCATTGTTTTGTATTGTTCATGTTAACTTGTTTTTTTAGTCAATGATTATATACGTTGTTTCGTTTAATATAAGTTTGATTGTCAAATGTACAACTTGAGATGCTATATTGTTAATAAATTCTATTTTATATTGATAAGAATAGAGTTGCACACGATCGGTCTTGGTCAGGTTAGAGAAAAGTCGGGTCTAGTCAATTCATGGTCAACACAATTTAAGAAAAGCTCGAACCGACCTTGTGTTGAATAGGTCCGATTCGTGAAAGAAATCAAGGTGCTGTTCAGTTCGTTTTCTGTTAAGATCTGTATGGATATAGCTGTCTGTATGGATATAGTTGTCTGAGTGTTAACAAATAAGTTGTTGTTCGGTTGTTGTGCTGAATAAACAGTTTGAATGTCAAAAATGACTATTTTACCCCTTAGTCTATATTAAATGAAATAATTCTTTTATAAATTATTGAATGATAAAAAGATATTAATTTAATTGTTTTTTAAATAAAAAAGTATATTATACAAGCGATAAGTACTAGTACATAAAAATTTATTGTTTATTGTCCATCTTCTAAAATTAAACAAGAAAAAAAAACCCACTGCAAATCCATTCAAACTTATGACCTTCCCTTCTGCTTCTTCCTTTTTCTTTTGGTGAATTTCTTTTTAGTGGGTCTTTTGCTCAAAGCTATGGATTTCTTTTTAGTGGGTCTTTTTCTTTTGGTTGATTTCTTTTTAGTGGGCCTTTTATAAATTATTGAATGATGGTTTCAAGCTTTCTTTGGATGGGTTTTCTGTTCCTGAGAGTTTTTTTCTTCCATCGATGGAACAGATCAATGTGAGAAGCAAAAAGGTAGAAGAATGATGGAGCAATGGAGCAGATCTGTGAAGAGCAAGGAGAAGTTCTGTGAAGAGTAGTGATGGAGAGCCAACAATATAAAGAGAGTTGTGTGTAGGTTTTTTCTTTCTTTTAATGGTGGGTAGTTGAGAGGGGTAGATAGGGAAAATACATGGCTGAACTCAAAGGACCTAGATAATTTAGCTGACCGAATCAGCTACCATCTGAGCAATTAAGCCAGTACCCAACAAGTAGATATGGCTGTACGAATCAACCATACCTTCCATATAGACCGTTCAACCACAAACGAACAGGCCCAAGTCCGTGATGGTCCTAGCTGAAAATAGTTTGGTATGGTCCGTTGGATTTTTGGTATGACGAATAAATTAGCAATTTACTAAAACAATCACTTTAATTATTATTTAAGTTTTTGGGATGATATGTTTGATTATATAAATTAGCAAATTTCATTTTCCTATAATTATTTATTTAAAACTTCTACAATGTTAACAAATATAAACTTACGATGAAAGAAAAAGTAAAAAAGGCAAAAAGAGAAAATTAATCGATTTTAAAAAGGGGGGAAATGGGAACTAGGAGTGTTCAAAAAAACCGTTGGACCGCTCAAACCGGTCGAACCAAGTCAAACCAGACCGTTTTTGGCGGTTTAAGCGGTCTGGCGGTCCAGTCCGGTCTGGAAAATTGCCAAACCGGGCGGTCCGGTCTGCGGTTTGGAGGTTTTTTTGGGCGGGTTGGACCAAACCGACCGCCAAATATATAAATATATATTTTTTATTTTTATATATATACTTTTATTATAAATAATAGATTATATAAAAGCTCAAATGTCCAAGTATATATAAAAATGCCTAAGGTATTTTAACAAATTAAAATCTTTATGGATTGTGGAATACAAAGAACGGAAAAATGAAGAAGTGAAGCCGTGAATTTTATTTGCACTTTGCATATTACTTTTTTTTTGTGTTTTGTCTTGGGATATTTTGTTAACTTTTGTGGACTTTGTTATTTTGTTGTGAACTTTGTTCTTTATTTCAAGTGGACTCAAGTCAATTAGCCTTTAAAATTCAAAGTTTTATATGTTTTTATGTTTAAACTTTAAAGCCCACTAAAAGGCCTAAACCGCCTAAACCGGTCGACCAAACCGCCTAAACCGCGGTCCGACTTGACCGGTCTGGGCACTTGATGTCAAACCGCTCGGTTTGAAAAATCAATAAACCGCCACTTGCGGTTTGGTTTGTGGTCTGAGGGGTTAAACCGCCCAAACCGGACTACGAACACCCCTAATGGGAACAAAAAAGGGTCAATCTTGATCCATTTTTGGTCCCGTTCAAACTTCATCCGTACCAAAAAAAAAATTAGAGAATTGTCTCGTAGTTACCACTTTTAAGACCACCGTATTACCATGGTGTTATTAGAGGGAGTTACACTTTGGTCTTTACATACATAGATATTTATGTATATAATATTAAAAATGTACCTATACAATGCATCATGATACATTTTGATTTTCAAGACGAGAACTCGAACTTTCAATCCTAATTCATGTTTCATTTTATTCTTTGTCTTTCATTTTAGAGTAAATTACATTGTGGGTCCATGTGGTTTACTCAAAATTTGGGTATGATCCCTATTTTGAAATAAATACACCAAAGATTCCTTTGTATTTCGTTGTCAATGTCTAATCCTTTTATATCTAAAAATTAGAAGTTTTTAAAAGTTAAAAACTAAAGGTTTTATAATATATATATATATATATATATATATATATCAAATGAAGACAAGAGATTAATTATTTCAAGATGAAACAAAGATGAAGATAGAAGATCAATTCAAATCGTTCAATAATTCAAAGATGCTTTTCAAAAGGAAGATGCCAAAGTATTTTGTCAAAAAAGTCAAAAGTTGCTAAAAGTATTGTCGGCCATTTCAAATGATTCAAGACTCAAATTTGTAGTCGGTTACCAGTCAAAAGCTACTCAATAATTGTCAAAATTGAAGGACATTCACCGGTCATCTTTCTTCCAAGATGCCTATAAAAGAAGACTTCAAAAATAATTCAAAACAAAAAATTTTCTAGCCTTGAAAACATTAGTAAAATGTTATGTCTAGGAAAAAACCCTCTCTCTCATTTTCTACCGCAAGATGTTCGAAATCTTTAGATTTCCAGATATTCATATCTCCAGATGTATGTTCAAATTGTCTTAAAGACAATTGTTTAAACAATTGCTTAATCAAAGAAGGTACAATTTAATCATGCTTTACGTTGTTATGTTTAGTGATGGTTACCTTATTTTGCAAGGACTTGATCATATTATTCCTATAAATTTTTTTATTTCAAATACTTCTCCAATGACTTTTTTAAATAGTCATCTTATAAACTTTTTTCTTAGAAATCATATATCAAAATTTAGAATCATTTATCGATATTTATAATATAGTATATATATATCAAATGGAAGAGTTCAGACGAGAATGCCTTTATTTTACGAAAAAACGAGAACACTTTTTACTAGAGTCAATCACATGTGATACTATATTCTATCACATATGATATACATGTGATACTAAATCAGAAAAGCGGATAACCTTTGGTGTGATCTAGGTTACAGGCAAAGTCACCCACACACTACTAGGTTGGGTCACGTGTATTACCACATGTAACAAGGGTGTTCTTGATGTGATATTAAATCAGAGACGTACACAACCTTTAGTGTGACCTAGGTCACAAGCCAAGTCATCCGCACATCGCTAGGTCCCCTTAACTGCATTATCACATACAATAACGGTGTTATGTTTTTATAAAATAAAGGTGCTTTTATTTGAACCATCATCAACCATATATCACATATATACAAGTAATCTACGTTTAAAAAATAAAACGTTAGTCAACCATATTCACCAACACACACTTGATCATCTATCGTCTTATAAAATAAAAAAATCAATTTAATTATATTTTATGTTATTGTTAAAGGAAAAAAGAAATAGAACAACGGTAAATAAGAAAAACGAATTTGTCATTCTCATTAATCAAAAGCCCTTTAAATAAGGATGTGTTACAAGTAGATAACTATGAGATATTTCACTTCTAATCTATCTCTAATATATTTATCTCTATCTCTATCTCTATCGTCAAATCCTTTAGACGATGACACATTTATCCTACAACACTCCCCCTTGTGCTGAGTTAAAGGAGTGGCGGTGCACACTTGTTGCCTCGTTAAAACCTTACGCCTAAATAAAAACCCAGTGGGAAAAAATAGGACGAAGGAAAGAGTACAACACACCAGTTTCTTTGCAATACATAGACTTTTCCTTCAATCTAGTTTTCTCTTAGATTTGTAATTTAATCATGAGAGTTAAGAAAATACGATGGTATATAAATTGTTGCCTCGCTAGAACCTTACACCAAGGAACAAAACCCAATGGGAAAATAAAACATTGGTTGAAGAAAAGAGCACAACATACCAATATCACAAATATAGTAGACTCCCCCTTTTGTCTACTACTCCCCCTGATTCGTGCATTAATTAAGGGAGTTTGGAAAACATTTGCATTTACTTTCTACATGTTTCCCAATATATGGTTTTAGGTAATGATTTGGTAAAATGTGTCATGTTCTCCTGACATCTCACTTGATTCAATGCCAATGGCGAGTAGCTCAGTTGGTTAAGGGGCAAGGAGATGTTTGCTCCAATAGGCCGTTGGTCTCGGGTTCGATCCCAGGCCCCCTCGCAATCGCCTTGTCCCTGAGTGATCCAGGTATGCCCCTCACATTGGGAATTGGCAGTCTGTGTGGGCCGGTTTGCGTGTCCGGGAAACTTGATTCAATTGAATCTCGAGGAGAGTTTTCTTATTGATGATTGTAGAAGACTTAAGCAGAATATGCTTTGTGTTATCATACTTGATGTATCTTATGCTCATTTCTTCGATACATGATGCATTTTTTTCATATATACAAGTAGGATACTGGTTGAACCCAAAAATTACTAGCTCCTCTAATATATGTAATGATAGTCCTTAATCATATACATTATTTAATTATCTCATGGAGAGTAATATTTTTTGGATTAGTTCAAGGAGGTAGTTACAAGGGTTTGCTTAGCTTACTTTCAAGAAATCGGCGTGTTCTCTATGGTAATTCTTTATCCATTTTGGGAACAACTTTTGTATGGGTCAAACAGATACCTAATATCAGCAAAGACATATCATGACATTGTTTGATGTTTTTCTATAAGAGCTAATACTTTTGCTGCTTACATTCTAATTAGGTATTGAAGTTCCATTATCAATCCCATTTTTCTTTCTGTAGGGAAAGCATAAGCCCATGTTAATGGTTCCAAAAGATTAACTTGATATCATTCCAATGACGTTGCGTTGGCGCTAAGCTAAATCTAGCTAACAAGTTCATTGAGAAATACAATATACGGTCAAGTGTATTGTAGTAAGTACGATAATGCACATATTGTACTTAGATAGGGAATTGCAGCTCCTAACACTTTTTCGTCACCATCCTTTAGACGAAATGGATCTCTCCTTATGTCCAACACTTTGACCGGTCATGGGAGTGCTAACCTGATGCGCTTTGTCCATATTAAATTGCCTGATTATTTTCTGGACATGTACGATCGGTGAATTAATATTTCACAAACTCGGTGTCTAATCTCAAATAGCTAGACAAAACCAAGTTTTCCCATGATTTTTCATCTCAAATTTAGATTTCAAGTAGCTTGTGGTTTCTCTTATTTCATCAAGAGTGCCTATTATGTTCATAACATTGACATATAGAGCTACTTTGAAAATCTGGAACTTGTTTTCCATAATAAATACGCAAGGGAACAGTTCATCATTCTTATATATCCTTTCCCAACCAAGTATTCCATTAGGCAGGTATACTACATTCGCCTAGATTGCTTTAATCTATAAAGTGAGCGTTTCAACTTCATTGCAAACGCATTTCGTGGTTTAGAGTTACTTGATTTGGTAATGTAATGCCATCAAGCACTTTTATATCTCTGAATCTAGATCCCCATAGAGATATGAAGTAACCACATCCATGAGCTGCATTTTCAGTCCTTCGGAAAATACGCTAATAAATTATTTGGATGTCATAACATCCATATGAGAAAGTAAGTCTCCTCGTGGTCAATCCAGAGCGTTGTGAGAAACCTTGCGCCAAAAGGAGAGCCTTATATATTAGGACTTCATTATTCTCATTACGCTTTCTAACAAAGACTCAATTATATCCTATGGGTTCTACACTTGGTAGGTTAGCACTACCGGACCAAATACCCGATCATTTGTCAAAGAATATAATTCTTTCTGAATTGTTTCTTTACATTTAGGCCAATATGCTATTTGTTGATATTATTCAACCGAGCCTGGTTCGATGTCGTCGTGCTCGATCATCTTATGAGCCATCGTATATGCGAATAAATCATCAATGATTATATATGATCTGTCCATCGACTCATATGTACTCTCATAGTTCATTTGAGATTAATATTAATCTCTAGAATCAATATTAACTTCGGAGCGTCCTCTAGTGATGATTCATGGACATAATTATAATTAGAGACAATCTCATGAGAGTTTTGTGTATTGATGATAAATGGATGTGCCTCACTATTCTCTTCCTTTAGAATAGTATCCATCGAACCAAGTAGCTTCCACAACTTCCATTTGGTAGCTACAACCTCAACCATACCTCCACAATGTGTGATTGCAACGCACTTTCCAATGGCGTTGTGCCCCTGTTGGGGCCTTTTAACCTTGCGAGTATATTTGCAGCTCATATATGTGATATTGTCACTTTTGGAATAACATTAAACGTATCAGGTATCAAGTCTGATTCGTTTGACTTCAACATTACATTGTGAAGTTTAGGGGATCAAAATGAGACATAGTGGGAATATTCAATGACACTTCCTGTCGTTCCCATGGAAAATTCTTTTTCCTATCTCCCCCTAACAACGGGAAGACTGTCTCATGAAAGTGACAACCCGCAAATCTACCGGTAAAGAAATCACTAGTCAAATATTCTAATTAACAGATAATTGTTGGGGATTCATGTCCAACATATACCAAATCGTCTTTAAGGACCCATTTCGATGCGCTGTGGGGGCGCAATTGACACATATACTACAGAACCAAACATGCGTAAATGTAAAATATCATGCTTATATCCAGTTACCAACTGGTACGCATGAGGTTGGTTAGCAAGCAGTGGGTCTAAAAACGAAAAAAAACTGCATATAATAATTGCATAACCCAGTTAGATGTGGGTAAATTGGTGCGTATTACTAATACCCTAGATATCATCATATTCTTTTGATAACAACTTCTATGAGACCATTTTATATATACACATGGGGTATAGGAAACTCTACATTGATCCCAATACATATGCAATTAACATCAAATCCTTATGATATAAATTCTCCAGCATTCCAAGTCATGTAGACTTGATGAATAATCAGGGTGGTGAGCCCTTAAACGTATAGTTAGTACTAGGAGTGCAGTATTTTGTGTGAACAAGGACAATAATACGACATGCATTCATCGTGTCGAAACCAGAACCATAAAGTACTTTAATGTCCCGCATTCTGGATCTTTATGTCCATAAGTATCACCTTGTATTCGTTGTAACAATGGAATATTTTTGTATTATGTCATTAGCTTTAGGATGGTCTCATTCTTGTCTTGGCTAAGGATTAGAGTATACAAAAGTTTTAGGTATTCGAGAGGGCATATTATGATGGTGGTGTTGCTTCTTATGCTGTAGAAGTCAATAGTTGCAATTTGACTCATTTTTCCTTTTACTCGAAAGAGAATGTGTCTATGTGTATTTTGCAATACACAGATCACTATGTCATAAACTTGGTGTCCCACATGGTCATGTCGAAACATATATGTGTCATTGCCCCAAAGTTCTTTATTGGTGATAAAAAATGTTTCGATGACCCAATAATCTACTAGTTTGACACATTAGTTTTCATGATATATGTTTCCTTTCATATTCATTAGAATTTATGTATATATGCTCATTTCCATTTGATACGAATGTCTTTATAAGGCTCCTATTAATCTTGTACCAACAAGAAAATGACAATCCATTGTCTAAGTATTTTGGTTGGATAAATTATAAAATAAGTATTAGTCTATCTTTTTTAGATTGTGTGAGAGGTCAAAAAAATCAATTTTCCTCGATACATTCCTACACGAAACGGAGAATATTGAATTTTTTTTGTATTTGTTATGATGTATTTCTTTACATCTATAATTTAGGTTACATATTCGATTTTACTTTAACAAATAAATTAATATGTTATAGTTCATTTTCAACTTGTTCCCTTTTTGATAGAAGCACTTTTTAGTGCATTTCTTATTTGATTGTCCATTATCACCTGGGTAATAGTTGTATCCCTACTCCAGGGGTTAAAAAATCCTTCCTGACTCTTATCAAGACCCTGATCCTTTCTAGGGTCTCGTCCACATGGTGCAGAAATGTCACATGTGTGAAGTTGTTTTTTAACTCACAATCCTTTGGAGTTGTTTCCACCTCTAACGCTTTCATTATTGATATCGGGAATTTCTTTGTCCCAACATATGTGGTGTTATTCGAAAGAACCTTGTTATGTCTCTCAACCACTTGCAGTAGGTTGATGAGTTTGTCTACAGGTTACATTCCAACTTATATTGGTTCATTAATATTTAGTAAATATGAAAGCTGGAAATAGTGTTAGGAATCATGTCATCTTATGTGAGTTCCTTGCCACATAGATTGAGACGCGTTTTGGATATAACATTTCTTTGTTGAAATCAATTACGTTTTCGTAATCGAGTAAGTGAGTTTCATTCCACTGTACAATTAGTTCGGAAAGTACATATTCATGAATACTCTCGATTCTCCCTTTCGGGATCCCACAGTTCTTTAGGGGTTTCTAGTAAATGTATTTCTATGAAAGTTATGACTTATATGTCGTCTCAAAACATATGGGTATTTGTTTTTACCTTTTTAGGGTCAATAGGGAGTTGATGGACTTTAGGTATTTTCTTGTACCTTTTAAAAGGAGATTTATATACTCATTTATGGTATTCATATTCTTTTGAATTTACGACGTTGATTTTAGGATAAGTTGATTCAACCATTTACGTATATAAGAGATAATATATGATTTTCTGTTTGAGAAGAAAATGGATTATGGTTATAATTATCATAACAGTATTGGATTTTTGTATGCTTGTATTTTGTTGATAATACTTTATCAATATTTCAATTTGCGAAAAAGAAATCACTTAATCTATTGGATTTCCAGGTAGTAGGGGAATCACATTGATTTCTTAAGTCCCTACAAACCTTAGGGCTATTTACACCCGTTTGACAAAATCCTTTCGATATCTTGTGATTTATTTAATTTGAAGATAACAATATTAATTATATAGCTTTTGGCATCAAGCAAAAAAGAATATGAGTTTAGCATATAAATCCAACTTCAATATTTTACTATCTTAATAGTAGTTTGAGAGATTTTGCCGTGAGGCAAATAAACGTTGGTTTTGACATGAAGTCAAAGTAAAACTTTTAACATCTTAATAATATATTTTTGGAACTTTTGGTTGGAAAACCAAAATATATGGGGTTGGAAGTGTAACTTCCAAAAATTAATTATAAAGTTGAAAATTATGAGTAGGAACTCACAATTAAAATAAACATTTGAATAATATTTTAACATTCATGCTATTTCGGAGCATTTGACAAAATAGCAAAAGTTATGGGGTTGGAAGTGTAACTCCCAAAAATTAATTATGAGATTGTGAATTATAATTAAGATAAACATTTAAATATTAACATAAACAAATAATAAATAAATAAATAATAACATTGTAAACTATTTGGATAAACATCAATACATAATATTAAGATGAATATGAATATTTAAATTAACCATCTAAATACATGAAGATTGTAATCTAATTTGATAAACATTAATAAATAATAATAGTTCAAAACGATAACTATTATCATATCTCATAATAATATAACTAATTTTAACTTAAATGAAATAAATTAAATTCATGCCATAAGAAGATAAATGACGTGGATGTATAAGACTAATATCTTCAAAATAATAGATTTTAAATTATCCAATTACTACTAAATGAGATGAATTAAAACAATATTAACATAATAAATATATAACAAATAAAAAATCCAATAAACAATTAATAGAAAACAAATTAAATTCTTATTTAATTAATTAAAAAAAGAAAGAAGAACCCATATGCTCAAAATACGGATCATATCACAAATTTTTTTCCTTATTACAAGAGAAACGAAATTATATAACTATTTAATTTAGATAATTACATCTAAATCACAATGATATCTCAAACATTCATATGATTATTTTTTAATGTATTTTTTTTCACATCGATATCCACTCCTATATAATTAACTATTTCAATAAATTAAATAATTATTAATAAGATTTTGTTATAATTTTTTTTTCAATTCAGTTTATATCAACAATGAAAATACAATGAAAGTATTCTATAGATCAAATCATAAACTATATTTTTTTTTCTAACATGATTTTATAATATTCACTTACGAAAAAGTTGATAGAAAACTTTCTAGAATTTTTGACATACGTGACAATGAGCGAGGGATAATGCAGTAGCGACGCAATTTGACGAGTTCAATAGTGGCCGACAATGGGCAAAACAACCGTTTGACCGCTGTGGAAAACGGTTTTGAGCTTTACGTGCTGATAACGCGTCAAAGGAAAAAAGAAATAGAACAATGGTATATAAGAAAAACGAATATGTCATTCTCATTAATCAAAACCCCTTTAAATAGGGGTGTGTTACAAGTAGATAGCTATGAGATATATCACTTCTAATCTATCTCTGATATATTTATCTCTATCTCTATCGTCAAATCCTTTAGACGATAACACATTTATTCTACGACAGTTATTAATTTATATAACTAATTTATAATTCCTGGGGACTTAATAGCGGTTGCCCGGGTTCGAGCCCTATGGGTTGTGGTGTGGTTTCGTCCCTATGGGTTGTGGTGTGGTGGTAAGAGCCTGGGGACTTCATAGCGGTTGCCCGGGTTCGAGCCCCACTCGCAGCATTTGTGGCCGCTGAGGATAAACTCAGGTCTGCATGCTTAGCAGCTGGGCCAAAGGCTCTACTTGCCGGGGATTAGTCTGGGCCAAAGGCCCAGGATACCCTTTCCAAAAAAAAAAACTATTTTTGGCCCTGATCTTTAAAAATTGCATTTTTGGTCATTGTCGTTTGCAACTTCTTTCTTGAGAATGTTAGTTTCAACAACGAAAAGCGAAAGGAATTACAAACCACGATGATAAAAAAAACAATTTTAAAGTCATGAACGAAAATAGTTATAAACAACAAACCACAAAAACAAAAATCATAGTTTACTCAATATATAATTATCGAATATGGCATCTTTATAGAGCACAATAGAGCATCTTTACTCAATAGTCAATATCGATCCACTATGGCATCTTTATTCTTTACTAGAAGTGTACTCGCGCAATGCCGCTAGATACATTACGATTTTAATGTTTCATTTTATTTACATTATGATTTACATTACGATTTTGTCGATTTACATTATGATTTTGGATGGTTGTGAGAGAGTGATAATGATTTTTTTATATAAATTTGTTTAATTTAGACTTAATAATATAATGTAATTTATTTTGGTTTAATAATATAATTTTTTTATAAAATATTATGTTAGATTTTTTAATTATATTTTATATTTTTATATTTAAAATTTGATTTTTATTCATTATTTAATTATGTTAAGAGTTATTTTAGGGGAGTTAAAGTGAGAAATTATTTTAGGGGAGTTAAAATGGTAAGAGATAATGATTGAAAATTAATAAATAGCATAAAATGTAGTACATACAACTTTAATGGTTGTTTTTTTAAGTAATTAACATTAAATAACGGTACATCAAACTTTAAGACTTGTTTTTAAGAGTTTTTCATGTCTGTTTTATAATATAGTATAGATAGAGCATTCAAAGTGTGGTAACACAACAAAAATAAAAAAATTTAAAATTAAAAAATAGAAAATATAAAATAATGTTTTAATATAAAATAATTGCAGCCGACACACCTCTTTATATCCCCATCCATCAGGTTTCCTATTTGTTTCACAAACCCATCATTTTGAGCCTTCGATTTACCAAAAATCCTTGTAATTTCATTTTGCAAACTCTTGCATTACATCGCCGCCTGCAACAAGTTCCGGCAAATCTGTTCTTTTTTCCGATCTGCATATCCACCTACTTTTTGATCGTGTTTGGATCGGCCTAGCAACACACAAATTTATGCCATGGAAGATGTGGGAGATTTCTTTGTTTCTGTAGATTTGTTTTCTTTTCACAAGCCTAGAAAAAAGATAAAGATCACATGCCGATTATGCTCTTCTGATTGATGGAATTGGTGGTCTCGGAATTATATTTATACTCAAAGGCTTTGAATCATAAGGTAAACTTTAAGTTCTTTATTGTATTTTTCAGTTTACTTCATGGTTATAACTAGTGTTCATGTTGCACAACATCATATTAGTTCTTTATTTAACATAAATGAGAATTATAAGGTTTTAAATTGTTGAAAAACATAAATCAAATAAGTTTTTATTGGTGTTGTGCAACTCATCAAGCACTATGTACAAGTGCTTGATGCATGGATGTGTGGTTTAATTTGGACCACATATTTTATATTGGAAGACTTGTTTGTCATCCTCCATATGCTTGGTTGTCATCCTCCATTTCTTCCCTATATATACATGCATCCATTCCATCCCAAAATACACCAATAGGAAATTAGAAGTCTTCTTTCTATTTTTCTTCTTCTTCTTCCTTGTTCCTCTTTGTTGGTATATATATATATATATTTATATTTATATATCTTGTTTTTGGAGGAACATTTGGGTGGCTGATTTGTTGATCCAAGGATCTCGTAAACACGTTGTAATTTTCTCCCGGTTGGTAATATAAAGATATCTCTCTCTCTGTGGATGTACACTATCACACTGATAGTGGAACCACATTAAATCTTGTTGTCTCGATTTATTTGCTGTTTTGTTATATTTTATCGTATATTCGATAACTGCTATATTTACGTTTGTGGATCAATATGAATCAATAGACCAAAATATACAATATTTAGATCTCGTTATTCCGCATTTGTTGTAACGGGTCAGTTGCACGTGATTTATTGTTATCATTTTGGGACCGTATGTTGAGAACTGAAGAAATGCTGCCAGTTGAAGTTAATGCTGCCAGAACATGATTAATGATGGTCTTCAAGATTAGTACTGTTGGAGTTACTACTGCTAAGAGATTAATATTGCTGATCTTGATTAATGATGTTTATGAGATGGAGATCCGAATTACAAGAATGACAGCTGGATAGACTGAAGATATTCATGGAAGATATTATGAAGATATTTTATTTATGTTTTGTTCAGTATATATATAGAATTGATAGAATAGTTTCATAATTAATTAGTTCTGAGTTTTTGTTTTAGAGAGAATCAACCTCAAGGCATAGTTCCTAATTATAGAGAAGTAGAATTTGTCTTGAAAGAGCTTGTTTTTCAAGATTGAGGTTGTGTGTGTAATCTTGTAACTTCAACCATTAAATACAAGTTTACAAGTTATTCATCATATTTACTGTTTGTTTACTGTGTTATTGAATATCAAAGTGTTATTCTGCAAACTTCTTTGATATTGTTTCTGAGTATTTATAATTCTTGTTGAGAATTCGATCATGACAAGTGGTATCAGAGCCATATCTTTCAGAAACATTCATTCATTCATCATGGAAAACTTTACAGAATCAAACAGTACTCTTGTCTCTAAGGTCCCAATGCTCAAACCCAATGAGTTTGACATGTGGAAGATCAGAATAAGGCAATACATTCTTCTCACTGACTACTCAATGTGGGACATCATTGAGAATGGTCCCTCTGAAGCAGGAAAGATTGGACCAGATGGGAAAAGACCTCCACCAAAGACAGATGGTGAGAGGAAGATCAGACAGACAGAGATGAAGGCCTTAAGCACTCTGCTCTTGGCCATCCCCAATGAATATCAGCATCAATTTTGCAACTGCACTGATGCTCAGATTCTCTGGAATGCTCTAGAGAAAAGATTTGCTGGAACTAAGAGCATCAAAAGAAATCAAAGGGATGTTCTGAAGCAGCAGTATGAGAACTTCACTTCTTCAAAGAATGAGTCAATGACTCAAACTTTTGACAGGTTCAACAAGCTTATTGGTGAACTGGCTACTGTTGGAGTGAAGATGGAGCAAGATGATATCAACAGGAAGTTCCTCAGATCTCTTGGGGATGAATGGACTATGTACACTGTCTCATATAGACAGAGTGACAATCTGGAGGAGAAGGAACTAGATGATTTGTATAATGATTTAAGAGTATTTGAATCTGAGGTAGAAGCCAAGAAGAAGCCCACTGGGTATATTCATAATGCAGCACTTCTATCAGCATCTGCTGATACTACTGCCAACCCTGAAGCAGTTAGTGCTGCTAGTGGTGTGAATTCAGAAAAAGGCACTGAAACAGTTTTTGAAGCCTTTTTATCAAGTCATAGCAACAACTCTTTGATTAATGATGATCTGGAACAAATTCAACCTGATGACTTGGAGGAGATGGATATTAAATGGCAGATGGCCATGTTATCTATGAGGGTGAAGAAGTTTATTAAAAGAACTGGAAGGAACAACTTCTCTCAAAGAAGAGAAGATGGTGCTGGTTTTGACAAGACAAATGTGGAATGCTATAAGTGCCACATGAAGGGACACTTTTCTAGAGAGTGCAGAAGTGGTGTGCCAAATAACAACCACCAACAAGCCCAGAATGGTGGATTCAATCAAAACAAGAACTCTGCTCAAGCCCTTGTTTCTCAACAAGGAATGGGGTTTGATTGGAGTGATCAAGTTGAGGAAGCCATTCAGAATCAAGCCCTTATGGCAGAGGTGTCTGATCTCCCCTCTGAGGTAAGTTCTAATCTTTGTACTCAATCTTGCATAAACACTGTAAAAAGGTACAGGGATCACAACCAAAACACTTGTGATGACCTCAAAAGATTAGAAAAGGACAGAAGAGATTATGTGTTGATAGTGGAAAGGTTTGAAGAACAAATCAAAGGCTTTCAAGCCAATGAACTTCAACACTCTTATGACACAAATTACTGGAAGTGGGAAAAGAATGAGTTAGAGACCAAACTGTCTAAGTCCAAAGAAGAGAATGATAAGTTGAAAGAAGAATTAGCTAAGGTTAAGCTTGATATAGAAAAGTTTTCATATGCTTCAAAAGCAATGGATTCTTTTCTAAAGGCTCAGATTCATGATAAGATGAAGCCTGGTGTTGGATACAACAACACACCCCCTCCTTACAACAACAATTATATCCCTCCTACATCATATCTGTTAGAGACCAAGGAGAAAAAGGACTTGTCTAAGAAAGCATTTAAGATAGATCCTTTGGATGAGGTGATGGTTAAGGATTTGACTGAGAAAGAAGCTAGTGAGAATAGGAATAATGTTGTGAGTAAAGAGATACCTTTAGAAAACAACATTATCACCAATGAGGGATGTGGAAAAATCTGGGTCAAGTCTAAAGAGATAGAGAAGACCAAAGGAAAGGCTAACAAGGTCCATTACAAACAGACCACTGTTGTGAATCCTGGCCCTTGTAAACAGTGTTCTTGCAATAAAACTGAGAGCCCAAATTCTGGTACAAAAAGAGGTAATCAAAGAAACTGGAATAATCAATGGGCTCAGAAACAAGGAGTTGATCTGAGTAAGATAATCAGACCAAAACCTTGTTTCATATGTGGCAAGCTAAATCATTTGGCTAAGTACTGTTTCTTTAATCCTATCAACCAAAGGATGAACTTTCAAAGATTTGTGCAAAAACCTGTTGGTTATAGGAAGGCTGGAAAGAAACATGTGACTAAGAAATCTGTTGAAACCAAAGGCCACATGCAGAAAAAGTTTTTAAAAGAAAGTATTAAAATGTGGGTGCCTAGAAGCACTAAAACTGTTAGTGCTATTAACAGGGATAGTGCTGCTAATAGCAATACTGCTGCTAACAGTGTTAGTACTGCTGAGAATTTTAATGCTTCTAACACTGTTAGTACTTCCTCAAAGGTTACTACTGCTAACACAGTTACTGCTGCTAAAACAGTTAATACTTCTAACAAGGTTAGTACTGCTAAGCATGCAAGTGCTGCTAATGCATTTAGTTCTTCTAAAAACAGCACTGCTTCTAGCAAATATGCATCCACACCCATTATTGTAACAAAGTACTCCAGTAATGAGGAGTCAAAGTTTAAAAATCTTGTCAAGAAAGAATGTAAATATTTTGATGAGAAAGGGGTACCCAAGACCACTTTGGCTTGAGTTCCTAATCCATACTAACTGATTTATCTTATGTGCAGGGCAACCAACAGCTCAAGGGGAAGAGCATCTGGCATGTGGATAGTGGTTGCTCTAGGCACATGACAGGCAACATGTCATGCCTTCAGGATTTCAAGCATATCAATGGAGGACATGTTGCATTTGGAGACAATCTTGCAGGTGGAAAAATAAGTGGAAAAGGTAATGTCACAAAAGGTAAGATGACATTTGAGGATGTCTACTATGTTGATCAGTTAAAGTACAACCTGTTAAGTGTATCACAGGTTTGTGACAAACAACATAGTATATTATTTACAAGTACAGAATGTATGATCCTTGCTCCAGGGTTCAAGGTAGTTGATGAAAGCATGATACTACTTAGAACTCCAAGAAAGGACAATGTGTATTGTCTAGATATGGACAATGTTTCTAGTGATTCATCCATGAATTGTCTTGTTTCAAAAGCTTCTGTGGATGAATCCTCTCTTTGGCACAGAAGGATGTGTCACATGAATTTCAAGACAATGAACAAACTTGTTAAAAACAACCTTGTAAGAGGTTTACCATCAAAAGTCTTTTCATGTGATGATCATTGTGTTGCTTGTCTTAAAGGCAAACAGCACAAAACTTCTCATAAGATCAAATAGTTAAATTCAATTTCTTCTTGTCTCCAGTTATTACATATGGATCTGTTTGGCCCTACACATGTGATGAGCATAGGGAAGAAATCATATTGCCTAGTTATTGTTGATGATTACTCTAGATTTACTTGGGTATATTTTCTAAGGACTAAGGATGAGACAAGTGGACTGATCAAATCCTTTATTCTAAGAATTGAAAACCAAACTGATCAAAAAGTAAAAGTCATTAGATCAGACAATGGATCTGAATTTAAAAATCTTGATCTAAACAACTTTTGTGAAGAAAAAGGCATTGAGAGACAATATAGTGCTCCTAGGACTCCACAACAAAATGGAGTTGCTGAGAGAAGGAATATGACACTAATAGAGGCTGCTAGATCTCTGTTGGCTGATTCTAAACTGCCAATTACTTTCTGGGCTGAAGCAGTTAATACTGCCTGTTATGTCCAAAACAGAGTACTAGTAGTCAAACCAAAGAACAAGACCCCATATGAGCTTTTAAATAAAAGAAAACCCTTTATTGGATTTTTCAAACCTTTTGGGTGTCCTTGTACAATTCTCAATACCAAATCTCACTTAGGTAAATTTGATAGCAAGGCAGATGATGGATTTCTTGTTGGTTACTCATCTCAGAGTAAGGCCTACAGAGTTTTTAATTCTTCTTCTAGAATAATTGAAGAAAGTGACAATGTCAAATGCAATGAGAACACACCAAATCCTATTGGGTCTGGTCCTCAGTGGCTGTTTGACATTGATTCACTAACTAACTCCTTTGGTTTCAGTAGTAATGAGTATGCAGGTTCAGGAAGTGGAGGATCAGGGACTACACAAGTTCAAGAAAGTATATATCAGTCTGTGATTTTTCCCATACCTAAAGTGGATCCTGTTGAAGACTGTGAAAAGGAGCCATCTACTGAACCAAATCAGAGTGAAGAAGAAAGAAAAGATGAGGAGAGTCAAACACATAAAGAACCTGAAGGAACTGCTGAAATCACCTCAGTTGAGTTGAATGACTCCAATCTAGAGGTGGGACTCAATGAAGAACCTAGCCATCACACAAGAACACAAAAGAATCACCCTCCTCAGCTGGTAATAGGAGATATATCTTCTCCTATAATGACTAGAAATCAAAGCAGGCTGCAAGATATACAAGACCAACAGCATACCGTACTTTCTTGCTTTCTATCCCAGCTTGAGCCTAAAAAGGCTTATGATGCTATGAAAGAGTCCAGTTGGATAGAAGCCATGCAAGAAGAACTGCTACAATTCAAGCTGCAAGATGTTTGGAATCTAGTAGACCTTCCTAAAGGTCAAAGAGCTATAGGCACAAAATGGGTCTTCAGGAATAAGAGAGATGAAAGAGGGATAGTAATAAAGAACAAAGCAAGGTTGGTAGCACAAGGGTATACACAAGAAGAAGGAATAGATTATGAAGAAGTATTTGCACCAGTGGCTAGGATAGAAGCAATCAGACTGTTCCTGGCCTATGCTTCTTATATGAAGTTCAAAGTCTACCAAATGGATGTAAAAAGTGCATTTCTATATGGCTCAATTGAAGAAGAAGTATATGTATGTCAACCACCAGGGTTTGAAAATCCAAGCTATCCAGACAGAGTATACAAACTGAAGAAAGCACTTTATGGACTGCATCAAGCACCAAGAGCATGGTATGACACTCTGTCATCCTATCTATTGGAAAATGGCTTTGAAAGAGGAGTCATTGATAAGACTCTGTTCATCAAGAGAAAGAAGAAGGACATCTTGCTGGTCCAAATCTATGTGGATGATATCATCTTTGGATCCACAAGAGAAAGTATGTGCAGGGAGTTTGAGGAACTAATGCATCAAAGGTTCAAAATGAGTTCCATGGGGGAACTTACTTTCTTCCTTGGACTCCAAGTCCAACAGAAGTCAGATGGTATTTTTATCTGTCAGTCCAAGTATGTGCAGGACATTCTAACCAAGTTTGGTTTCTCAGATTCAAAGCCTGCCAGCACACCTATGGAGACACACAAGCAGATAATAGCAGATCTTGAGGGGGAGGATATGGATGTGCATCACTATAGATCCATGATTGACTCTCTCATGTACCTTACAACCTCTAGGCCAGATATAATGTTTCCAGTCTGTGTGTGTGCAAGATTTCAAGTTAGGCCAAAGCAATCACACTATCAAGCTGTTAAGAGGATATTCAGATATCTCAAAAGGCAACCTATATTGGGACTTTGGTATCCTCATGACTCATCATTTGATCTACTTGCATACTCAGACAGTGACCTACGTGGAGCAAACTTGGACAGAAAATCTACTTCTGGAGGATGCCAGTTTTTAGGTGCAAGACTAGTTTCATGGCAGTGCAAGAAACAAACCACAGTGTCCACATCTACAACAGAAGCAGAGTACATAGCAGCTGCAAGTTGCTGTTCTCAAGTCTTATGGATTCAGAATCAAATGCTGGATTATGGGGTAACCTTTCTACACACTCCAATCTTTATTGATAATAGCAGTGCTATTAGCATTGTTAACAATCCTGTCAAGGACTCAAAGACAAAGCACATTGAGATCAGGTATCACTTTATAAGAGACTGCAATGAAAAGAAACTTATTCAAGTTGTAAAAGTTCATACTGATAACCAGTTTGCTGATCTATTCACCAAAGCCTTTGATGTGGGTAGATTCACTTTCTTGGTAACAAGTGTGGGAATGATCAACTCTGAATAAGCCCCTTCCTAAAAGTGATTCACTACCTGTATATAGTTTATTCATGGTGTTACTAACTTTCTTTCTCAGGAAATGTATAGCAGTACTCAGTTTATCACAAGCTTAAAAGTGCAAGTATGGTTAATACTGCCAGTACAGTTTTAGTACTGCCAGTACAGTATTAATACTGCCAGTGCACAGTTAATGCTGCTAGTAGTTAATACTGCTCTCAGTTAATACTGCTAGCGGTTAATACTGCTAGTTAGTTAATACTGCTAGTGGTTAATACTGATCTCGGTTAATACTGCTAGTTAGTTAATACTGCTAGTGGTTAATACTGCTCTCAGTTAATACTGCTAGTAGTTAATACTACTCATTGTTAATACTGCTTTCACTATCTTTTTAAGGTTAATACTGCTTTTAATCCGAATACTATAAATACCCTTTGCCCGCCTAAAAAGTTCATAATGACTCTTTGCATACTGTTCACTTGCGCTCTAACCCTTTTCTCTCAAGTACCAAGTTTTCAGGCAAGAACACTCAAGTTCAATGGCATCCATGGCTTTCATTGACGAGCACAATGAAATCGCGATGCTCCAAAAGCCGAAACAAGCTGAAGGTTTTCACCAGATAGTCGACTTTCTGAAGTCCAGCCACATCGCTCATGCTCTCACTGTGTCTCCTACCATCTTCATAGAGCATCAGAGGCAATTCTGGGCCAATGCCACCATCGTTACTGAAGATGGTGTCCAAATGATCAAGACAAGGGTGTGTAAAAAACCCCTAACAGTTACTGAAGAGGTGATACGCATCTGTCTACATCTAGACGATGCTGCAGGTATAACCTCTATTCCTAATGAGGAATTATTCTCAACTCTTACAAGAATGGGGTATGAAGGCCAAATGGGAATCTTCAAGTTTTTCAAAGCTAAATTTTCATCCCAATGGAGGTTCTTTGTTCATACCCTGATGCACTGTATTTCAAAGAAAACTACTGGCTGGAGCCAATTTAGCAGTCCCATTGCATATGCTTTGGTTTGTTTATCTACTGCTAGAAAATATAATTTTTCTCTGATGATCTTCAATGATCTTGTCTCAAACCTGGACAACAAGAAGAGTTTCTTCATGTATCCCAGGTTTGTACAGGCAGTTATCACTAATGAATTAACGGATATACCTCACTTTGATGGGGTATATGTACTTAAACCCCCTAAAGGCAAGGTTTTCTCAAACATGAGAAGATCTACTGGGGACTCGGAAGGAGTTGACACCCCATTGTTCTCTACAATGATGGTGGTGTCCCACACTGATGAAGGTATGGCAGCAGGGTCAAAGCCCTCCTCAGACCATCCCACTGCTAGCCAATCCCAACCTTCCCACTTTATGCCTATCCCCCAGTCTCTACTTCAAAAGCCCACTTCTCCTATTACCCAAACTTACAAAAGGAAACAGGTAAAGAAGGCTCCTTCCCTTCTTGTACCTTCCCCCACTAAGCCTTTAAGCCCTCTATTGGAGCATTCTCGAATAGAGAATATCCAAAGGGAATCCAATAGGGTGTCTCCCAACCCTCAGGAGGTGCTCTCTAAGGAGATGGAAGAGCATATGGGTGAAAAGGCTGCCACTTCTTCTGCTAGCACAGAGAAGGACAGTGGTAACATCTCTAAGACCTTCCCCATGGCAAATTTGGGTGAGCAATCATCCAAAGGTCCCAGGTGCCAAGAACCCAAGGGGGTGGATAGTGCTTCTGCTAGGCAGAAGGCTTCCACTACTAAAAGATCCAATGATCATTCAAAAGGGGGTAACACTCCTGGAGAAGGTGATGACAGATATAACTATGACGAATTGATGGAAACCATGGGAAACATCAATATGGATGTGATCAAACAAGGTCAAGAGATTGAAGAGCTTAAACTCATTGTTCTGTCACAACAAGAACAGATCCTCAACTTGAAGCAAATGGTAAGGAAATTGCTTCTCCAAAAGAAGAAGAAGCAATTTGTACTCAGAAGGAGGAAACCAGTGACTGATGCTCCCAAAAAGGGGGAGTCAGAAGCTGATGACAATATGGAAGATGCAAAAGCTAAGGGGGAGCAAGAGAATGCAAAGTTTGAGGGGGAGCAAATAACTGCAGAAAAGGTGGCACAAGAAGCAGAAACACAAGCAGCAACAGAAACCATTAATATTGTTGGTACAAGCAGAGCAGCAGAAATGGTTAATACTGCTGAACCAATGGAAGCAACAGAAACAATGAAAGAAGTGCTCACAGATCTTGAAATTGCAGAAACTCTAATCAAAGCAAAGCATGATACTCCCAAGGTCATCTCAAAGGCCAAAGGAGTTGTCATCAAAGAAAGAGGTGATGCTTCAAAGAGATCAAGCAAAGAGAAGGAAATGAGTAAAGAGAAAGGCAAGGAAAAGCTAGTTCAACCTGATCAACCAATGAAAAAGCAAAAATTGATTGATTCAGATGAAGCTCTAGCTAGGAAAATACAGGCTGAGCTTGAAGAAGCAGAAACCATGCAAGTGCAAAAGGATAGAGAGATAGCTAAAGCAATGGCTGCAGAGTTAAACAAAGCCTATCAACAAAGCTTAGCAACAGAACAAGCCAAGTAGAAAGCCACATCTTTGAGGAAGCCTGCTAAGATCAAAATGGCTGCAAGGAAAAGACAACCTTCAAAGACATACCTGGGTGCTCAAGAGAGAAAGAAAATGATTACTTTCCTTAAGGGTGCAGTAGGTGTCAAGGTAGAGATGTTTTCAAAGATGTCTTTTGAGAAGCTGAAGAAGATGTATGATGCTGAGATGATAAAGCTTCAAGGGGATGATCTTGCAAGGGTTGAAATGGAGAAAAGAATGAAAGAAAGCAATGATTTCTTACAAAAACCATTCCATGATGAGCAAGAAACTCCAGAGAAGGAAGCAACAATTGGTGAAAGTCTAAGGACTTTAAAAAGAACAAAGATGATTGCCAGGAGAAAGCCTACAAAGAAGCCTAGATTAGTGGAAGAAGAGGCTGAAAAGGTTGCTGAAGAAGAAGAGGCACCTGAGTCATCTACAATGAAAGAACCTGCAAGTACTGAGGATGTCAAAATGTACATGGTAGGGATGGACAAAGTGCCTGAACCAATTTCAACAGAACCTATAGGAGTTAAACCTCCTGAAGTCATTCACTGGGATATTTTGGAAGTAGATGGCAAGGAGTATATCAGACTGAAGAGAAAAGATAAGAAATATGAAGTGTACAACACTTGGAACAAGATTGTCAGAACCTGCTTAAGGTCTGATATTGAAGAAATGTTTGAAATAGGGATGAAGTTATATGCAGATGAACTGAAAGCTCCAGTGATTTCAATTACAAAGTTGATAATGGAGTATCTGTGCATGATGTTCAAACCTGATGAAGTGGAGAAGATAATAAGGAATGTCTTTCAAATAGTGAATAATTGGACTCTATATGAAATTAGTGGAGTATATGCAGTGACTTTGGATTTGAATCACACTGAGTACTTCCTAGTGGATAGAGTGTACAACCATAGCAGACTGAAGCTTCATGCCATGCTGAAGAAGAAGCTAGGATGTATTCCAAATTCAGAAATGGCTAAATATTTGATCCAAAGAACAATTAATCAAAGTTTTGGATTGGATGCAAATACTGGAATTTAGGCCATGATGGAGTTTTGGGAGCATCTTGAAGAAGATATGAAGAACTTGACTTCTTTTCCTAAAAGTCAAGTTAGGGGGAGATTGTTGGGAACTGAAGAAATGCTGCCAGTTGAAGTTAATGCTGCCAGAACATGATTAATGATGGTCTTCAAGATTAGTACTGCTGGAGTTACTACTGCTAAGAGATTAATACTGCTGATCTTGATTAATGCTGCTTATGAGATGGAGATCCGAATTACAAGAATGACAGCTGGATAGACTGAAGATATTCATGGAAGATATTTTATTTATGTTTTGTTCAGTATATATATAGAATTGATAGAATAGTTTCATAATTAATTAGTTCTGAGTTTTTGTTTTAGAGAGAATCAACCTCAAGGCATAGTTCCTAATTCTAGAGAAGTAGAATTTGTCTTGAAAGAGCTTGTTTTTCAAGATTGAGGTTGTGTGTGTAATCTTGTAACTTCAACCATTAAATACAAGTTTACAAGTTATTCATCATATTTACTGTTTGTTTACTGTGTTATTGAATATCAAAGTGTTATTCCGCAAACTTCTTTGATATTGTTTCTGAGTATTTATAATTCTTGTTGAGAATTCGATCCTGACACCGTAAATCACTTGAAATATGATTTTGTAACTGCCACCGACCCTTACAATTGGTATCAGAGCATCTAGATCTAAATTTGTCTTACATTGTATATTTTTAGTCGCACGATAAGTGCTCGTTAAAAATGTCTGTTGATTCAGGAAATCCATTCGCCGGTTCCATTTCCAACTCGGACCCAAATGTTTATAAAAAAGGTGCTTTTAAATTATCGGGGGCCGGGATTAGAATAGAAAAATGGAACGGGGAGGGTGATTTTGGTAAATGGCAGTTTACTACAGCAACAACACTTAGGAAAAACGATGTTCACCCCGTAGTCTTTGCTCCGGAAGAAATAGATCCGGATATGTCCACCTTAGAAGCTAAGGAAATGGAGGCTTGGCCTTTAATACCTTACAAATGGCTATGGGTCCAAATGTAATTTCTGAAATCGTTTCTGAAGACAGCCATAGGGATTTGGAAAAGACTTGAGAATCTTTATCTCAAGAAAACCTTGACTAACCGACTGTTATTGATGAGGTCGTGCCTGTTTATCAAAATGAAGGAATGCACTACCATTCAGGCCACATGACTGAATTCGAAGACATCATAATGAAGTTCAAGGCAACATATTTTATTTTTGCCATTGATAATGAGGCACTCGCTTTGATTCTGTTGTATTCACTTCCCGAAAAATGTTCCTAGTTCACTGATAGTTTTATTTATGGAAGAGATTCTATATCTTTGTCTGATGTGAAAGCAGGGATGATCTGTGAAGAACAGAGAATTCAGATGAAAATCGGTAACAGTTCGCAGAGAACAACCACAACAGTCATGGCCTATTTTTCGAAAGAGACCAAGACGATCAACTCAGGGGAAGAACTCGTGGCCGCTCCCAATCTCGTAAACCTGGTCATCGTGGGAAATCTAAGCAACGTGGCAATTGTAATTATTGTCACAAACCAGGTCATTGGGTCAGAGATTGTCCGAGTTTGAAAAACAAGGACAAGAGTAAAGCAAAATCTTCAACATTTGCAACCGAACAAGATACATGCTTCTCAACAACGGTTACTGCACCGCAAGGCGACAGGCGTTGGGTGTTGGATAACGGAGCTTCGTGCCATATGACACCATTTCGGGACTGTTTCACTACTTTTGAGATGTTCGAAGGTAACCATATTTATATGGGAAATAGTACATCGTGTGTCAGTCGGGGCATCGGTTCGGTCAGAATCAAAATGTTTGACGGTACTATTCGAACTTCATCAAATGTTAAATTTGTACCGTCTATGACTCGTTCTTTGATTTCTGTTGGACAACTGTCCAAACTTGGCTGTAAGACTCGAATAGAGAATGGGAGTATGCGCATCTCCAGAGGGAACTTTATTGTGATGAAGGGTGAGCAGGAAGAAAATAACCTGTTTCATCTAGTAGGCGAAACAGTCAGTTCTAATGCGTGTGTCGCGGATAGTTCGAGAAAATTAGATGCTACCCATTTGTGGAATCTTAGATTGGGGCACACTTTAGAAAAGAATTTGGAAATTATGCGCAAGCGAAAACTCATTGCAGTTGACACGCCTACGAGTCTGAACTTTTGTTCAGAATGTGTCTCGGTTAAACAGACGCGTGTTTCCTTTGGTGTTGGAAAACACAACACCAAAGGGATCCTTGATTATGTTCATACTGACGTCTGGGGACCATCTTTGACACAATCCCTCAGTGGAGGTAAGTACTATGTTACTTTTATTGATGATTTCTCGCACAAACTTTGGGTGTATGTGATTAAGTTAAAGTCAGATGTTTTTGAAATATTCAAAACTTGGTTAGCACTAGTTGAAGTCAAGACTGGTAGAAAATTAAAAGTGCTTAGATCTGACAATGGTGGTGAATACACTAGTGGTAACTTTAAAGACTTTTGTTCACGTAGAGGTATTCACCGACACTACACCACACCTGGCGATCCACAATCAAACGGAGTCGCCGAGCGGATGAATAGGACTTTTTTAAAAAAAGTCCGATGTATGTTAGTTACATCTGGTTTCCCTAAAATGTTTTGGGTTGAAGCACTTCACACTGCTGTACATATTGTGAATCGGTTACCGTGTTTAGCAATTGGGGGAAAAATTCCGGAAGAAATTTGGAGGGGTAAGGGTTGTATCTGTTTAAAATACATACATGTATTTGGTTGTCCTGTGTATATTCATGTGACAGGTCAGGACAAGTTGGATCCCAGAGCCACCAAGGGATTCCTACTCGGCTATACAGATGGAATCAAGGGTTACCGGATCTGGAACCCGGTTACCCGAAAGGTGATACATTCTCGACATGTGACCTTCGATGAGTCGATGTTTTTCAAGCCTAATCATAATCGACAGCCCGCTCCAGAACCGGAAATTATCTCTTCTGTTTCTCCAACAGCCGATGGAGATGAGATAATTGTCAGTCCTATTATACCCAACTCATCTGCTCGTGGTTTTATTTTGGGATCAGAATATGAAGAAGATGTTAGTCTACCGGATACATCTACTTCTGATCCAGTTGGCTCAGTTCAGGAAGAAATTCTGAATGATGGTGGAGGTCAAGGCGATACAATTCCAGTATCAGTACCTGCGAGGCAGAGCCAGAGAACTATCCGTCCTCCTAATAGGTATGGTGATTGGGATTTTGAAAATATGAGTTTTACTGACCAACTTGAGTATGCTTTGCATGTTGTACAGGATGAGCTGTTTGACTATTCGGAGGCCCTAGCTTCGAGCCACTGTGATAAGTGGTTAAGAGCTATGCATGAGGAAATGGAAGCTCTATCTAAAAATAACACTTGGGAGATTTGTCCATTACCGAAAGGCAATCGTGTAATTGGATGCAAATGGGTCTATAAAGTCAAAGACGATAAGCGTTATAAAGTTCGTCTGGTTGCGAAGGGCTTTGCACAGCAGAAAGGTATCGAGTATGACGATATATTCGCGCCTGTGGTTCGACATACATCTATCCGGGTCCTTCTGGACCTTGTGGCAATTCTTGATATGAATCTCGAACAATTAGATGTGAAAACAACTTTTCTGCACGGAGATCTTGAAGAAACCATTTATATGAAGCAACTAGAAGGTTTCATCTCCGACAACAAACCTGATTGGGTCTGTAGATTGAAAAAGTCCCTGTATGGACTCAAACAATCGACTCGACAGTGGTTCAAGAAGTTTGATTTATTTATGCTTGTTAGCTAGTCATTTTGTACATATTTTCAATATTAATCTAATCCGTTTTGCATCTTAGTTTGGATAATTTGTGCATATTTAGCTTAAATCTCATTGCATCCATCATTCATTCCGTGTTTGGATCATATTTGGGAAACTTGCGCGTTTAATCAAACTTCAGGTTGATTTAATGGAAATAATGCTCGGTTCGGCAATAAGGGATGTCGAGGAATATGAAGGAAGCGAGGCAGAAAGTAGATAAGAATGATAAAGAACAAAGTCGTGTTTCGGTTTATGTGGACAAGCACGGCCCGTGCTCATTTCAAGGAAAAAATGGCACGGGTCGTGCTCCCTCTTTTTGGACAGAAGCCATGGCACGACCCGTGCTCATTTCAGGCTAAAAATGGCATGGGTCGTGCCACATACCTGACAAGTTTTCTGCTTTAAGCCATTTACTCTACAACTTATGTTAGATCTTTTGGAGATATTTGCCTTGATCTTTTAAAGATATTTATGTAAAGTTTTTGGATATTTTGGTTGTTAGGAGGATAAGTAGAGGCTCTCTCTCTTTTCCTTAGAACTACTATCTCTTGTTTTGAAATAACTCTCTCTTGAGATTACTCTCTCTGGATCACTCTTCTCTTGGAAGGATCCTACCTTTGTGTTCATCAATTCAGTATTGTATCTCTTTCTTACTTTTGATTTATGCTTTTAATCTTGTTTTATAAATTCTTGTTATCAAAGTTTATGAATGTTGATGTTCATCTTAATTCATCTTTGTTTTATGATTCAACCATCATGAATGATACTTTTGTTATTAGGTTTTAAATATGAATGTTAGGTTGAATGTTTTTACATACTGTTCATGTTTAGATATTCCATAGATATATGTAGCAATGTTGTATGCTGTTTTCATTTATATTTTCTATTATATATTAGTAGCTAATATTTTTATATATTTTGTTTAGCTTATTAATCTTTAAAAGTCGTTTTTAGTTCTTTTCAAATATAAGATTGTGTGGTGATAATCAGTAGTTGTATTGAGGATTTGGTTAACTCCAAGTTAAACGACACGGTTGTCGGATGTTGGTTTTACGGCTCATCACCAACGGAAGTTGGGGTTGTGATCGGAGACCGACTACTCGATAACCCTTTATCTAACAGATCAGATTATAAACGGAAGTTTGAATTTGGCTTTTGGTCGATTAACCAACGATTCTAAAATTATCATGGAAATAGGTAAAATTAGGAATCGGGGGAATTGTTTTATCAAATCTTAATGTTTCTAGTTAAGTCGGATGTCAAGGAAGTAGTCAACCGCTTAACCAGGAAGGTTTACTTCACCTCGGAAGAGGGCCTTAAACGTTTTTAGAAAGATAAACTCCTACCTCGATATAACTGTTGGGTGTCACCATTTCCATCTCGTCTTTATGTCTTAGTTCGATACATGTCCTAATTAGTCTTCTACTGTAATTTTCATAGTTATTGTTGTAGATAGTTCGAGTCCCTTTTTTGTATTTATGTTTTATACTTGTATTTTGATTTATAGGTTAATCCTTAGTTTATAAAAATCTCCATCAATTGTGTTCCCATAGCTACTTCATGATTTATAGCAGAATTAGTACTTAAACCATTACTCCCTGTGATAAACCCGTATGCTACATAACCCGTACGCTTGCGGTTAAAAATAATACTCATCAAGTTTTTGGCGCCGTTGCAGAGGAGCAATCGGTTTAATATGGATTTAGCTATAGATTAACTAGACTATGTTTCTATCTATTCTATTTTTCATGCTTTACTTTGTTTTATTGTATTCTCACCCTATTTAATCTCGGATTCCTTCTTAGGTTTAATACTTCTCGTGCATGAGACAGAGATCGCGTAGCGCTGATGAGTCACTCTTTTACGACCCGGAGATCGAAGCGACAACACGAAGACAAAATGCTGAGAGGAGAAGGAGATTAAGACAAGAAATAATGGCAGAAATTCCGCTACCCAGATCTTTGATGGACTTTGCCACGCCCAAGCATGAGTCTACATCAAGCATCACCAGACCACATGTGACAGCAACTAATTTTGAAATAAAAACTAACCTCATTTCATTCGTTCAGCAAGATCAGTTCGGAGGAAGCCCAATGGAGAACCCAAATGATCATCTGAATGCTTTTGACGAGAAATGTGATACCATCAAGATAAATGGAGCCTCTGATGACGCTATCCGACTACGGCTATTTGGTTTTTATTTAAGAGATAAAGCGAAGAAATGGTTGACTAGCCATGATGCCGATACCTTCACTACTTGGGCAACCTTGTCCAAGGCCTTTCTAACCAAGTTCTTCCCACCGGGAAAGACAGTCAAGCTCCGAAATGAGATCACCTCTTTTTATCAAGCTGACCAAGAATCCTTATATGAAGCATGGGAGCGTTTCAAAGAGCTTCAGCGTCAATGCCCACATCATGCCATTCCGAAATGGCTCTTGATCCAAACGTTTTACAATGGTTTGAAGAATGAGGTGAAGATTTCTATTGATGCAACAGCTGGAGGTGCTATAATGGCTAAAACCCCCGATGAAGCAAATACTTTGTTAGAAGAAATGGCTTCTAACAACTATCATTGGAGTAACGATCGAGCCATGCCTAGCAAATCGGTGAGGTTTGAATCAAATGTTTTAACGATGCTTTCTGACAAGGTTGATGCATTGAAGAACCAAATCTCTAAAATGAATGTGAATCAAGTTGGATCTGGCTCGTCGGTCAATTTTTGTGAAGCTTGTGGTGTACAAGGCCATGATTTAGAAGGGTGTTCAACTTTCATGCAAGTTCCACAAGGCATGACACTCGAACAAGCGAATGCAATCTGCAATCAACCAAGGCCTCAAGGGGGGTTCAACTTGGGAAATAACCCTTATTCCCAAACTTACAACCCAGGATGAAAGTAGCACCCAAATTTCTCATATCGTTTAAACCCCGATCAACAGCCTCCTCAACAAATATCTCAAGGTTTTCAGCCTCCCGGTTTCCATCCTCGCCCTCAAACCCCATCTCCTCACCCTCTGTCATCTCAACACCATCCACTAAAGTCTAACCTTGATACTTTGATGGAGAACTTCATTGTTGGCCAAGGGCAGAAGAATGATCAATTCCACAACTCCATTCAACAGGTAAATTCGAAGTTCGACTCTGTGGCGTCTCATAATAAAATGATCGAAACTCAAATTTCCCAACTAGCCCAACAAGTTGCAAATCTCTCTAAAACTGGTACCCAACTTCCTGGCCAGCCTGAGCAAAACCCAAGAGCCCAACTTAACTCTCGTTGGATTTTGAGCGTAGTGAGAAAGACGCTTGTGTCTATCATAGATCAAGACGTGGCATTTCTATTTATCTACTTCTTTATGTTGATGACATGTTGATAACTTGCAGGGATCATTTTGAAATCAATCATTTGAAAGATAGGTTGAAATCAGAATTTGAAATGAAAGATCTCGGTAAAGCTCATGTTATTCTCGGCATGGAAATTGTTTGGGATAGAAAGTCCCGTACTCTCAGGTTTACATAGAAGGACTATATTCAGAAGATTCTGAAGCGGTTTAATCTTGATGGAGCAAAGTTGGTGTCTATGCCACTTCCAAGACATATCAAGATTACAAAAGACGATTGTCCGGTAGACGATATTGGAAAGGCTGAGATGGCAAAGATTCCGTATGTCAGTGCAGTCGGGAGCCTCATGTATGCTATGGTATGCACCCGTCCCGATCTTTCACATTCCGTTGGTGTGATTAGTCGGTTTCTATCAAACCCGGGTAAGTCACATTGGAATGCAGTGAAAACTGTATTTCGTTACTTGAAAGATACAGAAACTCACGACCTAATTTATGGTATGCAAAACAACTGTGATATTCTTGGTTACTGCGATTCAGATTACGCAGATGATCATGTCAGTTGGAAATCCACTTCTGGTTATGTTTTTACATTAGGTGGAACAGCTGTCAGTTGGAGATCTCGATTACAGTCTGTTGTTGCATTATCGACTACCGAAGCTGAACTCATTGCAGCGGTCGAGTCTGCTAAAGAAGCAGTTCATTTACAGGAACTCTTGTTTGGATTGGGCCTGAAGCAGACTACTGTCCGTATTAATTGTGATAGCCAGAGTGCTATTCACTTGGCTACAAATTTGGCATTCATCTCTCGAACGAAGCACATTAATGTGCGTGATGCATTTCTGGTAGCTTTGCACGACGCAAAGGTTGTGTACTTGAAGAAAATATTATCTGAAGATAATGCTGCCGATATTTTCACCAAGTCGTTACCACCAGCCGCGTTCGAGCATTGCTCGAATTTGATCCAGTTCAGATTGTGTTAGTGTCGTTTGGCATCTTATGGGAGAGATGAGAATATTGCTACAGATGACATAGCGATATCTTTGGGGATTTATTACTTATTACGTGTTTTTTGGTTGCTTAACTCTTTTGTCTACTGAGATTGCACACTTGAGGTTTTTTGCTTTTGATTTTGACGGGTGATGGCCGAGCCGAAGCTCGTCAGCTTCGGCTCGGCCAAAATGCATTATGTTACCACGTGTCAATCTCTATCAGTTATTTGTCCGTATTCGGGGGATTGGTTTGTGCTTTGGTTTCGTCGGGTGATTTGCACATCATGGTGGAGTGTTGAAAAACTTAAATCAGATAAGTTTTTATTGGTGTTGTGCAACTCACCAAACACTATGTACAAGTGCTTGATGCATGGATGTGTGGTTTAATTTGGACCACATATTTTACATTTGAAGACTTGGTTGTCTTCCTCCATATGCTTGGTTGTCATCCTCCATTTCTTCCCTATATATACATGCATCCATTCCATCCCAAAATACACCAACAAGAAATTAGAAGTCTTCTTTCTACTTTTCTTCTTCTTCTTCCTTGTTCCTCTTTGTTATATATATATATATATATATATATATATATATATATATATATATATATATTTATATCTTGTTTTTGGAGGAACATTTGGGTGGCTGATTTGTTGATCCAAGGATCTCGTAAACACGTTGTAATTTTTTCCCGGTTGGTAATATAAAGATCTCTCTCTCTCTCTCCCTGTGGATGTACACTATTACACTGATAGTGGAACCACGTTAAATCTTGTTGTCTCGATTTATTTGCTGTTTCGTTATATTTTATCGTATATTCGATAACTGCTATATTTACGTTTGTGGATTGGTATGAATCAATAGACCAAAATATACAATATTTAGATCTCGTTATTCCGCATTTGTTGTAACAGGTCAGTTGCACGTGATTTATTTTTTATCATTTTTGGGACCGTAAATCACTTGAAATACGATTTTGTAACTGCCACCAACCCTTACATAAATGACCTGAACATGAAAGGAGACTTGTTTGTTTAATTTAATCGAACAAACGAACGAACACGAACGGTAAATGAACGAATTTTTTTGTGTTAATGTTCGCTCGTTAAAAATATGTGTTTGTTTGTGTTCATTTAAGTTTATATATTAAAATGTTAAACGAAAGTAAACAAATTGACATTAATAAATGAATACAAATTAACAAAAAAAAAACACCCACTGTTACTCATCGTTTTGTATGTCCAAAATAACATACAACAAAATAAAAAACGAGTAAACAAAAAGAACAAAAAAAATTCTAAAATTTTAATTTAAATGTATGATTTTACATATTAGTGTGATAATATATAAATATATTTTTAAATAGATTAATCATTGTAATCGAACATAAAGAAATATATTCTTTTTATCATATTCTTAATTGTATTTTATTGTATTAGTTAAGAATTTTATAAAATGAAATCTAATTTTATCTGCTTAAATCAAAGTTATTTAGAGATAAAAATGATTTATAAGAAAATGAAGTTTTCTCATGATAATTGGATATTAGCGATGGTTTTAGCCCGTCGTTGGTTTAGCCTTGGCCGTTAGCGTAAGTGACGCAGTAGGTTGTAAGACGTCTATCCGTACCAGGCCACTGATAGGTGGTCTCTCATTAATAGGTGGTCCAGTTAATAGTCCAATAATCATAAGAAATACCTAGTTCTCTCATTAAATCAAGTTTATTTCCAAATATATTTTATTTATAGAAAAGATGATGAATTTATTTTCTAAAAAGAATAATTTTGACAATGAAATCAATGAAGAACATGATCTTCATATGAATTATGCTGAAATTCATATCTCTGACATCGAACAGAGTTTATCAAATTGGACAATACCAAAACAAAGTTTTAATACAATATATAAAATCGGAACTTTTGATTTTTTACAAGGATATTCAATTAAAGAAACCGAACAAACTGTTTCAATCAACAAAGATTATGATAGTCTAAATCTTTTATCAAAATCAGCAATCATACAACATAGAAAGAAATTTAAGTTCTTACATGTTGGTTTAGTTCAAATAACAATCAAACCTTTATTCAGACTAGGAATAGATGCTCCAGTGTTGTTAATACTAAGAGATGCTAGGCATACAATCTTTCAAAAATCAATATTAGCTATGGCAGAAACTAATATTTCAAATGGCCCAATCTACTTCAATTGTTATCCAAACTTCTCTATAGGATTGTTTGATCTAAATATTTTAGATACTTTAGTTTTAACAATTAAAACTAAGAATCTAGAATTCAAAGAAGATACATAAGTTGTAGCCATAATATATAGAGTCTGTTATAAGACTATGTCTACAACAATAGAACCTAAGACTAAAATAACTAGCCCAAAAAATGAAACTGTCATATTTGAATCAAACCCTCAACATACAAAAGTGCAAACTCCAAAAAGACTTAAATGAAATGAAATTACTCAATCTTGTAATTGGAATCTTCAAGATATAAGTCTACCTAAACCCACCCATAGGAGACACAAATCAAATATCAAATATCATAGAACATGAAGATGGTTCTGTCGATATTAATTTTAATACTATTTAATCTATTTCATCAAGATTTTCAACAGGCTCAACAAGTAGTACTATTAATTTAGGAGGTCCTTCTATTCAAAAATCTAAATCATTAAGATATGTAGATTTTAATCAAAATATACCAAAGCCAATTTATCAAGAAGATAACAAAAGTGAATCTGAAGGATACCTAGCCCAACCCATTCAGATATGTTATCATTAGAAACGAATAGATTTAAAACCTCAATATGAATAATAGAACTCAAATTTTATGTAATCATACTAGAGTTCAAATACTCGGTATGAACTCTTGTTGGCAAATTATAAAAATGGATTCAGAATAATTAGTTATCCTCAAAAGAAAAGAGATACAACTAAAAGAAAAACAAATTCAACATAAGGAATGGAGTATTTATAATAAACTAACACCTAGCTACTCAGATAATACAATTAGGAAAAGTTATAATAAGAATAAAACGTTTAGAAGAAAGAATCGAAATGATGTTCCAATGGATTCAAGAAGCTAGATCAGAATTAATAATTTGTTAATTATGAGTAATAAAGTCCAAATTAATTATAGTCAAAATAATCGAGATAAGATAGTAGAATCAACAATTAATATGGAATATCTTAGAAAAGAATTCTATGCTGATCATAACAAAGAAAGAAGAGAATGGTATTACAATTTTGTTAATGATAATGATGAAGAATTCAAACATCAACTTCAATGGAGAATATATATTAATAAACGTAATGTTCATATTTCATTCTTTGAATGGTATGAACAAGTATTTTGCAAACAAAATAACATTAAAAATCCCTTTTTAAATGTTTATGAATCTCCAAAATTAACTCAAAAATACAAAACACTATCAAATCAAGAAGAAGTTATAACTATTCATCCACCAAAACAAAATATATTAATACAAGAAAAATATATAGCCTTTCCTCAAATAGCAATTCCAGAAATGACAAATAAAGAAGAAATGATCAAAGACATAATATATCAAAATAATTATTCAAATGAAATATTAAATACCATGAGTCAACAATTAAATAGAATTGAAAATAATTCTAATAAAAAAGAAATAGAGATCAAAGAAAATCAAGAATCAAAAACACCTGTAAATATCGAAAATCCAATTTTCGTACCTCAACTGTCAGATTCAAACATATATCGAAGATATAATAAGAAGATGGTCAATGAATTAAGTGAAAAATTAAGTAATATGAAAGTTAATGTTATTAATCAAGATTCGAATGATTCATCTAAAGATTCTTATGATAATGAATCAAATGAAAATAATATTTCTCAACTTCAAGAACAATTTTTAAATAAATCATTGATAATATTAATAGATTAAAATTTAGTGGTAATTCTGCTTCAACAAGCCCTAAATTATTATTCAAGACCAACTTTTTCTGATGTTCAATATGAAGCAAGAGACTTTGCTCTCAATAGAAGTCAATTTGATGGTTCATCAGTATATGAATGGAATATCGATGGATTATCAGAACATCAATTAAATTTTAAATTTACTCCAAGAAATCAATATGGTCGCAAATGCTTATACAATCAAAGGAAATAATCAAAGACAAATTGTCGATTTATTAACTTCAGGTTTTACTGGCAATGTAAAGGGGTGGTGGGATCTCTATGTAACCCAGAAGAAAAAGCCATTATCCTTAATGCTAGAAAAATCATTATCAAAACAGAAAATAATCAACAAGTTCCTACTCAAGAACTCGATATAATTCATACTCCTATATATGCCATAATGAACACAAAAAAAAATGATTGTAACAAACTCTATATATTTTGTAACAAACTCGATCCTTATCCCTTTTGGTATCAGAGCCAGAAAGTGTGTGTATTTGTAGATGAAGCCTCTACTATATATATCTCAACAAATATTGATTAAAGTAAGTTTTAATTTTAACATAATACATTCTATTAATACTTCTTAGATGTTAGTGTTGGTCAGCCTTTTAAGTCGGTGTTGGTTTAGCCTAGTCGGTTGGATTAGTTTAAGCGTCGCAAGAGGTAAGTCGACCAGCCATACCACGACTAGTCAAGGGTGGTCCCTCCGAAGGTGGTCCCTCTAACTGTTCAATACGTATTAAGAGAACGAATTATTCTTCAAACATTGGAACAAAACTTTAATTTAATCTTTGTTAGATATACAGAGTCATGCATTTATTTACAAAGAAACATAATTCTGAAACTGATATTATAGAGGAAAACGATAGAGATCTTCATATGAATTCAACTGAAGTTCATATTTCAAATATAGAACAGAGTTTAACAAATTGGACAATTCCAAAACAAGACGTAAAACGATTTATAAAATAGGAACTTTTGATTTTCTACAAGGATATTCAATCAAGAACAAACTATTTCAATCAATAAATATTACAATAATCTTACCCTTTTATCTAAATCTGCAATAATGCAACATAGACAAAAATACAAATTTTTACATGTTGGATTACTTCAAATTGCTATCAAACCATTATTCAGATTAGGAATAGATGCTCCAGTCTTGTTAGTTTTAAGAGATGCTAGGCATACCAATTTCCAAACTAACAAGACTGGAGCATCTATTCGTAATCTGAATAATGGTTTGATAGCAATTTGAACTAATCCAACATGTAAAAATTTGTATTTTTGTCTATGTTGCATTATTGCAGATTTAGATAAAAGGGTAAGATTATTGTAATCTTTATTGATTGAAATAGTTTGCTCAGCAGTTTTGATTGAATATCCTTGTAGAAAATCAAAAGTTCCTATTTTATAAATGGTTTTAATGTCTTGTTTTGGAATTGTCCAATTTGTTAAACTCTGTTCTATATTTGAAATATGAACTTCAGTTGAATTCATATGAAGATCTCTATCGTTTTCCTCTATAATATCAGTTTCGGAATTATGTTTCTTTGTAAATAAATGCATGACTCTGTATATCTAACAAAGATTAAATTAAAGTTTTGTTCCAATTTTTGAAGAATAATTCGTTCTCTTAATACGTATTGAACAGTTAGAGGGACCACCTTCGGAGGGACCACCCTTGACTAGTCGTGACTAGTCGTGGTACGGCTGGTCGACTTACCTCTTGCGACGCTTACACTAATCCAACCGATTGGGCTAAACCAACACCGACTGAAAAGGCTGACCAACACTAACATCCAAGAAGTATTAATAGAATGTATTGCCTTAAAATCAAAACTTACTTTACTCAATATTTGTTGAGATATATATAGTAGAGGCTTCATCTACAAATACACACACTTTCTAGCTCTGATACCAAAAGGGGTAAAGGATCGAGTATGATATTTTGAAAGAAATTAAATTGATCTTCTGTTATTGAGAGTTGGAAAATGGTTACGAAAATTACCATTTCGACTAACCATACGATTTTGACTATTAATATAGTAAAATTTTCTATGACACGTTATTCTGAAATTTCTTATATTATTTGATAAGAAAAAATTAATAAGATTGTTGAGAGTATTGTGAATAAATAATTGAACATGATAAGTTTGATTATTATTTCTTTGTCTAACAAATTGACTAATAAGACAACCAATATCAAATACAAAAATATAAATCAAGGTATGATCAGAAAGTACCTTCTTTGATTATATGATAAATTGTACAAGTGTTTTTCCGACAAGCTTTGCATATCTCTGGAGATATGAATATTTGAAAATCTAATGAATTTGAACATCGGGAAGTAGAAAATCTAAGAGAAGGTTTCTTAGACAACATATTGAGAGAGAAAGTGTATGAGAAATGATCTGATAAAATGATCGATGCCTTGTTTCTTCATTTGAATCTTCTTATATAGGAAATTTGAACACCTTGGATGACCAACATCTGTCTTCAAAAGAGTGAATTATTGAATTCTTTTTGACCGACAATTGGCTGCAGATTTGAAATAGAATTATGCTGATTCAAACTCTTCTTTGGCCGACCAGAGCATCTTTCTTTTTTAAAAAACAAAAGCATCCTTTGAAAATGTTGTGTCCGGAAAAACTTTGTAAAGGTATGGCCGACAACGTCTTTTGACTTCTTTGGCCTTCTTTGGCGTCTTATAATCATTATTAAACGTGCAATTATTTGAACAAGAGAAAATCGAAAATACAAAAAACCGTATTTTCTATGATTTGATCAAGAAATGAGATAGTCTACAAAGACAACACCAAACACATTTGATAAACACACACATTTGATAAATGTATTTTCTACATTTGAACAAGAAATGAATTAGCCTACGAAGGCAACACCAAACACACACGTTACTCCCTAACCCATGTAGTCCGAGTAGGGATCTTGCGCATCTTGCAGTAGTTGTGTCTCTTGAGACATGATGGAACTACTGGGAGATCTTTGTTTGATTTCATCGATGAGTCTTTTGAGGTCTTCTTTAGAATTAGCAGCACAGAATCGTACTAATTCTTCACCTTCTTCTTCTTCTTGAACTATCTGGAGTGGTTTGGGCATAGGAGCCTCAACGACAAGTACTCCGAAGTTTTCTGAGTAATAATTTGAAACACCTTGAATTGTGATTTTTTTGATTTGATCAGCGGGAAGATTATCCCACCATTTGACTCGAACAATCCTTTGAAGCAAAGTTGGAGAGGCATTAGCCTCTGGAACTATGAGAATAGACCAGGAGATAATCCACGGAATTTTGAATAAAATTGTGAATTGGAGAAGATATTCAAATTTAGGGGTATTTTGAACAAAGATTTCTTGAAACTTCAGAAATCCTTTATTAACAGATTGTGGCAAAGTATTTGGAATGTTACCCATAAACTTGAACCAACGGACAAACCATTTAGGGTACGAACCATCAAAATTCTTATCGAAGAAAATAAACCAAGAATGGGAATAGTTTCTTAAATAAAAAAGGTTGTACCAAGCATCTTGGTAATCATAAAAATTATATGAAGAATGCTTTGGATAGTTTGAAAGGGTTTTATCTGTATATTGACGAGCTTTCCAATCTTCTACTGCAATAATCATATCCACTTACTTTTTAACATATCAATTTTTGCCATGGAAGATGGAGGAACTCCCTCTGTTTCTACAGGGTTGTTTTCATTTCACAAACCTAGAAAAAGATTAGATCCCACGGCAATGATCTTGTTCTGGTTGTTGGAATCGGTGGACTCGGAATTATACTTTCAAATTATAATAGTACAAAGGTAAACTCTTATTCTTTGATATACTTTTCAATTTAATCCATTTCATGTCAAAACTTCGTGTTATTGCTTTGATTTTAGACTGGTATTTGTAGGATTTATGAAATATTATAACAAAATCACAACTATTGTATACAAAATTTTACTTGTTAAAAAGTTTTTTTTTAAATTTTTTTATTACTTTTGTAGTTTTAGTGGGTTAATAAAATTTAATGAGGATGTTTATCATCAAGATTTCTTATATAATACATCATTTCGCTTATGATTTGTGGAAATTGCAACACTTTAATTTTGTATAAAACTTTAGAAGTCACTGGGTGGGTTTTATTAGGGCAATGTTATTTGCACTAAATTGAATGGGTGTTGAATGCATTGTTTTCCCTTCCAATTATTTTTAATGAAACATATGTCATTTCACTTAACATATATATATATATATATATATATATATATTATTTTTTTTGTTTATATATATACACATTGGTGTTGTCATATGCACCCTAGTCTATATATGCCTAGGGTGCAATTGGATAGAAAAACCAAACATTCACTATCTCATCCCTCCTCACAACAGTTCTTTTTTTTTGTTTTTTAATTATAGTTACAATTTTGGTCCCTGAACTCTTTTTATTGATTTACTTTATACCTTTTGGTTTTATATTTTACATTTTATATTTTTATTATATTAACACATATAAGCGTATATTAACTAATATACGTTAAAAAAATAATTTTTAATTTTAACAAGTTACACTATTATAATCGTCTTGTCAATACCTTCGAAATAAGTCCAATATTGAATATTTTTTGATTTAATTGTTATAAGAAGAAAAATACATTTTATAAAGTCCAAAATTAATTTTTAAAAACTAATCCGCTATATTTACAAAAGTTTTTTGAGTTTGTTTGAGTTGCTTATAGAATTCTAGACGTGACATATATATGGTTTGCCATCCAGCTGTTGACGGGATTTTGTTACGGGTCCATAATGCTGAAATGGGAGGCATTGGGTACTCTCCTTCTAACGTGTGAAATTGTAAGGACTCGATGGTATTGAAACTCTTCGGGACCTTTCCAGAGAGGAAAACAAGTCATACAACCTCCATTGGTTAAAAGGTGAAAGATCACACCAAACCTGTTGGCTATCAATATACCTGTCTCAGGCATAGTCATTCAGTGTTGCTCTGGTGTTGGTGATTCCCAAAAGGACAACGAAGTAAGTATTTCATCGATTAAATAGAAAACTCCAAAGTATGCCGCATATGAACTCATTAACTTATCTAATAATTCATGACGAACATAGGGCCATTGGTCTTCGCCATACCCGAGACAAACATCTATTGATTGGATTATTAAAAATGGGGTCTTTCAAAATGCGGATGGTTGAGGGATTTCACAAGCTTCAGTTGATTTGTTTGAATAAACATTATCATTCTACACAAACACATAAAAATATGAAATAGGATAACATAATATATATATATATATATATATATATATATATATATATATAAAGTAGTGAATGAAATACCTCATTATTAGAATTATGATACCATTGAAAATCTTCACCCCAATTCGTCATTTTTAAACCGATAAATTGAAAAAATCACGATCTGCATAGTAACATGAATAATGACTTGCATAGTGACATGAATAATGACATGCATAGTAACATGCATAGTGATGTGAATAGTGACGTGCACAGTGACATGAATAGTGACATGTACAATGATGTACATAGTGACATGAATAGTGATGTGAATAGTGCATAGTAATTGTAAATGTTTTCGATATATATTTTTGCAATTGTGAAACATATATATCAATTATATGATTTAAGAAGAAGTTTATACCTCTAGGAAGGATTCGAAGCGTAGATTCCGAATATGTAATTGATTCGTTGATTACTTCAATGGATTGAGAGCAAATCTAGACAAAAGTTGAAGAGATTTTTAGAGAGAGAGATACATGAAGAATGCGAAGTGAACGATATGTTGAAAGTCTCTAATCACACACACACACACACACACACATATATATATATATATATAGAGAGAGAGAGAGTAAATTACAGATTTGGTCCCTAACGTTTGGCGTTTGTTACGGAATTGGTCCCTAAAAGAAAAATACATTTTACAAAGTTATAAGAAAATCAAAAGTTACAAATTTATAAAATAAAATAAAATCAAAAGTTACAAATTTTATAAATTTATAAAATCAAAACACACACATATAAGCGTATATCATATATATATATAAAGATAATAATAATAATAATAATATAAAGTGAAATGACATTTATTAAAAATGATTGGATCGGAAAACAAAACATTCACTATTTGCACCTTTATTAGACTAGGGTGTAAATGAAAAATAGACTAGGGTGCAATTGGAACCATCCATACACATTATCTATATATATATATATATATGTGTGTGTGTGTGTGTGTGTTTTGATTTTATAAATTTATTAAATTTGTTTATAAATTTATAAAATTTGTAACTTTTGATTTGATTTGATTTTATAAATTTATAACTTTTGATTTTATTATAACTTTGTAAAATGTATTTTTCTTTATGTTAGTCACATTCCAATATTCTCTTGTAAGACTCGGTTTTAAAAACGTATAATTATTTCTTAACCGAATTGAACCGTAATTAAAAATAGCAACCAAAGATAGTTGGGGATTAAACCCACCAATTAAGTCAACTAGTTATAAATATTAAAAAAAGTAAAGTAAATATATGTATATATATATATATGATTAGAGTAAATTACTACATATCGTCCCTTAGTTTATAACCATCACCGCCTTCTTCTTCTTTTTTCATATCTCTCCCTCTCTCTAAAAATCTCTCCAAATTCTCTCTAGATTTGCTCTCAATCCGTTGAAGTAATCGACGAAACAATTAAATATTCGGAATCTACGCTTCGAATCCTTCCTAGAGGTATAAACTTCTTTTTAAGTTATTTAAGTTGGTAAGTTAGTATAGTTAAACCGGGTTGTTACATATACAATATGATAAAATATAGAATATGATAAAATAGTATAAAAAAGTGTTAAAAAAGTATAAAAAAGTATGGCGGCTTTGTAAACCGGGTTGTTACATATACAATATGATAAAATAGTATAAAAAAGTGATAAAATCATATAATTGATATATATGCTTCACAATTGTAAAAATATATATATCGAGAACATTTACAATTACTATGCACTATTCACGTCCCTATGCAAGTCACTATTCATGTCACTATTCACGTCACTATGCACGCCACTATTCATATCACTATGTCACTATGCAGGTCGTGATATTTCAATTTATCGGTTTAAAAATGGCGAATTGGGGTGAATATTTTCAATGGTATCATAATTCTAATAATGAGTTATTTCATCCACTACTTTATATATATATTATGTTATCTCGTTTCATATTTTTATGTGATTATGTAGGATGATAATGTTAATTCAAACAAATCAACTGAAGCTTGTGAAATCCCTCAACCATCCGCATTTTCTACTGATATGGTATCTTTATGTTTCATTTTATCTTGTTAAATTATCTGGTAAAGTTAGTAGTTTGTAACAAAAAAAAAAGTCAATTTCAGGTGTTTAATTCTCCTAAAGATCTAATTGATTGGGTACGCAATATGAGATATTCACTTGGTTTCGTTATTGTTATTAACAGAAGCAATAGTGATGCAAGTAGGGACAATTCGTTATTTCATTACATTTGGAGCGACATGCATATGCAAGACGATTGTCTGAAAATGAAGCTCGATTGGTGGAAGATTTGTCAACAAACAATGTGAAACCTAGAGATATTTTATCAACAATAAAGCAACAATATCCAGATAACATGTCTACAAATAAAACTATATACAATCAATGCCAGAAAATTCGACTTATGAAGTCCAAATGTTTACTGAGGAATTTAACAAATCGAGATCTGGTAAGTTTAGTTTTCTGAGGAAGATAAAAGAGATAGTCAGTGCATCAAAAACATGGGTTCGTGAACCTGTCGTTAACAAGACTACTAATGGACGACCCTCGTTGAAGGATAAGCTTTTCAGAAAAACTCATGTTAATCCCTCATTTGCAACTCATGTTGACCTGTCTGTTGCAACTCATGTTGACCCGTATTTTACAAGTGAAAGACCCCTTAGACGTAGTAGTTCGAACACGTCTAGATTTGTTGACTTGGAAAAATGAGCTACCAAGAACCAACGAGACACAGTTCTTTCATGTTCAAAAATTATAATGCACATCCATACATCAATCAATTTCCAACATTGTTTCACTCTTACATCAAACAGGTACATAATATGATAGGTGATGAAAATTGCGGATTCCGAGCAATAGTTGTCTCTCTATGTCTTCATGAAGATGCATGACCCACAATTCGGTATAACTTGATGGAAGAGTTAGATACATACAAGACAGAGTACATCAACGCTTTTGGAGGTGAACATTGGGATATTACTTACAACACTTTAAACTTCTTTCGATTAGATCAAGGTGCACCATTTGAATACTGGATGACAATGCCTGAAATATGTGTCTTGATTGCTTCAAAATATAATGTGATATTACATGTTATAAGTATGACCGACAGTGGGAAGTACTTGTCGCTTAGGTCCACTCCGCCAACGTGGCCTGAACATGTTGTTTTTACAATTGGGTACGTTAATGATAACCGTTATGTGAAATTAGATATGACAGAAAGATATCCGTTTCCGCAAATTGTAGGACATTTTTTTCATTACAGTTATCCGTGTGTTGTTGGATGTGCTACCTCGTATTCAGAGCGAATACAGAATTACATGCAGCTTTTACGTGTTAATTGTACTACGGATAATGTTATTTTAGAATAATCAAATGTAATATAGATTATTTTATGTTCTATTTATATGTTAAATCGCAATATTTATGTTTTATTTTTATAATTATATAATTATAAAAAATTAGTAATATTTATATTTATAAATATTTATTTCTTTTTAAATCAAACCAAAAAGTAGAAAAAAACTTTTAAAACTATATAATACAAATAAATAAAAATATATAATAAAAAGGGAATTTAATTAAAATGCCCTTTATTGAAAAATCAGTACCCAATATGCCTCAAATCTTGTTATTTTTGCCAAAATACCCCCTAGGTCCGCGTTTTTCACTGTCAAGTCCGCGTTTTGTCCACGTTCCACTGTTACACGCGGACTTGGTCCGCGTTTTGGCCGCGTTCTACTATTACACGCGAACTTGGTACGCGTTTGGCTTCAATGCACGGGGACGAGGGCTGACCCCGCGTTTTTCACTGTTACACGCGGGTTGGGGCCGCATTTTTTGTTAAAAAACGAGGGTTAGGTCCGCGTTGAATAGTGTAAAGCGTATTAGGGTTTGGAAAATTAGGGTTTCAGACCTATGATTTCATGTGTGGTCAACTGTTTCTGACGTATTTTTTGAATAATTTTACTGTTTTTTTCCACATTTTGGTCTGATTCTCATACAATAAGTGTACCATTGTCATTGAATATGTGGTTCACATTCATTTTCTCCATTCAATTTTTCCTATAAAGATTAGTAAGATTAGATGCAAAATCGTTCATCACATCCACTTGAATTGTTTCATTTTTCATACTACTGAAAAAATGAGTTCATCTGTTCAAAAAGCTAGACTCTTATTATGTTTCGATGGTCAATGGGTGCAAAACAACAATGGGTGGGATTATATTGGCTACACAAAGCGTGGTGTAAATATTCCAATAATGGTTTCGTATAAGACGTTTATCGATTACGTCGTGGGAAAGTGTGGAATCGGAGATTATGCTGCTTGCAAGTTGGTGTTCAGACGTGCAGATGGCTCACTGATGGAGATAACCAATGATGACGAAATCCTTGGTTTTATGCTACTTGCAGCCGATTCAGAAATACCTCCACAACTTTTTGTGTATGTCGCACCATTGATGGGCGATGACGAAGATGATGACGAAGGTGATGACGAAGATGATGACGAAATCCATATCGGCGGTAGTCAACTGGAGCCTGACTCTCAATTTCAGGCATCCTACGACACCACACTTTATTCTGATCATGCATATCGTCCTAACGAATCTTATCCCGAAGTTGTTCCGGAGACGCAACTAGAAGAAGAAGAAGAAGCAGAAGACCCAAAAAGACGGTTTGTTGGAGTTGCTGATGACGAAACACATGTTTTCACAACTGGTATATCTGATCTGGACAGATCAGATACCGATAATGACGAGGACGAAGAAACATATACCCCTAGCAATAAATCATTTGGTGCTTTAAACGATTATTTTGATATGCCCCCTTCCCTTCCTAACCCGGAGACCCATATACCAGCCTACCAATCCGCACCTTACAATCGCAGTACAACTATACATGAAGGTCAAATATTTCATACGAAGGAGGAAATGACCGTACAGTTGAGAATGAAGTTCTTGCGAGAGGGTTTCGTGTTTAGAGCGAAGAAATCCGACAAACGCAGGTACAAGGCTGTCTGTGACCAACAAAATTGTGAATAGAGTATGTCCGCGAAGTCCGTGGGCCCTAAAGGAGGGTTGTTTGTCGTTAGAAAGCTGAACGACGTACACACATGTCCGAGGACACAACTAAATGCCAGCCACCGGCAAGCCAACAAAAGGACTTTGGGCCACATACTGAAAGACAAGTTTCTTGACGCTAGCAGGTCATTTCGGCCGAAGGACATCGTCAACGATATAAATCAGCAGTACGGGATCAACATTGGTTACCACCAAGGATGGCGTGCGCGATGCAAGGCACTACTAATGGTGAGAGGCACTCCCGAGGAGTCGTACGAACGACTCCCTGCGTATTTATATAACTTGGAGCTGAAGAATTCGGGTACACGCACCAGAATAAGGACGGATTCAAACGGACGTTTCGAATTGTGTTTCACTGCACTTGGATGTGCGGTAAGTATATTAAATCGTCGTAGCTTTACATATTATGAATTTTAACATTTACAAATAATAACCACGTACGTTTATTGCAGATCCGGACGTTTTTGACAAATCTGCGTCCTGTCCTTGTAATAGACGCTGCCCATTTAAAGGGGCATTACCTGGGTATGATGTTCTTGGCGGTTGCCATGGACGGAAATAACAACATTGTGCCTTTGGGTTTCGGAGTAGGCAAGTCCGAGACGGGGGAGGAGTGGGGTTGGTTTCTGAACATGTTGCGGGAATGTATCGGAGCCCCGGAAGGGTTGGTGTTTATGTCCGACAGGGCTCCTTCCATAAGCGCGGCAATTTCTGCCGTGTACCCCTCCACCCCTCACGCCCTATGTTGTCGACATTTGGAGATGAACGTGAAAAGCGCGGACAAACGTATCACAACAAACAAGACCACCTACTGGAAGGCGTGCAAAGCATATACTATTAGGGAGTTCGAGACCTACATGAATGCACTACGATATGAAGTACCTCGTGGAGCACAAGTTATGGACGAGGCTGGTAAAGAGAGGTGGTCAAGGGCCCATTTCCCTGCACAACGGTATAACATAATGACCTCTAATAGTGTAGAGTCGGTGAATGCACTGTCCCGTTTTGCACGCAGGTTACCCATTGTCGGCCTTATAGAGTACTTCCGAGATTTTCAACAAGAGTGGTACCAACTTCGACGACGAAAGGGAGGTTGATAAACTCTAAAATCTTTAACTTATATGTTAGTTGCTTTTTTCGTCTTTCGTATAAATCGTAACACAATTAACACATATTTGTAGATGAAATGCGTAATCATCTCACACCAATGGCGGAGGAGATAATTAGCAGAAGGTCGGGAAAGTCTACGACATGGAGGGTAAGTCAGATTGGACATGGTAAGTTCAACGTTCGGGATATCCATTATCACGCGACTGTCGATATGGTCAACGGTGTTTGTGAATGTAACCAATGACAATATTCTGGTTTACCGTGCGGTCATGCCATCGCTGCTGCAAGGTCAATGAATCGTAGAGATTGCAACGATCTGGCTATATCTTACTACACGTCCAGTACTTACCGGTCAACATATCATGAGCTGATCTATCGTGTTGGACCCCCTCAATCATGGGTTTTGCCACACGTCCCCCTTCCGCCATGCTATCCACCGTTAATAACCAAGAGACGTGCGGGGAGACCAAGAAAGAACGATCGACGTCCATCTCGTGGTGAGGATCCGATACAGAGAACGTGTACTAGGTGTGGAGCAGTAGGACATACTCGTGGTGAATGTCCAACTCCTGCCCCTTCAACCGTGCCCAGGAGAGCTTCTACTAGCCAAAGATTTCGCTCTCAAGGGTCATCGAACCTAGAACCACATGGAACTTTAAGGCATGATAGCATTGACCTTAACATTGACTTCCCTTGATTGTAACCACCTCATCTTCTATGCTAAGTGATATTGTTATTATGTTAATTGTTGATTTTATCTACCTTATCGTGGTTGTGAAATTATATTATGTGTAAATAAAAGTTAAAACATGAAAGCATCGTTTTATTGAAATTAAAGAAAACGAAATGGTGCATCCATACAACATTCAAGCATCGATAAAGTAAAAATTAATGCATAAAATAAAACTTAGGTTAAACGTTAAAGTGCATCCATACAACAACCACCCTTTGAGAAACCTACTATGGGTAGATTTCCCGGCACTTCGTAACCCAGCCAACCTTTGCCTTCATATGCTCCTCCATGACGGTGTAGTTTTCTTTTATGTCTACCAGTTCATCTTCTAACATTCTAATCTCCTTTTGTTTCTCTCTGACATCGCGCTTCATATTCTCCAGGAGCTCCTTCTGCTCCGCAATAGTTGCTTCTTTCTCCTTCTGAAGTTCCATGTTTTGTAGCCACGTCCTGCCTGTATTTCGTATCTCTTCATTTGCCTCATCACATGACCTTTTCAACCTGGGAGGCAGTATCTGAGACATTGGTAGACCTGGCCCCTGGTTGGATTGATACGTAGGTGGGGCCATTCCTCCATGAGCAGCGTAGTATGCGGCTTGGGCATTGTTAAACTGCTCCCACTCCTGAGGCGTTATCGGTTCATCGTAAGCAGTTATCCCAAACTGCGCCTAATCCTCCGTTGTATCTGGTGCATTCTAGTCAATCCTTGAAGCTCCATCATTTAATTGGTCGATGTCCACGGAGTGTGAAGTGCCAGCCCCATTCGCTGACCTTTTCCCCCTACCGCGTGAACCTCCAGCCATCAAGTTATGAAAATGTAGAAAATGTATAGAATGTAGAGAAAGTAGATAATTTTTGTAAACGAAAATGAGGTAGAAAGGATAGATATGAAGTTGTGAAATACTACTTCACCGGAGCATCTATTTATAATCCATGCGAAGATCGGTTCATGATAGTTTCAAAGGCACGGTCAAACGATTCCTCTGCAAAGCCTGAAAAGAATTATGTTTTTCCTGGCATAGTCAAACGATTCCTCTGCAAAGCCTGAAACGATTAGATTTTTGTGCCATGGTCAAACGATTCCCTTGCAAAGCCTGAAACGATTCGTTTTTTGAATTCTTTTACCCAGCGTAAAACAACAAAAACGCAATCTAAACCCGCATAAAACAACAAAAACGCGGACTAAACCCGCGTTACACAACTAAAACGCGGACTAAACCTGCGTTACACAATTAAAACGCGGACTAAACCCACGTTACAACATTAAAACGCGTATATAACCCGCGTTACACAATTAAAACGCGGACTAAACCCGCGTTACAACGATTCTTCTGCAAAGACTGAAATGATTCCTCTGCAAAGACTGAAATGATTCTTCTGCAAAAACTGAAATGATTCCTCTGCAAATACTGAAATGATTCCTCTGCAAATACTGAAATGATTCCTCTGCAAATACTGAAATGATTCTTCTGCAAAGCCTTCGCAACACTTCAAGCGCAGGTAACAGAGAAACAAACTTGGATTGATAAATGTAAATAACTATATCCTTAGATGGTGCTTATGTTTTTGGTTTCGTGTTTGGAGTTTACTATGTTGGTAGTTTGTATCTGGAGTTTATGTGTTGTCGGTTTGTACTTTTACTTTCTATGGTTTTGTTTCATTAATAAAATCGTCCAATGTATTTTGTGGTATTTTTTTACTACAAAATTATACCATCATTGAAGTGTACAGCAAGAAAGTTGAGCTTAACACTTCCAAAATTGTATCACCAGAGAAAATAAGAAGTCGTTGGGGATTCCAGAAAAACCAAGTGTCGTGTAGCCATAGTTTGACATATCAATGACCGACAATGTTACCTACTCACTTCATTTAATGACGTCGTTTCATTGTTTGTTTATATGAACTTGTACCGGTTGTTTTCGAACCCTACCAGTTTGTCATTAATAATTGGTAAGTTTAAATAATATTTTGTTTTTTATTTACCAAAAGAACTTTTTCATGTACTACCCTTTTCATATCAATTTGTGATCTTGGGAGTTAACAAATTCTATTTTTATATAAAATAAAACATCCGATCCAATATAGTTATCTAAGTAAAAAAAGGGTTTTAATATTTAAAATGACTTTAAAAAAAAGAATCATATTTGCTATTTCAAGAGGCCCATCACAACTCAGAAGTAACATAAAAAGTATCCCCAACCTAATCGTTTATTTGGACAGCCAACGAGAAAAGGGTCTCCGCCATGTAATTACGCCATTCCCTTGCCACATGTTCAGTTGCATCTGGTGCAACTGTTGGGTGCAGACCTTCAATAAACTTGGATATGTTACGACACACACACACACCGCAATCCCCAAGGCCCCCTGTCTGTTGAGGTGCATCAGAATCATAGATAACCTCTAATTTCTTGCTGGCCTTGATACGGTCTGGCGTGTCGTGTATCTTTTTTAACAACTTCGGCAATTGTTTTTTGAAGATCCCAAGGCGTTCTTCCAAGGGCAAGGTGTACCTTCTTGCTCGTAAACTGTCAAATAAGACCAGCCTCATTTCACGGAGGTACAGAACACCGAGCACCCAATGTTTGTCCACGACGCATATGGGGATGTATACCTGAGATTTTACAATAATACAATAATAATTAGTAACAAACAAGTTGAACAAAAATTATGTAAATCGATTTCCATACCTCGTCGATGTCCATCCAAGCTGGATGAGTTCTATGGCCCAGTCTATTGCATGTTTCGAACACAGACCTGTATCCTTGGCCCGACCGTGTAAGCCACTCAAAGAAGTTGGAGTCCATGACCGTCCATCTGGCATGTGGAGAGCGGGATTCTTGGATCATTCTAACCCAAGCGTCGATTTGTTATACACAAAACATAGATTGTTAGACCTGTCATTAGAAATGTAGTTGTTTATATGACTATATTTAAATACTAACCAGATCCTCGAAATCCCCACTACCACCTACACCCAACAGTAGCATGAAAAAACCGGCATTCATTTGAAGGCCGCCGTAAAATGGACACATCAGGTGGGGGAGCTGATCACTGATACATAATTCCCTGATCTGTGCCGCCGAAACAAACACCGATTGCCCCGCGTCAGTCATTGTAGTGTCTCCCCCAACCTTTCCCTTGCCCTTTGTCTTCACCCTTGCCTTGGTTTTTTTCTTAGGTACTGTTGTGGTCGAAGGTTGTTGGATATATGGGGAACAAAGGGCTGGCCCCACAACAGCGACCCGTCTCGCCCTCTCATGTGCTTCCTGATCTGGCTCATGTATGGGCATGTCAGCATCCTCAAAGTGGTGATCGATGATATCATCAGCCATCGGAGTACTCACTCGCGCCTGGGTGGTGTCAACCCCCGACTCCGACCCCATCGAATAAGGGATGGAAGTTCCCAAAAAATCTTCCACCAACCCGCTAATGACGGACGACCCCGGTTCCATCATCTGGGGTCTGTAATAGTCCCCCGTTGGCATCCCAAACTGCTGACGTAGGTCATTATAAGAATCTTCAAACGTAATAACAAAAAAAGAACAACAATGAGCATTCGTTGTAACTTACATTTTGCTGGAATGATGGGGTCGAGAAAGGGTAGTTTCCTCCGGTTGCCGCCTGTGTGTACCCCGGCGATGTGTAGGCTGGCGTCATACTTGTCATCCCAAACTGGTGACATGGATTATAATGAGCACTCTTAATAAGAATCTTCAAACGTAATAACAAAAAAAGAACAACAATGAGCACTCGACGTAACTTACATTTTGCTGGAATGATGGGGTCGAAAAAGGGTAGTTTCCTCCGGCTGCCGCCTGTGTGTACCCCGGCGATGTGTAGCCATGCATTTGCCCAGGCGACGTGTAACTGGCGCTATGTTCGTCGACACCTAATACAATCATGGAACGTAATATCAATACACAAACCAATATAAAAGAATTGGGCGTAATATCTCCAAATTAAGTTAAACACTAACGTGAGTGTGGCGAAGGTGTGCGGTGAGGGCCTCGAGATCTTTTATGCGTCTGTCCATGGAGAGGGCCTCGAGGTCTCTTACGCGTCTGTCCATGGAGGTCATGTACTCCCACTTATCTTGGTATGGGTCTATATCAGGCATCCTATGATGGGTGGGGCTAGGGGGAGCTTGATAGGTGGGGCTAGGGGGAGCCTGATAGCTAGAGCTAGGGGGAGCCTGACGTCGCGCGCCATCATCGTCATCTTCATCATCATCGTCATCATTGTCATCGTGATCAGGATCTCTACGTCGGGACCTCTTTGTCGGTCGCCTGCCCGCCGAACTTTCAAGAAAGGCGACGCTTCGTTTAAACCAACTCGACTGCTGCTCAGTCTGAGTAGGCCTCAGTTCCGCATATGGCGCATTTCCAACCTGAAAAAAAATTATAAGACATATAAATCACAAATAGTTTTTTAATTACTACAATTAAAAATATAGTAAGAGGGCGTACGCTCAAAGCTGAGTTGAAGATCCCAATGCATGCAGACTTAGTAAGGACAGCATCTCGATCCCATTTGGTTCCCCTAATCAACCTGTCGGAGCGCTTGGTGAAATTTTGCTGGCAGGCAGGAAACATCTCCAAGATCCATACCTGGAATTACATAAATTGAACAAGTACGTTAAAAGAAATCCAAAATTAGCAAAATTAGTTAATGAATTGATATTTATGTTATTGTACTTATCTAACCTTTAGGGCGTGTGCAAACCCATTCAACGTCATCTTGTTGTTTTGCTGGTTCTTCTGCTTGCGTCTGGCGATGGCACCGTGGAGTCCTTTGTATGAGTGACTCCAGATGTAGCTACCCCACGGATAGCGGTTAAACCTCTCCAAGTCATCGACAGCGATAAGTACAGTAGAGGAAACCGACAGCCTTGGATCACGACCCATGAACATCAACTCCGCCATCACCACCAAGCAAACACGCACAACATCCTCATCAGATATCGCACACAGACCAGTTCTCATCGTCTGGAGGACGGTTTTCAGCGTCAAGATACCTGGTGCAAGGCCGGGCCAAACCCTACTAACGAAGGACTCATCTGTCAAGGTAGGAAGGTCGGGTATTTGTCCGAAAGGGAGTCCAGTTACAATACAGAACTCACGACGACCAAAGTGCATGCGAGTCCCACACACGTGGAAATACAATTCCTCCGGCTGTGGTCTCGCAACCTCGACCTCCATCTGTAAAAACATGTGTACTAGAAGGGGGTCCTGTCCAATATTGGTAAGCTCGAGCCATGGCCCGAAAGATGTGCGGCTAAACATTTCGTGTAAACGTTGTGCCCGTTCAAGTGGACACGCTTCAAAAGCATCTCTAATTTCCTTTACCATGGCGATGCGGCATTTGAACGAAAGATCGACGTTATCAAAATCATCCTACATAGTAATGCAAAGATGTTGTCAACGCACCTAACTTATAACTAACGATGTACATTTTGTTGATTTCGTCTATTGGTTATTTTTATAAAAAAATAACCACTCAATCTATTGGATTTCCAGGTAGTAGGGGAATCACGTGGATTTCTTAAATCCCTACAAACCTTAGGGCTATTTACACCCGTTTGACAAAATCCAAATCGATATGTTGCGGTTATAAAAAAAACGCAATCTCTACAATATTTTTATAAAATGAATGCAATCCCTAAAAAAAACGCAATCTCTAAAATTAACGCAATCTCTACAATAATTTTATAAAATGAACGCAATCCCTAAAACAAACCCAATCTCTACAGTTTTTTTATACAAAAAAAAAAACGCAATCTCTACAATATTTTTATAAAAAAACGCAATCTCTAAAATTGACGCATAATCTACAATTTTTTTATTAAACAAACGCAATCTCTAAAATTAACGCAATCCTAAAAAAAACGCAATCTCTACAATAGTTTTATAAAAAAAAACGCAATCTCTACAATAGTTTTATAAAATGAACGCAATCCCTAAAAAAAACGCAATCTCTAAAATTAACGCAATCTCTACAATATTTTTATAAAATGAACGCAATCTCTAAAAAAAACGCAATCTCTAAAATTAACGCAATCTCTACAATAATTTTATAAAATGAACGCAATCTCTAAAACAAACCCAATCTCTACAGTTTTTTTATACAAAAAAAAACGCAATCTCTAAGATTAACGCAATCTCTACAATATTTTTATAAAATTAACGCAATCCTAAAATTAACGCAATCTCTACAATTTTTTTATACAAAAAAAAACGCAATCTCTAAAATTAACGCAATCTCTACAATATTTTTATAAAAAAAACGCAATCTCTAAGATTAACGCAATCTCTACAATATTTTTATAAAATTAACGCAGTCCTAAAATTAACGCAATCTCTACAATTTTTTTATACAAAAAAAACGCAATCTCTAAAATTAACGCAATCTCTACAATATTTTTATAAAAAAACGCAATGTCTAAGATTAACGCAATCTCTACAATATTTTTATAAAATTAACGCAATCTCTAAAATTAACGCATAATCTACAATTTTTTTATTAAACAAACGCAATCTCTAAAATTAACGCAATCTCTACAATAATTTTATAAAATGAACGCAATCCCTAAAACAAACCCAGTCTCTACAGTTTTTTTATCCTAAAAAAAACGCAATCTCTAAAATTAACGCAATCTCTACAATAATTTTATAAAATGAATAACGCAATCCTAAAATTAACGCAATCTCTACAATTTTTTTATACAAAAAAAAACACAATCTCTAAAATTAACGCAATCTCTACAATATTTTTATAAAAAAAAACGCAATCTCTAAGATTGACGCATAATCTACAAATTTTTTTATTAAAAAAACGCAATCTCTAAAATTAACACAATCTCTACAATATTTTTATAAAATTAACGCAATCCTAAAATTAACGCAATCTCTACAATAATTTTATAAAAAAAATGCAATCTCTAAAATCAACATAATATGTAAAACTAAAATTAACGCAACCTGTAACATATTATCAACATAAACGCAACACTATAAAATTAACACATAATCACTAAAATAAATATAAAATTAAAACGCGGTTAAAGGAAACTTACCGAAGAAAGTGGTCGACCCATATTCGACTTTTATAAATGCTAACCAACCGAGCCGAGATCCGAGCGTGTGTAATACACGATATATTTGAGAGAGTGAAAGAGATGGGATCCCTTTGAGAGTGATGGTGGTGGGGTTATGGGGGGGACCTCACTTATTTATAGGAGGGCCTCATATAAAACCCTAATACAATAATCAATCCACACCGTTGATCAATGATTAAACCCTAACCCATGTTATGGACCGGCCCCCAAGTACGCGTTGAACAGTGAAAAACGCGGACCAGGTCCGCGTTGAATAGTGCATGCCGCCTCCCCCCCTCCTGTCACGCCATTTCTCGGTTAATGGAAGCCAAACACGGACCAACTACTCGTTTATAGGGTGAAACGCGGACCAAGTCCGCGTGTAACAGTGAAAAACGCGGACGAAGCACTCGTCCCCGTGCATTGAAGCCAAAACGCGTACCAAGTCCGCGTGTAATAGTAGAACGCGGACAAAACGCGGACCAAGTCCGCGTGTAACAGTGAAAAACGCGGACCTAGGGGGTATTTTGGCAAAATAACAAGATTTGGGGCATATTGGGTACTGATTTTTCAATAAAAGGACATTTTAATTAAATTCCCTAATAAAAATAAACAAAAATAAATAAAGAAAAAACAACAAAAAGACAAAAAAAAAGAAAAACAATCATGATATGCAATCATGCAGATGCAACTAGCAAAAAAAATATGGTGAGGATCATTGCACCCCCTATCCTACTAAACTTGTCTCATTATATTATGTTGATTAGTTTTAATCATTATGTTTTTTACTTTTATTAAATATATTTTTTTTGTTTTTTCTCTTACATTTTGTTAATATAAATAAAAATACATTTGTTAAGTGTTTAATAAATAAAAATATATATTAACGTTTTTTTACCTTCTATTAAATATATTTATTTGTTATTTTTTGTTAAGTGTTTTATAATACAAAATCATAAGTAAAAATACATTTTGTTATTGAAGTAACACTTTTTTCTAATTATCACAAAAATACGAGATAAAAATAATTAAATGACAATAGATTAATATTTATTACATAAAATACGATAAGTCTACAAAACCTTTTTCAGAACAACGAGGATTGAGCTATCTATAATTTTCTAAACGTCTCATATACATGGTTTTCCTTGTAACTGCAGACGGAGCTTTATGGCGCACCCATTATTGTAAAACAGGAGGCATTGAGTGGTCTCCTTCTAAAATTACCATCACATAATGATTACCATTTACATGTGCAATTGTAATAATTGGATGTGATTGAAACTCTTCTGGACCTTTCCATAGAGGGAAGCAAGTCGAACATTCTCCATTGCTTAAAAAGTTGACGGTCACACTAAACCTGTTAGCAATCAAGATGCTTGTCTCTGGCATAACCATCCAATGTTGCGGTGGTGCAGGCGAATCCCAGAAAGACAATGAAGTATGCATTTCATTGAGACCATCGGTGAAAACTTTAGCATAAACATTATATGAAGTCAATAACTCATCTAAAAGTTGTTACTGAATGTAAAGCCAATGGTCTTCACCAAAACCAAGACAAGCAGCTATTGCTCGAAATCCACAGTTCCCGTCTCCTCTTACATCTCGTATATCTGTAACATAATAATGAAACATACTCGGGATTTGTTTCATTAATAGATTACCCACTGGTTCCTCGTTCAAGTTTATTTGGGGTGAACTTTGACCTGATGGTTCTTTGTTCAAGCCTATTGTGTATGAACTTCGCTCCCACTGTTCCTTGTTTACATCCATATCATATGAACTGTGTCTCGCCGGTTGCTCGTTGAAATCCCAAAATTTTTGTTATGTTTACGCAACTATATCTATGAGGAACATGATTCGAAAAATGACCACGCTTGATTTTGGGACGCCCACGGTTATTTTTCTTAACCACGGGTTCGATAACCTCCTTCAGTTTTCTTAAAAAGTTGAACTTGCTAGATTCTGATTGATGAGGAGAACTATTTTCAAACATCTCACAGTCAACATTTTTATCGTTGGCAGACATGAATGACACAAAATCGAGCTTCCTCCACAAAATATCAATCGAATGTAGTGGAATAGACATACCTGTATTCAATTAAATTGTTTAGAATTTCATTTAATTAGAAAAACACATATATTAACTGAATCTAGAAAAATTTACCTGCATTGAAATACATTACAAGTTTGTGAGCACATGGCAACCCAAAACATGTTCGCAATTGACAACCCCAAAATTCTTGAGTTAACGGAAAGCCTTTAGCCCAATCAAGTTCGTCTGATATTTTTTTCATAGCATATTTTGAGACAGAACCCTGTAAGTCTTGGAACAGTGGTACATTAAATTCTTTCCAACGAAATATTCTACTTCTTTCAAAACTTTCTTTAATAGTTGTATGTTGTGACTGTACAATGTCTTCAATAATGTAGACAAACTTGTCTAAATCACATTTTTCCGTATCTAAGTATATTTTTAACTTTGCATGTTGACTCTCAACTCTATTTGTTGTTGAGTTCCCAAAGTTAAGATACTTGTCGGTCCAAAGAGAAACAAACCTTTCTGCGTACTTGTCTAACCAAACTCTATGCAGATAATCAAGAACATCTAACAAGTGAAAAAACATAAATGTAAAATTAGAATGAATAAATGAATAAATTTGTTAAGCATATTAGAATTTCAAAAATTATGTAAATAATACCTATGTGTTCAACTAATAGTGCCTGAAGGTATGCATAGTTTTGCTTATAAATTGTCTATGTTGGGGATTCAACTAATGAATTCCATCTTGGTAGAAGACGACTCCAAGTTTGATGAGACTTTATACGTTGTCTACAATGCTTGGTGATATCATTTGAAATATGCCATCTGCAGAGTAAATTCTTACTATCCGGAAAAATATTCTCGCATGCTTTCATTAAAGCTAGATCTCTATCTGTGACTATAACACGAGGGGAAAAAGACTCGTCCATAGTCATTTTCAAGCTCGTCAATGCCCAAGTATAGTTGTTTATTTTTTCTTTATGCATAAATACGAACTCTATTGAAAATGTCTTATTTGTAGAAGCAAATCCAACAATTTCGAGGAAAGGAAGGTTATACTTGTTAGTGTTATACGTGGCATCCATTAGCACGACATATGAAAATGCACGCCACATCTCCATTGATGTCGGATGAGCGAAGAATAATTCTTCTAGCTCATTAGTACTATCATTTGTACGGAACTCAAAGCGATAACCTTTATCTTGCAAAATATACATAAGATTTTGTATTGGAGTTCTACCTAGTTGCTCAGACATACGATACTTACGACGTGCATTGTATACGGTCCTTAATGAAGATACATTATTCTCATTATGCTTCTTCAATGTTGATAAAATATCATGTGGTTTCATATTCAACTGTGTCAAATTTGCAACTAAACGATATTCGTTATTAGAAAATCTCATTGCATAGGCATGACCCTCAATATACGTTGCGGGTTCATGATTATGCTCATCACATACGACCCTTAAAGTCCAAAAATCATTCATTTTTGAATATTTTGCTACCAATTCGAATGGACAATCATTTTTCATTGTTCCAATGTCTTTTTTAGAATCGATTTTACTTCTTGATATACCGCCACGATCACACATGACTACAACTTTAGACACATATCCACTTGGTCGAGTCTTTGATCATTTTGTGACAATGATAAAGCCAAGAGATCGTGCCACATTTTGCACCCAAGCCATCAAATCCTCTCGAGACATAAACACCTAAAATCAAAAAGTTATTTATGTTAGTGATTGAATATATAAACAAATAAAATAATTCTTGTACATAACAACAATGTTAAATACTATGTTTGGCCGGTGGAAAACTTTGACGTACTCGTCATCTTAAACACGATACCTGAAATTTTTTGTAAAGTATTACAAAATTAATAAATTATCATAAAAAGAAATTTCTAACATTAACAAAGAAAAAAAGGGAAAAAATATTTCAAAAACATATTTTAGAACAAATATATTTTAAAACAGATTTAAAAAAATTAATTAATAAAAGAGCAGATTGTATAGACACATAAAATATTAGATTTTAAAAAACCACCTAGTCAAACATTAATACCATTCCAATATTAATAAAAGAAAAAAAAAACTCAATCGTCCCCCACCCCACTTCCCTCTCCACCTAAAAACAAGTGTTGCCATAAACTTGTATTTTTACCTCAATTTGGTTGATTTGGTAACTGTTAATGTGTTAATTGATAGAGTTATATAACCAAATTACTCACCAACTAACAACAAACTGTATCAATATGAATTAATTGAGTTTTTATCTATTTAATAAAAGTTACAACTTTTGATGGTTGATTTTGATAGTAAAAAGAAAAAGTAATTACTTTTTTGAGAACCAAAAAAATTAGTTTTAATTACACAATCTTTAAAAAAAATTATTTTTTTGAGAATCCAAAAAATTAGTTTTTAATTACACAGTCTTTAAAAAAAATACTTTTTTGAGAACCAAAAAATGAGCTTTTAATTACACAATTTCCTAAAAAAAGTTACTTTTTTTACTTTTGTTAGAGGTAAGGGGGTGTCCCAAAAAAGGTTATTCTTTTGACTTTTGTTAGAGGTATAGGGGGGGGGGGGGGTTTGTCCGTAACAACACCCCAAAAAATATGGTGCAATTAGCCTCCCCCTTTTATTATGGTTGTCTATTTTCCTTCTTTTCGATAAATCTATTTTCCTTCTTTTCTTTTCGATAAACTTTAGTAGTTATGCTGCTGAAATTTAAAAAATAAAATATTAACCGACTTTTAATTGGTAATCATTTATCGTAGGATGAGCATCACCGTGAAATGACCTAGAAGTACGGACCGGACACGAGCACCCATCCACTTAAGAGATATTGAAGTATGGGAGCGTTGTGTGGGAGGAAGGAAAAGGGGTGGATGTTTGGCGTCAGTATGTGCGGGGATCAGACTTGGTTCGTCAATCATGTCAAATATCGATAGACCGTATGTCTGATATAGTTAAGCGAGGTTAAGTTTTTTGTTTCTTTTTATTTTCTTATTTAATTGAAACATATGTCAGTTTACTCATTATGTGTTTCATATTTGTAGGTGCAAGAATTAAAACCTTAGAAGAGAGAAGAGGAGCGAGCAGTCGAGAGAGACAAAGCCCGACCAAAGGCTATCGAGGCGATGCTAGTTCGACAATACCAAACACCGCCTTCCAATGACCGCATCTCAGGTAGTCTCCTATAGATATATTAGTTGATAATGGTATGGATTTGTGTGTGTGTGTGTATATATATATATATATATAGAGAGAGAGAGAGAGGCTAATTCATGTATAAACCAGAAGAAGGTTACAAACCATGGAACTTATCCATAGCTGTAGATGAATCTTTTGAACGTCTTTGATTAAAGCGGTTGCAGCTACCCTTATTGCCTAAAGAAAATCAAATCAATGGTCTAGATTGGTTTACAAGGTTTACAACCTTTATAAAGTTTAAAAAAGAATACCCATATATATATATATATATATATATATATATATATATATATATATATATATATATATATATAGGTGGGTTCAAACGAGAATAGGGTCTATTTAAAAGAATAAAGGGACATATCTCTTCCTTTGATTAGATTAAATCAGTGGTTGAAATTAGTAATGGCATTTTATGTAATTAATGGCTATACTATACCCTTTCAAATACATGGCTAAATTAATTTAGGGGCAAAATTGGGATTTTTTTTGGTTTTACACTCAATCACCTGCGAGTTACTCGGAATATCATATTCCTATCAAATCAAAAGAAAATCCTTTCCTATTTTCTCTCAACACGTTTCAACGTAGCCTTGAAGAATCATGATTCTACTGAAACTCGTTCATATCTCCAGAGGTGAAATCGGTGAAAATGGCTTATATAAAAGCGAAACAATACAAAGGAAGAAGAAGGCATTTAAGAATCAAATTCGTTGAGGTCAAGCTCTTGTGCACGAGAAAATGGATGCTCAAGGTTTCTTAAGAATTCTGTTTCATCTATTTCTCATTGATTCAAAAACCCTAATGTGTTGGTAACAATGTATGATTTATGATTCTATAGGTGTGTGAAAAAGTGATAGAATCGCAATGAAGACAAACCATGGTAAAAAAACGGCTGAAGGTGAACGACGAAGCCTACCTATGGAAAGTGAATTTGATGAAGTGGAACATGAAGGACGAAGCCTCCCTGTTCAAAATCGACCATTGGGACTTGAATATGGTAACAAGAAATCTTTGAGTAATGCATTGTGAATTTATGTCATATTTGTGGTGTGTTTAATTTAGTATTAACTGGTTGTACTTTGAGTAACAAAAATTGGGGGTTTTACGTAATCTGTATTATGTGTTATAATGGGTGAAAAGATTATGTGTTTTAGTTGATCAAGGCTACTGCTTCATAACATAGTGAACCCTATATTTATGATTTTATTACTTTTTAAGAATGATATAGAACATTGTAGTTTTAATATTGTATTATGTAATAAACATTGGTCTACACCATTGTAGGTGTTTAATATTGTTATTCTGTAATCAACATTAATGTGTAAAACATAATTACCATGTTTGGTAGTATTTTATTCAAAGTAATGGGAAAAAAATTCAATGATGGTGAGATTGTTTTGAAATCAATGTTGATTTACCATTATAGTAATGATGTGCTTGTTTTGAATGAATGTTGATTTACCATTATACTGAGGTTGTGATTGTTTTGAATCAATGTTGATTTACCATTATACCAATGTTGTGATTGTGTTGAAACAATGTTGATTTACCAGTATAGTAGTGATGTGGGTATAATAGTGATGTCACTGTTTTGAATCAATGTTGATTTACCAGTATACTAATAGTATACTGGTGTGATTGTTTTGGTCCAATGTTGATTTACCATCACACTAATGTTGTGTTCGTTTTGAGTAAATGTTAATTTACCATTAAACTAATGTTGTGATTGTTTTGAATCAATGTTGATTTACAATTATACTAATGTTGTGATTGTTTTGAAGCAATGTTGATTTGTAATAGATTCAACATTGAATTGTGACATTTATTTTGGAAAGTGATTGTCCAAAATGGCTAACTGCAATGTACATAACATAATCATATTTGGTAGAATTCTATTTAATTATATGGCAAGACATTTCAATTGTTTGTTTTCTTAAAATGGTTATAGTTAGAATGGCAACACTAAGCTATGATTATAATGCTCTAGTTATACATTGTAATAAATTGTGCTTCATATACATGTAAGTGATTGTTCAATATCAATGTGCAGGTACTTCATCTGCAAAGCGTAGAACTTTAAAGAGAGGTCGGCCGAATGAAATTGAGTTAGAAGCAACAAACAATAATAACAAAACATTAGTGGTAAGGAAGAAATCTTGAAGGGCAACCAAGGAAGAAAAAGGAAAGGGACTGATGTCAGAGTCAAACAATGCACCACCTCAAATTGAAGCTAGGCTAAGTGAAGGAGCGAGCCAACGATGTTGTATGAAAGTGCGGACCACACCTTACCCATTTTTTAATGCAATCACTACAATGTCAACTGAACAACTACAGGCCATGACTGATATGGGTTTTGGAGGACTTTCGGGAATGAAGATGGATGGCATACCATCAAACCTTAGACATCATGTGGCCTTGAACTTTGATCCATACATGATGACATTGAACACATCCAATGGCCTTATAGAAGTAACAGAGGTAGCGATTAGGGATATGATCGGATGTCCAATGGGCCTATAAGATACGGCGAATGTGTCACGGAAGACTACGGTCTTGGGGTAAAAGCAGAATGGCTTAAACAGTTCGGTCGCGAGCTAATACGACCAACGGATGTAAGTAGGCAAATCTTGTTGTCGAACATAGCGGACTGGAACTTCAAGTTGAACTTCATCGTTGTATTTTGCAACACAATGGGCCATTGCAAGTGAGAAAAATATTACGTTAGTATTAATATTGGTTTAATGTTTTTAAAAGTTTGTTTATGTTGTTATTTTATGTGTGTTAAAAAATCGATTTCTTAAAAGACTTGTACATTACCGGTATTGATCTTTAGTGACCCGGAGTAATGGACTTCTTTATGGCTGAGCTTGTTCATCTTGAGTGAGCATGTTTATCGTCCCTCGAATTTTCCGGAAAGACTTTAAAAAAAAATATTAAAAATTAAATCCAAATTTTCTGCATTTTTGTAGAATTTTCCTTCTTTTTGGGTATGTTTTTTTGTAGTTTTGTTGTTGATAAATGCCAAATTTATACTTTTTTATGTTAAATTTACCCTAAAAATCAATGGTATAGTTAAGTGCTTAAAAAACCTTTTTAGTTTGAGTTTGATATTTTATTATTTGTGTTTAAAAAGAAAAAAAAAACTTTTATATTTTGTTTGTGTGTGTGTTCTTTATAAATAAAGAAAAGAAAAAAAATTATTTATGTTGGTCCTTGTGTTCACGTGCTAAAGGAGCAAGGAATCATCATATGGCTAACTACTTGTTGGTAGATATCATTCAGGTATTTGATGGATATAAGCTTTATGCATGAGGAACAATGTGTTGGGTTGGAAGACAAAACCATGTGATAACTTTTTCTTAGGCATAACCACAAAGACATGCAACAACATATTTCACCAACCAGATAGTTGGAGGTTTTTTTCTTCCCTCATCAGCGGCACAACTCAAGAGGGATGGATTTTCTATAAGCTAGAGGAAAAACGCAGCAACAACAAGTGGTTCGATTGGGGAGAATTTCATCAATTTCGTCTTAGATTTCGGTAATTTCTTGAACTAGTTTATAATTGGTGACTTAGGTTTAGTTATGTGTGGCTAAGTCTTTTCATTCCAACATTAGTTGGGTTAGATTTTGATGTTTAAACCTTGAGATTCCGTTGTAATCATTTGGAACAAACCCATTTTGATGTTAATTTCGTTTGAGTTTTCAATTGGTCTGATCAATTAGTTGAAATCTCTTATGGAAAATTGTTAGTCAAAATCGAGATACGTAATCGTCTTGAATTTTGATGAAGTAACAATGGATTTCATTCGGTCTCGATAAGGTTTCCGAGTCGAATCCTTGAAATCTCGCGTTCAAAGCTTTAATAAACCGAGCTTACGAGGTTATTGTTTTGAGTTGATGTTTTTCTAGCCCGATAATGCTAATCACATCTAAGAATTTGAGAGCTTATTTAATTTCTTATTCGTGATTATAATCCGGTTAAAGAGCTTATTTTAACCGGTGTGAATTTAAGGAAAAATATAGGTCGTTAGAGCTTGTTAACGACTATAATCAACTTGGGTTCGTTTTCAACGTTTACGTTTTTGGAATCAATGATAGGTGACAACATCTTAATCGAAACCGGACCAATGTTGGATTTTATTTTTATCGTATTTGATTAATTTTTAATTGCATATTTAGTTTAGTAAATCAAATCCAAATCCCCCCCCCCCCCCCCCCCCCCCCGTTTTTATTTTTAATTATTCGTTCTTGTACTTGAACTTTTGGGTTATAATAAGTTAAAACCGAGTCTCTGAGGATTCGACCCGACTTACCGCTATTACAATTTTGGTTGTAATTAGTCGATAGTTGGAACTTATTATTTGGTAGACTCGGCATCCGTCAGTTGTCTTGTACTTGGTGCATGAAAAGGTACATGCAAAAATATCAAGTCTCTTGGCTTGTAGCATGTATTGTTTTGTGTATTTAAGTATTTTGTGTTTTTAAAGTGTTGTATTTTTGCATTTGTCTTGTGTCTTGTGATTTATAAATGTACATGCATGGATGATAAATTGCATGCAAAAAATCTAGTATTTTATTGTATGTATTTTAAAAACCCATACTTGTATATTTTGTGTTGTGTAAAAATTATACATATATGCATGAGAATTTACATGCAAGAGATCTTGTGAAATTGCATGTAAGTTTTATGTCATATTTGTATATGTTTGTGTTGAGTCTTTACTTTGCATGTGTTTGCATGTTTTTTAATGGGAAGATAGGCTACTAGTTCTACACATTGTGTTGTGGACGACCCTTTAAGAATAGTACCGAGTAGGATTTAAGTTTATATAGCTGTTCGTGTTAAACTGCCCTTACATCCGGTACCGCTCCACCCTTCCACTTTCTTTGGGTGGGTTTTATTATGGTGGTCTATTTTTATTTTTCTTTAATTTATAAATCTGTTGGTTCTAAACTGGAAGATTGAATAGAATATTAGCAAAAAGAAAAAATTTCAAATAACTTTTTTAGATGTATATTCTATTAAGCCTTTTTTTATTGTCCATAAGAGTTGTCGGAGAAAAAGATTACGTTAGTATTAATATTGGTTTAATGTTTTTAAAAGTTTGTTTGTGTTGTTATTTTTTGTGTGTTTTTAGTGTTAAAAAATTTCGATTTCTTAAAAAAAATTGTACATTACGGGTATTGATTTTGAGTGACCCGGAGTTATAGACTTCTTTATGGCCGGAATGAGCCTGTTTATCGTCCCTTAAATCTTCCGGAGAAATAGATCATATCAGTATTGTTATTGGTTTTAAAAGAAATTTTTTCAAAAAAAAATAAAATCATAGACCTAGAACAAGATTACAACAATTTTCAGACTCATGGTCTTCAAATGTTAAATCGAAAGATTTTGTATAACAAAGGCTTTTTGTGACTTCAACCCAGTTTTTTAAACATAGTCAAAAAATTACTCTTCAGTGTATAAAAGACCAGTCAAAAATTTTAGACGTTTCAAAAGACGCTCACAGATAATTGTTTAGAAAAGATTTAAGTTCATACATCTTGGTTTAATCATTATAGTCGCTAGAGGCCTAATGAGAAAACATTTGGGTAGCAAAGTTTTAGTCACTTGTTTTATAATAGAATTTCTAACATCGCAAAAGGAATGATTGTCAGTACCAAAATTGATTTAAACAATAATAAAGGCATCATATATTGTAGTCTAGATTTTTTGTTAACAATAAAAGATTTTGTTAATCATATCAAAATTAGCATTCAAACTAAAGGTTATGAAAATGTAGAATACGGTGATAATTTATTGGTTACGTTAGGAATTTTAGGAAGATGCTCTTTTTCTGCAAAAAACAAATAAAAGGTTTATGCTACAAAGTTGTAGATTTAATCAGTAGCAAAGACATAAAAATGGTTAAACCAAAAGATTTTTCCACTACTACAAATATGACTTCTATACGCGCCTAGTTATACACGTTTTTTGTTGTTTTTACAAAAACCGTGTATAAAGGACGGATCTGGAACCTTTTTACACGGTTCAAGTCGAACCGTTACTAAAAATATGGTTTTATACACGGTTCTGGATTAAAAACCGTGTAGAAAGGGTACTCAACAATTACAAACGGTTGCATCAATAAAACCGCATACAATGGTTACCTTTTATACGCGGTTGTGTATAAAAAACCACGTACAAAAGGGTCACTTTTGTAAAGGGTCACTTTTGTACGCGGTTATTGCTAACAAAACATGTGTAAAAGCTACATTTATACGCGGTTTTTAGCAAGAAACCGCGTATAAAAGAAACCCTTTTGTACGCGGTTCTTAATAAACAACCGCGTATAAAAGGTAACATTTATACGCGGTTTTAATACACAACCGTGTTAAAAAGTAACCCCTTTATATGCGGTTTGTTATACACAACCGTATATAAAATGCCCTACTAGGGATTACCTATAAATAATAAAGGAGGCGTCGTTTTTTGTAGACAATACGGCTCATTCTTGAAAAAAAAATTGACCATTTTTGGCGTTTTTTGGAGTTTTTTTTGGTGTTTTATCAATGTTATTTTTTTTAATCTAAAATGAAGAATATGTTTACTATATAATAAATATATCTTAAATGTATTTACCTATTATAATTATTTAAGAGTTTTAATATTAAAAAGTGTATATATATAATTATGTATGTATATTTTTATAAATGACCTAATATTCTACTTTTTAAAATGTAAAAGTTGAAAATGAAAAAGAGGCTGGATATCCTCCCCCCAAAATTTCCCCTAAAATTGAATCAACCCTAATTTCTTTCCATCCCTTTATCAGCCTATTTCTCTAATTTTCTCTCTCTCTTGACCGTTCAACTGCTTCATGCTTCTATGGGATATACAGCTTAAGATTTAGATAAGAGCGGCTCAGGGCTTGGTGTTTTTGCACACTTCTGAGAAATAAGTGATTTATAGAGACTTCAAGGCCTTTCAACAATTTTCTCGACAGGGTAAGTTATTTATAGAGATATGAAGGTTATAATCGTGTAGTTTTGATCTTTTGGGTGTCTTATAAATTAAAATGCCAAGATATCGGACTTTTGGCTTGCGAAAATTGGTCCTTCGGCTAGTCAATCACACGTAACAACACGGTCATGGTAATAAGTCTCATCAGAAATTTGATTAATAGCAGGTATACATTCTTAGTCGTGGAACAAAGGGTTCTTCTTTTGTGTTCACAGGTTAATTGGTTCATTGATTTATGTATAAGATGAAATTATGTGATTAGACTTGTATTGTTTTTTGGTCACTTCTTTTTATTTACTCCCCAGTGTGGTGGGGTTCTTTTTCCCCTTTATGAGTTATTTACACTTTATAGATCTATATGTTCCTCATGATTTTCGATTCAGTTAGTGTAGATAGTTGTTGTTAGTCCCAAATAGTATAAAACAAGTATTGTAGAGGGGTGAATACAATACATAAATTTTCACTAATTTTAATTCTTTTATTGATAATAAATATCAAGAATTACACTTAGCTTACAAAAGATTGTTGCGGAAAGGAATAGTAAAACTATCCTAACAATCTATCACTTAGAAGACTTGAAAAACACAACTTTTAAAAACACTTAGGGGGCGTTTGGTTCGCAGAATGTTTTTGGATGAAATGAAATCTATCAAAGGAATTTGACTTTGAAAGAATTTGAATGGAATGTTGTCAGGTTTGACCACCTGTTTGATTGACAGAATTGGAATGAAATTTGTTAAATGAATTAGAATTTTTCTATTTGGTTCACAGATTGTAGTTTTAGAATTGGAATGAAATTTTGGTAAATGACAAAAATACCCTTTTTGATTATTTTAATTTTTTCAATAAAAATTATTTTATTGAAATAGTCATTGAATAGTTTAATTATTAACTAAAATTGTTTTGATTATTTTAGCACACGAATGATGACGAGAGAGAGGGAGAGAGAGAGGGAGAGAGAGGGGGAGGGAGGAGAGGAGATGAGATGAGATGAGATGAGAGAGGGAGAGAGGAGAGAAGAGAGAGGAGAGGAGAGAGAGGGAGAGAGGGAGGGAGATATATAGGGAGGAGATAGAGAGAGGGAGAGAGAGTAGAGAGAGGGGATAGAGAGGAGAGAGGAGAGGAGAGAGAGAGAGAGAGAGGAGAGAGAGGGAGAGAGATAGAGGAGAGAGAGAGTTAGTGTCTGCAGATAATCAATACCAGTAGGGTTTAGTTTAGGGTAAGGGTAATTTTGGAATTATGAAAATAACAAATTCCATTCCATTGAAATACTTGGGTTTGATGATGGAATGTTAAAATCTTTTATGTATGGAATTTAATGGAATTGGAAGATTCCATTCCATTGAAAACTTTGAATCAAACAAGGGAATGGAATCTGGTCAAAGGAATTCAACATTCTAATTCCACCAGATTCCATCAGATTCTGCGAACCAAACACCCCCTTAGACAAAAAGCTATGGAAGAGAGAAAACTAACAACTTGCATGAGAATGCACTTAGATCACTTGAGCCGAAAGCGTAGTTTGCATGGAGAGAATCTCACTCTTTATATACTACCTCATGCATTAAATGCAAATGACACTTGTCAAATGAAGAGTGGATTCTTGAGATATCTTCAATAAATTATAAGATATTCGAAATGACATATCAAAATACAAAAGGTAACTTTTGTACTATGATAGGACAATATCCTAATAAAATATATACTTGATTCAAATCTTTTTGAGATCTTTCAAAAAGAAAGTCTCAATCAGATCAGAACTCAATTGAATATCCTCTGTGCAATAGAAGTTTCCATTCCTTTTGTCAGAATGACATTGGGAATGAGGAAGTATAGTCAAATCGTGAGGATTTTCTATAAAGATACCACCGAACAGAGGAGATGTTCGACAGTGAGAAGCTTTGCCGAAGGTTCGGCAGAGGTTGCCGATATATGAGAGTTCAGCAAACAAGTCCTCTGCCGAAAATGTTGAGTGTCTTCGGCAATGTTGGCTTAGTTCTTTTTGAAGTTCATCTTGATCCACATCAGTAGACTTGCTTCATGTTGGATTCGGTTGGTCTTCGATTTACCGATCTTTTAGGGTGCGTTTGATTTGCAGACTGGGTGGGACAGGACGGGACAAAAATTCACTATCCCATGTTTGGCGTGACATGGGACAGGACAAAAGTTAACTGTCCCATGTTTGGCACGACATGGGACAGGGACAAAGATTGGACAGGGTGGGACAAGATGGGACAAAAAGGGGTATTTTCTTGTTCCACCAAAATAGGTGGAACAACATGGGACAAAAATGAGACATAAACTAAAAATAACTGATTTACCGTCATTTGATATATAATCCTAATATGGTATTAGTCTTAAGGGTCACCACTACCCATCGGCGCTACTACCACCATCGGCGGCCACTAGTAGCCACCGCCAACCACCGTTGGCCACCTTTACCTATTTCTCCACCATAACAACCTCCTCCACCACCTCCACAACCATCGGTCATCGCCACCACCACTACCATCGTCGACCACCACCACTAACACCGATCACCACCACCTATTGTCGCCACCACCATCGACGGCCACCGGTAGCTACCACCAACCATCGTCGACCACTTCCACCTCTTCCTTCACTACTACAACAACTTCCTCCACCACCTCCACAACCACCGCCCATCGCCACCTCCACCAATCACCACAACCCATTGTCGCCGTCGTCATCGATGCTCACCGCCAACCATCGTTGGTAACCTCCGTCTCTTCCTCCACTACAATAACCTCTATTACCACTGTGCACCGCCACCACCACTACCTCTATTACTATCTTTCACCTTCTTCACAACTATCGTCTTTCACCGGCCACCCATCGTCTTTTATCTTTACTCGTCGATGCAACTATGCATCCACCAATTCATTAAGATCTTCCAAATTGAATCAACTATTATGTTTTTTTTATATGAATCGGATTTTTTCGAACTACCATCAATTATTTCAGATTCTTCATTCAAATTTTCTACTATTGTTTTTGTATGTATTTATATGTATGAAAATTGTGTAAAAAAATTAATAATGTTTTTTAATTAAATTATTTAAAGATATACTTTATTTGTGTTATTTATAACTATTATATGACATATAAAATTATCAAACAAATTTTAGGGAAACTTGTCCAGTCCTGTCCTATCCAGTCCTAGTCGTACCAAACACAAGACAACCATTTGTCTTGTCCAGTCTTGTCCTGTCCTAGCCTAGCCTCTTGTCCTGTCCAGTCCAGTTCTGTCCTGTCCAGTCCCGTCCAATCTTGTCTGCATACCAAACGCTACCTTAAGGCACAACTAAGCTATTACAAAGAACTACTAACTTTCCTAAGTATGAAAATGTACAATCAATTTACAGATATATACAATTACAAGCCGAAAAGGGTAGGTCATCTTCAAATCTTAAATGACCCAACAATCTCCCCCTATTTGATGATGACATCCCATACTTAGATAAAGAGATGATACGTACATGAATAATGCATTTTGACTCTTTTCATACTCTTTTGGGTTCTTTTTCACATAGTCTCTTTTTGGATTTTTTAGAGTATCCGACATTTAGAAGTATAAAAGAATGAAATAATAGAGTATACAAGATATTTACTTCAAACTAAAATTGCACATTGTATTAATCTTATGAGAAGATTACAATACAAGTTCAAAAATAGAAGATAAATACAATAAAATAAAAAACAAAGAACTATTCAAAAGGCATGTGAGGATCGACACTCCTTCTTTTGAGTTCATCGGTGGCGGCAACATAGAGGTCAATTGCTTGTAATGGGATGATTTGAATAATCCCATATAGAAAGGTAGTGTCGGCAATAGGAATCTAACTCGTTCTGAAGAAACGAATATGACCGAAAGCATCATTGATGAAAACTCCTTGGATCGGCTCACTAAGCACAGTGGTTGAAGGATGAGGCACCAATGTCGGTAATGATAGGTCAAGGTTGGAAACATTTGGAACTTTTTCTTCCTTGGCCATTTGGGCGAACACATCTTCATTTTTAGAGGACTTCAACTTGGTTTTGGAGAGAGGAGGAAGGTCGGCTTTGAGATTATCAATAATTTTCTCTTCAGCTGGAGTATGCATGATATTGTATCGCCTTCAGTAGGAACCGAACTTCTTTTGAAGATCACGGATATAATTTTCAACTTCAGGTCTGAGAGCATTTCTGCTCTTGTCCAAACACATCACAATCTCCATCCATTCGGTTATACCATACCTTACCAGAGAATCAAGTCTCTCAACAGACCTCGAAAGATCTCCCCTTATGATGATAAGCCGAGTGGAGTTGCATTCCTTAGAAGGTTTAAGGATTTTGACATCAATGATTTTGAGAGAGTTTCTTCGGGTGGAGAGAGCCTTGCGGTAGAAATCAATACACATAGCTTTGATCTCTTCGTTTTTCTTTGTCGACTCTTCCAAGGCTCTTAGTTGAAGAAGTTGAACATTAGCCACATTAGTTGAGACCTTAGCCTTTTCAGCCTCTTCTTCAGCCAATTTCTGTGCTAGCTCAGTATCTTTATCAAGTGCCAATTAAGCCAGCTCAGCATTTTTCAGCTCTTCCACCGACAACCCAAGATCTGAGGAGGCAGTCTTGGAAGGAGGAGGAAGCTTTAATCCACCACTATCGGCGAGCTGCTTAATCTGGGCGGCTTTAATACGTTTGGCTTCGGCAGCTTCCTCGTCGGGGGTGAGTTTCTTCTTTCCCTTATCTTTCTACGGCTCGGGCTCCCCCTTAGGCTCTTCGACCACTTTTGAGGAGTGGTCGATTCCCTCCCCTTTGATGATTTCGACAGCTTCATCAGTTTCTTTTTTTTTTCTTTTTTGGCAGATGTCGATGTTTGCTTCTCTTCTTCTTTATTTTCGGCACTAGCCGAATCATCAACCTCTTTTTCTTTTGATTTTCCCCCTCAACCATAACAACCCCAATATCTTGAGAAGAAGGATTTTTAGATTCTTCCTGACACGCACCAGAGATGTTGATCTGAGGAGTAATATGTTCCACCTCAGATGTTTTCTCCCCTTCAGTGCGTGTCGGGGAAGAAACTCCAGCCTTGGCCGACACACGGCCAATGCGTCGGTCAATTCTCTGAAGACATCGTCGATCATCAGGACCGAAGGCGGAATCGGTAATGTCGATGTTAAGTGGCTCGGCACAATATTGGGCAATCGAAGCAGGCATGCCATCAAACTTGGCACTGATCTTTGATAGTGCCTCCAGAATCTGAGCATTTACCTGATCTTGATTATTGGCCCGTTGCCTTAGAGAAGCAAGCTCTTGGTCCCGAGCATCAGAAGTTGCTTGAAGAGCAACAATAGACAGGCTGAGATTGGTGTTGTTGTTGATGAGCTTGATGACCTCTTTGAGAACAACATCCAAGGCATCCTTAAGAGGAGTAACAAGACCTTGGATATCCTGTTGCATAGCGTCCATGCATTTGAAGACGTCTGAGTTAATACGAAGAAGCTCTGTATTCTGCTCCTTAATAAGGCTAAGAAGCTTGGCAAGTGACTTATTGTTCGCATCAAGAGAAGCAGAAATTTCTTGATCTCGGATGGAGCCCTTTTCAAGTAAGGTGATTCGATGGCCAATGGTGCCAAGAAAATGATCAAACTCCCCCTACAGACACTCGAATTGATGTCCAAGAAACTGATGCTGCCGATTGGTATCTTGGATGTCGGAAAGTACCTCAGCAGGGATTGAGATAGGAGTCTGAGAGGTGTTCGACACATATGGAGGAGGTGCCGAAGGTCCTCCCCTTTCGACAGAGGGAGAGGGAGGTTGATGCGGTAAGCTTTGGTGAGGTGGTGAAGGTTGCCTCTTCGGTGGGAAACAGGTGGAGAGTCGGTGGTGGAGGAAGCGGAGTAGGTAGGGGAGTTTTTGGGAGTAGATTTAGGAGAAGGGGTAGGCTGTTTAGGAGATGGTTTATTGGGAGAGGATTTCGTGGGTGAGGTTTTCAGTGGTGAATATGGTGGTGGAGAAAGTGGTTTTTCGGCATTGATAATACCTGCCGATATGATATGTTGGGGGGAAGGAGTGTGGTGTTCGGATGTATCATAGGTAGTGGTGTCACTGAACAACATATCCAGAAAATCATTCTTGGTGTTCTTTGAACCAAGTTATGCAGAATCTTTGGGTATTACCCCGTGTGTTAGGTTGTACGGTGATGAAAAGGAGCGTTGGTCCGGATAGGAGACCAACTCATCTTCATCCAACAGTTGTAATGTTGGTGAAGGTTTAGGAAGGGACTCCTTTTGTACAACCAAACCCTTTTGAGAGGGAGTGGAGGAGGTAGGTTTGGGCTTAGCAGACCCTCCTGGCCCAAAGGAAGGAATTTCAACTTCATCCAATTTTTGAGAATCGGTAGAAGGATGGTGAGGTTCGGCCAAAAAAGGTTTCCTAAGCCTCTCAGAGCGATACTTAGGGGGGGGGGGATTTGGAGCCCCGCCGCTTTTGAGAAGAGGGAGTAATGACAGGGGTAGACTCCGAAGGCTGTTTCGGAGTTAGAGTCATTGAAGCAAGTGTGGAGGCGGTAGCCTTCTTAGTGTTCTTTTTCGAGGCTACCGTCTTGGCTCGGCAAGATTTTGAGGGAATAGGGGCCACCGATTAGATTGACCCTGAGATTGTTGAGGCCTTTCAACACCCACATCCACAGGAGCAACCCATACTGGATTATGAGAAGTAGCAAAAGAAACCATACCTGATGGCAAGGGGTTTTCGGTAACCTTCTTTTCCTTGCTCAAGACTTGTTTGCCAAGTTGGTTAATGGGCAAGTCATACACGATAATAGACGCAGGTAGAGCAGCATCGGCAGCAAGGGGTCCAGCCAACTTGTGATTTATGATCAGTGATAGAAATCATGGAAGAGCCATGTGAGGAGTACGAGAAGGAGAAGTGACGGTAACAATGGAGTCAAATATCACTTGGGCAAAGTCGATACAGCGCATGAACATCAGTGCATGGGCCAAACGAGTAATGAAGGCCGGAGATTGGTCCCACCTAGAAGTTTTGTGGGAAATACAATAGATAAGATGGGAGAAGAAGAAGTTCCAAATGCCTCCCATATTCTTGCATAGGAGAGTACTGTTGCCCTTGCCCTTGCCATCGTGAGTATATTTCATGGCGGGGACAACTTCATCTCGTTCACCGTTGGTGGGGAATGAAGCATATGGCTTGAACTCCAGAAGTTCAAGGATAGTGCGAACATCTTCAACCTCGAAAGAGAGATCGGGATTTTCAGCATCAGAGAGAATGGAGGCTGATACCTGATGAGTTTGCTCATTGTAAGAGCAAGTTAGCCAGAAGTTACCAAAGAGCATTTTGCTCATCTTGGTAGAAGCAGTGAGAGCATGGCGAATAGAAAGATCGAGATTTGGTTGAATTCCGGATGTTCAGCATCAGCTGAGAGTCGAGCAATGTGGTTGCAAGCGGGAAATGCAAGAGTTTCCCAAGTTAGAGATGTGTTCTTGCTTGTCTTAGAGGACTTGGATTATGCCACTGATGAGTTAGAAAAAATGAGAGTAGTTGCAGGTTTGTTTTAAAAGAGAGTGTTAAGAGTTTGGAGAAGATGGTAAAAAGTAAAAAGAAGGTTATAGGAGGAATTTATAGGTGGGGAAAGCCAATGAATCTCCGGAGTTCAAAAGGTTAGAAAACAAAAAAAAATTAAATGAAAAAGGAGGTAATGATGAAAATGAAAACGTGGGGAAGTGGGAAGGGCTGAAAACGGCGTTGGCAGAGTTGTGGGGGACTGAAAGGTCGTGTCCCTGACATTTCAGGTCACATCGTGACACGTGGCAAGAAAGTATTGGGAGATGTCAGAGGTGCCGAAGAATTGTCGGCAAAGAAAGAGGATAAGAACAATGACTCAGGAAAGATGTCGAAGTTTAGGTTCAACAAGGATTAGATATGCCGAATATATGAAGTTCGGTAGAGGAGAAGTCTACCGAAAGTGAGAAGGTGAATGCCTTGCCGAAAGTTCAAAGGTTTGTGAGGAAGGATATTCGGCAAGGTATATGTTCGGTAGGCTTGAGACTTACCGAAAAGGGATGAGCTGTAAAAAGAGATACCTTCGGTAGGAGCTTCGATAAAGGAGAGTTCGGTAGAGGGGTAGTTTATCGAAAGAAGATTCGATATGCATAAGGCTTTACAGAATGATGTGTTTGCCGAAAGAGACTTGCCAAAAACAACCAAAGTTTGTGATGTCTTCGGTAAAGAAAAGTTCGGGAGAAAGCATGTCTACCGAAAGAGACATAATAATAATTTTTTTTAAACAAAATTTAACATACCTAAAGATCCAACAAGGAAGTTGAATCTTGTTTCATCCAGAGGTTTGGTGTCAGCTGAAAGTCGATAGGGATGAAATGAAGTTCAATATCACCTTTAGAGATATGGTCTCTTATAAAGTGATATCGAATATCAATGTGCTTTGATCTGGAATGAAGCACAGGGTTGTTGGCAATGACTATTGCACTAGAGTTATCACACAGTATGGGAACTTGTGAATAAAAGTTGTCATAATCTTGGAGTTGATTCTTCATCCACAAGATCTGAGCACAACAACTACCAGCTGCAACATATTCAGCTTCTGCAATAGAAGTGTAGACTGCATGTTGTTTCTTGTTGGACCAACTGACCGAATTTCCACCTAGTAATTGGCAGCTCCCTGTTGTGCTTTTCCTATCTACTTTAGACCCTACAAAATCAAAATCTGAATAGCAAATTAGATCAAAACCTGAGTCTTTGGGATACCAAAGACGCAGATTCATAGTACCCTTTAGGTACCGAAAGATGCGTTTTACAGCAGCCAAATGAGATTCCTTAGGGTTGGCTTGATAACGCGCACAAAGACACGTAGCATACATAATATCAGGTCTACTAGCAGTAAGATAAATAAGAGACCCAATCATTCCTCTATAATTTGTGATGTCAACTGGTTTACCAGCTGGATCAACATTAATTTTAAGAGGTGGTGCCATGGGAGTTTTCATGGGAGAGCAATTTTCAAAATTAAACTTCTTTAGAAGGTCACGAATGTATTTGCTTTGGTTTATGAAAATTCCTTCAGAGGTTTGTTTGATTTGAAGAACAAGAAAGAATGTTAGCTCACCCATCATGCTCATCTCATATTTACTCTTCATGAGAGAGGCAAACTCCTGACAAAGAGATTCGTCAGTGGCACCAAAAATATATCTTCCACATAGATTTGAACAAGAATTATATTACCTTTGGTCTTCTTGAGAAATAAAGTATTGTCAATTTTACCTCGGGTATATCTGTTGGAGAGAAGAAAGTCTGATAATGTATCATACCAAGCACGAGGAGCTTGTTTGATACCATAGAGAGCTTTATCCAGATTGAACACATAGTCAAGATGAACTAGATCTTCAAAACCTGGATGTTGTTTCACATAGACTTCTTCAGCAAGTTCTCCATTGAGGTTTATCCAGTTTGAAAGATTTGTTGGTTGTGGAGAAGAAAAGAATAAGAGCATCTACAATTTGTAAAGCAAGAAGATAGGGATGTCCATAATAAAAGGAATGGTATTATATTAATATATTTTAGCCTCTTAATAGTTGCTTTTTTATTTTTAACTTTTTATATTCTCAAAACTAATAAAAAGTTTGTGTTTATATGGTACAATACAAGTCTTTAATCAATACTTGTATATCTTTTTATATGACGTAATAATTTTCCTATAACTACATAAAATGGGTTTTTCTCTACTTCTCCCAGAATCTATACTTATAATGTTTTTAATACAGAAAAACTGACTAATAAACTAGTTGTTACCTGATAAATTAGAGGCCGTTTGATTGACTTTTTCGTTAAGTTCTATATGAATAAAGTCGTATGTGTGGATAAATTTGTCTGAATAAATTGAGAAGGTTTTTGTTTGGGATGTTTTACATAGATGGAATGAACATGTTTTTTAAGTGGGGATGGACAGGTTTGGAAGAAACTTAGCTTTATGCATAAAGCTCTCCTATAGAAGCTTACTGAATAAGCCACTTTGTATATCGTTAAGCCACTACCGAACAACCATGTATAGTTGACGTTGACCAAATAAGTTGTAAGTCTTATTAAGCTACTACCAAACAGATATATAGGGTCATATTCAGAGGAAAGCCACAAAAAAAGTTAAAAACATGAGGAACACCATAATAGTCATTCATCTATATGGTATGTACACGTGCATACAAGTAATTTGTAAGTAATGTATAGAAACCAGAAAACATCTTCAATTACTTGTATGCACATATACATATCGTACAGATGAATGATTATTAATGTGTTCTTCAAATTTTCATTTTTCAAGGGTTTTCCCTTGAACCTCACTATATATATATATATATATATATATCCTTTCTTTTGAAAACCACCTAATTAGTATAACAAATATTTGGTTTCATGAATATTCCAATTGTTTACTAATCAAAAACATTGATGATAATGCATGAACTCTGATCATCTTTCATAAATATCGAAATCATAAGATATGAACCCTCAACATTTCCATAAATATTTCACTTGATTGACTTGTATGATTTGTATTAATTATTTAGGTGGCTTGCAAAAGAGTTTTTTAGAGTTTTATATCTATTTTGATGAGTTTTATTTTATTTTATGTGTTCTATGCTTGTAAAATCGTTATCAATTTGGGGTTTAGACGTTTGTCGATCATTCCACATTTTTTACTACATCAAAATATATTATTTTAATAGAAAATGAAAGAAAAAGATGAAAGACCAAAACGCCCATGACATAACGGAGTTCTATAACGGAAATTAGAGTAAGGGACTGAATCCGTATCGAAAATGAAACCCGAGGACTCTAATCATTAATTTTTAGGGGTCTTGAATATTTCCGTAACCGGTGTGAAACAACAAGGATAAATTTTGTAATTAACTCTTTTGTTAATGATATAAGATGAATGTAGAAGAAACAAGTAATAGAAGCACATTGTACAAATCCATTCATTTGCTTATCCTATTTTGTTCTTGGAAAACTAAACATTTTCCTACATTTTCATATAAACGAGGTGGGATTAATGCCCGTGCGTTGCTGCGGATGGAAAGAAATATTAAGACCATAAATTTGAGCATGACCAATTATGAGAACAAAACATTTTGTGTCTGTTAGCAGCATGACTATAATTTACAAAATGCCCTATGAGGATGATGTGTGTGTATGATAGGAAGCGAAAATAAATTGGCAAATGGTACATTACATCATTAAACCTAAAAAAAGTTACATTGTTATTAAACCTAAATTAAATTATAATAAAAATATGAATTAAACAAATTTTACATCATTATTAAACATAAAATAAATTATGATAAATTACTTTATTAATAAATAAAAAATTGGTCCGTGAATCACCTACGACTATGTGCTTGGATTGATGGGGAAGGCGGAAGGTTTTGGGTTGGAGAAGACACAGTCATTGAGATGCGATGCATGTTAAGGGATCTTTATTTTATGCTTATATAATAAAAATAATTTTTATAATATAACTTTTATTTATTTAAATTAGAAAATGAAAAAGTTATAAATGATCGAAATGTCATTTACTTAACGGTCAGGAGCTAACAACTTTTAGTTTCGAGGACCAAAACGTTACGCAAATGCAAAATCGAAAGTCTATTTTGGAATCAACAAATTATGGGGACTAAATCCAAGAGGAAAATAAAACTATAGGGACCAAATCTGTAACTCTACAAACATAGAAAAAAAAATAAAAGCTGAAGGACCAAATCTGTAAGTTATTAAAAACCTCAAGGACCAAAGCTGTAAGTTACTGTTCATGTAAAATCGTCCCTGGTAAATGTTATATAGTATAATAAGTGAATGGAAAATTACATACAAATTTTTTTTTTGACGGAAAAGGAAGTTACATAAATATATATTTTATAATATTTCATTCTTTTTTCAAAGAAATAATAATAATAATAATAATAATAATAATAATAATAATATAACCTTTCTAATATATTAGCAGAGATATAATTTGTTTTTTCAAAATAAAAATTACACAATGATTCGATACTTTATAATTATTGAGAAGACAAGATTATATTTTGGTTTAAATGTTATATAAAATAAATAATATGCATTCTCTCTCATTTACAAGAAGTTTATTTTATTTAGTTTTAGTTTATAATTATATATAAATTGACATTAAAGAAAAAGAAAAAGGAAAAAGCATATGGCCCCCATTCCCCCACCTTTTAATTATAGAACACCAGTTATCCTTTTCTTTCTCTCCCTCTGCAATTCATACTCTCATGCATCTTTCAGAATTGTTTACAAAGAAGAAGATCCCAAGCAGAAAAAGCAAAGCCATTAAGTTTTAGGTAAATGAATTGTCACCTCTACTTGTAAAAATTGTCACCTAATTAATTTTACAGATTATATGTGATTGCTTTATTATTTGTTCATATGTTTGCTTCTATATATGTAGGTGGTAGCACAAGTGAGAATATTGATCGATGGAGATTGTTACTATCATTGTTAATCCTGTTGTTGAGTCTCTCATGGTTCCCATTAAGAAACACCTAGGCTACATGATTTCCTGCAAAAAACATCTGAGGGATATGGGTACCAAAAGGAAGGATTTGGATGATAAAAGAGTCAATGTTGAAGAACACAAGAACCGGAACAAAAGCAACAATCTTGAGGTTCCAGCCGAAGTCGATGGTTGGTTGGAGAAAGTACGAAAGATCGATGAAAAGGCGGCAAGCATTTCTGTTGATGTCGGTAGTTGTTTCAATATCAAGCGTAGGCACAAGCTCGGATGGAAATCCTTCAAGATTATTGAGGAGATCAACACTCTCATACAAGAGAATAATATGATCAATTGGACTGATCATAGAATTCCCCTAGGAAAAGTCAATTCCAATAAGGCCTCCACCTCTACACCGTCAAGTCATCACAATGACTTTCCGTCAAGAGAGCGGACTTTTATGGAAGCACTTAAACAACTCCAACCAGACCACAAGTCTCGAATGGTAGCCTTATGCGGGATGGGCGGAGTGGGGAAGACCACAATGATGGAAAAGCTAAAGAAGTTTGCTGAAGAAAAGAAATTGTTTGATATGATTGTTAAGGTGGCTATAGGAGAAAAGACGAACACAATTGCAATTCAGGATGCTGTGGCGGATTACCTTGGTTTATGTTTAACAGAAAAAAGTGAATCAGCAAGATCTGATCGGCTTCGTAAAAGCTTCGAGTCCCATTCCGATGGAGGCAAAAAGAAGGTTTTGGTAATATTAGATGACGTATGGCGGTTCGTTCATCTAAATGATATGGGTTTAAGTCCTTTGCCAAATCAAGGCGTTGGGTTCAAATTCTTGTTGACATCACGAGACCAAAGTGTTTGCACTAGGATGGGAGTTGAAGCGAATTCAATTTTCAAGGTGGATGTGATAGAAGAACTAGAAGCACAGGGGTTCTTCCAAAGATTTGTACAACTTCCAAATGATGATCATGAGCTCCACAAGATAGGAGAAGATATTGTAAGAAAGTGTTGTGGTTTACCCATTGCCATTAAAACCATTGCATGTACTCTTAAAGATAAAAGCAAGGATGCATGGAAAGATGCCCTTTCTCGATTAGAGCTCCATGACATTGACCAAGTTTTGCATCAAGTTTTTGAAATGAGCTACAAAAATCTCCAAGATGAGGAGACTAAATCTATTTTTTTGCTTTGTGGTTTATTCCCGGAAGACTTCGATATTCCTAAAGAGGACTTGGTGAGGTATGCATGGGGATTGGAATTATTGAACAAAGTGTATAGCATAAGACATGCGAGAAACAGGTTGAACACCTGCATTGAGCGACTCATACATGCAAATTTGTTGATCCAACATCAGAAAAATGTTGGGTGTGTCAAGATGCACGATTTGGTACGTGATTTTGTTTTGGATATGTGTTCTAAAGGCGAGCACACATCAATTGTCGGTAATATGTCAAAGTGGCCTACAAAATATATGAGGGAGTCTTGCGAAAGAATTTCGTTATCATGCACAGGTATGTTTGAGTTTCCTAGAAACTTCAAATTTCCAAACCTCTCTCTTTTGAAACTAATGCATGGGGATGAGTCACTCAAGTTTCCTGAAGACTTTTATGGAGAAATGAACAAACTTCAAGTTATAGCTTATGACATAATGGAGTATCCATTGCTTTCGAGATGGCGGCTTGATTGCTCCACCAACCTTCGAACGCTTTGTCTTTATCGATGCTCATTGATGTTTGATTGCTCTTCTATTGGAAGTCTTTCAAATTTGGAAGTGCTCAGCTTTGCTAATTGTAGCCTAAGAAAGTTACCATCCACAATCAGAAATTTGAAGGAGCTAAAGTTATTAGATTTGACAGGATGTGTTGATCTTATTATCGATGATGGTGTATTGAAAAACTTGATCAACCTTGAAGAGCTTTATGTGAAAGTTGGTTCCGATTGGTCAGATGATAAAAAGGCCATTAAGTTCACATATAACATCTGTAATGAACTTGCAGAGCTTTCAAAGAACCTTTTCGCATTAGAAATTGAGTTTTTCGATAACAATGCTCTGCCAAAGAATATGTCATTTAAGAAACTTGAAAGATTCAAGATCTCTTTGGGATGCTTTTTAAAAGATGATGATGGCCCAAACAGGCATTCGTACGAGAACACTTTGATGTTGGTCACCAGCAAATGTGAATTATTGGATTCTAGGATGAAGCAGTTGTTGGAAAAAACAGAGGCGATTCATTTACAAGTGAATGATTTAAATAATCTCATAGATGGTTTGTTGCATCATCAACGATCCTCATTTTACAATTTACGAGTCCTTGAGATTTGTGAGTGTGATAATTTGAGATACCTCTTCACAGTCTATGTGGCCAATGGTCTTATGAAGCTCGAGCGCCTTAGAGTTTTATCATGCCCTGTTCTAGAAACGTTGGTAGATGGTGAAAGAGATGAACTTGGTGTGATTAAATTTCAATCGCTCAAGTTTCTATCTTTGGGCAATCTACCAGAGCTACTGAGTTTGTGCAATGTTGTCAATGTAATTGAACTTCCGCAACTGGAGGAGTTGATACTTTATAACCTTCCAAATTTCACTAGCATTTATCCATACTACTATGAATCAACAACATCTTCTATGTCGAATGATATTTCTACAGTTCAGCCTTTCCTGAACAAAGAGGTACATTTTCGTTAACATAAATTTGAAGTTACATAAAATTTGTAGGAGCAAACTTTAATTAATTTTTCTTGTAGATTGAGCAAGTATTGATTATTTTGCAGGTTGTGATTCCTAAGTTAGAGAAATTGCATATTCGTAATATGGAGAATTTGAAAAAGATATGGCCTTGTGAATTTAACAGTAGCGAGGAAGTTAATGATTGCATATTGAGAGAAATTAGAGTGGAAGAATGTGATAGTGTTGTGAATTTGTTTCCTAGCAATCCAATGTCGTTGTTGCATCATCTGGAAGAACTTGAGGTTAACTATTGTGGTTCCATTGAAGTGTTATTCAACGTCGACTTGAGATGTGTTGGTAAAAATGAGGAAGTTGGTAGTTGCTTGAGAAGCATTCGAGTGTTGGATGCAGAAAATCTAAGAGAAGTGTGGAGACTAAAAGGGGCAAATGACTCTGGTCACGTCATCAATGGCTTTCAAGCTATTGAAACCATCTTTATAACGGGATGTAAGAGGTTTCGAAATGTATTTACACCTACCACCACCAATTTTGATATGAGAGCACTTATAGAGCTTTCCATACGTGATTGTGGAGAAAATGAGAAAACTGTTGAAATGGTTAATAGCGGGCAAGAGCAAGAGGTATGTATATATGGCTTTCCATTTCTATTCAATTAACTTCTGATTTGCTATTCAAATTAGTTACCAACTTACATATATAATGTTTTAAGTCTATGGAAATTATTAACTACATTTGTTGTTGGGATATATATGCAGATTAATGTTGCATTCCGTTCCTCTCTCATACACACATTTCATAACCTTCATAACCTTCGTATATACAATTATAAAAGAGCGAAGGTGGAAGTGATGTTTGAGATAGAGAGTCCAAGTAGTAGAGAATTAGCAACAACTCCTCAGAGTAATCAACAACCACTGCTACTTCCTTACCTCAAGGGTTTATATTTAAGCGAAATGGAGATTATGAGTCATGTGTGGAAGTGTAATTGGAATAAATTCTTAATTCCTCAAAAACAACAACCTGAAGGATCATGTTCTTCATTCCATAACCTCACAACCATATCCCTTTGCAGATGCATAAACATAAAGTACTTATTTTCACCTCTCATGGCCAAACTTCTCTCCAACCTAAAGGATATCCATATATGGGAGTGTGATGTTATTGAAGAAGTTGTTTCAAACCGAGATGATGAAGATGAAGAATTGGTTGCATCTACCAACACAAGAACCATTTTGTTCCCTCGTTTGGATAAGCTCGATCTTGAACAATTACCAAATCTGAAGCGTATTGGTGGTGGTAGTGGTGCCAAGCGTGGGAGTAAAGAAATATCTTCAACTACTCCCATTCATGATCAATCTAAGGTACACATGCATATTTACTAATTTTTTATTACCTATTTTTAAATTCTATTCTTAGCAATATTAATTATATGATATTTCAAAACTATATTATTTATGACTAATATGAAAAGACAAAAGAGATAAAATCGTTAGTGAATTTCCTTTTTAATTTCGTACTTAAACTCTTACCATTGTTATTAATAACATACATTAATCTTAGATGTGTATGGTTCATACAACAATAATCCAATATGTTTGATAAATAAATAAAAAGTTAAGTTTTATCAATCATGATATTTAAGATTAAACTTTAGTAGTGATAAGATTTCATGTGTTAATTTAGTAAGTACCGTTTCTTAATAAAATAATGTTTCCACATTTGTCTAGATTGTGACGTGGCTCATTTATAAAAACTACATGGAGAAATTCAATATCATTTAATAAGTGTGTTACCTCAATTTCAAAACTTTACATGATAATATCCATAGTCAATAGAAGCAACCACAATGGTACTTGTTGCCCAACTTTTTGGTAGCTTATTGAGCTCGTAAAAAAAGCCAAACAACAAAAGAAAAATACACTTTTTGGATGCAGACATCACTTTTCTCTTGAAAGAGCAAAAATGCTATGAGTAGGGTTGTAAACGAACCGAAAGTTCGGTGAATCGTTTGTGAACCGTTTGGCAGGAAGTTCGTCTATGTTCGTTTATTTAATAAATTGATAAACATGAACAATTTTTTTATTCGTTTAGTTAAACGAATCATTTGTTCATTTACGTTCGTGAACATTCGTTCACTTATGTTCTTTAGTGTTTGTTTAATGTTCGTTTATGTTCATTTACCGATAATAATAAGTTAACAATCAAATATTAAAAAGTCAACATTTGTTTATAATTATAATTAACAATAAAAAGTCCACATTGTTTAAAAAACAAAATAAAAAGTGAAGGTCTTAACCCTTCGAGGCATTTTATGTATCATATTTTTTTTAAGATGACGATGTGAGATGAGCAAGTTGTATAGATTCCATGGTCCACATCGCTATTAGTTAGCAACCGTTAATGACTAATCGATCTTTAAACAAATTATAGGGACTAAAAGTGTAATTTGATCTAAAATTAATGTGATTCCCGTTGTTTTTTTAATTTTCAATTCAAATAATATCTTATATATCCAATTACAAATCAAATTTATTAAAATAAAATACATATTAAATAAAAATATTTATATTTATTTAATCTACTAAAATCATAAAAAAAAATAAGCGTTGAGATTTTTTAACGCTATGTTTTTTTTGTGAATTTAATAGTTTTTTAATGAATATAAAAGCTTTTATTTAATATATGCTTTTTATCTTAAAAAATTAGATTTATGATTAAATATATACAATATTTTTTTAATAAAAAATAAAAAAACGTGAATCACATCAAATTTTTTAGCAGATTATACTTTTGGTCCCTATAGTTTATTCAAAGACCGATTAGTCCTTTATAAGGGTTGTTAACTAACGTTGTTAACCGGAAGGACCATGAATGTTATAAAAATAAAAAGTTAGGGACCACTAGTGTATATAGTTTATTTTAGGGACCAAATCCTAAATTTGAACAAACCATAAGGACCACCAGTGTAATTCACTTTAAACAACAAAAAATTATACCTTCAATTAGAATTTTTGAAATGTGTTAAATTTATATATGACAAATGTAAAAGATAGACACCTAGATCCTCTTCATATCCGTAATTGCGCACCCCCCCCCCCCTTCCTTTTTTGCACAGGTGGTGACATTTCTGTAAAAAAATGGAGAGGGATGGCTAGGAGGCCAATCCCTTCCCCTACTATGGTCATTTGAGTTAATTTTACTTGTTTTTATCTTCCAAAATTTAAGGTTGTAGATTTTTACATAAAATACTTTTGAAATTTATCTTCCCTTGCCACATTAATGTTACTTGGGGAGCATTTTAGAAAACCAAACTTTTGATTTAAATTATTTTACATAAACTATGTCGTGTATATGTGCGATAATTACAAACAATTAAGATTTGTTAATATAATTTTATATTTTCTGCAGCTACCTCAAGTGAATGATGTTGCTTGGTCCTTATGCCAATACGCTAGACACATAGATATATCAACGTGTGAAGCATTGCCATATGTGATTCCATCCTATGCACTAGGACAAATGCAAAAGCTTGAAAACCTGAAAATATGGTCTTGCAAATCGCTAGTGGAGGTATTTGAAGCTCAAGGGTTCAAAATCAATGGTTGTGGCACTACCAACGTCGATGAAGGAAGTCGTGGTAACAATGCCACAATGGTAATTCAAAGAATGAAAAAGATTAATGTGCCTCAATTATCTAACCTAAAGGAATTGGTAATCTACGATTGTGACATTTTGCATCACGTGTTCACATTTTCCACACTTGAAAGGCTCACGCAACTCGAAATGTTTACGATAGAGAATTGCGAGGCAATGAAAGTGATAGTGAAGGAAGACAGTGGAGAGCAAACAACGATTTCATCTAAGTTTGTGTGCTTTCCTCGTCTAATGTCCATTAAACTATACAATCTACCAAATCTCGCGGGTTTCTTCTTGGGGATGGATGAGTTTCTGTGGCCATTATTGGATTTTGTTATGATCGATGCTTGCCCACAAATGATGGTATTCACATCTGGTTGTTCGATAGCTCCAAAGCTCGACTATATACACACAAAGTTAGGCAAACATAGTCTTGAATGTGGTCTTAACTTTCCTGTGATGGCAACCACTTTGCATGAGGTACGTATGTTTCAAGCTTTTTAATCTGGCATCATCTAATTAAGATGTCATCCTAGCTATTAAATACATTGATACTAGTTTAAGTAAAAGTTTAGGTTTGACCATATGTATATATTCCTTGAATCAAAAATTTCCAATTTGAAAGCATCCAAAAGCACGGCTTCCATATATAGAGATAAAAGAACACCAACTGTTTTGGTTGGATTTCAGTACAAGTCCGAGTCCCGTTTTGAGTCCCAACGATCAAACGATTTTGAAAATAACTAAACGACAAATAAACAGAAGACAAAAGACGATGAGAGTAAATGCGTAAGTAAAAGACACGTATCACTTGTTGATGCATAAAATCCAAAAAACGAGTAAAAGTCGAGGACGACCTTTGGTCACCGATCCACTAGTCGTCCAAAATAGGTGGTTGTTTCGTATTTCTGGCGGACTTGGCCCCTAACAGTAACTCAACAAAACTAGGGGTTGGAGTTAATTATCATGATTAATAATAATAATAACAATAATAATAATAATAATGCCCTTATCTTAATCATCCTTTATTAATTATTACTCTTCCAATCTTATGAACATATATATGGACATGTAATATAACCTATGGCTTATGTGTTCTTGCAGAGCCCATTCTCAAGTTTAGACACTACAAACTCATGTGCTACTACTTCAGAACGGACACCTTGGTCTTTTCATAATTTGATTGAAATGGATGTGAATTATATTTTCAGTAATAAAAAGATTATTCCATCCAATGAGTTGCTACAACTTAAAAAGCTGGAAAAGATTCATGTAAGGGCCTGTGATTTGGTAGAGGAGGTATTTGAAGCATTGGAAGGGACATATAGCAATGATCAGTTACAATATGTTGTTGTAGAAATTCCAAAGCTAAGAGAAGTGGAATTAGAGTGGCTATTCGGTCTCAAGTATATATGGAAGAACAACCCGTGCATCTTCCAAGTCTCACGGGATTTTACTTTGGAAAGGAGTCTTTTTCATGGCCATCATTGGATACCTTGGGAATCATTTACTGCCGAGCAATAAGAGTTTTCACAAAGGGAGATTTGGCAACTCCAGAGTTGAAAGTAATAGATACAAATTTTGGGAGGCATGAATTAGTAAGAGAAGAAGACCTCAACTCCTTTATAAATACCAAACTAAAACAGGTATGTAAATGTTGTTAAATTTCCAAATTTTTTTCAATCATTATTAAAAATGCATTTGTTAAAAACTATACATGCTCTAATTTTCCAACATATTTTATGTTGGGGCTTCAATGCTAGCTAGAAGATGAAGATGAAGATGAAGATGAAGATGAAGATGAAGATGAAGATGAAGATGAAGATGAAGATGAAGATGATGATATTTGAATGTCAAATAAATATTAAAAGGTACATTTTCCCTCTACATCCTTGTTACGGTAATTCAAAACAATTTACATAACAGTAACCTAACTATTTATTAAAATAATAACAGAAAAACAAATACAAACATTTAGATGTATCAAACCCAATTAGTTGTTCAATTAAAACCATAATTTTCATGGGAAAATTAAGGGGTCGTTTTACCGTTTACCAAACGCTTACCGGGTAAGCGTCTACCCACAAGAGCACCACTCTCACTTACCTTATCATTAAGATTCTCTCCCATCAAAATGGATCGTTGGTAAGCGTCGCGCTTACCTGGGTAAGAGTATTATCCCTCACTTACCGGGTAAGATGATATGTTCTTGCTATGTTTCTTATGGGATAAGATTCTAGGTCGTTGTTATGTTTAACCGAACGGTAAGTAACACGTGGTAAGCATTTACCCCGATAAGCATTTGGTAAACAACTCCTAAGTGAGGAGAAGTTTCAGAAAACTCTCTCTCTCTCTCTCTCTCTCTCTCAAGTTGTTATTGACTATGAAAGCTATAGCGACGTGGACATGGTGATAGAGGTATTAGATTCGTACAAGTTTTACTCATTGTTTGTCTCCGCCATTTAGCATTTCCACTTAATGGATATGATTGATGTGAGCCATGACCCACAAAATAGAGAACAAAGAAAAATGGTATAACAAACAAAACCATGATTAGTTACTAGCTCTTAATCTTTAAAGGTGAGCCTTTTTGTTGTTGAATGACCAAACATGTCGTTCTTGAAAACGTCCCTTTGAAACAACAAAGATTTTTGGATTTGGAAAAATATTGGGCAAAAGGTTGATACCGACAACCCTGGTCGGCCCCATACCTAACGACCCTGGCTACTCGGACATCCGTATGAGGGGGCATTTTTATAACACCCTCAAATCTGGATATAGCAACTAAATTAAAATTTTCTAATTACACCGATAAATAATTCATCTACGAACATAATTTAAGATTTAACCTCAATTACACACATACAGTCTATACATACAACCTATACTAAGGACGGGTGCTACTAAAACCCAATAATTGTCACTATCTCCAAACCGCGGAAGCTTTTCCAACCACTTACACTTGCACAAAGCTAAGGTTCAACTCGTCATAACTGCTAGAACCAAACCCCCCAACTGGTACCTGATGCACATGCCGACAAATAAAAAGGTTAGGCTTAACACCTAGTGAGTTCAAGAGTTTTACATGCGAAAATATAACATTCAAAGAATGGATCTCACTTGGAATCATGACCGTTCAATTGATGTACTTTAAAGCGTATAAAATAACTCGGATCCAATGTTATGCACTTTCAAAAATGGACACCTCATTTCAAACATGATTTATAAATTGAAGTAATGTAGGCTAGCTCGAAACATGAGTATGAAATGACTTCCATTCAAGATATGCGGATAAAATGTTATGTCCCAAAACACCCTAGCACGGGTGGGGCAATTATTCGACCCATGAATCATTATCAAAACCACATATACAGTACGTCCGAAAACATGGACACTAGGTCCAATACTCACGCGACCGTAAAGAACCAATGACAATTAAATAAGACGTCCTTAATTTAAAATACGGATAGCCAACAACGGGGGAGACCCGTATCCGTTGAGAGTAGAGGAAACACAAAAGTATACCACCCATGCAACGTTAATCGCATGACACCTCACGACATCACAGCCCAAGTGTCCCTACGACTTCTTTAACAATCGTCACCCCAAGTCAGTTGACCTTGATGGATCATTCCGAAGAACTCCATCCCGAAGGCCCGGCACACTTAAAGACTACCTCCAAGGCATTACTTCAAGCGGCGGAGGTCCTAGCGCTCACTCCCCGATAGCACTAACAGACTCAACCCTCCTAGCGATCACTTGTAAAGTTTCCGGTCATAAAACATGGATATCGGGGTTCTACCCCGCAATACCCAATTGACCATCCAAAACAGACTGACTTACGTGTCTATGGATCCAATGCAACACAGTCTAACCTTACCGGACTACACATGAATGACCAAAACACTCGAGCCCGTAATCAACCTCAATACGCAACTCAACGCATTAATACGTACGTCATGACTGGACTCTACATTGAGCCATATAAAACCGGACAAGTGTCCCCAAAACTCCCTTAGAACGACATCGAGTCGAAAGACTCAAAACCTCTTTTGACCAATGATTAACTCTTTTCAAAATAATACACGTACTCGACCCATACCGTGAAATCACACGCTCCAAAATACTTGAATGGACTCCAACACAGTTTAAGTCGGGACAAAAAGGTTTTCCAAATAGATTTATGTTCTTTATCCTTTCAAAACGTCCCATAACACAAAATTGAACCTTTTACCCAAACAACACTAAAAATGCCATTTAACCAAATAATCTCATTTATGCAATAAGTTACCAAACACACCCATTTATGACTCATTACCAAGATGCCCAAAAATCATAAGAATGTGTACTATATGAGTTTATAAAGTTAAACACTTTCAAAATAACCAAACTGATCAGCAGTTAATAATTTCATGTAAGATGCAAAACACTTTAAAATAACCATTTTGGCATGTACACCGTTTTCACAAATCAACTTGAACTCACCTTGCTAGGTTAAGTTAAACCTAGGTTTCAATCCACAACCATTAGCCTTCAAAAGCATAGATCTCACCCAAAAGCTTTCCGAAGACATCCATTCCAACTCTTCAACTCAAGCTTCCAAAACCTAGATCTACACATTTTCAACGGTAAATAATCATATTTAACCGTTTAGAAACATTCCCCAAACATTTTACATAAAGATCTCAACTTAGGTCAAAACCCTAATTTCCATAAATGAAGAGGATAGATGATTACCTCAACCACAACTTGAATCCATCAATCAAACACTTCTAGGACACCAACACAAGCTGTTAAGACACAGTCTCATTGGATTCAAGATCATCCAATACGAAGATCGCAATCTGAAGTTAAAGCTGAAAGTTACTCTCAACAATAGTCTAGGGTCTATTCTGTAATAAAGTCAAAGTTATAATATCTAGATATTTATTATTTAGATATTATGTTTTTAGTTTTAATATTAGTTTATTAAGTTTTGATAATATCTTAAACATATATTATCTCTTTCTCTCTGTACATCGAACACAACACAGAACACACACATAACACATAATCAAGGTGTAAAGAGAGAAAACAAACAGAGAGCTTAACTCAAGAACTCAACCGTGTAATCCGCGTTTATATATCGAAACAGGTTGGTTTATTATCTATTGTTTGTTGTTTTGATTATCTGGTAACGATCACGGACTCACAATTGGTATCAGAGCTGATCCAGATCCAAAGGGGGAGATTGTTAAGACACAGTCTCATTGGATTCAAGATCATCCAATACGAAGATCGCAATCTGAAGTTAAAGCTGAAAGTTACTCTCAACAATAGTCTAGGGTCTATTCTGTAATAAAGTCAAAGTTATAATATCTAGATATTTATTATTTAGATATTATGTTTTTAGTTTTAATATTAGTTTATTAAGTTTTGATAATATCTTAAACATATATTATCTCTTTCTCTCTGTACATCGAACACAACACAGAACACACACATAACACATAATCAAGGTGTAAAGAGAGAAAACAAACAGAGAGCTTAACTCAAGAACTCAACCGTGTAATCCGCGTTTATATATCGAAACAGGTTGGTTTATTATCTATTGTTTGTTGTTTTGATTATCTGGTAACGATCACGGACTCACAATTGGTATCAGAGCTGATCCAGATTCAAAATCAAAAAAAATTTACTCTCTGTGTTCTTCATTTTTGAAGAACACTGTGTTATAGATCAAAACTTGATTTTGTGGTTGTTTTCGAAATCAAGTGGTTGTATCTTGTTCTAATTGATAAGGAGATCGTTGTGTCAAAGTTTGGTGTGGTAAATCGACCTCTAGTTGGGTTAATTTTAGAGTTGCAGGTCATTTAATCGGAGAAGACGACGTATCGGTCTTAAGCGTACCGGTCGAAGATCATTTTTTATCGGTCGAATCTCACAAACTTTTGGTATCGGTCAAATCCCACTTTGTACCGGTCGAATATTTTTTTTATCCGGTCAAAGTAAACCTCAATTCCGGTCGAACCCCACTTTTCCACTACATTTCACCGGTCGAATAAAACTTTTCCACCTCACTTCCCCGGTCAAACATCTCTTCCGGTCGAAACCCTCACAAATCCGGTCGAATCACACATCCTCACTTCCGGTCTTACCTCTCTCTCTTCCGGTCAAACATTAATCCCCGGTCTTAGAAACAAATATCGGTCGAATCTCACAGAATTCTTCCCTATATCCGGTCTTCCCCATCCCGGTCTTAGAACAATTCCGGTCAAAGAATTCATCACTTTCGGTCCACTACTCTCAAACCCACAAATCATCACTCTCGGTCTTCACACTCTCACATTTAATCTCCACGTGGTCCTCTCACCAAATCTTAACACTCTTCTCTCACGTGGTCTCTCATTATCAATTCCACATGCAACTCCACTTACATGCAAACCTCACCATTTTTCACATGCAAAACTCATACGTGGACATTTGTTAGAAAAGCCACACATCTCCACTCACTATTCCATTAACGCACAATTTGTTATTCGAATACCGGTCGTTGCATCTTACCGGTCAATTAATCTTTTTACCGGTCAATCAGTTTTACCGGTCAAAAATTTTTATCGGTTCTTACGTCTTATCGGTCGATCCTCACTTTGCGCAATCAACATCTCGCGCAAACTTTTGAATTTTAAAATTCTCTCATATCTCAAAGCCTCTCGCATCTCAAGCCTCTCGCATCTTAAATCTTGTTCAATTATGACTTCCAGAGAAGCTCTTGCCATTGGAACTGATTCCAAACCACCAGTTCTATTTAAAGGTGAATACGAACAGTGGAAGGATCGGTTTCTAAACTTCATAGAAAGACATGAGCTTTGTGAGTTCATCAGACAGTCATTTGCAGAAGGAAATATGCAACCAATAAACACAACTCGTCTGGTTGGAACAGTGCCAACACGAGTTGAACTGAAGTACCATGAGCTTGACGGTGACAACCTAAACAGAGCTAAAGGTGATAAGCTAGCTATGTCATACATTCTTCAAGGAATCCCCAATGAAATCTACATAAAGATTGACAGTTACAAGGCCTCAGCTAAGGAAATGTGGGATCAGCTGGAGAAGATGATGTTGGGTTCTAAGGTGGGAAATCAACTGAAGATCTCCAACTGCCTAAATAACTATGAAGAATTTAGAGGCAGAGCCGGAGAAACCTTAGAAGAAGTACATGACAGGTTTGTGACCTTGCTGAATGAGCTAAGCAAGAACAAGGTCCACAAATCTCAAATTGAGCTAAACGTCAAATTTCTAAGCGTTCTACAACCAGAATGGAAGAGATTTGCGAGGCAGATGAAGCAGATTAAAGATCTGAATGAGATTCCACTTCATGAGGTGTATGAGACCCTCAAACAAAATGAAGAAGAAGTGGATGAAATTCTAGAAGAGAAAAGGCAGAGAGGAAAGAAGGTTGAAGACACAGTTGCTCTTGTTGTCAAGAAGAAGAAGAACAAAGCGACTGTGTATGAATCAGATGAAGATAAAGCTGAAGCAAACTCTGACAAAGATGAATGTGAACAACTAAAGCAAGCATTGCTTTTGTTGACTAAGGCTTTCCAGAAGAAATTCTACACAAAGCCAAGCTCAAATAGTCAGAGGTATTCGTCTGGTCCAAACAACTACGCTCATAGAGAAAGGGTCGAAGGAAGTAGATTTGAAGGAAGAAGGTTTGAAGGAAGGAGAATGGAGGAGAGGAAACCAGAAGATAGAAGAGATCTTGCTGAAGGAAAGAGATCAGAGGAAAGGAAACCTGAAGAGAGAAGGTTTCAAGCAGAAGGATCAGGTCAGATAGAACCTATAACGTGCTACAACTGTGGTAAAACCGGTCATTATGCCAGAGATTGCCGAAAGCCAAAAGTCAAGAACTCGGACTACTACAAGAACAAGATGTTGCTTGCAAAGCAACAAGAGGCTGGGAAGGCATTGATGGCTGAAGACGTTTTCTGGCTCGATCATTCTGATGATGATGAAGAAGATGAAGAGAAAGATGAAGTTGTCAACCTGTGCTTGATGGGAAAGCATGAATCAGATGATGAAGCTGATTCAAAGAATGAAGAAGAGGTATGCAACTTATCGTATGCTGAATTCATAAATCAATTGCATGCCATGAATGATAAACTCAAAGAGTTAGAGTCGAACCTAAAGCGTGAAAAGGGTGTCATTACTGACAAAAACCAATCAATACAGAAACTTAGCAATGAAATTGCTGAGAAGAAAGTATTGGTTGAGGTTTTACATAAAAACAATGACACCAACGCAACGGAAAAGACAATAATTCTTAGTGAGAATTCTGAACTCAAGTCTAAACTGCTAAAACGTGAGATTGACTTATACGAGGTTACACAAATGCATTCTTCGTCTATCGAAGAAAACAAATCTTTAATTGCAAAAATGGATGCTTTGGAAAAGAAGTTGTACTCATTAGGTCAAACTGAGCAAACCATTCATCTTAACAAACCAATAGAGAACAAAGAAAGATGGGGAATCGGTTATAAGAATCCTCACTATCTTCAAAAGGGAATGTCTGAAGTGCCTGCACTTTATGATATTCTTTCTATGAAGTTAGCTAGAAGAATCCCTGAACTTAAAGTTTATTGGACTAAACTATCTGAAGAGGATGAAGCCAAAGAAACAGAAAAACATTTAATATCATCTAAAGTTCATCTTCCATTTTATTATGCGAAGCTGAATAATAGCTATGATAAGAAACCTGAAAAGAAGAAAACTCTTTCAGATGACTTCTTTCTAAGTTATTCTGAAAAGGAAATGGAGGCGAAACCTACTCAAGGTAAACTATATGTCCCTCCTCTCGTTTTAGAAAGTAAAATTTCTGAACTCGAGAATTCCTTGTCAGATGAAAGACTTTTGATAAACATTGAACAGAATGTTTTTACAACTGTGTTTACAAATTCTGTTCTTTCTAAGGCTTCAAACTCTGAGAATATGGTTAGTTCATCAAATCAAGGGTTTGATTTTCTGAACTCTAACGGTGGTTTAGATGATTGTCTTGAACAATTTGACTTTAATGCAAAACTTCCAAACCATTCATCCTTTCTTAAGAAATCTGTTGGATCAACCAGTAAGCCTGTTAACAGTGCAAAATCAACGCGAGTTGATAACTCAGTCTCTGTGAAAGCTAAAAATGCTAAAGGCAAGAAGCATTCACAGAAGCCGATCAATACTGGTAACCCAAAGAAAATGCATTCAGTTGTTTCTCTAATGTCTAACTCAAAGGTTTCAACTGTTTCAGATATGACCAAGAAATGGCAACCCAAACGGAAGCTTGACAAGACTTTTAAATCTTTTGATTCTGTTTATTGTAATAAGAATATGTCTAGTTCAGATACTTTGAATATGAATGTTGCTCCTAAACTGAAATACTCTTTTAAGCAACTATTCCTGTTATCTAAAACTGCTAGACAGTCTTCCTTTTATGATAAACATGCTTCTAATTTCTGTCAAGATTCTGCTATGCGGTTTGAATCATCTCATGTGCATTCTTATCATTATCCTACTTCATATCCATTTCAAAAGAAAATAGGACCCAATTTGAAATGGGTACCAAAATCTTGTGCTAACACAGAAGGACCCAAATTCCAGTGGGTACCTAAGGCTAAATCTGTGTTGCAGGCACACAAAGCTTAGAGAGAAAACGACTTCTGATTATGTACAGATCAGGACTCGTTCTTCAATGTCAAAATAGGTTTTTGGATAATGCAGTTCAAAACCCGGACTTAAAAGTCAAATAGGCTTCTGAATAAATCAGTTCAGAACCCGTGCTTCAATGAACAAAGGCTTTTGAACACAACAGTTTAAGACCCGCACTTCAAAGATCAAAAGACCTTACTCCGTGCTGAAAATGAAATTGTACTCCGATACTCAAATGAGGAAATCAACCTTCAAGGGGGAGTACATCCTTTTCTGAAATTTTAAATGCATATCTTTTACAACTGATAATGTACTAATGCATAATTTCAGGGGGAGTAAAAAGGTGATGACTTCTGATTATTTCTGATCAAAACTCGTACTTTAAAAAGTTTTACTGCTTTTTGTCTTTTCAATTTAAGTGAATAAATTTGCTTTGACTTGACTTAAGACTTTTGCAGAAGTTTGAGAGAAGCTTAAAAGATCATATCTTTATGACTTTAAGCTTAGCTTCATGAGATATAAGATCATACGTTCAGGTATTATCCTTTATCTTAATCTCATATATGGTTGAAAGAAGGACAACTTTCAATCATTGAAAACATCGTTTTAAATGTTCAAATCACTTCCCGATTCTCAAAACGAATTCATGAATTGGAAGTGTGACTTTAAATGTTTTCAAAGATCAATATTGTGCTTTAACTGAAATAGTTAAACCAATCTGAGCATCACATGCATCATAGGAAAACAAGAATTTCATTGTGCTAGGAATTAACACAACTTCTATGGAATCACCTTAACCAGTGATTTCTACCCAAGAAGTTAATCCATAGTGATTGAGTGTGAGAAGTCAAAAGAAATGAGTGTGATTAGAGCGAGCAAAACTTTTAAAAGAAAGAGCGTGTGAGAACAGAGTTAAAAGAATATCACAACTCTGCACCAACTTTTTCTGAGCCGGGTAGCCACAATTCTAGTGATTCACAATTCTTTGGTGATCATTATTGAAACAGGCAACTAACCCATGCCAACTCTTGATCAAACCTCACTATCTACTCATTTTCTTCTCAACATGAAAGTGTTTCACATTTTCAAAGGGGATGCAGCACATATGCTGTCTGATTTTCATTTGGAAAATCTGGATATTGAAAAGAAGGAAGTCTGCCCCACCTTTGCACTTCACTCATGCACATTGAGTCTGTGTTTAACTTACTATTGTCTCAGTGGTTTACACAAATTTTGAGCCAAATAAGCAATCATCAGTGCTTAATTCTTTCAAACACAAGCACGAACACACAAGGAATTTGTTTCTTTGTCATAACGTTTATAGAAACAACCTTTGTGGTGTTTCGATGATTAAATGGAAGCCCTGGGGGAGTCAACATCAAACAGCTCCTTTCCATATGTGTATTCGTTACACACAGTGACTTAGTGTTACTGACAGGCATTCTAACTGATTCATTAGTTGATTCAGGTGTTACATGATTATTTTGTCTAGATTTGCAAAGATCAGGATGAATAACTATTGAATTGACGGATCAGAGACTCCAAGTGGTTGACATTTCTTACTCAAAGTTTTGATGAAGTCGTTGCACTTTCCATCAAAAAGGGGGAGAATCTAAAGCTTGAAGAAATGTTCAGTCCATTACATTACAAGATCAAGAACTGCGAGATCAAAGTATTATGAAGACATGTTGATTTCAGATAAATTTTCTTTGAAGATACTTTGCTAAAGCATTCTGAGCTAGAGAAAGAGATTGCATCTTCTGTGCTGAAAGAGAAGATCATATTGCCAAATCATTTTCGTGATGATCTTGATCCAAAGGGGGAGATTGTTAAGACACAGTCTCATTGGATTCAAGATCATCCAATACGAAGATCGCAATCTGAAGTTAAAGCTGAAAGTTACTCTCAACAATAGTCTAGGGTCTATTTTGTAATAAAGTCAAAGTTATAATATCTAGATATTTATTATTTAGATATTATGTTTTTAGTTTTAATATTAGTTTATTAAGTTTTGATAATATCTTAAACAGATATTATCTCTTTCTCTCTGTACATCGAACACAACACAGAACACACACATAACACATAATCAAGGTGTAAAGAGAGAAAACAAACAGAGAGCTTAACTCAAGAACTAAACCGTGTAATCCGCGTTTATATATCGAAACAGGTTGGTTTATTATCTATTGTTTGTTGTTTTGATTATCTGGTAACGATCACGGACTCACACAAGCCACAAACTCCGAATCTTCAAAATGGTGGAAAGTTGGATGAAACCCTAGAACACTTGGGTGAAGAAGGTGAAGATGAAGGGATCTTAGTTCTATCTTCCAAGCCTTGCTAGAAGATGAAGGAACACTTGGTTTTATGACAAAAACACTCAAAATGAGTTAGGGTTCGTGGGAAAGGGTGAGGGATCAGTTTGGGAGAGAAAAGGAAGAGATTAGAAATGAGAAAGTGAGAGAAATGGCTGAAATCGCAACATTTAACCTTCTGGTACACATAGGCTATAGTGCCAGGCTATTGTGCCAGTGGCACAATCGCTGGCACAATATGCCAGAAATGTACCACGGGCTCTCAGCCTTGGCGATTGTGCCAAGCGATTGTGCCAGAGGGCATAATAGCTGGCATAATCGCCCGGGTGCCCCCGAACCCAAAAATCCGACTTTTTCAACGCCAAAGCTCCCAATACTCCAAGGGACTTTAAACAATGCATTTCCCCAACAAAACCCCGCTGTTTATAAGTCACAGAGACGTCCGGGTCACATTTACTTACCGAAAATTGCGGGTGTTACAATCTTGAGGCTCACTCAGCGGTTGTGGCTAGCGGGGGGCCTGGGCTCGAACCCAGACCTGTTAGTTATAGGGCAAGTCTCCCCACCCCATTGCCAACTGAGCTACACGCCATAGGCGGATTTGGAAAAATATTGCTCCCCACATTGCATACTTGCAAGTAATACCTCCTAACACTTTCACTTAACTTACAAGGTAATATTTTAGTCCATTAAAACGGGATTAATGCAACATTTTTTTTATCGGGTAAACTTACGGGATAAGAGTCATAACTCTCACTTACCGCGTAAGACTCCTGTTCCTTGTCATTGCTCTTACCGGGTAAGATTCTCAATCCTTTTCATGTTCATCCGATAATGTAAAGTGAGTCGGTAAACACTTACCGAGTAAGTAAGCATTTAATAAGTGCCTCCTAAATCTCATGATAGGATAATCGGGGCACACTTTTTTAGGTGATTGATTTTGCTTGTAGTCTTACACTACTATATATGCCTTCGATTAATTTGTTTTATGGTGCAGCCTTGATCACATCGTGCCGCTTTTGGAAATCGTTTGTTCGACAAAAACATCCCCTCAAGTGGTTGTTGGCTTGCTGGATGTGGGAAGAAGATACGAAAAACTCCAATTGTGGTTGGAAAAATTGCACGGATTTGTTGTCAATAGGATGTTTTTCCCGAATACTCAAGTCGTGCTTTTGCTAGTAGAACGTGGTGCAGACATTTATAGGATTGATAAGGCAGTTACAAATAAAAATAATACATCGAGAAGGCAAGGGAAATGTCTGGCATTTCTGATGATCCTAAGGTTGGTCATTTGTGATTGAATCTAGAGCTTGTGCAGTAGTAGTAGTATTGGTCCTATATATCTTAACCTGGGGGTGTTTTGAATCTAAATCCTAACATTTAGTTGATACACATATAGAAGGATTCATGCTTGATGTTTTTGTGTTTGCTATTCATGTTTTGCATTAGAGATTTAGTAGTTGCAGATTCCACAAAAATCTTCAAACACTATTTTTTTACATTCAAAATTGAATTTGGAAAAAATAAAAAGTTGGAACCGATGAGACCAGGACCACGACCAGTTTTTTGGTCGGGAGAGGGACCGATTTAGGGTCGGACCGACCCGTGACCGATTTTTGGCATAGAGACAAGAAAACCCTTCTGAACATTTCAGGGAAATCAATCGAAGCTTCTCGAGAGTATGGAGATAAATCCCGTATTTATTACATAGTGATTTCATTCGCGAAATTTCAGGTGTAAGCTATAAAAACAAATTTGTATTCCGATTAGTCTACAACATCACAAACTTTTCCATTTCTCTTGCTATTCTTTATTATGAATGATTGATTTTCTATTTTGTTTGATGATTGGTTTCTTGAAATTGTATTTTGAAGTCGGTTTCTTTCATCAAAATTGCCCTGTTTTTGTTTAAATTTTGATTAACAACTCTATTTGGGTCCTACTTTTACTTCATCTAATGATATAAGTAAGTTTACTAGAGGATAGGAGGAGGTTTACAAGAAAGTTACCAGGAGATTCTTTGGGTTTGTTTTGTACACCCATTTAGCTATATATATATATGTGTGTGTGTGTGTGTATGTATGTATAAAGACATCATCATGTGGGCCTGTCTCAAACTATTAGGAAGACTATTACTGGTCTATAAATTGTTAATTTTTATTTCTGCATTTTTTATAATAATTTTTAGTTTATTTTCTTTGCTTTTTCTTCCTGGTGTTATTGTTTTTCTTTTCTCCTCTAAAAGTAGCTTATCGAAATTGATATCCGAATTGAAATTGATGGAATAAGTACCATTTATACTAGATTCTATTGTTTGACAGATTCTGGTAACGATGTTAAATTTAGGATTGTTTTTTTTCTGTTTTATCTCGATTGTTCTAAATCTGTTCGTTTGCTAATAGTATCAAAAAGGTATTTTGTTTTCTTGGTTTTAATTTGGGATACTAGGGGGTGTTTGGTTGGTTTTCCATTAAGTCCTGTATGGATTAATCCGTATGTATAAATTGGGAAGATTTTTGTTTGAGATGGTTTTTTCATATATGGAAAGAGCGTGTTTTTTTTAATTAGGAGGGGCAAGTTTGGAAAAACTTGGCTTTCTTGTTAAAAGATATGTTCGTTTTGTACCAATCTTGTCATTATTATAACTTATTGTGTTTGTTGTGTTGAATGTAGAAGTTAAGGGACTGCGCCTCACTATTGGGAATTCTATAAGGTTAGCGGAGCAATTATCTGAAGTTGAAGGGCTAAAGTTGGAAGGACTTCGGTTGATATATAATTGGTTTCTCGACCTAGTTTTATTATTCAGCTCATTTTTTTCTTTTGAAAACTCACAGTATTCTCTCTGTGTTCTACAAGTTTATTGTTTAGATCTAGGGTTTACTTTTCTTTTAATATCTTCAAATCTCTTGAAGATACTCTTCTGTAATAGCAATATTAGGATTTAATATGTTGAGTTTACATATGTTATGAGTTTTAAGATGGTATCAGAGCACATATGTTCGTTCCATCTGAGAGCTTCATCATCTATCAACATCTGGTAAACTTTTTTTTCTTTTTATTTAAATCATTGTCGAGATTTATGCTTACCTTTCAATATTTTATGGATATGTTCTTTTAATGAACATTGTCCAAATTTTCTAGATTTTCTTTATTTTCTGGATCTGTTCCATTGATGAACACCGTCCAGATTTCTTTCTCAGCTTTGTTTGAGATCTCAGTTGTGTAAATCTGGATATGCTCCTTTAATGAACATTCTCCAGATTTTCTTTACTTTCTGGACCGGCTCTATTGATGAACATCGTCCAGAATTCTTTCTCATCTCTATTTGAGGTCACGGTCGTGTAAATCTGACCTCTATAGTCCGTTTTTCTTGTTTTTCCTTGTGTTGTACTCGATTTATTTCTATCTCATCTTCATATCTGATCTATCAATAGATTTTGGTTTGAAGGTTTCTGTTGTAAGGTTTGATTTGTTTTATGTTCTAATCAGATCTGTTTTCTTTTCTTCGTTATTGCTTGCTTGCTTTGCCGTCATCAACCTGAATCAGATCTTTTTAGATCTTGGTTCTAGGTGTGGCTAACGGACATCATCTGTACATCTTTATTTGTTGACTTGAATCAGATCCTCTATAGATCCAGATTCAAGTCAAGTGTATGAGAAGTATTCTGCTTTTTTTTCTCTCTCGTTTACGAAACATTTCTGTGGATGTGTGTTCTTGTGAAGCGAGTCGAGATCTATAGATGTTAAGTCTACTCATCTCATGTGACTCACTGAAGAACTCTATTTCTGGTTTGACTGGTTTCTGGTTATTTAAGCCTTGGTTGAGAGTTCAGATTTGCTAAGGTCTGATCTCTACCATATTATTGGTCTTCAAATAATCGTGGTGTTTTGTTTACTTCAGTCATTTGGAGTTTTTTTTTGCTTTGCATTCCTTCTTTTTGTTTGTGCATACCTTTGGTTGTTTTTTGTTCAGGTTGTAATACCTGTTCAGATCTGTGGGTATCATTGACTCACTCACTCTGGTTCCTTGTTGAGGTTCCAGATCTGCTCATTCCTTCCGCTGCTCTCTCGTTTGAGGACCGATCTGTAAGTTTGTTTTCAACTTCTATTTCTTCGGCTCTTCTTCCACTGTAAGTCTTCTCTCTCTCTCTGTTGTGATTCTTTTTTGTTTTGGGCCCTGAATAGTTGGTTTGACCTACCACCTCGAGTGGCAAGGAATCCTGCCTTCAAGCTGTTCAGGTTTTGTCCTTGTGTGTGGTTGCCTTCTTCCAAATTGTCACTATGACAGGAGCTGAATCCTCCAAAGAGCCAGAACAGCGGTCCTTAATCGCTAAACTGGACTTTGGGGATCCTTTATATCTGCATCCTAGTGACACTTCAGGAGCCGCTATTTTGTCTATGAAACTCAATGGTACTGAAAATTATAAAGTTTGGTCTTGTGCTATGATACTTGCTCTTGAGACTAAGAATAAACTTGGTTTCATTGATGGTTCTGTGGTTAGATCTGTTGATAATGATATTTTGTGCAAACAATGGGATCGTTGTAATTCTGTTGTTTTATCTTGGATTCTTAACTCTATTTCTGATGACTTGTTTGTTAGCCAAGTTTTTTCTAGAGTTGCTTCTGAAGTTTGGCTTGAATTGAAAGAAACCTATAACAAAATTGATGGTTCTGTTACTTTCAATCTACACCAGAAAATTAATTCTCTATCTCAAAATGGGGCGCTTGTCTCCGACTATTATCACAAACTGAATGCCTTATGGAAACAATTTGATGCCTTAATAACACTTCCCTCGTGCACTTGCAATGCTTCAAACGATTTTTTCAAGCACAATCAGTTAATAAAACTAATGCAATTTCTGATGGGGTTAGATGATGCTTACATTCATATACGAAGCAACATTCTAACTACTGACCCTCTTCCATCTGTTAAAACTGCGTTTTCCTTGGTTTCTCGAGAAGATTCACACCGTGGTGTGACTCGATCCTCTGATTCTAAAAATCAAAACAAAACCTTCTTTGGGAAGGCGAATGAAAATAAGAAAAAATTCGGGAAACCATCTCTTGTTTGCAAGCATTGTGGTATAACTGGGCACACAATAGAAAGGTGCTATAAACTAATTGGTTTTCCAAAGGATTTTCAATTCACTAAATCAAAAGGTTCTTTTAAACCAAGTTCAAATAATGCTTGTTCCACTGATACTTCAGCTAGTGGTCAGAATTCTGCTGGTGGTCAAAACTCTTCAAAATTTCTCACAGAGGATCAAATTGCAAAGTTACTTTCTCTTCTTGATCATAAACAGCCGGAAAACATCTCTGTCAACATGGCAGGTATGTTTTATGTTAATATGACAAAACCTGTTAATTCTTCTAATTTTTCTCATCATGGTTGGATCATAGACTCTGGTGCAAACCAGCATATGACTTCCAATATTTCTTGTCTTGAAAATGTTGTTGACATCTAAGATTTAGATTTAAAAGTTACTCAACCTAATGGAGATAAAGCTAAGATTAATCAAATTGGGAATTTTAGACTGAATGATAAAGTTGTTTTGTTTGATGTTCTTGTTGTTCCTGACTTTCATGTAAATCTTCTGTCTGTTCATAAAATTGCTAGAGATAGCAAAATCTTTGTTGGGTTTGATGAGTACAAATGTTATCTTGTTCAGGGTTCTCCTTACTAGAAAATTGTGGGGACTGGTAGCGAACAAGGAGGTTTATACTTCTTTGATCGCTTGTTCAAGGGTGAGTCTCTTGTGTCGACTAAAACTAATATGTCTATAATGTGTTGTGTTTCTCGCCAATTATGGCACAGTAGACTTGGACATCCTGCTGATCAAGTGTTAGGGATTTTAAAAGACACTCTTAGTCTAGATAGTGAATGTGAGTCTGTTCCTTGTGATATTTGTCATAAGGCTAAACAAACTAGAGACAAGTTTACCTTGAGTAATCATGTCTCAAAAGTTTTGGGAGAGTTAGTTCACTTAGATGTATGGGGACCTTATCGTGTTTCCAGTAAGGAAGGCTATAGGTTCTTCTTGACCATTGTTGATGATTATACCCGGTCTGTCTGGGTTTATCTGTTAAAAGGTAAAGATGAAGTCTTTGACAATGTTGTTGCTTTTCACAGCTTGTTAGTCAATCAATTTAGAAAACATGTTAAGATTTTCAGGAGTGATAATGGTACTGAGTTTGTTAATAACAAATTAAGTGAGTTTTTTAAAACTAATGGCATTATACATCAAACTTCTTGTATTTACACTCCTCAACAAAATGGAGTTGTTGAAAGAAAACATAGACACTTATTAAATGTGGCAAGATCTTTAATGTTTCAGGGAAATATGCCGTTACACATGTGGAGTGAATGTATTTTAACTGCTACATATCTAATAAATAGAACACCTTCTTCTGTGCTAAATGGTAAGTGTCCTTATGAGTTAGATTTTGGCTTTGCTCCTGTGTTATCTCACCTAAGAAATTTCGGATGTCTCTTTTTTGCTGTTAAACCCAATGTTTCAGATAAATTTTCTTCTCGATCTGAAAAATGTGTTCACCTGGGGTACTGTAATTCAAAAAAGGGGTACAGACTTTATAGTTTGGACTCAAAACAAATTATTGTTTCTAGAGATGTTAAGTTCTATGAAACTATATTTCCTTTTAAAATGAGTTCGAATCAACTAAGTTGTGATTCTAGTGATACAAATTCTTTGAATTTCTTTGATTCTATTTTGTTTCAGACTAATGATTTCACATCTGAATTACCCAATGATGAAACTAGGGTGATCCCTCAAAATGAAAATGTCCCTGTTACTTCTGAGTCAGATAGACGTGGTCACATGGGTAGTCCAGATAGAGCTGCCGAGTCTTTGGATTCTGGTAGTACTAGTACCAGAAACGAAAATGACAGAGCTGCCGGATCTAGTGATCCTGGTAGTATTAGAGTTGCCGGATCTACTGATCCTGGTAGTACTGTTTCTGTCGGTGACTCACGGATTACTAGTTTTCGTCCTCTTACTATTCAAAAAAATAATGATGATATTTTGAGGGCCCCTTTTGAGGGAACTGTTTCTGAACAATCTAATCTTCGTAAGTCTACTCGTCCTTCAAACTTGCCTCGTCGCTTTGATGACTATGTTGTTGAAGGGAAGGTAAAGTATGGTATAGAGAAGGTTGTGAATTACTCTTGTTTAAATTCAAATAATTTTTGTTTTGTATCAACTTTGAATAAATCTTTTGAACCTGAAAACTTTTTTGAAGCAAGTAAGGATCAAAACTGGGTATATGCTATGGATCTTGAAATGGAAGCCTTATATAGAAATGGTACGTGGGTTTTAACTGATCTGCCCCCTGGTTGTAAGCCCATAGGTTGCCGGTGGATTTATAAGATTAAGTACAAATCCACTAGTGAAATAGAGAGGTATAAGGCTAGGTTAGTAGCTAAAGGCTATAGTCAACGTGAACATTTAGACTATGAGGAAACATTTTCACCTGTAGTTAAAATGGTTACTGTTAGATGTGTCATTGCTTTAGTTGTTCAAAATCAGTGGCCTCTATGTCAACTTGATGTTAACAATGCTTTTCTTTATGGTGATCTTGTTGAAGAGGTTTATATGTCTTTGCCTCCAGGTTATTTTTCAGCTAATGATAAACGGGTTTGTAAACTTGTTAAGTCTCTATATGGACTAAAACAAGCTCCGCGTCAGTGGTATGCAAAGTTGTCAACCTGTTTAATTGATCATTGGTTTATTCAAAGTACTAGTGATTATTCATTGTTTACAAAATGTTCTAATAATCTTTTCATTGTTCTTCTTGTTTATGTTGATGATATTGTCATCACCGGTAATTCATATTCTGATATTCAAGAGGTTAAGAATTATTTACAATCTAGGTTTAAAATAAAAGATCTTGGTTTTTTGAAATTCTTTTTGGGAATTGAGATTTTAGAAACTAACCAAGGTGTTTGTATGTCACAAAGAAAGTATTGTCTAGAAATTTTAAATGATTTTGGATATCTGGGGTGTAAACCTATTGGCACACCAATGGATATGAACTTGGTGGTAACCGATTCCGTTGGTTCTGATATTAAGGATCCTCCTTTGAAAGATTTTACTGGTTATCAAAGATTAATTGGTAGGCTTATATATTTGTTAGTTACTCGACCTGACATTGCATTTGTTGTACATTGTTTGAGTCAATTCATGCATTCTCCTCGTGAATCTCATCTGAAGTTAGCTCTTCGAGTACTAAGGTATTTGAAGGCTTCACCTGGTAAGGGTATCAATTTTTCTTTGTGTCCTGCTTCTGATTTTAAGCTCTCAGCCTTTGTTGATGCTGACTGGGGAAAGTGTCTGTCAACTAGGCGGTCTGTTACAGGATACTGTCTGTTTTTGGGTAACTGTATGATTTCGTGGAGAAGCAAGAAACAGTCTACTGTTTCTCGCTCCTCTGATGAGTCTAAGTACAGAGCAATGGCTTCAGCTCTTTGTGAGATTATCTGGGTTCTTAGTATTTTAGCTGATTTAAAAGTTGTTAATCTTCTTCCTGTAAGTATAAACTGTGACAATAAGTCATCTATACAAATTGCTAACAATCCAGTGTTTCATGAAAGAACTAAGCACATAGAGATAGATATTCATCAAGTGAGGGATAAAATCTCATCTGGAATGTTGAAAACTGTGAAAGTTTTGTCAACAGAAAATCCAGCTGATATTTTTACAAAATCACTTGGTGTGAATCAACATTACTATCTCATTTCTAAGTTAAATATGATGGATCTTTTCAATGTCAAGATTGAGGGAGGGTGTTAAAAGATATGTTCGTTTTGTACCAATCTTGTCATTATTATAACTTATTGTGTTTGTTGTGTTGAATGTAGAAGTTAAGGGACTGCGCCTCACTATTGGGAATTCTATAAGGTTAGCGGAGCAATTATCTGAAGTTAAAGGGATAAAGTTGGAAGGACTTCGGTTGATATATAATTGGTTTCTCAACCTAGTTTTATTATTTAGCTCATTTTTTTCTTTTGAAAACTCACAGTATTCTCTTTGTGTTCTACAAGTTTATTGTTTAGATCTAGGGTTTACTTTTCTTTTAATATCTTCAAATCTCTTGAAGATACTCTTCTGTAATAGCAATATTAGGATTTAATATGTTGAGTTTACATATGTTATGAGTTTTAAGATTTCTGCATAAAGCTTCCCCCTAGAAGCTTACTGAATAAGTCACTTTCTATATCATTAGCTTATCTACTAAACATAGCAGGGTGTTATTCCAACTTGCAGCTGACATCTTGTGTTTTTGATCTTCTTTATGCTTAGTCGAGGTTGTACCAGATGACGTTAAGAATACGTGGATCAAGTAGGGACCACGTGGATTGAATTTGATCAGCGTTGCTTCACATATCATCTTAAGTCAACTAGGTCTCGTTCGGAAACACAGTCCAAGAACTCGAATCAGAATGGCTCTATGGTGTTCCTAAATCGACTCGACTCGTTCGAAAACTCGATTTAATTTTTTGATTCGAGTCGAGCCGAGTCGAGCCATTCGAGCATATACTCTTTTTCGAGCCAAACATGCTCATATATTTATTAATCATATAATAAAAATATAAAAATTATCGAACTCAAACCGATAAACGAGTTAATCGATCGCAAGTTCGAACCCATAAACGAGCATCGAGCTCGAGCTCGATAACTCAAAAAATATTTGAGCTCGAGCTTGAGCCCTACATTGAAAAGTTAATCAAGCTCGAGCCCAGTATTAATTTTTTGAGCCCGGCTCGATTAACCTATTACTCGACTCGTCTCGTTTACACCCCTATAATCCTACTTATTGGCAAACTCCATGGCATCAACAACTCTTGGTGTTATTACTCGAACCGCCATAGATGTATGCTACGCCTCTGCTCCCATTTCACAAGATCACAAACCAAACACAAACGAGCTCAATGTCTTTTTGGGCACCGTTTCTCCTAATTCACCTTGGTGGTCCAGATACCATTATTGCCTTCGCATTGGAAAACAATGAACTTTGGTTAAGACACTTTGTCGAGCTGGTGTTTCAATCAGGAGTATCTCTCTATATCCTCTTGTTGTCGTGTGGCCAGGTTGTTCTGATATTCCGCTACAAAGCATATTGTTGAGGAGGTTCGTGAGCCCCTCTTCCAGCAAATGATCATCAATAATTCAATATCCTCTAGGACAGGGTGGGGTAGTATCCGAAGCCTATATTATATTCCAAACATTCAAATGGCTTTTTGTCGAACTCATCCTCACGTTTGAAGATCGAGATAATAGACAAGTCTCACTAGTACAAATTATGCTTTTATAAACGGTTGTTTTGGGCTTTATACGCAGTTTTGGAGCCGCATATATGGCCGGTGTTTGTAAAAGTATCGGACGTTTATATGCGGTTCCAAAACCGTATATAAAACTCAACTTTTATACACGGTTTCAAAACCGTTTAGAAAAGAAATATTAACCGTGTATAAAGGTCATAATCTTACACGGTTTTTAGATGAAACCGTTTAAAAAAGCCCTGCTAACCGTTTATAAAAGTATCTATCTTACACGGTTTTTAGATGAAACCGTTTAAAAAAATTCTACTAACCGTTTATAATAGTCTACATCTTACATGGTTTTTTGCTAAAACCGTTTACAATTGTAATAATTTTTCACGGTTTTCATAACAAAACCGCGTATAAATGTAACCATTAATAAAAAAATTGCAGACATTTGTACACGTTTTTTTACTAGACCCGCATATGATGAGTTATATTTATATTTTTAGTATTTTCCTCGATTTTGTCACCATCCATTATTTATTAATCTCATTATACAATTAGTTAGTTTTATCATTTTCTTTGAACTTGTTGTGAAATGAACAAATGAGATGATTGAAAAACAACTTTTATTAAAATATTTATATGGAAGGATCGCACTTTTAGACACACCCACCCCCAATTTATGCAATTTATTCGAACAAAGTAATTGGTAAAACTTTTTGCAAATTTCATTAGTTGTTCCTAGGAAACTTCCATTAAAACAATGTTGACTTACTTTCTACCATTTATTGAATCGAAATCATTCTAAAAATAACTTAATATAAACTTAAATAAACAATTTAGCTATAAAAAATATGGAACAACTTAAAATTCTTTATAACATACTAAAGTGCTTATAATACCTTTAATTGTTTTATTAAACATTACGTTATTATCTAAATATCAACATGTTTGTAGTTAATCACATTTGATAATATTAATTACTTATAAAATTACAAAAAAAGATAGACAGAATAATACAACTTGTATTACAAGTATGTAAACTTATTCATTAGATTAGATATAACTTTACCATTTATTCTATAGATGAAATCAAAGGAAACAATCTTTACCCAAAAAAAAAAACACCTCAAGCCCTTATTGTATGGGATAATTACACACTTTTAGTTCTTCCAAGTTCCAAAATGTATACTATTTAATCACAGGGGTTGTGACGTACTGGTTAAGGCCCTGGGGGATGTGGTGGAATATCTCATCTGTCCAGGATTCGAATCCAGAGATGCACAACAATTGTGGCCACTGAGGTTTAATCAGGGTTGATGTCTTATAGTCATTAATTTGCCAATGGATTAGTCTAGACATAGCCTATGACACATTTTCCAAAAAAAATGTATACTACTTTATTCAATCAAATTATCAAATGTATACTACTTTTTTCAATCATATTTTCCACTTTCTCAACATTCAAAAACCATTCTAAATGACATCACAATAGAAATACTACCTCAAAATTCATAAAATAAATTATCATCAGAACTTAAATCCCGACAAACATAAATGTATCTACACTTCAACTTTAATACATCTTAATTCTTGTATTATGTAACACCCTCAAATCTGGAAATAGCAACTTATTAAAATTTTCTAGATACATCAATAAATGAATCATCTACAACCCCAAATTTAGATTCAACTGCAATACACATAAACAATCTATACGAACGGACCATAAAGGGCGGGTGCTACTCATACTCATGCATAGTCACTATCTCCAACATGCGGAAGACTTCACCCAATACTTACTTTCGCGTCTAGCTAAGGCTCTACTCTTCATAGGACCGCTAGAACCCATCTCTCAACTGGAACCTGATGCACATGCCTACAAATAAAAAGGGTTAGGCTAAACGCCTAGTGAGCTCTAGAGTTTTCAACATATAAATTAATCATTTAGAAAGGAAGAATACGAATAAAACCATAATCTTCAAAATGATATGCTTCACTTATGAAAACGACTCGTTTATCAATAACGATGCACTTTGTACGAAAGAGGCACCGAGTTAACCGTTAACCAAACCAAACTACTTTAAAGACGAGGATCTCAATATGAGACGCAATTATGTAAAGTAAACCAGAACTTGCTAAAAAGTAAAATAGAGAGCGAACTCCCAATTTTATAAAACACGGTTAACACTTTATAACTTGAAATACCCAACACGGGTGAAACGTGACCCACAACCCATAAATCATAGATGAAAATCTATATAATTAAATATCGCCATGAACACGGCTTTAAACCCAAAACTCACACGACCATAAAATGGACGAGAATAAATACCGACACGTGGAAATGACGCGGTCCATGCGAACCTTAGTTTACGTAGGAAAAACCCAAAATTAAAGCCATCATTTGCCGTCAATCACTTAAAAACTCCTCTTGGTAAAAATATTACATTACCCAAATAAAATACCACGAATCAACGATGAGGAGATCCGTAAACACCGAGAATAGAGAACACGTAAGTAGGCCGTTCACGCGACTTCCTTACATGTCCTCTAAACGTTTCCATCTTGGGTGGCGAGAACACGTGAATGGGGCCACCCTTGATGTTGTTGGATTTCACCACGTATCCCGGACTTAGTTCCCATGCCATACCAGACATCACAACCTCAATCCGTATTACTGCCTCTAGCCCTACTCCGTCGAGTTCCACCCCAAGGACTTACGGACGCGGGTGCCTATCCAACCTAGACGAGTTACACCTCAACGGCTCGTGCCGCTTATTGCCTACTCGCTAGCAAACCCGAGCGGTCACCAAAAGTAACCCAAAACCTCAGGCCTTACATAACCGACAGACTTACGTGCCTATGGATCCATTACGACACTATTTATCATTACATAACTCCAAAATAATGACCAAAGCACCCAAAGCATGTAACCAATCCTCAATACGCATCACAACGCATTAATACGTACGTCATAACTGGGCTCTACATTGAGCCATATAAAACCGGACAAGTGTCCTCGAGACTCCTTTAATACGACATCGAGCAAAATGCTCAAAACCTCCTTTGACCAAAGGTTACGTTTTGCAAGTAATAAATTCACTCAATCCATACCATGAAATTACGTGTTCCAAAATACTCGAATGGACTCCAACACAGTTTAAGTTGGGTCAAAAGGTTTTCCAAACAGATTTAGGCTCCTTATCCTTTCAAAACGTTCCATAACACAAAATTGAACCTTTTACACCAAACAACACTAAAATGCCTTTTAACCAAATAATCTCATGCATGCAATAAGTTACCAAACACACTCATTTATGACTCATTTATCAAAATGCCCAAAATCACAATAATGTGTGCTACACAGGTTTATAAAAGTTAAATACTTTCAAAATAACCAAACTGATCAGCAGTTAACAATTTCATGTAAAATGTAAAATACTTTAAAATAACCATTTTGGCATGTACACCGTTTTCACAAATCAACTTGAACTCACCTTGCTAGATTTAGGCTAAATCTAGATTTTTCCCCAACTAGAGCTCCTTTGAAGACCATTTGAATCCTCAATCCGAAATCTTCCAAAACCTAGACCCACAAGTATCCAACCGTAAATAACCATAATCAACCATAAAGAATTGTTTCCCAAACCATATACATGAATACCTCAACTAATACCGAAACCCTAACTTCCATAACCGAAGAGAATAGAAGATTACCTTAACCCAAGCTTGCATTCACCAACCAAAACACTTCTAGTTCACCAAAATGATCACAAACCTTCAATCTATGAAAGGGAGAACAAAGGGTGGATGAAACCCTAGAAAAATTTGGGGAAGAAGATGAATAGGGAGAGATGAGAAGCTTACCACCACAAAATACTCTAGTATACTTCAATAGACTTCCAATCTCTTTCCATATCCTTGAAAATCTCTCAAAAACGAATCCGTAGCAACTTGAATCACCCAAATCGGAGCTTTGGATCAAAAGATATGAAGAAATGAAGTTTGGGGCTGAAAATGCGATTTTAATCGTCCAGGCGCGGTTGGCGAGAGTGACGGCGAAAGTGACAAGTGTCACTCTCGCGGGTCACTTTCGCCGAGATTGTACCGCGAGCTGTAAACTTTCTCGATCACTGTTTTGGCCATAACTTCTTCGTTATAGCTCCGTTTTCGCTCCGGAAAAAACCGTTGGACTCGTAATTGAATCCTTCATCCATCAAGACTATAAAATCAAGGATTCAAACCCAAAATAAAATATCTTATTTTTCCTTAATATATCGGTTTCTGTATTAACTGGAAATGATACCTTTCGAAAATCGGGGTGTTACATATTAATTGCATGTCATCTTTGACTTCGTTGACTATGCACTTGTGAAAACTTGAGGAATGTGTACTAAGCATCGCAATTATGTTTCACCTATTGGGAACTCGGTTCAACAGAGCCTTGATTGGGGTGGATGATTCCCCGTACAACTAGCTATCTGGCCAGGGATGCCCAATTGTCTAAAGTCGAGGTCGGGTAACACATTCGCCGATTAACCCTCCCCGTATATATTTAATATATATTATTCTAACATTTCTCTATAATTAACATAATTCTAATTTATTATAATATTATATTGTTACTATTGTTTTCTCAATTTAACTACGGCCAACCAACGTCATTCTTAAAAAAATGTTCTCTTTTTCCTAATGCAATCGTGATTCATGATTTGATTCTCAAGAAAAACTTGATTTCACTCTTAAAATAACTGAACCGGGGATGAGCCGAGGATGGGTCAGGGATAGGGCAAACAAAAAAGAGGAGGCGATTTGATTACAACGAGGGCGAGGGCAAGGGCAAGGGCGATCTATTTGTTCAAGTTTATAGACATAATTTGAATATGTCGTACTTACTTATGTTTTTTTGAAGTATATAATATTTATATACGGCAAATGCAACAAATAAATTCACACAACCTCCTTACCTTCGTTGAGGTTTGAACCCCTGACCATCAAGGAGGTCAAAGGCGTCGATATCGCTAGGCTGAAGGCCCTTTGGATAGAAAAGCAGGAAAAACTTAATATATATACACCTGCCAATCAACCATCAACGACATTATTCCCAACTGTTTTTTACAGTTTGTTTTTGTAAATTATTTATATGTATGTATCTATGTACCAAACCCGAAAATTCCATAATTTCTCTGATAGCTATATTTTTGTGTTATAAATAGGTTTAAAACCCCAATTTTCTAAATCATTTATCTCCTCAACTAGGTATACTTAAGTTACTTATTGCTATTTTGTAAATCAGGCCCAATAACAAGAAAAGGCCCAAGTCAGATCTGAAATTGAAACCCAAAAAGGAAGCCCAACTCCCCCTCTCCCTCAATAGACGTGAAGAGAACGGGAAGGGGATTTCGATAAAGGAAGCGAACGCGACTTTCAATCGACCAAAGTCGTCGGAAACCCGCATTCCACACTGTTGTTCGCCAAAAGTCAGACTCGAACGCGACTTCTATGCGACCAAAGTCGCCCCAAACTCGCCTAGGGCACTGTGGTATCTCAATTTGGGACACGGGTGACTCCTCATGCGGGTAAACCCGCACCAAAGTCGCGATTAGCAGCAATTAAGGACCAATTCTGATTTTTCTTTGATTTTGAGCGACGGTTTCCTTATGGGAGTGATATAAAAGCCGATTGGTAATTGTCAAAATGTAACACCCTCAATTCGAAAAGAGCAACTAATTTAAAATTTTCAAATATACCTCAAAGAATGGATCAAACTTCGTGCGGCAAGACCATACTTAAGACCCGATTCTAGGATTTTCCATCAAAAGCACAAATAAAATCATACATAGAAGCTAACTCAAGGTCGAGTGTTACTAAACCCAAATACAAGTTGCTCTTCTCAACACTAGTGCGGAAGACTTCATCAAGCCACTCGTTCTTGCACATACTCTTAGCACTCGACACTTCACCAAAAACGCTAGAACCATATCCCCCATCCGGAACCTGATGCACATGCCGACAAATAAAAATGTTAGGCTAACGCCTAGTGAGTTCAAGAGTTCACAACATATAATAAATATATTTGTTAAAGGGAAAGAATGCAATTTAAATCGTAGACAATCAAAAGATTTACTTTAAATATCAAATGACAACATTTTCCAAATACACCTTTAAAACAAGGGACCCAACCCCGCCATTAGCCCTACCCATTCCTGCCCTATTCTCCATCCTTCTGACCTGTAAAACCCTTTCTCTGCCCAGAGATAAACCACTCCCCTGGCCTCCTGGTCTCGACTACTTGAACATTCTTTCATAAAACCATTTTATCCCAAACTCATCCAAAATGTGAATAGTAGGCAAACCCCCAATTTATAATAATTCGAAATAAAGTTTTACTTCGCGAAACACCCCAAACATGGGCGGGGCATAAAACACAACCCATAGATCTTGAGTAAACAAACCCGTATATATAACACGTCACCGAAAATATGGATAATAAAATAATACCCTTTAATACCCAAATAACACCTTCCGGTGACGGGGGAGACCCGATTCCATTGTACGTGGCAGAACACAAAGTTAAGCCACATAACCATGTTGTCGAACTACACCTCAGATCGTGACTGTATTGCCTACTCCGCCGAGCTACACCTCCAGTCGTGACTGTATTGCCTGCTCCGTCGAGCTACACCTCCGGTCGGACTTTATTTCAAGTCCCAAACACCGTATCCCCCACTTCCTGCTCTGCCGAGCTACACCTCAAGGATACACGATCTTATTGCCTGTTCGGTCTCTAATGGAGTTTCATCCTCAGGGTACTCATTCGACCCCTAGTGCCTACTCCCTAGTATTCAAGATAGGAGTCTCAGCTATTTACTTGATAAATCCCGATGTCTAACCTCGTGCACAAGAATTAGACATCCAAACGCAAGACCCATGGTCCCAAAGTACAACTAATAAAGGTTCCTTCTTGCCAAACAACCGGGACGACACTAATGCCAACACGGCATAATTTCCCAATGTGAGAATCCCAAGAGTCCTCACCATTAAACACGACTGACTTACATGCCTATGGATCCAATGCATTACAGCCTAACCACATAACTCCAAATGAATGACACACGCATTCAAAACATGTATTCTCCAAAATAAAGTGCAATAAATGCAACTCACACCAAACTGTCGCATTAAATTATTAAAACCGGACAAATGTCCTCAAGACCTGACACAGACGAAAACCAAGCTTTAAGCCCAAAATCAAATGACCATAAGTTAAAGTCCACATAATGCAATAAAATGCAACGACCAACGTTTATGTAAACACATGCTTCTACTACATGAATAAACTCCAACATAAATCATTTTCCAAACAAGTTTATAATCTCATTTACTCTTTCCAAAACGTCCCATGACACATATATAAATGACAAATACTCAAGAGATTTATACCCATACGATAAATCATTTAAATACCAGTATCACCGGTTTACTCAATAAAATACTTGAGTTACATATTTTCCCAAAACTAAAGGTTCATAAGTTCAAAAACGTTTGCAAGGTCAGGAATGACCAAGCGCCCATGACTCACACGGTGGTATTTTTAAAACATTTCACGATACAAAATGCATGTAATACAAACAATAATAAAAATGCATTCTTACCCAATACTTTCCATTTAGATAAATAAGTCATCAAATCATTTTCATTTCGATGCATTTAACAACATACTCAAAAATCCCCAAGATGGGTGTTTTATAAGTTTACAAAGTTAAATACTTCCAAATAACCAAACTTACCAGCAGTTAACATTTTAATGTAAAACACAAACACTTTAAAATTAACATTTTGGCAGCACACCGTTTTCACAAATCAACTTGAACTCACCTCGCGAGATTTAGGATAAATCTAGATTTTACCCCACTTTGAGCTCCTTTAAGGAAACTTGAATCTTCAAGGTCAAAACCTCCATAAACCTAGATACACAAATTTCATCCATAAATAATCACATTCAACCTTTTAGAATCGATCCCCAAACACATTACATCAAAATCCCAATCTTGACCAAAACCCTAATCTTGACCTAATTTCTCCTAAACCGTCACAATACGAAATTTAAGAAACCAAAAGCTAGGAAATCATCAAGAAGATATTTATAACTTATATTAAGGTTTAGAAATGGAAGGAATACACTTACCACTTAGATTTTGGTGAAAACCTATAAAGCTCTACCATAGAGCTTGAGGTTGAAGAAGAAGATGGTGAACCCTTGACTTTGGCTTCCAATCTTCACCACTTGATGATGAAACACTTCAAGGGCTCAAGGATTTGACCCAAAATGAGTTAGGGTTTGAAGGGAAGGAAAGGAAAACGATTTGGGATAGAATGAGGAAGTTTGGAGAAGTGAAAATGAGAAAGAGGCCTGAAATTCGCGACTTAACAACAGTCTGCCACATAGGTGCGACATTGACCAGCCACAATTCCCAGGGCATTGTCACATGGAAATGTTTCCAACATTGCCCAACCTTCTGTTTCCTCATTTGCGACTGTGACAGTGCGACTATGACACTGTCATAGGCACTGTCACAGTCGCCGGGGGCATTGTAGCGGGACCTTTCCGGAGCCCCGAAACCCAACTTTTTCAATACCAACACCCCCGATACTCCAAGGGACTTTAGATAATGCTTTCCCAACACAAATCCCACTGTTTACAAGACACAGAAACGTCCAGATGAAATTTACTTACCAAAAATTACGGATGTTACACAAAAGAGAAGAATCGATTTTTGGGAGCGAAAATCAGAAAACGCAACAGCAAGCAAGTGAATTTGGGAGCAAATATTCATCAATTTCTCATCCATTTTTGTAATTTATTGCTTTTGAACCTAAGTTTAGCCATGTGTGGCTAATTTCTCAATTTCAACAATAGTTAAGCTTATGATTTAGATGCATTTGCTTTGAGATTCCATTGTAGTTGATTGGGATAAGTTTAATTGTTGGATTTTTTTGCTTAATGTCAATTTTACATGAATGTTGGGTGATTTGGCCAATTTCTTAATGTTCTTGTAAATGTGTGTTAATCAATTTTCTAAATACGTAATCGTTTAGAGATTTTGGTAAAGTGACAATTGAACTTACTTGATTTCAATAAGGTTTTCAAGATGGGTTCATGAAATCTAACAATCAAGGTAATTTTAAGTCGAGCTTGCGAATTTATATAATCTTGAATTGGTGTTTTTCTCCTCCGGTAAAGCTAATTGCACCTAGAAGTTTAAGAGCTTATTTATTATTCTATTTGCGATTAAGATTCAATTAAAGAGCTTGTTTTAATCGATGTTTAGTAAGGAAAAACTAGGATTGTCAGAGCTTATTGGCAAATTTTACCAATTTGAACTTGTCCGTTTCGTTACAATTCCGGAATCGATGATAGGCGTTTGCGTCTTTGTCAAAGTTGGCTATTGTTGGACGTTTATTTATTTGCATTTTTATAATTCCTTTGATTCGAACATTAGTTTAAAATCAATCCAACCCCCCCCCCCTTGCAATTTAATTTTTATAATTCGTAATTGTGTGTGAATTATCCGGTCATAATAAGTTGAACGAGTCCCTGTGGATTCGACCCGACCTACCATTGTCACAATTTTAACTGCTGATAAGGGTCTAGTTGGTTATTTATTATTTGGTGGACTCGGCATCCGTCAAATTTTTGGTGCCGTTGCTGGGGAACTCAATATTTCTAACTGTTTATGCCTAGATCTTCACGTACAGGCACCCCTATTCCAATAAACTCTGAAATCGAACAGACCGCGAAAAGACTAAGGAAACAAGCCAAGCTTCGGAAGAAGTTAGGTGAGGGACCTTCGTCACCAGGGGTAAATATCTGGAAAGATATTAACTTGTCAAGCGATTCGAACGAAGATAAAGAAGAAAACCCAAAAACAGAAGTCGAGGAGCCGAAGAAGGAATTTGAGGAAGAGAAAGAAGAAGAGTCGGAAGTCAAGATGGAGGAAGGATATGGGCTGAATCTCCGAGAGTTGGCAACCCATGATGTCATCCAAGTTCCAATCTGTATCAGGTATCCTCAAGGTAATGGAAATTTTGTTTTAAAAACTGATTTGGTCAATCTTCTACTCACATATCACGGTTTGGAGAACGAGGACCCTAACAAGCACCTCAAGGAATTTCATGTTGTATGCTTAAGTATGAAACCCAATGAGGTTACGGAAGATCTAATAAAGTTAAAGGCTTTCCCTTTTTCTTTAAAAGATCGGGCTAAGGATTGGCTCTACTCGTTACCGCACGGTTCGGTAACGACTTGGAACCAAATGGCGAGATTATTCTTGGATAACTTCTTTCCCACCTCCCGAGCCGCCACACTCCTTAGAGAAATTTGTGGCATAAAACAAAGTGATGTAGAAACTCTCCATGAATATTGGGAGAGATTCAAGCATCTTTGCGTTAGTTGCCCACAACATGGGATTTCTGAGCAACTTCTTCTGCAATATTTTTATGAAGGTCTCCTTCCTATGGAAAGGAAAATGATAGATGCCGCTAGTGGAGGGGCAATCTTTAATAAAACCCCAACTCAAGTAAGGGCCTTAATCACCACTATGGCTGAGAACTCTCAGCATTTTAGTGTTAGAAGTGATATGAGGAGAGAGCCCCAAAAGGCTAATGAGGTAAATGTAGCTAGTATTGAAAGTAGATTATTCGGTTTGACTAACCTCGTTAAGGAGTTAGTTGTGGGCAAAGAACAGGTTAAGGCATGTGGAATAGGCAGGGAAGTGAACCATCCTACGGGCGCGTGTCCACAATTGCAAGAGGATGTCTTGGTTACACCCAAAGACATTAATGCCATTGGAGGATTTTCGGGCCAACAGCCGTAACAAAGGTTCAACAACTCGAATTTTGATGCCCCGAGACCTCCACAACAATTTCAGCAAAGGCAATTTCAACAACCTTTCCAACAAAAGTCGCAACTTCAGCCTAACAACCAAGCTTCAAGCAGTTCAAGTATGTCTTTAGAAGACATTGTTAAGTCTCTTGCTACTAATGCTCAGCAATTTCAACAGGAGACAAGAACTAATATTTAGAACTTGGTGGCTCAAAACAAGAATTTGGAGGCACAAATTGATCAAATGGCGGTTTCACTCAATTGTATCGAAAATCAAGGTAAGATACTGTCTCAAACCAAAACTCCTCTGAAAGCTAATGTTAGTGTTATTACCTTACGAAACACGATAGTGCCGGATTTAGATCCAAAGGCTAAGAAGAACGGGAGGAATGAAGAAAAGGAAGTCGAGATTGTTGGAGCTAAACCAAATGAGGGAAAAGTTGAAGAAAAAGTTGAGGACAAGGGAGCAACACCCGAAGTGGTCATCCGACTCCCATTCCCAAAAAGATTTGAGCAATCGAAGAAAAAGCAAGAAGACAAGGAGATTATGGAAACTTTTCGCCGTGTTGAGGTAAACATTCCACTCCTAGATGCTATTAAAAGAGTACCTCGATATGCCAAGTTTTTGAAGGAATTGTGCACGAACAAGAGGAAGTTGGTTGGGAACGGAAGGTAAGTATGGCGAAAATGTCTCCGTCGTTCTTCAAGGAGATAAGATGCCCCCTAAATGCAAGGATCCAGGTATGTTCACTATCTCTTGTAAGTTAGGGAATGTTTTGATTGATAAAGCCATGCTAGATCTAGGAGCGTCCATAAATGTCATGCCTTATTTAATATATTCATCATTGAATGTGGGACCTCTTAAGAGGACGGGAGTTGTTATACAACTAGCCGATAGGTCTAATGTGTATCCCAAAGGAGTCCTTGAGGATGTGTTAGTTTAAGTTAATGAGTTGGTCTTCCCGACCGATTTCTATGTCATAGATATGGAGGAGCATAATACCTCTAAGTCTCCTTTGATATTTTGGGAAGACCCTTTCTAAAAACATCAAAGACTAAAATTGATGTTCATGATGGTACATTAACTATGGAGTTTGATGGTGAAATTATTAAGTTTAATATCTATGATGCCATGAGATATCCTAGTGATGTGTCTTCTGTTAATTATGTTGATGTTTTAAATCCCATTACTCATGACTTGTATGACTTGACTAACCGGGATTTATTGGAGGTGGCAATCATAAGGCACCTAGATGCAAAGACGATTAATCTATTGATGAAGGAGTATGACTTAGGACCCGAGCTCAAGGAAACAGTCTTAGCTATGGAATCTGACTGACACAAGAAGTTTGAGGTATCCAATGTTAATTTACCTTCTTCTTACACAAAGTTGTTTCCTTCTATTGTGCAGGCCCCCGTACTTGAGTTGAAGGAGTTGCCAAGCCACCTGAAGTATGCATATCTAGGCAAGGAGAATACTTTACCGGTGATCATTTCCACTGAGCTTTCAAGTGACGAAGAGCAGAAGTTGGTGAGTGTGCTTGAGGAACACAAAGAGGCGATCGGTTGGACTATAGCTGACATCAAAGGGTTGAGTCCCTCAATTTGTATGCACAAGATTTTGATGGAAGACTACAAGTCGTTCCGAGAAGCCCAACGCCGCCTAATTCCACCCATGATTGAGGTAGTGAAAAAGGAGATTCTCAAACTCCTTGATGCAGGTATTATCTACTCAATATCTGATAGCAAATGGGTGAGTCCCGTTCAGGTAGTGCCCAAAAAGACGGTTTTAACTGTGGTAAAAAACATCGAAGGTGAGCCGGTGCCTACTCGAGTCCAAAATGGATGGAGAATATGTATCGACTATAGGAGGTTAAATTCATCTACTCGTAAAGATCACTTTCTGCTACCTTTTATTGGCCAAATGCTTGAGCGGTTAGTGGGTAAATCTCACTATTGTTGTCTTGACGGCTATTCAGGTTTCCACCAAATTGCAGTAGCACCGGAGGATCAGGAGAATACTACTTTTACATGCCCATTCAGTATGTTTGCCTATAGGCGTATGCCTTTCGACCTTTGTAACACACCCGCTGCTTTCCAACGATGCATGATAAGTATATTCTCTGAATATGTTGAAAATATTATTGAGGTTTATGGATTATTTAACTGTTTATGGTAATTCGTTTGATGAGTGTTTGAACAATTTGACCAAAATTTTGAAAAGATGCATCGAGACTAACCTTGTTTTAAATTATGAAAAATGTCATTTTATAGTTAGTCGCGGTCTTATTTTGGGTCACATTGAAAAATGTCATTTCAAGAAGTTAATTTTCAACAAATAAATCCAAAACTTTTTTTTTATACAAAAAAATGAACAAAAAGAAATTACGATTCTTCTCACCGTAATCAAAGTAAAACGAACAAATTAAACCAACAAAAATTAAACCATTTCCATTCCAAAAAGATTTATTTCCTAAAAAGATATCGACATGTTTTTATTTAGTTTTTAATTGTATTACTGAAATTTAAAAATTACTTTTAGACTATATACTTTTTTGAACTGTTATAAAACCATTGGATTTATGAAGATTTAATTAAAAGAATTCAACTATCGAAAACCAGTATGAAACCATCTTAATAAAAACTGTTAATTTCAGTAATATTTAATAATGAAGAAAAATGAAATTATGATAAATAAATAAACTTATTAAAGATTGTTATATTCTTTTTAAACAAAACTCAGAAAAAATATAATTTATATTTTATACATGAAACGATTAACATTCTTCAATTATTATGTAAGGTCAATTTACCTGTTCCATTCAATGACACGCATATATAAACACAGGGTGTTATTATATGTATTCTTTGGAGTCAATTTATACATTAACAATATAAAAATAGACGTATGGTTTTAAAGTATATGAAAAAGACATTAAAGTATTTATTTGGTAAAAAGATTTAGAGAAAAATTTAAAAATTTATTTGTTAAAAAAAATTAAAGATTTATTTGTTAAAAAAATTTCAGGGACTTAATCATTAAAAATCAGATAATTTGTTGGGTTTTTTTTTACTTTTCCCAATTTTTTATCACATTAACATGTTTTTATAGGTTAAAAGAATGTATTTAACCGGTTTTAGAAAGTTTAAGGGTTTACTCATTCAAAAAAATAGTTTAAGAACTTAATCATTCAAAATCTGATAGTTTGTTGGGTTTTTTCAGACTTTTCCCTAAATTTAAACATGCAACTTTATAAATTGTACTTATGTATCATTATTTGTAATCTTGAATTATATGTCACATGCATCAAAAAAAATAGTTTTTAAGTCTTTGTCTTAAATGCTTTATAATACAATATAAATATAGATGATAAAATATTACATATATAATTTTTATAAAATAAGGTTGTGTAGGCAGGGACGGATGCATAAAATTTTTCATACGGTGGCACCACATAATTAATATAATAAAATATAGACCCAAAATACATTTACAAAAAATATTGTTTTTATAAATTTGTACCCGACGCATCTTCATCTTATGAAAACGGTCAATATATAGTTATATACCCAAAAATAATTACAAAAAGTATGTAAACAACTCCTAAATTTGTCCTCGACGTGTCTTCATCTTTTGGAAACGATCGATGACATCTTCAGTCTTAACCTTAGCATGTGCTTCCTTTTCTATGTCACAAATGAGAGCCGCATTCAAAAAGTCATCACCAATTCGATTACGTAGATCTGTCTTGACAAGCTTCATCGCCGAAAAACATCTTTCAACCGTAGTGGTTGCGACGAGCAAAACCAGTATTAGCTTCAATAATCGGTAGACTAAAGGATGAGAAATATGTTTTCTTGTTGCCACCATCAATCTAGCAAGGTCAGCAATGCCGTTTAAGTTGGCAAATCTAACATCATTATAAATAGAATGATAGTAGATGTCAAGTTCGTACTCGAGAATGATCCTTTCTTTGTCATCAAAATCACGTGGATACATCTGACTCAACTTCAATAGGCTTGATTTGTTAAACTGAGAAAATGAATTGTGTGGATTCAAAGCTGCCATGTTTTGAAGCAAGTCGGTGCTTATCTCACAAAAGCGATCGCCAAACTCTCGAATCTGCATATCCAAAACCATGTTGAATATATCATAATTATAATGATGTCGATTGCTAATGTTCATCATCTTCCTTGGATTTCTTGTATTAACATAACCTTCCGCCATATCCAACTTCACAATCTCATGTTTATCACAAAAAGAGTAACATTTCTTCAAAACTTGATCAAATTCATTTTCTCTTAGCATTTGCAATTGGGCTTTGGTTGTTCCTATCAAATCAACCGCTTCCAAGATGTCTTGATCTTTCCTTTGAAGAGCTTGAGACAATGAATTTGTTAACCCTAAAACGGTTAATATTAAGTGGATGTAAAACACAAATTCAAAAGTCTTGAAGTATGATAAAAGACCACTCGCTTGAAGTCGGGTAGCTCCATTATCACCATCATCTTCGACATATTCAAGCACCTTCTTAACCTCCGGAAACAAAGAAATCAAACTCGTAATTGTTTTAAGATGAGAATTCCATCGTGTATCTCCAGCTCGTACAAGCGAAATCTCTTGGTTTAACCCCTTGCCGGTCTCAATTTCGTCATTTCCAATTTCTTCTTGAATTCTATCTTTGTGACTTTCTCGTAGCATATCTTTCCGTTTGCAAGAAGAGTTCACCACAGTAACAACCAAGGCTAGCAAATCAAAATAGTCCTTAACACCATCATGTTTTTTTGCAACCGCTACAACTACTAACTGAAGTTGATGGGCGAAACAATGTATATAGAATGCCGACTCATTATCATTCAAGATCAAAGCTTTCAACCCATTAAACTTGCCACTTATATTGCTAGCACCATCATAACCTTGTCCTCTTACCTATTTCAAAGATAGATTTTGGAATTTAGGACTTAGGAGATTAACCAAAGATTCAATGATATATTTAAGACATAAAGTAAATAAATTACCTTTGTGAAACTCAAGCCATTTTTTGCAAATAAGGCATCAGGTGCAGATTTAAGACTTAAGGCAGATGTATCCATCACATGAACAACGCCAATAAATCTCTTTTGAACAATTCCATATTTGTCAACAAACCTCAAAACCACGGCCATTTGTCTCTTTTCTAGAGACATCACTAGACTCATCCACCAACAAGGCAAACACATCATCTCCAATTTCCCCCATGATTGATATCAACACTTCTTCCGCAAAGCAAGTAACAAGATCTTTTTGAATCGTTGGAGATGTCAGTTGATTGTTCTTTGGCGCATTTTGTAATATAACCTTCTCAATATCACTATTTGTCCTTCCAATCAACTTTAAAGTCCCTAAGAAAAGCCCTTTATACATAGAATTTTCGGACTCATCGTTTCCACGAAATGATAAACCGTTGGTGGGTCTGAAATGTGCTAAGGATGGATACTACTGCTAGACTTAAAGATTAATATTGGTGATTACATTAATACTGCAAGATGAAATAATTACTACTGCTAGTAGAATTACTACTGCTTGAAGAGTTAGTACTGCTAGAAGAATAGTTAGTACTGCTTGGAGAGTTAGTACTGCTAGTAGTTAGTACTGCTTGAAGATTACTACTGCAAGAGAAGAATTACTACTGCAAGCATGGTTAGTACTGCTGAGGATGTTAATGATGCTGAAGATTAATGTTGCTCATGTTGATAATGATGACTTGGAACGAAAGACTAGGAGTTGGAGATAAAGATGAAGATAATTATGGAATGGATTATGAAGATCAATTTTGTTTTGATAATTATCTTGTAATTAGTTCTGTATATATATTCTAGATATAGTTGTTTATAGTTATATACATTCAGAATACGTTCGTTTAGAGAGAATTAACCTCAAGGTTCTTTGTAGTCCTTTCAATAGAGAAGTATTGAACGTCTGTTAAGTCTGTTCAACAGATTGAGGTTTTGTTTGTAATCATTAAGTTAAATCAATATAACTTGTGATTTGAGTTCATACACTGTTTGATTGATTTACTGTTAAAGTGTTTTTCCGCGACTTCTTTAACATAAGTTTCTGAGTGTTTATTAAATTCTTGTTTCGAATTTCGATCCTGACAAGTGGTATCAGAGCATAAGGAACTCAGAAATCAATAATCATCATAAACAGAATCCAGAGGCAAACATTGATGGCTGAGGTTACAGAGTCTTCAAGTACTGCAATTCCCACTGAGGTAAAATCTAACCTTTGCTCTAAAGCATGTCTTGAAACTGTTAAAAAATACAGGGATCAGAATCAGAGCATGTGTGATGACCTTAAAAGGTGGGAGAAAGATAGAAGAGAGTATATTGTGATAGTTGAGAATTTTGAAGAACAAATTAAGGCATACCAGGCCAATGAACTTCAACATTCATATGATACCAACTACTGGAAGTGGGAGAAGAATCAGTTAGAGATTAAGCTAGAGAAGGCTAAAGAGGAATGTGAGAAAATAAGGAGTAAATTTGAGAAGGCTAAATTAGATATTGAGAAATATTCCAATGCTTCTAAAGCAATGGACTCTTTACTCAAAACTCAAGTTCATGACAAACTGAGAAGAGGAATAGGCTACAACACCACCCCTCCACCATACAACAATAACTACATTCCACGTTGAGGCAAATTCTGAAGAAGAGAACTCTGAGGGTAAGAATAAGGAAGACCATAAAGATATTCCTTTAGAAAACCACATTCTTACAAATGAGAGAGGGGGTAAACCATTTATCAAGAGTGATAAAGTGGAGATGTCCAAGACAGAGAAAGAGACTGTTAAGAGTGAGAAAGCTAAGACCTCCAGGAAAGGAAAAGAAAAGGTACAGGGAGTTCACTACATGCAAACCTCTGTTGTAAATCCCTGTACTTGTCAACAGAACAAGCCCCATAAACATGATAAAATAAGGGGAAATCAGAGAAACAAAAATAATCAGTGGGCTCAAAAACAGGGAATTGATCTAAGCAATGTCAATAGACCAAAGCCTTGTTTTATTTGTGGCAAGTTAAATCATATAGCCAAACACTGTTATTTCAATCCTATTAACCAAAGATTTTCTTTTCAAAGACAAACACAAAATTCAGTTGGTTATAGGAAGCAATCAAGAAATCACATGGCTGCTAATATGAGAACAGTACCAATGAAAACTGGGACTGCAAAATCTCATATTCAGAATAAGTTTGCTAAATCAAAAGAAAATACTCCAAACAAGTCAAGGAGTAACTCACAAAACAAGAAAGCAAACAACTTTGTCAAGATTTGGGTTCCAAAAGTCAAGAAACCTGTTAGTACTGCTACCTCAAATAGTACTGCTAACAGAAATAGTGCTGCTGATAGCAATACTACTGCTGACCAAGTTAGTACTGCTAACCAAGTTAGTACTGCTAACCAAGTTAGTACTGCTAACCAAGTTAGTACTGCTAACCAAGTTAGTACTACTAACAAGGATAGTGCTGCTACCAGTGTTAATGTTGCCAAGCCCATAATTTTGACAAAGTATTCCAGCCATGAGATTCCTAAATCTGATCATCTCATCCAGACTAAGATTACTGATTATAAATATGTTGATGAGAAAGGGCAACCCAAGACCACTTTGGCTTGGTTCCCCCTAGAAACTAACTGTTTTATCTAGTGTGCAGGGCAACCAACAGCTCAAGAAGAAGAGCATTTGGCATGTAGATAGTAGTTGCTCTAGGCACATGACAGGTAACATGGACTACCTTCAAAATTTCAAAAGATGTGATGGAGGACATGTTGTTTTTAATGACAATCCAGCAGGAGGTAAGATAAGTGGCAAAGGTATGGTTTCAGATTACTTTGTTGAATTGGATACTTAGTACTTCTAGTTAAGTTAATACTGCTCTCACTATTACTCCTTCTGACAGTTCAAATATGGTTAAGTGTAACACCCTAAAAATAGGGATAACAAAAATCCGAAAAACGGACATGAGGTATACTAAAATTGCCATAGCAAGAGCCTCCCAAAGATGGGGAAAAATACACAAACCTGTTTAAATACAATTGTAATTTAAACGGACGATATATAGCGACCAACAATCCCAAATCTAAATGCTAAGGGTTAAAATACACACGGGGTCATTTATAAACCAAAATAGTTCTTCTACAAATAATAAGTCCAAACGCCACAATCCCCAAGCTCTCACCCAATCACTATGCCAGCTTAGAGCCGACACCGTTAGAACCTGAGATACACATCGACATCAAACAAGTGTTAGGCCAAAAAGCTTAGTGAGTTGAACAAGTAAAATCATGTCAGAAACAGTTACAGTTCTTATTAGCAGTAAACAAATAATCACGTAGATGTGGAGTCAACGGGAGCGACCCATATCTCCAATCCGGTTCACCCAAAGAGGCAATGCACCTTGAAGCCACTTTCCCTGGCAGCCCAAAGGTCTGACACGCACTGGGGACTACCGCCTTTGGAAATTCCCCGACGGCGGAGGTCTAGGTACATAGGAGACTACCGCCTTAGGAAATTCTCCAAATGTCACCCACCTACATTCCTATAGTGAATCACAGACTTGGTTCGTCCACATAATGCATTTAGGAGGTCTCAAAGATGTGTTTCAACCCGTTAGTCATTCGGGTATCAACCAAGAACACCATATTACCATCCTAAGCATGTAAATCCATCATATGACATGAATATCCACATAGCCACGCTGTAGATACAATAACACCAAGAGTGTATTCCGAATGGAAATCATCATGTTATACCAAACATATATTCCTTAATCATGTCGAATACCCATTGTGGGCACACATAATGTAAATCCCCAAATAATTACACAACATAGAGTAAATCATGGGATGATACTTCATATACATATATCTCACATAATCTCATGGAAATACCATCAAATACTTAAACCCGTAAAGATGACCATTTTGAGCAAATATGCGATAATAACAACAATTAAACAAATATGATGTGTATCCAGTTTTAACAAAAGTTTAGTAAACTCACTTTGCTAGATTTAGGCTAAATCTAGATTTCACCCAACGAGCTCTTTTGAAGAACACTTGGATTCTCATAACAAAACTTCCAAAACCTAAATCCATACATATTCAACCACAATTAAACATAATCAACCACAAAGAATCATTTCCCAAACCATATACATGGATACCTCAACTAATACCGAAACCCTAACTTCCATAACCGAAGGGGATAGAAGATTACCTTAACCCAAGCTTGAATTCACCAACCAAAACACTTCTAGTTCACCAAAATGGTTACAAACCTTCAATCTATGAAAGGGAGAACAAAGGGTGGATGAAACCCTAGAAAACTTTGGGGAAGAAGATGAATAGGGAGAGATGAGAAGCTTACCACCACCAAATACTCTAGTATACTTCAATAGACTTCCAATATCTTGCCATAACCTTGAAACTATCTCAAAAACGAAACCGTAGCAACTTGAATTTCCCAAATCGGAGCTACGATGAGAAAGTTATGACCAAATGAAGAAAAACCGATTTATGCACTGCAGGTCCGTCGCGATAGTGACTCGCGACAGTGCCCTGTCACAATCGCAAGGCAGGGTCGCACGAAATGTACCGAAAGTCCTAAACACTGTTTCGGCCGTAACTTCTTCGTTATAGCTCCGTTTTCGCTCCGGAAAGAACCGTTGGACTCGTAATTGAATCATTCATCCATCTAAACTATAAAATCAAGGATTCAAACCCAAAATAAAATATCTTATTTTTCCTTAATATATCGCTTTCGGTATTAACTTGAAATGATACCCTTCGAAAATTGGGGTGTTACAATCCTCCCAACCTTAAAAGAGATTTCGTCCTCGAAATATGGTACCAACCGAGAACCCAACATAGCATTTGGAAAGATCGATTGATTTCCCATAAAAAAATGCCTCCACGAAACCTTACCTCATATACGAACACAATTACATCCCGGTCAAGGTTGTTACTGCACTTCTCGTAAAGAGTCATCACAATTCAATCCCAAGGTTCGACATAACTCACCGATGACGGAATGGACATCAAGTCCTCGCTTGATCATTTTCTTAACCATTAATACCCGGTCGCCTCCCAACCTTATGTTGCTCATATTACCTCAAGGGTAAGTTACGACCTTCTTTAGTCATTACCACCAAGAATACCTCAAAGCAAACCTTTCCCTTAGATACCTCTAAATACGACGCATCAAAGTCTCTTCAATAATCGATTTGTACTTAAAGTCTACCTCAACATTCTCACCAAATGTCTCCAATAAACATTACCACTACTCTCCCACCATGCACTCAAGTATCGATTTCCAAATCAGCGAAAGTCCTGACAATTATCAAAATAACAATGATTGATTTCTTAATGATCAACATCTAATTTCCTTAAGTTTACCGCTCGTTCTGCAGACGCACCAGATCTAACGGAAATACTTTGAATCACACCAACAGTTATTGTCCTCAACATAGAGTGTCGACACCTATCCTCGGAATGACCATCATGTAAACGTGGGTATACTACCAAATATTTCATTCCCGATTAGCAATGTCAATTCAAAGTTGACACCTACTCTTGGAAGTAGTCACCCAAATCCAACATCCTTACCAGTCAACCATAACGTCATCATTATTCACGAATACCCAACAATATAGTACACCCCCGACACATAGCATGCCGTCATACCAAATTCCCACAATTCCAAAACCGACCATATTCAAACAACCGAACACGATTTTAATCTTTAGGTTTAACGAAGCATAAAGATCGTTACTTAACTAACTGGGAGAAACACATGTCTAACGCCTCAAACTCCGAAGACTCTTTTAGTCCTTAATATAGACTTCTACACGAGGGGGCTTACACCTATAGCCCAATGAATTCAAGGTTTCTCACACTACCATGCCAATTTGAAATTTATAAAACTCTCAAATACATAAGTTTTGTAACAATTAAACGTACGGTGAAAATACACTATCGTGCATTCGATAGGTTTCAAAATTGATCACCCATGCCACACATGTAAAACCATTTTTCAAAATTCATTTGATCAGTACTTATCCTAATAGAACGATAACGAAAGATGCGTAACAAAATTTTCAAACGGACTACCAGGTCCTAGTATGCATCAATTTATGCTATGCATATGAAAGTAACTTTCCGTCCTATAACATGTGCAATAAAAGTTTGTACAACTCCCAAAACTGTAACAAAGACAACATGCAAACCGGAAATTCATTTCATGCATTTCGGAAAACCCCTATCAGTAAAATCAATAACTGAAATATGTTCTGGGCAAAAGTTCCATCCGAAATAACATAAATCTTTTATACGATTACTCACACCAACAGTATAATTTATGTAAAGAACGAGAAATAGTTTCACGTACTAAAACAGTGTATAACAAGACTTTCATACAAAACTACAGAAGGGAAATTCACAAAATCGAACCCCAAAATTTCTGCAAATGAACCATGAAATGTCATTAAATAAAACTTCCCATAGTGACTCGCATACATCGGTTTATTCCCCAAAATTTAGTAAAGACATATGCATGTGATTTGAGCAATTGTAAGAGTAATTTAGTTTAATTCCAAACTGTATAAATAAAATGTTTGCAAAATCCAAGACCACATGATCATAATATCGAACTCTTAAAGTTTTCTCTCTTTTAGTCACAATGCGGCATGAAATAAGATTTCACAACAAAACTTGCATGCGACCGTTTATTTCACAAAGCTAGTAGATTGATATGCGTATGCACCCGGTTAAACACATGAAATAATTTGTGTCATTTTCGAGTTCAAAGCCAAATATAAACATGCTCTCATCGTTCTAAAACATTGGCTAAAATACCATGACGAAAATTTCCAATAAAATATGCATATATGATATGTGCAACTGAACTGTTCCCACTAAACTCAAAAGGAAACAATACCACTGTTTTTAAACCGGACCAATTTCTTCAAGACTCCATTTAGTTAAAACCGAGCCAACGACCCAACAGTTTACGTAAATACCCAATGAAAGTCGATATAAATATTGAAACACATTTGACTAGCTATTATGCAAACGTGACCAAAAGTATAATCAACTAAAATCTCATCGCTGGTTGAGACAAACCATTTTTCAAATGAACTCATACTCTTATGTTTTCAAAATGCCTCATAACACAATAATATGCATTTCTGAAAAGGTTCATAAAATTAAATACACCAAATGACCCTTACGTCAAATGAACTCCAATTATATATGTAAAATCATCAAAGAAACATCTCAACATGATTTATTTACCAGAATACCCAAAGATTCCGAAATGGATGTCTCGATATGTTCATAAAACTAAACATTTCCAAAATAACCAAAACTTCTCATTAATTGAAACAAAATGTTTTCCAAATGAACTCTTTCTCTTCACGTTGCCAAAATGACTCATAGTTCAATGATATGCATTTTCCAACGGTTTATAAAATTTATATGCATCAAATGGACAATTAAATATCCAAATTATAGCGGCCGACAACGGGGAATATCCGTATCCGTTGAGAGTGAAAGAGCACGAAGTATGCCACTCCTACAACGTTCATCGTGTGACACCTAGCGATATAAAAGTCCAAGTGTCCCTACGAATCCTTGACAAGTTTCACCCAAGAGACGAGATACCTTGATACCACAAAGGACACCCGAAAGGCCCGGCACGTCCGGGGACTACAACCGAGGAAATTCCCCTACGGCGGAGATCTAGGCACCCACCCACACGGTGTCGCCCTAGACTACCTCCTCCTAGTGCCTACTTGTCAAGTTTGGTCATAAAACATGAGTCCCGGAGTCCAACCCCGTACCACCCAATTGACCATCAATTAAGACTGACTCATGTGCCTATGGATCCAATGCAACACAGTCTAAAAATATGCGACTACACATGAATGACAAAAGCACTCGAGCCTGTAATGATTATAAATATGAAATGAAATGCATTAAGATGTACATCATAAATTATATTCTAAATTGAGCCATTAAAACTGGACAAATGTCCTCAATACTCTTTAAGTCGACACCAAGAGCTAAAATGCTCAAAATCCATTTGACCACAATTATCGGTCCCCCAAATAATGAAATGTCTTTAAACAACGTTTACGAAGACAGAAACTTCAAAGACGAGATTAACCCCAAAACTCAATACATAATGGGACCAAAGAATTTCAAAAGGGTTTATGAATGCAAATACGCCAAAATGCATATAACATGTAATAGACTTTATTTGTACCAAAAATTACCAAGATGCATAAGTCATGAAATGGACTCTATTTGTACAAAATCCCAAAATGTTATAATCATGCTATTACTTATCAAGATGTCCAAATTCCAAATATGAGTATTTTATGGAACTAAAATAAGCCAAGTATATCAAATATGAAAACTCATTAAAATACTCACACTTTGACAAATACCAAGTAAAATACATTTTTACTTCAAAATATTTAGAACTTATCAGTAGTTAACCATCTCATGTAAAACACTTTAAAATAACCATTTTGGCATGTACACCATTTTAACAAATCAACTTGAACTCACGCTCCTCGACTTCTATAGTTACACTATCGTCAACCAGATGTTCAACGTCTTTAGGCAAAAATCACAATATTCATAGGTTCACCTCACAAATTCCCCTCGAATACATCGATTCAAAAAGCCTATGGTTCTAATCCAACCAAATAATCCGATTCAAAACTGTTCAGTTAATGCGATCACCATACTTACCGTTACTCTAAGTAACGAATAATAAAATCATCATTTTTTCTAATAGTTACCCATTCAGAAACTTTCTTACTACTCCAACGGTCGACACACCAAGGCAGTTCGTACAAGCACGATGATGAATAAGAAGGAGATTAACATAATTGAATACGAAGGAAACGTACTACTCGTCTACCAAATATCATAACGTTAGAAAACCAAGCACAAGAGAACGTACTACTACCTTACCAATTGTCACAGTAACGGCATTTCAAGTACCATCACGTATAAATATCCTCATAATAACATTAGCTAGGTGAGATTATGAACATATAATACATAAATGTTCTCGTTACCATCGCCACAACGCTTGATAACCATAGTTTCCGTCGACTCTAAGACTAACCCATCTTAGAAATTCTACCCATCTCACAATCATTGCTTAACATACTCAGTCTAAGTCTAGACATCTTACATTCATGCCTAATTCACTTAAACTAGAGCTCTGATACCAACTTCTAACACCCTAAAAATAGAGATAACAAAAATCCGAAAAACGGACATGAGGTATACTAAAATTGCCATAGCAAGAGCCTCCCAAAGATGGGGAAAAATACACAAACCTGTTTAAATACAATTGTAATTTAAACGGACGATATATAGGGACCAACAATCCCAAATCTAAATACTAAGGGTTAAAATACACACGGGGTCATTTATAAACCCAAATAGTTCTTCTACAAATAATAAGTCCAAATGCCACAATCCCCAAGCTCTCACCCAATCACTATGCCAACTTAGAGCCGGCGCCGTTAGAACCTGAGATACACATCGACACCAAACAAGTGTTAGGCCAAAAAGCCTAGTGAGTTGAACAATTAAAATCATGTTAGAAACAGTTACAGTTCTTATCAGCAGTTAACAAATAATCACGTAGATGTGGAGTCAACGGGAGCGACCCATATCTCCAATCCGGTTCACCCAAAGAGGAAATGCACCTTGAAGCCACTTTCCCTAGCAGCCCAAAGGTCTGACACACACCGGGGACTACCGCCTTTGGAAATTCCCCGACGGCGGAGGTCTAGGTACATAGGAGACTACCGCCTTAGGAAATTCTCCAAATGTCACCCACCTACATTCCTATAGTGAATCACAGACTTGGTTCGTCCACATAATGCATTTAGGAGGTCTCAAAGATGTGTTTCAACCCGTTAGTCATTCGGGTATCAACCAAGAACACCATATTACCATCCTAAGCATGTAAATCCATCATATGACATGAATATCCACATAGCCACGTTGTAGATACAATAACACCAAGAGTGTATTCCGAATGGAAATCATCATGTTATACCAAACATATATTCCTTAATCATGTCGAATACCCATTGTGGGCACACATAATGTAAATCCCCAAATAATTACACAACATAGAGTAAATCATGGGATGATACTTCATATACATATATCTCACATAATCTCATGGAAATACCATCAAATACTTAAACCCGTAAAGATGACCATTTTGAGCAAATATGCGATAATAACAACAATTAAACAAATATGATGTGTATCCAGTTTTAACAAAAGTTTAGTAAACTCACTTTGCTAGATTTAGGCTAAATCTAGATTTCACCCAACGAGCTCTTTTGAAGAACACTTGGATTCTCAAGACAAAACTTCCAAAACCTAAATCCATACATATTCAACCACAATTAAACATAATCAACCACAAAGAATCATTTCCCAAACCATATACATGGATACCTCAACTAATACCGAAACCCTAACTTCCATAACCGAAGGGGATAGAAGATTACCTTAACCCAAGCTTGAATTCACCAACCAAAACACTTCTAGTTCACCACAATGGTTACAAACCTTCAATCTATGAAAGGGAGAATAAAGGGTGGATGAAACCCTAGAAAACTTTGGGGAAGAAGATGAATAGGGAGAGATGAGAAGCTTACCACCACCAAATACTCTAGTATACTTCAATAGACTTCCAATCTCTTACCATAACCTTGAAAAGCTCTCAAAAACGAAACCGTAGCAACTTGAATCGCCTAAATCGGAGCTACGATGAGAAAGTTATGACCAAATGAAGAAAAACCCGATTTATGCACTGCAGGTCCGTCGCGATAGTGACTCGCGACAGTGCCCTGTCACAATCGCGAGGCAGGGTCGCGCGAAATGTACCGAAAGTCCTAAACACTGTTTCGGCCGTAACTTCTTCGTTATAGCTCCGTTTTCGCTCCGGAAAGAACCGTTGGACTCGTAATTGAATCCTTCATCCATCTAAACTATAAAATCAAGGATTCAAACCCAAAATAAAATATCTTATTTTTCCTTAATATATCGCTTTCGGTATTAACTTGAAATGATACCCTTCGAAAATTGGGGTGTTACATTAAGTATGGTTACTACTGCTAGGTGGTTTATACTGCCAGTGCAAAGTTACTACTGCTTACCTTATTTCTACTGCTAGTCTGTGTTAATGCTGCTGGTATGTGTTACTACTGTTAATCTGTGTTAATGCTGCTGGTATGTGTTACTACTGCTTATATGGATTAGTACTGCGGGCTTGTTAATGCTGCTAGGATACTTAGTATTGCTCTTAACTGAATCCATTATCATATAAATACCCTCTTTGACCGCCAAAATCCAAACGAATCTTTGAATTTCCTACGAGTGTTCTTTCTCTCTCTTTCTCTCGAATTCTTACTTACCAGTGCGTAACCCTAGTTTCGACTAATCGATCACGAAGATGGCAGGACTGGTGTTCGTTGATGATCACAATGAGTTGGAAATGCTACAGAAACCCAAGCAAGCAGAGGGTTTTCATCAGATTGTGGATTTCCTAAAATCCTCACACATCACCTACGCATTAACTGTCAATCCCACAATCTATGTGGAACTCATGCAACAGTTCTGGGCAAATGCGTCCATCCAGAATGAGGAAGGCAATTAGGTCATTCACTCAAGGGTTTGTGATAAACCCATCACCATCACAGAGGAATGCATACGCACTCATCTACGACTAGATGATGCCTCAGGTATTACCTCTCTGTCCAAGGAAAATCTCTTCCAATCAATTAGTCGAATGGGGTATGAAGGTCCCACTGAGGTGTATAAGTTCTTTAAAAGCAAATTTTCACCTCAATAGAGATTTTTTGTTCATACCCTTCAACATTGTATTTCTAGAAAAACAACTGGATGGAGTGAGTTCAGCAGTACCTTAGCTTATGCTCTAGTCTGCTTAGCTACCTCTAGAAAGTTTAATTTTTCTCAAATGATTTTCAATGATTTAATGTCAAACCTGGATACCAAAACCAAAAGCTTTTATATGTATCCAAGGTTTGTGCAAGAAGTACTAAATAATGAATTGACGGATTTACCCTCTTTTAATGAGGTGTATGTACCAAAACCTCCCAAAGGGAAGGTATTCTCCAACATGAAAAGACCAAGTAAGGACTTTTCTGGACAAGAGACACCATTGTTCTCTACAATGATGGTTATGTCTCATTCCCATGGTGAGGCATCAGGGTCACAGCCCACATATGACCACCCAACTGATGACCTACCCACACCATTCAATTCTATTAATACTCCTCAGATCCCTATTGTCAAGCCAAAATCCCCCATCACCAAAACATATATAAGGAAAAAGGTACAGAAGGTTCCTTCCCTTCTTGTATCTTCACCCCTAAAGCCTACAAGCCCTCTGATGGAGCATTCTCCATCAGAGAATATCCAAAGGGAAACCATAGGGGTGTCTCCCAACCCCAAGAAGGTGCTCTATAAGGAGAAGGATGAGCATGTGGGCAGCAAGGCTCACACTACTGCTTCTACACAAGGTGTAGGACAGGACAGTATGAACATACTTAAGACCTTCCCCACGACAACTTTAGATGAGCAATCATCTAAAGGTCCCAGGTGCCAAGAAACCACGGGGGTAGAAGGTGCTTCTGCTAGGCAGAAGGCCTCTATTAAAAGATCCAAGGATCCTTCAAAGGTGGTAAACACACCTAAAGGAGGTGAGGACAGATATAACTACGAAGAATTGATGGACACACTTGGTACAATTAGTCTGGAAGTTCATAATCAAGATCTGGAAATAAAAGAGATGAAGAAGGTGATTATCTCTCAACAAGAACAGATAGTCAAATTGAAGAAAATGGTTCTAAGGTTGGTGCACAAAAAGAAGAAAAAGCAGTATGTATTGAAGAAAAGGGGAGATGTAAATGATGCTTTCAAAAAGGGGGAGAGTCAAGCTGAAGTTGAAAAGCAAAGCCCTGTTGGCATGGAATCTCATTTTGAGGGGGAGTTGAAAAGTGAAGCAGAAAAGAAAGAAGCAGCAGAAACAGCAAAAGAAGTAGAAACTACATCAGCAGCAGAAACTATTGTGAAAGCAACAGTAAATGAGGCAGAAGCAGAAACTGAACAAGAAGTAGTAACAACAACAGTAGAAATAGAGAAAGTTGCAGCTGAAACAGGTATGTCTGCAGAGGAAATAGAAATTGCAGAGACTCTAGTGAAGGCAAAGACTGACACTCCCAAGGCTACTCAAAAGGCTAAGTGAGTGGTAATCAAAGAAGGTGGTTCAGAGAAGAAAAGAAAGGAAGTTAGTGAGACATAGATCAAGAGGAAAGGGAAAGAAAAGGTGGTTGAATTTGTGAAGCCATCAAAGAAATCATCACAAATAGCCCTGGATGAAGAGTTAGCAAAGAAGCTGCAAGAAGAGATGGAAAAGGAGGAAGAAATCCAATCTGCAAAAGACAGAGATATTGCTTTAGATTTGTCTACTAAGCTTAATGAGGAATTTCAAAGGAGTATGAAGACTGTTGTTGCTGCTAAGGAAGTTACAAAGAAGGCATCAAGGCAAAGGTTGTTATTAAAGACAAGACAAAGACAACCATCTAAAACATTCCTAGCCAATCAAGAAAGAAGGAAAATGATAAACTTTCTGAAAGGAGCTATTGGAGTTCCTGAAGGAATGTTTACAAGTATGTCATTTGGAAGAATAGAAGAGCTATACAAAAAGGAGATGGCCAAGCTGAAAGGGGATTTCACTCAAAGGGTTGAGGTTGAAAGAAAGACATGATCTCAACATACAACAGCCTTTCCCTGATAGTGAAGAAGGCACTCCTATCAAAGACGAGGCAGAAGTGAAGAAAGAAGAGACCTTAGCTCAAAAGATTGGAGCCATTAAAAGAAAAAAAGTCCATTGCCACCAAGCCAAAGGCAAAAAGGACTAGGACTGAAGAAGGAAAGAAAGAGCTAGGAAGTGAACAAATGGAAGCTGAACCTTCTGCAGAGCAGCAGGAACAAACAGAAGCAGATGTTCAATCTCAAGAGCAAAGACCAGAGCAAACAAGCCAACAATCTTCAGATCAGCCTAGACAATCAGATGAGCAGGTGAATTTGTACATGACTATGACCAATGAAGAACCTATTCAAGCTGACCCTATCTCAATGAAAGCACCAGAGATTATTCATTGGGATACTCTGAAGGATAACAGAAAAGAATATTTCAGAATCAAGAGAATGGGTGATCAGTTTGAGGTTTATGCAACTTGGGGCAAAGTAATCAGAAGTTGTTCCAGAGCTGACTTGGAAGAAATGTACAAAGTTGGGATAAAATTGTATGAGACTGTGTTGCAAGGGACAGAAATGAACTTAATCAAGATAGCCATGGAGTACTTATGCATGATGTTTGAGCCTGAAAGAGTGTAGCATAGGATCAAAGATTTACATCATGAATATGGATTTAAAAAGATTGATCATTGGATGCTATTTGAAAATTGTGGAGTCTACATGATTACAATTGACAAAAGCTATCATGAGTACTTCTTGGTGGATAAGGTGTATGACCACAACAAGGCAAAGCTGCAAGGGATGCTGAATGCAAAGTTGGTCTGCCGGTTCTGAAATGGCAAGGATTGTGGTCAGAAGAACCATTAATCAAAGTCTGGGACTGGATCCAAATCTTGGGAATTGAATTGGAGTTTTGAAAGCATCATGAAGACCCTATGCTGAAGAACTTAACTTCTCAATTTGAAAAGTTAAGTTAGGGGGAGATTGTTGGGTCTGAAATGTGCTAAGGATGGATACTACTGCTAGACTTAAAGATTAATACTGCTGATTACATTAATACTGCAAGATGAAAGAATTACTACTGCTTGAAGAGTTAGTACTGCTAGAAGAATAGTTAGTACTGCTTGAAGAGTTAGTACTGCTTGAAGATTACTACGGCAAGAGAAGAATTACTACTGCAAGCATGGTTAGTACTGCTGAGGATGTTAATGCTGCTGAAGATTAATGCTGCTCATGTTGATAATGATGACTTGGAACGAAAGACTAGGAGCTGGAGATAAAGATGAAGATAATTATGGAATGGATTATGATGATCAATTTTGTTTTGATAATTATCTTGTAATTAGTTCTGTATATATAGTCTAGAGATAGTTGTTAATAGTTATATACATACATAATACGTTCGTTTAGAGAGAATTAACCTCAAGGTTCTTTGTAGTCCTTTCAATAGAGAAGTATTGAACGTCTGTTGAGCCTGTTCAACAGATTGAGGTTTTGTTTGTAATCATTAAGTTAAATCAATATAACTTGTGATTTGAGTTCATACACTGTTTGATTGATTTACTGTTAAAGTGTTTTTCCGCGACTTCTTTAACATAAGTTTCTGAGTGTTTATTAAATTCTTGTTTCGAATTTCGATCCTGACAACAAGTATCTACAAACTTCAACCGAAGCATTCAATCGCATGTGATACTCGGTCTTCATGAGTTCTGTTTGCTTATGAAGGGCAACAACAATTGATTGGTTTTGGTTAATCAAATCTTCACATTTTTTAAGTGCTTTATGGTGAAAACTATTAACCTCACCCTCATGAAGTGTAAGTCTATCCTTTTTACTCCAACTATTAAATCCATCCGTCACAAAAGCATATATCCCATGATTCCCACCTTGGTCTTTAAACAAGTAACAAGGCAAACAATATGCTCTATCTACTTTTACACTGTATTCCAACCATTGAAATCGATCAAACCAATTAACAACAAAACGTCTTGCTTTAGCCCCTATAACTTTGGTTGGGAACTCGTGACCTCGTGGTTGACAAGGCCCTCTAACAAAGTATTTCCGTCTAATTTCGTCTCTTTGATTTGGCTTATAAGATAAAATTTTAGGCCTATCTGATGGATCCCAAGAAAGATCGTTAATATCAATCGTATTGTTGGATGTATTACCGGTTGAAGAAGCTTTTCGTTTCAAAAACTTTTCCATAGCAACACTAAGTAATTAAGCAACAAACTGTAAAATCAATTAATTATAAGTCAATTAACTAAAGTAATCCAAATTCCAAAATCAATCCATGAAGGCAGTAGCATTTAGGCATGAACTATGAAGGCAGTAGCATTTAGGCATGAACGTTAGCCAAAATCCAAATTCCAAAATCAATCCAAATTCTAAATTATTGAAAATCACCAAAAAAAATAAAAATCAAGTGTTAATCTATGAGTTATGTTTGATCGATCCAAAAAGCAAAATCTAAAAGGCATTAAGACAGTAAGCAAGAAACTAAGAAAGTGTGAAATTGTATACCTAAACAAAATTCCCCATGAGATTTTGAGAAATCAGAAAACAGAGGGTGATTTTCTGAGTCACCGAGTTTTGATTTCTGAGTTTTCCACTTCTGAGTGACTGAGTTCGATCGACAAAGAGGAGGGTTTTGAGACTTTCGATTCAATGAAAATTTCCCGCTGCCACTGAGTCTGAGTGGTAACTCGTAAGACGTAAATCAGTAAAAATGTTTTTGGTTGGGCTTTGTGTTGTGGCTTGGGCTAAGTAAATCAATATCAAGTTAATCAACATAACACTTGGGTTGGGCTTTCACCTTTCAGATATCAAAATTCAGATTAGTAAATCAACATAATTATTGAACTTGGGCTAGAACAGATTAACAGAACTTGGGTTAGAATAAAAGTAAAGAATTGGGCTTTCATATTAGGATTTGGTGCACCTTTGAAGTTTCGAAAATAAATACGGTAGCACACTCGAAAACGATATGGTTGCACCTTTCACGAACGTAAAATTTTTACCCTTCGTCGGAGAAATGATACGATGGCACGTGCCACCGTCGCCACAAATGTAAGGAGCCGTTTGTTTTTTAAGAGGTCTAAAGTCTGAAGTCTTAATTTAGTTATGATTAATAAGAGGTGGTGTGTAAAAAGGTCTGAACGATTCAGACTTAAGAGACATTAAGGTGCCGTTTGTTATTTAAGAGGTCTAAAGTCTGAAGTTTTAATTTAATAATGATTAATAAGAAGTATTGTATAAAAATGTCTGAACGATTTAGACTTAAGAGAGATTAAGAGATTTTTTTAAAAAAACAAACAACCCTATGAGATTTGTTTAAAAAAACGTCCCTCCCTGTGTGCAGGTGAATTAAAAAAAAATCGATTAAATTGTTAATGTGGTAAATTAACCAATATAAAAATAGAAAATACGGTGAAAGAAAGTGTGGTTTAATTTAACCTAAAAGAATCAGCCGTCGCACTTTCATCTTCTCCATCGCCGCCTCACTTCAATCGTTTCTTTCTGCAAACTCTTGCTCCGAATCTGCATCTGCATTACATCGCCGCCGGCGATAAGTTCCGTCAAGTCTGTTCTTTTTCCGATCTGCATATCCACCTACTTTTTGAGTGTTTGGATCGGCCTAGCAACACACCAATTTATGCCATGGAAGATGTCGGAGCTCTCTCTGTTTGTACCGATTTGTTTTCTTTTCACAAACCTAGAAAAAAGAGAAGATCACATGGTGTTGATCTTGCTCTGATTGTTGGAATCGGTGGACTCGGAATTATATTTTCAAATTATAATCGTATGAAGGTATACTCTTATTCTTCGATTTAATTTTCAATTTAATTCATTTCATGTTGCAACTTTATATGATTGCTTTGAGCCTTTGATTTACACAAATTAGACCGGATTTATGAAGTACTATCACAAAATCAGAACATTTTTTTATTGTATCTAAAATTTTGCTTGTAAAATATTCCACTGTTGTTAAAAAGGGGTTTTTGTTTTGTGTAGTTTTAGTGCGTTATTAAGATTCAATGTGGATGTTTATCGTCATGATTTCTTATATAAGAAAGTGATCACTTTTACATCGTTACACTTATGAATTGTGAAAATTGCAACAATTTAATTTTGTGTATAAGTTTAGATGTCTTTCTGTGGTTTTTTATTTTGGTCGTATATTTTTGATAAATATGTTGGTTTGAAACAGGAAGAATGTATAGTATTAGCAAAATGAAATCATTACAGAATTTTTTTTAGATGTATCCTGTAGCTGTAGCTCCAACAGGAAGAATGGATAGTTTAACTTTTTAGATGCATCTTGTTTCAATTTTTATGGTAAGAGGAAATGCGTTATGAGGCTTTAGGGGCTTTTACCAAAAGCTAACAGGTTAGTGCTTTATGGGTCACTTATCTTACTCGGTGAGCATGACAATGACAGAAAATCTTATTAGGTAAGTGAGTAAGGTGACTCTTACGTAGTTAATGCTAGCTTACCGCGTAAGGTTGTTGCCTACTATGCCATTTTGATGGCTGAAAAAAGTTATGGGGTAATGTTAGTGAGAGTAGTGACTTTTACCACTAAGACCTTGTTTGTTTTTTTTTAAAAACCTCTTAATGGCTATTAAGTCTGAATCATTCAGACATTTTTTACACACCACCTCTTATTAATCATAATTAAAATAAGACTTCAGACTTTAGACCTCTTAAAAAACAAACGGCACCTAAGTGTTTGATAAACGACTCCAAGTTTTTGTGTTACTGTGACAACTGTCAAGTCTATGTCAAAAGGTTAGCTTCTGATTTAATAGAAAACAATTTATAGCGTTGTCACTCCTAGAAAATTTATTAAAGCCTTTAAGTTAAGAATTTCCTAAAAATACGGAAGTTGCGTAGAATACCCAGAACAGTACCGTGTCTGACCGTCACTGTCTTGAAATGCCAAAAATTAAGATTAAAGTCCAAAATCCATAAAATTTTAAAGCTATAAGGTTATAGTTAAGTTATTTTCATCATTTTGCATATTAGTTGTTTTTAGCAAAAATTGAGAATCGGGTATGACGGTTCTCAATTATATCTGATTTTTAGAAATTAGTCTACATTATATAATGTTTAAAAGTTTATTTTTTTTTATTAAAAAAAAAGAGAGTGATTAATCACCTATGACATGTGTCATCATCTAAATTTCTTTGATTAATAAATTAATTAATTTAATTATTAGATTAAAAAGGGTTTTATCTCATTTGAAAAACAAATTCTTCCACTCCCTCTCTTCACCATTCACGGCCGAACCATCACCACCACCATATCCATATCATTTTCAAAATTGAAGCTAAATCAAGAGTGGAATCAAGAAATTGGACATCAATTTGAAGATTAGAACAAAGTTTGAACATCAATTTCACAAGGTATCATCCAAAACCTACCTTTTTGTCTACATTTATGTATTTTCGGTTTTAACTTGAAATATTGAAATTATGCATGATGTGGTTATGGAAATTGGGTTTTTGTTCATGAAATGGATTACTTTTGGTAGATACAATGTTATGTTGCAAGTTTTGATTACAATTTCAAAGAAAGAAATTGGTTTTCCATCAAGAATCTTGGTTTGATGTTCATGCATATGTTCTTAAGATGGAAATTCTTAAATCCAAATGATTAAGAACATAAAAGTGATGTTTATATCACTTTAGTTAGTAGATTGTTCATATGGGTGATGGATGAGCATCTATAGATTACTATGAGTCCATAAACCATAAGGTTTTCATCTCAAGACTATGTTATGATTGATTATGGTGTGATAACATATGGTTATTTCAATAAACCAATTGTAAAATGATCACCATTTCAATTTTCATAATCTTAATTTACCACAGATTTGCTGTCTAGAAAATGGACCTACTTCCAACGTGCATAACTCATGTTCTACATGTCAAAATTTGGGCTTTTTGCTACCAATCTTAAGTTTAAGGTGTTAGCTTTCCAAAAAGTCCGGAAACACCCAAATTAGAGGAGTTTTGATCACTCAAATGAATTTTAAGAAAAAGTGGTGCAATCTGTCCAGAAATGGCAAATTCATACACTTAACTTGCAGAGGTCATAACTCCCTCAATTCTTGTCCAAATTGGGTGAATCTTTTTCCACATGAAAGGTTTTTGAGTTAGCTTTGCATCCATATAGGGCTCATTGTCTAATTCTGAGTTTTGGTATCCCAATTGTTAGCCACAAGTGAAGTACGTCACTGATCTGAAAATCAGTGACACTCTGTTTTGTGGAATATATTTGGGGTATCAAAGCACCTCCAAACATTATGAAAAAATGCAGATTTATTCATTACTCAGTATAGTAGTACCACAAAAATTTTGGTTGGATTTGTCCTTTGGAAAGATAGGTTTCTGTCACCATTTTGTAGACCAAATTTCCGGACAGCAAGAGCTGATTTAAAAAAAAATGGTCTTAATGAACTTAAATCTTGTATTAAGGTATATAAGGACTTAAAGTGATTTAAGGATGGTTTTGGACATTAACAAATACTTAACGGCATTTCATTAGTCACTTGGACGGATTACTTGGACTTAGGGACGGGTATTAATGTAAATTCTTGTGGCAACTTTCGTTATAGGAAACTTAGGGATTGACAACCGTCGGCTAGCGCTACTATAAAGTATCCGCATTCACTTCGCAAGGTGAGTAATCACAACCCCGTTTTAATCGTTTTAATTGATTTGGGGTGGAAAGCATGCTTAATTAAGTTCATTAAGATTCATGATTGGTTATAATGTGTTGCGTTTATTAAATCGTTAAGGCTTATTTATAAGCACTTTGAATTATAACGGTATGACGTTGAAATGGTTGGTATGTTGAGTCTAAGTGAAGTAAAGTCCCCTTGGTACACTACTATTAACTCATCTGAAAATGGGCCTATAGTATTAGTGGATAGCGCTATTTGGTCTGACAAACCCACCTTATGCTGACGAGTAAGGGTGCACTATGCTAGAGAAATGATTATCTATGTGGCTTAACCACCGCTGAGGTAACTCACGTGGGGCGTTGAAAGTTTAAGTCCAGGACGGTTTAGTAGTGGCTCAACGTAATAAATACCGACTCAAGTCATACAATTGTTGATTTGGCAATACCCATGAATCGTTTTCAAATTAAGATATCGAATTATTCGATAAAGTTCCGTTTATCAAACTTTGCATATGAAATATTTTGTGCATAATTAAAACCTGTGAACTCACCAATTCTTTGTAGTTGACCTTGTTTTTATACATGCTTTTCAGGGAACAAAGAGGGTAAGCCATAAAGTTTATACCGCATACGTCTTGGTCAAACGCGGGAATGTTTTGTTTTGTATAAACCAACTTGTTTAAGACATGGGTTTGTAGTTGATGATAAATATTATATCTTTGAATATTGTAATATGTTACGAAGTGTATGTATGGTGGTATGACTTTATTCTTGTGCTATGCGTATCGAGTTGTTATGCCCCGTGTTTCTGCTTTAGCGGGGTGTGACAGATTTGGTATCAGAGCCACAGGTTATAGAAAATACCGGGTTTACCTTAAAAACCATACACTATAACCCCTATTTTCAAAAATTGTTTTACAAATAAAATTACGAATTCGAGTATACTACTAGTATGACTAGAATATGTTTCATATTATTATATTTTAACTTAAACGAAGCTTGATCACCCTCGTTTAATTTAGATGTATATAATGGGGACATGGACCAGTTATGCTAGGGGTTACTAAAAATAGAAACTTTTGTTCATGAAAATGAAAAGCATGGCTGTTATGTGAGTTTGCATGGTATTTTTGGGTTTTGATAAATATTTTAGCATGTTTTAACAAATTAAACTTTGTTAATTATCGCAGTCATTATGTCACGGTCACCACCTCACCGAGAGCAGTCACCTGACGAGTCAGGCTATTTTACTCACATACCTAGAGGGGATACTTCTGGGAGTGAGGACTTTGACCCATCCGAGCACAGCTTTACAGAGTCTGGTCAGTCTTTTGAGAGATCCGTCACACCTTCGACCGATTCATCTACACAGTCTGCACCTAGAGTGAGAGCCCGGGCCACCGCTCGTATGAGTGTGCGGCCACCCGTCCGGGAGACCTTTACCATCCCATGTAGGGATGAAGCTGGGCCCTCCCGACCGAGAGGAAGGAGAGTATCGCCACCCCCATGTGTTGAGATACCGGTGCCACGTCCAGCTGGTATGACAGCAGCTGAGAGCTATTGGGTTTCGGGCATGTCCCGAGACATGGAGCTGTTTAGGACGGAGTTAGAGCATCATGGGCATTACATTGACGCACTCCTGTCTATGTTGAGTTCGAGTAATCAAATTGTGGATGGGGTTATATCGATGATGAGCATGAGTGACCAGATGGTGAATGGAATTATGGGTGAGCTGGTTGATACTAGGGCGACGGTGAGGAGGTTGTACGCATGTTTATCCGTAGGGATGGGATTTGTGGTGGTTGTGATCGCATAGTTGATGATGTTTTTCATGCGTCAGTAGTCTTGTTTGATAAAGGATATTTAGGATGTTAAACTTTCTTTTGGGGGCATGTAGCCCGTCGTATTAACTACTTGTAAACTGCATGACTACTACTTTTGATGGGATATTAAACTTTTGATGTAATGTCTTTCATGACTTTGGGATTATCTATTGAATACTAATTATAGTTACTTACAATATGTGGTTTTGAATATCATGATGTTGATATGTGATGTATTGAATGCATGATATTATGCCATGAATAGTATAAAAATTTATCTATGGTATTTTTTTATGTTAATTATCATGAGATGCTATGAATGATAAATTAATATTACATCATGTATGAAGTGCATAGCTAATAAGATTAAGATACATATATATATACATATATATATATATATATATATATATATGTCGTGTTTAAGCTATAGAATTGATAATGGACAACAATGAACAAAGATATAAAAATTGACTAGATTTTTAAATTAAATCTATGTCTTAGAAATATGCCGCCAAGAAGAGAAGACCCCGAGATTGCTCGACTTGTGTCCGAGCAAATTCTAGCCACACTTCCCAATATTGTTAGTCAAATAGCAGCAGGTTTAAATGTCAATCAACCTAACCAGCCAAGAGGCGGTGCAAATACAGAAAGAGAATGTACATACAAGACCTAAAGGTCTTGTAATCCAAAAGAATTTCACGGAACCGAGGGAGCCGTTGGACTGTTGCCATGGATCGAAGGAATGGAGTCTGTTCTCCATATAAGCAAATGTTCTGAAGCAAACAAGGTGGAGTTTGCAACATGCTTGTTACAAGGGAGAGCATACACAAGTGCAAACACAGGGAAGAGACGCAACTAACAGGATTACATGGGAAGAGTTCAAAGAGTTGCTTAAAGGGGAATACTATCCAAGAAGTGAGATGCAAAAGCTACAGGCAGAATTGTGGAATCATGTGATGGTAGGGAACGACATAGACACGTATACAACCCGATTTAATGAATTGGCAAAAATGGTACCAAATTTGGTAACATCGGAGGAGAACCGGGTGGATAAGTATCTCTGGGGTTTAGCTCCGGAAATCCGAGAGGATGTGACCTCGGGTAATCCGAAAACCCTGCAGGAGGCAGTAAACTTGGCAACCAAACTCACCAACAATGCTAATCGTTCAGGGCTTTTTACTCATGAAAAAGTCAAAGGAAAGAGGAAGATTGAGGAGACATCAAGAAGGCAGATGGATAAGAGAAGAGGAAAGGAACAGAGAACTGTGGGTAATTACGGAGTGCAGGTACAGACAGCTGACAAGGGGAAGGGAGCATACCCAAGATGTGATAAGTGTAACAATCACCATTTTGGAAATTGTGTTGTTTGTCGCAAATGCAACAAGGGAGGTCACTATGCGAAGGATTGTAAGTCGGGTGGAAGACGGGTTTGTTTTGAATGTGGGAGTCCGGATCATTTCAGGAACGTTTGCCCTAAGTTAAACAGAAGAGCAAATGTTAATCAGGCCCAACCAGTCAATCAATCAGGGGAATCCAAGAGGTCAAGCGCGAGGTCGGGTATTTGAGATCGAGGCTGAGGAAGCGAGACGGGATCCAGATGTGATCACAGGTACGTTTCTCTTAAATAACTATCCTGCATCTGTACTATTTGATTCCGGAGCAGATAGAAGCTTTGTGTCATTGAATTTTAGATCAAAAATTAATCAAATGCCTCAAAAATTAAAAGAAGATTATGTCATCGAATTTGCTAACGGACAAGAGATTAGGGTCAAAGATGTACTTCCAAACTGTATCCTAAGCCTAGCTGAAAAGGAATTTAAAATAGATTTAATTCCGATAAAGTTAGGTAGCTTTGATATAGTTGTGGGCATGGATTGGTTATCGGAAAACCAGGCAGAAATAAGTTATTCCGAAAAGACTCTTCGAATTCCGTTACCGGGAGGAGAAGTACTTATAGTACCTGGAGAAAAGTCCAAAAGGAAGTTGAAAATGGTGTCCTGTATAAAGATGCGGAAGTATCTGAGAAAAGAATGTGATGCATTTCTGGCGCATGTGGTGAGTAAAGAGATTAAGGAAAAATGCTTACAAGATATTCCTATAGTCCGAGATTTTCCTGAAGTGTTTCCCGAGGAGTTACCCGGATTACCTCCATCGAGACAGGTTGAATTCCGCATTGATCTGATTCCAGGAGCTGCACCAGTGGCCAAATCGCCATACCGTTTGGCACCCTCAAAAATGCAAGAACTGTCATAACAACTTCAAGAGCTGCTTGACAAAGGATTTATCAGGTCTAGTTCTTCGCCTTGGGGAGCTCCAGTTCTTTTCGTCAAAAAGAAAGATGGAACGTTCCGAATGTGTATCGATTACAGAGAACTTAATAAGTTAACTCTAAAGAATCGATACCCTCTCCCTCGAATTGACGATTTGTTTGATCAACTGCAAGGCGCGACGTACTTCTCAAAGATTGACCTGCGATCCGGATATCATCAAATGAGAGTCCGCGAGGAAGATATTGACAAAACGACATTTAGAACTCGTTATGGTCATTATGAGTTTCTAGTTATGCCCTTCGGATTGACGAACGCGCCAGCAGTTTTTATGGATCTAATGAACAGAGTCTGTCGGCCATACTTAGACAAGTTTGTGATTGTGTTCATAGATGACATTCTAATTTACTCGCGAAATAAGGAAGATCACGAGCAACACCTGAAGTTGATGTTAGAATTGCTCAAGGAACAGAAATTGTACGCCAAGTTTTCCATGTGCGAATTTTGGCTTCGAGAAGTACATTTTCTAGGTCATGTGGTTAATGAAAAAGGGATTCATATTGACCCGGCAAAAGTGGAGGCCATCAAGAAATGGGAAACCCCGAAGACGCCGACGGAAATTCGTCAATTTCTTGGTTTGGCAGGATATTACAGACGATTCATCGTGAATTTTTCCAGAATCGCTCAACCACTCACAACACTAACTCATAAAGATTAGAAGTTTATCTGGGGAGAAAAGCAGGAAGTGGCATTCCAAACGCTGAAACATAAATTGTGCAATGCACCAATCTTAGCGTTACCAGAAGGTACGGATAATTTTGTGGTATATTGTGACGCATCACATCAAGGTTTGGGATGTGTATTAATGCAGCGGGATAAAGTCATAGTTTACGCTTCAAGACAGCTCAAGGTTCATGAAAAGAATTACACCACTCATGACTTGGAACTGGGAGCGGTGGTATTCGCATTGAAGATTTGGAGACATTACCTTTATGGCACAAAGTGTACCATCTATACTGATCACAAAAGTCTCCAGCATATCTTTGATCAGAAGATGTTGAATATGAGGCAACGGAGGTGGGTAGAGCTACTCAATGACTATGATTGTGAAATAAAGTATCATCCTGGAAAGGCCAACGTAGTAGCAGATGCGTTAAGCAGGAAGGAGAGGATAAAACCATCAAGGGTGCGAGACATGGGAATGTTAGTTCAGACAAGTCTCAAAACGCAAATCTGCGAGGCTCAAGAAGAGGCACTAAAGGAGGAGAATTTGAGTAACGAGGCCCTTCATCACTTAGAAAAGGATTTCGAAACCCGATCAGATGGGGTGCGATACTTTAAGAATAAAGTTTAGGTACCTAAGGTTAATGACCTGCGGTCGTCAATTTTGGAAGAAGCACACCGATCGAGGTATTCGGTTCACCCGGGAGCCGATAAAATGTACAAGGAATTAAAGGAGTATTACTGGTGGCCGGGGATGAAGAAAGACGTTGCGGTGTTTGTAGGCAAGTGTCTGACATGTGCAAAAGTCAAAGCGGAACATCAAAAACCTTCTGGCCTTCTTCAACAACCAGAGATACCGCAATGGAAATGGGATCAGGTACCAATGGACTTCATTACTAAGCTACCCAGAACTGGAAAGGGGAATGACGCAATTTGGGTCATTGTCGACCGACTCACAAAATCCGCGCATTTTCTTCCTATCAGAGAAGACTTTAAAATAGAAAGGTTGGCACAGTTATACATAGACGAAATTGTCTCTCGGCATGGAATACCACTGTCTATTATTTCTGATAGAGACAGTCGATTCACTTCCCGATTTTGGCAAACATTTCAAAAGGCATTGGGTACCAGACTAGATCTGAGCACCGCTTATCATCCGCAGACGGACGGTCAATCGGAAAGAACTATCCAAACCTTGGAAGATATGTTGCGCGCTTGTGCTATAGATTTTGGAGGTAGTTGGGATAAGCATTTGCCGTTAATTGAATTCTCATACAATAACAGCTATCACACCAGCATTCAAAGCGCACCATACGAAGCTTTGTACGGACGCAAATGTAGATCCCCACTCAGTTGGGTGGAAATTGGTGATAGTCAACTGATTGGACCCGATATTATACAAGAAACCACTGACAAGATATCGACTATTCAAGACAGACTCAAAACTGCGAGAGATCGTCAGAAAAGTTATACAGATAATCGCAGAAAACCATTGGAATTTCAAAACGGTGACAAAGTTCTTTTGAAAGTGTCACCATGGAAAGGGTTAGTACGGTTTGGAAAGAGAGGTAAACTAAGTCCAAGATATATCGGTCCGTTTGAGATACTGGAAAGAATTGGACCGGTAGCTTATAAGCTGAAATTACCTCAAGAATTGAGTGTTGTCGATAACACTTTCCATGTGTCAAATTTAAAGAAATGTCTGTCTGATGAATCAATAATTGTGCCCTCGGACGAAATCCAAGTTGATGAGCGCCTTTGTTTCAGAGAAGAACCTATCGAAATTCTTGATCGCGAAATTAAGCATTTGAGGCGCAGTAAAATCCCAATTCTAAAAGTCCGTTGGAAATCGCGCCATGGACCCGAATTCATGTGGGAAAGAGAAGAGTACATGAAACGCAAATACCCTCATTTATTTGAGAAAGAATCGTTCCGGAAATGACAAACATTAATTTCGGGACGAAATTCTTTGAAGGAGGGGAGACTGTGACAACTGTCAAGTCTATGTCAAAAGGTTAGCTTCTGATTTAATAGAAAACAATTTATAGCGTTGTCACTCCTAGAAAATTTATTAAAGCCTTTAAGTTAAGAATTTCCTATAAATACGAAAGTTGCGTAGAATACCCGGAACAGTCCCGTGTCTGACCGTCACTGTCCTGAAATGCCAAAAATTAAGATTAAAGTCCAAAATCCATAAAATTTTAAAGTTATAAGGTTATAGTTAAGTTATTTTCATCATTTTGCATATTCGTTGTTTTTAGCAAAAATTGAGAATCGGGTATGACGGTTCTCAATTATATCTGATTTTTAGAAATTAACATTATATAATGTTTAAAAGTTTATTTTTTTTATTAAAAAAAAAGAGAGTGATTAATCACCTATGACATGTGTCATCATCTAAATTTCTTTGATTAATAAATTAATTAATTTAATTATTAGATTAAAAAGGGTTTTATCTCATTTGAAAAACAAATTCTTCCACTCCCTCTCTTCACCATTCACGGTCGAACCATCACCACCACCATCCCCATATCATTTTCAAAATTGAAGCTAAATCAAGAGTGGAATCAAGAAATTGGACATCAATTTGAAGATTAGAACAAAGTTTGAACATCAATTTCACAAGGTATCATCCAAAACCTACCTTTTTGTCTACATTTATGTATTTTCGGTTTTAACTTGAAATATTGAAATTATGCATGATGTGGTTATGGAAATTGGTTTTTTGTTCATGAAATGGATTACTTTTGGTAGATACAATGTTATGTTGCAAGTTTTGATTACAATTTCAAAGAAAGAAATTGGTTTTCCATCAAGAATCTTGGTTTGATGTTCATGCATATGTTCTTAAGATGGAAATTCTCAAATCCAAATGATTAAGAACATAAAAGTGATGTTTATATCACTTTAGTTAGTAGATTGTTCATATGGGTGATGGATGAGCATCTATAGATTACTATGAGTCCATAAACCATAAGGTTTTCATCTCAAGACTATGTTATGATTGATTATGGTGTGATAACATATGGTTATTTCAATAAACCAATTGTAAAATGATCACCATTTCAATTTTCATAATCTTAATTTACCACAGATTTGCAGTCCAGAAAATGGACCTACTTCCAACGTGCATAACTCATGTTCTACATGTCAAAATTTGGGCTTTTTGCTACCAATCTTAAGTTTAAGGTGTTAGCTTTCCAAAAAGTCCGGAAACACCCAAATTAGAGGAGTTTTGATCACTCAAATGAATTTTAAGAAAAAGTGGTGCAATCTGTCCAGAAATGGCAGATTCATACACTTAACTTGCAGAGGTCATAACTCCCTCAATTCTTGTCCAAATTGGGTGAATCTTTTTCCACATCAAAGGTTTTTGAGTTAGCTTTGCATCTATATAGGGCTCATTGTCTAATTCTGAGTTTTGGTATCCCAATTGTTAGCCACAAGTGAAGTACGTCACTGATCTGAAAATCAGTGACACTCTGTTTTGTGGAATATATTTGGGGTATCAAAGCACCTCCAAACATTATGAAAAAATGCAGATTTATTCATTACTCAGTATAGTAGTACCACAAAAATTTTGGTTGGATTTGTCCTTTGGAAAGATAGGTTTCTGTTACCATTTTTTAGACCAAATTTCCGGACAGCAAGAGCTGATTTAAAAAAAAATGGTCTTAATGAACTTAAATCTTGTATTAAGGTATATAAGGACTTAAAGTGATTTAAGGATGGTTTTGGACATTAACAAATACTTAACGGCATTTCATTAGTCACTTGGACGGATTACTTGGACTTAGGGACGGGTATTAATGTAAATTCTTGTGGCAACTTTCGTTATAGGAAACTTAGGGATTGACAACCGTCGGCTAGCGCTACTATAAAGTATCCGCATTCACTTCGCAAGGTGAGTAATCACAACCCCGTTTTAATCGTTTTAATTGATTTGGGGTGGAAAGCATGCTTAATTAAGTTCATTAAGATTCATGATTGGTTATAATGTGTTGCGTTTATTAAATCGTTAAGGCTTATTTATAAGCACTTTGAATTATAACGGTATGACGTTGAAATGGTTGGTATGTTGAGTCTAAGTGAAGTAAAGTCCCCTTGGTACACTACTATTAACTCATCTGAAAATGGGCCTATAGTATTAGTGGATAGCGCTATTTGGTCTGACAAACCCACCTTATGCTGACGAGTAAGGGTGCACTATGCTAGAGAAGTGATTATCTATGTGGCTTAACCACCGCTGAGGTAACTCACGTGGGGCGTTGAAAGTTTAAGTCCAGGACGGTTTAGTAGTGGCTCAACGTGGTTTAATAAATACCGACTCAAGTCATACAATTGTTGATTTGGCAATACCCATGAATCGTTTTCAAATTAAGATATCGAATTATTCGATAAAGTTCCGTTTATCAAACTTTGCATATGAAATATTTTGTGCATAATTAAAACCTGTGAACTCACCAACTCTTTGTAGTTGACCTTGTTTTTATACATGCTTTTCAGGGAACAAAGAGGGTAAGCCATAAAGTTTATACCGCATACGTCTTGGTCAAACGCGGGAATGTTTTGTTTTGTATAAACCAACTTGTTTAAGACATGGGTTTGTAGTTGATGATAAATATTATGTCTTTGAATATTGTAATATGTTACGAAGTGTATGTATGGTGGTATGACTTTATTCTTGTGCTATGCGTATCGAGCTGTTATGCCCCGTGTTTCCGCTTTAGTGGTGTGTGACAGTTACTAAGGGATTGTTTGTTTTTTTGAAAATACCTATTAATGGCTCTTAAGTCTGAATCGTTTAGACCTTATGTTTTTTTTTTCAATGTTTAGAACCTCTTAATGGCTCTTAAATACATCTTAAATAAGTATTGACCTAACTTCTTAAAATCTCTTATCCTGCCTCATTTAACATGCTCTCCTTTCTCTCAAAACGCCTCCAGACATTACAAAAACAAACAAAACAAAAATTCTTATTGATCCAAATTTAAGACTTCAGCACCGTCTCTTATTAATCAGAAGTGAAATAAGACTTCAAACTTCAGACCTCTTAAAAAACAAACACCACCTAAGCTTCCCAAAATATTATAAGAAAAAACTCTTCTTGTGAAATACTTTTGTTTTGTAACTTGACATGATGAAATGGGAGAGCTTGGAGCTCATAATCTTTCTTCACATATGATTTATGCTTGCTAATTTGAATGACGCATGTGTTAATTTGAAGTGCTTCATAACTTCATTAGTGATAATTTAGAGCTAAATTGAGGCTTCTTGTTGAACTATGGATAGCATGATTATTGTTGCATACTTGCATTTATGAAATGTGCTTGGGTTTATTATCTTGTACAACCATCATTATTCTTCAATCTTGTGATTAGAAACATGCGAATAGGGTTTGGACTAGGTTTGGGGTGGTTAAGGTATTTAAGCATCTCACACCTCCAATTGTTATTTCAGGATGCGGAACAACCCAGAGCAAACAGGAAAATGGGGCCCTTATTTTCAACTCCCACAACATCAAAGGGAGAGGATGAGTCACACAAGGAACACGGAATTTGAGCGACGACTGGCGACATTTAGAGAGGAGTGCGGTATATGGTCGGAACGAGGAATAAAGCTCGAATCAATTCCCAATGATCTAGTAATGCACATCGCTCGTCAAAGGGGTTGGATACCATACTGTAGAAATTTGGAGCCTTATGACCCTAACATTGTGATGGAGTTTTATGCAGCTATGATAACACCCGTATTTAATGAGTTTCAAACAGTTATGGTGGGGTCGGCCAATGCGTGTCACAATGGATGCAATATGCGACTATTTTGGCATCGAAAGACCCAACCATTTGGGTTTACATTATGGGGTCTCACCGATACCTAACGTGGCAGATAATGAGACGCACAGTGGAGTTATTGCTAGCTCGTTGCGAATAAACGGCGATGCAGATTGGCGAGACAGGGTAGCAGAGATTAGGAAGAGTGAACTCCCGTTGGAACTGGCCATTTGGATGCTGTTTATTAAGACCAACTTGTTGCCTTCGCAACACAATACCTATGCGGACCCCCTAGTGGCAAGAGTGTTATTCTGCATTCAGCACAACTTGCCTTTGGACGTAGGTCATATAGTCCAGTTAGAAATGACTGATGCAGGCGAGGATATTTGCAAGGGAGTTATTCCTTTTCCTTCACTGGTTACTCGTATGTGCAGAAATGCAGGTGTGCCAATTGGTGAAACTGTGGCTGTGACACCCCCATATGATAGGAGAACTTACCAATATCAAGTTGCTGCCCAGCGGAGGTATGAGAGCGAGCTAGCACTTGCGAGAGAGAATGTCCAAGTGCCGGCAAATGCTGATGACGACGAAGCGGATGATAGAGACTACGATCCGGACGAGGTGGTTCTTCGGGGGAACCCGCCAGTTTGGGCACGCCAGATAAGTGAGCAGATCACCAACTTACGACTCGAGATGAGGCAGGGGTTCCGAGACATGAGGTCGACGATACGCGGGAGAGCAGGAGCACCACCACCAGAAGCAGACGAGGAAGCAGGCCCGTCCAACCGCCCATCGACCAGTCGTCAACGAGGACGACGCACAGCGCCACGGTCGTGATCGGTTTGTGTTGGAAACCACTAAGACAATTTTCTTTTCTTTACTTGTGTGAACTGTGTTAATTCCTGTGGATAACTGTAATAATTTTGCATAACTAACTATCACCTTGTTTGGGTCCTACTTTGTTGAGAACATCACATCGGGACGATATGCAATTTTGGTTTGGGGTGGTATCGGTGTTGGCATGCATTCTAATTTTATGTTGATATTTTCCGGTTCGGCCTAAGTGATGAAAGTTGATATGCATTTAAGGGTTAGATCCTGATCATTTGAGACATGTATAGGTAGATGACAACATAACAAAGATTTAACCTAGGAGATGGCACTCTGTAGGGACATTAGTAGAGACCACCTGGGAGAATTTTGAGCCTAATAATCGTACAATTTTTGCGAGGGAATTATACACTTTTATCTTATACACATTTCAGATTCCTTGTCGTGATTATAGTTAGATCTCACAATAATATTGCATTGGGTAACAAAGACGGCCATAAGGATATTGAGTGCTAACTTCCATCGTATCTGAATCACGGACCTTAAGAGATGATTCCAAGCATTGTGTGTTCTTTAATCTTATAATTCTTTTATCTTGCTTACCTTTCTATTGTGTGCACCTAAACCCTGTTTGCAGTCATACAGTGATTATTTCAGTTGTAACCCTTTCATCTAACCCTAGCCTGGTTGTCAGCTTACCCTCATCCGAACATGTGGCATGAATGAACAATTGGTAGGGAACAGTGGAAAGGGGCAGGATAACGAAAATTTTTGGATGTTATACAAGGCTAGTTATAGAAAGACCCTCCTTTTTAAAGCATTTCCAAAGCTACGGGACACTACCATCACCATTAATTGTTTGGTTATGCAAAATTATTCCGTGTTGTTTGATGTTTAGTTTATCGCTATTTTGCTTGGGGACAAGCAATGCTCGGTTTGGGGTTGTTGATAATGTCAATTTTTGACATTATTTATACACTAAATTGAGTAGAAATTGCATGACTTCGAGTGAAATAGTGGTAGTTCTAATGGAATATTGAGTAATTTACAGGAAAAGGACAATTTTAGTAGAAGAAAAGTAATGCAAAGAAGAAAGGAGTCTAAAGGGGCCAAACGTGACAACTCAATTCAAATTCTTGGAGTAAAAGTACCCAACGAATAAGCCTGGGTTTTGCATCCTTCTTGGTCATTAGGTATTTGAGTGCTGAGTGGTCAGTGTACACTATTACCTTTGCACCTACCAGATAGGATCTGAACTTTTCACAAGCATACACAACCGCCAAGTAGGGGTGTTCATCTAAACCGCCAAACCGCCCACATCGCACCGCATCGCACCGCAAAGTGCGGTTTAGAACGTCCGCGGTGCGGTTTGCGGTTTGCATTTTTACCAAACCGCACTATACGGTGCGGTTTGCGGTTTTGAGTTATCAAACCACGGTTCAAACCGCACCGCACCGCACCGCACATTATATATATGTATATTTTTTTAATTTTATATATTAAACACACATATGTGTATATAAGAATAATTGAAATATTTGTATAATATGTATTTTAGAATCGGACGTATTGAATATTTTTATTTTTAGAGACTACGATCACATTATCGTTGATTTTAAAATGAAGTTTTGAACTTATAAATATTGAATTGTAGGTGTAAAATGCGTAAGGTACAAACCGCACTGCAAAATGCGGTGCGGTTTGAGGTATATGCGGTGCTGTTTGCGGTTTGGAAAAATGCTCAAACCGCATATGCGGTGCGATTTGCGGTTTTGCCCCAAACCGCACCGTGAACACCCCTACCGCCAAGAGCTCCTTTTCAGTAGTGGAATAGTTGATTTGGGCGTCATCTAGTGTTTTACTCGCATAGTAGATGACATGCAGCTTCTTATCTTTCTTCTGTCCCAAAACAGCTCCTACTGCAGTGTCGCTTGCATCACACATTAGTGTAAAAGGGAGACTCCAATCTGGTGCAGTGAGAATGGGTGCCGAAATCAACTCCATCTTTAACCGGTCAAAAGCATGAATGCATTCATTAGTGAATTCAAATTTTGCATCCTTAAGAAGTAATGAACACAAAGGTTTAAAGATTATAGAAAAATCCTTTATGAACCGCCGGTAGAACCTGGCGTGACCCAGAAAACTTCTAACTCCCTTCACCGAATTTGGATAAGGTAAATTATCGATCACGGCTACTTTTGCCTTATCAACTTCGATACCGTCTCTTGAGACTTTGTAGCCAAGCACAATCCCTTCGGTCACCATGAAGTGACACTTTTCCCAGTTCAATACTAAACTCGTTTCCTCGCATCTTTGCAAAACTGCTTCCAGATTAGCCAAACAAGTGTCAAAAGATAACCCAAACACTGAGAAGTCATCCATGAATATTTCTATGGTCCTTTCAACCATATTTGAAAAGATTGCGATCATGCATCGTTGGAAAGTAGCTGGAGCATTACATAACCCAAACGGCATCCTTCTGTAAGCAAACGTGCCAAAAGGACATGTAAATGTCGTTTTGTCTTGATCTTCGGGAGCAATGGGTATCTGATTGTACCCGGAATATCCCTCTAGGAAGCAATAATATTCGTGTCCCGCCAATCGTTCCAACATCTGATCAATAAATGGAAGAGGAAAATGATCTTTCTTTGTAGCATCATTCAGCTTCCGATAATCGATACAAACTCTCCATCCAGTAACTGTCCGTGAGGGAATAAGTTCGTTATTGTTATCCCGAACAACTGTAATTCCACCTTTCTTTGGTACCACCTGAACCGGGCTGACCCATGGACTATCCGGAATTGGATAAATTATTCCGGCATCCAAAAGTTTCAAGATCTCCTTGCGTACCACTTCCTTCATATTTGGATTTAGTCGTCTTTGCGGCTGAACTATCGGTCGGTACCCATCTTCAAGATTGATCCGATGCGTGCAAAAAGTTGGACTTAAGCCTTTTAGGTCGGCTATGGTCCACCCTATTGCAGTTTGATGCTCACGGAGAACTCTTAGTAGCTTTTCTTTATTTACCGCACTCAAATTAGACGAGATAATCACCGGTAACGTATCCTTGTCTCCCAAATATGCATACTCAAGATGTTCTGGAAGTTGTTTGAGTTCTAGCTTTGGTGGGACTCGTGATGAAGGTTGAGACTTTGGGATAGGTGCTCCCAATTCCTCAACTTGTGGTCTTCGCTGCCCTTTGAATATAGGTAGTGCATTTAATTGCATCACCTCTTCACTTTCAGAATTTGTCTCAATATCGGTCAATGCTTTCATGAGTTGGTCATCTGATACTTGTTGACTATCTGTATCCTTGAGAAGAGTATCAATAGCATCCACTCGATAGCATTCATTTGTTTCCATGTTATGCTTTGCTGCCCGAAACACATTGAATACGGCTTCTTCTTCACCTACTCTCAATGTCAGTTTACCACCTCGTACATCAATCAGAGCTCCTCCGGTGGCAAGGAATGGTCGGCCAAGGATAAGTGGTATTTCCTTGTCCTCGTCCATGTCCAGAACTACAAAATCTACCAGAAAATAGAATTTGTCAACTTTAATCAACACATCTTCAATCACCCCATATGGGTATTTAATTGATCTATAAGCAAGCTGGAGTGTGATAGATGTCGGGTGTACTTCGCCTAATCCAAGCTTCCTGAAAATAGATAATGGCATTAGATTGATACTAGCACCTAAATCACATAAAGCTTTACTGAATTCAGAATTCCCTATATGAACGGGAATAGTAAAACTCCCTGGATCCTTCAATTTCGGGGGAAGCTTGTGTTGAATAATGACACTACACTCTTCAGTAAGTGCTATTATGGCTTGTTCCTCTATCTTCCTCTTATTCGAAAGGATATCCTTCAAAAACCTCACATAAGATGGCATCTGTGCCAGTGCATCTGCAAAAGGGATATTAATATGCAATTTTTTAAACACTTCTAAAAATTTAGCAAAATTTACATCATCCCTGTGAGCTTTCAGACGGTTAGGATATGGCACTCTTGGTGCTACGGGCTTGACCGGTGTCTGATCTTTTGCTCGCTCTGGTTCCTTCTTCTCTTCCTTTTTCTCTGGCTTCTCCATTCCTATGCTTTCATCTACTCTCTCTTCATCTTCCTCTTCTTCTACCACCACATCCGGTTCAGTGCTCTTCTTATCTACCGGTTCTCTACTCAAATTATTTTCCAACTCCTTGCCACTTCTTAATTGGATCGCGTTACAGGTCTCTCTTGGTTGCTTCTCGGGTTGACTAGGAAACTGGCCCTCATTTCGAGATTGCAATGCTTCCGCGATTTGTCCCACTTGCCTCTCTAAAATCTTAATCGAGGTAGTATTCTGGTCAGTTGCTGCCTTAACCGTACTCACCGTGGATGTGATCCCTTCGACCGTCGAATCCATCTTTGTCATGAGCTTCATCATCATTTCTTCTAACCCTATCTTCTTCTTTGGAGTTTGTGCCTCATCTTTTCTTCTTTGGTTATGCCCTGGATGACAATACACATTATTAGTATTAGATGAAGAAGAAAAATTAGAATTATTACCATAACCCTGCTGATTTCCTGTATTCTTTTTTGAGCCATATGATGGTTGGCTCCAAGAGAAATTTGGATGCTTCCTCCAACCCTCATTATAAGTGTTAGAGAATGGATCATTTCTTGGACGGTTTCTGTTTTGCAAGAAATTCACTTGCTCGGATGGTTCACATGGTGCAAATTGATCCATCATCCCCTCATTCGGTGGTTGGCTCTGAATGGTAGTGCCCCTTAGTTGATTGGTAATTGCAGCCAGTTGTGCCTTGATCTGTCGCAGTTTCTCGTTATCTTGGACTTGGGCTACTCTTCGAACATCAGCCCTTGGTGTGGCATAGCTATGTTCAGCAAGATTTTCAATTAATTCCCACGCCTCTTCAAAGGTTTTATTCATTAGAGCGCCCCCAGCAGCAGCGGTGATGTCGTTCTTGAATTGAGGATGTAATCCACCAAAAAATGTCTGGATGACTACCCATCCATGAAGACTGTGATGAGGGCACCTTTTTAGCATTCCCTTGTACCTCTCCCATGCCTCATATAGGGATTCTTGATCCCACTGGGCAAAATGAGTGATTTCAGCTAGTAACTGAGCAGTACGGCCTGGTGGAAAGAATTTATTTAGGAATGCAGTAACCATTTCGGGCCATGTATTGATAGAGTTTGGTGGTAAACTCTCTTCCCAAGTTGCTGCCCTGTCTCGGAGTGAAAAGGGGAATAGTCTGAGCTTGATAGCATCTTCAGATACTCCATTCCATTTGAATGTATTGCATACTTTTTCAAATGCACGGAGATGACCATGAGGGTCTTCAGTTGGCCCCCCCTCCAAATTGATGAGTTTGGACTAATTGGATAGTCCCATGCTTGATCTCAAATGAATTAGAAGCCATAGCTGGAGCTTGAACTCCTCTTTGGGCAGCTGCCATTGTTGGAGTAGCTAAGTTCCTCATAGGAATGCGAGGTGGTTGATGTGGAGGAGGAGGAGGTGGTGGTGGTGGTGGTGGTGGTGGCTGATCATTGTTGTTGACATGTACCTCGTCTTCATTATGGCGATCCCCCATTCTTCTAGCAGTTCTGTTTCTAGCTTTGCGTCTTAATTGCCTTGCTGTCCTTTCAATTTCCGGATCAAGAGGTTCGAGATCTCCAAAAAGTCTTCTTGGCATAAACCAAAGAGAGACCTGTAAATAAGCACAAACCTTAGATTCTAAAGATTGAAATAATATTAAAACTGAAAATTAAAAATATTTAATCTAATAATCTTTATAGACTATAGTGATATCAACACTAAACAAGTTCCCGGGCAACTGCGCCAAAAACTTGATAGGTCGGTTTTACACCCTTCCCAACAACCGCAAGTGTACGTTGTCCAATCAAGTAATAAATACGGAAGTACGAGTATCGAACCGTGGGAACTTGGTATTAATTACCACAAATCTATATCAATTATTAACTAGACTTAACATAAAAGGTTGTTGGCAGATTATCTTTAAGAGAATTGACTTATGCAATTAACAAGACTACTGACGAATGACTAAATTACGATTTCAGAAAAATAAGTTGAGGGTTATTTTCATAAAAGGGTTTGTACTCCAAACCTGGTTTGAATTGAATAAGATGTTCACATAGTTCAATGACAATTTAATAGAATGACTGTTACCCTTTTTCAAGCAATAACAATACTAGCAATCAACAATGACATTTCTTTTCTCAAACTCAAAGATCAAGTTGGGTTGCTTATACAGAATAAATTAAAGATCTATGGAGGAAATGGTATATCTCTATCCTATTTTTCTCCATAGGCATACAAAAAACACATCTAATCACTTTACTCTCCTCTCGAAGAGTTAAGTAATCAAGAGATATCCACATAGCTTATCAGACTATAAAGATTCTATTCAAAATTAGTCATATGCTTCATTGAAATTAAAATAAAAGTCATCGGTCTACAACTCAAACCATAAGTTTAAAGAACAATACACATTAATCCACCAACCCCCAACATGAGAAGTTTAGCTCATGTTGGGGTTAACTAAAATGAAAACTGGAAGTGAAAGAAAGATAGATCTAAACATCGTTCGTAATTGAAGAATGCTTGAAAAGTATAAACACTCCCTGAAATCTTTGAATCTTGAAGTAGAAGATTGTAACAAGACCAAGAATCTCTTTCCACCAAGTCTTCCCACCTTATTTTCTTCCTTCTCCTTTGAATCCGTTCCTCCCAATAGTCTCCAGCCGCCGCCGTGTCAAGTCTCCAAAAAATCGTGATACCTAATTCTGATTGAAACAGGTGATAAGACGGATCCAGGTGATTACGCGACTTATGCCGCGGGTTAGAGTCGCGGCATAAGTCGCCCGTATCTTCATAACTCGCGCAATAATGGGTAAGTTGCGGCAGACTCGCGAAACCCATTGTTTTCCACCATGCTTTTTCAGTTCTCTCCCAGCAACTCAATTGAGTTGTCACGTTTGGCCCCTTTAGACTCCTTTCTTCTTTGCATTACTTTTCTTCTACTAAAATTGTCCTTTTTCTGTAAATTACTCAATATTCCATTAAACTACCACTACTTCACTCGAAGTCATGCAATTTCTACTCAATTTAGTGTATAAATAATGTCAAAAATTGACATTATCATCGATGCTCTTTGATTATCTTTGGTTTACTTTTAGTTGTATATTATCTTGCACACACACTATGCTTTATTTATAACACAACTTGACAATGATGTCGTAAGGTGGAGTTTGATAATATTTCTGGAAAGAAAACAAATAAGTACATAAAATGGTTCAACAATACCATGACTTGTTCAGTACGAGAAACTTTATCCCTAACTTGCATTCGTTGGACATATGTGTCACATACAGATGTCCAAATCGCTTGCGAGATTTTATCAGTAAGTAAATTATATTTTATCTAAGATAATGGGCAAGTAAGTTATATACTTTAGCTTATGTTATAACTAGTAACGATAATATTATAAGTATTTAGAGTATAATTTAAATTATGTCTCATGTTAACTAGAGAATATTTCGGTATCTCGAACAACTAAGGCAAAATGGCCAGAATGTCTAACTAGGAAGACATGCCTCTAAATCTATTGTGGCACATATTCATGAAATCGTAAGTTAGATTAATAGAATATATATCTTGTTCCATTTTATGTGTTATGACTGTGTTTATAGTATTTCTTTTGGGAAAATCTATAAAGACCCGACAGAATTTTCTATTTTGGGTGATTAAGACCTTGTTTGTTTTTTTGTTTTTCTACCTTTTATTAACCTCTTATCCCTTACAGAATGAGAGGTTAATAAATTAAGTGTTTTTTTTTGGAATAAGAGCTTATAATCTCTTACCGTGTTCTTAATACTAGAAAACCGAGTATCTTCGACAGATATCTTTGATGTATATTTTCGACGGAAAAGGGAGTCGAAAATTTTCGATGGATTTTAGAAGGAAAATGAAAAAATAAGTTTTCTAAAATAATCTATGGATTTTTAGACGGGATATGTGTTGTCGATATTCCGTTGAAGATTTTTAACAGATTTTCGACTGAAAAGCGATCTTTAAGTAATTATTTTTTTTTTGTTTTCGTCAAAGATCCGTCGAAGTCTTTCATCGATAATTCGTCGAATGGTATTTAAATAATTTAAAAACTATTTTTTTTCTTTTTAGTCGAAGATCCGTCGAGAAATGTCAGAATTGTTTGTTAAACTGGATACATGGGCTAACAAAAATTTCTTTTCATCGGTACTCATAGGTAAAACCGGATACATGGGCTAATTTTTTTTCTTTTCATCGATACTCTTATGTTAAACCGCATACATGGGCAAAATTCAGTAAGATCAAATCAACGCCTGAGGTGTAATAACCACACAACCTTATTATTTTTAGTGTCACTATGAATTTAAATATTTCTAATTTTGTTATTTTCATTATGTCAAGGCACTAAGCCAAAAAAACAGGGAGCATGCGAAGTTGAATGCTGACCCCCACCACTTAGGTTCACGGGGGTATCTAGGGAAGCAGGATTCGTGGTCGAGGGACAAGGATCGAGCTATAATGCCCGAGATACACAATATGTATAGTAAAGCGGGCACGTGACTTTATATTGGCGAGACTGGTGAAATCAGGCCCCGATGAATTCATCTTACCAGATAAGATGAAGCGTATCGTAGAAGATATAGTAAGTTATTATTATATCTTTATTTTAAGTTTGTTAATCTGCTTATAATCAATAATTACTTACCTTAATTGCTTGTTTTTTAACATGACAGATAGAAAAAGATAAACAATTCTCTCAGGGAGATTGGACTGAAGTGGCAGTTGATCCCTTGGCAGCGGTGTTGGGACCCGAACACCCCAGGTCGCACCCGGGGTGTCGGTCACAAGGTGTGACCTGCATGTGGGCCTGGGCCTTGGAAATAAAAGGAGAAGACGTAACAAGAAAGATGTGGTAATAAAGGACCTGAAGGAACGAACATCTAACCTGGAGCAACACAGTTGAAAGAGCTTTTATCAGAACGATTATCGAGAAACAATGCCAGCCCTGGTTGGGTTAACAAGAGAAGAGCTGGATCAACTACTTGGGATCCATGAATTGAATCCATTCAGGTAAGTTGTAATATTTATGTGTTACTTTTTTAGAAGTTCGAGATGATCCATTTTTTTTAAATCATGATGTTTATGTGTTTCGTTTGCAGGAAGCTACAAACTGCGATTTGGTTTTCCGATGCCGGGGGGAGGGGGGCAAAATAGTAGTTGCTAAGAGGTTGGCCGCTAGAGGAGGGGTTCATGAAGGTTCAGGTTGACATGATTATGGATGGATGTGAAGAGTATGACCTCTCGGTGCCTATGCCAAATGCTAATATTCAAAAACTAGGCTAAGCTATCGGGAACTTCATCTAGTGGGAGATACGTTCTATGGTCTTGCGGCAGCAGGTATATGCTTTACTTTTTATGTTAGATTACAATAAGATTTTCCAATATACGTCATGTTTACTAACATTATTGTTTTTTTCTTAATAGGTCACTACCAATATATCGGTGACATCTGTCCCAAACGAGTGAGCCTATTCTGCCTCGCGTAAAAAAGGAAGATGTGGCCCATTCAAACAAGGTTGTAACCGCCACCCAAGTGCCAACCATGATTGCGCATATTCACCCTCACATATTCGCTCAACCCTCGAGTATATGTATATCTCATCTCCCTAGCAGTATTGAATTATCAATCAAATGGAATATTAATGTAGGTACAAAAAGATGACGAGGCACATTCGAAGAGAGTAGTCACTGCATTCGAGTCACCGAGAAATAAAAAGATAGCTAAGAAGATCAAGTCGTTGCCTAAATTAATGCAGGATCGACCGCCCGCGATGAAGGAGTTATTTTAAAGCCTACAGTCGAGCAAAGAATGGCCGACGGTGGGGGTTACGGTCGGGTCGAGGTAGGGGTCGTTGGCTCTACGTCTGTGTATATAGGGGTCGAGTACGATGATTTGAAGTTATTAATGACGAATGGGTGGCTCGACCAGAACATCACATCATCGCTTGGTTTCTAGCGTAAGTCAATATTTATATATGTCTTATCAATTAAGTTATGCATATTCACAATATTCAATAATGTTATCATATTTTAATGTTTTCAGGGATTTACACATGATGGTATCTCAAAATTCAAGGAACAAATGTGCGTTTATAGCATCGGGAGCAATAAATGCAAATAAAATTGAATGGGACAAACACAATTCGGGCATATCCCATCTGCCCAGGGTTCAAATCCAACCTTACACAACAATTTTGGTCGGGTTGATGTCTTACGGTCATAATTTGCCAAGGGATTAGTCTAGGCATAGCCTATGACACGCTTCCACAAAAAAAAATACACAATTTTGACAACGATGAAACACCAAAAAGATGAGTTTTTTTTTTAATACAGGTAAGATATATATACTTATATATCTTAATATAATAATAATAATAATAATAATAATATATATTTTACACTTTAAGTTATCATTTTGAACATTTTTAGGCAACATTGGTTGCTACTAATCGTTAGGCCTAGACGTAGCTTGGTCTATGTATTAGATTTGATGATGATAAGCTAAAAGATAGTCGAAACTTACAAGATCAAACACCTAATTGACACGTAAGTAATGTATTATTTTAGTATACTATTGATGTCTATTTATATAGGTAATCGACTATTAACACAAATATTTTGTTACTTTTCATTTAGGGCTATTGCAAAGTACAATCATGCTATAGGGCCTTCTCAAGCCAACACTCCAGTTACATGGAGATTATACAAGGTATAATTTATACATCCCAACAATTTATTTCGTACTTTAATTTGTTTAATCACTACTTTTTTTTACACTTTAGTGTAATCTACAACAAGATGGTTGTGAGTGTGGTTACTATGTAGTGAAACAAATCTTCCAATTTGTGATGCATGAATAATATGCTTTCTCTCTCAAGGTATGTGTTTCTTAGATTTTTTTTCATTTTATTTATATACTGTAAAAAACAATTTATTTTGTTTATAATGACACCTACTTTCAAATTTAAATATAGGACACATGGACAACCACAATTTCTTTCACAATTACACAAGTAGAGGAGATTGTTTGCAATATCGTGAGATCGTTTACTGTGAAGCGTATGAAAGAGGGTAAAATGTGGTAATGAATGGGAGGATTGTTTTAAGAATTATTAGACTTGATTATACGATGAAAAGTATTAGAATGTTTGGTTAATTTAAGATATTACATATAAGTTGACGATCTTTAGAGTTTAATGGTTAATGATTACTTTGAGATGTTACATTTATGTGTCTCGCTAATTTTTGTATTTGAAATTGTGTTTGAAATGTTCCATTATTTCAATAGGAATCGTATTTGGAAATATAGCTTATCGATATAAAGCAATTTCACCAACATTTGGAATAATGAATGGTAACAAAATCGAAGAAATATTGAAACTCATTATACGTAGTTCTAGTAAAAAAAACCGTGTACAAATGTCTGCAATTTTTTTATTAATGGTTACATTTATACACGGTTTTGTTATGAAAACCGTGAAAAATTATTACAATTGTAAATGGTTTTAGCAAATTCATCTAAAAACCGTGTAAGATAGATATTTTTATAAACGGCTAGCAGGACTTTTTTTAATTGTTTCATCTAAAAACCGTGTAAGATTGTGACTTTTATACACAGTTAATATTCCTTTTCTAAACATTTTGGAAATCGTGTATAAAAGTTTGAGTTTTATACACGGTTTTGGAACCACGTATAAAAGTCCAATACTTTACAAGCATCAGCCAGCGGCTCCAAAACCGTGTATAAAACCCAAAACAACCATTTATAAAAACATAATTTGTACTAGTGCAAGTGTTGGAAATATTAGTGATATGAAAGGTTGGAAGTTTTACCTCCATCCCACGTTGGAAATAAAAAATATATTAAAGCACTTTATAAGGCTGTCTCATAGTGGGCCTTGAACAAGTTAGGCCTTGTTCGATAGCAGCTTAATGGGATGAATAAGGGATATGACTTATTCAGTCAACCATATTTGAGTGTTCGGTAAGGGCTGAATCGGTCAGCTTGAAATTTTTTGTCCTTACCAGTCAACCATTAAATATTTGGTACTTTCCCAATCTACACTCCCAACTACTCACCTTTAATTAAAAAGAAAACCTAAAGTCTTTATATCAGGCAACCTCTCTTTTTCTTCCATCGCCATCAAGAATCGAAGAGAATCGAGCAACTGCTACTCCGGAACGAAGCTCGAAAGGTACTTTTCCTCTCCATCGAGCTCTCTCACAATTGTGTACATCGATTTTATGGGTTTAAACCCATCGATTTTGTTGTTTAAACCATCGACTTCATGGTTTTTAGAGCCGGTAGCATCGATTTACGCAGTACCATCGATTTTCTGGTTTTGTGTGATTTTTTGGTTCTGGTTCTGTGTATCGATTTTTTGGTTCTGTGTGATTTCTACCATCGATTTTCTGGTTCTGGTGTGGTTCTATCACAAAATCGATGGATTGTGAAAAAATATATTTCTATGTGATTTTATGGTTCAAACCTATGGATTTCACAGTAGCATGGTTATACACAGTAGATATATATGTTTGTGTGATTTTGTGGTTCAAACCCATCGTTATGCACAGTAGATATATATTTTTGTTTGATTTTCTATGTTTTTGTGTTCTTAAAATGTATAGTAGATACATGTTTCTTTGATTTTCTTTGTTTTTGTGTTCTGAAATATATAGTAGATATATGTTTCTGTGTGATTTTCTGGTTATACACAGTAGCCATTTGTGATTTTCTAGTTATACACAGTAGACATTTTCTGGATGTGTTATGAGTTTATGAGTTTCTTGAAATGTATAGTAGCTATTTGTTTTATATGAGTAAACAACTCTTTTATTCACACAAAAATAAAGGTTGGGGGTAAAATAGTCATTACTGACATTCAGACTGTTTATTCAGCGTAATAACCGAACAACAACTTATCTGTTAACATACAGACAACTATATCCATACAGACAACTATATCCATTCAGGTCTTAACAGAAAACGAATTGAACAACACCTTAGTGGACTTATGGTGGGGGTCATGAGTGGTAAGTCCAACGTGCGCGCTAGGCCGAAGCTGCGGGATAAAAGCTAAACATAAGATTAAAATTAAAATATAATTATAATTATGTAATAATTAATTAAAAAAACCACAAGGGTTGTGGCGTACTGGTTAAGGCCCTGAGAGATATGGTAGAATATACTATCTGCCCAGAATTCGAATCTAGACGTACACAACAATTGTGACTACTGATGTTTTAATCAGGGCTAATGTCTTACAATCATAATTTGCCAAAAGGTGGGAGGGGGTGAGGTGGTGGGGTGTATTTAATCAATATGGGGTGTCAATAAGAAAACCCTGTCTAAAATTGTTAAAATATTAATATAGGAGCATCTCCAATATATATGCTATATTTATTCTAAAATAGAGTATCAAAAGTCAAAATTTCTATTAATATTTATTTCCAACTCAAACAGGTATTTTATTTTAGATATTATAACATTGATTATATTATTAAAACAATCAATACATTAATAAAATATTATTTCTCTTTCCTAAACATTTTACTTCAATGTCTTTTATTGGTGGAAATATTACAATATTATTTCTCTTTTTTAAATAGTGGTTTTAGAGATTTATCCAAATTTGGAGATTTTTATTTTCTCTCTCATCTTTTTTTATTTTAGCATAGAAGATAAAATATCTGTTTGAGCAAAAAAGTTGTTAAAATCTCTCTTTTTGTTGAAACATTACCGACAATAGTTGAAGATGAAGAAAATGATTTGTGTAAGGCTCTTGTTCTTAAAATTTTCTTCTGATTAGGATGTGTTTTGTTGTTTTTTTTTTTATTTATGTTTTTAGATAATTTTGGGATTTTGGATGAATTTGGAAGATTTTGGAGGATTTTGGAGATTCTTTGTTAACCTAGGTTTTGTTCAAAACTTTTTTTTTTCTTGACACACAAATGAGATGAATATGGGAAAGGAACCGGAAAGTTAGGGGGGGAGAAGAAAATGGCTCTTTAACACGTGGCATCATATTATTGGAGACTTTATAACATGTGGCATCATATATTACATCTTTGGTACCTCTGGTTTTTAAATCCATAAGATGAGTTTTTAAAAGAAAATTAAAAATTGATGAAAAGACTAAAATATTCTTAGAGTTAACTTATTTAACAGATCTCTTTAACGGTGTTAGGACAAAGGGACCAAAGGTGTGTAAAAATATAAACCACAAAGACGTTTTCCATAACTATTTTGATTTAGGACGCACATTGTGATTTTGTGTAAACTATATGGACCAATTATGTAACTTACTCAAAAAAACAATTTTAAGAAACCAGGGAAAAATAGTTATAAACAACAAACTACAGGGACAAAAATCATAATTTACTCATTATAATAAGTATTAATTTATCATCCAGATTGATGACATCATGGTCTAGTCGTGAATTGATCTGGTCTAGATCAAAAGGAGATATCTTTTTGCCCATATCTAACATGCATGATTAAATGTAATTTTTTATGCCAAATGTATCTTATATAGATATATAATGCGATCACAAAAAATGTTTTTTTTTATATTGCAACTATGTTTGTGTATTTAACTATATATTATAAAACTAAAATTCCAAAAGACTCCAATCATGAGCGTTCCAATCTTTTGGGCCGTATTATATATATATATCAAGAATATAAATTGACTAGGAGTAATAAATAAGATAAAATACATTCATACCATATATTATATTAAAGTCTTATAAAGTAAAACAACAAAAATGTTTTAATATGACAAATTAACATAAAAAAATCACTTAAATGGAATCATGCTTCTACGATATATAATTGGGTAAATGTTAACATACATATTTCGGCCCAAAAATTTCGAAGGCCATGTTTCATATGACACATTGGAACACCCTTCGGCACACGTGACTTCAATAATCAAATGATCACCCCATAACTAAATCAAATACATTTAGTGGCTGTTTACTTACAACTTAATGAGCTTAATAGTCTAGATGACTTAATCGCTCGGTCCAAACAAATAACCATAGAAGTAATAACCAACTCATCAATTTGTAGTATATGGATCCAAAGAACCAGTCAAGATATGATATATTGTTCTATATAGGATTCTTTTTTATGGCTTAACCGTTAAGCCATTAAGCTAAAATGGTTATATGGAATAACCCAACACCCCTCACTTAAAGCCACTTCAAACAAATTAATGACAGAAAATGCATCATAAATAATCCAACCCTCATAATTGACTCCCTCAAATCCATCGATCTCTCATCCCTCAATTACACATATTTATCTAGACAACAACTTACTCGATATAGGGCTTAATGGGAAAAAAGTTAAACATTCCCATATTCAATACAAGGCTAAAAACTAATAATGGATATTGCAATCTTCTCCCTTAATAGAATTTCCGCTTTCGAAATTCACCCTACATGCAAAATGGAAATACCGAGCCAATCAATAGTGGGGTACATTCGTTTCATGTTACATAGACTAAAAGAAAACAACATCGATCTCAATGTAATTTACATAAAATGTAACCAAGTCTTGTTAAGGAAAAATCATAAATCAAGAATGAGATAGAAATCATCTGAAATAATTTTATTGAATGCAATGGAAATACAATACAATGTCCTAAACCACTAAAAAATCGAATTGGGAACAGAAGTTGATACCTACTTTAATCAAACATGTAGAGTGATAGATTAAACCAAACCTATTAATCTACCTTAATTGAACCTCTAACTCGAACTTGAACTCGTATTGTTGGTTTAGGGTTTGCTTTCCCTACCCCCTACTAATCCCATACCCCATCCTATTACCCTATCTCCCTCACATCATCCACAACAAACTTCCAAAATCATATTATGGATTGATTTTTAATGTATAGTTACAGTTTATACCCCTATAATTATTTAATTAGTTTATTTTATACCTTTTACTTTTCTAATTTTCATTTTACATCATCACCATATTAATACATATAATCATATATTAACTAAAATACGTTAAAAAATACGTTTTAATTTTAACAAGTTACACCATTACAATCGTATCTTCGATACCTTCGAAATGAGCCCAATATTGAATATTTTTGGATTTAATTATTTTATTATATGTTAAAAAATACGTTTTAAAATACGTTAAGGAAATCGAAATATATATATATATATATATATATATATATATATATATAATGAAAACAAAATCATAATTGATCTGTAATAAAACACAATTAAAATTAATGTATAATATCACATGTACTGCAAAACGTAATTCATAATTTTCATCAAATCATATATGATTCACAATGAATTAATTTTTTTAAAAATGTTTTCCTAATCATATATGATTTAAAATTTAAAAAACAATGATTCAAATTAAACATTGAAAAAAAAATAATGAAAACAGAATCATATGTGATCTGTAGCGAATGTCGATATAACTGACTGAGTGCGTAATGTGGGACTTTCGGTTGGTGTCGTTGTTGTTACCAAAAGATCAAAGACTAAGACAAATGGAGATGTTTATAAAATCGTGTTTATGTGTGAACATAGTGGGGTTTACAAAGGTGACAAAATTTCCCGTCGTCATACTATAACAAGAAAGTTTGGCTGTCCATTTGAGTTGATAGCGCTATATTCATCTAAGCATCATTGGTGGACTTTGAGGGTTGTGTGTGATACATATAATCATGTCGTTGCACAATATATGGAGGGTCATGTATATGCAATGCGGCTGAACGAACCTGAAGTTCAACTAGTTGAAGATCTATCAGCCAAACATGTCAAGCCACGACACATTTTATCCACGTTAAAGGGTAGATATGTGGAAAATGCATCTACGTCAAAGACAATATACAATGAAGTTCAAAAGATTAAGACAAGAAACGAGGCAGGAAGACCAAAAATGCAGGTGGTTGTGGATTTTTCTGTTGAAAAAAATTATGATTTTGAGACTCGTGCAAATGATGAAACAAACGAGTTGGAAGATTTATTTTTCATTCATCCAAAATCATTGGGCGATGGAAATTGTGGGTTTCGAGCCATATCTACTTGTTTGGGTCGTCATGAAGATGCATGAGACACTATCCGTACAGAGTTAATGGGTGAACTAACCGGGTATTTTTGCTTATTACTTTGATGTGATTGGCAACGAGTGCCAAAGAATTTAAGAAGCGTTGGATTTTTTCCGAAGGGCGTCTTTACACCACCTAGGCATTGGATCGCTATGCTTGAAATGAGAATTCTAACTGCTTCAAGGTTCAATGGCATACTACATGTCCTCATTATGGAAGGCAATGCGACATACTTACCATTCAGGACACAACCGCCGTCATCATCCCAAGACGAGTCAATTGCAATAGTGCATGTTAATGGTAATCATTACATAAAGGTTGTATTAAACGGAGATTACCCAATGCCCATACTCATACACTATTGGACACGTCATGTATTTCCAGATGCAATGTCGTGGATTATCTCATACAAACGTAGATTAGATGTGTATGAAGAATATATAGAGCATACTCGTACTCGTGACTATGTTGATTTAAATAAATAATCAAAGTTAGAATTTGTTGGAATAAAAAAAATACGCAATATAGTTATTATGTTTGATGTAATTCATTTTCTCTTTTTTCAAAAAAAAAATCGATTAACCAAAGTACAATATATGACATATAATAATATAATTAAATAAAAAAATATTCAATATTAGACTCATTTCGAAGGTATTGACGAGACGATTATAATGGTGTAACTTGTTAAAATTAAAAATTATTTTTTTAACGCATTTTAGTTAATATACGTTTATATGTGTTAATATAATAAAAATGTAAAATGTAAAACCAAAAAGATATAAAGTAAATCAATCAAAAGAGTTCAGGGACCAAAATTGTAACTATGAAACCCAAAAGAATAGGTTGTGAGGGGAGGGGGTATATTTTTGTAGAAAATTTGGCAAAGGGTATACTTAAAAAACTTTTATAAAATAACGTTGTGTAGGTGAATTAAAAAAAAATCGATTAAATTGTTAATGTGGTAAATTAATCAATATAAAAATAGAAAATACGGTGGAAGAAAGTGTGGTTTAATTTAACCTAAAAGAATCAGCCGTCGCACTTTCATCTTCTCCATCGCCGCCTCACTTCAATCGTTTCTTTCTGCAAACTCTTGCTCCGAATCTGCATCTGCATTACATCGCCGCCGGCGATAAGTTCCGGCAAGTCTGTTCTTTTTCCGATCTGCATATCCACCTACTTTTTGAGTGTTTGGATCGGCCTAGCAACACACCAATTTATGCCATGGAAGATGTCGGAGCTCTCTCTGTTTGTACCGATTTGTTTTCTTTTCACAAACCTAGAAAAAAGACAAGATCACATGGTTGCTCTGATTGTTGGAATCGGTGGACTCGGAATTATATTTTCAAATTATAATCGTACGAAGGTATACTCTTATTCTTCGATTTAGTTTTCAATTTAATTTATTTCATGTTGCAACTTTATATTATTGCTTTGAGCCTTTGATTTACACAAATTAGACCGGATTTATGAAGTACTATCACAAAATCAGAACATGTTTTTTATTGTATCGAAAAATTTGCTTGTAAAATATTCCACTGTTGTTAGAAAGGGGTTTTTGTTTTGTGTAGTTTTAGTGCGTTATGAAGATTCAATGTGGATGTTTATCGTCATGATTTCTTATATAAGAAAGTGATCACTTATGAATTGTGAAAATTGCAACAATTTAATTTTGTGTATAAGTTTAGAAGTCTTTCTGTGGTTTCAAACAGGAAGAATGTATAGTATTAGCAAAATGAAATCATGTACAGAATTTTTTTAGATGTATCCTGTAGCTGTAGCTCCAACAGGAAGAATGGATAGTTTAACTTTTTAGATACATCTTGTTTTACTTTTTATGGTAAGAGGAAATGTGTTGTGAGGCTTTAGGGGCTTTTACCAAAAGCTAACTGGTTAGTGCTTTCTGGGTCACTTGTCTTATTGGGTGAGTATGACAATGACATAAAATCTTATTAGGTAAGTGAGTATGGTGACTCTTACGTAGTTAACGCTAGCTTACCACGTAAGGTTGTTGCCTACTATGCCATTTTGATGGCTGAAAAAAGTTACCGGGTAATGTTAGTGAGAGTAGTGACTTTTACCACTAAGGGGTTGTTTGTTTTTTTAAAAAAACCTCTTAATGGTTCTTAAGTCTGAATCATTCAGACATTTTTACACACCACCTCTTATTAATCATAACGAAAATAAGACTTCAAACTTTAGACCTCTTAAAAAACAAACGGCACCTAAGTGTTTGATAAACGACTCTAAGTTTTTGTGTTACTAAGGGACTGTTTGTTTTTTTGAAAATACCTATTAATGACTCTTAAGTCTGAATCGTTTAGACTTTTTGACATTCAATGTTTTTTTTTCAATTTTTAGAACCTCTTAATGGCTCTTAAATACATCTTAAATAAGTATTGACGTAACTTCTTAAAATCTCTTATCCTGCCTCATTTAACATGCTCTCCTTTCTCTCAAAACGCCTTCAGACATTACAAAAACAAACAAAACACAAATTCTTATTGATCCAGATTTAAGACTTCAGCACAGTCTCTTATTAATCAGAAGTGAAATAAGACTTCAAACTTCAGACCTCTTAAAAAACAAACACCACCTAAGCTTCCCAAAATATTATAAGAAAAAACTCTTCTTGTGAAATACTTTTGTTTTGTAACTTGACATGATGAAATGGGAGAGCTTGGAGCTCATAATCTTTCTTCACATATGATTTATGCTTGCTAATTTGAATGAGGCATGTGTTAATTTGAAGTGCTTCATAACTTCATTAGTGATAATTTAGAGCTAAATTGAGGCTTCTTGTTGAACTATGGATAGCATGATTATTGTTGCATACTTGCATTTATGAAATGTGCTTGGGTTTATTATCTTGTACAACCATCATTATTCTTCAATCTTGTGATTAGAAACATGCGAATAGGGTCGATGCTCTTTGATTCTCTTTGGTATACTTTTAGCTGTATATTATCTTGCACACACACTATGCTTTATTTATAACACAACTTGACAATGATGTTGTACGATGGAGTTTGATAATATTTCTGGAAAGAAAACAAATAAGTACATAAAATGGTTCAACAATACCATGACTTGTTCGGTACGAGAAACATTATCCGTGACTTGCATTCGTTGGACATATGTGTCACATACAGATGTCCAAATTGCTTGCGAGAGATTATCGGTAAGTAAATTATATTTTATCTAAGATAATGGGCAAGTAATTTATATACTTTAGCTTATGTTATAACTAGTAACGATAATATTATAAGTATTTAGAGTATAATTTAAATTATGTCTCATGTTAACTAGAGAATATTTCGGTATCTCGAACAACTAAGGCAAAATGGCCAGAATGTCTAACTAGGAAGACATGACTCTAAATCTATTGTGGCACATATTCATGAAATCGTAAGTTAGATTAATAGAATATATATCTTGTTCCATTTTATGTGTTATGACTGTGTTTATAGTATTTCTTTTGGGAAAATCTATAAAGACCCGACATAATTTTCTATTTTGGGTGATTAAGACCTTGTTTGTTTTTTGTTTTTACCTTTTATTAACCTCTTATCCCTTACAGAATGAGAGGTTAATAAATTAAGTGTTTTTTTGGAATAAGAGCTTATAAGCTCTTACCGTGTTCTCAGTACTAGAAAACCGAGTATCTTCGACGGATATCTTCGATGTATATTTTCGACGGAAAAGGGAGTCGAAAATTTTCGATGGATTTTAGACGGAAAACGAAAAAATAAGTTTTCTAAAATAATCGATGGATTTTTAGACGGGATATGTGTTGTCGATATTCCGTTGAAGATTTTTAACAGATTTTCGACAGAAAAGCGATCTTTAAGTAATTAATTTTTTTTGTTTTCGTCAAAGATCCGTCGAAGTCTTTCATCGATAATTCATCGAATGGTATTTAAATAATTTAAAAACTATTTTTTTTTCTTTTTAGTCGAAGATCCGTCGAGAAATGTCAGAATTGTTTGTTAAACTGGATACATGGGCTAACAAAATTTTCTTTTCATCGGTACTCATAAGTTAAACCGGATACATGGGCTAATTTTTATTCTTTTCATCGATGCTCTTATGTTAAACCGCATACATGGGCAAAATTCATTAAGATCAAATCGACGCGAGACTTTGAGGTGTAATAACTACATAACTTTATTATTTTTAGTGTTAATATGAATTTAAATATTTCTAATTTTGTTATTTTCATTATGCCAAGGCACTAAGCCAAAAAAACAGGAAGCATGCGAAGTTGAATGCTTACCCTCACCACTTAGGCTCACGGGGGTATCTAGGGAAGCAGGATTCGTGGTCGAGGGATAAGGATCGAGGTATAATGCCCGAGATACACAATATGTATAGTAAAGCGGGCACGTGACTTTATATTGGCGAGACTGGTGAAATCAGGCCTCTATGAATTCATCTTACCGGATAAGATGAAGCCTATCGTAGAAGATATAGTAAGTTATTATTATATCTTTATTTTAAGTTTGTTAATCTGCTTATAATCATTAATTACTTACCTGAATTGCTTGTTTTTTAACATGACAGATAGAAAAAGATAAACAGTTCTCTAGAACTCAGGGAGATTGGGACCTGAAGTGGCCGTTGATCCCTTGGCAGCGGTGTTGGGACCCGAACACCCAGGTCGCACCCGGGGTGTCGGTCACAACGTTGGCCTGCGTGTGGGCCTAGGCCTTGGAAATAAAAGGAGAAGACGTAACAAGAAAGATGCGGTAATAAAGGACCTGAAGGAACGAACATCTAACCTGGAGCAACACAGTTGAAAGAGCTTTTATCGCTAGAGGAGGGGTTCAGGTTGACATGATTATGGATGGATGTGAAGAGTATGACCTCCCGGTGCCTATGCCAAATGCTAATATTCAAAAATTGGCTAAGTTATCGGGAACTTCATCTAGTGGGAGATACGTTCTGTGGTGTTGCGGCAGGTATATGCTTTACTTTTTATGTTAGATTACAATAAGATTTTCCAATATACGTCATGTTTACTAACATTATTGTTTTTTTTCTTAATAGGTCACTACCAATAAATCGGTGACATATGTCCCACCAACGAGTGAGCCTGCCTCGCATACAAAAGGAAGATGTGGCCAATTCAAACCGCCACCCAAGTGCCAACCATGATTGCGCCTATTCACCCTCACATATTCGCTCAACCCTTAAGTATATGTATATCTCATCTCCCTAGCAGTATTGAATTATCAATCAAATGGAATATTAATGTAGGTACAAAAAGATGACGAGGCACATTCGAAGAGACTCAAGAGAGTAGTCACTGCATTCGAGTCACAGAGAAATAAAAAGATAGATAAGAAGATCAAGCCGTTGCTCAAATTAATGCAGGATCGACCGCCCGCGATGGAGGAGCTATTTCAAAGCCTACATTCGAGCAAAGAATGGCCGACGACTGGGGTTACGGTCGGGTCGAGGTAGGGGTCCTTGGCTCTACGTCTATGCACATAGGGGTCGAGTACGATGACTTGAAGTTATTAATGACGAATGGGTGGCTCGCCAGAACATCGTAACATCATCGCTTGGTTTGTAGCATAAGTCAATATTTATATATGTCTTATCAATTAAGTTATGCATATTCACAATATCCAATAATGTTATTATATTTTAATGTTTTCAGGAATTTACATGATGGTATCTCAAAATTCAAGGAACAGTTGTGCGTTTATAGCACCGGGAGCAATAAATGCAAATAAAATTGAATTGTATGATCTTGGTGTCACAAACACAATTCGGGCATATCTCATCTACCCAGGGTTCGAATCCAGCCTTACACAACAATTGTGGCCGGGTTGATGTCTTACAGTCATAATTTGCCAAGAGATTAGTCTAGGCATAGCCTAGGATACCCTTCTACAAAAAAAAAAGTACACAATTTTGGCAACGATGATGCACCAAAAAGAAAGAGTTTTTTTTGGCACCGGTAAGATATATACTTATATATCTTACTATAATAATAATAATATACATTTTACACTTTTAGTTATCATTTTGAACATTTTTAGGCATCATTGGTCGCTACTAATAGTTAGGCCTTTATGTATTAGATTTGATGATGATAAGCGAAAAGACAGTTGAAACTTACAAGATCAAAGACCTAATTGACACGTAAGTAATGTATTATTTTAGTATACTATTGATGTTTGATTATATAAGTAATCGACTATTAATACAAATGTCTTGTTACTTTTCATTTAGGGTCATTGCAAAGTACAATCATGATATAGGGTCTTCTCAAACCAACACTCCGGTTACATGGAGATTAAACAAGGTATACTTTATACATCCCAACAATTTATTTCGTACTTTAATTTGTTTAATCACTACTTCTTTTTTACACTTTAGTGTAATTAACAACAAGATGGTTGGGAGTGTGGTTACTATGTAGTGAAACAAATCTTCCAATTTGTGATACATGAACAATATGCTTTCTCTCCCAAGGTATGTGTTTCTTAGATTTCTTTTATTTAATTTATATATTGTAAAAAACAATTTATTTTGTTTATAATAACACCTACTTTCAACTTTAATTATAGGACACATGGACAACCACGATTTCTTTCACAATTACACAAGTAGAGGAGATTACTTGCAATATCGCGAAATCGTTTACTGTGAAGTGTATGAAAGAGGGTAAAAGGTGGTAATGAATGGGGGGATTGTTTTAAGAATTATTAGACTTGATTATACGATGAAAAGTATTAGAATGTTTGGTTAATTTAAGATATTACATATAAGTTGACGATCTATAAAGTTTAATGGTTAATGATTAATTTGAGATGCTACATTTATGTGTTTTGCTAATTTTTGTATTTGAAATTGTGTTTGAAATGTTCTATTATTCCAATTGGAATTGTATTTGGAAATATAGGTTATCGATATAAAGCAGCTTCACCAACAGTTGGAATAATTTATGGTAACAAAATCGAAGAAAATATTAAAACTCATTATACATAGTTCTAGTAAAAAAACCATGTACAAATGCCTGCAAATTTTTTTTATTAATGGTTACATTTATACACAGTTTTCTAAACAGTTTGGAAACCGTGTATAAAAGTTGAGTTTTATACATGGTTTTGAAACAACGTATAAAAGTCCAATACTTTTACAAACATCGGCCATATATGTGGCTCCAAAACCTTGTCAAAACCCAAAACAATCATTTATAAAAGCATAATTTGTACTAGTGCAAGTGGTGGAAATATTAGTGAGATGAAAGGTTGGAAGTTTTACCTTCATCCCACATTGGAAAGAAAAAATAGTAAAACACTTTATAAGGCTTTGTCTCTTAGTGGGCCTTGAACAAGTTAGTGGACTTATGGTGGAGGTCATGAGTGGTAGGTCCAACGTGCGCGAGGCCGAAGCCGTGGGATAAAAGTTAAACATAATGATAAAATTAAAATATAATTATAATTATGTAATAGTTAATTAAAAAACCATAAGGGTTGTGGCGTACTTGTTAAGACCCTTAGGGATGTAGTGGAATATCCCATCTGTCCAGGGTTCGAATCTAGGCGTACAAACCAGTTGTGGCTACTGATGTTTAAATATGACTGATGTCTTACAATCATAATTTGCTAAACATTTTACTTCTATGTCTTTTATTGGTGGAAAGATTAAAATATTATTTCTCTTTTCTTAAATAGTGGTTTTAGATATTTATCCAAATTTGGAGATTTTTATCTTCTCTCTCCTCTTTTTTTTTACCATAGAAGATAACATAATTGTTGGAGCAAAAAAATTGCTAAAATCTCACTTTTTGTTGAAGCATTACCGACAGTAGTTGAAGATGAAAAAAATGATTTGTTTAAGGTTCTTGTTCATAAATTTCTGTTCTGATTAAGATGTGTTTTATGGGGTTTTCTTTTTTTAGGATTTTAGATAATTTTGGGATTTTGGATGAATTTGGGGGATTTTGGAGGTTTTAGGTGATTCTTTCGTTAACCTAGGTTTTGTTCACAACTTTTTTATCTTGACGCACAAATGAGATGAATATGGGAAAGGAGCCGGAAAGTCATGGCGGGAGAAGATACCGTGTCGGAGAGGGAGAGAAGAAAGGGGCTCTTTAACACTTGGCATCATATTATTGGAGACTTTATAACATGTGGCATCATATATTACATCTTTGGTCCTTGTGGTTTTTAAATCCAAAGATGAGCTTTTAAAAGGAAATTAAAAATTGATAAAAAGACTAAAATATTTTTAGAGTTAACTTATTTAATAGATGTCTTTAACGGTGTTAGGACAAATGTACCAAAGGTGTGTGAAAATATAAACCACAAAGACGTTTTTCATAACTATTTTGATTTAGGACGCACAATGTGATTTTGTGTAAACTATAGGGACCAATTATGTAACTTACTCAAAAAACAATTTAAAAAAACAAGAGACAAAAATAGTTATAAACAACAAACTACAGGGACAAAAATCATAATTTACTCATTATAATAAGTATTAATTTAGGATCCTTAAGGTGCTAATAAATTTTCCCTTAATTTATCATCCAGATTGATGACATCATGGTCTAGTCGTGAACTGATCCAGTCTAAATCAAAAGGAGAGATTTTTTTGCCCATATCTGACATGCATGATTAAATGTAATTTTTATGCCAAATATATCTTATATAGATATATAATATATAATATATCTTATATAGATACATAATGCGATCACAAAAATTGTTTTTTTTCTTAATATTGCAACTATGTTTATGTATTTAACTATATATTGTAAAACTAAAATTCCACAAGACTCCAATCATGAGCGTTCCAATCTTTTGGGTCGTGTTATATATATATTGTTTAATTTGCAACCCTTAAAAAGGTTGCAACCCTTGCAACCCACATCTTAACCGTCGGATTCATGATCGGCGGTTATAAATAGATATGAGACCCAATATTTTTAATTAAAAAAATAGAAAAAGAAAAATAAAATAACCGTCGATCATGAATCCGACGGTTAAGATGTGGGTTGCAAGGGTTGCAACCTTTTTAAAGGGTTGCAAAATATCCTTTCACTATATATATGTATATATATATATATATATCAATAATATAAATCGACTAAGAGTAATAAATAAGATAAAATATAGGGATTATGGGATTGTAATCACTATATTATAAAGCATGGATAAAAAACTCTTAAATACAAATTATTAGGCATAAGGCACCATCATTTTATGCAAGATTTTAAAACTCTCTTAATTTACAAGTATCAAAGCACAAGACACATATTACTACTGCAGGATTCTAACACCCACCAATTTGGTATGTACAGGACATTTCTTTTATGCACACCTTTTCATGTATCACTATTAATTAATATATTATATTACTATAAGTTTGTTTTAATTATATTATTAAAAATGTAATTGATTTTTTTTAGATGTCATTAAAATATATAAGATAATAATTGAATTCTAACAAAATACTTAATTTTTTACATAAAAAAATTATATTATTAAGGCTAAATTAAACAAGTTTATAAAAAAAATTATCACTTTTTCAAAACCATCCAAAATCGTACTGTAAATCGACAAAAAAATTAAAATAAAATGAAACATTAAAATCGTGATGTATCTTGCTGCATTGCGCGGGTACGCTTCTATATTATATTAAAGTCTTATAAAGTAAAACAACAAAAATGTTTTAATATGACAAATTAACATAAAAAACCACTTAAATGGAATCATGCTTCTACGGTATATAATTGGGTAAATGTTAAACATACATATTTCGGCCCAAAATTTTTGGAGGCCATGTTTCATATGACACATTGGAACACCCTTCGGGCACACGTGACTTCAATAATCAAATGATCACCCCATAACTAAATCAAATACATTTAGTGATTGTTTATTTACAACTTAATGAGCTTAATTGTCTAGATGACTTAATCGCTCGATCCAAACAAATAACCATAGAAGTAATAACCAACTCATCATTTTGTATTATCTGGATCCAAAGAACCAGTCAAGATATGATATATTGTTCTATACATGATTGTTTTTTTATAGCTTAACCGTTAAGCCATTAAGCTAAAATGGTTATATGGAATAACCAAACACCTCTCACTTAAAGCCGCCTCAAATAAATTAATGCCAGAAAATGCATTATAAATGATCAAACCCTCATATTTGACTCCCTCAAATCCATCGGTCTCTCATCCCTCAATTAGACATATTTATCTAGACAACAACTTACCTTAATGGGAAAAAGGTAAACATTCCCATATTCAATACAAGGCTAAAAACTAATAATGGATATTGCAATCTTCTCCCTTAATAGAATTTCCGTTTTCGAAATTCACCCTACATGCAAAATGGAAATACCGAGCCAATCAATAGTGGGGTACATTCGTTTCATGTTACATAGACTAAAAGAAAACAATATTGATCTCAATGTAATTTACATAAAATGTAACCAAGTCTTGTTAAGGAAAAAACATAAATCAAGAATGAGATAGAAATCATCTGAAATAGTTCTATTGAATGCAATGGAAATACAATACAATGTCCTAAACCACTAAAAAATCGAATTGGGAACAAAAGTTGATACCTACTTTAATCGAACATGTAGAGTCATAGATTAAACCAAACCTATTGATCTACCTTAATTGAACCTCTAACTCGAACTTGAATTCGTATTGTTGGTTTCAGTGTGATGTGGACGAATCAACGAACAACATCGATGTGTAGATCTTCGATTACAATTTTGAGATAATGCCTAGCATGATAATTAGTATTTTGAAGTTTTGGTATAAAACTTATGTATAAGTTATGTTCCATATGTCTACTCTGTTATATTTTGAGTCGATATTGGAATATGGGTCTTTACATGTATAGATATGCGTTTATGTATAATATACCACAAATATAACTACATTAAGGGTCGTCTTATCAAATGCTTACCGGGTAAGCCTTTATACTAGTAAGAGTCACCACCTCATGTTACCTTGTTGGATAACATTCTTGACCATCAAAATAGATTGTTGGTCAAGTTTAATAACTCGGGATTTTCTCTCTCAAGTTTGTCAATTCCCAAAAAAATTGGTCATTATGTCTAATGGACGTTTACTTTTCCGTTAAGTTCAGTTAAATTAAGAGTATTTAAGTCATTTTCAATATTTTCTATTAAAATTAAAAGAAATATTATATTTTAAATTTTTTTCTTTTCTTTTTTTGTTTTACAATTTAAAATTAAAAAAATAATATATTTCTTAATTTTAATATAAGGTTAAGAAAATATTGAAAATAACTAAAATACTTCTCATTTAACTCAACTTAAAAAAAAATCAACGATCTTTAAACAAAGAAACCAACTTGAGAGACCAAATTCGAATTACTGGAGTTTAAGGACCATATTCTTTGAAAATTACAGACCAAACTTTACTCTCGATTAGGGGTGTAAATGATGCGTGTCGAGTTCGAATATCATTATGCTCGACTCGACTCGTTAGTATATCGAGTCGAGCCTATTGGAGTCGAGTGTTGACCGAGTCGATCTCAAGTGAGTCGATCTCGAGTAGCTCGCGAGTTGTCTCGTCTCATTTACACCTCTACATAGGCTCAAGCCTTTAGGCTCAAGCCATTTAGCAAAGGCAAAAGATGTAAAACAAGGGAGGAGAAAGATCTATATATAGTGGAGTTCAAAGCATTGGGTTCTATATCCCGCCAATGTGGGATGGATTAGACACACCATCAAGAGCTTATCCATGTCTTTTACACTATCATTTTCCAAAAAAAAATCAAAAAACTTGAGTTTATTATTATTATTATTATTATTATTATTATCAATTAAACTAAAATAATATTACTAATTATTATTATTATTTTGCTTATCGAGTATCTCACGAGCTTATCGAGTCGAGTATCAGGTCGCTCGACTCGACTCGTTAGTATATTGAGTCGAGCTCGAGTTCGAGTCGAGCTCGAGTTCGAGTCGAGCCTATTCGAGTCGAGTATGTGTTGACCGAGTTTTAACCGAGTCGATCTCGAGTAGCTCGCGAGTTGTCTCGTCTCATTTACACCTCTACTCTCGATTTAACTAATAAAAGAATCATGAATCCAATCCAACATGTAAGCCCAAATAAAAAGAGCATAAGATAAAACAATGGTTTTTAACCTATAGAATTCAGCCGTTTCCATCTCCATCGGATTCTCTCTCGTTTCTTTTCACAAACCCACCATTTTCAGCCATCAATTTTCCCAAATTTCTTGTTTTTCCTTTCGGAAAACTCCCGATCAGAAGCTGCATCCGTGTTACAGCGTCACCGGCGACAAGTTTTCATCTTTTTCCGATCTTGCCATGCATGGAAGATGAGGGCACTCCATCTGTTTGTACACAGTTGTTCTCTTTTCACAAACCTAGAAAAAAGATGAGATCCCATGGCGATGATGTTGCCGTCGTTGTTGGAAATGGTGGTCTCGGAAATATAATCCTTCGAATCATACGGTAAAATCTAAGTCCTTTAATATTTTAAAATTTACTTCACATTCATAACTACGATTTCATGTTTCAACTTTAATTATTTGCATATGGGTACATTTTGACTCACCAATGTTGAAACAGAATATTGTAATGGGTGCCACACAATCAATTATTAGAAGTCATTCAGAATGCAATATAACATCAAATTAGATGTGGCAATTTTTCTCATGTATTTTGGGTTTAATAATTATGTTTATGGTAAAGAACCTAAAATCAATGTATCTTCTAATTGAAAACATCATGTCCTTTTTTCTCTGTTTCTAGCTCTATGTACACATGTTGCTGCTTTTTGGAATCTTGGATTTGGTTAAGACCACCACAACCAAATTAAACTTTGGATCATACAAATTAAGAGGTTGTTTGGTTCATGGAATTCGAAGGAATTTGATGGAATTAGAATGACAAATTCCTTTGACCAAATTTGTTGATGTTGTTTTGTTTGAGGATTGAATTGATTGGATTCCAATAAATTTCATGGTTGAGAGATTTGTTCATTCCTTGACATAAGTGAAGGATTTGAATCCCATTTCATGACAAATGTTATAATTTGGTTTTAAAAAGATTAAATAGTTGTTGCATCCAATTTAACCCAATATTCCAAGTTACATAGCTAGCTTCAAATGTTAGATATATATGCATTAGTGTTAAACATTATTTTACACATTATTGTTATTTTATACACACACACACATATATATATATATATATAGGATTAGGTTCATTTGAGAAATGCTAAATATATGAGAAATAGAGAAATGATCCTAGCCCTTAATTTGGTTAACATTTGCAGCTTTGACCGTGAAGAATCAGATAATTCCTTATCTGGTTTGTAGAAGATAGAGGGGTAATTTTGTAAAATATGCGGGACGAGTTCATATATGAACCTGTATGATTCATATATAAATTATACGTTGATATATGAATCAATTAATTAGTTCATATGTGAATCACAAAGGTTCATATATGAATTTGTTAATTAGTTCAACTGATTCATATATGAACTTACAGTTAATTAATTCATATGTGAATCAGTTACTTGGTTCATATATGAATCACAAAGGTTCATATATGAATCAGTCAAAAGAGTTCATATGTGAATTACACTGGTTCACATATGAACATATAGTTCATATGTGAATTATACAGGTTCATATATGAATTCGTCCAGTGTATTTGTAAAGATTATGAAATTGTCCTTCTATTTTTGGAATAGCCGCAACTTTTGACCAGTCAAAGCCGTAATTGTTGACCAGTCAAAGGCGCAATATTTGACCAACCAAAGCCAATCTTGACCGAATGAAAGGCTAGGATTACTTCTCTATTTATCATATATTTAGCATTTCTCAAATGAACATCTCCCTGTATATATATATATATATATATATATATATATATGCATTAGATATGGAAGATATGTTAACTGATGCAATATGATAAATCAAGAAGTTGTTTTGGTACTAGGGTTAATAATCAACAATAGGCAAAGATGCATACAATTGCTCATCAATGTTGATATACTAATAATATGAAAAACAAACAAAAATAACCAGGTAGATGAGATGCAACTTCTGTCTATATTGTGGCAATCGACTACTACTATATTAGCATCAGATTATATAGATTTTCTTAAGACGTTTTACATGTGTGGTTGTTTATTATTAGTCTTGTTTAAAGATGGTATTGAACACATGAAATATTTGAATATGTTTTAGGTATTGTCTAGTTATGTCTACCGCTGTTGCTCGAGGACATGGTGGAGATGCCGGTAGTGATCCTTCTCCTCAGGCATCATGTAAGTCACCTTTCCAATTGCACTTTTTAAATCTTAAAATTTTGAATGTGTTATCTTCTTATATTTTTTACTTCAACTTGTAGCAAAACAAAAGAAGAAACGAGGGATGAGCAGAAGCAAAAACCTTGATATTGCCTTCGAGGTCGATGGATACAAGTCGTTGCCGATCCAGTTTGATTTTATTGAGGATACATACAAACCGTTTGGGCCATACGCAAATATGTTTACAAGATATATCGGAAACATGATGGGTTATGGCGTCTCTCCATATCATCCAAGTTGGAATGAAGTTTTTTCAGAGTTCAAGAAATCGATAATTAGAAGACTTAGGGTAAATATATACTAATTATTTATATTTATAAATTATATATGATTTCTGACAATTCTTGTTTTGAATAGATTCTTCATTCTTGATCAAAGTGTTCCTGAATGGCCTAAGATTCAAACCGGAATTGAGCGAGACTGCCAAGATCGTTATAAAGATAGAAAGTCAAAACTCAAGAAATATTTTGATCGAGTTGGTGGGTAGGATGATGTTGAAATTGCCTGGAGAAATCCACCGCCGCACTTAGAACATTCAATGGAAAATGCACAAAATAATGCTCAATGCAAACATCTAAGTTTTCATGGATCCACATCATATATTGCTACATGATATAAGAAGGTAAATAGGTGAAACTTGCATACTACTGTAGTGTGAATGAATGGTTCCATAATTCTTCTAATGATATAAAAAAAACTTGTTGCAGAAAAACTCCGAAACACAAGAATTGCAAAGTCCAATAAATAATTGGCTTGACATGCATTATAGAAAAATTGGCAAGTCGTTGCCGATCCGCTTGATCTGATTGAGGATACGTACAAAGCAGTTGGGCCACACACAAATATGTTTACAAAGTATATCGAAACCTGATTGGTTAAGGCGTCTGTCCACATCATCCAAGCTGAAATGACGTTCCCGAGAGTTCAAGACATCGATAATTAGAGGACTTAAGGTAAATATATACTAAGGGACTCATTCTTTTGTTAACCCAATTTTTGGTGTTAAATATGTGAATATACTGTAATAAACGATCAATGACGTGTGTAATAAATGGAAAACTAATGCGTGCCAAGAAAGAGGGAACTAAGGTGAACAAGGGCATTTTTGAAAAAAAGAAAAGGGTGACTTATATGAACTGTAACACATGCATCACTATATGAAAAAGGCTGACTTATTTTATTAAGCGAACATGATTTCATATATGAACACTTATGAACACATTTCATGAGTTCATATATTTATTTGTTCACTTATGAACAAATTTCATGTATGAACATTATTTTGCTTATGAACACATACATCAACACACCCATTTTGAAACTCATGAATCTTTTATGTTTCATCATATATATATATATATATATATATATATATATATATATATATATAAAATATGGGTGTGCTCGATCGTGCATTCATTGTTAACTTATGAACTAAAACACTTTACAGTAAAAACTATAAACTTGGAGATGATAAAATTATTATTCCTAAAAACATGCATTATATATAGGAGAAAGTTCGTGTGAGAAGTTGAGGTTAACGTGAAAAACATGGTGCGAGTTGATGTTGATCTATGATGACCAACTTTGTCATCCTTTGATGTTTATCTGAAATAGAGTTGTGACCCTCTAAGAAGCTTACTTTATGCATTATGATATCGAGGGGAATTGCATGTAGGCTTATAATTTATCTGACTAATGGATTGTGTGCATAAATAAGAGCTTAGTAGGAAGCTTTAGTTGAGGCAATTGTTTTTATAAAAGTGGAAAATTTCATTAACAATCCCGTGTGATGAAACATGACTTCCATTTCCTGTTATTAGACCCTACTTAAATAGGAAGTTCTAAAACTTGTAAAGCCATAATCTTGAAGGAATCTCGATACCTCTATCTGCAAAAAGTCTTTCGGCTATTTATTGTCTATACATTTATATTCTTTAAAGATATTCGAAAAAACAAACTAATGTTGTAGCAAACATATTTGGGGCTTTCTAGCTGGCTTATACATGCATCACACTATCTTTTCGTTCTAGCTGAATTCAAGATTGACGAATGTTAGGATTAACTTCCATTCGAAGTGCAAACAAACTTCATAATTTGTAGAAATGAGAATTTTCACGTAACACATACGAATTAGTAGAAAATATATTTCATAAAACAAGAATTAAAGACCAATACAGAGGGAAAATAAGAGCAAAATCATGTAGTCAAAACATATACATTTGGAATTTTAGAACATTCTTGCCAATATTTGCATCAAACACCTACTCAGACCCGATCCTGACATTTTTTAGGCCCTGGACGATGTAAAAATGGGAGATCAATAAGTACGAAATTATTTTCAATATATTGTTTATATCATTAAAAACTAGAAGTGTACTCGCGCAATGCTGCTAGATACATCACGATTTTAATGTTTCATTTTATTTTCTATTTTTTGTCGATTTACATTACGATTTTGGTTGGTTGTGAGAGATTGATAATGATTTTTTTTATGTAAACTTGTTTAATTTAGACTTAATAATATAATGTAATTTATTTTGGTTTAATAATATAATTTTTTTTATAAAATATTCTGTTAGATTTTTTTAATTATATTTTATATTTATATATTTAAAATTTGGTTTTTAATCTATATTTAATTATGCTGAGAGTTATTTTAGGGGAGTTAAAGTGGGAAATGATTTTAGGAAAGTTAAAATGGTTAGAGATAATGATTAAAAATTAATAAATAGTATTAAGTGTAGTACATATAGCTTTAATGGTTGTTTTTTAAGTAATTAGCATTAAATAGCTGTACATTAAGCTTTAAGACTTGTTTTTAAGAGTTTTTTATGTCATCTTTATAATATAGTATAGATAACATTGAATTCAAAAAATACTAATAATTCATATAAAACCGATTTTCCCGGTATTCCTAGTGCAAGATCAATCAATAATCATTTCTAAATTAATATTATCTACCATATCAATTTTACATAATATCGTCAATCAGTTCCACCATCAAATGCATCTTATGATTTACCTTTTAACATATAATTTGAAATCATTTGACGTCACTATGTTGACCATTCAGAGTAATAGTTTAAGTAAATCAACATAAATCGGTAGATATTTCACATATTACTTGATGTTAATGTTTTTCATCATCATCTTAAACTTTTAGAGAATGAAACAACTTTTTAAAAACCATCAATCTTAGAATCAAAAATCCATTTTGGTTATAGTTTGAAATCTTAATCTTGTTTTAAAGATAATAGAGTGCTTAAGATTCATGCACCCAATATTAGATAATAAAGAGTCAATAATGTATGAAAAAAGAAGTATATTTGAAATCCTAAATATAGATATATGTTGGGTCGTATCATATAGTTTGGTAATTGTTTTCAAAATGTAAGAGTTTTCTTAGTTAATAACAAAAAATCTACTATATTCTAACATAATAATAAAATTCATGCGGATGGAATAAGGAAAAGAGTATGTAAAAGATGAGTAATGAAGTATATATCAAAGATTATACACAAAAATAGTTTTTAGATATTAATACTAGATAAAAAAACTTAGGGAAACAATAAGCAATATTATAAAATAAAAGACTAAATAAGTTTTTACAAATTTTCTTGTCTAATGTTATTAATTAATACATGTTTAGACCCTTAATATAATGTTAAATTCTTTTGGGTCCTATTATATACTGATTTTTTTTGTCTTTTTTATTTATAATTTTTTTAACTACCTATATATAGTATTTACCAAAAAAATTGGGCCCCTATTTTGTTTGGGCTCTGGGCATACGCCGGCCCGCCCTCCCCCAACCTGCACCCACTGATACTAATTTGGATAGAAAATTACACAGCCTTACATTACAGGACTAGTATGCATATATCTGCAAGTCAATTTTAATGATGCCAACTTGACATTGGCAGTATCCAGAAATTCTATAGTAACTGATCAAACATTTGGATGCTCTTTGCCTGTCTGTAATCGCATCATTTAGTAACCAATGTAGGGGTGTTCATCCAAACCGCACAAAATGCCCACACCAAACCGCACCGCAAAACACGGTTTAGAGCTTTCGCAGTGCGGTTTGCAGTTTGCGTTTTTACCATACCGCACTATGCGGTGCGGTTTGCCCGCACCGCATATTTTGTATATTTTTATTTTTTTAATTTTATATAACACACACATATATATATATAATAATTTAGCATTTATGTAATATTTTTTGTACTTATGTAATGTTTTTTGGACTTTGTTTGTATTTAGTATATATGTAATATTTTACTTCTTAAACTATTTTTAATTATACAATATGTATTTGGGAATCAAATGTATCGACAATCTTTACTTTTTTAGACTACGGTCACTTTATAGTCGATTTTATAATGTATTTTTAAAATTGCAATTTTTTGGATTGTATGCATAAAATGCGATAGGGACAAACCACCTAAACCGCACAGCATTTTGCGGCGCGGTTTGCAGTTTGGGAAAATGCTCAAACCGCATATGCGGTGCGGTTAGTGGTTTCGCTTCCAACCGCACTGCGAACACCCCTAAACCAATGTGCATCGGGTTTAGGCATATAAAATGGCACAAGAAATAAAAAAACAAATGAATAATGTTTATTAGTAGACACCAAGTAAACCATTTATCATCACATAACAAAAGTAGCCTCAACCAAGTTTCCAAATGACAACTTCATAAGGTTCAAACATCTTACATTGATCAGAGTGTGGTATAAGGCTCCAGAGGAGAACATCATATTATAAAACATCATTGGTGGACCTACGCTTGACACAACAAAGTTTGATATCCCAACTTAGACTCGTTTTACCGACCTTAATAGTCAAATAGTTGAGTGTTGCCTTTCTATGATGTTGCAGTTTTATTGCTTATTAAGTTAATAATCATATATAGCCCTAGCCTTAATAACTCACTATCATCATTAGCTATAATAAACCCACCATTTGTTGTATATAAATATTATTTACTTAAAAAATTGACAAAAATGTTTTAATTGTGAAAACTGAAAAATCCAAACTCAGTCCAACATCTTGTAAGGTTAATTCATATATGTTCTTATAGAAGTCACGATAATGTATACATATTAAAACTACAAAATATCATGATCAATGGGTCATCATCATAGGCAGACAATATGAAAATTGCACAAAACACACTCACAGTCCCTCATTTATTTCCAACAAACTTTCTGAAACTTATTCAAATGACATCCTCATTTAGGTATATTATAGAGCAGAAATCATCATCATGATCAAAGTCACGTTACTTTAGATTGTCGGCTTTAAAAATCACAGAGACCACGTTTGAATTTTCGTCCCACTCATGTATTGTACCTTCTTTATGCTTAGTTGGAAGTGATTGTGTTTTTCTCTTTGGCAACCTCTTTACTTTTGTTGCAATGAGCTTGACTCTTTATGACATTAAGACCAATAACATCTTAACACAATATTTGTATCAAGTGAGCATTTGGTGACAAAGATGAGCATATTAAATATGAAAGGAAGGTACTTTACACCTTTGATTAATCGTGAGTGGTTAAGTACTTAATGGCATGCGTTGTTTTTTTGTGTGAATGAGCTAATAGACATGGTGAACCAATTTGATGGAGATACGGGTATAAGACTTTCTCAAATGACTGCTAATGTCCTTAGTTTCACCCAAACCCATGGCAAGGTAAGGACTATATATATACATATATATCTCATAAGTTTGTTTAAACTAATTTCCTTTTTACAAAGTTAAAATTCTAACTACTCATGCTATCTATAATTGTTTGTTTCAGTCGCCTGCACTTGCTTTAGTGAGTGTCGGGAATAATCCTCAGTTCGGAAGTTATATATCACTTTTGAGAACCCGATGCATAGAGGTCGGAATTCGTTTTATCCACATAGAGCTTCCAGGACAAATACCTGAAGCTCAATGTGTTGCAAGAGTGCGTGAGTTAGATCAAGATTCCGATATACAAGGTGCACACATTATGAATCATAACTTTGTTTGCATTTTCATCGTTGTTAAAAAAAATTGTTTCTCATGATGCAGGTATTTCTGTCCAGCTTCCTTTGCCAAACCATATCGACGAGTGAAAAGTTCTAACATCGAGAAGGACGCGGTTGGTGTTCATCCTCCACCATACGAATTAGTAAATGTGGAGATAGTATTGTATGGTGAGGCTTTTGAACCTTACCAATCCCACTTCGCACGCTAGCTAAGTGATGAGGTAATTTTGTATATATATTCCATGCTCATAATCAAATTGTAGTAGTTATAATAATTTATTACTTTTTGCAGTTCCGTCTGATTGAAAAGCAAAGAAAACATGCGCGGGATCCTTGCAACCGGAAGTGGGATGAAGTTATCGATCTGGATCCGGACGTTGATGAGGACTTGCTCGACACCGCCGACTCGACATCAACGCTTACAAGACGTGTTCAAGTCCCTCGGGTCGTTGTTCATACTCGCGGTTCGATGCACCATGTTCGGGCTGGTGATGACGATTACATTTCTTTGTAAGAATATGGTTGGGAGGATAGGAGTTTAGAAACGTTTTCTGATTGTATATAAAGAAGATGCTTATAAAATTGATTTCATTTCTTCATCTATACTGTGCTTCTTGACAACTTATCATATGCGAGTTTTATACAACTTATAATGCCTGAATGATCATCAAAGATGTCAGTTTGATTTATTGCGTTTTGTTGGCTATTTATTTGGACTTTAAGTTGCAATTCATCAAACATGAAGGGTATTTGACTTCTTTAGATATGAGCTTAACAACATCCATGATCCATCCAAACAGATCTACAAAAATCGGTGAAGGTACTCATACTGTTACATTGGATTCTAATCTTACGTGCTTCTTATCTTCATTGGTTATGTTCACTTTTGACACTTTGACTAATCTCATCAACTTCTTTAATAGATTATTTGCTTTCTTTGGCAGCATTCATACCAGCATCGAAACAAAGAAACTCACGAAATAGACAATATGAGAAGGAAGCATAAAAAAAACCAGGTTCCTAAATAAATCCAACATCATCTTATGCATAGTGAGCTTATATTATTCGGTTTTTCGCTTATGCATTCCATGTCCACAGCTAGAAATCAGTTGGCGATTTATACTTAGCGTAAAACCTAACCCCCCTCCTTCTTCACATCTAGAAATCAGTTGGCGAGTGAGAGCAAAAATGTGTGTAAAAATCGGGTATTTTGGAAACACTAGTATTGAGACATGGTAATAACATTCCAAATGAAAAGGGTTTGATTGTTTCTTCCATGGTTAGTTTTCCCTTTCTTTATATTGATTTGGCATGTTTTATGTGATTCAGTTTATCATGTGTATCAGATTCGATTTTGAAATAGAAACGATACATTTGCATCATCATGTTTCGTGTTGAATATGTTGTGGTTTCATTCTTCTCAAAATTTAAAGTATACATATAAACGTAAGTTGAATATGTGTTCTTCTCACTGCAATATGCTAGAAATATGTTTTTCTTTGGAAATCAAATGTTCATTATCTTTTTTTTTTCTTTGGAAACAATGGTGGAAGGTTTTTTATAAAGAAAATGAATGAGATTTTGAAAAATTGAAAGTATTCTTCGTACCACATTCTCATAACGATCATGTTTGTAGGCTTACTGTGGATGATATTATGACAGACAATCAATCAAGCATATTCTCGATACCATATTCGAATCTCTTTACAAGGTTCATCCTTTTGACACTCATAGTTGCCCATTCTTTTATTCTGTAAATTGGAACAATTATAGTTGTCATCATGTTTGATTTAATACCAACCATTCTTTGCTAACAACACAAAATTCATCTCATTTTTTATATCAAGGGTAGTCTGTGCGTGTCTTTTTTAGGCAAAACATGTCTTATTATCATATCAATATATTTTGCCTCTTTTTTTTTTTTGTAAATGTTTATGTAATCTATTTTGTTCAAGGAATAACTTGAAATTTTAATGAATACTTGCATTATCGTTATTTTTTAGTTTTGCAATGTCTTAATTCTTTTAACTCTGTTAGTTAAAGACTGACCACCCAAATAACTGAATATAGATTTAAGTCATATCGTATATCCGACCAACAGACTAAACAATTGAAATGTTAAAGATGGGTAAAAAAATCATAGAATACAATAAAGAAAGTTAACTTTTGAAATAGTAATATCAAATAACTGAATTTAGATTAAAATCATGTCGTGTACCCGACCAATGGACGGGTATAACACTAGTTATTTTTGTTTCCCACATGAAACCAAACCAATTATTTTGTTTGTGCATGTGAAACAATAACATATTATGTTATCTTTGTTTCATACTAGTGTGTTTCACCTATGAAACAATATATTAATTTTTTTAAACAATTTATAATATCATTTCTTTTAAATTTATTTATTTTTTAATTTTAATTAATTCAAAAAAAATTATCAAGTTTATATAATTTTTTTCTAGATACATTTTTGATAAGAAAAATCACAATTTTCATTAAAAATCACCATTTTCATCAAAAATCACCCTTTTCATCAAACTAATCAATTCATTATCTTTTACATCATTTTTTTCTATTTTTTTGGATCCACGTTTTGAATCACATATGATTAGATTCGTTTAATATATGACTTTTTATCGTATTCTCGTTTGAACCTGACCTATATATATGTGTGTGTGTATATATATATATAGCAAGGATCATTTGTTAACCCATCCATTTGTTTTTAACTTTATAAACCTTGCTCAACCAATAGAAATGTAAGGATGATTGTTGTTTAAATTGTGTAAATATTTAATGTAAAAGGGTAGAAACGTCATTTTGTAAGTAACCCATTTTTCATTAATTTTATTAGGAGTTACAAAACGAAGATTCCATAATTATATTGTAGGTTATGATTGTATTATTTTACCCATTTTCATCATATTTTTTAAATCATATCAATATTACTAAAGTGTTCTGGTTCATATGGTTGATAAAATCGTATAGTCGTTGTTTTCAAGAAAATTTTCCGGTAGTCATCTTAATTAAGAAAACACGTGAACATCCCTGAAATTTCTGCAACAATGACATCCAATGAACGTTGATGTCCTTTCGTTATGAACACAACAAAATTAACAAATAATCAAACATTGTTTATAATATCTACGATTTTTATATTATTTTTTTAAACATTGACGATGAACAAACATTTTCATTTTTAACATTAATGATCATTGTATATAATATCCACGATTTTTAAATTATTTTTTTCTCATTTGAAAGATATTGAAGCATATAATGCACATTGATTGTATATGTCATTCTGAATCGTTCGATAAAGTCTGCAACTTTTAGTAAAACATTTCGATTATCGTATGTGGCAACATGAAGAAATATTCCGAATTTATGTAGTGAAAATGAATGAACAGTGTAACGAAAATATATGTTAATATTTATAAAGTTCAGCAACGTTTATTGTTAATAATGTTCATCAATGTTCAAATATATGTAGTGAAAATGAATGAACAGTGTAACGGAAAATATTTATCAATGTTTAGCAACGTTCATTGTTTATAATATACCATATATGTAGTGAAAATGAATGAACAATGTAACGAAAAATATTTTTCAATGGTCATATTTATAATGTTCAACAATGTTCATTGTTTATAATCTTCATCAATGTTCACATATATGTTGTGAAAATGAATGAACAGTGTAACGAAAAAGTGTAAATGTGCACTTTGATTCACCTTGGATGCACAAGAATGGACATGAACATTGTATACATGATGTTCATATATATTATCATTATAGATGTGCAAAACATATAATGAAGAGACTTTTATAAGTTTTTTTTTTGAACGGCAAGTTAAAGTGAATCCTAATTATTGGCGATATATGAACATTAGTAAAGGATGAACTAGTTAACAATCTCAATTTCAAAATAATGAATCGTAGAGGAATCATCGGTTACGATTGTGGTTTAAGGGAAAATTAATGAGCCATTAAATGGGGTTTAAATGAATGATTATTTGATCCCCCAAATTACCCCTAAACACATATGTTCACATGTCTATTTAATAAATAAAATCTATTTTATTAATTACAAAATTAGTTTTAATCTCAACCATCCAATGTTAAGATGGATGCTTGAGATTAGTTCATAAAGTTAAGAACAAAACAACTAAACAAGGGTTAACAAAAGAATCTAACCCTATATATATATATATATATGTATATATATATATGTATATATATATATGGTTGTGTCTAGTCAAAACCACAACTGAGAAACATTCTAACATCTATTTATTTGTTCGCTATGCATACAATGTTGGTCCTGAAATTTTGGAGGTCGTGTCCAAAAAATCTAAAAGTGATCCTTCATTTTTATACCAATTATTTGATTATTTTTAGTATATACCGGCGTCTATTTGATAATAAATCGATCAATGACTTTTCTTTGATTTTAAATAAACTATTCATCATTTCTTATTTTTTGACGTTTAAGATATCTGATTCAAATTTTAAATCTGACTCTGATTTTTATATGGAATCAATCAATTATAACCGATAATACAATAATGTTTATTAATCTCTCGTCATTAAATAAACTTTAACATTAAAATAAAAAAACTTTCTATAAAACACATAGAAAACATAAACCATGATAAGAAAAAACTCTAAATTCTATTAAATAGTGAAAGAAAAATTATAGAAGAAATTATTAGAAAATAAAAATAAAGAACACAAAATAATCAAAGTTATTGAATCCAATTTTACAACAAGAACTCTTGAATTAAAAGAGCCAAAAGAAGACGTTACTTGTTAATGACAACGAAAAATATAGATTGAAGAACAAAATAAAAGAATAAATTAAGTTATGAATTTTAGGTTTGAGTTTGAAAACTAAATTATAAGAAAAGGCTATAAAAACAATTATTTAATTTAATTATCGTATTAATTTAGAATATAAAACAAAAAAATAACTGAAAAAATTATATACTAAGTCATCTCTAAAAAAATTAGAAAATAAAAAATTAATATCCGTATACATATACTTTAAATTGAAAGCAAATAAAATGGAAAACGTAAGTAAGAAAAACCTTTGTTAAAATAAAGAAACAAAAATTAATACTTACGGGACTTAAACCTGGATTATCCACTTAACATCACAATTTGTTTTAGTTGTTGTATTAATTAAATTATATATTAAATTTACTACAAATAAAAAAATTGAAAATTATTTGGAGGCCCGGAGGCCCCGTGCGATGACACCACCCGCACACCTCCAGGCCGCCCTGTATATGCACATGTGCATAAAAATACTTTTTTCGAAATACTAATGTGAATAAAATACACACATGTATAGAAACCGAAAGACATTTTTAATTACTTTTATGTATACGTTATACATATATAGAAGACAAATAAATAAATATCAGAATTTTCCTCTGTTTTTCAATTTTTAGGTTTTCCCCAATCTTGAGTTTATATTTATATTTTCATGTATCTTTGTGGAATGGCAAAGGAGCGGCAGTTTGGTAAAAACCAATTTAGAGGGACCAAATTCATAATTAACTTTAAATTAAATGAAAAATAGTTGATTTAGGTGTGAGTGTGACCCGTTCTATTTCTTGTTTAGTCCAAGTTTACTAATGTTTAACGACTCAATTTATCTTATCGGATGGATATGATAAAGATTGGCAATATTATCCGATATGAGCAATGACAATAATCGAAAGTCTTACCCGATAAGTGCTTATCAGATAACAATGTTGTATAAGATGTCGTTTGAATGAACTAAAATCTTACCTAGTAAGTTAACTGAAAGTATTGAATATTACAGGATAAGTGTTGGGTAAATGACCCCTAAATGTTAGCTATTGATCTACCTTAATTGACTTCAACTCAAACTCATATCAGTAGTTTTCCATGTGATGTGGGATGAATTGGTGGACGACATCGATGTGTTGATTTTTTATTACAATTTTGAAATAAAACGCCTATCATTATAACTAGTATTTTGAAGTTTTGGTATTAAATTCCTGTGTAAAGGTCACTAAGAGGCTGTTTACCACATGTTTACTCGATAAGTACTTATCCGGTCACTTACCTTATCGGATAAACATGATAAGGACCGATAATCTTACCCGTTAAGAGGGATGACAAAGACTGAAAGTCGTACTCATCAAATGAAAATAAAAACTTTTACCTAGTTAGTACTTACTGTGTAAATTGTTGTATACGATGTCGTTTTGATAAACTAGAATCTTACCTAGTAAGATAGTGAGGGTGTATACCCTTAATGTTAAGTGCTTACTGGGTAATCGTTTAGGTAAACGACCCCTAAGTTATGTTTCATATTTTCTGTGTTATTTTTTTAGTCGATGTTGAAATATGGGTCTTTACATATTTAGATTTGTGTGTATATGTATAATCTACAACAAATATAATTATATCATATTTCGAGAACAAAACACTAATTCGGTTAAGGGGTTGTTTACTAAACATTTACGGGGCATCGCTTACTTTGTCAGGTGAGAATGACAAAGACCGATAATCTTATTTGGTAAGTGACCAGAGAAGCCTCTTACTCAGTTACCGCCTATCGGGTAAGATACTACCAACAATCCATTTTAAATACCGAAAATATAACACAAAAAGGTAACTGAAAATGATAACTAATGCCGGTAAACGTCTACCAGGTTATACGTTTTGTAAACGAGCCATAAATTTCAATTTTTGATATTCACAAATGAAAACAATCACCGATCATTCTTCGTTTTATCAAATGAAATTCTTTTTTTATTTATGAAAATTATAATTTTATATTCTATTAAAATATAAACAACCATATAAATTTAAGAGTAAATTACAATTTTGGTCCCTGTGGTTGCTATCCACTATCAACTTTGGTCCATCTTTTAAACTAATTACAATTTTGGTCATTATGGTTGCCATTTTATTTCACTTTTGGTCCCTTAGACTAACTTCTGTTTATAGGTCCGTTAACTAAGGGGGCATTTTGGTCTTTTCAGTGTTTTTTTATTTACACAATTAAATAAATATATTATTGTTATATTATATAATTTTAAATTATATACTAACAATAAATTATTAAATTATAATATATAGAAATATATATATATATATATATCAGTAAACCAAACCATAGAATCATAAAACGGCGACCTCCCACTCCATATTGAACTCCGACGACACCCCGACCACCCCACTGATCCCCGACAACTGCTTTAACGGTGAACTCCCCCACCCCCATTCTCGACAATATCATTCCCCCTTACGGTAGAAAACCTCTGGCGATACCCCACCCTTTACCATTTGTCTCAAACGAAGAAGAGACGTTGGTCTCGAACGAAGAAGAAGGCGACGACGGTGGATCTCCAACGAAGGCGACGACAGTGAGGGTCTTCGGCAAAGAAGGCGACGACGGTGTGGGTCTCTAACGAAGAAGACGACTTTGGTCTCCCTGGTGTTTAGGTTAGATATGTATGTATATATATATATATATACACACATTAGTAATATATAATATATGTATTTAATTTTAATAGAAAATTGGTGAAAAAATTTTAATTAAAAATTAAAGAAAAATTAAAAAGACCAAAAAGCCCTTGAGTCTAACAAACCTTTTTAACATAAGTTGGTCATAGGGACAAAAAGTGAAACAAAATGGCAACCATAATGACTAAAACTGTAATTAATTTAGAAAAGGGACCAAAGTTGATAATAGATGGAAACCATAGGGACCAAAAGTGTAATTTACTCTAAATTTAAGCAATAAAAGAATTATGGATCCATGATGTAAGCCCAAATAAAAGAGTAAAAAGGTAAAAGTGTGGTTAGGTTTTAACCTAAAGGATTCAGCCGTCACACTTCATATTCTCTTTCTCCATTTCCATCGGATTTTCTCTGGTTCCTTTTGCAATTACTCCCCATTTTGAGCCTTCAATTTACCCAAATTCCTTGTAATTTCTTCCTGCAAACTCCCCTTCAATAGCTGCATCAGTGTTACAGCGACTGATCTTTTTCCGATCTTGCCATGGAAGACGACGGCACTTCCTCTGTTTGTACACAGTTGTTTTCTTTTCACAAACCCAGAAAAAAAAGATGATGTTGCCGTTCCTGTTGGAATTTGGTGGTCTCGGAAATTATAGTTGACAACTCATGGAATCATACGGTAAAATCTAAGTCTCTAAGTATAATTTTCAATTTCCTTCACATTCATATCTAGTGTTCATCTTTCAACTTCGTAGTATTGCTTTTTTTTATATACAGAAATGAGACCATATTATCACTAAACACATCATTTTGTTGTTGTATCTACACTTTCACTTCGAAAATATTACAGGGTGGTTGATAAAGAATTGGGTTTTTTTTCTTCTATATAGTTGCATGTGGATACAGAAATGTGTTGGTTGTTTTTTCATATATTTGCATATGGATACATACATTTATATCTCAACATTTTCTGCTAATACATGTGTTTTGAGCCGTTGTATTGATGAAGACATGTTGAACTTGTGAATATTTTTTTGAATATATTTTGAAGCCATTTGTTGTAATGTTTAAACATGATAAGCCCAAATGTTATTTGCTTTATAATTGAATACAAAAACATATATATATATATATATATATATTCGTTTTGTAATTAGTTGCATAAATTGTCCAAAAATATTGTCAAAGGTAAAACGAAGGATATTGTATCTTTGGCAACTAAAGGAACAATCCATTGGTCAAAGCAATTTCTCTTGAAATTTGAACGAAGTTACTACACAATCTCTTAACTATTTCTCATTCTTAACATTTTATTCTTGATACTTGAGCAATTTGTTTGAATCCATGTCATGTGCATTTGGTTGACCTCGGTCATTTGAGCTAATTTGCTTTTGATTTTTTTCTCTCGTCTCCTATTTATTTGAAATTAAAGAATAATTATTGTACTTTGTATTTTACTTGCCTCATTTTTCTCTGATTTATGCGTAACCGTATTAAAAGGGTGTGCATGTTTTTTGTTTCAAAAACTTTCTTGCACAGTTTTGTTACAAAACCGTGTACAAAGTCCCCTCAACCTTTTTACATGATTTTTTTTTACCGAATCTGAATGTGCTCACACATTTATGTTGGGTATATTGTAATAAATTAGTCAAAATTGCATTAGTTATTCCTAGGTTGTCTTTATTGTTCTCAAAGTATATGGGATTCACTTGGGGTGCATTTGGTATGATGAATAGGGATCACTGTCCCACGTCCCACGTTTAACACACCTGTTACGTAAACAAATAGGAACATAGTGGAACACAAGTGGAACAGACCTTTTCCACCCCTACCCCATGGAACAAGGTGGAACAAACTTATGTTTTACCAATATAACCTAAAATTAAAATGTAATTCTCTTTTAAGACATTAAATACATCTTCTTTTTTATATTTTATTCATTCTTTAAATTTTATTTATTTTATTTTATGCTTTTTAAATTTTCACTTTAACCGCGTTTTAATTTTATATTTATTTTAGTGATTATGTGTTAATTTTAGAGTGTTGCGTTTATGTTGATAATATGTTAGAGGTTGCGTTAATTTTAGTTTTACATATTACGTTGATTTTAGAGATTGCGCTTTTTTTAGGATTGCGCTAATTTCATAAAATAATTGTAGAGATTGCGTTTTTTTTGTATAAAAAAAGTGTAGAGATTGGGCTTGTTTTAGGGATTGCGCTCATTTTATAAAATAATTGTAGAGATTGCGTTAATTTTAGAGATTGCGTTTTTTTTTTGTATAAAAAACTGTAGAGATTGAGCTTGTTTTAGGGATTGTGCTAATTTCATAAAATAATTGTAGAGATTGCGTTAATCTTAGAGATTGCGTTTTTTTTTTGTATAAAAAAGTGTAGAGATTGGGCTTGTTTTAGGGATTGCGCTAATTTCATAAAATAATTGTAGAGATTGCGTTTTTTTTTGTATAAAAAAACTGTAGAGATTGGGCTTGTTTTAGGGATTGCGCTACTTTCATAAAATAATTGAAGAGATTGCGTTAATCTTAGAGATTGCGTTTTTTTTTTTTGTATAAAAAAACTGTAGAGATTGGGCTTGTTTTAGGGATTGCGCTCATTTTATAAAATAATTGTAGAGATTGCGTTAATCTTAGAGATTGCGTTTTTTTTTGTATAAAAAAACTGTAGAGATTGGGCTTGTTTTAGGGATTGCGCTAATTTTATAAAATAATTGTAGAGATTGCGTTAATCTTAGAGATTGCGTTTTTTTTTTGTATAAAAAAGTGTAGAGATTGGGCTTGTTTTAGGGATTCCGCTAATTTCATAAAATAATTGTAGAGATTGCGTTAATCTTAGAGATTGCGTTTTTTTTTTGTATAAAAAAACTGTAGAGATTGGGCTTGTTTTAGGGATTTCGCTACATTCATAAAATAATTGTAGAGATTGCGTTTTTTTTTTGTATAAAAAAAGTGTAGAGATTGGGCTTGTTTTAGGGATTGCGCTCATTTTATAAAATAATTGTAGAGATTGCGTTAATTTTAGAGATTGCGTTTTTTTTTTGTATAAAAAAACTGTAGAGATTGGACTTGTTTTAGGGATTGCGCTAATTTCATAAAATAATTGTAGAAATTGCGTTAATCTTAGAGATTGCGTTTTTTTTTGTATAAAAAAGTGTAGAGATTGGGCTTGTTTTAGGGATTGCGCTAATTTCATAAAATAATTGTAGAGATTGCGTTAAACTTAGAGATTGCGTTTTTTTTTTGTATAAAAAAACTGTAGAGATTGGGCTTGTTTTAGGGATTGCGCTACTTTCATAAAATAATTGTAGAGATTGCGTTTTTTTTTGTATAAAAAAAGTGTAGAGATTGGGCTATATAAGTTAGGTGCGTTGACAACATCCTTGCATTACTATGTAGGACGATTTTGATAACGTCGATCTTTCGTTCAAATGCCGCATCTCCATGGTAAAGGAAATTAGAGATGCTTTTGAAGCGTGTCCACCTGAACGAGCACAACGTTTACACGAAATGTTTAGCCGCACATCTTTCGGGCCATGGCTCGAGCTTACCAATATTGTACAGAACCCCCTTCTAGTACACATGTTTTTACAGATGGAGGTCGAGGTTGCGAGACCACAGCCGGAGGAATTGTATTTTCACGTGTGTGGGACTCGCATGCACTTTGGTCGTCGTGAGTTCTGTATTGTAACAGGACTCCTTTTCGGACAAATACCCGACCTTCCTACCTTGACAGATGAGTCATTCGTTAGTAGGGTTTGGCCCGGCCTTGCACCAGGTATCTTGACGCTGAGAACCGTCCTCGAGACGATGAGAACTGGTCTGGGTGCGATATTCGATGAGGATGCTGTGCGTGTTTGCTTGGTGGTGATGGCGGATTTGATGTTCATGGGTCGTGATCCAAGGCTGCCGGTTTCCTCTACTGTACTTATCGCTGTCGATGATGGAGATGTTTAACCGCTATCCGTGGGGTAGCTACATCTGGAGTCACTCATACAAAGGACTCCACGGTGCCATTGCCAGACGCAAGCAGAAGAACCAGCAAAACAACAAGATGACGTTGAACGGGTTTGCACACGCCCTAAAGGTTAGATAAGTACAATAACATAAATATCAATTCATTAACTAATTTTGCTAATTTTGGATTTATTCTAACGTACTTGTTCAATTTATGTAATTCCAGATATGGATCTTGGAAATGTTTCCTGCCTGCCGGCAAAATTTCACCAAGCGCTCCGACAGGTTGATTAGGGGAACCAAATGGGATCGAGATGCTGTCCTTAGTAAGTCTGCATGCATTGGGATCTTCAACTCAGCTTTGAGCGTACGCCCTCAACTCAGCTTTGAGCGTACGCCCTCTTACTATATTTTTAATTGTAGTAATTAAAAAACTATTTGTGATTTATATGTCTTATAATTTTTTAGGTTGTTAATGCGCCATATGCGGAACTGAGGCCTACTCAGGATGACCAGCAATCGAGTTGGTTTCGACGGAGCGTCGCCTTTTTTGAAAGTTCGGCGGGCAGGCGACTGACAAAGAGGTCCCGACGTAGAGGTCCTGATCCCGATGACAATGATGACGATGATGATGAAGATGACGATGATGGCACGCGACGTCAGGCTCCCCCTAGCTCTAGCTATCAAGCTCTCCCTAGCTCTAGCTATCAGGCTCTTCCTAGCCCCACCTATCAAGCTCCCCCTAGCCCCACCCATCATAGGATGCCTGATATAGACCCATACCAAGATAAGTGGGAGTACATGACCTCCGTGGACAGACGCGTAAGAGACCTCGAGGCCCTCGATATGGCCAGACGCATAAGAGAGCTCGAGGCCCTCACCGCACACCTTCGCCACACTCACGTTAGTGTTTAACTTAATTTGGGGATATTACGCCCAATACTTTAATATTGGTTTGTGTATTGATATTACATTCCATGATTGTATTAGGTGTCAACGAACATGGCGCTCACTTACACGTCGCCTGGGCAAATGCATGGGTACACGGGTGCGGCATATGCGACCACATCATCCCAGCGAAATGTAGGTTATTTTTTTATTACGTTTGAAAGTAATTATTAAGAGTGCTCATTATAATCCATGTCACCAGGTTGGGATGACAAGTACGACGCCAGCCTACACGTCGCCGGGGTACACACAGGCGGCAACCGGAGGAAACTACCCTTTCTCGACCCCATCATTCCAGCAAAATGTAAGTTACGACGAGTGCTCATTGTTGTTCTTTTTTTGTTATTACGTTTGAAGATTCTTATAATGACCTACGTCACCAGTTTGGGATGCAGGCGGGGGACTATTACAGACCCCAGATGATGGAGCCGGGGCCGGGGCTGTCCGTCCTAAGCCGGTTGGTGGAAGATTTTTTGGGAACTTCCATCCCTTATTCGATGGGGTCGGAGTCGGGGGTTGACACCACCCAGGCGCGGGTGAGTACTCCGATGGCTGATGGTATCATCGATCACCACTTTGAGGATGCTGACATGCCCATAAATGAGCCAGATCAGGCAGCACATGAGAGGGCGAGACGGGTCGCTGTTGTGGGGCCAGCCCTTTGTTCCCCATATGTCCAACAAGCTTCGACCACAACAGTACCTAAGAAAAAAACCAAGGCAAGGGTGAAGGCAAAGGGCAAGGGAAAGGTTGGGGGAGACACTACGATGACTGACGCGGGGCAATCGGTGTTTGTTTCGGCGGCACAGATCAGGGAATTATGTATCAGTGATCAGCTCCCCCACCTGATGTGTCCATTTTACGGCGGCCTTCAAATGAATGCCGGTTTTTTCATGCTACTGTTGGGTGTAGGTGGTAGTGTGGATTTCGAGGATCTGGTTAGTATTTAAATATAGTCATATAAACAACTACATTTCTAATGACAGGTCTAACAATCTATGTTTTGTGTATAGCAAATCGACGCTTGGGTTAGAATGATCCAAGAATCCCGTTCTCCACATGCCAGATGGACGGTCATGGACTCCAACTTCTTTGAGTGGCTTACACGGCCGGGCCAAGGATACAAGTCTGTGTTTGAAACATGCAATGGACTGGGCCATAGAACTCATCCAGCTTGGATGGACATCAACGAGGTATGGAAATCGATTTACATAATTTTTGTTCAACTTGTTTGTTACTAACTATTATTGTGTTATTGTAAAATCTCAGGTATACATCCCCATATGCGTCGTGGACAAACATTGGGTGCTCGGTGTTCTGTACCTCTGTGAAATGAGGCTGGTCTTATTTGACAGTTTACGAGCAAGAAGGTACACTTTGTTCTTGGAAGAACGCCTTGGGATCTTCAAAAAACAATTGCCGAAGTTGTTAAAAAAGATACACGACACGCCGGATCGTATCAAGGCCAACAAGAAATTAGAGGTTATCTATGATCCTGATGCACCTCAACAGACAGGGGGCTTTGGGGATTGCGGTGTGTGGGTGTGTCGTAACATATCCAAGTTTATGGAAGGTCTGCACCCAACAGTTGCACCAGATGCAACTGAGCATGTGGCAAGGGAATGACGTAATTACATGGCGGAGACCCTTTTCTCGTTGGCTGTCCAAATAAACGATTAGGTTGGGGATACTTTTTATGTTACTTGTGAGTTGTGATGAGCCTCTTGAAATAACAAATATGATTCTTTTTTTTAAAGTCATTTTAAATAATAAAACCCTTTTTTACTTAGATAACTAATTTGGATCGGATGTTTTATTTTATATAAAAATAGAATTCGTTAACTCCTAAGATCACAAATTGATATGAAAAAGGTAGTACATGAAAAAGTTCTTTTGGTAAATAAAAAACAAAATATTATTTAAACTTACCAATTATTAATGACAAACTGGTAGGGTTCGAAAACAACCGGTACAAGTTCATCTAAACAAATATTGAAACGACGTCATTAAATGAAGTGAGTAGGTAACATTGTCGGTCATTGAAATGTCAAACTATGGCTACACGACACTTGGTTTTTCTGGAATCCCCAACGACTTCTTATATGTTTGGGTGATACAATTTTGGAAGTGTTAAGCTCAACTTTCTTGCTGTACACTTCAATGACGGTATAATTTTGTAGTATAAAAATATAAACGCATCAAACCACAAAATACATTGGACGATTTTATTAATGAAACAAAACCATAGAAAGTAAAAGTAAAAAACCGACAACTCTTTAGTGTTGTGAATTTCACAGTTACTATAACACGGGTATTTATAGTAACAAGGAACAATTGTTAAAAAAAAATGAATCGTTTCAGTATTTGCAGAGGAATCATTTCAGTATTTGCAGAGGAATCATTTCAGGCTTTGCAGAAGAATCATTTTAGTTTTTGCAGAAGAATCGTTTGACCATGGTTACAAACCTATCTCCGCATATGGTAACAAAACGCGGGGTTAGTCCGCGTTTTAGTGGTGTAACGCGGGGTTAGTCCGCGTTTTAGTGGTGTAACGCGGGGTTAGTCCGCGTTTTAGTAACAAAACGCGGGGTTAGTCCGCGTTTTAGTGGTGTAACGCGGGGTTAGTCCGCGTTTCAGGCTTTGCAGGGGAATCGTTTGACCATGGCACAAAAAACAAATCATTTCAGGCTTTGCAGAGGAATCGTTTGACCATGCCTTTGAAACTATCATGAACCGATCTTCGCATGGACTATAAGTAGATGCTCCGGTGAAGTAGTATTTTACAACTTCATATCTATCCTTTCTACCCTCACTTTCATTTACAAATATTATCTACATTCTATACATTATCTACATTTTTATTACTTGATGGCTGGAGGTTCACGCGGTAGGGGGAAAAGGTCAGCGAATGGGGCTGGCACTTCACGCTCCGTGGACATCGACCAATTAAATGATGGAGCTTCAAGGATTGACTGGAATGCACCAGATACAACGGAGTATTGGGCGCAGTTTGGGTTAACTGCTTACGATGAACCGATAACGCCTCAGGAGTGGGAGCAGTTTAACAATGCCCAAGCCGCATACTACGCTGCTCATGGAGGAATGCCCCCTCCTACGTATCAATCCAACCAGGGGCCAGGTCTACCAATGTCTCAGGTACTGCCTACCAGGTTGAAAAGGTCCTGTGATGAGGCAAATGAAGAGATACGAAATACAGGCAGGACGTGGCTACAAAACATGGAACTTCAGAAGGACAAAGAAGCAACTATTGCGGAGCTGAAGGAGCTCCTGGAGAATATGAAGCGCGATGTCAGGGAGAAACAAAAGGAGATTAGAAAGTTAGAAGATGAACTGGTAGACATAAAAGAAAACTACACCGTCATGGAGGAGCATATGAAGGCAAAGGCTGGCTGGGTTACGAAGTGCCGGGAAATCTACCCGTAGTAGGTTTTTCAAAGGGTGGTTGTTGTATGGATGCACTTTAACGTTTAACCTAAGTTTTATTTTATGCATTAATTTTTACTTTATCGATGCTTGAATGTTGTACGGATGCACCATTTCGTTTTCTTTAATTTCAATAAAACGATGCTTTTATGTTTTATCTTTTATTTACACATAATATAATTTCACAATCACGATAAGGTAGATAAAATCAACAATTAACATAATAACAATATCACTTAGCATAGAAGATGAGGTGGTTACAATCAAGGGAAGTCAATGTTAAGGTCAATGCTATCATGCCTTAAAGTTCCATGTGGTTCTAGGTCCGATGACCCTTGAGAGCGAAATCTTTGGCTAGTAGAAGCTCTCCTGGGCATGGTTGAAGGGGCAGGAGTTGGACATTCACCACGAGTATGTCCTACTGCTCCACACCTAGTACACGTTCTCTGTATCGGATCCTCACCACGAGATGGACGTCGATCGTTCTTTCTTGGTCTCCCCGCACGTCTCTTGGTTATTAACGGTGGATAGCATGGCGGAAGGGGGACGTGTGGCAAAACCCATGATTAAGGGGGTCCAACAGGATAGATCAACTCATGATATGTTGACCGGTAAGTACTGGACGTGTAGTAAGATATAGCCAGATCGCTGCAATCTCTACGATTCATTGACCTTGCAGCAGCGATGGCATGACCGCACGGTAAACCAGAATATTGCCATTGGTTACATTCACAAACACCGTTGACCATATCGACAGTCCCGTGATAACGGATATCCCGAACGTTGAACTTACCATGTCCAATCTGACTTACCCTCCATGTCGTAGACTTTCCCGACCTTCTGCTAATTATCTCCTCCGCCATTGGTGTGAGATGATTACGCATTTCATCTACAAATATGTGTTAATTGTGTTACGATTTATACGGAAGACGAAAAATGCAACAAACATATAAGTTAAAGATTTTAGAGTTTATCAACCTCCCTTTCGTCGTCGAAGTTGGTACCACTCTTGTTGAAAATCTCGGAAGTACTCTATAAGGCCGACAATGGGTAACCTGCGTGCAAAACGGGACAGTGCATTCACCGACTCTACACTATTAGAGGTCATTATGTTATACCGTTGTGCAGGGAAATGGGCCCTTGACCACCTCTCTTTACCAGCCTCGTCCATAACTTGTGCTCCACGAGGTACTTCATATCGTAGTGCATTCATGTAGGTCTCGAACTCCCTAATAGTATATGCTTTGCACGCTTTCCAATACGTGGTCTTGTTTGTTGTGATACGTTTGTCCGCGCTTTTCACGTTCATCTCCAAATGTCGACAACATAGGGCGTGAGGGGTGGAGGGGTACACGGCAGAAATTGCCGCGCTTATGGAAGGAGCCCTGTCGGACATAAACACCAACCCTTCCGGGGCTCCGATACATTCCCGCAACATGTTCAGAAACCAACCCCACTCCTCCCCCGTCTCGGACTTTCCTACTCCGAAAGCCAAGGGCACAATGTTGTTATTTCCGTCCATGGCAACCGCCAAGAACATCATACCCAGGTAATGCCCCTTTAAATGGGCAGCGTCTATTACAAGGACAGGACGCAGATTTGTCAAAAACGTCCGGATCTGCAATAAACGTACGTGGTTATTATTTGTAAATGTTAAAATTCATAATATGTAAAACTACGACGATTTAATATACTTACCGCACATCCAAGTGCAGCGAAACACAATTCGAAACGTCCGTTTGAATCCGTCCTTATTCTGGTGCGTGTACCCGGATTCTTCAGCTCCAAGTTATATAAATACGCAGGGAGTCGTTCGTACGACTCCTCGGGAGTGCCTCTCACCATTAGTAGTGCCTTGCATCGCGCACGCCATCCTTGGTGGTAACCAATGTTGATCCCGTACTGCTGATTTATATCGTTGACGATGTCCTTCGGCCGAAATGACCTGCTAGCGTCAAGAAACTTGTCTTTCAGTATGTGGCCCAAAGTCCTTTTGTTGGCCTGCCGGTGGCTGGCATTTAGTTGTGTCCTCGAACATGTGTGTACGTCGTTCAGCTTTCTAACGACAAACAGCCCTCCTTTAGGGCCCACGGACTTCGCGGACATACTCCATTCACAATTTTGTTGGTCACAGACAACCTTGTATCTGCGTTTGTCGGATTTCTTCGCTCTAAACACGAAACCCTCTCGCAAGAACTTCATTCCCAACTGTACGGTCATTTCCTCCTTCGTATGAAATATTTGACCTTCATGTATAGTTGTACTACGATTGTAAGGTGCGGGTTGGTAGGCTGGTTTATGGGTCTCCGGGTTAGGAAGAGAAGGGGGCATATCAAAATAATCGTTTAACGCACCAAATGATTTATTGCTAAGGGTATATGTTTCTTCGTCCTCGTCATTATCGGTATCTGATCTGTCCAGATCAGATATACCAGTTGTGAAAACATGTGTTTCGTCATCAGCAACTCCAACAAACCGTCTTTTTGGGTCTTCTGCTTCTTCTTCTTCTTCTTCTTCTTCTTCTAGTTGCGTCTCCGGAACAACTTCGGGATAAGATTCGTTAGGACGATATGCATGATCAGAATAAAGTGTGGTGTCGTAGGATGCCTGAAATTGAGAGTCAGTCTCCAGTTGACTACCACCGACATGGATTTCGTCATGATCTTCGTCATCATCTTCGTCATCGCCCACCAATGGTGCGACATACACAAAAAGTTGTGGAGGTATTTCTGAATCGGCTGCAAGTAGCATAAAACCAAGGATTTCGTCATCGTTGGTTATCTCCATCAGTGAGCCATCTGCACGTCTGAACACCAACTTGCAAGCAGCAGAATCTCCGATTCCACACTTTCCCATGACGTAATCGATAAACGTCTTATACGAAACCATTATTGGAATATATACACCACGCTTTGTGTAGCCAATATAATCCCACCCATTGTTGTTTTGCACCCATTGACCATCGAAACATAATAAGACTCTAGTTTTTTGAACAGATGAACTCATTTTTTCAGTAGTATGAAAAATGAAGCAATTCAAGTGGATGTGATGAACGATTTTGCATCTAATCTTACTAATCTTTATAGGAAAAATTGAATGGAGAAAATGAATGTGAACCACATATTCAATGACAATGGTACACTTATTGTATGAGAATCAGACTAAAATGTGGAAAAAAACAGTAAAATCATTCAAAAAATACGTCACAAACAGTTGACCACACATGAAATCATAGTCCCGAAACCCTAATTTTCCAAACCCTAATACGCTTTACACTATTAAACGCGGACCTAACCCTCGTTTTTTAACAAAAAACGCGGCCCAGATACGCGTTTCACAGTGGAAAACGCGGCCCAGATACGCGTTTCACAGTGGAAAACGCGGACCAAACGCGGACCAAACGCGTACCATGTCCGCGTGTAACTCTCGAAACGCGGCCAAAACGCGGCCCAAGTCCGCGTGTAATAGTGAACGCGGACAAAACGCGTACCAGGTCCGCGTGTAACAGTGAAAAACGCGGACCTAGGGGGTATTTTGGCAAAAATAACAAGATTTGGGGCATATTGGGTACTGATTTTTCAACTTAGGGCATTTTAATTAAATTCCCTATTTTATATATAGTTACTATGTTTTGATTAATTTATTTAAGTTATTAAATATTAATAGTAAAAAAATATAGAAAAGGTTAAAAAATAAAAATTGGAAACTATATAAACTTTTTAATTTGATGTTACTTTAATGGGAAATTGGCCGAAATGGACCAATCACCGAAATGGATTGGGCTCTTAGCACATTCTCTCCGGGCTTTACCAAAATGTCCAACATTACGCACCAGGAGCCCTTGGACGCACAATGCGTAGGCGCACCGTGCGCCCTAGGGCGCCTTGTGCGTCCAAGGGCACTTTTATAATACTGCAGCCGACACTTATCATTCCCACCACCATTTTAAAAATAATTGAAGAACACAAACCACCATTTCTGCCGCCGGTGTCGTTTTCCAGCCCCACCACTGACCATTTCTCCTTTGTTTAATCGATTGGGACCACAAATGGCTGAGGTACGACTTCTCCTCTAACTCTTATACTATTTATGAATCGGTTTTTTGTATTTTTTTGTTGTATATTTTTTGTTGATACGTGTTTGTTGTATATTATATTTGTAACAAGTATTTAATAATTTTATAAATAAAATGTACTATAAACCCATCTTTTTAAAAGACATTCATATTAATAAAACTTTTTTTTCTATAACGTTACATAAAATAGTTAATAAGACATTTTATATAAAAAAAAAAATCCTAAAAACACGATTTACAAAAATATGTAGATTTAGGTCCCTTAACTTTAGAAACTGACACTATAGGTCCCTTAATTTAGAAATTGACGCTTTTGGACCCTTAACTTTTGAAATTGACACTTTTGGTCCTTGAATTTAGAAATTGACACTTTTGGTCCCTAAATTTAGAAATTGACACTTTTGGTCCCTTAACCTTAGAAGTTGACACTTTTGGTCCCTTAGCTTTAGAAATAGACACTTTTGGTCCCTTAACTTTAGAAATTGACTCTTTTTGGCCTTTAACTTTAGAAATTGACGCATTTGGTCTCTGAACTTTAGAAATTTACGCTTTTGGTCCCTTAACCTTAGTATTATATCATTACTATGCAGGCAAGACAGTTCTACTCTGCAAAGTTGAACCTGAAGAGTAAGATCACGATGGTCGACCTAATTCGCCAGAGATTGAACCAAACAAGATTAGAACTATTCAGTCAGACGTGTTTCGGTTGCAGTTGACCGATACATCTGCCGACCCTATATTGGTGCATACATTTTTGCAGACCCAGGTATTCCCGGCCAATGCCCAGGATGATGAGATGTTTTTCGATGTTGGTGGCCACGTTCTTCGGTTCGACCGTGAGGAGTTCTGTCTCATCACAGCACTTCGTTTCGGAGCGGACCCGAAGATGCGTAAGAATAGGTCTACTGGTTTTGTTAGACGGGTGTTCCCACAAGGCACGCTAACTGTGCGGCACATCCAGGATTTATTCAATCTTATCGGCACTGATGACGAGGTGCGGGCGCATATCGATGACGATTATGCCGTCCGTATTTGTCTCATGATGATGGTTGAGCTGTTCTTTCTCGGTCGTCAGTTATCCCATCGTCTTCACGATTATCTGCTTCGCGCCATTGATGATTTGGGCGCCTTTAATGAGTTTCCCTGGGGATCCTATATCTGGGAAACGACCTACAAGCAGATGAATGCAGCGATCAAGAGACGACCGGAGAAGGGATATAGGATGTCGTTAACTGGGTTTTTATTTGCATTCAAGGTTAGTAAGTTGATATCAAATTAATACTTTTAGAATCTACATGGATTCCCTATTTCTACAAAATCTTTACTACTATGTTGGTATTCTAATTTACAGATATGGATCTGTGAGACCTTCCCCATGGCCAACATATATTACATAATGACCACCAGGCAGCCACATGCGGTTCGTTGGGATAGGTCTGCGATCGGTATTGTTACCTAGAATGCCTATGCCCTCCTGGATGTATCGACGGTAAGTTACATTGACTACAACGAATAAAAATTGTATTAGATGAGGCCCTCGTGTGGATTTCTAACATGATTATTTTACAAAATATTAGCCCGAGCGGGCCCCACGTGAGAGGATGGTTCCTACGCCGTGGGAGGCGAGCCAGTAATGGTTTATCTAGAGCCATCGCTGGTTTCGTAGTACGGCGGGGCGTCGACCGTCGAAGAGGTCGAGAGTTACTCAGGCTGTTGACGATGGTGAGAAGTCATTCTAAGTTATCCGATATTTTGTAATTTTTTTATAAAGGGAAGTCGTTCTAGATTATTTTATATTTATAATAATGTTGTTAATTGTTTGTATAGACGTAGGTTCCGAGTCTGAGGGAGACGACCACCCTGATCATGACATGGGCCACACGTCCCATGCAGGCGTCAGCCGGGCAGATGAGGCCACCTCTTACCAGGAGCCACCCCTTCATACTGGGCATAGTCCATCCTTCCACCATGATTATAGTCCAGCAGGCCACTATCAACATAGTCCGCATGTTGACCCCTATGCTGACCGGTGGTCTGAGTTTACGAGGTTGAAGGATGATTTCTTTGACTATCGGACGGCTCATCGCACAGAGCACGAAGATCTTGAGAGACGCCTTGCCGAGAAATGGGAAGCTGAGCTCGCAGAGCATCAAGCTCTTGAGAGACTCCTTGCGGAGAAATTGCAATCTGAGCAAGCAGAGCGTGAAGCTCTTGAGAGACGCCTTGTTGAGGTGGAGAGGCTTTCTGGTCAGTTTAGGTCTATGCAGGTAAGTGTTTTACTTAATTTATTCGACATGGTTTTAATTGTTATCTTTTGGAACTTTATGTGGTTTATTATGCTTGATGACAGATTCCAGCCCAGCAACAGGGTGGACAGCCCTCCCAGCCCGCCGACCCGCAACACGGGTTTGGATCTTCGATCTTCGGAGGCCCGTCCCCATATACGGATAATGTTAGTCACTTCAATCTTTATATGGTATCATTATTTGTTTTCAATAACACATAAAAACGACTTAGATTAATGTGCAGAGTTCAGCATCCTTCGTTGATGACCTATTCGGACCTTCGTCGTACGTTACACCTATGGCGTATACGGGGTTGGCCGGTCAGTCCACTGGCGGCTCGCCGTTTTTTTCCCAGGGCCAGTATTCGCAGCCTGTAAGTTTGGAGATTGGGGCACATTCGGGTCGTTGCTCCATGGGCCTGGACCGACTACCGGCGAACAGGGATTTTCGGGGCTTGTTGGGGCGTTGTTCCAGGATACGCCACAGGCAGGTACAGCCGCCGGCATATCGACCTCGACGTACGTCCGGCCTCAGGTTGTACCGCCGACGGATGTTACCCAAAGGCCGAGGCGGGAGAAAACTCTTGGGAAACAATTGCTCCCTCCTTACACCCCTTTGCCTCCTACTACAAACCCACCTCAGCAGCGTCGCGTATCGAAGAACCCTGTTGGTTGTAAGACCGCTGCCGCTGCCACTGCCACTGCCGCTGCCACTGCCACCAGTTCTGTTACGACCTCTTACACTACATCTGCTATTTCCGCAATGTGGCATAAGAATGAATTGCGGGAGTATTATCTTAGGTGCATACCCACCCATCCTGTGGGTAGGTACTGGTGGGGCATATTACTCGGCTTGAAGGGCTCGGGATGGCTCGAGAATGATGTTAGTATAAAACGTAATTTTAGTTTCTCTTTCATAATGTCTATTTATATCTCTAACATTTTTTTTAAATAACACATCGACGGATGGGTTCGGTTCATCCGTGAGGGGCGTCCGCCCAATGCAGGGTGGACGGTGATGTTGTCCGAGTTCATGCAGTTCATGGTCGTTGGTGGTGGTGCGAGTTCCGTCTGCGACATGGCGAAGGAGCCGAACAGTGTACCATGGTGGTCTGTTCAGCATGTATGAATTTCACTTTAAGTATACTTGTTATTTCTAGCTCTGTATAGTTTAATGTTATTTACTGTTGGTTTGTTTTTGAACAAATATATCAGGTGTTCATTCCGATTTGCATCGAACTGAAGCATTGGGTGGTTGGCGACTTCAACCTAGAGCTCATGCAGATGACCATATATGATAGCTTCAGGTGCGGTACATATGCGGAGAGCTTTGGAAAAATAATGGACACGTTCCGCGACCGTCTACATGAATTTTTTACCCTAGCTGGATGCACATCACTTGCAGAGTACAACCACGAGTTCACTTGGGTGTACGCATATAATGTACCGCAGCAGCAGGGTACATTGGGCGATTGTGGTCCTTTGGCGTGTATGTTCCTGACAAATTTGGCGACCAACGAGGTCCCAACGCCAATGGAGGATGAGTCGAGACGAGCGCAAGCCTGGAGGGTTCGGATGGCGGATGTCTTTTGGTCCATGATACAGACCAATCGACATCCGTGATTCCTTTTAGTAGCTTGTATATTTAGCTTCATATATACAATTGTTTAAAGTTTAATGTAAAATTTAGCTTCATGTATACAATTTTTTTATTAAAAATTCAGTCGTTTAGTTTAATTAAAACATCATTTCATTAAAGCGCACGTATTTAATGACATTGAACGAATACAGTGCATATGAACTAAACATGGTCATTTAAATGTCAAAGTACGGCTACACGACGCTTTGGTTTTCTGAGATCCGCATCAACTTCTTATGTGCTCTGGTGAAACCATTTTGGTAGTGACTACCTCCACTTTCTCGCTGTACACTTCAATGACTGTATGACCGTCAACATACTGACGTATAAGGGCTACATCTTCATCGGTATCCATAGGTTCTAGTCCAGTCAATAAGTCTGTATTCGGACGTTTAAAATACAACTTATAATATTTCGTTTTATCGTAACCTAGCTCCTTCATGATCTGGTGAAGCAGTCGCATGGAAAGATCGTCGACATCTAACATGTCAATATACACTTCTAGACCACGAAAGTACTGTCTTCTAGGTGGATCCGTGAAGTACCCTTGATGGTAGAGTTTAATGCTGAACATTTGTGGATACTCAGCTGTTCAAGAAAGGGGTTAACAAGGTTAGCCTTACACAATATTCAACGCAAGCAAAACCCAAATAAACATAAACGCTAACCATATAACTTGGTGGTACCGGCTGGAAGCGATTGAGATAAACATCTGAAATTCCATACATGAAGATTTGGGGATGCCATGTTACCTTGTTTTGTTTGGTTTAGGACTCCCCATCGTTCCGTATATATAGCCAAAGGTAGTGCACAAAAAACAGGGGGGCGCACATGCGTCCCTGTAAAAAGCTTCAAGATTCGCCTGAAGAGTCTGACAGGGGTGTGCGTACATTTGTTGTTTGGTAGCGTAATAGTCACAGACACTTGTTTCAGATTAGTTTAAACATATAAAGTACATCTATCAATTAGCAAAGAAGAAAACCAAAATACAAACCCAACAACACAAAGAAAAGCAAAATACAAACCCAACAATTTGAAGTGATAGAAAGTACGGGTACAAACTAGCCACATGGAAAATCCAGAAACGTTAACACCATCTAAGGATAAAGTGCTTTACATTGATCAATCCAATTTTGTTTCTGGGTAACCTGCGCTTGCAGTATTGAAAAATCTTGCATAATCTTGTTTACTTGAACGTTGTCGTGGGAAATACGGTCTTCTTTCTCTTTTATCTCTCTCTTCAACCTTCTTATCTCCTCCTTGTCCGCGTCGATCCTTCTCAAGTGGCCATCCTTCTTGGCCATCATTTCCTTCCACTCTTCGGTTAGTTGTTCGATCTCCGCTTCACTTTTCTCTATCGCCTTTTTTAGTCTGGAGGGCATTATTTGTGAAGAAGGTGGGTTTGAGGATGATGCATTTCCAGCCATGTGTTTGGTCAAAGAGGAGACTATTATGCTATTAGTGGTGTATGTATGGTATGAACTATAACCTTGGTATAACCCAGGTATTTATAGCCAATTTGCGTACGGGCGCAAGGTGCGCACTAACCCATTTGCTGGGGAATCTTGCAGAATAATGGTTTCAGGCTGTGCAGAGGAATCCTGGCAGGCTTTGCAGGGGAATCCTGGCAGGCTTTGCAGAGGAGTAATGGTGCGCACAATGCGCCCATACGCATTTTTGCGCCCTTACCCTATCTTCTCATCGAATATAAATAGATTATATGGTGAAGTAGTAATTCACAACTTGCTATCTATCCTTTCTGTTCTTCACACCGTTTAGATCCTATATCTACATTTTCACAACGTAATGGCTGGAGGTTCACGCGGTAGGGGCAAAAGGTCAGCGAATGGGGCTGGCACTTCACGCTCCGTCGACATCGAACAATTAAATGATGGAGCTTCAAGGATTGACTGGAATGCACCAGAGACAACAGAGGAGTGGGCGCAGTTTGGTATAAGTGATTACGATGCACCGATCATGCCTCAAGAGTGGGAGCAGTTTAACATTGCACGGGAGGCATACTACACTGCTCATGGGGGAAAATCCCCTACTACGTATCAATCTAACCAGGGGCCTGGTATACCAATGTCTCAGGTACTTCCTGACAGGTTGAAAAGGTCATGTGATGAGGCAAATGCGGATATACGAAGTCTAGGCAGGACGTGGCTACAAAACATGGAACTTCAGAAGGAGAAAGAGGCAATTATTGCAGAGCAGAAGGAGTTCCTAGCGATGATGAAACGCGATGTTAGGGAGAAGCAGAAGGAGATTAGAAAGTTAGAAGATGAACTGGTAGACATCAAAGAAAACTACACCGGCATGGAGAAGCAGATGAAGGCAAAGGCTGGCTGGATTAGGAGGATCCGGGACATCTACCCGTAGTAGGTTTCTCAAAGCTAGATGCACTTCATGTGTTTTATTTAGTTTGAATAAAATATTGGTTTAATGCTTTAACGTTTACTTTAGTTTAGTAAATAACACAAGGTAAATAACTTCAACCTTAGAGAACAGTAATAATATTTATAAAAAGTTTATTACATACATGGTTTACTCGTTTAGATCAACGTTTAAATCAAAAGTACCATGTCTAAAACTTTCATAATTCTCTTCGGTTGATACTTGTCGAGTTTGTCGACTACCGGATGCCCTTTGAGTTTTTCGACTACCAGATGCCCTTTGAGTTTGTCGACTACCGGATGCCCTTTGACGGCTCACATTTACCGGTGCAGGAGATGGACAGTTTGCTCGAGTGTGTCCTGGTTGTCCACACCGAGAACATCTTCTCGGGATGGGATCCTCACCCTGAGATGGGATACGGTCATGGTTACTCGGTCGACCAGCCCGTCTTATTACGACCGGTGGTCTAACGGTCATAAGCGGGTGGTCTGGAACAGCCCATCCTTCTCCCGGACCGACTGGATGTATGAGCTCTGCGTAAGTTTGTCGGAAATTATCCGACGCGTAGTAACCAGTCGCCAGATAGGAGACATCTGTACACCGTTGATTTCTTGCGACGGCGATGGCATGGCCGCATGGTATTTCTGAGAGCTGCCATTTCCTGCACGAGCAAAGACGATTATTGAAGTCAACTTCTGCGTCCCTACCCCCATCGCGGACTTCCCAGTAACCTCGGCCAATCTCATGTACAGTCCACATTGCGGACTTGTGAATTCTCTTTTCTATTTTGGCCTCCGCCCAAGTCGTGAGACGATTCACCATTTCCTCTGCGTTAACACAAATTTGTTACGTTAGTATTGCAAAAATAAAAACATAAAATTCAAACAGTCAAAAATCCAAGGATGATAACCTCCATTTTTCCGACGAATCGAATACCATTCTTGCTGAAAACATCGAAAATAGTCCATAAGGCCCACAATAGGCAGTCTCCGTGCAAAACGAGACAATGCATTCACCGACTCGGCACGTTCGATGTCATTATGTTGTAACGCATTCTTGGGAAATGGGCCCTTGACCATTTCTCCGGCCCAACCTGGTCCATAAGCGGATCTCCAACAGGTAAGGCAGCTCGTAGACCCGCCATGTTCAGTTCAAACTCCTCCACCATATATGTTTTACACGTCCTCCAAAATAACTTCTTCCTGTATCTGACCCTGCTGTCCCTGGTTTTTACGTTCATCATTAGATGGCGACAACAAAGTGCATGATGGGCGCTTGGGTACACTGTATTAATTGCTTGGTGAATTGAAGCAGCCCTGTCGGATACAAAAACCAACCCCGCGGGTTCCCCGATACAACGCTTCAGCATGGTTAAGAACCAAGTCCACACATCCCCACTTTCAGACCTACCCACTCCGAAACCGATGGGCACAATCTGGTTATTTGCGTCCATAGCAACGGCTAAGAACATTGTGCCCAAGTAAGTACCCTTCAAATGAGCAGCATCGATGATAATGACCGGACGCAGGTGTGTGGTAAACGACCGAATCTGGATATTTAAGGCATTTTCATATTATAACATTATTAAATATATCAGTGATGCGAAAGTTACTAAAATAACAACGTACCGCGCAACCGAGGGCAGCAAAACACATCTCAAAACGTCCTTGAGCATCTGTTCTTATTGAGGTAACGGTACCAGGATTCCGGAGCTCCAGATTATAGAGAAAGCAAGGGAGTCGGGTAAACGATTCTTCAGGGGTACCACACACCATCGTCAGTGCATAAGCTTTTGCACGCCAGGCTTGCCAGTAAGAAATATCTATTTTCAAATCCGATCTTACGTCGTTGACAATGTCGGATCCACGGTATGTCCTGCTGGTATCCTTCACTTCAGGGTAAATAAAATTACCCAAGAATCTACTGTTTGCTTGATGGTGGTTGGGATGTAGCTGCGTCCTCGAGCAAGTGTGTACGTCATCCAATATACGAACTTGAAACATATTGGTATTTTCGACAATGGTAGCATAGATACGCCAAGAACATCCGGCTTGCCTACATCTGGCATCGTATTTGGTTTTATTTGAACGGTGAACTCCAAACTCAAAACCCTCTTCAAGAAACTTCAAACCGAGAGCGAGTGTAAGATCGTTTTTCACAGGGAATATTTGACCCAATCTTACTCTTCCACTGCGATTATAACGTGGGGGTAGGTTGGGTGTGATGACTGGGGCCGCTGATGGAAGTGGAGGGGGCATACCAAAGAAATCATTTATCCCACCGTATGATTTAATAGGACTACTTTCTGGTTCGGCGTCGTCTCCATCAGTATCAACATCAGATAAACCCAAGTGGAAAACATGAGACTCCTCATCATGTCTATAAACTTCGTCGTCGTCATCTTCTTCCTGTTCTTCTTCTTCTCCTTCTTCTTGTTGTGTTTCAGGAACAACATCTGGGGTATCATCAGATTCATCCACACCGCCTCCGGTGTTCGAAGTACCATCGAGATCGCTTCCACCGGACATCGATGAATCGACAATCACACAGAGTGTTGGCGGATTATTTTCACCGTCAAATTGTTGAATAAAAGACAAAACATTGTCAGAGTTGCATAACTCATAAAAGTTACCATCATACTTATACGATATTCTGATCCTACCAAGAGCAGGATCGATAAGAAATTTTCTGTGAATACAACTAACCAACCTCGGACGCGTAATGTTCGATGCCACCTTCACGCGGGTTATTGGTTGATCGGTAACATACTCCCACCCGTTATAATTCTGTTGCCATGAACCACCGGCTAGGAGATGTAACTTCACTTTATCCTCTCCGGAACTCATATTTTTAAAAAATACACACAGAAAAGGAAGATACACAAGCAAATCGATTGTGGATGAAAATTGTGATTTACAACTTCATTGGTTGCTGTTCTTATAACAATAATTTAGGGAATCAAATTTGAACCACCGTAGGGAAATAACTCATCTGCTAAAGTTGATTTGATATCACAACTTTTTGAAAAATACAGTACACATCAACTTGAAAAAGCAGCTTAAAAACGTGAAAAACTAGCAAACCAACAAAAATCTAATAAGAAACCCTAATTAGGGACGATTACAGCTTGACACGTGCCCTTGGACGCACAAGGCGCCCTAGGGCGCACGGTGCGCGGACGCACAATGCGTAGGCGCACCGGGCGCCCTAGGGCGCCTTGTGCGTCCAAGGGCTCCTGGTGCGTAATGTTGGACATTTTGGTAAAGCCCAGAGAGGATGTGCTAGGAGCCCAATCCATTTCGGTGATTGGTCCATTTTGGCCAATTTCCCTACTTTAATCTATCTTGAAAATAACTTTCTAATACTATATTTTGTTATAAAAATATTTATTTCGTTATAATTTAATAAATTACATAATTAATCAAAATATATATAATATATAAACATCTTTTTAGGGGGAAACGCTAAACATCTGTTCTGTCATGTGTTGTTCTGTCTTGTCTCATCGTGTTCTATCATGTCTGCGTACCAAACACACCCTTGATGAGACATTGTTGATGACTACATGACCTCCATTTAATTGGTTAGGCATGTATAATTTACATTCTTGATGTTTCCCTACTCAAAAATTGACACATTTTCTTAAGAGAAGTCTTTACTTGTTATTTTCATTATACTTAATTATATTTGTGTTTGTGTTCTTGTTTGCGACAATTTTACATCTCCAAATGCATTTCTTTAAGGTTAAAACTAGAGAAACTAGGTTTAGTGCAATATAATGATATTTAGGTTTAGTCGTCTTTGGTATGTGAGAAGCATACATATATGTAACATCATTTATTGAATTATATCTAAAAGACACTGGATTTGTGAAACGATGTGACATCCGTCAAAATAACGTTTCAGGTTAGAACTGGACTGAACATGTTAGCATCATATGTTAAATATGTCCCATATTAGAATTAGTAATTAAGGCCATGTTATTAGAAAAGTTTAGAAATTTTGCCTAACATTCACTTAGATGAGTGAATTATCCACAAATCGCATAAAATGCCAATCTTTACATTATATATATATATATATATATATATATATGTTCAATGGTGTTAAAAATAAAAATAAAACAGTACATAAAAAAATACCTAATAAGTGTTAGTTGGTTAAATAAATTCAAATGCAAAAAGGGAAAGAAAACAAAATATCAAATATTCTTTCAATTTTATAGAAACACAATAATTTTACCCAAAATAACACACAACCTCTCTCTCCTCTCCCTCCTATGGCCGGCCACCGACCCCCCATTTAACCCCTATCCTTCTCTCATTTCTCATACTCTCACTTCTCTCTAGAATTCTTCTATTTATTTCTCTCTATTCTCTCTTCTTTTTCTCTCTAAAACCATCATATTCCAACCAATAAAATCAAGGTTTCAAGGCATTGAAGGTGTTCTTCAAGGTATGAACATGAAATAATACTCACTTTTCTTTTAAGTTTTTCATGCATTCTTTGAGTTTTTCTTCCTCTCTTTTGATCAAACGAAAGTTAAGATCAAACAAAAGAACTTTTGAAAGTTCTAACTAGCATGCATGTGTTTATTCAAATTTCTACTTCATGGATTCAAAAAAGTTGCATGAAATATTTCATCATATCAAATACCTACTTTAAACTTCATGCATGTGATTTAAACTTTATATTTTATGTGCTAGAAATCGAGCTCAAGCCTTAGATTTCAATAAAACTCATGATGGTCATTTTGCAAGATAACTGTTGGTCCCGGAGGTGTTTAACAAGTTTGTAGAGGGGGGGGGGGTTGAATACAAACACAGAAATTAAAGTTTAATAAATTGTTTATTGATAAATCAAATACAATTTATAAGTTTGTTGCGGAATAAGATTAAGATAGACTCAATCTAAACAAACTTAAGAAACACTAAGATGGTTGCACAAGAATATAGAGAAAGAGGGTTTTAGAAGTATAGAAAACAAGGGTTTCTATATTGGTTCAAGAATAGAGCACACCTTCAGATGGAGGGGTGATCTTTCTATTTATACCCTATGCATTAAATGCATGGCATGGTACTTTACACGTGTCATTCAGTGATTGGCTTTGGTAGTCTGACTTTTGGGAGACATGCTTTCGGCCGTATCATGAACAATGTAGTTGACAGAGTTGTTGTACGATTTGTGGCAGAGATATGTCCGTTCTGACACATCGTACTGGTTGTACAAGGTAAGACAAAAGGAAACTTGAGGCATAAGCTTTGTGATCGATTGATCGCTGAATATCTTTTTCTTCAGAGATATATAGAGGTTCATCTATCGCTGAAGCTTTTCCTCATGTTCCTTCGCGTATAATTAGGGTTGTCTTTGCTTCACTGATATCCGCATCAGGTCACTAGTAGACTTCTCTTTGTTCAGTGGCTTCGTCTTCGATTCAGCTATGAACATATGTTTACGCGAGACTTGTCTTCAGGGATTATGTTACTGTTTGCATCAGAACTATCAACGATAACTGAACAGACTCAGTCTGATCACTGATAGTGAAACACTAATACATATGAATGTTTGTAAGAAAGACTATCAGCGATAACTGAACATACTCAGTCTGATCAGCGATAACTGAACATACTCAGTCTGATCGCTGATGGTGAAACACTAATACATATTAAACGTAATTTTCCCTAAGTATAAAAGAGGGTCGTTATCAAATCACTGAGAGAGCTTGTCAACCAGGGGGCAGAGATAGATCGAGAAGTGAAAGATCAGGAGGAGGACCGAACATAGCTTCTCTTGAGAATTTGATCGAAGTTTCATTTCTTATCACTGCGACATTCTCAGACGAGGAGGAGACATGCTTCCTTTTGAATTGCCTTGGTTTGGAAGGAAGAGCAGATGGTACTTTCAACACAGTGGATACTCTGTTGATGAGGGCTTCTAAGATGCCTTCGACATACCCTCTGCTGGTTGATTTAGATTTCTTCAGCGCTTCTTTGAACTCTAGCCATTCCATATAACCAAAGGTTTCCAGCTTTGACACGAACATGGCCTTGCAGCTTCCATCCTCTCTGGTAATTTCCATAGTGACAGAAACTCTATCCTTCTTCTTTTTCCCAGAGATAGTAACAGCTATGATCTTCATTGGGTCAGAGCGATAGTCGATTTTGCTTTTACACCATTCGACTGAGCTATCGCTGACCCTTTGTTCTTTTGAGCGCTCCTCTTCAATATCTTTCAAAAGAGCAGCCTGGACTTCAACTGGTTTCTTCTTTAGCTTTTTGTCTTTGACTTGAGAGGACTGAATCTTGAGAGCAAGAGATGCATCTCTTTGGCAATCAGCTATCAGCTTCTCAGCCCTGACATATTCTTCGATTTCAGCTTCAGTCAGGAACTCTAGATCTGATGATTGAGAGGGGATCTTTAGTCGTTGATTCTCTAGATGAGAAATCATCTATGTTCGTCTCTTCATCTCGTCCTCTGACCAGTGAGATGGTCTAGAAGGCCTCCCTGAATGTTGCAGGGACTCTTCTTCCTCATCTTCTTCATCAATCTCTCTTACAGAGATTGGGATTATTTGATCATCAGCTACAGCAGCTGGGATTATTTGGAGTTCTTTACCCTTAAGCAGGGGAGAGAACTATCTGGTCAGAAAATGAAAAGAAGGTTAGTTTATTTTTGGGGAAGAAGAGAGATAAGAGTTAGAAAGAGACAGGGGTGGGGTTTTATAGAAGGATATAGGAACAAGAGAAAGGCATACCTGAGAAGGAGTCTCCTCAGATAGTGAAACAATCTTCAGGCTTCCCTCAGCAGCACCATCCTTGGATTTGCTTTGGGAAGAGGTTCCTGAGGATGTTCCATGGCTCCCCCCTGCTTGGACAACTTCTTTCGAAGTTATCGCTGATGATGTGACGGTTGAAGAACGCCATAAAGACTGATCTTCTTCATCGCCATCATCATCATCTTGATGAGGGTGCTGATCCTCTTGATCTTCAAGATCAAGAGTTTCATCTTCATCGTCCTCCTCTTCTTCATCATCGATTAAATCTTCGAGAGAAGGAGGGGCTTTATCAACAACCATCTCCCCCTCAACATGAGAGGGAGTTTCTTTCTGTTGGACCTCAGCAGCAGCTTCTAACTCCGTATTTTCTTCAGCTGCTTTCTCCCCCTCTTTGTCATTATCACGGAGGGAGAAATCTTTGGAAGGAGATGTAGTGGTTGCAGCGGCCAACTTCTGAACTTCAGCCTCCAAAAGTCCAGACGGCAATGTTCAGAGAGGTACGATCGTTCTCTGTGAATGAGGGAGTAGGAGTCGGAGCTGGTGCATTCAGGTGAGTCAGGAGTTGCTGAAGAAGAACTTCACAGGAATCAACCTTGGCAGACAAGACATCAAACTGTCGCTTGGAATCCTCCTTCACTTGGTCAATCGTGGCTTGCAGAGCGGAGATTTGAGAGGATTCAGCTTTCGTTGAACACGTAGCTGTCAATGTCTTCAGCTCTTCACCAGCTGAGTTGACAGCGCTGGTGGTGCCATTGATGGCTGTCATGAGGGAATCCACCTTGATTCCCAAACTGTTGACATTGGCGTCAACAGTGGCCATATTAGGACCTGAAAGAAATGTTAGTTGCTGAGAAACAGGCTTATATGGAGAGATGGGAGAAGTGTTTAGGGTTATAGGTTTACCTGAGTTTTCAAACATTTTGTAGAATTGTAGAGAATCCTCAAACGTTTGATTATCAGGTCCTAGGGTTCCAAACGGTGGCTGTGTAGAAATAAATGGAAGGTTAGAGACCAAAGAAATAGTGGGATTAGAGATGGGGATAGAAGATGTAGGGAGAGGAGTAGTTACCTCAGTTTGTTGCTGAACTGAGATTGTAGGTGGCGTCACTGTTGTTGTGACAGCGACCGAGATTGCTGGCACGACTGAAGATGTAGGTGCTGAAGATGTGGAGGAGATGACCACGAAATCATCCAAGGAAGTTTGTCGAGAAACTTCCTCAGGCCTTGAACTAGTGGCGATGGTCTCCTTAGTCACTTTGGCCTTCTTCGAAGGACCAAGGGAACTAACAGATGGTCGTTTGGAGGGGGTAGCGGCAGGGATAGCAGAAGAAGGAACCCTCTGCGTGGCCGCTGAAAAAGAAGAAGTGTGGAGAGAGAGTCGAGAGCGAAGATCAGAAATACTTACCTCGTTGGGGAGCGGCTTGACCTCCAAGGAGCGTTGGCCCACTTTGGCAAAAGTGCCATCAGAAGTAGTGGGGTAAGTAGCAGGGTAGAGGAACTTCAGGTACGCACAGATGAAGCGTACATAGGGAATCTTGGGATCCCTCTCCGTCTTCTCTATCTTTGACTTCAGATCGTCTAAGATAGCTGTGGCGTAGTCGAAATTTCTTCCAGCTATCACGGAGTAGGCCATCTGGACCTGAATCTTGCCGGCCTGGTCCAGGGACCCACTCTTTCCACTCATACCCTGAATGAAGTGAGCGAAGATGTAGTTAAGCTGAGAAGGCATGTTCGCCTTCTTTATGAGAGTCAGTTTTTTGTTGGGGATTGTCGTCCGCGGCTTTGGTTCCCAACAGTATTCCATTTCATCCAGAAAGTGGATGAGTTCAGCGTCAGTAGGCAAGGCATCGAACCCATTCCTAGGTTTGTCAGGAAATCGCAGAGCTTTCCTTAATCCCAAGGCAGTCATCATCCCTGGTCCGAGATTAGTGCTGAAAGAAATAGCAGGAACCGGATCACCCTTTTTGTTGGTGACGGAGGTTTCTTCAGCGGTGAACCAGAATTGCTGGAGAAGAGTTTTTGAAGGTGTGGGATCCACAGTGATGGCGTAGGCAATGCAGGATTGCTTTAGAAACTTTGCAGCATCCACCAGATGTGGGTATTTGATACCATCAAAATCCAGTCTTGCGAGATGGTTGTTTTTAGGAATCTCAGAGTCAGTTATGGCGAACTTGACGTTCTTGGAAGCGATGAGAGCAGATTGAGCCATTCTGAATATGAAGAAAAAAACAGAAGAGTAGAAGGGAAGGTTTAGAGGCTAAAAATAAAGAAGTTTTTACCAGTTTTTATTTTAGGAAAGAAACGTATAAAAACAAAAATATTTGAAGATTCATACAGTGTTCTTAAAGAAAAGATGAAGAACAGTAAGAAAACCAAAGATATTTAGAAGAATAAAATCAAACAAATGATTTTGTAGGATAAAAATCTTATAGAAAACCCATAATGAAGAGAAATGGTGTTTTGTTAACAAGATTTAAATAGACAGAAGATCAAAATAACCTGGTAATCTTGAATGAGGAAGATGGAAATGCTTGAAATTTCTTGAAAGAGTTTCTTGCTCAGAAAGGATTTTTAGAAAGCGTAAAAGATAAGAATGAAAAGAAACATTCCTTTTATACGTAGAGAGTAGGAGAGAGAGAGAGAGAGGTGGGAATACAAATGTTCATCATAACATGGACACGTCCCACGAAGTTGATTGGATAGAAGGGCAACGGACGAACGTGTCAGAGAACGGCATGTCGTGGATTGTCGGTTCAAATGACGTCATAGGAGAGAAAAAAACGTTTCATTTGTCCGTTTTGAAATGATCGCTGAAGAAAAGTCAGCGATAGATTTTCTTTTTGAAAGTATCCCTGATGGTAAAGATAGGGATGAATTTTCTTTGAAGAAGAATCACTGACTAGAAATATCAGTGATAAATTTTTCAAAAAGCTTTTAATCATTTGAAGAAAGTTCAGTGATTAAAGTTTATATTTTAAAAAACATCTTAACTGAATGAAGATTCAGTTGTAGGGATGGAGAGAACATACCTGAGAGTCAGAATGTTTATCAGAGATGAAATGATAAGGGGTAACTTATGATTACTGACATAATGCATGAACACTGAAGAATTATTTTTCGAGTTTCAGCATTCCAAGTTCACTGATGAGAAAGTTAACCTTGTCTCATCAAGAGGTTTGGTGAATAAATCAGCAAGCTGATAGTCAGTAGGGATAAAATGAAGTTTAATATCACCATTCATCACATGATCTCTGATAAAATGATATCTGATCTCTATGTGTTTAGTCTTTGAATGTAGCACTGGATTGTTTGCTATAGCGATAGCACTAGTGCTGTCGCAATAGATTGGAATCTTTGATAGCTGAAGGTCATAGTCCAATAGTTGATTTCTCATCCATTAGACCTGAGCACAACAACTTCCAGCGGCTACGTATTCAGCTTCAGCTGTGGAAGTGGACACTGAATTTTGCTTTTTGCTTGTCTAGCTTACCAGCTTTCCTCCTAGGAGCTGACATCCACCAGTAGTGCTCTTTCTATCAAGTTTACAACCTGCAAAATCACTATCAGAATAACCAGTTAAATCGAGTCTTTGGGATACCAAAGATCGAGATTAGGAGTTCCTTTCAGATATCTGAAAATTCGCTTAACAGCGATCAGATGGGATTCATTGGGTTAAGATTGATAGCGTGCACATAAACAAGTAGAGTACATAATGTCAGGTCGGCTCGCTGTTAGATACAGCAGGGAGCCTATCATTCCTCTATAGGCAGTGACATTAACAGGTTTTCCAGATGGATCTTTGTTAAGTGTCAGGGGAGGTGCCATAGGAGTTTTCATCGCTGAAGTTTGTGTAAGATCAAACTTCTTCAACATATCTTTAACATACTTACCTTGGCTGATAAAAGTACCTCTATCAGATTGTTTGATCTAAAGACCAAGAAAATATGTCAGCTCACCCATCATACTCATTTTGTATTCTTTCTTTATTCTTTCAGCGAAGCGAGTACACGGAGATGGGTTAGTAGAACCAAATATGATGTCATCGACATATATTTGTACAAGAATAATATGACCTTTTATCTTTCTGAAAAACAATGTATTATCAATTTTGCCACGTTCAAATTTTTCAGAGATAAGAAAAGATGAGAGAGTGTCATACCAAGCACGAGGGGCTTGTTTGAGACCATAGAGAACCTTATCCAATTTATAAACATAATTTGGATACTTAGGGTTATAGAACCCTGGAGGTTATTCTACATAGACTTCTTCATTCAGCTTTCCATTTAGGAATGCTGATTTTACATCTATTTGATAAACAATGAAGTCTTTGAAAACTGCATAAGCTAAGAATAGTCGAATTGCTTCGAGCCTAGCCACAGGGGCAAAGGTTTCATCATAGTCTATACCTTCCTCTTGTCTGTATCCCTGAGCAACAAGTCAAGCCTTGTTGCGGGTTATAGTTCCATGTTCATCTAACTTGTTTCTAAACACCCATTTGGTGCCTATAACAGTTTTGTCAGATGGTCTAGGAACAAGATTCCAAACTTTGTTACGAGTAAACTCAGTCAGCTCTTCTTGCATAGCGCTGACCCAGTTTGAATCTCTGAGGGCATCATCAACTTTCTTTGGTTCTATTAAAGAAATAAAGTTGACAAAGAGACAGATATTACCTGAACTTCGTCGTGTCTGAATACCTGCATCGGGATCACCAAGAATTTGATCTATGGGGTGATCTTTGGTCCATCGCTGAGCGTGAGCATGATCGCTTACTTCAGAGATTGGATCAACAATTGGAATGTTCACTGATGATGAAGCTTGAGGTTTATCAGCTAGCAAGTGTTGAGTGTCAGACATACCATTGTTTTCTGAGAGGTGTTCAGACGAAGATGGTTCTGAGGGAGGAAGTGTGTTTAGAGGCTCTGCTGAGATCCATGAGTTGGATTCAGCGTTAGGGGTTATGATGTTTGGATTATTTTCAGCAACTGGAGGATCTAAATGCTGAAAGTTTGAGAAGAAAGGTTCTGTTTCTCTGTAGTGAGAGAACATCCAAGCATTTAACTCTTCATTTTCAGCGATTGGTTTAGAGTTCGCTGAGCGAGTTTCATCAAAGGTGACATGAATTATTTCTTCCACAGATTGTCTTCTCTTGTTGAAAACTCTGTAGGTTTTGGAGATGGAGGAATATCCAAGAAATATTCCATCATCTGCTTTTGGGTCGAACTTTCCAAGCTGATCTTTGTTGTTTAAGATAAAGCACTGACAACCAAAGATATGAAGAAAACTGATAGATGGTTTTCTTCCATGAAAAAGTTCATAAGCTGTCTTTCCAAATCGCTTTACGATCAACGATCTGTTTTGAGTAAAACAAGCAGTGTTAACAGCTTCAGCCCAAAATTGAGTAGGGAGGTGAGAATCGCTAAGCATTGATCTAGCAGCTTCAATGATCGTTCGATTTCTTCTTTCAGCGACTCCGTTTTGCTGAGGTGTTCTTACTGAAGAGAAATTATGAGAAATTCCCTTGTTCTCAAAGAAATTGTTCATAGAACTGTTTTTGAATTCAGTTCCATGATCACTTCTTATAGAGCGAACAATAAGATTATTCAGCACTTCCATCTTTTTAGCAAAAGATATTAGTTCTTCTGGAGTATCACTCTTGCAGCGAAGAAAGATAACCCAGGTGTAGCGAGAGTATTCATCTACTATGACAAGAGTATATTTCTTTCCAGCTATTGATTGGATATTGACAGGGCCAAACAGATCCATATGTAAGAGCTGAAGAGGACTTGTCACCGAGTAAACTTTGGGAATGGCAACGGGGCGGGTTCGGGGCGGGTTTGCCGTCCCCCGTCCCCTTCCCCGAAAGTGAAATCCATCCCCGTCCCCGCCCCGTTCCCCGTCGGGTTTTTATTCGGGGCGCCCCGTCGGGGATTTTTTATGCCTCGTCCCCGACCCGATGGGGAATCCCCGATCCCCGAACCCGAACCCGACCCGAACACAATACAAAAAATCCAAGAATGAAAATGGCTGAAAAATCATGTCGAGGTACGATGTAAATTAAAATTGTTGCTCCAAACACAATCCAAAAATCTAAATTAAAATTGTTTCTCCAAACACAATCCAAAAATCTAAAAGACCAATTATAAAAGCAAACAAAAACTTGTTCCAACGAAGATACAAACAAAATACTTCATCACATCAAGTCATCCAAAGACGTCGTGCCACTTTCTTTAGTACCTCCCTACATTAAGAAATCCATCAATAAATCAACCAAATTAAAAGAGAAATTATAAAAGCAATGTTACCAAAATTTTACAAATGTTATTACCTCTTCCACGTCCTCATCAAATTCAATGGACCGACAATATGCCTCGGTCTCTTCCGAACAAGTTTCTATAATTAAAACAAATAACACAAATATATTATTTAAAACAAATAACACAAATATATTATTCATGAATAAAAATAACATATGAGATACAATATAGCGTTACCTCGAATCTCATTCAACAACCAACTTTGAGCACACATTAAAGCCTCCAAAGTTTTTGGGTGAAGCCTACTTCGGTGAGGACTTATTAATCTTCCACTTGTGCTAAACGCGGACTCTGAGGCAACGGTGGAAAATGGAATTGCCAATATATCTTTTGCCATCCTTTGAAGTGTCGGATACTTACCACCATTTGTCTTCCACCAAAGCAACAAATCGAGATCTACGTCCTTAGGCATAAGCTTCTCTTTCAAGTAGTTATCCAACTCCGCCATATCACCCGAGTCATCATTCTCGCTAGCAAGTACTTCAATGTCAGATAGAATTTTTTTGAATCCACCACGATACTCAATTGACAACCCCAAACCGAAAGAAGATGAGCCAAAACCACCACCTATAGTTTAATGTGAAAATAAATCAAATATTAGCAATGTTTTATTTATCATATAAACAAAAAGTACTAACCAATATGATAATACCTTCATAGTAGCTTGCTGCATGTGAGTTGGTAGATTCATATTCTTTAAAGAAAGTTCGAACAAACCCCTCAAGAGTTTTAAACTCATTCTTTGCCTTTTCAGGTCCATATAAGGCAGGCATAAGCAACTCTACAAATTTTAACTTGTACCGTGGATCTAAAACCGCCGCCATCCCCATGATCCCATGAATTACGGACCAATATTTATCAAACTTGACCATCATTTTATGGGCCATCAAACCAATCTCATCAATAGAAGACTTCACCCATTCACGTATAGAAAAACTAATCTCACATATCATAGGGAAAAAGACATTAGCTGTCGGATACTTGTTACCGGAAAACAAAAGAGTTACCTCATAGAATAGTTGTAGCCTGTCACATATCTCCTTTGCTAATTCCCAATCAAGGTCCGTAGGCAAACAAGTATATCTCGACTCTCTCTGCTTTAATCGCTTGAAAACATCTCTATAAGGTATAGCGACACTAAGCATCAAAAAAGTAGAGTTCCATCGCGTCTTGCAATCAAGGGTCAATTTCTTTGTGTATTCCATTCCTAACTGACGAGTTGCTTCCTCAAATATTTGCTCCCTCTTTCCTGATGCAGACCAAAACGAAACACTATCTCTAATTCTTTCAATCCCCTCCTCGATAACAGATAAGCCATCTTGAACAATCAAGTTGAGAATGTGCGCACAACAGCGCATATGAAACAACTCGCCTCTCATCATGAGCGATCTCAGTGGAAGCTTGTCTAGTAACTTGATAATAATTACATCGTTTGTGGTGCAGTTATCAACGGTAAGTGTAGACAATTTTCTATCGAGATTCCAATCACATAAACTATCATAAAGCATCTCCGCTAGAACATCAGCTGTATGTGGTGCAGGCACATAAATAAACCTATTGATATAAGTGTAAAAAACATTTAAACTAACTTTATGCGAATATAAGTGTAAATAATACAATTAAACTACAATTATATTAGACCTGTAAAATATTTATGTTATACCTCATGATTCGGCTTTGCAAGTTCCAAAACTCATCTATAAAGTGTGCAGTGATGGCCATAAACCCTTTTCTTTGATGGCTAGCTGTCCACATATCCATAGTTATTGCTACCCTACTTGTGTTCCTCCCCAATAACTTCATTGTTTTTAGCCTTTCAAAGTCATAAATCTTTAAAATGTCGCTCTTGACGGTATTTCGACATGGAACCTTAAACAAAGGTTGAAGGCGTCCAACAAACTTTCTAAAACCATGATGCTCCACCATTGTAAGAGGATACTCATGCACAATAATCATTTCCGCGAGATCTCTCCTTGAAGTGTCTGCATTAAATGTGTAGTTGGATAGATACGATGAGCTACCATCAACTTTCTTTTGCTCCTTAACCAAGATGCTTTGTCGTATATCTCTAACCGTTCGTCTTGGACAACGTTCAAAATGATCTAGTAGATGCTTTGTGCCGTTTTTGCTATTTGCTCCTAGTCTTTTCTCACAATAGTTGCATTCCGCCTTATCTTCACCATTCACTTTCAACTTTTTAAAATGGTTCCATGCAACAGATCTTTTCTTTTTACCACCGGACTTTTCACCATCATCTAAAGCATCACCGGGGTTTGTTTCGCATTGGGTAGTAGAGTTAGATGGGGGTGGTTCATTAGAATCTTTTACCCCTTGACTGCTTCCTAGAGGAGTAGTAGGGTTTGACGTAGATTTATCAGCTTGTGATTCCATTTGACCTGAAATGGAAAAAACATATTACAAATTTACAATTGTGTCTTGATAGCGCCATAACAAAGTAATGAATGTATAACCACCACTTACGAGTGTATTGATAATTTGATAATTTTATTTTTTTAAGAAGGAATTACAAAAAAGGTATATAGAATTAAGAGGGATCTGCGAGAAAAAGAAAACACCCCAAGACCCATCAGGAAAACAAAACAACAACTAGCAGATAAAAACCAAAAAGAGAACCAAAGCCATAAGAAAATAAAAACTCAAACGACCGCAACGAAAGTGGTGCGAACCAAGAAACCCAAGAAAGGGGTGTGAACCAACAAAAATGTTTTTTTTGTGCATCTCTTGTTGTCAATCATTCAACTACATATTGTGTACCTGCTAAGCAGCAACCTGGCTAAACAACAGTTTGCGAATCTGCACAAAGGTAATACAAATGTGAATGTTAAAGTCGATTTACCGTCTATATTTTTGAACTTGCATGGTGGTAATATAAGAGTAGTCGTTGTACTACATAATTGGGACCGGACATTAGAAAATTGAGATGTGGCAGTAACTTAGTCCTTCCTTAGTCGAGATTTCACAATTTGTAGTTGAATGTGTTATATTTTAGGTTTTAAATTTAAGGAATATTTGGTGATATAATAAGTAGCATTTCTTATAATGGTGCCATATTGTTATTCAAAAGGCAATAGGAAACAACAGAATCCAGAATTTCAAGATTTACATTATAATAAAATTGAATTTGATGATAACAATATTGTTTGTTTGTCTTACAATAATGATGTATGCCAAATTGCCAATTACACTTCTCTATTTTAATTACATGTATATCTTCAAGTTCAACAACAAATTATGGTACTGGTTCAACTTAATGGCATTATCATAACTTAAATATTTATTCTTTAAATTATCATGATGAATATCCGAATTTAAGTGTACATGTGACTTCTGATGATATTTTAGATCTAAAATTTGTGTAAATATGGGGAAAATAACTATTGTGTTACCAAAAACGGAAGTGTACATAAATTTCTTACCACTACCTACCATACTTTGAATCGTGTATCAGCTTTATCACAACCTCAGGTGAATCTGACCACATCTAACCTCGATCAGATATACCTGATTCGAGATTAGCCAAAACCCAAAATGCCAAATCGATTAGACAAATGCCCAAATCGACAGACATACCTGATTCGGCTTTCGACAGAGTGGAGATTCGAGAGTGGAGAGTGAATAATACCTGGCTACCTGCTCTTGAGTCGTGAAGTCGAACTCGAATCTCGTGACCAATGAACTCGTGAAGTCGAACTCGAACAGTCGAACTCGTCGGAGGGAGAACTGAAGACGTGAATAGTGAACTCGTCAACTCACCTTGCTCGAATCGATTATGGATCTTGGTCCTCTTGGAGATGGAGTAACGAGTGTTGGAGGCGGCTGCTGAACTCGTGAAACTGAAGTCTGAGTGAGAAGAACCTAATAAATTAAAACATAACCTAATCTCTAAAATTATATATAATATATATATATATATAAAATTATTAATATATATATATATCGGGGCGGGGCGGGGCGGGGATGTCTTGCCCCGATACCGAACTCGAACCCGATCAAATCCCTGAATTTTTCCCCGTTCCCCAACCCAACCCGAAATTGTCTAACCCGACCCGACCCGAACTGAACCGGGTTTTGGGTTTCCCCGTCGGGTTCGGGGTTTTCTGCCATCCCTAGTAAACTTGTTTAGACTTGAAACTAGCTTTTGTCTCTTTTCCTTTTTCACATGCCGAACAGAGAGATTCTTTAGCATATGAGTGCTGAGGAAGACCTGAAACCAGTTCCTTAGAAGAGAGAGAATTCAGGCTTTTGAAATTTAGATGAGAAAGCCTTTTGTGCCATAGCCAGTTGACATCAGAAGAGGCTTTAGAAAGAAAACATAAGTTTTCAGTGGTAGTAGAGTCCATATCAATAGTCAGCACATCAACAGCGCGACTTCTCTAAGCTTCAGGTAGAGAGGGATTAGTAGAGATAGATACCTGAGATGATATATAGCTCATAGAAGTTTCAGCTGGTTCTTCCACTTCTTCTTTAATCTCAGCCATGAGGCAAAGATTAGCGACTTCTTCATCAGAACTTGATTCTTCTGATTCAGCCCAATCATGTTCTTCAGCAATGAGACCTTTACCTTTTCGCTTGTAGCTTTTCAGCTTTTGATATTTGTCTTTCAGCTTTAGGTATTTTTCATCGCTGGATCTTCTTGAGGTAGAAGGTTTGAAGATTTCTTTGATCTGCACTCACTTGCAAAGTGTCCAATCTTTTCACAGTTATAGCAAGTAGCAGAAGCCTTATCAACAGGGGTTGATTTTGGCTTGTCAGTGATAGAGAGAGGCTTATTTCTTTTGAAATTGCTCTTTCTTGCAAATCTCTTAAAAGAGTGCTAAGGAGTCATCAAACTCTGAAAGATCAGGGTCTGATAGATCCTCAGATTCAGAATCTAACTCAGTGATAGTGAGAGTAGATCGCTGAGATGGAATTATTTATGAGGAGACTAAAGCAACAGGAGTGCTTTTGGAGTCTTTAGAATCTTTTATAAGATTCTTCTTCAGAAGGTTTGATTGCTCATAGTTAAGCAATATTCCATATAAGGTGCTGAGTGAAATAGAATTTAAGTCTTTTGTCAGCTTAAGACATATTGAATAACTGTCCCAGCATTCAGGAAGACATTCTAAGAATTTTGTTAGGACCTCAGAATTAGAATAGGTCCTACCAACGGTTCTTAGGTCAATGATTAAGCAGTTAAACCGCTGATGAACGTCAGAGAGAGATTCATTCTTACCAGGGATGGAACTTTCATACTGTCTTACCAAGTTAATCTTTCGAGTCTTTTGGATTTCAGTGGTGCCTTCGTATTGAACAAAAATGGTTTCTCACATTTCTTTAGAAGTTTTAAGATGCATGATGGAATGGAAAACTTTATCAGGTAAAGCTATTGAGATAATGGTTTTTGCCCTTGCATCTATGCCAACCTTCTTTTTGTCTTCATCACTCCACTGTCTTATCTCCTTAACTACATAGCGTTCAGGGACAGCAGGAGTGGTGGCAGTAGCTGGAACTGCAACTATAATTCTGACAGGTTCATAGGGTCCAATTTCTATATACTCAGGTATAGTAGGATCTGCACCTTCAAGAAATAGCATCATTCGATTTTTCCATAGAGAAAAGTTATCTCTGCTAAATCGAGGAGGTTTAGAAAGAGAACCATTATCATAGTAGTTAGTGTTTGTGTTAAGTGCCATTTGAGAATAACAAAGAAGAGAATAAAGCAAGATCTTGTTTATCAGATTAAACAGTCTGCTCTGATACCACTTGTTGGTCCCGGAGGTGCTTTAACAAGTTTTTAGAAGGGGGGGGGGTTGAATACAAACACATAAATTAAAGTTTAATAAATTGTTTATTGATAAATCAAATACAATTTACAAGTTTGTTGCGGAATAAGATTAAGACAGACTCAATCTAAACAAACTTAAGAAACACTAAGATGGTTGCACAAGAATATAGAGAAAGGGGGTTTTAGAAGTATAGAAAACAAGGGTTTCTATATTGGTTCAAGAATAAAGCACACCTTCAGATGGAGAGGTGATCTAAATAATCCCAGCTGCTATAGCTGATGATCAAATAATCCCAATCTCTGTAAGAGAGATTGATGAAGAAGATGAGGAAGAAGAGTCCCTGCAACATTCAGGGAGGCCCTCTAGACCATATCACTGGTCAGAGGAAGAGATGAAGAGACGAACAGAGATGATTTCTCATCTAGAGAATCAACGACTGAAGATCCCCTCTCAATCATCAGATCTAGAGTTCCTGACTGAAGCTGAAATCGAAGAATCTGTCAGGACTGAGAAGCTGATAGCTGATTGCCAAAGAGATGCATCTCTTGCTCTCAAGATTCAGTCCTCTCAAGTCAAAGACAAAAAGCTAAAGAAGAAACCAGTTGAAGTCCAGGATGCTCTTTTGAAAGAGATTGAAGAGGAGCGCTTAAAAGAACAAAGGGTCAGCGATAGCTCAGTCGAATGGTGTAAAAGCAAAATCGACTATCGCTCTGACCCAATGAAGATCATAGCTGTTACTATCTCTGCAAAAAAGGAGAAGGATCGAGTTTCTGTCACTATGGAAATTACCAGAGAGGATGGAAGCTGCAAGGCCATGTTCTTGTCAAAGCTGGAAACCTTTGGTTATATGGAATGGCTAGAGTTTAAAGAAGCGCTGAAGAAATCCAAATCAACCAGCAGAGGGTATGTCGAAGGCATCTTAGAAGCCCTCATCAACAGAGTCTCCACTGTGTTGAAAGTACCATCTGCTCTTCCTTCCAAACCAAGGCAATTCAAAAGGAAGCCTGTCTCCTCCTCGTCTGAGAATGTCGCAGTGATAAGAAATGAAACTTCGATCAAATTCTCAAGAGAACCTCTGTTCGGTCCTCCTCCTGATCTTTCAGTTCTCGATCTATCTCTGCCCCCTGTGGACCATATGTTGCAGGACAAGTACTTAAAGAACCTTTTGGAATCTTCTTTAGAGATGATGAGGAAGAACTCAGATTTCAGAGAGTCTCTGAAATTCCTATCTGTCCCCTCAGTCATCTCAAGGATCTATTGTGCTTATGGTGTGACTTCTCTCCCTCTGCTGAATCGATCAAAGCAATCATTTCTCAAGAATCTTCAGATCGAAGGCAAAAAGGAGAAGAAATACCTGAGTATATGATCAATCCTCCCAAGCCTTCTTTAGATAGATGATGGATTAGTTTCTTATTTCTTGTAATCTATTAGTTAAACTTACAGTAGTTAGTTCTTCACTTGTACTTATAATTTTCATATCTTGTAGTTCTTTCTCTGAATTAATGAAAATTTCAGTGATGTACTCAACTCCATCAGTACTGTAAAAGATCCCTCAAAATAGTAATTGGGACGTGTATTTTATGAGTCCTGATTATTCCTTATTTTGAACTTTAAAGTAATTTTCTTCGGTTACTTTGTCATTATCAAATAGGGGGAGATTGTTGATCCAAGCTCTCTCAGTGATTTGATAACGACCCTCTTTTATACTTAGTGAAAATTACGTTTAATATGTATTAATGTTTCACCATCAGCGATCAGACTGAGTCTGTTCAGTTATCGCTGATAGCCTTTCTTACAAACATTCATATGTATTAGTGTTACACTATCAGTGATCAGACTGAGTCTGTTCAGTTATCGCTGATAGTTCTGATGTAAACAGTAACATAATCCCTGAAGACAAGTCTCGTGTAAACATATGTTCATAGCTGAATCGAAGACGAAGCCACTGAACAAAGAGAAGTCTACTAGTGACCTGATGCGGATATCAGTGAAGCAAAGACAACTCTACTTATACGCGAAGGAACATGAGGAAAAGCTTCAGCGATAGCTGAACCTCTATATATCTCTGAAGAAAGAGATATTTAGCGATTAATCGATCACAAAGCTTATGCCTCAAGTTTCCTTTTGTCTTACCTTGCACAACCAGTACGATGTGTCAGAACGGACATATCTCTGCCATAAATCGTACAACAACTCTGTCAACTACACTGTTCATGATACGGCCGAAAGCATGTCTCCCAAAAGTCAGACTACCAAAGCCAATCACTGAATGACACGTGTAAAGTACCCTGCCATGCATTTAATGCATAGGGTATAAATAGAAAGATCACCTCTCCATCTGAAGGTGTGCTCTATTCTTGAACCAATATAGAAACCCTTGTTTTCTATACTTCTAAAACCCCCTTTCTCTATATTCTTGTGCAACCATCTTAGTGTTTCTTAAGTTTGTTTAGATTGAGTCTGTCTTAATCTTATTCCGCAACAAACTTGTAAATTGTATTTGATTTATCAATAAACGATTTATTAAACTTTAATTTCTGTGTTTGTATTCAACCCTCCCTTCTACAAACTTGTTAAGCACCTTCGGGACCAACAAGTGGGCATTATAAAGATCAATAGTCAGCACATCAACAACGCGACTTCTCTCAGCTTCAGGTAGAGAGGGATTAGTAAAGATAGATACCTGAGATGATATATAGCTCATAGAAGTTTCAGCTGGTTCTTCCACTTCTTCTTTAATCTCAGCCATGAGGCAAAGATTAGCGACTTATTCATCAGAACTTGATTCTTCTGATTCAGCCCAGTTATGTTCTTCAGCAATGAGACCTTTACCTTTTCGTTTGTAGCTTTTCAGCTTTTGATATTTGTCTTTCAGCTTTAGGTATTTGTCATTGCTGGATCTTCTTGAGGTAGAAGGTTTGAAGACTTTCTTTGACCTGCACTCACTTGCAAAGTGTCCAATCTTTTCACAGTTATAGCAAGTAGCAGAAGCCTTATCAACAGGGGTTGATTTTGGCTTGTCAGTGATAGAGAGAGGCTTATTTCTTTTGAAATTGCTCTTTCTTGCAAATCTCTTAAAAGAGTTTGTCAAGAGTGCTAAGGAGTCATCAAACTCTGAAATATCAGGGTCTGATAGATCCTCAGATTTAGAATCTAACTCAGTGATAGTGAGAGTAGATCGCTGAGATGGAATTATTTCTGAGGAGACTAAAGCAACAGGAGTGCTTTTAGAGTCTTTAGAATCTTTTATAAGATTCTTCTTCAGATGGAGAGGTGATCTTTCTATTTATACCCTATGCATTAAATGCATGGCATGATATTTTACACGTGTCATTCAGTGATTGACTTTGGTAGTCTGACTTTTGGGAGACATGCTTTCGGCCGTATCATGAACAGTGTAGTTGACAGAGTTGTTATACGATTTATGGCAGAGATATGTCCGTTCTGACACATCGTACTGGTTGTGCAAGGTAAGACAAAAGGAAACTTGAGGCATAAGCTTTGTGATCGATTGATCGCTGAATATCTTTTTTCTTCAGAGATATATAGAGGTTCAGCTATCGCTGAAGCTTTTCCTCATGTTTTTTCGCGTATAAGTAGGGTTGTCTTTGCTTCACTGATATCCGCATCAGGTCACTAGTAGACTTCTCTTTGTTCAGTGGTTTCGTCTTCGATTCAGCTATGAACATATGTTTACGCGAGACTTGTCTTCAGGGATTACGTTACTGTTTACATCAGAACTATCAACGATAACTGAACAGACTCAGTCTGATCACTGATAGTGAAACACTAATACATATGAATGTTTGTAAGAAAGACTATCAGCGATAACTGAATAGACTCAGTCTGATCGCTGATGGTGAAACACTAATACATATTAAACGTAATTTTCCCTAAGTATAAAAGAGGGTCGTTATCAAATCACTCAGAGAGCTTGGATCAACAATAACTTTGCTTAGCTTGCATGCATGTAATTTTTGATGGTTAAAAACAAGTTTATGCAATATTTTTATGTGGTAATTAGCACTTATCAGGTAAGAATATAGTTCACTCAAAAGATATCTTATATGCAACATTTTTATCCGGTAAGCACTTACCGGTTAAGACTCGGTCCTGGTCATCGCTACTACCGGATAATATTGCTAATCTTTATCATGTTCATCCAATAAGGTAAAATGAGTCGGTAAATATTTACTTCATAAACATTTAGGTCTTGTTTGTTTTTTTAGATTTCAGCTCTTATTTATCACTTATCTTTGATTCGGTCAAACATTTTGTATTTCAGACTGTTTGTTTTTTATTAAATTTCAGAGGCTCTTATGTCTAAATAACATCTAAACAAAAGAGTGGTGCTCTAACCTCTGATTCGCTTAGACGTCCGCCCATAGACCTTCATCGCATCCTTTCTCTCATCGATCCCATACCTCCATCGCCTCCAGACCTTCATTGCATCCATTCCCTGCCAAGATTCTCCCGTCGATCTCCATCAGGTTCGTCCCTCTTCCTTTAATTTATCGTTTTCCCTCTTTTTTCTCTGAAATCTTGTGGTTTCATCGTTGGCCATGGAACCTAGAAGTCGTGGTTTCATCATCGGTTATGAAAACGTGTGGTTTCATCGCATCCATTCTCTAAACAGCTCTTTCTCGATCCATCCCCTTACCCTTCTCGATCCATTCTCTAAACAGTCCCTTCTCGATCCAACCTCTTTTTGTTTTTCTTTTTCTATTCAGGACATACTTGATTTTTTTAATGAAATTTATACCAATATATATATATATATATATATATGTTCAGATGTTTGTCAGCAGACAAAAACAAACAGTCTAACTGATTCAAAATCAGACTTTGATAGGTCAGGTTTACACCCTCCTTAAACGGACTACAAGTGTACGGTGCCTTATCAAGTAATACGTACGTAAGTACGAGTATTGAACCGTAGGAACTTGGTATTAAGTACCACAATAGCTATATCAATTATTAACTAGACTGAAGAATTTTGATTTGTTTAGAGTTTTGCAAAAGAATTAAAATACGTTGACTTCAAGAAAACTTTGAAGGCTTTGAGTGATTAACTGCTGATAAGAAATTTGGGGGTTGGATTCATATTTGGTTTATCTTTACTTTAGATGTGAAGGTTGTCCATTTTGTTATAAGATTCAATGAAATTAATCTCAAGGATAATTGTTACACTTTCTCAAGTTATAACAATAATGATAATTAACAATGAATTTTTATCTTTCGATCTCAATATTCAAGTCAATTTGCTTATAAAAACTGGATTAAAACATCTATGGTGGAATTGGTATATCTCTATCCAAATCACACCATAGGCATACAACAACCACTTCTAACCATCCTACACTTTTCTCAAATAGCAAGATAATCAAGAGATATTCAATCAGCCGATCAGACTGAGGGAATTACATTAAAAACATGTCATATGCTTCATTGATAATAATTCAACAAAATTTACAAATCCCAATCACAAGTTTGGATAAAAACATCAACAAATAATCATCCAACCCCCAACTTGAGATGATTAGCTCATGTTGGGGTAAACATAAATGAAAACTGGAAATGGAATGAACATAGATCTAAACATTGTTCTGAAATGAAGAATGCTTCGAAAGATATAAACACTCCCGAGATATTAAATCTTGCAACAAAAGATTGTAACAAGATCGAGGATCCGTTTCCACCAAGTCTCCCCACCTTTTTCTGTCGTTTCACCTAACTTTTGCTCCTCCCAAATTGTCTCCAGTCGCCGCCGTTCTAATTCGAAAATTGCCTAGCCTCAACCTTAACTGAAACAGTCGATTAAGACTGTTCTAGTGGTTGTCGCGACTTGTGGTGCGAGTTGGGGTCGCGTCATAAGTCGCCCATGTTGCCCTAACTCGCGTGGCCAAGGTAAGCCGCGGCTTAGCCGCGTGGAACACTGTTTGCACACAAGTCTTTCATTTCTCACTATTTTCCATCAACAATTAAAATGGCCTCTCCAATTGGCAATCCAGACTGTTTTTATCTTGCGTTTATCTTCTTCTTCGCATCTTGAGTTGACGTGTACTTTTCCTCCAAAAACCCATTAGTTTTACCACCATCTCACTTAGGATCATGCAGTTTCCACCTGGTTTAGTGTATAAATAATGTCAATTTCTGACATTATCAACAACCCCAAACCAAGCGTTGCTTGTCCCCAAGCAAGACAACGATAAACTACAACTACAAGAAGGAAATTTGCATAACAAGATTGTCGGTGATACAACAATGAAAATTGACATACTAGTTCTAAAAATGGACCGGTACAAGTTGAGAAATTAAGTTATACATATCAAAGTGTTAATACTCACTGGTAGGGGTGTTCAAAAAAACCGTCGGACCACTCAAAGCGGTCGAACCAAGTCAAACCGGATCGTTTTTGGCGGTTTGAGCGGTCTGGCGGTCCGGTCTGGGCTGAAAAATTGCCAAACCGGACGGTCCGGTCCGGTCTGCGGTCTGGAGGTTTTTTTGGGCGGTTTGGACCGAACCGACCGCCAAATACATATATATATATATATATATATATATATATATATATATATATATATATATATATATGCATTTATAACCATTATCCAGTCCAATGTTATCTTAAATATATTTGGTTAGGCCCAATATTATTTTAAATCCAACCCAAACATAAAATCTATTTTAATTTTTGACATTTGAAACTTGAAAGCCCCAACCTACTATTCACTAACATCGGTCGACTCACTGTGTTCACCTTTTTTGTGGATTTTGAATTTTAGTGTTTTGTTGGGATATTTGTTTACTTTTTTTTGTGGACTTTGTTAAATTTTTTTGTGGACTTTGTTTATTTCAAATGAACTCAAGCCAATGAAGCTTTAAAATTCGAAATTACATATGAGTTTTTAAGTTTAAACTTTAAAGCCCATAAAAGGCCCAAACCGCCTAAACCGGTCGGACCAAACCGCCAAAACCGCGGTCCGGTTTGACCGGTTTGGGCACTTGATGTCAAACCGCTCGGTTTGAAATTTTAATAAACCGCCACTTGCGGTTTGGTTTGTAGTCTGAGGGGTTAAACCACCCAAAACGGACCGCAACACCCCTACTCACTGGGGACTAAACTGCAGATGACCAAACTGCATTGACTTCAACCTAGGTTCAACAAACTTAGAGAGGATCTCGCCTCAACCCTACCTTAATGGATGCTCTCGGTACACATGAAATTAGGCTATAACACATTTGTTCATGCTAATGGAGTTTAAGTACAAGGAACATCGAGATGAGCATGAACCACATTATGAAAGACGCACAAATGTAAGCAAGGTGATCTCGGAAGAACTCAACTAGCAAGATTATGTGACATCCGTCAACCAAAACATTTAGCAACTGAGTAGCGTAATATATGTCCTAACATGTAGAAATAACTCATGATGACTTAAGTATGATGACTAAGGTTTTAGTTTCCTAAAAATCCCGACAGTGTGCTTAGAAAATCTTGTTACCGCACGTAACCGTTTAAGTTATCTTATAAAATGCCAATTGGAGCAATTAACATTTTATTATATCAATAATAATAATAAGAGGAATAAATACAAAAATTTACTTACTCAAATATAAATTTTAAACATTAATTATTCAAACCAAAAATTTGAGTAGAGAAATGAGGATTTACCTACCTTTAAATAAATCTTTTTATAAAAACTACATAATATATTATTAAATACTATATTTATTAGCTAAAAAAAATAGAGAGAGAATTTCGGCCATCTCTCTCTCCCCCTTCCCAATACTCATTATTATACCCGCTAACCCTTCATTTTTGCAACCATCATTTCCACATTTTGAACCTCTCACCTCTCTTGGCCGAAAATCAGCCACCCCCACCACAATCAATCAAACTTTGAAGGTGGAAATCATTATCTAGTGTGGGTAAGTTCAATACCTTTGCATTCTTCTTCACCTCCTTATGTCAAAATCTTATGACGATGCCTATGCTTTGATATGCGAAATGGCCGACAACAACTATCAATGGCATTCCGAAAGGAATGGCCAACTAAGAAGGCCAATCGGATCTAGCTCACAAGACTCATCCGAGATCTCCTTTTTGAAAGCCCAAATTTCCGGGCTAACGGATCAACTAAGGAACATGGCGGTGAAGGCGATTGGCAATGTAACATGTCAGTTATGTGGAGATTCTCACTCTACCGAAGAGTGCCGAATTGTGACTTTATTGGAGGCATATGAGGTTGAGCAAGTGAACTACATGCAAAACCAATCCAACCGACAACCCAACAACCCTTTCTCGAATACATATAATCCGGGTTGGAGGAATCACCCTAACTTCTCTTGGTCAAATCAACAAAACCAAGGGGATCAATATAGGGGTGATATGAGTCAGTCACAACAACATCAAAATCAATCACAACAAGCCCAAGCACAACATCAATTTTCTTCTTCATCCCGAAATTTTAAACTTCCCGGTTTCCATCATCAAGGAAACCAAAACATGAGAAACGATGGGGAGGGATCTTCAAGCGAAAAGAAGTCGGGGTTAGAGGAGATGATGATGAAATGTCTATCAAAGATGAATACGGTGATTGGTGAACAAGGTGCAACTATCAAGGCGGTCATACAAAGTAATGAGCAAAATGTGGCCACAATTAAAGCGATTGTGAAAGCATACAAACCATCAATACCATTTTCCAACCGACTCAAGGAATACAAGGACCAACAACAATTCGCTAAATTCTTGGAGGTCTTTAAAAAGTTAAAAATCAATATTCCTTTCACGGATGCATTAGCTCAAATGCCCTCTTATGCAAAGTTCTTGAAGGACATTTTGTCCAACAAGAGAAAGATTGAAGAGCATGCCACCGTTGCACTCACGAAAGAATGTAGTGCCATCATCCAAAACAAGCTTCCACCCAAGCTTAAGGATCCAGGGAGTTTTACTATTCCTATTCATATTGGTGATTTTGAGTTTGGTAAAGCCTTATGTGATTTAGGTGCAAGTATTAATCTTATGCCTTTATCTATTTTCAGGAAGCTTGGTCTTGGTGAAATCAAGTCAACACGGGTCACACTGCAAATGGCGGATCGTTCCATCAAACACCCACATGGTATCATTGAAGATGTCCTAACCAAAGTTGGGAAATTTTACTTCCCCGTGGACTTTGTTGTTTTGGATATGGAAGAGGACGTCGATGTACCTCTAATTCTTGGAAGACCCTTCTTAGCAACCGGAGGGGCATTAATTGACGTCCAAGGTGGGAAATTGACATTGCGGGTGGGAGATGAAGAAGTCGTTTTCAATGTATTCAATTGTACACGAAGCAAAAACGATGTGAATGCTTGTTTTAGTATGGACGTTATTGACCGAGTGGTACAAGAGGCATTTGACAGGAAAGCCACTGATGATGAGATGGGGAATGTGTTGGTAAATGGTTGTCATGAAGAAGAAAGTGATGAAGATGAGGGCATAGAATGTGTGATGCAATTGGAAGCCACCCCTTTCCGGAAATTCTCAAGGCACCAACAGTTTGAAGAGTTGGGATCTCAAAATGTCAAACCCCAACCGTCGGCAGAAGTGCCTCCACAACTAGAGCTCAAGCCATTACCGCCTCATTTAGAGTACGCTTACTTAGGGGCAAATTATACATTGCCTGTGATCATTTCATCACAACTAAGTAAGTTGGAAAAATAAAAGTTGCTTCAGGTTTTAAGGGAGCACCAATCCGCTATCGGGTGGACAATTGCCGATTTGAAGGGATTGAGCCCTTCCTTTTGCATGCACCGGATCAAGATGGAGGATGGATATAGACCATCTGTTGAGCACCAAAGAAGATTGAACCCTAATATGAAGGAGGTGGTGAGGAAGGAGGTGATGAAGCTTCTTGACGCAGGGATTATATATTCAATTTCTGATAGTCCTTGGACTATCCCCTTCAAGTTGTTCCAAAGAAAGGTGGGGTAACCGTGGTGAAGAACGACAAGAATGAATTGATCTCTACGAGAACGGTTACCGGTTGGAGAGTTTGCATTGACTATCGTAAACTCAACAACGCCACAAGGAAAGATCACTTCCCTTTGCCTTTTATTGACCAAATGTTGGAGAGATTGACCGGGCACACTTATTATTGCTTTCTTGTTGGATATTCGGGTTATAACCAAATCCCGATTGCCCCCGAAGATCAAGAAAAGACGACGTTTACTTGTCCATACGACACATTTACCTATCGTCGTATGCCCTTCGGATTATGCAACGCGCCCGCCACATTTCAACGATGCATGATGGCTATCTTTTCCGATATGATAGAAAAGACGATGGAGATATTCATGGATGACTTCTCTATTTTTGGGGACTCTTATGACGCTTGTTTAGCAAATCTCAAGATGGTCCTTAAGAGATGTCAAGACACCGACTTGGTCTTGAATTAGGAGAAATGTCACTTCATGGTGACGGAAGGAATCGTATTGGACCACAAGGTGTAAACCATGGGTATCGAAGTCGATAAGGCAAAGATTGAAGTAATTGATAAACTTCCATATCCGACTTCTGTGAAGGGGATTCGTAGCTTTTTGGGTCATGCGGGGTTTTATCGTCGTTTCATCAAAGATTTTTCCAAGATTGCCAAGCCCCTCTCCGAGTTGCTCTTCAAGGATGCAAAGTTTGAGTTCACGGAAAGCTGTGAAGTACTCTATGATAGGCTCAAGAAAGAACTCACATCCGCACCAATTCTCACCCCACCGGATTGGACCTTACCCTTCGAAGTCATGTGTGATGCTAGTGACTTAGCCGTGGGGGCCGTTTTAGGCCAACGAAAGGATAAGAAACTCCATGCAATATACTATGCTAGCAAAACCTTGGATGAGGCACAAATCAATTATGCCACCACGAAAAAGGAATTGCTAGCCGTAATGTTTGCATGTGAAAATTTTAGATCATATCTTGTTGGATTCAAAGTCATTATTTACACTGATCATTCAGCTCTTAAATATCTTATGTCAAAAAAGGATGCAAAACCAAGACTAATCCGTTGGATTTTACTTTTGCAGGAATTTGACATCGAGATAGTGGACAAGAAGGGGACGGAAAACCTTGTTGTGGACCATTTATCAAGGTTGGAGGGACTGGAGAGAGAAGATGTGGTGCCGATAAATGAATACTTCCCAGATGAACGTCTGTATGCCATAGGGGTATCCGACCCATGGTATGCGGACGTGGTGAACTTTTTGGCAAACGGTGTGGTTTCTCACGGTCTAAGCTCACATCAAAGGCGTAAATTTTTTGCCGATGTGAGACACTACTTTTGGGAGGTGCCATACTTATACAAACATTGCGGAGATGGGATGATTAGACGGTGTGTGCCCGACGAAGAAAAATTTAGTGTGCTTAAGCATTGTCACTCTCTCGAGTGTGGCGGTCACTTTAGCACCGATCGCACCGCTTCTAAAATCCTATAATCCGGATTTTATTGGCCCTTTTTGTTCAAAGATGCCTGGAAATTCATTACTTCATGTGATAGATGTCAGAGAGTCGAGAATATCTCAAAAAGGAACGAAATACCCATGAAAATCTTCATGGAAGTGGAGATATTTGACGTTTGGGGAATAAACTTCATGGGTCTATTTCCACCGTCATATAAAAACGAATATATTCTAGTAGCGGTGGATTATGTGTCCAAGTGGGTCGAAGCAATTGCATCCCCAAGGAACGACTCTAAGGTTATCATCGACTTTTTGCGCAAACACATCTTTTCAAGGTTTGGAGTTCCGCATGCATTGGTGAGTGATGGTGGAGGTCACTTTTGTCACCAATACTTGGATGTCGTACTTAAAAAGTACTCTGTCACTCACCGGGTCACTACGCCCTATCACTCCCAAGCTAATGGGCTAGCCGAAGTGTCTAACCGAGAGCTCAAACAGATTTTAGAAAAGACGGTTAGCTCATCGAGAAAGGATTGGTCGGTGAAGCTTGATGACGCACTATGGGCGTATCGTACAACATTCAAAACGCCCATAGGTATGTCACCATACCGACTAGTCTTTGGCAAGTCATGTCACTTACCGGTGGAATTGGAGCACCGCGCATATTGGGAAATCAAGGCCCTTAATTTTGAGTTGGGTGCAGCGGGGAAGAGGCGAACATTGCAACTTAACGAGCTTGACGAAGTTCGTCTAGATGCGTACGAAAGTGCACACATCTACAAGGAGCGGACAAAACGATTTCATGACAAATTCATCATGAACCAATCGTTTTATGAAGGTCAAAAAGTGCTTTTGTTCAACTCTCGTCTTCGGTTATTTCCCGGTAAGTTGAAGTTACGATGGTCCGGTCCGTTCGTTGTGGTCAAAGTCCATTCATACGGGGCTATCGAGCTAAAGGGTGATGATGGGGAAATTTTCAAAGTCAACGGCCAAAGGTTAAAGCCATATCTGGAAGGCGAGTCAATGCAAAGCAAGGACTCCGTCTTGCTCTCAACACCAACCTGAGAATCCTCAAGGTCGTGCCACGACCCTAAATAAGGCGCTAGGTGGGAGGCAACCCACCAAGGTTAGTTTTATTTTTGTTGATAATAGCGTTTTTGAGTTTGGCAATGTGTTTTCCCATGAAAATTTTTGATCATATGCCATAGTGACAGCAAGTGTGGCACACCCTTGGAAAATTTTGTTCTCGGTACCATTTCAGCTAAAGTGCCAGCGAAAGTGACATTTTGTCACTCTTGCGGATAGGGGTGTTCACGGTTCGGTTCGGTTAGTAATGAAAATGTAAACCAAACCGCATAAGGCGGATACCTAGTTACCCGAACCGAAACCGAACCTCGGGTTGAACCTAACCGAGCCGAACCGAACCGAAATAAGACGGTTACTCGCGGTTCGGTCCACGGTTACCCGACGTTATAAAAAATATTATTTACAATATAAAAATGATACTAAAATATAGCATTTAAAAAAATCACACAGAAAATATATAAAAATAATTAAAGCGCTCCAAACTAAAATAAGTTTAATTGTTTAATAGAATCCATTTTTCGGTTAACATCTAAATTTAGTCATCTACCGTAATGATTGATAGCAAAAAGTAAAAGATTTTTACTCCTTTAACCTTAGGTTAATAAATAAATAAGTAAGTAATATAAATTAAATATTATGTATACATTATATTCGGTTCGATCGGGTACCGGAAATTTGAAACCGAAACCGACCCGTGAATACCCGGGTTTTTCGGTTTTCGGTTTTTTGATTTTCGGATTATTTCGGTTATCGTTTTTTTCGGTTTCGAATCAAACGGTTTGGCTCGGTTTCTCGATTTTCTGGTTTTTTTGAACACCCCTACTTGCGGAGTCATAATCGCCCAAGCACCCATCGACTCGCGGTACAATTTCCGCGAAAGTGCCCCGCGGAAGTGACATTTGTCACTTTCGCCATGTCAAACTCGCTGAGACCTACACGATCAGACCATTCAAGTCTCGATACAAATTCTGTTGAAGTGCCGAGCGAAAGTGACACTTTGGCACTTTCGCGAAGGCACATTCGCCGAACCCTTCTGAGCCTAAAACCCACACTCTCGGTACGTTCTATGCGAAAGTGCCCCGCGATAGTGACTAGGGCACTTCCGCCAGTCACTATCGCCGACGGGTTTAGAGGTTTTTAAAACCCTTTTTGACCGATTGCAACACACGCACACATATCAGATTAATTTTGGGGCGATTGTGACACTGACTTTGGGCGATTTTTGGCGATTTCCCTTGAGTTCCACCTCTCATTTCATCGATTCCTTCCATTTTCTTGTTGCTCCATTGTGCAATCCCACCTCTCAAGTAAGTAATATTTTTCTATCTAACTCCCATTTCACCTGCATTGTTGAAATTGCAAGGTTAGGTCACCATTTTCTTCCATGTTCAAATTTTTGTGAAATTATGCAATGATTTAGATTTGGAGTTGTACATTTACTTGTTAATACATCATTTCACTTCACATTGTTCATCTTGCACAATTTCACCATGGATTGTAATTAGGGTTTTGCATGTATGCTTTATAGACTTTTACATTTGGGGATTTTGGTGATTTTGCTAGTATAAGGGATCTTGTTGAAGTCCTACATACTAGTTCATCTAAAATTCATCATTGTTGGTATTGTGTGCCTTAATTACCCAAAATTTGAAGCTAAGTTCATAGATTGTGATGATGAACTCATACATGTGCTAAAATTGCCCAATTTTTATATGTATGCTTCTAGTGACCTAATGTAACCACATTGTTCAATTTAAGGTTTGCCATGTTATTAACTAGTATTATTCATTCGTGGCTTGTTCAATGTGGTTAGTTAACCTTGATTAGTTGATGATTAGACTTTTTAATCGCGTTATCCTTTGTTTTGGGTCTTATCATGCAACTTGTTTCGGGTAGTTGTGTGTGCACTCACTTTTGGATTTGTGACTCTCGTCTCATGTTAATTAGAGGTAATCTAAGTTGTGATATCTTTTCACATATAAGATTGCGTGGTGATAATCAGCAGTTATATTGAGAAATTGGTTAACTCGAAGTTAAACGGTATGATTATCGAAGGTTGGTTTTACGGTTCATCACCAACGGAAGTTGGGTTGTGATCGGAGACCGACTATTCGATAACCTTTATTCAACTAATCAAATTATAAACGGAAGTTTGAATTTGACTTTTGGTCGATTAACCAACGAATCTAAAATTATCATGGAAATAGATAAAAGTAGGAATCAGAGAAATTGTTTTATCAAAATCTTAATGCTTCTAGTTAAATCGGATGTCACGGAAGTAGTCAAACTACTTAACTAGGAAGGTTTGTTTCACCTCGGAAGAGGGTCTCAAATGTTTTTAGAAAGATAAACCTCTACCTCGATATAACTGTTGAGTGTCACCACTTCCATCTCATCTTTATATCTTAGTCTAATACATGTCCTAATAAATCTTCTACTATAATTTTGATAGCTTTTGTTATAAATAGTTAAAGTCTCTTTTATGTTTTTATGTTTTATTATTGTATTTTGATTTATAGGTTAATCCTTAGTTTATAAAAATATCCATCAATTGTATTCCCATAGCTAGTTCATGATTTATAGCAGAATTAGTACTTAAACCACTGCTCCCTGTGATCGACCCGTATGCTACACAACCCGTACGCTTGCGGTTAAAATAAAGCACATCAAATATTTGGCGCCGTTGCCGGGGAGCAATTGGTTTAATATGGATTTAGCTATAAATTAAGTAGACTATGTTTCTATCTATTCTATTTTTCATGGTTTACTTTTTTTTTAAATATCTTCTTACCCTGTTTAATCTCGGATTTCTCCTTGAGTTTAGTACTTCTCGTGCATGAAACGGAGATCGCGCAGCGCTGACAAGTGACGACATGTAAACGAACGATGGCACGTAAACGAAACGCTGAAAGGAGAAGGAGATTAAGACAAGAAAGAATGGCATAAATTCCGCAACCCAAATCTTTGATGGATGTTTGCACAACCCATCATAGCGCGGTGACGAGAATGGCGCTCGTTCGTTTCTTCCGTAAAACCACATGACAAAAAACGAGCATGTATATATATATATTGTTTAATTACATAAAAAAAATCATTGTTTGATGCACACGACCCGTGCGCTGGGCAAAGAAGAGAAACGCACGACCCGTGCGCGTGTGTTGTTTTGGTTTCTGTTTGATGCGCACAACCCGTGCGTTGTATAAGGTTTAAGGGCGCACGACCCGTGTGCCGGGTCAGAGAGTCTAGGAGGGTGCGTTTTACTCCTTCTTCCCCACGATTTCTCTCCCAAGAACCCTAAAACCCATTTTCTTTTTCTCTCCAAATCACACACAAATCCTACATCAAAACCCAATTTCTTCTCAAAAACACCATCTTTTCTTCAAAAACTTCATCATCTTCTCCACCATTTCATGACAAAACCTCCATTTTTACTCAAACCCTCAAAAATCATCCTCCACACCACACCCACCAAAAATCAACTTCTAAACCCAAATTTTCTTGTTTCCTTCTTCTATTTTACTCTCTTTTCCTCTAACCCTCTCCTATTTTCCTTCCTTTCACCAATTTTGTTTCAATTTCACCCAATTGAAACCTAAAAAAATTGGGATTTTGGTTTGTTTGGTGTAATCTCTCTTTTCAGGTTGCATTTGTAGAAAAAGGATTTGAGCATTTACCGTTTTCAAGTCTGAAAATCTTCATCTTTAAAGGCGGTAACTTCGTTCATTTCTTTATTTTTGTGTGCATTGTTATTTTTCTTATGTTTTAGTTTAGATTGGGCTGTCAAGCTTGTTGGGACAGACATAGGCTTGGTTTTTGTTTAAAATTTTGTCAATCGTACGTGTGCATCCCGTTAAAATCGCATTATCCAGTAGGTCAAAGAGGGCCCGAGGTGACTCTTCCGAGACACAGGCATCGACTAGAAATGCAAATCCGCCTACACCCTCTAGCTTGGGCATCGTTTTTGCCCAACTCTAGCGACAAAGCTAGATTCAAAGACTTGGCAAAAAGGGCTATCTCAACAACGAGATTCCCTAAGGGTAATGACCTAGACACTTTAGGAGTCCTCAGGGGCATATTCCAACTTCTGAAAAATATTGGAATGCCAAAAATCCTTGTACAACGCGCAAGTACATACCCTAGGATCACCCTTGAGTTCCTAAGCACTCTTAGGAATCCGACACGAGACACCATCACCTTCCGAATTTTCAATCAAGAACGCCAACTAAATCTTGACGAAATCAATGACGCGTTCGAGTTTGATGGTGATGGTACACTAGAACCCGATGATGCCCATCATCCGGAATTCAATGCCCTAGGATTCTGGATGCACATCACCGGCGAACCAACATGGGAGGCACGTACTACCAAGTCATCTTCTATTCGCCACCCATGTCTACGCATAGCCCACAAGATTATAGCTTGTATTATTTTTTTCTGCCTAGAAACGGGAACTATGACACTAGAGGAACTTTATTTTCTATGGGCTATGACAAAGCATCCAGCCAACCCTGACCGACCGCCAGTTATTCCTATCAACGGAGCCGCATGGCTTGTTAGGAGACTGGTCAGAATTAGTGAAAACAAGTCGGGAGACATTTGTTGCGGCGGAGTAATCACATGGTTGATTACAAAGTCATGTCTGTCAATCAACATTCCCGACAATACTTCTAAGATCGAGCGGTTGGTCCGGTTAGATCTAGAGTCTATGGAGTGGAGTAACATGCTTAGAATCGAGAGGGGGGGGGGCAATTTCACTTGGTTGCATGGTAGGCACCGCGTGGAACTTTGTACACTACCCGACGCAAACCTCACGAAAGTGTCTCGCAACACTGATTGGTCCTTTTCCATCCAACAAGGACCAATGCAACCTCCTGCCCCACCAGTCTACCAGCCTGAGCCTCCTAATGACCAAGTCCTGAGTCGATTACATGCCCTTGAAGAACACAACCGGCATATGCGGCCGATGATGGACCACATGTACGATTGGCATGTAAGCCAAGACCATTTTCCGGACCGCCGAAATGACCCATGGACCTGAACACCGAGACATCCCTCTAAGCATTGAGGACAATGCTTAGTTCTATCTTGGGGGAGGGGGGTGTCATTCTATCTTCATGCATTTTTGTTTCTTGTTTCTTGTTTCTTAGTTTCTAAAAATAAAAATTCAAAAATATTTTCTGTGGATAAACCTTTTTAGCTTCAAAGATGTAGATAACCTGTTCATACTAGGTATAATCAACATTTAGGTTCATTGCTTGTACATCATCCCATTCATTGCTAGTTAAGATCTAAAATGTATAGAAAGCATTGTTTCACTATTAGGAAGACACTTGCACGCACTTTTCACTAGATCACCGCACGTAACCTTTAGGATTAGTACGCATACCGTAATCCCCTACATTACATATGTGACTGCTTGGATGGACCCCACCAAGTGAGAATTTGGACCATTTTGGATTGAATCATCTATAATCAATCCCAATTTATTCTTTCTTGTGAGGTACCTTCCACCAAAACGTAGCTCTAGGTTTTTGACTTGATTCTCGTTTAGAATAACTATGAAACTACATTGAGGCCATCATTTTTCTATAAGCTCACCAAGAGCATCCCCTATCATCCCTTTCTCCTAAAAAAAAAAGAAGAAGATAGCTTGGGGGAAATGCAGTAGAAGAGGTTCACAAAGGGAACCGAAAGAATCTTGAATCAGTTTAGCCTTTCAAGGCTATGTTTATTACCAAGATAAGCCAAGATCCAAAGAAAAAAATAAAAGGATAAAGCTAAAAGCGTAAAGGCGCTAACCCAAGACTTTCCTTTAACCCAAAAATCCCTTTTCTCTATTAATCTAGTGTGTTTTGCATCTTAGTTTAGCTTAAATTATGCATTTTTAGCTTAAATCGCATTGCATCCATCATTCGTTCCGTTTTCAGATCATATTCGGAAAACTTATGACTTTATTCAAATTTAAGGTTAATTTGATATCGCTCGGTTCGGTTACAATGGATTCCGAATAATGTAAAGGAAGCAAGGTGGAAAAGTGGAGAAAAGCTATTAAAGAACAAAAGCTGGATTCGCCTCTGTGTGGTGCGCACGACCCGTGCGCACCTTAGCTTGAAAAACGCACGACCCGTGCGCTGTGTCCAGAATGTTTTCTACTTCCTGCAAGTTTTGTTAGCTTAATTTCAGTTCTTTATAAGATATTTGTGAAGATATTTTGGATATTTTTCTGTTTTAGTAGTATAAGTAGAGGCCTCCCCTCTACTTATACCAGAATCTGATAATGTAATCTCAAGAATGTTTTGTTCGGAAGTAAACTCTCTCTAGAGGGTTAACTTCATGGCTTACTCTTCTCTTGGAGGATTTCTGCATTTGTATTCTTCAATCTAGTATTGTATCTCTTTCTTGTTTTATGTTTTTAATCTATATGTAGAAATGTTGTTTGATGATTTCTTCTATATTTTCTGTCATATATTAGTATCTAATATTTCTATATATTTTGTTTAGTTTTTTTCTTAATCGATAAAAGTCGTTTTTAGTTCTTTTCACATATAAGATTGTGTGGTGATAATCAACAGTTATATTGAGAAATTGGTTAACTCGAAGTTAAACGGTATGATTATCGAAGGTTGGTTTTACGGTTCATCACCAACGGAAGTTGGGTTGTGATCGGAGACCGACTATTCGATAACCTTTATTCAACTAATCAAATTATAAACGGAAGTTTGAATTTGATTTTTGGTCGATTAACTAACGATTCTAAAATTATCATGGAAATAGATAAAAGTAGGAATCGGAGAAATTGTTTTATCAAAATCTTAATGCTTCTAGTTAAGTCGGATGTCATGGAAGTAGTTAAACTACTTAACTAGGAAGGTTTGTTTCACCTCGGAAGAGGGTCTCAAACGTTTTTAGAAAGATATGCCGGTTGTGTTCTTCAAGGGCATGTAATCGACTCAGGACTTGGTCATTAGGAGGCTCAGGCTGGTAGACTGGTGGGGCAGGAGGTTGCATTGGTCCATGTTGGATGGGAAAGGACCAATCAGTGTTGCGAGACACTTCCGTGAGGTTTGCGTCGGGTAGTGTACAAAGTGCCACGCGGTGCCTACCCTGAAACCAAGTGAAATTGCCCCCCCCCCCTCTCGATTCTAAGCATGTTACTCCGCTCCATAGACTCTAGATCTAACCGGACCAACCCCTCGATCTTAGGAGTATTGTCGGGAATGTTGATTGACAAACATGACTTTGTAATCAACCATGTGATTACTCCGCCGCAACAAATGTCTCCCGACTTGTTTTCACTAATTCTGACCAGTATCCTAACAAGCCATGCGGCTCCGTTGATAGGAATAACTGGCGGTCGGTCAGGGTTGGATGGATGCTTTGTCATAGCCCATAGAAAATAAAGTTCCTCTAGTGTCACAGTTCCTGTTTCTAGGCAGGAAAAAATAATACAAGCTATAATCTTGTGGGCTATGCGTAGACATGGGTGGCGAATAGAAGATGACTTGGTAGTACATGCCTCCCATGTTGATTCGCCGGTGATGTGCATCCAGAATCCTAGGGCATTGAATTTCGGATGATGGGCATCATCGGGTCCTAGTGTACCATCACCATCAAACTCGAACGCGTCATTGATTTCGTCAAGATTTAGTTGGCGTTCTTGATTGAAAATTCGGAAGGTGATGGTGTCTCGTGTCGGATTCCTAAGAGTGCTTAGGAACTCAAGGGTGATCCTAGGGTATGTACTTGCGCGTTGTACAAGGATTTTTGGCATTCCAATATTTTTCAGAAGTTGGAATATACCCCTGAGGACTCCTAAAGTGTCTAGGTCATTACCCTTAGGGAATCTCGTTGTTGAGATAGCCCTTTTTGCCAAGTCTTTGAATCTAGCTTTGTCGCTAGAGTTGGGCAAAAATGATGCCCAAGCTAGAGGGTGTAGGCGGATTTGCATTTCTAGTCGATGCCTGTGTCTCGGAAGAGTCACCTCGGGCCCTCTTTGACCTACTGGATGATGCGATTTTAACGGGATGCACACGTACGATTGACAAAATTTTAAACAAAAACCAAGCCTATGTCTGTCCCAACAAACTTGACAGCCCAATCTAAACTAAAACATAAGAAAAATAACAATGCACACAAAAATAAAGAAATGAACGAAGTTACCGCCTTTAAAGATGAAGATTTTCAGACTTGAAAACGGTAAATGCTCAAATCCTTTTTCTACAAATGCAACCTGAAAAGAGAGATTACACCAAACAAACCAAAATCCCAATTTTTTTAGGTTTCAATTGGGTGAAATTGAAACAAAATTGGTGAAAGGAAGGAAAATAGGAGAGGGTTAGAGGAAAAGAGAGTAAAATAGAAGAAGGAAACAAGAAAATTTGGGTTTAGAAGTTGATTTTTGGTGGGTGTGGTGTGGAGGATGATTTTTGAGGGTTTGAGTAAAAATGGAGGTTTTGTCATGAAATGGTGGAGAAGATGATGAAGTTTTTGAAGAAAAGATGGTGTTTTTGAGAAGAAATTGGGTTTTGATGTAGGATTTGTGTGTGATTTGGAGAGAAAAAGAAAATGGGTTTTAGGGTTCTTGGGAGAGAAATCGTGGGGAAGAAGGAGTAAAAAGCACCCTCCTGGACTCTCTGACCCGGCGCACGGGTCGTGCGCCCTTAAACCTTATACAACGCACGGGTCGTGCGCATCAAACAGAAACCAAAACAACACACGCGCACGGGTCGTGCGTTTCTCTTCTTTGCCCAGCGCACGTGTCGTGCGCATCAAACAGTGAATTTTTATTAATTTTTTTTTATGTAATTAAACAATATATATATATATATATATACATGCTCGTTTTTTGTCATGAGGTTTTACGGAAGAAACGAACGAGTGCCATTCTCGTCACCGCGCTATGATGGGTTGTGCAAACATCCATCAAAGATTTGGGTTGCGGAATTTCTGCCATTCTTTCTTGTCTTAATCTCCTTCTCCTTTCAGCGTTTCGTTTACGTGCCGTCGTTCGTTTACATGCCGTCACTCGTCAGCGCTGTGCGATCTCCGTTTCATGCACGAGAAGTACTAAACTCAAGGAGAAATTCGAGATTAAACAGGGTAAGAAGATATTTAAAAAAAAGTAAACCATGAAAAATAGAATAGATAGAAACATAGTCTATTTAATTTATAGCTAAATCCATATTAAACCGATTGCTCCCCGGCAACGGCGCCAAATACTTGATGTGCTTTATTTTAACCGCAAGAGTACGAGTTGTGTAGCATACAGGTCGATCACAGGGAGCAGTGGTTTAATTACTAATTCTGCTATAAATCATGAACTAGCTATGGGAATACAATTGATGGATATTTTTATAAACTAAGGATTAACCTATAAATCAAAATACAAGAATAAAACATAAAAGTGACTTTAACTATTTATAACAAAAACTATCAAAATTATAGTAGAAGATTTATTAGGACATGTATTAGACTAAGATATAAAGATGAGATGGAAGTGGTGACACTCAACAGTTATATCGAGGTAGAGGTTTATCTTTCTAAAAACGTTTGAGACCCTCTTCCGAGGTGAAACAAACCTTCCTAGTTAAGTAGTTTGACTACTTCCATGACATCCGACTTAACTAGAAGCATTAAGATTTTGATAAAACAATTTCTCCGATTCCTACTTTTATCTATTTCCATGATAATTTTAGAATCGTTGGTTAATCAACCAAAAGTCAAATTCAAACTTCCGTTTATAATTTGATTAGTTGAATAAAGGTTATCGAATAGTCGGTCTCCGATCACAACCCAACTTCCGTTGGTGATGAACCGTAAAACCAACCTTCGATAATCATACCGTTTAACTTCGAGTTAACCAATTTCTCAATATAACTGTTGATTATCACCACACAATCTTATATGTGAAAAGAACTAAAAACGACTTTTATCGATTAAGAAAAAAACTAAACAAAATATATAGAAATATTAGATACTAATATATGACAGAAAATATAGATGAAATCATCAAACAACATTTTTACATATAGATTAAAAACATAAAACAAGAAAGAGATACAATACTAGATTGAAGAATACAAATGCAGAAATCCTCCAAGAGAAGAGTAAGCCATGAAGTTAACCCTTTAGAAAGAGTTTACTTCCGAACAAAACATTCTTGAGATTACATTATCAGATTCTGGTATAAGTAGAGGGGAGGCCTCTACTTATACTACTAAAACAGAAAAATATCCAAAATATCTCGACAAATATCTTATAAAGAACTGAAATTAAGCTAACAAAACTTGCAGGAAGTAGAAAACATTCTGGACACAGCGCACGGGTCGTGCGTTTTTCAAGCTAAGGTGCGCACGACCACACATAGGCGAATCCAGCTTTTGTTCTTTAATAGCTTTTCTCCAGTTTTCCACCTTACTTCCTTTACATTATTCGACATCCATTGTAACCGAACCGAGCGATATCAAATTAACCTTAAATTTGAATAAAGTCATAAGTTTTCCGAATATGATCTGAACACGGAACGAATGATGGATGCAATGCGATTTAAGCTAAAAATGCATAATTTAAGCTACACTAAGATGCAAAACACACTAGATTAATAGAGAAAATATGGACAAAAATATTGGCTAACATGATACTCATTGAGGGATGTCGTATGAATTTTATGCAAATTATGTTTTTGCGTCACTTTGGTTGATTTTTGCACATTTATTCAAGCCTTAATGTCATTCATAGGCTTGAATGGTGTGCAAGGGTAGATCATTAGGACTCTTCGCGCACTTTCACCTCGTTTGATCATCATAGCTTCGTGCATCTCTTGAACATGTTATCGCATCACTCATTTCTCTCTTTTATGCACAATTACTCGTGGCTTAGCTCTCCAATTTTCTTGTAGGTTTCCAACATGGTACGAAGCGCACTTCTAACAAAAGATCGCTACCAAGCGTTGGCGAGTGGTCCTAATCGCGATTATAATGACAGACGTGGTCAAGCTGAGGGACGTGGTTTCTTGGTTAAGAGGGGAATTGTTGTAAATGGTCTTGAATCGACCACTATTCCGGAGGCTATCGGGCAACGCCATTGGGCCCATTTCACTAGCACCCGCGCAGCTTATCACCCGGGGTTAGTGCGGGAATTTTACGCCTCGTTGGTCCCCGAGGTTTTTCATGATTGCGGTAGAGTTTGGGTGCAGGGTGTACCCGTGGAGATAACTTCCAAAGCCATCAACGAACATCTTTTCACCCCGACGATACCGCATGAGCAATACCATCATGGATTTCCGGATAGCACGCGATTCTACCCAGAATTGGGACAAATAGCCGCCACTCTTCGCCGTGATGGATCCAATATTTGGATACCGGGGACTACCGAGCTTCAACATGGTGAGTTGCATCCCGACATGGCTTTCTGGTCGGTGTTCATCAAGCATAGTCTACTTCCCTCCACTCACCGCACTGTCGTCTCCATCGAGACCGCACAACTACTGTACGTTATTCAAATCGGTGTGCCCTTTGACGTGGGGCACTTCATCCTTGGCAGCATCCTAAAGACCGGAACTGAAAGTCGGTGCCTCCTTAACTTCCCCTGCCTTATCACCTACTTCTGTGGGAGGGCAGGGATTCCTGAAGCTTTTGATGAGGCGACACTCATGGCACCGCCGCTCGATATCTGCAAAAAGGCATACAACCTTTTTTGCACTCGGCATGCGTTGCCCAATGTTTCGTCCACCGGCCGATACCGGAATCGAGGACGCCACGGGGTTGCTGCTCCACAACATGAGGCACCAGTTCAGGGTGCCGGACCACCACCACCACCCCGGATTGGTGGACATCAGGACATCCCACCACCATAGGAGCGGCTCACTCATGCCGTGGATGAGCTACGGTCCGGACAACAAGCTCACGGAGAGATTTTACGCGAGTTGCGAGTTGGACAAGGGCGTACAAACCAACGCCTTGATCAAGTATATCAACTTGTTGATAGGCGATTCACCAATGTGAATTACACACGAGGCCCCCAAAATGTCATTTATGATCCATCCGCATCACAGAGTCAAGAGGGCGAAGACTGACCGGTTTGCTTTCCTTTTCACTTTGGTAATTTTGTCTTGTCTGTTCATATATGCTTTCTTTTATATACACTTCATTGGTGATGGTTAAATTATACGAACGGACTTTGTAACTAATGGGGCACATTGGGGATAATGTGTCTCAAAGGTTTGGAGTTGTCGTTTTTGATCTTTTTAGTGGGTCGACTTGTATGAACTTTTATTTTTGATCATTAGAAATGCATGGGTTGTATATAATGCTTAATTAATCGGAATGAATACAGTTGTTCGTAGTTATTGGTTAAGTGAATTGGAAAAAATTTTCTTGACATGCATACTTATTGTTGAGTAATGTTTGTAGAGAGATAGTGTAGTTGTGTACGCTAACTGTGGACATTAGTAGAGACCACCCAGTGAGATTTTGAGCTTTAATGCCTTCATTTATGAGTGATGCTTCAAATTTGTTCACCATCTTTATACACGTTTCAATTCTTTCAATTTGATAGTTCGATCTCATTTGTTTTTGCATTGAGTAGTATTGTTCTTTAAATGTTAACATGTGTATTACATGTGAATTATGTGGATTTCGAGAAACGATATTGGGCTTTGTGTGCAATTTCTTTTGGTCTATCATTTCTAGCTCCCTTTTCTCTACCCTTTTGTTGATGTGTGATCCCGTAACCACTTTGTAGCCGTTATTTAAGCCTAAATACTTTGACTTAGCCGGATATACTAACTTACCCCGTAGTCTAAGTTCATCATGGATTGAGAAAGATGGCCAATAGCGTCAGAACAATTTTGGGGGTGAATCGATAAAAGCCGTGAAAGATTTATTTTGGTTAAAAAAAAAAGAATAAAGTTGGCATGTATGGAAGTCTTGCTTTGGATGTGTGGTTGTGTAAAAGAAGAAGAGAATGTGAAGCTACTATTAGTTTTGATGCACTTAGGACTAATGAAGCCATGACCATTCTGTATATTCCTTATTCTTAACCCGTTTTAAATCTCCTTAAGCCCGGTTGATCTTTTAGAAAGCATGATTTGTGAACAATACATGTGTAATTCATATCGTACTACTCAATTCCTTCCATGAGATCTTATTTGACTTTAGCGTGTTTCTATTTTATCACATGCGGATGATCTTGCTAAATTGTTGTACATTAACTCGCCCGCATGTGTTTGTGATGAGTGTGAACCTAGGATTCAAGTGTTAAGAGAGCATCCCGTAAGGTTAGGGTCGAAGCGAAATCCTCCACTAGTTGTGTACATGATGAAATTGATCTTAACGAACATGTGCTTGATAGTAGTTCATGTCAATATTAGTTTTATCCAAACTTAATTAACCAAGAAGCTAGGAAACGCATGTTGGTTCTTATTAAATTCGTATTAGTCTTCCCTCATGTATACTTTTAAAATGATCGTTCATATTGTCCCCTTTCGAAAACCCATTGCCTTGGTAAGTTTGCTTGTTATTTCATTGTTATATTTCCTTACGCCAATTTTTGCTTGAGGACAAGCAAAATCTAGGTTTGGAGTTGTTGATAACTTCGTTATCTGACGGGTTTTTACCCTTCGAATCATAAGCCTATGGCTCGTCTTGGAGTAAGAATTGGCATTTCGGACTAATATTTCTGTGCAAGTGGTGTGTAGGCATGCAAGATGTCGAGTGGAAGAAAAAGTGCTTATCATTACTCCATTTTGACATCCTGGACGACAAATGCATCGAACCAAGTGAACGGGCGAAAAAATCGACAAATTTGGGCCTTGGCTAAAGTGCATGGCGAAAGTGAAAAGTGTCACTCTCGGTGGCACTCTCGCGCAAAATGTACCGCGAGCAATGGAGTCTTGGCTAAAGTGCCTGGCGAGAGTGACACTTGTCACTCTCGCGTGTCACTCTAGCGGTGGGGGCTGACAGTATAAAAGGCTGCAGGAAGTTAAAGTTTAGGGTTATCTCGGGATTGTTGGAGGCTAGACCCTAGGGGAGCTGTTATAAACCGTTTTTGGAGCTGAAAGAAGACCTTGCATTGATTGGGAAGGTGGAAACACATTTGGAGCTCGAAATTGGTAGTGCGTATCAATCATTGAGGGAGTATTATCATTACACTTGTATTTTGTTGAGAAACAATGTATTTGGATGTTGTCATCTTCTTCTCTATGGTTTTATTTGCTACTAGTAACATGAACTAAACCCTTTGAGGGTGGGGGAAGGATGGATTTTGGTTTTATACCGTTGAATATATGATTATTGCACTTATTGAGTTAATACACTTGTTCGTTGAAGTTTGTCTATCTTGTTCTTATTGTTTATGAGATTGGCCATCTTATTCGTCTTTTTGGTTGTATTTCCTCTTGAGAAATTGGTTTTATAACTTGATAAAAGTTAGATAAACCTAGGGTGAGATATTGGATAGAGATATACCAAGTAAACTCTAGTTTGTGTTTGTGATTCTTATGCTTAATGAGATGAATGTTTATGTGTATTGGTTGAGAGACTTCAATATATATTGCATGATACATTCTTGCTATTGCTCGAGAGAGAGTAGTGAGTATTTTTGGAATTGCTAAATTTAACCTTGTGTATTGATTTATTGAATGTGTATTGTTTATTTGTTGGTGGAATCCAAATGAAATCCGACCCCTAGCCTTTCCCTAATCATATAAGTATTATCTTTGTGGAGCTTGAATCAGTTGTTGAATAGTATTTACGTGCTTGTTTTCATTGTCTCTTGATAAGTAGTTAATTAAGTATTCTCAAACCAATTTTATCAGTAGTTCAGTTAGTAGTTGTGGTAGCCTTTATGGTACTTAAACTCGTAGTTCCTTGATCGATACTCGTACTTAGTACGTATTACTTGATTGACACCGTACACTTGCGGTAGATTTGGAGGGTTGCATAATGTAACAACCCAAAAATGCCATAACATAAGGTAAGATAAATTCCCATACCAGGTATCAATACAAAGCTTTAAAAAAAAGGATTAACATGGTTCGACTTCGTTCAATACAACCGAGAAACTAAAACTAAAAAAAATGTAAAACTGCAACTATGCCGCATCTAAGGCTCGCTCTTCATGCATACCAAACTCTAACATTTCTCCTTACCCTTTGAGACTCCAGCGATAACCCTGTTACCTGAAAATGGGGTTTAAGAAAAGTGGAAGCGAGGGTTAGACCAAATGGTCTAGTGAATTCCCAACCTCGTCCATTTATAAAATACGAAAGAATCGAAATAATTAAATTAAATCTCACAAATTTATGTCACAAGAAATTACAAGATCCTGCCGTAACTTATCCACAAGCGTAAGGACTACTCGTCCTTGGGGCCCCCAGTAGATCCCCATACGACCCCCCATGTCGATGTCGTTTCCGTGTGTAGGGAAACAGATTCCAAACACACGGTTCAACCATCCCTGATGGTCATTAAGTGTATATATATATATATATATATATATATATATATATCCTCGTCCAATGCACAATCAAATATCCCATCTTAATACAGATCGTTTATACAAGTGGAAGTTATGTAAAACTTACCCAAACAAAGTCATATTAATGGTAAGATATCACGTTAGCAAAATTGACCATAAGCATAATAAGCACAGTAATAAGATCAATTTCCAGTTCGAAAAAAATACCATGGTATAGTTTAAAAACACGGGAACTCGCCTGATTTGGGAGGACTCGGCTCTCACACAAACACTAGCCTCAAGACGATCGACTTCCTACAATTCAAATATACGATCACTAAATCACAAAATCCTAATTTGAAGCTTTCTAAATTAAAACCCCGAAGCTATAGGATATAACCCCCCCCCCCCCATCGACCCCGGTCGAAGGGAGTTCGGGCGCTGCCCTCGGTCCGGTCGCATGACCCCGGTCGTCAAGACCCCAGGCGCCAAGACCCCGACAATTCTTTCATACTTCATCTTTTCTTGCTTTCAAGATCAAAGAAAGTTTGTGATACCAAGCATAAAACACAAGTATTCTCTCCTCTCTAGTAAGTGTGTGAGATAGATCGAACTAGCATCCATATTGTGGTGTGGAATAATAGCTAGAACTTGAGTTCATTTTCAAGTATTCAAATCTTGTGTAATCAAGTGTTCATACGGTGTGTTTCTACCTTAAAAGAACAATATAGTGGATCGTCTCGTTGAGTTCACTCAACAAAGAGGATTAGCCCGGTTTTGGGTGAACCTCTCTAAATCTGTTTGTATCTCTTTATATTTTGTTTGTGTGCTTGTTGTGTTAAAGCTTAACAAAAAGAATTCATCTTGTGTATTGCTATATATTTTCTTAAAAATATTTTAAGAACGATTTTTAGACGTAAAACAACCTTCCCCCCCCCCCCCCTCCAAGGTTGTCCTAACAAGTGGTATCAGAGCGGGTTGCAAGTTTTTTTTTGTAAAACTTTTGTGTTTTCAAAACTTGTACTCGATTTTTAAAAATGACGACTTTTGAGAGAAATGTTTACTCAAAACCTCCCCAAATCGACACCGTAAATTTTGGTCTTTGGGCTAATTTATTTGAGTGCTACGTTCGTGGCAAAAGTCAAAAATTTTGGGATATTATTACTAATGGGAATTTTAAGCCCACTATAATTCAAGATGGAAAAGTTGTTGAAAAACCCATAGCGGAATGGTCCAACGCGGATGATTCTTGGAATTGTTTAAATTTTGAGGCCAAAAATATTTTATTTTCCGCACTAACTAAAGATGAAATTGAGCAGGTTTACTTTTGTGAAACCGCTTATGATATTTAGCAAAATTTGAACAATACACATAGAGGAAACTCTCAAGTTAAGAGTTCAAAAATAAATATTCTTGTACATGATTATGAAATGTTTGAAATGTCAAAAGATGAGTCAATCGACTCAATGTTTAAACGTTTTAACTTTATTATGATGAGCTTGAAGGGACTAGGACGAACTTATGAAAATGAGGACTACATTCGAAAAATTCTTAGAGCGCTTCCACCGGAGTGGATGCCAAAAATCACATCCTTGGAGGACTCCCGAGATCTTTCAACCATGAAGCTTGATGATCTCATCGGCAATCTCAAAGTGCATGAAATCACACTAAAAAGAAACAAAGATCGGGAGCAAGATAAAAAGAAGTCTTTAGCTCTTAAAGCTTCAATTTCAAGTGATGAGAAAGAGAAGAAAAAGAAGGATAAAGCAAGCTCATCGAAGGACAAACCCGAAAATCTTGACGACATAGCTATGTTGGTAAGAAACTTCTCCAAGTTTTTATCTAACAAAAAGTTTTCAAAGAATGATAGGTTTCAAATAAAAGGTGACTATCGACGTGGTGGTGAAAACCGAAGCCGAAAGTTCCATAAAAGGGAAGACAAAATAAAGAAAAATGATGACTCAAGTGATGAAGAAGAAGCCAAGCAAAAGAAAGGATATTGCTACTCATGTGGAGATAAGGATCACTATGCAAACGAGTGTCCTAAAAAGAACAAGTCTAAAAAGAAGGAGAAAGCATTTATTGGAGGTGTTTGGAGTGCAAGTGAAGATGAAGAAGATGATGAAGACATTTGTCTCATGGCCGGAAGTGAAAATGAGGTAGACTCTTATGATTCCAACTATTCTAGTGATAATAATAGTGATGATGAAGATCTTTACGTGTTAAATGATTCTTTCCATAAAATGGTCGTTCTTGCAAAAAATTATAAAGATGAGTGTGACAAACTTAATGAGACTTTATTATTGTGTAAAAAAGAAGTTCATGATTGTAAACAAAAAATTGCACGTGATTTTAAAACCAAAATGGAGTTAAATGATAAAGTCGCCATTTTGGAAAAGAAACTTTGTGAAAAAGATGTATGTGCTTCTTGTGTTATTTTAAATAAAAAGATTGCATGTTTTGAGAAAAGAGTAGTAGAAAATGATATATGTGCTAAATGTAATATTCTTCAAGATGAAATTGCATGTTTAAAAGATAAGTGTGATTTACATGAAAAAGATGATTTGTTAGCTCATGCTTTTCAAACTAGTAATGAGAAAGTGCTTAAAATGCTAAAAATGTCAAATCGTATTAATTGTAGAAAAGGAGTGGGTTTTGATTCATGCGATGATATATGTTCTTGTATGCATATTAAAAATGTTGTTGAACCAACTAAAGTTATTGAAACTAAGAAAGTGGTAAAACCTTATATGACTCCTCATGATACAAATAGAAATGAATATGTGAAAACGAAACTCCATGTGCCAAAACCTCCATATGTGCCCAAAAGGAATGTTATGCATTATATGCGTAGAAAAAATTATGCTTGCATGTATGATGCTAAATTTTCTAGACCAAAACCTAAAAGGAATGTGCATGCTCCTTTTTATGTGTATGACGAGTATGATCGTAAAATTAAAATCGTAAAAAAAATGGATTCCTAAGGGGTTGTTTAGTGTTGACAATCCCGGTGGGATGCGTTTGTGGTTATAGGTTGTTGTATAACTTTGTATGTTGACGTACTTAATGCATATTTTACGGCAACATGCTTAATATTAATTTTTTTTTATTTTTAGTCGTCCTTCATGCCTACCATAACTAGTTATTTCGGTTTTCTACTAACGGCTTTAACTATAACCTCAGTCACTAACCTTCAAAAGACCTATGAAAAATGGGGACCATAAAAGTTATATTTTATTGTTTGTAGATAAGCCTTGACATGGATTGGATTCTTGATAGTGGTTGCACACGTCACATGACCGGAAACCGTAATCTTTTCTCATCATATGAGTCATGAGTCATGTGATGGTGGACAAGTTATTTTTGGAGGTAATTCCAAAGGAAAGGTAGTTGGGAGAGGTATAATTTCTTGCAACAATGTTAAATTTCTTAATGTTGAGCATGTTGACAATTTGAACTTTAATTTGCTAAGTATTAGCCAACTTTGCGAAAATGATATAATTGTTGTTTTTGAAAAGGATTTTTGCAAAATTTTAAAAGATGGTAAAGTTCTCCTCACCGATTTTAAAAAGAAAAATCTTTATGTTTGTAAAACTCTTATAAAAGAAAATGTTTGTAAAACTCTTATAAAAGAAAATGTTTGTTTATCTTCCGTGTATGACAATTCTACGTTGTGGCATAGACGTTTAGGTTATGCAAATCTTATGTAACACCCTCAATAACTGATAATAGCAACTTATTTTAAATTTTCTAAATACATCAATAAATGAGTCATTTACAGCCACAAGTTTATATTCAACTACAGAACACATATACCATCTTATACAAGCGGACTTTAAGAGATGGGTGCTACTAATACCCATGGATAGTCACTATCTCCAAATTGCGGAAAGTTTCACCGGATACTTACTTTCGAATCTAGCTAAGGCTCTACTCTTCATAGGACTGCTAGAACCACTTCCAACTGGAACCTGATGCATATGCCGACAAATAAAAAGGTTAGGCGTAACGCCTAGTGAGCTCAAGAGTTTTCATTAGAGATATATAAAGCAATAACTTTAAGAACATTATTTAAAAATCATGATTTCCAAAATGCAATACATTTGATTTGAAAGCAACCAAACTGAAATACATTAAATCTTAAAACAATCTCCTTTAAATAAAGCCAAAACCCAAAGCGTTCGTAAAACGTAACTGACATTATAATGATCAAACGCTGAAAACGTAGATAACTCCAACTTCCAAAACACTCCCAATAACTCGAATGAGTCTCAATAACCAAAACCTTAAAACATAGGTAAATACCCATACTCGAACGTCTCTGAAAGCGTGGATTATAAAACTCCATAACCAAACCACACCTATTGGTGACGGGGAAGACCCGATTACATTGTACGTGACGGAACACAAAGTAAGTCACATAGTTATGTAGTAAATCAAAACATGTGGGTTACACATAAAACACCCACCGAGCTCAACTACTCCAAGTCTATCGTCCGAAAACATCAAGTCAACTACTCCAAGTATATCCTTGAGAGTTCCAGAACAATGGAACTCAGACACCCAACGGAATTACACCTTACTATCCATGGGACGCTGCCCGACCGTATAGGCCCACACCTTACTTACCATGGAGCCCGATGCCTATTCCGTGCCAAATGGTGAACCAACTTCCCAAACGGGGACAGAGGAACACTGTGCCTATGGATCCATTGCACTAACTAAACCATTACAGGACTCAAAACGAATGAACCAATGCATTCAAAACATGTCATGCTCAACTAAGATGCAGTAAATGCATATCATAACCAAACGCTCAACATCGAGCAATTAAAACGGACAAGTGTCCTCAAAACCCAACAAAATCTAAACCGAGCCAGAAGCTCAACAAATCCAAAGACCCAACGTCGAAATTCATAAAATGAAATCAAATATAAACAATTCGTACTTATATAAACCCATGCTCCAAAACATATAGTTAACTCCAAAGTAGTTTAGATTGGGACAATTCATTTTCCAAATGAGTTTACAACATTTATCCTTTCAAAACGTCCCATAACACAAAACCATGCATTTCTCCAAAACACAAATTGAAACACATTTATACTCAAAATCTACTTCCATAAAATAAATCATTAAAATACCAAAATACATGATTTATTTATCATAATGCCCAAAATCCCAAAGATGTGTACTAAATGAGTTTATAAAGTTAAACACATTTAAAATAACCAACTTGTCAGCAGTTAACAAAACTTATCAACAGTTAACAAAACTTATCAACAGTTAACAGTTTCGTGTAAGGCACAAAACACTTTAAAACAAACATTTTGGCATGTACACCGTTTTCACAAATCAACTTGAACTCACCTTGCTAGATTTAGGCTAAATCTAGATTTTACCCCAACTTCGGCTCCTTTGAAGAACACTTGAATCCACAAGCAAAACCCTCCAAAACCTATATTCACAAGTTCCCAACCATGAATATCCACATTCAACCATTTAGAAACATTCTCCCAAACATTATACTAAAAACCCAAAATGAGATCAAAACCCTATTTTCTCCAAAACTTATCAAATTCGAGATTTGAAAAACCAAACACTAGGGAAACATCAATGGAGCATTTATAACATTAAATCAAGAAAGCTTACCATGTAACATGATGAGACTTTCCGAGAACACCAAATCCAACTCTTCCACCCGAGCTCCCAACCGATGAACTTGAGGAGAAAGATGAAGACGGAGGTTTCGTGGTCCAAGGCCCCAACTAGATAGATGGTGAAGAATCATGTGGTTTGGGGAGAAAAAACCCCCAAAACGGGTTAGGGTTAGGGTTCGGTTTTGGGGTTTGGGAGAGAAAAGGTGAGAAATTCGGACATTTAGGGAACCAGTGTCCGCGGGCGATTATGCCACGCGATAGTGACATTGTCACTATCGCGGGGAATGTACCGCGAGTGGTACGCCCCCGGCGATTGTGCCACGCGATAGTGACACATGTCACTATCGCGAATCACAATCGCGCCACACGTACCGAGCCCCGAAAAGGTCGAAACTCGAGATTCTCGCATGGGTCGACTTAAGGTTCGAAAGCACAACATTTCCCACTTAAAAGATAGACGGAAGGCGGAGAGATAACCAACGAAGGATGGAGCTTGTTTTACGAAAAAACTGGGTGTTACAATCCTCCCAACCTTGAAATGATTTCTTCCTCGAAATCTAGGTTCCCACGAAACCTTACCCACAGAAAGATTGACCTTAACCCGTCTGCCAGCACCACTAACATGACCCTTACACCGATACTCACCTTTGTTGCCCCTCTTGGGCACATCATACTCATAACCGAGCGAGCACTTAACTCTCTAATGTAACCTCTTACCCACAAGGTTACGGTCATCTCCCAACCTTGGGTGACAATTACTACCTTCAGGTAGCTAGTGGCCTCAACTTCCCACCGACCAATTCCTTTCGAAACTACACGGTTCCGAACCCAAAGCCAAAGATCATAACCAATCTTCCAAAATCCTCAGATTTCAACTGATCCATTCCCAATATCTTTAAAGATATTCTTCCAAGGCGCACCTATGCGCCCTTCAGGTGACTGGTTAGCCCCCGATTTGGTTAGCACTCAACTCCGTTCCCACACCAACCTCACAACATTCCTATAATAAAATCTTTATCACTACAGAAATGCTTAAACACATCGATACTTAATCCTCAACACCCACACTCCTTTCAGATTCCATCACCGAAAGGTCAAAATTTTCCATGATCCGACCGGGATACTTCTAAACATTGCAAGATCCGATAACCTCAAGAAAATAAGTCGACACCTAGGGCTAAACGGTGACCTCGAAAACATGGACATCCCGTCCCAAAATCCCATTCCAGACGGATAGCCGTACTAAGGTTGACGCTTAACTGAGTGCTAAAATTTTCAACTCATGCATTTCTAACAGACGGACCACAAGAGTTTCCTTAGATCGTGAAGCCTACTAATACGGTACACCATCAACATAAATCATGATGCCACCCCGACGAGCAATTCACCAAAACGAACCCAATCTAATCGCCGATAATCACCTAAGACCTTATCTCGCAGATTTACCGGAGCATAGAGATCATCTCTTAATCAACTGGGGAACAAAATCTAATACCTCCACTATTCAAGCGTGACCCGATTCAAAATTTGAAACCCAAACTCAAGATCGACCACAAGTCGGATCATCCGACGCTTCAAATCCCAAGGACTCCTCTAGTCCCTTTATTATTGCTCCTTTCACGACAGGGGTTTAAATCTATAGGCCTAATGAGTTCAAAGTTTTCAACTAATATGCCAATTTAAACTCTTATAAAACTTTTAAATACATAAGTTTTATAACACTTAACCATACAGTGAAAATACACTATCGTTCATCCGATAGGTTTCAAAACTGGTTACCAACACTATGCATATAAAACCATTTCAAAAATCCTTTAGCCCTTACTTACGCTAATCATGACAGTAATAAGGATATACAACAAGTTTTTTTTTTCAAATGGACCACTATGGTCCCAGTTCGCATAAACATACTCCATACGTGGGAAAATAATTTTGTGTGCCGAAACAGTATATAGCGAGGGGGTTGAACAAAACTCCCAAGAGACAAGTGACGTAATCGAGTTCTCAAAATTTCTCATTCGACTATATAAAGATATGGAATAAAATTCCCAACAAGACCCACATGCTGAGTTCGTTTCTCAAAACTTAGCAACACAAAATATGCATGCGATTGGTCAACATACAATAAATTTAAATCAATTTTCAAACTTTAGGTCGTACAATGAAATGGTTTTGTCCGAAAATAGTGGCTACAATGACATGTACACCGATAACTCACTTAACGCATTGCGGAATTCATAACAGTAAAATCAATAACTGAAATACGTTCAAAGCGAAAGTTCAATACGAAACGACATAAACGTTTCATATGCTTACTCACACCAACAATTTAAAACAACTCGAAAATCATGTGGCATACAACGAGCAACACTTGTATAAAAAACCAAAAAGAGAAATCACCTAATATTGAAACTTCCCGAAATAACATATGGGATAATACCTATTAACAAAACTCTCAAAACGTCTCTTACGGTTGCGAAAATACCGATGCAAAACTCGCATGAGACAAAATATTAAACGAAAATTTATAAGTTAACGCACACAATAAGGCAAGTATACACCTCTCAAATTCAACAGCACGACGCCAAAATGTCGAAAAAATAGAATTCCGTAAGACCCAATAAAACCTTCCATAAAATCCAATGAAACCCAACGATGCTCAACATCATATGGTGCCAAAACCGTCGTTCTCAGAATCAAATAGCATGAAACAAGGTCATGACTAAAATGTCAAAGTTCCAAAATTTTATCTTTTATCGCATCTGATAAATGTAAACGACACTTTTCACCAAAACTCGCATGAGACTCAACGCTTCAATAAAACTCGTAAACTTACACGCAAATAAAATTAAAACTCACGCAATTCAAAATACACTCGTGAGTAGTAAAGCGTCATAAAATAACGTTTCATGAATTCAACGTGACTCGCACAGACTAAAATTCCAAAGAACATTTCGACTCAAGAACATAGGGGCAACTCGTCCTTTAAAACCTTAACATACGTGGAGGAGATCCAATGCCAAAGTCAAAAATTCCACCGTTATTTCCCCAACAACCCAAATAACATTAAAACACGAATATTACATTATCCGGGAAAAAATAGTGTCAGACACGAAACGAGGATAAAGAGACTTTCAATAAAATTGCAACCACGTGCAACAAAACAATTTTATGCATGTTTAAGCTCACAGTTTAAAATCTGATGAGTGCTGAATGCTTTACCAAGGCTTCATAGTATGACTCATCTTATGCATCGAAAACATGAGAAACAATTGATGCAACTTATTTTAGAAATAAAATTGATGTGCATGACATGGTCGGCACTCAACATTCCGAAATCTTTTTCCTAAATTTTCCATCATACTATTGTCATTCGGGTGATCAAACCTCTTAGGGCAATCATCGAAAATTCCATCGGTCCATCTTACGATCTCTCCTCGAATAATGTCGATTCCAAAAGTCTACGGTTCTAATTCATCCATTCAATCCGACCCGAAACGGTCCACTCAATGCTATCCCCACGCTTACTGTCATTTCAAGCGTTGAATACTCAAACCATCGACTCTTTATAATGGTTACTTATTCAGAACTTCTTCACTACCCCAACGGTTATCGTACCAAGGCAGTTCAGACATACTTATGTAACTCGTAAACTCACCATAACACTGGCCAGGTGCTATTATGAACGTACCGTACATGATCATCCTGGTCATTTTCGGCGTGATTCCCGTTCCTAGTGAATCCACTCACCTCGAACCATCAAATCTTAAAGTGCCTAATGGGGTGATCTCACACTCAAACACTTAAAATTACGCTAGTTTGAGTCTAGGCATTCTAAAATCAATACCTAAATCTCTCAAACCTGGCTCTAATACCAACTTGTAACACCCTCAATAACTGATAATAGCAACTTATTTTAAATTTTCTAAATACATCAATAAATGAGTCATCTACAGCCACGAGTTTAGATTCAACTACAGAACACATATACCATCTTATACAAACGGACTTTAAGAGATGGGTGCTACTAATACCCATGCATAGTCACTATCTCCAAATTGCGGAAGGCTTCACCGGATACTTACTTTCGAATCTAGCTAAGGCTCTACTCTTCATAGGACTGCTAGAACCACTTCCAACTGAAACCTGATGCACATGCCGACAAATAAAAAGGTTAGGCTTAACGCCTAGTGAGCTCAACAGTTTTCATTAGAGATATATAAAGCAATAACTTAAAGAACATTATTTAAAAATCATGATTTCCAAAATGCAATACATTTGATTTGAAAGCAACCAAACTGAAATACATTAAATCTTAAAACAATCTCCTTTCCAACATTCACCCTTTTTCGTGATTAAAACATAAAGCATACGCCTCTTTAAATAAAGCTAAAACCCAAAGCGTTCGTAAAACGTAACTGACATTATAATGATCAAACGCTGAAAACGTAGATAACTCCAACTTCCAAAACACTCCCAATAACTCGAATGAGTCTCAATAACCAAAACCTTAAAACATAGGTAAATACCCATACTCGAACGTCTCCGAAAGCGTGGATTATAAAACTCCATAACCAAACCACACCTATTGGTGACGGGGAAGACCCGATTACATTGTACGTGACGGAACACAAAGTAAGTCACATAGTTATGTAGTAAATCAAAACATGTGGGTTACACATAAAACACCCACCGAGCTCAACTACTCCAAATCTATCGTCCGAAAACATCAAGTCAACTACTCCAAGTCTATCCTTGAGAGTTCCAGAACAATGGAACTCAGACACCCAACGGAATTACACCTTACTATCCATGGGACGTTGCCCGACCGTATAGGCCCACACCTTACTTACCATGGAGCCCGATGCCTATTCCGTGCCAAATGGTGAACCAACTTCCCAAACGGGGACAGAGGAACACTGTGCCTATGGATCCATTGCACTAACTAAACCATTACAGGACTCAAAACGAATGAACCAATCCAAAGACCAAACGTCGAAATTCATAAAATGAAATCAAATATAAACAATCCGTACTTATATAAAACCATGCTCCAAAACATATAGTTAACTCCAAAGTAGTTTAGATTAGGACAATTCATTTTCCAAGTGAGTTTACAATATTTATCCTTTCAAAACGTCCCATAACACAAAACCATGCATTTCTCCAAAACACAAATTGAAACACATTTATACTCAAAATCTACTTCCATAAAATAAATCATTAAAATACCAAAATACATGATTTATTTATCATAATGCCCAAAATCCCAAAGATGTGTGCTAAATGAGTTTATAAAGTTAAACACATTTAAAATAACCAACTTGTCAGCAGTTAACAAAACTTATCAACAGTTAACAAAACTTATCAACAGTTAATAGTTTCGTGTAAGGTACAAAACACTTTAAAACAAACATTTTGGCATGTACACCGTTTTCACAAATCAACTTGAACTCACCTTGCTAGATTTAGGCTAAATCTAGATTTTACCCCAACTTCGGCTCCTTTGAAGAACACTTGAATCCACAAGAAAAAACCCTCCAAAACCTATATTCACAAGTTCCCAACCATGAATATCCACATTCAACCATTTAGAAACATTCTCCCAAACATTATACTAAAAACCCAAAATGAGATCAAAACCCTAGTTTCTCCAAAACTTATCAAATTCGAGATTTGAGAAACCAAACACTAGGGAAACATCAATGGAGCATTTATAACATTAAATAAAGAAAGCTTACCATGTAAGATGATGAGACTTTCCAAGAACACCCAATCCAACTCTTCCACCCGAGCTCCCAACCGATGAACTTGAAGAGAAAGATGAAGACGGAGGTTTTGTGGTCCAAGGCCCTAACTAGATAGATGGTGAAGAATCATGTGTTTTGGGGAGAAAAACCCCCAAAATGGGTTAGGGTTTGGTTTTGGGGTTTGGGAGAGAAAAGGAAAGAAGATAGAAGTGAAAAATGAGAGAAATGGTGAGAAATTCGGACATTTAGGGAACCAGTGGCCGCGGGCGATTATGCCACGCGATAGTGACATTGTCACTATCGCGAGGGCACTCTCGCGGGGAAAGTACCGCGAGTGGTACACCCCCGGCGATTGAGCCACCGATAGTGACACATGTCACTATCGCGAGTCACAATCGCGCCACACGTACCGAGCCCCGAAAAGGTCGAAACTCGAGATTCTCGCATGGGTCGACTTAAGGTTCGAAAGCACAACATTTCCCACTCAAAAGATAAACGGAAGGCGGAGAGATAACCAACGAAGGATGGAGCTTGTTTTACGAAAAACCGGGTGTTACATCTTAGATTAATTCAAAAATTGAAAAATAAGGAGCTTGTGAGTGACCTTCCAAAATTAAAATTTGATAAACATTTTTGTGATGCATGTCGTGTCGGCAAACAAACTCACGTTTCACATAAATCTAAAAAATTGATTTCAACTAAAAGAGTTTTAGAATTACTACACATGGATCTTTTTGGTCCTATGGTAATCCAAAGTTTTGGAGGAAATTTCTACACGCTAGTAATTGTAGATGATTTTTCACGCTATACATGGACCATATATTTAAAACATAAAAATGAGGCTTTTGAGAAATTTAAAATTTTGGGAAAACGAATTCAAAACCAACAAGGTTGTACTATTGTTTCTATACGTACGAACCATGGACGTGAATTCGATAATGAAATACAATTTGGTGCTTTTTGTGACAAACATGGTATAACACACAATTTTTCGGCTCCTCGAACTCCTCAATATAATGGGGTTGTTGAGAGGAAAAATAGAACCTTACAAGAAATGAGTAGAACCATGCTCAATGTACATCAAGTTCCCCAAAAGTTTTGGTGTGATATCGTTGCTACCGCGACCTATGTGCTTAACCGTGTCCTAGTTAGAGGTATCCTAAATAAGACCCCATATGAGCTCTTCCGTGGTAGAAAGCCTTCCCTAGCCCACCTTAAAGTATTTGGATGTAAATGTTTTATTCTTAATACCAAGTCATATTTTACCAAATTTGACTCGAAAGCCTATGAGGGAGTGTTCCTTGGTTACTCTTGGAATAGTAAAGCCTATAGAGTCCTTAATAAAGAGACCATGGTTGTAGAAGAATTCCTTAATGTAAGCTTTGATGAGAGTCCTCCCAAACCTAGTGCTCCCTTAGTAGATGATAATAGGTGTAAGGGAGAAGCCTTAGTTCAACATCTTAGAACCTTGGAGTTAGGTTCTCAATCTTCCACAAATGATGTAGAATCTAGTGATGCCCCTCCGTGTTGTGTTTCACAAGGTGTAGATGATGATCCTAACCTTAGAACTGCTAGAGGCCATCCCGTAGGTCAAATCATAGGTGACCTCAACCAAAGAACGACTAGATTAAAAATTCATACCCATTGTGCTTTTCATGCTTTTGTTTCTAGCATAGAACCTAAAACCATAGAAGAAGCTTTATGTGATGAGGATTGGATCGTTGCCATGCAAGAAGAGTTGAACCAATTTACTAGGAATGATGTGTGGGACTTAGTTCCTTGCCCTAGTAGTCAAACCATAATTGGCACAAAATGGGTCTTTCGTAATAAGGTAGACAAAAATGGTGGACTCACATGAAACAAGGCACGTTTAGTTGCAAAGGGGTACAATCAACAAGAAGGTATCGATTATGATGAAACCTTTGCACCGGTTGCAAGGTTGGAGTCTATTCGAATGCTTCTAGCTTTTGCGAATGCTAAGGATTTTAAATTATATCAAATGGACGTTAAAAGTGCTTTTTTAAATGGTTTTGTAAATGAGGAAGTATATGTTTCTCAACCTCCCGGTTTTGAGAATTTTGAAAATCCGTCACATGTTTATAAATTAAAAAAGGCGCTTTATGGTTTAAAGCAAGCTCCACGTTCATGGTACGATAGATTAAAATCTTTTTTAATTGCAAGTGGTTCTGTTATGGGTAAAATTGATAATACATTGTTTGTAAAACATGCTCATAATGATATTGTGGTTGTGCAAGTGTATGTTGATGATATCATTTTTGGTTCCACAAATGAAAAACTTTGCAATGAATTTTCTACAAAAATGACAAGTGAATTTGAAATGAGCATGATGGGAGAATTAAAATTCTTCTTAGGATTGCAAATCAAACAAGTTGAAAATGGAACTTTTATAAGTTAATCAAAATATTGCAAAGACATGTTGAAAAAGTTTAATTTCGAAAATGTCAAACCCGTTGAAACTCCAATGACCACTAATTTAAAATTATCAAGTGACGAGGAGGGCAACGATTTTAATGAAAAAAAAGTATCGTGAAATGATTGGTATTTTACTTTATCTAACGGCTAGTAGACCGGATATCATGTATAGTGTGTGTTTATGTGCTCGTTTTCAATCTTCACCTAAACAATCTCATTATGAAGCTGTCAAGTGATATTTTAGATATCTTAGAGGTACAATGAATCTCGGATTATGGTATGCAAAGAAACCGGAGTTGGAGGTAACTTGCTTTACTGATTCCGATCTTGGTGGCTCAATTGTTGATCGAAAGAGCACTAGTGGAGTATGTGCCTTTATAGGCCTCTCTCTTGTGTCTTGGTTTTCTAAGAAACAACAATCCATAGCGTTGTCTACTACCGAAGCGGTATATGTAGCCGCCGCGAGAGCGTGTGCTCAAGTTCTTTGGATGAAGCACACACTTACCGATTTTGAGGTACATTTGACAAAAATTCCAATTATGTGTGATAACTCAAGTTCCATAAACTTAAGTAAAAACCCGATTTTACATTTTCGAACCAAACATATTGAATTACAACATCATTTCTTAAGAGATAATATTCAAAAAGGCCAAATCGTGCTTGAAAAAGTCGATTCCGAAGATAATTTGGCCGATATTTTTACTAAAACCCTAAACAAAAATACATTTTTTAAACTAAGACTTGGTTTAGGCATGCTTGAGTATAACCCTTGAGATAATGTTACTCCCAAATGCGTGCATATTTTGAGGGGGAGCATCTCTCGAGGGGGAGCATAGCGTCTTTCATGACCCTTTTTGCTTCGACAAAAGGGGGAGAGAAACCGAGTATGCTCTCGTGTTTAACGGTTGTGTTTGTCATCATCAAAAAGGGGGAGATTGTTGGTGCAAGTGTGCTACATCTCTATAATTATTTTGATGATTACAAACAAACCGTATTATATTGTTTATCTAACATTTTACTTGATGTGCATATATATACTTTACGGAAATACACGTTGTCGTCTCCGGAATCCTGCCAACCTCAAATTAATGATCAAATCCGAGAAGACACAACGGAATGGGAATATTCAAGCGGCATGTGGGAATACGATTGTTTCATGCTTGGTATTCCAACTCCGATCGGTTTACCGATTATTTTTATAAAACTTATTTTTATAAAAATTGAGAGTGATTTTTTATAAAATGCTTTTCACAAAATCATATTTTATAAAATGATAAGTTTGTAAGAATATTTTTTTAACCTTTTGATTTAAACCAAAATTATTTGAGTTGGTTTTAGTTGGTGTGTTATAAACTTTTATACTTGTAGGATACAAGTATTTATATATTCTTTACTTTATGTATTTACAAATCCAAGATTTTGAATTTTATAAAATCTTTTGGAATACTTTTACTTGGAGTGTAAATCTTGCAATAATAATTGCATATCTAGACTTTTGAGTGCCTATCCTATCTAGACTTTTGAGTACCTATACCCTAAACCAATTCAAATTCAAAATTTTGAAATGTCATCCAACAATGTTTTTAAAATTTATTTTATATTTTTAATATATACACTTTCTAATGTATATATATATATCCCATGTCTTCACAAGTAAAAACATATCAAAGTGTTAAAAACTCTCATTTTCTCAAACACTCTCAATTCTTTTAACACTTGTCTCTCAACTCACAATTCTTTCATACTTCATCTTTTCTTGCTTTCAAGATCAAAGAAAGTTTGTGATACCAAGCATAAAACACAAGTATTCTCCACACTCTAGTAAGTGTGTGAGATAGATCCAACTAACATCCATATTGTGGTGTGGAATAATAGCTAGAACTTGAATTCATTTTCAAGTATTCAAATCTTGTGTAATCAAGTGTTCATACGGTGTGTTTCTACCTTAAAAGAACAATATAGTGGATTGTCTCGTTGAGTTCACTCAACAAAGAGGATTAGCTCGGTTTTGGGTGAACCTCTCTAAATCTGTTTGTATCTCTTTTCCCTATCTCTTTATATTTTGTTTGTTTGCTTTTTGTGTTAAACCTTAACAAAAAGAATTCATCTTGTGTATTGCTATATATTTTCTTAAAAATATTTTAAAAACGATTTTTAGATGTAAAACAACCTTCCCCCCCCCCCCCAAGGTTGTCCTAACACGCATCATTCTCGGCCAGATTCTCAAGACCGGTTGCGACAAGCGAGACCTCCTCTATTTTTCCTGCCTCATTACCCATTTCTGTAGGATGGCTGGGATAGACGCAACTTCTGATGAGACTGTCCTTGAGACACCCATGTCTGATGTAGGCAAGATGGCCTATAATTCTTATTGTACACATCATGGGTTGCCCAACCTTCCTACTGAGGGTCGGTATCGGAACAGAGGGCGAGGAGCAGCGGCACAAAACCAGCCTGGGGTACGACAAGGCGCGACGGCTAGGGGCGTCGGACCACCACCACCCCCGGGTGGTGGTTATTCGGAAGTCCCACCCCTTTGGGCGACACAGATCAGAGAGACGGCGGATGAGTTGCGGGTAGGACAACAAGCTCATGGAGAGATTCTGAGCGAGATGCGAGTGGGACAGGGGCGTATGAACCAGTGCCTTGATCAAGTATACCAGTTTGTTGATAGGCGGTTCACCAATGTGAGTTACACCCGAGGACCCCGCAATGTCATATATGATCCATCCTCCTCGCAGCATCAAGAGTGCGAAGACTGACTGGTTTGTTTTTCTTTTCACTTTGTTCATGCTGCTTCTGTTCACTTATGTATTTTTGCCATTTCAAATGTGATGGTTCCCTTGTGCAAACAATGCATTGGAACTGATGGGGCACATTGGGGACAATGTGTCTCAAAGGTTTGGAGTTGTTGTTTTTGATTTTTAGTGGGTTGACTTGTATGAACTCTTATTTTGATCAGTAGAAATGCATTTATTGTATAATGCTTAATTAATCGGAATGGATACATATGTTGGTAGTTATTGGTTAGGTGAGTTAGAAAAACTTTTCTTGACATGGATACTTGTTGTTGAGTCATGCTTGTAGAGGAATAGAGTAGTTGTGTACATAATTGTGGACATTAGTAGAGATCACCTTAGTGAGATTTTGAGCCTTAATGCCTTCATTTCTAAGTGATGCTTTAACTTTGTTCACCATCTTTATACACGTTTCAATTCTTTCAATTTGATAGTTTGATCTCAATTGTTCTTGCATTGAGTAGTAACGATTAATCTTCAAGCTTAAAATGTGTATTATTGTGAAATTTTGTGGACCTTGAGATATGATATCGGGCTAGGTGTGAAATTTCCTTTGGTCTATCATTTATCTTCCCTCTTTCTTGCCCTTTGTTGATGTGTTACTCCTACCCACTCTGCGGCCTTTACTAAAGCTTAAATACCCTAATCTAGCCGGATACACTTGCCTACCCGTAGTCTAAGTGCATCACGGATTGAGAGAGGTAATCAATAACACAAGAAACAGTTTATGGGGTGAATCGATGAAAGCATGAAAGAGTTGTAAAAAAAAATCAAAAATAAAAAATTCAGAATAAAGTTGGTGTATACCTATGATAGATGGGAGTCTTGCATTAGATGTGCGATTGCTAAAAAAATGGCGCAAAATCATAGAAGGGAGACGAGAAGTGTAGAGCCACTATTAGTTTTGATGCACTTAAGCTAATTGTACCATGACCATTTTTTCTTCTTCCACTCCCTTTAACCGTATTACACCCCTTAAAGCCCAGATTGATCTTTTGGAAAACGCGATTTGTGAATAATACATGTTTTATTTGTATCTTACTACTCAATTCCTTCCATGAGATCTTATTTGATCATTATGTGTTCTATACTATTACATGCGGATGATCTTGCTAATTTGTTGTACATTAACTCTCCCGCATGTATTTGTGATAAGTGTGAACCTAGGACTCAAGTGTTAAGAGAGCATCCCGTGAGGTTAGGGTCAAAGCAAAATCCTCCACTAGTTGTGTACTTGATGAAATAGATCTCAGCAAGTGTCAGGATCGAAATTCGAAACAAGAATTTAAACTTAAACACTCAGAAACTATGTTAAAGAAGTTGCGGAAAAACACTTTAACAGTAAATCAATGAAACAGTATATGTGTCAGGATCTAAAATTCTTAACAAGAATAAACACTCAGAAAACAATATTAAAGAAGCTGCGGAATAGCACTTTAATATTCTGAAAAACAATGCAACAGTAAATCAATGATCACAACTTGTAAACTTGTATTGAATGATTGAAGTTACAAGATTAACCACACAACCTCAATATTGATGAACAGGCTCACCAATACGAATTCTACTTCTCTAGAATTAGGATTACAAATCTTGAGGTTGATTCTCTCTATTGAAACTAAAAACTCAGAATGAATAATCGTCCTAACTATTCGAAACAATTCTATACATATACTGAAAATAAAGATAATTACAAAAAAATAAAAGATCTTCAGTATAAATTTCCATCATTATCTCCAAGCTTTCCATAATCTTCAGTCCATCCAGCTGTCATCCTTCCAAGCGAAGTCTTTATCATATAAGCAGCATTAATACTCTGAGCAGTACTAACCATGATCAGCAGTATTAACTTTGTTCTAGCAGTACTAACTACTAGCAGTAATAAAATCTACTAGCAGTAGTAATCATGATGTACTGGCAGTAGTAATTCTTGATGAGCAGCATTAAGTTGTATCAGCAGCATTAACTTCAACTGGCAGCATTAATCACAGAAGTACTAACCAGAAGTAGTAACCATGTTCTTCTAGCAACATTAACTGTGCTTAGCATATCATCAGTTCCCAACAATATGAGATCAAATCACAAGTTATATTGAATTAACTTAATGATTACAACCACAGCCTCAATCTGTTGAACAGGCTCAACATACGTTCAATACTTCTCTAAAGAAAGGATTTCTAAGAATCTTGAGGCTAATTCTCTCTAGAACAAAAACGTATTCTCTGTATATTCTATATCTCTATCTATGTAAAACTTCTATACTATATATATACAAAACAGATTACAAGATAAATATGAAATTAAAGTTGATCTTCAGCATCCAATCCATAATTATCTTCAATCTCCTTGTCTTTCACTTTAAGCAATCAATCCATCTTTATCATCATAAGCAGCATTAATCTTTCAGCAGTATCTTCATATTAGTAGCAGTACTAACCATGCTTGCAGTAGTAACTTCCAACTTGCAGTATTAACTTTTCAAGCAGTAGTAACAACTAGCAGTAGTAATCCTTCAAGCAACACTAATAAAGTCTTCAGCAGTAGTAATCTTCAATACTTAGCAGTACTAACTGGACTTAGCACATTTCAGACCCAACAATCTCCCCCTAACTTAACTTTTCAATTCAAGAAGTTAAGTTCTTCAAAATAAAGGTCTTCATGATGCTTTCAAAATAACTGCTTAATTTCCCAGATTAGGATCCAAACCTAAACTTTGATTGATGGTTCTTCTGATCACAATTCTTGCCATTTCTGAACCTTTAGGGCATACCAACTTTGCTTTCAGCATCCTCTGCAACTTTATTGTGTTGTGGTCATACACCTTATCAACCAAGTAGTATTCATGGAAGCTTTTGTCAATGGTTATGACATAAACTCCAGATCTTTCAAAGAGCATCCAGTTATCAATACTTTTAAATCCATTTTCATGATGCACATCTTTGATAAGATACTTCACTCTATCAGGGTCAAACATCATGCATAAATACTCCATGGCCATCTTTGTTATGCTCATCCCTGCTTCTTTCAGTAAATCACCATATAAGTTCAGACCAACCTTATACATCTCCTCCAAATCAACCCTGGTACAGCTTCTGATGATCTTTCCCCAAGTTGAGTAAACCTCATATTTGTCACCCATTCTCTTGATTCTGAAGTACTCTGTTCTTTTATCCAACAAAGTATCCCAATGGATGATTTCTGGAGCTTCCACTGAGATAGGATCAGCTTTAACTGGTTCTTCATCTGTCACTGTCATATACAACTCAAGCTTCTCATCAGATTGTCTTGGTTGTTCTGAATATTGTTGACTTGTTTGCTCTTGGACCTTCTCTTAAGTTTCAACTTGCTCAGTTTGTTTCTTCTCTGTCTCACCTTCATCAATTCTAGGCCTTTTTGCCTTTGTCTTAGTGGCTATTGACTTCATTCTCTTGACAGCTCTAATCTTCTGAGCTAATGTCTCTTCTTTCTTCACTTCTGCCTTTTCTTTTGTAGGAGTGCCTTCTTCACTATCTGGGAAAGGTTGTTGAATATTCAGATCATGTCTTTCTTTCATCTTCCTTTCAAATTCAACCCTCTGACTGAAGTCTCCTTGAAGCTTGGCCATCTCCTTCTTGTATAATTCTTCTATTCTGCCAAAGGACATTTTTGTAAACATTCCTTCTGGAACTCCAACTGATCCTTTCAAGAAGTTGATCATCTTTCTTCTTTCTTGAGTAGCCAGAAAAGTCTTTGAAGGTTGTCTTTTCTTTGAAGCTTTCATTGTGACCCTCTTTGCAGCCAGTTTCAAGCTCTTCTGATATTCTTCATTGAGCCTTTTTGCCAACTCTAATGCAATCTTTCTATCTTTGGCTTTTTGGATTTCTTTCTCCTTTTCAAGTTCCTTTTCAAATTGTACATTTAGCTCCTTTGCCAACTTTTCATCCAAGTCAATTTGCTTCTGCTTCTTCACTGGTTTCTCAGGCTCAACCATCTTCTCTTTCCCTTTCTTCTTTGTATCTGACATACTGACCTTTGTCTTTTTCTTCTCTGATTATCCTTCCTTGATCACCACTCCCTTAGCCTTTTGAGTGGCCTTAGGAGTGTCATGCTTTGCCTTTATCAGAGTTTCTGCAATCTCTATTTCTTCTATAGTCATTTCAGTTTCTGCTGCTGCCTTTTCTGTTTCTACTGCTTTGGCAGTTTCTACTTCTGGCTTAGTAGTTACTGCTGCTTTTTTCTCAGTTTCTGCTGCCTTCACTGTTTCTGCTTCCTCCCCCTCAAACTGAAATTCCATGCCAACAGGGCTTTCCTTCTCAAATTCAGCATCTGGATTCTCCCCCTTTTTGGAAGCATCATGTGTACTTCTCCTTTTCTTTAAGATGAATTGCTTTCTCCTCTTTTTATGCACCAAGTTAAGCACCATCTTCTTTAGTTTGGCTATCTGCTCCTGTTGAGAAATAATCATCTGTTTCATCTCCTTTATCTCCTTACCCTGATTTATGACATCCAGATTAACATTTCCAATGGTTTCCATCAATTCATCATAGTTATATCTATCCTCACCTTCTTTAGGTGTGTTGACCACCCTTGAAGGATCCTTGGATCTTTTAGTAGAGGCCTTCTGCCTAGAAGAAGCACCTACTACCCCCTTGCTTTCTTGGCACCTGGGTCTCTTAGATGATTGCTCATCTAAAGTTGCCGTGGGGAAGGTCTTAGTTATGTTCACACTGCTCATCCTTACTGCCCACATGCTCATCCTTCTCCTTAGAGAGCACCTTCTTGGGGTTGGGAGACACCCCTGTGAATTCCCATTGGATATTCTCTAATGGAGAATGCTCCATCAGAGGGCTTGCAGGCTTTTGGGGTGAAGATACAGGAAGGGAAGGAACCTTCTGTACCTTTTTCCTTACATATGTTTGAGTGATGGGGGAAATTGGATTCACAACAGGGATCTGAGGAGGATCATTTGAAATGAATGGTGTGGGTAGGTCATCAGTGGGTTGGTCAGATGTGGGTTGTGACCCTGATGCCTCACAATGGGAATGAGACACACTCATCATTGTAGAGAACAATGGTGTGTATTTTCCAGAAAAAGTCCTTACTAGGCCTTTTCATGTTGGAGAACACCTTCCCTTTGGGAGGTTTAGGTACATACACCTCTTCAAAAGAGGGTAAATCCGTCAATTCCTGGTTTAGTACTTCTTGTACAAACCTTGGATACATATAAAATCTTTTGGTTTTGGTTTTGGTATCCAGGTTTGACAGTAAATCATTTAAAATCATTTGTGAAAAATTAAACTTTCTGGAGGTAGCTAAGCAGACAAGAGCATAAGTTATGGTACTGCTGAACTCACTCCATCCAGTTGTTTTGCGAGAAATACAATGCTGAAGAGTATGAACAAAAAATCTCCACTGAGGTGAAAATTTGCTCTTGAAAAACTTATAAACCTCAGTAGGACCTTCACACCCCATTCGACCAATTTCGAGAAATAGGTCTTCCTTTGGGAGAGTAGATATACCTGAGGCATCATCTAGATGTAGATGAGTGCGAATGCAACCTTCTATTATTGTGATAGATTTATCACAGACCCTGGATTGGATGACCTGATTGCCATTTACAATCTGAATGGAGGCATTGGTCCAGAATTGTCGCAGATGTTCCACATAGATGGTGGGATTGACAGTTAACGCATAGGCGATGTGTGAGGATTTTAGGAAATCCACTATCTCATGAAAACCCTCAGCTTGTTTGGGTTTTTGCAGCATTGCAAGCTCATTGTGATCGTCAACAAATTCCAGTCCTGCCATCGTTCTTGGGTTCGAATCAACACTAAGGTTTACGCACTGAGAAGCAAGAATTCGAGAGAGAGAGAGAGAGAGAGAGAGAATGAAAACGCGCTGGAAATTCAAAGAGCCGTTTGGATTTTGGCGGTCAGAGAGGGTATTTATAGGTGGAGGGTTTCAGTTAAAAGCAGTACTAAGTACCCTAGCAGCATTAACAAGACCGCAGTACTAACCCATATAAGCAGTAGTAACACATACCAGCAGCATTAACACAGACTAGCAGTATTAACACAGACTAGCAGTATTAACCCATACTTAGCAGTATTAACACTGTCTGGCAGTAGAAATAAGGAAAGCAGTAGTAACTTTGCAATGGCAGTATAAACTACCTAGCAGTAGTAACCATATTTAACCATATTTGAACTGTTAGCAGGATTAATAGTGAGAGCAGTATTAACTTAACCAGAAGTACCAAGTTTCTAATCAGCAAGGTAATCTGAAACACTTAGACATCAATAGTTAGTAGCACCATGCATAATACAATATGAGAAAGTAAGCATGAAAGAAGTTATACAGAATTGGTACATAAAGGAAATCAAAGGAGGCTTATTCAGTGTTTATCATGCCTACACTTGTGACCAAGAATGTGAATCTACCTACATCAAAAGCTTTGGTGAATAGATCAGCAAATTGGTTACTTGTGTGTACTTTCAAAACCTGAATTAACTTCTTTTCATTGCAATCTCTAATAAAATGGTACCTGATTTCTATATGCTTGGTTTTTGAATGCTTCACTGGATTATTAACAATGCTTATAGCACTGTTGTTATCAATGAAGATGGGAGTGTGAAGAAAAGTAATACCATAGTCCAACATCTGGTTCTGAATCCATAGCACCTGTGAGCAGCAGCTTGCAGCAGCTATATACTCTGCTTCTGTTGTAGAGGTGGACACTGTGGTTTGCTTTTTACACTACCATGACACTAGTCTTGCACCCAAAAACTGACATCCTCCTGATGTAGACTTTCTATCCAAGTTTGCACCACCCAAATCACTATCTGAATATGCAATTAGATCAAATGGTGAGTCATGAGGATACCAAAGACCCAACCTAGGTTGCCCTTTGAGATATCTGAATATCCTTTTGACTGCTTGAAAGTGAGACTGCTTAGGCCTCACTTGAAATCTGACACACACACATACAGCAAACATAATATTTGGCCTTGAAGCTGTTAGATACATGAGGGAGCCTATCATAGATCTATATTGATGAACATCCACATCCTCCCCCTCAAGATCTGTAGTGATCTGTTTGTGTGTTTCCATAGGTGTGCTTGCAGGCTTTGAATCTGAAAATCCAAACTTTGTAAGTATATCCTGCACATACTTGGATTGACTTATGAAAATGCCATCTTTCTTCTGTTTAACCTGTAGCCTAAGGAAGAATGTGAGTTCACCCATAGAGCTCATCTTGAATCTTTTGTGCATCAGCTCCTCAAACTCCTTGCACATATAATCTTTTGTGGATCCAAAGATGATATCATCCACATAGATTTGAACAAGCAGGATGTCCTTCTTCTTCCTTTTAATGAAAAGGGTCTTGTCAATGATTCCCCTTTCAAATGCATTTTCCAAGAGATAGGTAGACAAAGTGTCATACCATGCTCTTGGTGTTTGATGTAGCCCATAGAGTGCCTTCTTTAATTTGTATACTTTGTCAGGAAAATTAGGATTCTCAAACCCTGGAGGCTGACAAACATACACTTCTTCATCAATTTTCCCATATAGGAATGCACTCTTAACATCCATCTGAAATACTCTGAACTGCATGAAAGAAACATAGGCTAGAAACAGCCTAATTGCCTCAATTCTGGCTACTGGTGCAAACACTTCTTCATAATCTATCCCCTCTTCTTGTGTATACCCTTGTGCCACAAGCCTGGCCTTATTCTTTATCACTATACCTCTCTCATCTTTATTATTCCTGAAAACCCATTTAGTTCCAATTGCCCTTTGTCCTTGTGGAAGGTCAACTAGATCCCACACATTTTGCAGCTCAAACTGCAGCAGCTCCTCTTGCATTGCTTCTATCCAGCTTGGTTCTTTCATTGCATCATAGGCCTTCTTGGGTTCAATCTGAGATAGAAAACAAGATAACAAACCTGACTGCAAGTCTTTCAATCCTCCTAACTTACTTTGATGCCTTGTGATCCTGGGAGAATTGATATCACCAATCACTAACTGAGGAGGATGATTCTTCTGAGTTCTTGTTTGATGGGCAGCCTCCTCATTAAGATTTGCATCAAGATTAGAGTCATTCTTTTCAGGAGTGTTTCCACCAAATACTGAAGAATTTTCTTCATCAGTATCATCTTCTGACAGTGTGGGCATTTCAGGACCTGTGTTTCCTGAACCTGAAGGATGAGCATCCTCTTTATCACCTTTATCTTCTTCATCACCTTTATCCTTTTCATCCTGTTCTGGTTCAGAATCCTCTATTTTTGAATCATCTTTCTTTTCTTGTTGACAGAATTCAGCATGATTAACTGTAGGTATAGGGAACAACACAAACTCTTGTCTCTGTTCTGGTAACTTTTCTGAGCTTGTTCCTGCAATTTGCTCATCACTAAAACCCAAAGAGTTAGTTAGTGAATCAATGTCAAACAGCCAATCAGGACTTGCACCAATTGGATTTGGTGTGTTCTCATTGCATTTGACATTGTCACTTTCCTCTATAATCCTGGAAGAACTATTGAAAACTCTATATGCTTTACTCTGAGAGGAGTATCCAACAAGGAATCCATCCTCAGCTTTGCTTTCAAACTTGCCTAAATGAGATTTGGTATTGAGGATTGTGCATGGACACCCAAAAGGTTTGAAAAATCCAATAAAAGGTTTCTTCTTTTTGAAAAGTTCATAAGGTGTCTTACCTTGGAATTTGACTATTAGAACTCTGTTTTGGACATAACAAGCAATATTAACTGCTTCTGTCCAAAAAGTAATTGGTAATTTTGAATCTTCCAACAGAGATCTAGCAGCCTCAATCAATGTCCTATTTCTCCTCTCAGCAACACCATTCTGTTGAGGAGTCCTAGGAGCACTGAATTGTCTCTCAATACCTTTAGTCTCACAAAAGTTGTTTAAGTCACTGTTTTTAAACTCAGTTCCATTATCAGATCTGATGACTTTAACTCTTAGATTTGTTTGGTTTTCAATCCTAAGGACAAAGGATTTGATCAATCCACTTGTCTCATCCTTAGTCCTTAGAAAATATACCCAAGTAAATCTAGAGAAATCATCAACAATGACCAAGCAATATGATTTCTTACCAATACTCATCACGTTTGTAGGACCAAATAGATCCATATGCAATAACTGAAGGGGTGAAGAGATTGTGTTTATTTCTTTGGACTTATGAGAAGTTTTGTGTTGTTTACCTTTAAGACATGCAACACAATGATCATCACATGAAAACACTTTTTCAGGCAAACCTCTTACAAGGTTGTTTTTCACAAGATTGTTCATAGTTTTAAAGTTCATGTGACACATCCTTCTGTGCCAAAGAGATGATTCATCTAAGGAAGCTTTTGAAAACAGACAGTTTAATGATGAATCAGATGAAACATTCTCTAAGTCCAAACAATAAACATTATCCTTTCTAGGAGTTCTAAGTAGTATCATATTTTCATCAACTACCTTGAATCCTGGAGCAAGGATAATACATTCAGTATCACTAAATAATGTACTATGTTTCTTGTCACAAACCTGTGATACACTTAACAGGTTGTATCTCAATTGATGAACATAGTAAACATCTTCTTAAGTCATCTTACCTTTTGAAACCATACATTTTCCACTTATCTTACCTCCTGCTGGATTGTCACCAAAAGCAACACGTCCTCCATCAAACTTTTTGAATTTTTGAAGACAGGACATGTTACCTGTCATGTGCCTAGAGCAACCACTATCTACATGCCAAATGCTCTTCACTTTGAGCTATTGGTTACCCTGTACATAAGATAAAACAGTTAGTTTCTTGAGGGAACCCAAGCCAAAGTGGTCTTGGGTTGCCCTTTCTCATCAACATACTCATATTCATTAAGCTTAGTCTTCATGAGATGATCAGAGTCAGGAATCTCATGGTTGGAATACTTTGTCTTAATTATAGGCTTGTCAGTATTAACACTGATAGCAGTACTATCCTTGTTAGCAGTATTAACTTGTCAGCAGCACTAACTTTGTTAGCAGTACTATTCTCATTAGCAGTACTAACTTGGTCAGCAGTACTAACTTTATTAACAGTACTAACTTGGTCAGCAGTAGTATTGCTATCAGCAGCACTATTTCTGTTAGCAGTACTATCTGAGGTAGCAGAACTAACAGATTTAGTTTCTTTTGGGACCCAAATTAAGACACATTTGTTTGTTTTTCTATTCTTTGTGTTACTCCTTGATTTGCTTGGAATATCTTCTTTTGTTTTAGCAAACTTATTCTGAATATAAGATTTTGCAGTCCCAATTTTCATTGGTACTGTTCTCATATTAGCAGCCATGTGATTTCTTGATTGCTTCCTATAACCAACTGAATTTTGTGTTTGTCTTTGAAAAGTAATTCTTTGGTTAACAGGATTGAAATAACAGTGTTTGGCTAAATGATTCAACTTGCCACAAATAAAACAAGGCTTTGGTCTATTGATTTTGCTTAGATCAATTCCCTGTTTTTGAGCCCACTGGTTATTTCTGTTTCTCTGATTTCCCCTTATTTTATCATGTTGATGGGGCTTTTTCTGTTGACAAGTATAGGGATTTACAACAGTAGTTTGCATATAGTGATCTCCCTATACCTTCTCCTTCCCTTTCCTAGAGGTCTCGGCTTTCTCACTCTTAACAGTCTTTTCCCCAATCTTAGACTTCTACACTTTCTCACTCTTGACAAATGGTTTACCTCCCCTTTCATTTGTAAGAATATGGTTTTCTAAGGGAATTTCTTTCTGGTCTTCCTTATTCTTATCCTCATTGTTCTCTTTTTCAGATTATGCCTCAACCAGTACAGTGTCTAGTGGATCTACCTCTGTGGCTTTTGCAGGTAAGTTATTCTTATCTTGCCTTTCTAAGAGGTCTGAAGTGGGTGGAATATAGTTGTTGTTGCAAGGTGGAGGGGTGTTATTATATCCTATACCTCTCTTCAGTTTGTCATGAACTTGAGATTTGAGTAAAGTATCCATTGCTTTAGAGGCATTGGAAAATTTCTCAATGTCTATTTTGGCCTTCCCAAATTCACTTCTGACTTTCTCACATTCTTCTCTAGCCTTCTCTAGCTTAATCTCTAACTCCTTCTTCTCCCACTTCCAATAGTTTTGATTGTAACACCCCGATTTTCGAAAGATATCGATCCAAGTTAATACATAAACCGAGATATTAAGGAAAAATAAGATTTTTGATTTTGGACTTGAATCCTTGATTTTATAGTCTAGATGGATGAAGGATTCAATTACGAGTCCAACGATTCTTTCCGGAGCAAAAACGGAGCTATAACGAAGAAGTTATGGCCAAAACAGTATCGAGAAGAAAACCAGGGAATCGGGCGACTTATGCCGCGACTTAAGGTCGCGGCACAAGTCGCGAAATCCACTGGATCGAGCTTAAATCGCGATTTTCAGCCCCAAACTTCATTCCTTCATATCTCCTTCATCCTAGCTCTGATTTGGGTGATTCAAAGTGCTACGGTTTCGTTTTTGAGAGCTTTTCAAGGATCTAGCAAGAGATTGGAAGTCTATTGAAGTATACTAGAGCATTTTATGGTGGTAAGCTTCTCATCTCTCCCTATTCATCTTCTTCCCCAAAATATTCTAGGGTTTCATCCACCCCTTGTTCTCCCTTTCATAGATTGAAGGTTTGTGATCATTTTGGTGAACTAGAAGTGTTTTGGTTGGTGAACTCAAGCTTGGGTTAAGGTAATCTTCTATTCTCTTCGGTTATGGAAGTTAGGGTTTCGGTATTAGTTGAGGTATCCATGTATATGGTTTGGGAAATGATTGTTTATGGTAGAATATGTATATTTATGGTTGGAACCTTGTGGATCTAGGTTTTGAAAGATTTGGTTTGAAGAATCAAGTTCTTCAAGGAAAGTTCTAAGTGGGTAAAATCTAGATTTAGTCTAAATCTAGCAAGGTGAGTTTACTAAACTTTTGTTAAAACTGGATACACATCATATTTGCTTATTTGTTGTTATTATCACATATTTGCTCAAAATGTTCATCTTTACGGGTTTAAGTATTTGATGGTGTTTTCATGAGACTATATGAGAAATATGTTTTAACAAGTATCATCCCATGATTTACTTTATTTTGTGAAAGTATTTGGGGTCTTCATTATGTACACCCACAATGGGTATTTTGGGTTATCTTTTATGAGTATTTGCCATGATTTGCTCTATTGGTCGAATATTTGGGACTTGCTCCATGAATGTACATTGTTGGCATTTTGGCATGAGATGGATTATATGTGGTATAGTAGATGATAAATTCTACTTGGAATGCCTTCTTGGCGATTTAATTATTGAACATTGAATATGTTGGAATTTGAGTCTCACATTGGACTTATGTGAGGATGGTAGCATAGTACCCATGGTTGGTATCGAAATGCATTGGTAGATATATACCTAAAGACCTCCTATAAATATTATGTTGGACGAACCAAGTCGGTAGACACTAGGAGTATGTAGTCTTGGGCGCCACCGTGTGGGTATGTGCCTAGACCTCCGCCATTCGGGGTAATGCCATGGTTGTAGTCCTCGGGTGTGCCGGGCCTTTGGGTGTCACTCTTAGTAGTTGGCACTAAGGTACATTGTCTCTTTGGGTGGAACTGATTGGTGTTATGGGTCTCCCCTATTGACTCCACATTGTTGAACTCTGGTTAACTGCTGATAAGAATTGTAACTGCTCATGCATGCTTATTATTGTTCAACTCACTAGGCTTTTTGGCCTAACACTTGCTTGGTGTCGATGTGTATCTCAGGTTATAGCGGCGCTGGTTCTAAGCTGGCATGGATGCTTGGGTGAGAGATTGAGGGATATTGCATTTGGACTTACTTTTGGTAGGAGAACCTTTGGGTTTATAAATGACACCCTTATTTGTAATCTCTTTTCTAGTTATGGAAATTAGATTAGTTGGTTGTTATTTATCGTCCGTTTAATTACAACTGTATTTAAACAGGTTTGTATATTTTCCCCATTTAAGGAGGCTCTTGCTTTGGCAATTTTTAGTATACCTCATGTCCGTTTTTCGGATTTTTGTTATCCCTATTTTTAGGGTGTTACAGTTTACCTCCCCTTTCATTTGTAAGAATATGGTTTTCTAAGGGAATTTCTTTCTGGTCTTCCTTATTCTTATCCTCATTGTTCTCTTCTTCAGATTATGCCTCAACCAGTACAGTGTCTAGTGGATCTACCTCTGTGGCTTTTGCAGGTAAGTTATTCTTATCTTGCCTTTCTAAGAGGTCTGAAGTGGGTGGAATATAGTTGTTGTTGTAAGGTGGAGGGGTGTTATTATATCCTATACCTCTCTTCAGTTTGTCATGAACTTGAGATTTGAGTAAAGTGTCCATTGCTTTAGAGGCATTGGAAAATTTCTCAATGTCTATTTTGGCCTTCCCAAATTCACTTCTGACTTTCTCACATTCTTCTCTAGCCTTCTCTAGCTTAATCTCTAACTCATTCTTCTCCCACTTCCAATAGTTTTGATCATATGAATGTTGAAGTTCATTATCCTGATATGCCTTAATTTGTTCTTCAAAATTCACAATGATCAAATTAGACTATCTTCTGTGTTGCTCCAACCTTTTAAGATCATCACACATGATCTGATTGTGATCCCTGTACTTTTTAACAGTTTCAAGACAAGCTTTAGAGCATAATTTAGATTTTACCTCTGTGGGGATTGCAGTGCTTGAAGACTCTGAAACCTCAACCATCAATGCTTGATTCTGGATTGCCTCATCTGCTTGATCACTCCAATCAAATCCCATTCCATCTTGTGAAACAAGTGCTTGAGATGGGTTCCTGTTATAGCTAGTGGACTTTGATTGTTGATTGTTGCTTTGAGAAATTCCTCCTCTGCATTCTCTTGCAAAGTGCCCCAGATTATGACACTTGTAGCATTCTACCTTGGATTTGTCAAATCCAGCACCATCTTCTCTTCTCATGGCAAAGTTGTTTCTTCCAGTTCTTTTAATGAATCTTTTGATTCTCATGGTGAGCATTGCCATTTGCCACTTGATGTCCATCTCTTCAAGATCATCAACATTGATCTGCTTCAGATCATCATTAATAAGAGTAGATTTAGCATGGCTAGCAAGAAAAGCTTCCAAAACAGAATCATTGGATCCATCTTGTTTTGAGCCATGAGCAGCACTAACTGATTCAGTATTAGCAGAAGAATCAGTAGTAGATGATAAGAGAGCAGCATTGTGAGAGTATCCAGATGTCTTCTTCTTAGATTCAACTTCTGCTTCAAACACCCTGAGATCATTATAGAGATCATCTAGTTCCTTATCCTCCAGATTATCATTCTGTCTGAATGATACAGTATACATTACCCATTCTTCACCAAGAGTTCTTAGAAACTTTCTGTTGACATCATCCTGGTCCATCTTGACTCCAACAGTGGCCAATTCTCCAATCAACTTGTTGAACCTATCAAAGGTTTGAGTCATAGACTCATTCTTTGTAGACATAAAATTTTCATATTGTTTCTTGAGAATTGCTTTCTGATTTCTCTTAGTGCTTTTGGTGCCTGAAAATCTCTTCTCCAAAGCATTCCACAGAATTTTGGCATCAGCACAGTTGCAAAACTGATGTTGATATTCATTGGGAATTGCCAAGAGCAGAGTGCTCAAGGCTTTCATCTCAATCTGCCTCATATTTCTTTCTCCATCAGTCTTTGGTGGAGGTCTCTTGCCATCTTCTCCAATCTCTCCTACATTGGAGGGACCATTCTCAATGATATCCCACATTGAGTAATTTGTAAGAAGTATATATTGCCTGATCCTGATTTTCCACATGTCAAACTCATTGGGTTTGAGCATGGGAACCTTTGAAACAAGAACACTGACATGTGATCCATCCATGATGATTATTGATTTCTGAGTTCCTTTAGCTCTGATACCACTTGTCAGGATCGAAATTCGAAACAAGAATTTAAACTTAAACACTCAGAAACTATGTTAAAGAAGTTGTGGAAAAACACTTTAACAGTAAATCAATGAAACAGTGTATGAGATCAAATCACAAGTTATATTGAATTAACTTAATGATTACAACCACAGCCTCAATCTGTTGAACAGGCTCAACAGACGTTCAATACTTCTCTAAAGAAAGGATTTCTAAGAATCTTGAGGCTAATTCTCTCTAGAACAAAAATGTATTCTCTGTATATTCTATATCTCTATCTATGTAAAACTTCTATACTATATATATACAAAACAGATTACAAGATAAATATGAAATTAAAGTTGATCTTCAGCATCCAGTCCATAATTATCTTCAATCTCCTTGTCTTTCTCTTTAAGCAATCAATCCATCTTTATCATCATAAGCAGCATTAATCTTTCAGCAGTATCATCATATCAGTAGCAGTACTAACCATGCTTGCAGTAGTAACTTCCAACTTGCAGTATTAACTCTTCAAGCAGTACTAACTACTAGCAGTAGTAATCCTTCAAGCAGCACTAATAAAGTCTTCAGCAGTAGTAATCTTCAATACTTAGCAGTACTAACTGTACTTAGCACATTTCAGACCCAACATCACTCATTTACTTGATAATGGTTTCATGTCAATAATAGTTTTGTCTATGCTAAGTCTAATCAAGAATCTAAGGAATGTATGTTGGTTCTTATTAACTTTGTATTACTATCTCCTTGTTTTCTTTGACTAAAATGCTTGTTCATGCGACCCCTTTCGAAAACCCGTCACTTTTGTAAGCTTGCCTGTATGTTATTTTTATGTTTCTTTACGCCAATTTTTGCTTGAGGACAAGCAAAAGCTAGGTTTGGAGTTGTTGATAACTTCGTTATCTGACGGGTTTTTACCCTCCGAATCATAAGTTTACGGCTCATCTTGAAGTAAGAAATGGCAATTCGGACTAATATTTTGTGCAAGTGTTGTGTAGACATACAAGATGTAAAGTGGAAGAAAAATTGCCTACTATTACTCCATTTTGACATCCCGGACGAAGAAAGCGTCGAACCAAGTGAACGGACGAAAAAGTCAGAAATTGGAGCCATGCTATTGTGCCATGCGACAGTGACAGGTGTTACAATCGTGGGCACAATAGCGTCGCTTGTACGGTGAGTGTGGAATCTCGCGCGACAGTGCCACGCAATTGTGACAATGTCACTGTTGCAGTCGTGGTCTGAGGGTATAAAAACCTAGGAACTTAATTTTTAGGGTTATCTCGGGATTGTTGGAGGCTAGGCTTATAGGGGATCTGTTGAGATCGATTTGGGAGCAGAAAAGAAGACTTTACTGATTGGGAAGGTGGAAACAACTTTTGGAGCTCAAAATTGGTAGTGTGTATCAATCATTGAGGGAGTTTTATCATTACACTTGTATTTTGTTGAGAAACAATGTATTTGGGTGTTGTCATCTTCTTCTCTATGGTTTTATTTGCTACTAGTAACATGAACTAAACCTTTTGAGGTTGGGGGAAGGATGGATTTTGATTTTATACCATCGAATATATGATTATTGCATTTATTGAGTTAATACACTTATTGGTTGAAGTTTGTCTATCTTGTTCTTATTGTTTATGAGATTGGTCATCTTATTCATCTTTTTGATTGTATTTCCTCTTAAGAAATTGGTTTTATAACTTGATAAAAGTTAGATAAACCTGGGGTGAGATATTGGATAGAGATATACCAAGTAAACCCTAGTTTATGTTTGTGATTCTTATGCTTAATGAGTTGAATGTTTATGTGTATTGGTTGAGAGACTTCAATATATATTGCATGATACATTCTTGTTATTGCTCGAGAGAGAGTAGTGAGTATTTTTGGAATTGCTAAATTTAACCTTGTGTATTGATTCATTGAATGTATGTTATTTATTTGTTGGTGGAATCCAAATGAAATCCGACCCCTAGTCTTTCCTTAATTATATAAGTATTCTATTTGTTGTGCTTGAATCATTGCTTGAATTGTATTTCCGTGTTTGCTTCCATTTTCTCTAGATAAGTAGTTAATTAATCATACTCAAACCTTTTTTATCAGCAGTTCAGTTAGTGATTGTGATAGCCTTTGTGGTACTTAAACTCATAGTTCATTGGATCGATACTCGTACTTAGTACGTATTACTTGATTGAAACCGTACACTTGCGGTAGATTTGGAGGGTTACATAAACCTTCTCTCAGAGCTATGCTATTGTGCCACACGACAATGACATGTCACAATCGCGGGCACAATAATGTCACTTATACCGTGAGTGTGGAATCTAGGGCGACAATGCCACGCGATTTTGACACTATCACTGTCGCAAGGCAATGTCGCGGTCGGGGTCTGAGGGTATAAAAAGTTGCAGAATCTTAAATTTTAGGGTTATCCCGAGATTGTTGGAGGCTAGGCTTGTAGGGGAGCTGTTTAGACCGATTTGGGAGCTGAATATAAGACTTGCATTGATTGGGAAGGTGGAAACAACTTTTGAAGCTCAAAATTGGTAATGTGTATCAATCATTGAGGGAATTCTTTCATTCCATTTGTATTTTGTTGAGAAACAATGTATTCGGGTGTTGTCATCTTCTTTTCTATGGTGTTATTTGCTACTAGTAACATGAGCTAAACATTTTGAGGTTGGGGGAATGATGGATTTGGTTTTATACCGTTGAATATATGATTTATGCATTTAGTTAGTCATTACACTTGTTGGTTGAAGTTTATCTTCCTTGTTCTTATTGTTTATGAGATTGACCATCTTGTTCATCTTTTGGTTATATTTCCTCTTGAGAAATTGGTTCTATAACTTGATAAAAGTTAGATAAACCTAGGGTGAGATATTGGATAGAGATATACCAAGTAAACCTTACTTTTGTGTTTGTGATTCATATGTTTAATGAGTTGAATGTTTATGTGTATTGGTTGAGAGACTTCAATATATATTGCATGATACATTCTTGCTATTGCTCGAGAGAGAGTAATGAGTATATTTGGAATTGTTAAATTTAACCTTGTGTATTGATTATTGAATGTGTATTGTTTATTTGTTGGTGGAATCCAAATGAAATCCTACCCTAGCCTTTCCCTAATCATATAAGTATTCTCTTTGTGGTGCTTGAATTATTGTTTGAAGAGTATTTTCATGCTTGCTTCCATTTTCTCTTGATAAATAGTAATTAGTCATACTCAAACCATTTTATCAGCAATCCAGTTAGAAGTTGTGATAACATTTGTGGTACTTAAACTCGTAGTTTCTTGGATCGATGCTCGTACTTAGTACGTATTACTTGATTGACACCGTATACTTGCGGTAGATTTGGAGGGTTGCATAAATTTTCTATCAGTCGGGAAGATAAGTGAAGGTAATATCCTTGTCTATAAGTGCTTACCATATAAGCGCTTGCCCTGTGAGCACTTACCCTGTACGCGCTTGCCATGTAAGCATTTTGGTAAACATCCCCTAACGTTCTCGGTTATGATGCAAGAAAAAAAGTTGTGCGTGAGGTTCAAAAGGAAGCCATAGTGGCTAAAAGATATTTAGCCCCACAACCAAAGTAAGTCAAACTATATTATATGAGCTTTTTGTCATAATCAAACTAATAAAAGCAAATAACATGTCCAATGAAACCAATTGACAGAAAAGAAAGAAAAGTTCAAATAAAAAGTATGAGATGCAAAATTTTCCTTACAGAAGTTAAAGATCATGTATTACATAAGAATGTGGTGTGGTTATTTTTACCACCTCATATCCAATTTGCCATCTAAGCCTATTAATTGATGGCTTTAATAACATACACTTGTCAAAGATTGCTAGTTGATAACTAAATAATCAGAGGCCCGTATTTTTGTGCATATAGTCATATATAATAGCATATGGCAAATTGGCAAAAAAAAACAGTAAAAACAAGCATAAGAAGTTTCTATACAGATTAAAACAATTTGACATGTTATAAGGTTCCGATATATCATTATATATAGACTTTTAGTTCCATGACAGATCAAGAATGGAATGTTCAGTTTCAAGAAACTATCTACTAACGGTTCAATCTAAGAAAGTTGTTCATTATTAACACATGCATGAGTTTGATGTATTATAAATTTCACTATATCAAATATATCTCTGAAGTATGGTTCAAACTTCTAAAGGTATTTGTTGTAATAAGAAAAAAATAACATTTAGGAACGATTTTTAGTAACTTTAATACCAGTTTTCCACACCTCGATTAATAATCTATTTGAAGTAAAAAAAATCATTAATTTGCTAACCTTTAGAGGGAGGTTAAGAATATCATGACAAATTCGTCCTCGTGTATCAATATTTGGATGGTATATAGGAGTGCTAAGTGTTACGAACACTTTTTCTACGTAAAAAAAAAACTAATCAGTTATCGATCACAAAATGATTAAAATAATATGTGGAAAAGTTCCACATAGACATTACACAACAAAATCACAAAATGTTTATATCCCCTTGTCAACCTAGAATTTGCACCACCAATATGGATGTCTATGATTAAGTTTCTCTAACATTGCAACAAATATTTGACAAATATAAACTTTACCTGTTGTGCATAAACAAAGGCCATACACCAACACAAAGATTAGGTTTAACAACAATCCTCACCTGTCAGTCGAAATGCATAGAATCATTACCTAAATAAAATATAATTAGCATTATTTATAGATTTCTAGATAAACCACCCGTCAGCCACGGATTATCTAACTGTGCAGTTTGATTTACTTCATAAAAAGAACCTCTAGATTTGAGCAAAGACTTACAGATGTTGTAAATAGAGGAACTCAAAATCAATATGCTGCCACAAAAGGTATCAGAAAGAAAATGAATATGAAGAAATATCTTCCTAAACCGAAAAATGCACATTACAATAGCATATTCATAATCAACTGTCGACGTACAAAGATAACCATAGGCAAAGAGAACAAAAGAGGTAACTGTAATTGTACACGTTAACTGATTATCAAACAAAGATAACCATAGGCAAAGAGAACAAAAGAGGCAACTGTAACTGTACACTTTAACTGATTATCAAACAAAGATAACCAAAGGCAAAATCACTTTAAACTGTAAGGTTCCTTACATAGCAAAATCAAACCCAAATCAATCGAACCCAAATCAATCTGATTTAGAATGCAAAGATTAGTACTTAACAGATATAAATCTAAAAGGAGATTAATCAAAGAACCCAAAATCGAACCAAATCAAAGAAGAAACTTTAAAGTGTGAAGAAATCTAACCTGAGGGTATGAACCAAAGAAACCCTTGAGAACTGATTTGAAGAACCGTAAAATCGATTGAAGAACTATGAAGTGATTTGACTTCATTTGTAGGGTATAAAAGGAGTGCAAATTTCGTTTGGGAGATTTCGTTTGGGAAGGTGGTAGAATCAAAATCGAAGCGTCATCTTGGTATAAGGAATGGCAAAGGTTGAAGTTTCGTTCGGTGTGAAGCATTGTTTGGAGGCGGGTTAAAGGAGAAGCTTTATAAAGCATTAAATGTATTAAATATATTAAATGTATTGTAATTAAGTAATATGACATTAAATGGTGGTACATGAAACTTAAAAAGTTGTTTTTAAGAGTTAGGTAGCCCAACGCTTTATAAAGTAGTATAGATATATATACGGGTGGTCCAGGCATAACCACAACTCAGAAACATTATAACAAGCATTCATTTGTACGGTATGCACATAAGGCTGGTCTTGAACTCATTTGTCCGGTATGCACACTAGCTTATGTGCATCCAAATGTTTACTCAAAAAATAAGCTAGGTAAGCTTATTTTTGCTAAACAATGCCTAAATAAGTAAAGTTATTGAATCCAATTTTATATCAAAAACTCTTGAATTGAAAGATTCAAAAGGAGACATTGTTTGTTGATGACGATAGAATTGAGAAATATATTAAGTTAGGAATTTTAGGTTTGAGTTTGAAATTAAATTATAAGAGAAAGTTATTGCAAACAATTATATAACTTAATTATCATATTAATATAGAAAAGAAAAAAAAGCAATTAAAAAAATTATATACTTTAAGTCATTTATTTAAAAATTAGGAAATAAGAAATTTATATATGTTTATCTATACTATATTATAAAACACGGATAAAAAAACTCTTAAACACAAATTATAGGCACAAGGTACCATCATTTTATGTAAGATTTTAAAAATCTCTTAATTTACAAGTATCAAACCACAAGATACATATTACTACTGGCTTCTAACACCCACCAATTTGATATGTGCAGGGTCTTCCTTTTATGCAGACCTTTCCATGTATCACTATTCATTAATATATTATATTACTATAATTTTGTTTTAATTATATTATTAAATATGTAATTGGTTATTTTTTTTTAAATGTCATTAAAATATATAAGATAATCATTGAATTCTAACCAAAAACTTATTTTTTTAATATAAAAAATATTATATTATTAAGCCTAAATTAAACAAATTTATAAAAAAAACATTATCACTTTCTCAAAACCATCCAAAATCGTACTGTAAATCGACAAAAAAATAAAATGAAACATTAAAATCGTGATGTATCTCGCTGTATTGCGCGAGTACTCTTCTAGTATTATAAAGCACGGATAAAAAACTCCTAAATACAAATTATTAGGCACAAGGTACCATCGTTTTATGCAAATTTTTTAAAAATCTCTTAATTTACAAGTATCAAAACACAATATACATATTACTACTGCAGACTTCTAACACCCACCAATTTGGTATGTGCAGGACCTTCCTTCTATGCAGACCTTTCCATATATCACTATTAATTAATATATTATATTATATTACTATAATTTTTTTTTAATTATATTATTAAATATGTAATTGGTTATTTTTTTTAGATGTCATTAAAATATATAAGATAATCGTTGAATTCTAACAAAATACTTAATTTTTTTTATATAAAAAAACATTATATTATTAAGCCTAAATTAAACAAATTTATAAAAAAAACATTATCACTTTCTCAAAACCATCCAAAATCGTATTGTAAATCGACAAAAAAAAATGAAACATTAAAATCGTGATGTATCTTGCTGCATTGCGCGAGTACGCTTCTAGTATACTTTAAATTTAAAACAAAGAAAATGGAAAACATAAGTAAGAAAAATGTATGTTACACTAATGGAAAGAAAAAATGGTTACTTACTGGATTTGAACCTAAATTGTCCATCCTCCTACCGTAGAGATTGGAAATTGTGGAATATCCGGATTTAGGTAACATCACAATTTGTTTTAGTTGTTGTATTAATTGAGTTACTATATTAAGGTTATTTTTGGTAAATTAGTTGATAAAATAGCTGATGAACATATTAGGTTTGACAAAAACTAACTTATAAGCATGTAAAATTACTAAAAGGGGTAATCTTAAAAAATAGTCAATTACAAATATTTCATAATATAATTCAAATTTCTAATAGTATAATTTGTTAATTACTACAAACAAGATGGTAAAGAAAAAATAAATAATATAATTTGTTATTTGAAAGAATTTAATATTTAGGGGGTGTTTAGGATTGCTTATTAAAACTCCTTATTAACTTATTGCGTTTTCACACAGCAAATAAGCTATTTTGAGTGTTTGGATTGGAAAAAAGAAAAAATGCTTATGACTTTTTCACATCAGTAATAAGGAGTTTTTGATAAGTTAAACCATTCTGACTTATTTGAAATTCCTTATTAACTTATTTAATCAAATTACATATTTGCCCCGTCTTTCTATAAGTTAATAAGCACTTTGTAAATAAGCATAAGTTAATAAACACTTTTATAAATAAGCACAAGTTGTTTTAAATAAGCAATCCCAAACACTCCCTTAATATTATATATATACTATAAATTTTGAATTTGTTAAAACAAATTTTAGAAAAAATCTATATTAATCTATAATTTTAGATAACCACTACGTATAATATGAATAACAATAAATTAATCAACCTCACATATGCTCATTATTTAATATTATTTCAAAAATATAATTAATAATATAATTAAATAGTTTATTAAAATTATTTTAGATATTTTAATTATCTATGAAATAAAATAACTATAACTATAACTTTAATTTTTATGTAACTTAGATAAACATTTTTAAAATTAACAAAGGGCCTTTGACCAAGCGGTATCGGAGCCTTTGGTCTCCTAAGAGGTCAGGGGTTCAAATCTCACCAAAGGTGAAGAGGGTGCGAGTTTATTTGTTGTATTTACCGTATATAAAATATATATACTTCAAAAAAAAACATTTTTAAAATTGTTATAATTCTTTTTTGATATTTAAATACATTAAATAAAAACTTCACATAATCTACTAGCTTATAAACTAGATAATCTAGTTTATAAGTTAACTTATGTGCATCAAAATGATTAATCAAAATATAAGTAATCTTATTTTTGCAAAACGATGCCAAAATTTATTATAAATAAAAAAATTAAAAATTATTAGGAGGCCCCTCGTGATCAGAAGCCGTGCGGTAGCACCACTGGCACACCCCTAAGGTCGGCCTTGTATGCGAACAGTCATAAAAATAATTTGTCCAAAATATATACATACATAAGAACCGGGAAACATTTTGAATTACTTTTGTATAAACTTTTTAGGCTTTCCCTATTCGTGAGTTTATATTTATATTTAAATGCATCCATAGGAGCGATAGTTTCGTAAAAACCAATTCACAGGGATCAAATTTATATTTAACTCTAAATTAAATGAAAAATAATTGATTTAGTAAAAGAGAAAATTTTAAAATCATACTGATTTTATCTTATCCGAATTGGTTAGGTGTAACCCATTTCATTTTTTGTCTGCTACAGATTTACTAAATGTTTATTAAGTAAATGTTTAGCGACTCATTTTATTTAATGGATGAATATGATAAAAATTATATTACCTGGTAGGAGTGATGATAGGGACCCGAAAGTCTTACATGATAAGTGCTTACCACGTTAAAATGTTGCATAAGACGTCGTCCAAAAATCTTAATTACTCGATAAGTTATGTGAAAGTATTGACTATTACCGGTAAACGGTTACTATATAAGTTTTGGGTAAACAACGTAACCTATTGATTTACCTTAATTGATTTGAACTCAAACTAATGCCGGTAGTTTCTGTGTGATGTGGGATTAATTAATGGACAACATCCGGTGGCGGATCCAGAAACTTACGTGACTGGGTCCTAAAGGTATAAAAAATATTCCGAAACCAAATAACTCACCCAAAAACGATTTCGGGTCATCCGGCTTGCAGGTTAAACGGTTCGGTTAACCAAATCAGGTAAATTTCGATTTCGATTATTTTTTACAATATCGGTTAACCGAACAGCAAAGCATAGTTTTTTTTAATTTGGAGTAAATTATGGATTTGGTCCTCGTGGTTTGGCTTTTTTACGGATTCCGTCCCTAAACTTCAATAATTACGGAAATGGTACCAGTGGTATGCACTTTCTGTTGTATTTGGTCCCTGGACCCAACGTCCGTCAACCTCTCACCATTAAGTGAGTCCACGTGCTTTGCACACGAGGGCAAAATCGTCCAATCACTTTTAACCTTTTAGTAAATGTTTTCTGTTATGGATTTGGTCATTCTCTTTCTCTTCTTTTAGTAAACGTTTTTACCTTGAACTTCATCTCTTTCTCTTCTTCTTTGTTGCATATCAATGGAATCGTGCTAATGTGGTGCACGCACAATGGTGCATACATCTTGGACGAACACAAACCCGGCCGTCGATTCTACTGTTGTTCAAAAAATGTAAGATAAGTGTTAGTTTTCCCTAGTTTATTAAACCCCTAATTGATGTTCATTTTTTTCGAGGATCCAATTGCCCCTTTCTAGGTTGGGTTGATCCACCAGCTTGTACTCGATGTATGATGGTAATTCCTGGTTTGTTGAGGTCAAAACAATAACCTTGAAGTGAAAATGAATACGAAGGCAGTTGAAGCAAGAAGATGGAAATCATTGTTCTTTATAAGTTGGATTTGCTTTGTATTTTTTTTCTTTGTTATTGATCTAGTTTGTATATCAATAGTTTATGGTTCTAGTGTACTGGTTTGTTGTAATTGTTGTTTTGTAATGACATGAAATTTGTATGGATAATTGTTGTGCAGTTGAATCAATTTGACTGCATCTATGAATGAAAATATACAATGTTCATAGAGCTGTAATTGGAATTAACATAAAACTGAAAAGATTACATACCCAAACAAACAAAAGAGATTATCACCATTAAGTTAAGATCAAAAGACATACCAACCGTTGTTTTAAGATCAATAGAAACTACCATGGTGTAAGCACAAAAAAAACAACCATTAACCATAAAAGAAACTACCATAGTCTAATCACAAAAGAAACAACCATCCACTTCATATTTCCCTTTCTTCTTGTCCCTTACAAGTCCTTGAATTGTGCCCTTTCTTTTTTGCATTTGGTACAAGTTACAGACTTCCCTGATCTTCCTTCTCTTCTTTTTAGGCCTCCCAATTTGTGTGTGATGGACAGGTGGTGTGAGTTTGTATGGAGAATCATGTTCTGGCCACATCTCTTCCCCATTAACAAGGTCAACCTTAAATTCATACATAGTCTTCCAATACTCTAGAGTGTAGCTATTAGGTACCCAAGTAACCCAACTTCTTCACCATTTAGTACCATGGACCATATGGTAGCCACTGTATGCCTACATGGTATACCACTCAGTTCTCATTTCCTGCATGAGCATATCTTTTTCCTTGCATTAACAATGCAATGATCTGCCCATGGTCCACTTACCTGTGATACAGGTCCCCTCCATTCCATTGCACAACAAATTGTGTAGCTTGTTGCTTGAATGTAGACAACAACTTGGTGGTTGTAGGAGTTAGATATCCTTCAGACTTGGCAATCACTTTCTGCACATTCATTATCCTTCTCATGAGATACCCTCTAATGTATTCAAGTGCCAAGTGCCACAGTGATAGGTTTGTCCCTTCCATTAACAAGCTGCCTATTGAAGACCTCACACATTGTCCAACAGAACATCACGGTGAGATCTACATGTGTCATGCCAAAAACCATAAAACCATGTCAATCCTTTGCCAAAACATATATCTGTATATTCTGATAAAACCAAGACATAAACATGTACCTGTAAAGTGAGATCTAGACCAGTGGTGGGGTGGTATTTCATTTAACCATACATAAGCATCTCTGTTGACATCTTTCAGATCATCCTGTGGAACTGTTGTTGATGTTGCACATTTCCACAAGAAGTCCTTGTACACCTTGCCCTTCCAATGTTTCTTCATATTCTCATCGATGTGCTTAAGGCAGAATCTATGCTCTGCACTTGGAAAAATCTTTGCCATGGCTGGTACAATCCCCTGCAAATCAACATCCACAACATAACAAATAGTTCACAATAAAAAATGAACAAATAAACAACATAACAAATGACATACCTTTTTTCGATCACTAATGAATGTGAAATTGGAGTTTATAGTCAAATCCAAGTTGTCCAAAAACTAAAACCATGAGTCAGTGGTTTCAGCCTCAACAATTGCATATGCTAATGGATAAATGCCTTGGTTTGGGTCAACCCCTACTGCAGTGAGGATCTGGCCTGGATAAGGGTCTTTCATGAAGGATCCATCTAGACCAAGCAACTCCTTTCCAATTGCTTTAAATCCTGAGTGGAATTTCTGGGTTGGGAACTATGGTCTCTTCCACCTGCTTAGACAGAAAAGTGGTTGTGCACTGCCTAACATGTATTGCCTGCAAACATTTGTGTGTATCTTTGTAGGTCTTGATCATCCAAGTTTTGTCTTTAGAAACAATAGATATGTACAATACCCATGGACAAGTTGGCCCAACATTTGCAGGCCCATCATTTGCAGGATCATCATTTGAAGGCCCAATACTAATCCCTCCCATTGAAATCATCTTTCTTTTACATCTAACCCTGACTCTCTCTGCTTATCATTTTTTACTATGCTTAAATCCCTCCTTGTTTGAATTGAATGCATAGTAATGGCATTTTTGACATCTTCTTTGCTTCTAAAATGTTGACCAACAAAGAAGTTTGTTGTCTCTGTTTCTCTCCTTTGTTTTTTTCTCAACACATGTAAGTTTTTCTTCCTCTCTGTGTCATAGTCAGAATCTTCACCACTTTCAAAATCCTCCAAATCTAAAGGCTCTAGTCATCTAATTCATTAGTGGTTTCATCTTCATTTGCATCCACAGTTGTATGTTTCTCTACAGTATATTTATGCACATCTTTTCCTTGTGGTGGGTCATCTGCAGTTTTAATTACTACATCATCATCAAAAGTGTCAAATTCATCAATCAATGTTGCCTCATCAAACACAACATCCTAAGGCCCTGTTCATCAACTTTGTCTTTCACCAACTTTGTCTTTCACCATCTGTGTTTCATCTACATAGTCTTCCTATGTTTCATCTACTATAGGTTCCCGATTTTCACCAAACCATTCTAGACACAATCTCTTACTACAAGATGAAGAAGTCCCACCCCTTTGCAACACATTCCTATCTCTTCTAAGTCCAGGGGATGCCTCATTTACTTCCTCAATAACAACTTTACTACCATTAGGGGACTTGAAGTAGTTCCCCAAACTGGTTAACCCATGTTCAATGTATACATCAATCACCTTGTTCTTAGTTGTATACTTCAATAGGTTTATAATATCCTTATCATTTCCTAGAGGTTCAAGACCAAAGTCTAGGCTAGTTTCTGGAATCATGAAGTGGTAATACATATGTTCATCCCATGTATACCGTAACATTGTGATCATATCATCAATTTCATGCACACTTAACTCGTCAGTGTCAATTAGGTCTACAAAGTTAACCTTACCATTTTTGTAGCGCCTACCTAGCCATTTACTAAAAAACCCACCATGGTTGACCTTGAAAGATATCAGATTTGGATAATGCTCTGCAAAAAATAAAAAATAAAACTTGGAAGTAAATAAACACTGATCTTGAAGTTGCCAAATAGATAGCTTGTATACATATAAATTCTTGAAAAGGTTTACTTACCATAAACGTATTTCAGGTCCATTGGGTATTTGGTTGATCGAACACACCATAATCTTGCAGCCATTGATGGGATAAAGGTTTTTTTTCTTTTGCAGATGAACAAAGCGGGAAGATGTTCCATAAACCACAAGGACGAGTTCGATGTCAGTATTTTTTTAGGGTAAACCATAGGTAAAACTGTAAAGGGTAAAAATGAAAAGGGTAAACCACGAGGACCAAATCCATAACAGAAAACGTTGTTCGAAAAAGGTAAAAGTGATTGGACGATTTTGTCCTCGTGTGCAAAGCACGTGGCCTCACTTAATGGTGAAAGGTTAACGGACATTGGGTCCAGGGACCAAATACTACAGAAAATGCATACCACTGGTACCATTTCCCTAATTATTGAAGTTTAGGGACGAAATCCGTAAAAAATGCCAAACCACGAGGACCAAATCCATAATTTACTCTTTAATTTATATAATTTCCTTCTAGATGATTTGGTTTGAACATATATAAAACTAAAATAACAGGAAATTGAGATATATTTAACGAAATCATCAACCTAACTGGGGGACTAAACACATAACAGTAAAAAAACAAAATTTTACGTACAATTTTTTTTTTACATATGAGTGGGGGCATTCCCCCACCTTTATAAGGCTACATCCGCCACTGACCACATCGATATGTAAATTTTTATTACAGCGTCACATACCTTACCGGATAAACATGGTAAGGACCGATAATCTTACCTGTTAAGAGGGATGTTAAGAGGGATTGCAAGGACCAAGATCTTACTCGGTAAGTGAGAATGACAACTTTCACCCGGTTAGTGCTTACCGGGAAATTTTTTACATACAATGTCATTTTCATAAACTTGAATCCTACCCGGTAAGATAGTGAGGGTGTAGACTCTTACCGTTAAGTGCTTATTGGGCAATCATTTAGGTAAATGGCCCTTAAGTTATGTTTCATATTTTCTGTGTGTGTATGTGTTTTTTTTAGTCGATATTGAAATCTAGGTCTTTACATATTTAGATTTGCGTGTGTACGTATAATCTACAACAAATATAATGTAACACCCGTAATTTTCGGTGAGTATAGGGGCACCCAAACGTTTCTGTACCTTGTGTTTGGTGGGATTCATGTTGGGAAAACACCACTAAAAGTTCCAAAGAGTGTTGAGGGCCTTAGTGTCGAAAAATATCGGATTTTCGGGCTTCGGGGAGTCTGGGCGAAAGTGACAGCGAAAGTGACATGTGTCATAATCGCGTGTCACTCTCGCGGAGGGCATTAGTGCCCGCGGTACACTCTCAACGAGAGTGCCAAGCGAAAGTGACAACATATGTCACTTTCGCGGGGCATATTCGCGGACGACCCCTGGTCGATTTAAATTAAGATTTTAGCCCCATTTCTCATTTGTTACTTCCTCAATTCAGTTCCTTTCTCTCCCAAAATGAACCATTTTGAGTTATTTATGGTTTTCAACCTTTGGAGGCCACAATCCTTGAAGTTTATGAAGAATCTTCATCACTAAGCTAAAGAGTAGTTAAGAAAGCTTGGAATCCTTCATCATCTTCATCAATTTCTAGGGTTTCCACCTAACCCTTTTCATCATTTCGACGTTTGGTAGTTGTTGACTCGTTATGGTGACCTAGGAGAGTGTTGTTGATGGATGCAAGTCTTGGTAAAGGTAATCTTTTATTCTATTTGACTATGGAAATTAGGGTTTTGAAATATAATGAGATCTTCATGTAAAATGTTTGGGGAACGATTCCATATGGTTAAACATGAATACTTATGGTCGGAATGTGTGGATCTAGGTTTTGGAAGCTTGAGTTGAAGAGTTGGAATGGAAGTATTCGGAAAGCTTTGGGTGAGATCTATGCTTTTGGAGGCCAATGGTTGGGGATTGAAACCTAGATTTTGCCTAAATCTAGCAAGGTGAGTTCAAAATGATTTATGAAAACGGTGTACATGCCAAAATGCTTATTTTAAAGTGTTTGTGTTTTACATCAAATTGTTAACTACTGATAAGTTTTGGGTATTTGGTTATATCTCACTTTATAAACTTGTGCCACACGCATATTTGTGATTTTTGGGCATTTTGATAAATGAGTCATAAATGAGTGTGTTGGGTAACTTATTGCATAAATGAGATTATTTGGTTAAAAAACATTTTTAGTGTTTGTTTGGGTAAAAAGATTTATTTCTGTTACGGGATGTTTTGAAAGGATAAAGAGTATAAATCCATTTTGAAAACCTTTTGTCCCAACTTAAACTGTGTTGGAGTCCATCCAAGTATTTTGGAATGTGTGATTCCATGGTATGGGTCGAGTACGTTTATGATTTGAAAAGCGTTAATCTTGGGTCAAAAAGAGATTTTGAGTATTTTGGTCCGATGTCGTTTTAAAAGAGTCTTGAGGACACTTTTCCGATTTTGAATGGCTCAAGTAGCCCCATCATGACGTACGTACTAATATGCCTTGTTGCCTTTTGGTGTTGGTTACATGTTCGAGTGCGTTGGTCATTTCGAGTTAGGCATGTAATGTTAGACTGAGTTGCATTGGATCCATAGGCATGTGAGTCAGTCTGTTTTGGATGGTCGATTGGGTATTGCGGGTGACCTTCAGTACCTATGTTTTATGACCGGAAACTTTACAAGTATGCATTAGGAGGGGTTGAGTCTGGTAGCGCTACAGGAAAAGTAGGCGCTAGGACCCCCGCCGCTTGAAGTAATGCCTGAGAGGTAGTCTTTAAGTGTGCCGGGCCTTTGGGGTGGAGTCCTTCGGGATGTTCATCAAGGTCAACTTTGGGGTGGGCTTGTAAAGAAGTCGTAGGGACACCTGGTTGTGATGTCGGGAGGTGTCATGCGATTAACGTTGTTGGGTGGCATACTTTTGTGTTCCCTCCACCCTCAACGGATACGGATTTCCCCCGTTGTCGGCTATAAATATTTTAAATATAAAGATGTTTTACTTTATTGTTATTGGGTTTATATGGTCGACAGAAAATGAGGACCTTAATATTGGACCATCCTCCTCGTATATTAAGGTTTGAATGAATTATGTCAGCTACGTGTTTTGGTAATTAAAGTCTGTTCGTTTATGGTCGTGTGAGTATTGGACCTAGCGTCCATGTTTTCGGACGTACGATATACATGGTTTTGATGATGGTTCGTGTTTCGAGTTAGTTCAAGTTGCATCAATTTATAAAGCAAGTTTTAAATGAGGTGTCCATCTTTGAAAGTGCATGATTTTGGAAAAGAGTCGTTTTCACGTTTTAAAGGACACCGATTGTCTGGTCATGGTTTCAAACGGGGTTCATTCTTCTAAAGATATATTTACTCATGTAAAACTCTTGGACTCACTATTGTCGGCATGTGCATCAGGTTCCGGTTGGAGGTTTGGTTCTAGCAGCTATGAAGAGTTGAGTCTTAGCTTGTGCAAGTGTAAGTAGTTGGTGAAGTCTTCTGCAGTTTGGAGATAGTGACTACTATTGGATTTTAGTAGCACCCGTTCTTGTTATAGACTGTATGTATGTAATTAATGTGAATGGTTGAGGTTAAATCTTAATTTATGATTGTAGATGAATCATTTATTGGTGTATTTAGAAAAATTTAAATTAGTTGCTATTTCCAAATTTGAGGGTGTTACATATAACTATAATTAAATTTCAAGAACAAAACACTATTTTGATTAAGGGGTTGTTTACTAAACACTTATCGCGTATCACTTATTTTGTCAGGTGAGCATGACAAAGACCGATAATCTTATTCAGTTACCTAGGTTAAAAAGGTATAACAAAGACCAAGAATCTTGCCTGTAAGTGACCAGAGAAGAGTAATTACCGCTAGGGGTGTTCGTCGTCTAGTTTGGGCGGTTTAACCCCCCAAACCACAAACCAAATCACAAATGGCGGTTTAGGAAATTTGCAAACCGAGACCAAACTGGACACAAAAATGCGGTCTGGTCTGACGTCGATTTAGGCATTTTGGGCCTCTTATGAGTTTTAAACTAAAAAAACATAAACTCTATATCCAAAATAAAATTTCTACCAATATAACATTATTTGAAAGTATTATATCGAATTATAAAAGAACGATTATATATTAAATTATAAAAAAAACATTGAAAAAGTTGAAAAAAAAGTTAAACAAATCCACCAACAATGGTTGGATTTTGGACAAATATTGAGAAAGTCGAAAGACGATTTGAATTTAGATTTTAATTTTTAATGGATCTTAGAACTTTGTCAATTTAGATCACACAATAATTTAAGAAAATGAAAACTAAAGACATAATCCTTTGACGAATTATTTTTAATTGAGCTTATAAAAGTTGAGCCTATAACATGAAAACTAAATATGATTAAAACATGCTTATTTTTGGTGATCAGACCGCTCAAAAAAAGGGTCAAACCGCAGACCAGACCAGACCAACGGTTTGACTATTTTTCAGACCAGACTTGACCGCTTAAACCGCAAAAAACGGTCCAATTTGACTTGGTTCGACCGGTTTGAGCGGTTCAACGGTTTTTTGAACACCACTACTTACCGCTTATTAGGTAAGATACTACCAACAATCCATTTTAAATGCCAAAAATATAACTCGATAAGGTAACTGAAGATGGTAACTCATGCCGGTAAAGACCTACACACATTATACATTTGGTAATAGAGCCATAAATTTCAATTTTTGAAATTCATAAATGAAAACAATCACATGATCATTCATCGTCTTATGAAATGAAATAAGATTCAATTTGTTTCATCAAGTGTTATTAATTTTTGTTCCGAGTTACAACAAATTTTATGATTATTTTTTTAATGAAAATTATTATTTTATTTTATTAAAATATAACAATCATATAAATTTGAGCAATAAAAGAAGTATAGATGGATCCAGCATGATGTAAGCCCAAATTAAAGAGTAAAAAGATAAAAGTGTGGTTTAACCTAGCCGTCTCACTTCATATCTTTTTTCACCGTCGGATTCTCTGGTTTGGTTTAAAAAATCCGCTATTTTTGAGCCATCAATTTACCCAAATTCCTCTTCCTGCAAACTCCCCTTCAGAAGCTGCATCCGTGGACTGATCTTTTTCCGATCTTGCCATGGAAGACGACGGCACCTCTGTTTGTACACGGTTGTTTTCTTTTCACAAACCCAGGAAAAAATTGATGTTGCCGTTACTGTTGGAATTGGTGGTCTCGGAATTATACGGTAAAATCGAAGTCCCTCACTATATTTTTCAATTTACTTCACATTCATAAAGTGTTCATTTTCAATTTCGTATTATTGCTTTTTTTATACAGAAATGAGACCATATTATCACTACACACAACATTTTGTGGATACAGAAATTTTTTGGTTGTTTTTTTTTCTTCATATATTTGCATATGGATACATTTATATCTCAAAGTGTTCTTCTAAGACTCAAATATCTTACATTGAATAGAGTGTGGTATAAGGCTGTAGAGGAGAACATCATTCATATTATAAAGGATCATTGGTGGACCTACCCTTGACACAACAAAGGGGTTGTTTGGCAGATATTGAATAATTTAGTGCAGAATGATTAAGTGGTCACGAAGGTTAAGAGAGTCTGCATGATTTAGTGTCAAATAGAAAATGATTGTTTGGAAACCGTAGAAAATCAACAGTCAAGGACATAAAATTACCATTTTAACCTCAGTCTTGTGTTTAATGAAAATTAACGTTTGACAACATATATCCGCCTTAAACTTTAGTTCAATCTTAAAATGATATCCAGAAAATGATCACAAGCATAAGCTATCAAAAGCATTGTGGCATCAATTATAAAATATATGTATACAACAATACATCAACCCATCTCAAATTTCATTCATATAGGTAGCATTGATACATAAGATACCTGTTGTTCAGAAAGTGAATTTTTGATCCACATAGTTTTCCATAAACATATCATCACCTTCAAATCACTTATCATTCAAATGAATGTTGCATACAAACAGTGGTATTTTTATACCACTACAGTTTTATTAACTTTTATATGCAGAAAAAATTTATAATGAATGTTGCATACAAACAATGGTCTATATACAAACATATCCATCTTCTTCAAATCACTTAACTTTTATAAAGAATGTTACATTCAATTATACAAACAGTCGTGTTTATACAAACATATCCATCAGCTTCAAATAACATATAATGGAGTTTTATATTGCACAAATTGTTGGGGGTATCACACCCTTTCGAACAAAAGTAAAATCACATGTACCGATTTGGAGAAAAAAATGGTATTACCTCTCTCAATCAGCAGGGGTGAAGAGTGTGGAGAAACCGAGATCGATGGTGCCCTTGTCCCCCATGTCTGGAGCGAGATCGATGGGGAAGAGTGAAGATCTGATGTGTGAGGTGAAGAAACGACCGAGATCGATGGTGGGGATCGAGAGTTTTGTGAAGCGTCTGAAGCGTCAATGGTGAGAACTGAGAGTTTTGTGAAGCGTTGATGGTGAGAATCGATAGTATTGAGGAGAGATTCCAGGAGAAGAGAATGAATTGTTTGAGAGAAAGGGCAACATGGGAATATGGGTGGTCTGAATGGGATGAGGGAAGGAGTGGTGTTGGAGCGAATCAGACAATCGCCAATGGTTCAGACCCTATAAAAAATGCAAACCAAACAACTATTTGTTTGTCCGATTCAGACCTTAACCTCTTAATGGTATCATTAAGTGGTAAACAAACAGCCCAAATCTGATATCCCAGTTTAGACTCTTTTTACTGACCTTAACAGTCAAATAGTTGATTGTTGCCTTTCTATGATGTTGCAGTTGTAAACTATTGCTTATTAAGTTAATAATCATATATAGCCCTACCCTTAATAACTCATCATCATTAACTATAACAAACCCACCATTTGTTGTATATAAATATTATTTACTTAAAAAATGACAAAATGTTTTAATTGTGAAAACTGAAAAATCCAAACTCAACCGGCAACATCTTGTAAGGTTAATTCATATATGTTCTTATAGAAGTCATGATAATGTATGCAGATTAAAACCACAAAATATCATGATCAATGGGTCATCATCGTTGGCAGACGATATGAAAATTGCACATAACACACTCAGAGTGCCTCATCTATTTCTAACGAACTTTCCGAAACTTATTCAAATGACATCCTCATTTAGGTATATTATAGAGCAGAAATCATCAATCATGATCAAAGTCAAGTTCCTTTAGATTGTCGCTGGCTTTCACTTTAAAAAATTATGGAGACCAAGTTTAAATTTTCGTTCCACTCATGTATTGTACCTTCTTTATGCTTAGTTGGAAGTGATTGTGTTTTTTTCTTTGGCAATCTCTTTACTTTTGTTGCAATGAGCTTGACTCTTTATGACGTTAAAACCAATAGCATCTTAACACAATATTTGTATGAAGTGAGCATTTGTTGACAAAGATTAGCATATTAAATCTGAAAGGAAGGTATTTTACATCTTTGATTACTCGTGAGGGGTTAAGTACTTAATGGCATGAGTTGTTTTTTGTGTGAATGAGCTAATAGACATGGCGAACCAAGTTCATGGAGATGCGGGTAGAAGGCTTTCTCAAATGACTGCTGGTTTCACCCATGAAAAGGTAAGGACTATATGTATACATATATATCTCATAAGTTTGTTTAACTGATTACTTTTTTACAAAGTTAAAATTCTAACTACTCATTCTATCTATATTTGTTGTATTTGTTTCTGCTGCTTGCACTTGCTTTAGTGAGTGTCGTGAATAATCCTCAGTTCGGAAATTATATATCACTTTTGAGAACCCGATGCACGGAGGTCGGAATTCGTTTTATCCACGTAGAGCTTCCATGACAAATACCCGCTCAATGTGTTGCAAGAGTGCGTGAGTTAGATCAACATCCCAATATACAAGGTGTGCACATTATGAATATATATATATATATATGTATATATATATATATATGTATATATATATATATCATAACTTTGTTTGCATTTTCATCGTTATTAAAAAATTGTCTCTCATGATGCAGGTATTTCTGTCCAGCTTCCTTTGCCAAACCATATCGACGAGCGAAAAGTTCTAACGGAAATAAGCATCGAGAAGGACGTAGAAGGTGTTCATCCTCAACCGGAAAAATCTGTAAGTTTGGAGCTACTATCATGGTGACACTTTTGAACCTTACCGATCCCACTTCGCGCACGAGCTAAGTGATGAGGTAATTTCATATATATATATTCCATGGTCATAATCAAATTATAGTAGTTATAATAATTTATTACTTTTTGCACTTCCGTTTTTCTGTCCAGCTTCCTTTGCCAAACCATATCGACGACCGAAAAGTTCTAACGGGAATAAGCATCGAGAAGAACGCACATGGTGTTCATCCTCCACGAGACGAAAATGTAAGTTTGGAGATACTATCATATGGTGAGACTTTTGAACCTTACCGATCCCACTTTGCGCGCGAGCTAAGTGATGAGGTAATTTCATATATATATATATATATATATTCCACGCTCATAATCAAATTATAGTAGTTATAATAATTTATTACTTTTTGCAGTTCCGTCTTTTTCTGTCCCGCTTCCTTTGCCAAACCATATCCACGAGCGGAAAGTTCTAACGGATATAAGCATCGAGAAGAAAGCAGATGGTGTTCATCCTCCACCAGAGATGAATCTGTAAGTTTGGATATATTATCGTATTGTGAGACTTTTGAACCTTACCTATCCCACTTCGTGCGCGAGTGATGAGATAATTTCGTATATATAGTCCATGCTCATAATCAAATTATAGTAGTTATAATAATTTATTACTTTTTGCAGTTTCGTCTTTTTCTGTCCAACTTCCTTTGCCAAACCATATCGACGATCGAAAAGTTCTAACGGGAATAAGCATCGAGAAGAACGCAGATGGTGTTCATCCTCCACGAGACGAAAATGTAAGTTTGGAGATACTATCGTATTGTGAGACTTTTGAACCTTACCGATCCGACTTTGTGCACGAGCTAAGTGATGAGGTAATTTCATATGGAGGTTCAAGGGAAAACCTCAAATAAATGAAAAACTAAAAAACACCTTATCAACCGTTAGGTGATCTGATGGATATGATTAAACAGACGGTTACATCAATATTTTTCAAATTAAAAAAACCTCAACCCCCTATTTTTTATTCGAAAAAATACAAAATATGAACAAAATTCGAGCGAAATAAATTACACCAAATAAACGATCATATTTTTCTCGTTAATTTGACATCCATATTCATATACTTTTTCATTTTGTTTTTTCGTGGATGTCAAATTAACGAGGAAAATATGATCGTTTATTTGGTGTAATTTATTTCACTCGAGTTTTGTTCATTTTTCGTATTTTTTCGAATAAAAAAATAGGGGGTGGAGGTTTTTTTAATTTAAAAAATATTGTTGTAACCGCCTGTTTAATCATATCCATCAAATCATCTAATCTAACGGTTTGATAAGGTGTTTTTTAGTTTTTCATTTATTTGAGGTTTTCCCTTGAACCTCTGTCTATATATATATATATAGGGGCAGGTTCAAACGAGAAGCTAAACATTTTGCGAGAAGGCGAGAAATGTTTAATCATATATGATACACAAGCTTAATCATATATGATTAAACACATGTTATATTGACAATACATAGACGTTTAATCATACATGATTAAACACATTTACAAGCCGTGTAATCATATATGATTAAACACTTCTCGCCTTCTCGCAAAATGTTTAACTTCTCGCATGATCCTCCCTCTATCTATCTATCTATCTATCTATCTATATACATAGTGGAAGGATATTTTGTAACCCTGAAAAAAGGTTGCAACCCTTGCAACCCACATCTTAACCGTTAGATTCATGATCGACGGTTATTTTATTTTTATTTTTATTTTTCTGTTTTTTTTAATTAAAAATATTGGGCCCCATATCTATTGTAACCGTCGATCATGAATCCGACGGTTAAGATGTGGGTTGCAAGGTTTGCAACCTTTTTAAGGGTTGCAAATAAAACAACCCCTATATACATATATATATACATATATATATATATATATATATATATATATATAGGGGCCTTCATGGGAGAACTGACTATTTTGTGGTAAACGTGAGGTCCAATCTCATCCACACAAAATTATAATCAATGGTGTAAAAAATGTAATTTTCTTTATTATATAACGATAATAACAACTGTTAATTATTAATTAATACACAAAAAAGGGCAAATAAGTCATTTTACATTGTGAATCATAGTGATCTATTTTGGGCGCACACTATTTACGGGATCATATCAATTGTAACCGAGGAAGGGATATCACGAATACAATTTCAAATTACAACAAACAATTTTAAGCTTACCACTGGAAAATCAAACGATAAAACCCTAGTCGACTAAAAAGGGGATATTGTGAAATCCTTGAATCGACAATGGAGGAAGAAGACGCCAATGTCAACAACAGAGAAGGTAATGTGTTTACTTTCATTGATTACACATTGAACCACAAATTTCTCAATCTCAGTCGCTCTTTACATATAAATCAGGGAGGAGTATTAGAATCAAATGCAAAGAAACATTTACCTTCTCAAACAGACCCGACGACGCAATAGACCTAGATCCTACGGGAGAAGACGACATTGACGAAGATGTGATACCAAACCACAAGTAATCGATTTATCTTGTGATCAAATGAAGTTTTATTGATAGATAGTGGTTAAATTTAGGGTTTTTTTTTGGTATCTGTATGTTTCTGTTGATAATGGGAATATGTTTCTTGTTGGGTATCTGTATGCTTACGTGATACATGAACTGTATCAAGATATGTGGTTCATTGTGATTAAAAAAATATAGGAACCATTTTGTACCTATTTTTGTAACAAAAAAATATGGGAAGCGATTTCTGTGAAATAAAGATTAGTGGTTCAATGTGTTTTTGCAAGAGTATATGTGAATCACCCTGTTTTGGTTATGTGGGTCAATATGATAATTTGTGGTTCACATCATTTTAGTACCACAATATGTATCAAAGTGAAAATAACAGATAAGTGAACCAATATGTATGTGAAATAAAGATACGTGGTTCAATATGATGTGTATCAAGGTGTGTGGTGGAATGTGATTTTTTTGAATCATACTTGGTTCACTGTGGTGTTTATCAATGTGATTTTGCAAAGTATATGTGAATCGCCCTGTTTTGGTTGTGTGTGTACATATGATAATTTGTGGTTCACAATCATTTTACTACCACAATATGTATCAAAGTGGAAATAACAGATAAGTGAACCAATATGTATGTGAAATAAAGATACGTGGTTCAATATGATGTGTATCAAGGTGTGTGGTGGAATGTGATTTGTTCGAATCATATTTGGTTCACTGTGGTGTTGTTCAATGTGATTTTGCAAAGTATATGCGAATCACCCTGTTTTGGTTGTGTCCATGTGATAATTTGGGGTTCACAATCATTTTAGTACCACAATATGTATAAAAGTGCAAAAAATAACTTGTTTGAACATATACTTGAACAATCATTTTGGTATCACGTTTGGTTTGGATTGATTTTGAAATAGGCACAGTTTGATTTGGATTGATTTTGCCAAAATAGGAAATTCAGAAAAATGGGTACTGGTTTGAAATGGACATTGTTCACGCATTAGAAATCGATACATGTACTTGTTTGAACATACATTTTAGTTGAACACTCATTTTGGTATCACATTTGGTATCCAATGGTATCAAAAGTTGGCGTCCATATTGCTGTTTAGGAGTTGAAATTAAAAGATAACACCCTCCACAATGCTTGAATGTATAACTGTCAAGATTGTATTTTGTGGTCATGGATCGATATTGCATATGGCTAGAAATAGTAGATAGGGTTGATTACATATAATGTTGATCGATATGTATTAATTTGGTTTAGGGTGATAAAAACATGTGTTAAATGCTATTGTATGTGATGTCATTATGGACTTTCCAGGTCAAGCAACAAAGAAAAGGAAGCGAAACCTGGCTTCAAGTCCATCTAGCAAAGGAGAAGGTTCGAAGGTCAATGAAAAAACTGTGACACCTAGAAAAAGACCAAAACACAAAGTGGCAGCGAAGGTCAATGAAAAGGATGATACAGGCACTGATGTGTCAAGGCTGAATATCCCTCGTAAGTCACAATCTAAATGATTAACAATAACATGTAAAGTTAAAGAATACCATATTAATTAAATGTTTGATAACTATCAATTTTTATGTTTTGCAGAAAAGCCGAATGTGGTAACAACTGCATCCGGTGTAAGGGTAATCCTACCATCTGTTAGTAATAATGCACGCAAGCAGACAACAGTTAAGGATAAAAGTACCATTTCTCCCTCCAAAGCTAATAGTGCAAAATCAAAGAAGCAAGCTGGGATTTCCAAGTCACCGTGGCAGGTAAGGGTTCAAAATCACCAATGAAAAAGAATAGTCCTATGTCACACGGGAAAGCGAAGAGTCGAAAGCGAAAAGATCGTACACGTGTATTGGACTACTCAAGGAAACAAAGGACTCATGATCGAGACGATAATTCAGAGTTTCCATGTCCAATGACAACGAGGAGCCATGCCTCCAATAAGAAAGAATTAAATGTCAAAAGAAAGGCAGAAGGTGATACAACTATTAAGAAGAAGCTTGCAAAAAAAGTTGTTGTTAGAAGTATAAAAAACAAAAAGAGTGGTAAGCTTCCTACACTAAGAGTCCGCACTACCCCATGACCACTTTACCAGACAATTAAATCTTTAAACAATGAACAAAAAAAGGTGGTGGAAGAAATGGGATTTGGCGGTCTGTTAAAAATGAAGACATATCATATACCTTCAAAAATGGCCTTCTATTTGTTAGACAAGCTTGACCCATATACAATGGAACTTCGATTGGGACAAGGTACCATAAAGTTGAAACCACAAATGGTTCACGATATGTTAGGGACCCCAATAGGAGGAAATGATATATACTTGACAGATCCTGCTCCACGTGCAAAGTGTGTGAAGGTGGCTTGGAGGAAGCAATTTCCTGGGAAGAGGGTTCGTATATCGGCTGTTATGAAGAGAATAGAAGATTCTGAGGATGCTGATTTTGAATTCAAGATTAACTTCTTAATGTTGTTTATTTGCACAATGGCTGAGTGCAATTCATGTGGTTATTGCAACGCGAGTGTTCTTACTTACATCTCGGATGAAACAGACATATCGAAGATAGATTGGAGCAAATATGTGTTAGATTGCTTAAGGACTAGCAAAGACACCTGGAAAGGAAATGACAAAAGCGATACGTTTTACTCAGGGCCGATCACTTTTTTGACGGTACGTATGCTATTACTTGAAAATTTTCAACTTCATAACTGCTTACTAATAGTTAATTCTTTTTTTAATTTATCTAAAAAGCTTCTGTATGCGGATATTACCGAATGTAAGAAGTTGGATGTCGAAAGGAGGAGACCAGCGATTAGTGTTTGGAATATGGAAAACTTGCGTCGCAGAGAATATCTAGAGCTGAGTGATGAGGTTTTGGAACCTGGCAACTCATTGGGGATGATGGTATACAAAAGGAAAGAACACTGGATGTGTTTGCTGAAAGAAGTGAGATTCCAAAGATCTCAGCGAAATCAATGTTGAAGGTATGACTTTTTTCCATAAACTGTTTAATCAAATGAACTATACATATGTCATGATGATTGTAGTAGTAGTAGTTTCCAAATAAGTGTAACACAATGAATCACATTGGTATCCATCCATTTGTACCACAGTGACATAAAACTGGGTAGCACAGTCTAATACACTGATGTATCACAGATGCTTAAAATTTGATATCACAATGTCATAAAAGGGTCACATTGGCATTGAGCAGGGTATCACAGTGGAATAAAGAGTGGGGGTTATCACAGTGACATAAAATGGGGTAGCATTGATAAATAACATGGGGTGTGACACTTGCTTTTTATGCTTTATACATACTAGGATTACAAGGATCATATCCGGGCCAAGCTGAATGAAATATTAGCCCAGAAACAGATTGCTGAAATTACCATAGAAAAGGCTATTTCAGATTTCCCAGCTGATTTAGACCTAAGGACATTAGATATGGAGTTTCGCAACTTGTTCAACCCACACGATGGTTACACAGGTGCGCAAAAGGATCAAAACAATGATTAACAGTTCCATACGCCCAACAAGATCACTGGACATCACAATCATCAAGAGGATCAAGCATCTAAAGACAAGGATCAAAGTCTAATCACAACAGTAGGTCTGCAACTTGTCCCGGGAATACCACTTGAAACATCACAGTACTGGAACGACCCTCGAACACACAATGAGCTTGATGATACTTTCAACAGTTATGGGAAGTTATGGGAAGAAGGAGTTCAATGCATATGAAATACCGAAGATGGATCTAGGTTTCTCCCCTGATAAACATTTGGATAGTCCAACACCAATTTCGAGCATTCCTCCTATGACAGGGTTTTTTGTTACCCTTAACTCAAAAACGAAAGCAATATGTGATGCACATATGGCTAAGAAGAGGGAATCAAAATTAGGAGACTCATTGAGATCACCTTATGTTAAGAGAACAGTAGCGATTGATGCGTTAGAGACATCATCGGAGAAGAAAATATGTGCTTGGATAAATGTTGCCATTGAACCAATCTGGTATGCGCATTAATTTTAAATCTTTTGTTTGTAAAGTATATATCATACATAATTATCTTGAATTAACTTGTCATAAACGATATTGCAGTGAACCTGTATTCGAAACAGGGGTTGTTGCTTTGAGAGGAACAATTGAGTCACTTTGTGCAAGAACGGGTTATCGACAGTTGGGCAGCCTTGCTAAACCATGAAGAACGATTCCGAAGCAAGACATCACCACGAAGACTTTTCATGCACAGTGCAATCCTTGTGAGTAAAAAACCTTGTTTACATATATGACCAATTGTTGGTTTCAAAAATATATAAACCTTAATATTGAATCAATGCTACTGCATTAAAACAACCCAAAGTAATGGTTGATGAAGACACATCGGATGATGTCAAGCTTTTTACTAACAACCTATTAGCAGCGGTCGGAGGGGATGATGATCTGTTATCATTCAAATCGATCGATTTGATACGTTAATGTTTAATAATTAATGTTGTTCTTTCTCTTTTAAAATATCATTTTATACAAACAGTTATTCTTCCCGATCGTTCGATCCATGCACTTCTTTGTGGTGGTGTTCAACTTCAAACGTCCATCCGTAATTGTAATAGACAACCTAGCACAAGATATGGAATCCCCTCCTCAGTTCGAAGAAATACCGGACATTTTGGTGAGAAATATGAAAATTGCTCTAGATTTACATTAACGACTTAATGCATAATTGAATTACTATTGTAACACACATTTGGAACTGTTGGTTGCAGCACAACTTGATGATACAACATCTATATAATGTACGACACTCATCGTACGATTCCTTTGCCGAGTTAGAGCCAGTACGGATTGTAGTCAAATGGTGCATACAAAGTAATTCTCACGACTGCGGTGTGTTCTTGATGCGTCATATGGAGTGTTACATGGGAGAGCTACCTTACCGATGGAAATCAGGTCTTGATGTGGAAGGAAGGACCAAACCAGGTTAAACAATTACAAATGCTGAGGAACAAATACACAACAAAGCTCTTGCTTTCAGATATCAACTTAAGGCGATCATTTGTGATAGCAGATTGTGAGAAGTTTAATGCATTAGATGTCAAAGAGAGAGAACGTCTTCTACAATATGCAGAGGCAAACACGGAAACACGACTCGCAAGCATCTAGTTGGGAAAAAAAAGGAATTTACTTGCTTTTTATGAACTAGGGATTCTTTTGGTTATTAGTTTCTTGAACAAGTTTTTGGAACATTATTCATTGGCTGTTTTTTTGGGAATTTTTTTGGACAAATGTTTTGGAATTATATTAAGTTGTAGTGGACACCCTAGTTTGATTTTCAATGAAGTGATGTCATGCTTTATATATATTCAAAAATTTTGCCTATAAAATTGTACTAGTGGGTGGCTTAGGAAGTTAGGGTGTGTAAACACCTTATTTAATCACAACTATGTGTGTGTTCATGTAAACTGATATTGGATCCATGTGGACCACAATATATCACATTGTCTGGTCCCGGATATCACAATTTTGTACTATTGGGTGGCTTAGGGTGTGTAAACACCTTATTTAATCACAACTATGTGTGTGTTCATGTAAATTGATATTGGATCCATGTGGACCACAATATATCACATTGTCTGGTCCATAGGATATCACAATTTTGTACTATTGGGTGGCTTAGGTTGTGTAAACACCTTATTTAATCACAACTATGTGTGTGTTCATGTAAACTTATATTGGATCCATGTGGACCACAATATATCACATTGTCTGGTCCCATAGGATATCACAATTTTGTGTACCCATAGTGTATCACAACTGGGTAGCAACAGTATATCAGAACTGTCTGGGTAATAATGTATAGTGTTTAAGGAGCTATATGAACCAGAACTGTCTGGGTAACAATGTATAGTGTTTATGGAGCTATATGAACCACAATGCATCACATTGGTAGTACAAATGAGTCCGACTTTTATACGCATATGGGATCCACGTGAACCAGCACAAGTACTGATATGTGATTACCAAAGTACTCATATGTGATTACTAAATTTATGATATATCAAACCAACTTATATGAAAGTGGAAAAAACTGTTGTGTTCGTAACAAATCAATCAATAGGACTGCTTGCACATTCAAACTAAACTAATTTGTTTCAAAACTCAGTATTAGGTATATGAAAACATACCATAGTATCTTACACACACATTCCAACAACAATAGACTTCATAATAGCACATATCACACCAAACAAACACATTAAAAACATAATGACACATTAATGAATATCATAAGATAACCTTGCAAACAAATATGTCAAAGAATACCACATAACCGAACCTAAAACACTGTTCAAACTACCGATGAAAATAATAGTAAAACCAAAATTGTATGGAAACTAATGGTTCAAACCATCATAAACTAGATTAAACTATGACACTATTTCTTCCTCGCTGGACAGTTATGGATATCGTGATTCGAAAGCACATTACAGGCGCGACACATCCTCTTTGGCTTGGAACTTTTCACTGCTTTCTCTGCTGCACCGACCAATCGTTTTGAGGTTCCACAACCTTTTGTATATCAATATTATTGGGTCGTGCAAACCCAAGGATTTTTTCCATACCATGTTCTTTACCTTTCATCGCCGGTTCATATGTTCGATCTCTGGCAAATCCATCCCTCAACTCCTTGATACTTGACAGAAATGATGCTATTTTCTCTTTGTCAAACCTTAAGATGTCAAACACATCATCAATAACATCATAAGTGTCATTCAATAATCTACGTGATTCCTCGTCTACGTCGCATATTCTTTGACGACTATTTTGAAGTTCAATAGGCATAATGTCGCGTCTCCATCGTCTCAATATGTATTTCTCAGGAATAACTTTAATGCCCACATTCAAAAACACTTTGAAAACATGCCTACACAAGAATCCATGGCGCCCGAAATGATTGCAACTACAGACAGTAGTTGCATCCTTCAAATTGCGTACAACCTACACACAATACAACAGATGAAAAAAAACACGATGCCAACATGAAGATAAACAGTAACTATACAACAAATAAGACTACATGACATATACGAATTGAAATCATACCTTATATTCTGCTATCTTCACCACTCTTTTATCTAAATGTTCAATTAAATATGTATCCACCTCTCCACCTGTCTCGACACTCTTAATTGAACACGACCACACAACCCGATCTAACTCGGTTTGCACATCGAAGAATACAGAACGTGTGTATACATTACAAGCATGAGTCTCGATCTTGCTACGAGTCAAAAATTGAGGTAAGGTTGTTCTAGTTTGATAATCAAGACGACGTTGTTCGGTGCGTTGTGTATCCAATGCAAATTCAAAACCCAACATAAATTGAAAAAGATTGTTCCCACTCTTTGAAAACGAATTAAAAAATGAGTTCGCACTTTCAGACCTGGACGTCGTCTTCATAAGACAACACATGGGAAGATCTTTGAAGTAAGCTGGGATCCACTGTGATCACACGACAAACATATCTTTTAGCCATGTATAGTCTTGAAGCGAGAACTACTCAATAAGAATCTTCCATCTCCTCTCAAATTCATCGGGGCATATGTGAATGTTTCATACCAACTTGAAAAACTGTTTCTTGAACGTGGTATGATTAAGGAGTTCATTGCTAAACTGCATCCAAAATAAACTGTGAGCAAAACAAAAAAACACAATAAAAAAAATATTTTGAGACGTCCTAACCTTATTTGGGAGTTTCATCATAATGTGCCACATGCACAACCTATGTCTTGCATCAGGAAACACTTCTGCAATAGCTTGCTTCATCGCAGCACATTGGTCAGTAAGAACTATGCTCGGTGGTTTCGAATGAGCTTTCAAAAAGGCTTGCAATAACCACTTGTAATTAGGAACGTCCTCGTGTCCAACCAATGCAGATCCAACGACGACGTTGCAATTATGGTTGTCGACCGCAGTAAATGGAACAAACACCTTGAAGTGTCTAAAACAAATAACATACCGTAAGAATGATATCACAAAAACTACAATTAAAATATTGAATAAAATATACGAACCTATTTGTACGAAATGTAGAATCAAAAGAAATTATATCTCCGAATTCGGAATAATTGAATCGAGATACCTCATCGGCCCAAAAAATCGTATGCAATTCACTACCGATACATTTGTATGCGAAAAAAAAATTAGGATCGACCTCCCTCTTCTTGGCCATTAGCTCAACCAAAACTTTGGCATCACCACGTCCAAGAAATTGTCACAGCCCCTCTTATAATTATGATAGTCAACAACGGTTGGACCACCGTATTCATAACCCCCCCCCCCCCAATGATGTGTGTAACTTGTGCGCCCGGGTGGCACCCATATTTGAAGTACCAACGTCATGAACAAAACGTTGATCTGAAAATTTCATTTGTCGGGCTTTTCGTGAAAAATCAATATCATGATCTCTCATCAGAAAGTGATTATGTTGCTCTTCAAAACCATAGCACTCATAGGTTGTTGATCCTTTCAACAACCGAAACTTAATACATGTGGTACACCCAGTCCTCTTAATATTCGAGTTACATACCTCTCTTTGACGTTTATGACGATTCAACGAATCAAATGACTTCTTCACTGGAAACCCAAACTTGCTGCATACAAAGTACTTATTCTGGATTAACCCATCATTATTAATCTTTTGTGATGATCAGCGTATCTCAAAACCCGCTTTCTCCGCATATTTCTGGTAAACAGACTCTGCTTCATCCAGGGAAGAACATATATGGCCAATTGTTGGTTTCAAAGATTCATCAACTGTAGGAGTCCACCACCGAGTTCCACCAGGTGAAAAATAAAATGAATGATTGTCTGATTGATCACTACCTGAACCTAAATTGATGGGTTAAAAAATGCACTGTGTCACCATCTTTCATGTAACACAAAGTTATCACAACAAACACAACCTAAATAACCTATTAAAACTAAACATCAAGCAACTCTAATATCTATTATTTAACAAACCATACTAACGTAATGAATGGTATCACATAGAATCACATCAACTTCAATTAGTTTATAGCAATTTCACTACACTGATAATAATTTGTGTGTGTTCCAAACCATAATAACTCCATGAATCGTATCACATATGATCACATTGTGTAAAATTAGTTTAAACCAATTTCAAGTAACCTGGTTGTAATTTTATATAAGTAATATCAAAATGTATCACTCTGTGATACCATTCTCATGAAACGAATACACATTCGACAATATATGAAATCTTAATGACCTACCTCCCTTTTCATCGTTCTGCTTCAGCACATCATCTTCATCACCTTGTTCATCATCAAAACCTTGGAAAAGATCATCATGTAACGAATCTTCTTCTCCTACATTAACATCATTACATATTTCTTCATCTACTTGGTATGGTGATTGACCTGTATCAAAAAAATCTGGATTGTCCCATAATTGAATATCCAGATTCTTCTTCGCATCTTCATCTCCATTGTTGGACAATTTTAAAGATTGTGGATCAGTGTCCTTGTCCATAACCAGAATCCTCTTCTTCTTCAAACAACTATTTTCTTCCTGCAACAGCTTCTTCTTCCTCTGGCAACTATGGAGACGATTGCAAAATCAGTATGAATCCTGGCAATATGTTTGATTATACTAGTGTAAAATCGGATCAATCGTGTAAAGAGGATTGATTTTGGAAAATCAATTAGTTGAGTGAAAATAGGAAACATAATCTGTATTTAATTAGATTGATATAAATCTGTAAATAAAATAATTATTTAAAAAATTACCAATATACCCTCACCAATAAATTTATAAAAATAATTAAATAAAAAAAATGATTGGTTGTGGTTGGATCTCACGGTTACCACAAAATAGTCAGTTCTCATTTGATTACGCCCCTATATATATATATATATATATATATATATATATATATATATATATTCCACGCTCATAATCAAATTATAGTAGTTATAATAATTTATTACTTTTTGCAGATCCGTCTTTTTCTGTCCCGCTTCCTTTGCCAAACCATATCCACGAGCGGAAAGTTCTAACACATATAAGCATCGAGAAGAAAGCAGATGGTGTTTATCCTCCACCGGACGAATCTGTAAGTTTGGAGATACTATCATATGGTGAGACTTTTGAACCTTACCGATCCCACTTCGCGTGCGAGCTAAGTGATGAGATAATTTTGTATATATAGTCCATGTTCATAATCAAATTATAGTAGTAATAATAATTTATTACTTTTTTGTAGTTCCGTCTTTTTGAAAAGAAAAGAAACGTGCACGAGATCTTTGCAACCGGAAGTGGGATAAAGTTATAGATCTGGATCCGGACGTTGATGAGGACTTGCTCGACACCGCCGACTCGGCATCAACGCTTACAAGTCGTGTTCAAGTCCCTCGAGTCGTTCTTCATACTCACGGTTCGATTCATCGTGTTCGGGGCGTCCGATTATCACGATTACATTTCTTTGTAAGAACATGGTTAGGAGGATAGGAGTTTAGAAACGTTTTCTGATTGTATATATTGCAGATGCTTATAAAAACGAATTCATTTCTTCAACTATATTGTGTATCACAACCCAAAGACCTTAACAATAAGTAGTTTAATAACATAACAATCTCACCAAAAACGGGCCAAAACAACAATTAGAATCGCAACAGAATACTAGGTTCGCATCAACACAACCTATTACAACTGAGATCAATAAAACTGCAATGCTAATCTGAGGTCTTCTATCCCGAAGCCCGATCAAGCTTTCTCCTTACCCTTGCACAAATTTCCTATCTCACGACGACCTAAAAAGGGTTTTTAGTTTTGAAAGAGCGAGGGTTAGACCAATGGTCTAGTGAGATCCCTCAAAACAAAATTTCAACTACACTTTACAAAAAGACTAAAATAAATCAATCCTTTCAGCTTTAAAATACAATCCACGTATAAAACTCACTTCCGGCACACACTATCGTCACAAAAGTGACAGCGTGTCTGTCTCATACTGCCTTAGATGGGACACCCCCCATATAGCATAAATGGGACACCCCCCGGTATGAGTACAGGCGGGCCACACCCCCCGACTTTGGCCGCTCACAACAATGTCTGCATAAAGAAACTCACGTATAGAAATCTTGCGTAAATAAAGATACTTCTAAAAATAACTTTCTCATGTCTTAAACAGTTAAAACAACACAAGCAATTAATTAAAATTCAATGTGCATAAAACAACTTCATAAACTTGCGAGGTTTTAAGTTCAGAAAACTCACCTTTGGTCCTTGCTAAGAAAGCCCACGATTAAGATCTTATACCCTACGATGATACCGACAAGAGGTAAGTATTCTACTAAATAGGTATAAAGATTCTTAACCAATTCCTAAGACTCTGACTAACCTGCCACCGGATACTGACCTTGACCCTCGGGTCACAGTGACCGAACCGGGTCCTCTCCTCACCCCGGTCCCCCACCTCCTGGGTCGACCGGGTTATCATTTTCACTCCGGTCCCCCACCTCCTAGGGTCGACCCGTGCCTCATCCCCACCCCGGTCCCCTACCTCCTGGGGTCGACCGGTGCCTAACTCTCCACCCCGGTCCCCCACCTCCTGGGGTCGACCGATGTCTAACTCTCCGCCCGGGGTCTCTCTTCGACCGGACTCCCCGGTCATCGATCTCCCCGATCACCGACCTTCCCCGGTCCCCGGAAACCGTAAGCGAGAACTGGAGGTGATTAAGGGTTTTTACACACGAATCCGAACCTTGATTCAAAACCCCAGTCTAAGGAATCGCATCGATAAAATTAAGAATTCCACTTGGTAAATTACCCTAATCAAACCCAATCCAAGCAACCACCTAATCTAATAAATCATATATGATTTCAAGAAGGAGAAAGGGTTTTCCACCCATCCCATCAATTCTAATTCTAACATCAGACTCCATTCCTTTGGGAAGGGTCTTAATCGTTCTACAACAACAAAAATAGAGGAGATGTCTAAGAAATCTTACCTTGGAAGAAACTAGAATGCCAAAGTCCCCAAGTCTCTCTCTTCTTCGATTGATTCCTCATCTCTTTCTCTCTGCCTTCACCAGCCGCCAACAATCCAGAAAACATCAATGGGGAAATCCCTAGGCTGATACCCTTTTAAAGCCACTTTACACTTACCTCCCCCCCTTAACTTTAAACTTGCTCTCCTTTTTCCCGAAAATTTCGAAAAATTCTCATTTTAAACTCGGTTATTACAATATCTGCTAAGCACTTCTTCAGATTCGACACGTGGAAGGTGGGATGAACTCCTCACAACTCCCCAAGCAATTCAAGCTTGTATGCTACCTCTCCAACACGTTCTAAAATAGCAAACGGTCCGACAAACCTCGGGTGTAACTTACCTTTCTTTCCGAACCGGACTACTCCTTTCCAAGGCGAGACTTTTAACATGACTCTGTCTCCTAATTGAAACTCGATAGGTTTTCTTCGTTTATTCACGTACATCTGGTGCCGGTCCTGAGCCGTTTTTAACCTCTCTCAAATGCGGTTCACTTTATCTGCAGTCACTTGTACTATCTCTGGACCTGTCAGCTGACGTTTTCCCACTTCATTCCAACACAATGGTGTTCTACATTTACGACCGTACAACGCTTCGAAAGGTGTTGCCTGAAAGCTTGCGTGATAACTGTTGTTGTAGGAGAACTCTATTAACGGTAGATGAACTTCCCAAGAACCCTTGAAATCAATCACACATGCTCGGAGCATGTCCTCCAGCGTTTGTATGGTTATTTCACTTTGACCGCCAGTTTGTGGGTGATAGGTTGTACTCAACTTGAGTTGCGATCCCAATTCTCTTTGAAGGCTTCGCCAAAAGGAGGACGTGAAACGAGAGTCCCTATCTGACACAATAGACGACGATACTCCATGCCTGGATACTATCTCATCTATATACAGTCGAGCCAATTTCTCTAACGGATACGTCTCCTTGATCGGTAAGAAGTGAGCTGTCTTTGTGAGTCGGTCCACTATCACCCAAATGGCATCGTGCCCCTTAGGTGATCGAGGCAACCGGGTAACGAAATCCATCGCAATCTCGTCCCACTTCTAGACCGGAATTTCCAACGGTTGAAGCTCCCCGTATGGCCTCTGGTGCTCTGATTTTACCTTCAAACACGTCAGACATCACTCGACGAAGTGAGCAATATCCTTCTTTAAGCCCGACCACCAGTAATCTTGCTTCAAATCTCGATACATCTTGTTGGTTCCCGGATGCACGGAGTAACGTGACTTATGCGCTTCTTCCAACACCTTCTTCCGTAGTTCTCCCACTTTTGGAATCCACACTCTATTCTCGAAGCACTTCACCCCGCGACTGTCGACGGTTAGCGAATTAATAATTCCAACTATTATCTCACTCTTCCAGTTTTCCTCTGACACAACTTCCTCCTGGTACTTCTTGACTTCTTCCAAGAAATTGGAAGTGACTTTTACTCGATAAGCCACCACTTTTGTTATTTCCCCACGCTCCTTACGACTTAGGGCATCCTCCACCACATTGGCCTTACCTGGATGGTATAGGATCTCACAGTCATAATCGCTAAACAACTCCATCCACCTACGATGTCTCATATTGAGTTCTTTCTGGTTGAATAGATGTTGAAGACTCTTGTGATCCGTATAAATCTGACATTTGATCCCGTACAGATAATGCCTCCAAATCTTCAAAGCGAAGACTACTGCTGCCAATTCTAAATCATTCGTCGGATAACTCTTCTCGTGGTTTTTCAACTGACGAGATGTGTACGCTATTACCTTGTCCTCTTTCATTAACACACACCCCAAACCCAACTTTGAAGCATCGCTGTAGATTACGAATCCTTCCATTCCATTGGGTAGGGACAAGATAGGTGCAGTACTCAAGCTCTCCTTCAATTTACTGAACGCTTCCTCCTGAGCCTCCGCCCACACAAACTTAACATTCTTCCTGGTTAGCGCCGTTAGTGGCATGGCTATCCTCGAGAAGTCCTGTATGAACTTTCGATAATAACCCGCCAATCCTAGAAAGCTTCTTACTTTTGATAGTGATTTATGTGCTTCCCACCCTTTAATAGCCTCAATCTTAGCCGGGTCGACCTTAATCCCATCTTCCGTCACCACGTATCCTAGAAACTGTACCTCTCTCAGCCAAAATTCGCATTTTGAGAACTTAGCGTACAACTTCTCGCGCTTAAGCAATTCTAATATTGCTCTCAAATGCTTCTCATGATCTTCCTTAGACCGTGAATAAATCAGTATGTCATCTATAAAGACTATGACATACTTGTCTAAGAGTGGGCTACACACTCTATTCATCAGGTCCATGAAAACTGCTGGTGCATTGGTCAGCCCAAATGGCAACACTAAAAACTCATAATGCCCGTACCTCGTACGAAAGGCAGTCTTAGGTATATCCTCCTCCCTCACCTTCAACTGATGATACCCTGATCGCATGTCTATCTTCGAAAAGTAGTTCGCTCCTTGAAGCTGGTCAAACAGGTCGTCAATTTTGGGAAGCGGGTACTTATTCTTGACAGTCACTTTGTTGAGCTCCCGGTAGTCTATGCATATTCTCATAGATCCATCCTTCTTCTTAACAAACAACACCGGCGCTCCCCACGGTGAGGTACTAGGACAAATAAACCCCTTGTCGAGTAGCTCCTGCAGTTGAGTCATCATCTCCTTCATTTCTACCGGTGCCAGCCGATAGGGTGCTCTTGCGATAGGTGATGCTCCAGGCATTAAGTCAATTCTAAACTCCATTTTCCGATCAGGAGGCAAAGTGGTTAAGTCTTCTGGAAACACTTCTGGATACTCACTTACCACCGGGACCGACTCTAATCCCCTCTTCTCTTTCTTAGCATCTACTACATATGCTAAGAACCCCACACACCCTTTCACTAGACACCGCTTAGCCTTGATCATTGAGATCAAGCACGACTTCCTATCCCTCCGATCCCCATACACTACTACCTCTTCCTTACCCGGTAGCGCTATTCGAATCAATTTCTTATTACATACTATATGAGTATCATTTGACGCCAACCAATCCATTCCCACAATGATATCAAATTCCCCCATACCATCGGGTATAGTCGAAGTAGGAATGACTGCCTATCGATGACAATACTACACCCTTCGTATACCTCCCTCACCCAGACTCGACTATCATCAGCTACCTCTACCTCAAACCCAATACTAAGCTCCATGGGTTTCACACACAGATTACGAACAAAATTCGGTGACACAAACAAACAGTTTGTGCCCGAATCAAACAGTACCTTTGCAAAAGTCGAGTCTATAAGGAATGTACCTGTCACCACATCCGGTATTTCTACCGCCTCCTCCGCCGTCATGTTAAACGCCCTCGATCTAGCTCGGGTAGGTTCCACCTTCCGCTCTACTCCTTTTCCTACAACATTCCCAATTGTTCCTTTTTTCAATTGCGGACAATCTGATTTAATATGACCCACCGCACCACACTGGTAGCAAGTCCTAGCTCCTTGACAATCTCGTGCCATATGCCCTGTTTTACCACACTTAAAACAACCTTCCCGATCTGCCAAACATTCCCCTTTGTGCATCATGTTACATTTGTCGCACGGCTTGTTCTCGACCCTGGTTACAACTCCCTGATCAGATCTAGTGCTTTTGAACTTCTTTGGATCACGCGTCGGTCCTTCCCACTTTCTTTTCTCACCGCCTTTCTCAGTCATTTGACGCGCCTTGTCCTTTTCAGTCATTTCGGCTGCGTTAACGACCGCCTGAAAAGTTGTAGGCTCTCGTGCTGCCGCCAGTTCTCGGATACTGCTTCTTAGACCGAATAAGTATCTGTCCACCCGACGTTCCTCGTTCGGCACATACACCTCAGCAAAACGAGCCTTTTCCAGAAATTTAGTTGTATACTCTCTCACAGTCATATCTCCTTGCTCCAAATTCAGGAACTCTTCCTCCAACTTCTTCACGACTGCCAAAATACATAACTACTTCTTGAATTTAGTTATGAAAGTTTCCCAATACATACCTCTAGCTGCTTTTGAACCCTTACCCCCCGTCTCAGCCTCCCACCAAAATACAACATCATCTCTCATCATAGATAGTGCAAACACAACTTTGTCTTCCTCCGCACACTTACAGGTGTCAAACGCCAGCTCCATGTTCCCGATCCACTTGATAACCACGACTGGATTTCACTCTCCCTTGAAGGTAGGAGGGCTACAAGTGGTAAACGCCTTGTAACTGCATCCCTTTCTGGTATCTACTTTAACTTCCATACCAGGTGTTGACTGTGAATGACTACCCACCACTGTTATTGGCAAGTTGGCCATCTCAGTTGTCTCCTTCTCCTCACTCTTCTCATGACTTGCTGCTGGCCTTCCAGTCTGATGAGCCAGCAAAGCTTGTAATGTCTCCTGCAATTTCCCCATCTCCGTGGCGAAAGTCTCTTGAGTGACGAACGCTTGAGTGCGCCCTCCCCCACGGTTTCTCACCGGCCTTCTTCCCCTTGCAGTAGCCGAACTTTCTTGAAGGGAAAGTTCTTGTTCATCCATGATCTCCATACTTCTGGCCTTTCGGGCAACTCGTACTGGTCTCTTTCCTGGAGCTCTCACTTCCGGTTCCTCCATTTGAGTGGCCGCCTTTCGGGTTGTCTTTCCCTTAGGTCGTCTACATCCTTTTCCTCGCGCAGCAGCTTGCCGAGGAGTAGCAACTGGTCCATCCTCAACATTTTCATTCACCGGTGCCGCCTCAGATATCGGCGCAGATCTGCTCCTAGTTATTCGCTCCGACATGACTACACCAACATACAAACTTCATTAAGATAAACCCAAAGCAATAAGGCAAGTTAAGCACGCACTTGTACCTGTAAATTTATAATTACACTGGGCAGATGTAATTTTAAAATTACCTTACATGCTAGTCCTCACTACCCTACCACTTGACTTCCTAAGGTCGTCCTATAGATCTTAGTTGTATCCTACCCTCCTAGTTTAAGTCTAGGCCCGTCCGGTCACATAGATCCCTTAAACTACGGCTCTGATACCAAATACAACAACCCAAAGACCTTAACAATAAGCAGTTTAATAACATAACAATCTCGCCAAAAATGGCCCAAAACAACAATTAGAATTGCAACAGAATACTAGGTTCGCATCAACACAACCTATTACAACTGAGATCAATAAAACTGCAATGCTAGTCGTTCGTTGGTTCGATGCCGCTATGCCTTCCAAAAAAAAACTGCAATGCTAATATGAGGTCTTCTATCCCGGAGCCCGATCAAGCTTTCTCCTTACCCTTGCACGAATTTCCTATCTCACGACGACCTGAAAAGGGTTTTTAGTTTTGAAAGAGCAAGGGTTAGAACAATGGTCTAGTGAGATCCCTCAAAACAAAATTTCAACTACACTTTACAAAAATATTAAAGTAAATCAATCCTTTCAGCTTTAAAATATAATCCACGTATAAAACTCACTTTCGACACACACTACCGTCACAAAAGTGACAGCGTGTCTGTCTCATACTGCCTTAGATGGGACACACCCCCCATATAGCATAAACGGGACACACCCCCCGGTATGAGTACAGGCGGGCCACACCCCCCGACTTTGGCCGCTCACAACAATGTATGCATAGAGAAACACACGTATAGAAATCTTGCGTAAATAAAGATACTTCTAAAAATAACTTTCTAATGTCTTAAACAGTTAAAACAACACAAGCATTTAATTAAAATTCAATGTGCATAAAACAACTTCATAAACTTGCTAGGTTTTAAGTTCAGAAAACTCACCTTTGGTCCTTGCTAAGAAAGCCCGCGATTAACGATCTTATACCCTACGATGATACCGACAAGAGGTAAGTATTCTACTAAATAGGTATAAAGATTCTTAACCAATTCCTAAGACTCTGACTAACCTGCCACCGGATACTGACCTTGACCCTCGGGTCACAGTGACCGAACCGGGTCCTCTTCTCACCCCGGTCCCCCACCTCCTGGGTCGACCAGGTTATCATTTTCACTCCGGTCCCCCACCTCCTAGGGTCGACCCGTGCCTCATCCCCACCCCGGTCCCCTACCTCCTGGGGTCGACCGGTGCCTAACTCTCCACCTCGGTCCCCCACCTCCTGGGGTCGACCGATGTCTAACTCTCCGCCGGGGGTCTCTCTTCGACCGGACTCCCCGGTCATCGGTCTCCCCGATCATCGACCTTCCCCGGTCCCCGGAAACCGTAAGCGAGAACTGGAGGTGATTAAGGGTTTTTACACACGAATCCGAACCTTGATTCAAACCCCCAGTCTAAGGAATCGCATCGATAAAATTAAGAATTCCACTTGGTAAATTACCCTAATCAAACCCAATCCAAGCAACCACCTAATCTAATAAATCAGATATGATTTCAAGAAGGAAAAAGGGTTTTCCACCCATCCCATCAATTCTAATTCCAACATCAGACTCCATTCCTTTGGGAAGGGTCTTAATCGTTCTACAACAACAAAAATAGAGGAGATGTCTAAGAAATCTTACCTTGGAAGAAACTAGAATGCCAAAGTCCCCAAGTCTCTCTCTTCTTCGATTGATTCCTCAGCTCTTTCTCTCTGCCTTCACCAGCCGCCAACAATCCAGAAAACATCAATGGGGAAATCCCTAGGCTGATACCCTTTTAAAGCCACTTTACACTTACCTCCCCCCCTTAACTTTAAACTTGCTCTCCTTTTTCCCGAAAATTTCGAAAAATTCTCATTTTAAACTCGGTTATTACATTGTGCATTTTGACAACTTATCATATGCAAGTTTTGTACAACTTATCATGCTTGATGGATCATCAAAGATGTCAGTTTGATTTATTGCATTTTGTTGGTTGTTTATTTGGACTTTAAATTACAATTTCATCAGACATGAAGAGTATTTGACTTCTTTAGATCTGAGCATAACAACATCCATGATCAATCCAAACAGGTCCACATAAATCGATGAAGGTACTCATACTGTTACATTTGATTCTAATCTTATGTGATTTTTATCTTCATTGGTTCTGTTCACTTTTGACACTTTGGAATAATTTTGGTAATAATATGTTAAGCACATTTGGAATTATATATTATATTGACCCAGGTGAGTCAACCGCTTCCAGGACCGTTTAAAATCAATATGAGATTCAATCTGGATCGTTTAAACTCATTTTATATTAACCTTATAACTACCCTACCCAACCTACTCCATTCACTCGGTTTCTCTCCCCCTCACTTGATTTCTCTCACACTATGCTCTCATGTAGTCATGTTGCAAGTTTCTCTCCCTCTTTTCTCCACTCAATTCTCGTTGTCAAGCTCCCACTCTCCGCTTCTCCTCTTTACTCTCACCATCTCTGGAATCGACCCTCTCAAATCGATCTCTTTTTTTGCCCATATTTAGGATTGACATCTTCTATTACCCATTTCCTCCAACCCAACCCAATTTGAATTAAAGGTATCTCCAACTCGGTGACCTGCGACGCGTTATTGTGCACTCTCGTGGGGATGAACGGTGATCTCATGAGCCAATACATTGTGTTTGTTGATGATAGTCATTTGGTTGCACCGGAATGCGGAAAGTTATACAACGTGCATAACCTGTTTGATTATGGATGGAATTGATTTCGTTACAGGGGAAGACTAATTCTTCGAAAAGAGGGTCCGCGAGTATCAGAAAGATTCTGTAATGTCGAATTTGAATGGAAAATGAGATGCCCACTTTTTCAAGATGGATGAAGATTTCTAAGGTTCTGTGATATGTAGATCTATCCACTTTGGGGTTTTCATCATTTGGGTTAGCAAAAAGTATTACCATTTTCTGTTTATGTTTGTTGAATTTTTTTTCTAATGATAGAAGAAAGTTTAAAAGCTCTCATTTTCTCTCTGTATTTCAAATGGGTATTTGTGAAAAGTTAAAAAAAATCTAGAAATTGTTCAAGTACGTGATGAAAAAAGTGGGGTTCTTTTTACTCTTTTCATGATGCAATATGAACCCGTCATGGCCCTAACTTGATGATTTACGGCGTCGTTCTGTCTACATAGTCACCCAATACAGTTTTGTGAAAAAGGGGGGTTGGGTGGAATTTTAGGATCATTAGAATGCTATCAAGTTGCTTTATTTTTTCGATCGATTATCTACTCTCACCTTTTAGCCTAGTATCAATTTCTAAACCCTAAAATATTATTATCAGTATTTTGCCCCATCTTGATTTCTCTCCCCCTCACTCCCCCAAGTTCTCTCTGACGTCCGGCTCCTCTCCTTAGTCTGTTCTTCTTAAAATACGAACCTCACCGGTGCATTCGCGATCTCTGCCGCCTCTCTAATGATTCTCCTCGATTGATTTCTTCTTCTCATAAGTAGGTTTTTAAACGGGTAAGAACAACTAATGACATGGGTTTAAAAACACTATTATCTGGATTTAAAATCACAATAAACTATAACATTTGCATCGAGAGGGACGAAGAATAAAACAAAACAAGATTGTTGTTTCAGGTTCTAGACTTTAGAATCGAAATGTTTGGTGCATCATGCGTGGGTATGTTACTAGTGTATCTTAAAGAAAATAAACATTACTTTCACGATATTAATTAGAAAACTACTATAAATAGTGAAGAACTATTATAAGAGATTGTTTTTAATCAATTAAACCATACAAATAAATACCATCCGATCAACCAAAAAGCAATACAAATATATAAATAATGCAATAAGTGACATGCTTATTAATTAAGTAATAGATTTTTCACCAATAGAATTTAAGTTCAATAGGTATTTTGTCAAAAAAATTCCCATTTGAGGGATTTGCATCCTTTCTCATTCAAGGTGTCCTTTATGTTCTATTTCACTCAAAAAACACATGAGGTTACAAATATTACATCAATAACATTTATAAGATATATTATTGAAGAATAAATATTGGTTGCAAAAGTTAATCGGCTGAGAAACTAAAAAAATAAGCAAGAGAATGTAGTTTAGGCAAAGCCTAGGTGAACCTTTTCCAAAAAAAGAAAAGCAACATAAAGATAATAGCTAACAACTTCTTAAGAGGTTGTTTGGCTTTCAAGGTATTGGTAGAGATGCATCAAGGTTTAATTGTGTTGATAGTCGTTAAGAATTGCTCTGTCTGTTGGGTTTTTTATTGGGGTTAGTTTGAATTGGTCTTTTGGTGTTGGATGATAGCGCAATGCATTCTACATTTAAGGATTTGTTGCTGAATGTGCTTTGGCTTCTTATATATTTTTTACCGCTCTTGGATTTTGGGCTCGTTAGAATTATTACCTTTGTGAAGAATGGGATCCCATTATTTCAATAATTGGTCATGTTGAGTCGGTGAAGTCTTCAAGAGTTAAAGATCACTTTTGGGCTCTATGAAGATTGATTTATGTTGTTTGGGTTTTCTTTGTTTGGGCGTTTAGGTGGGGTACAAAAGCATGTTCTTTTCTTGAATTTGTGGGAGTGTTATTAACAGAAAATCAGTGCATTTGTCATGTGAGATGTTAACAAAATAAAATATAGATATTAAAGTCTTAAGCATCATATAAGAAAATAGCATATTTGGATGATCGATTGATAATCGTTATCAATATCATTGATCTTAAAGATGATAACCCATGTGAGCGTTAAACAACCCTACATACATACCCGTTAATCACCGAGGCCAAATTTTTTGGAAAATTGATTCTACGTACCATTTAATTTTTTTGAATGGATAGATTACTATAAAAGAGTAAACGAAAGATCTGCAATGTTCAAAGAACACAAAATAACAAGTTGAAACCTAAATGATCGTACATTTTTATATTTTAGTTTGTGTATTGCATTTTCTATCGATTTATCTATTATGTTGAAACCAACAAAGATGATCAAGAATCATAGGGCATTATTTTACTTGTGAGGAATTCGATCACATGAGCATTGGGGTATGTTATTTAACAGGCCAAATCTGAGTTGAAAAAGATATGTGGTTGTCGATAATGTATCAAGGAAGTGTAAGATTAGTGAATGCCTAAAACATGAACTTGAAGAAACCTTCAATGCATATTAGTCAATTTTGAAACATCATATTTGTTATTAATTGTTATTCATATTCTTAATGATGTTTATTTTATCTTTGCGGCTTTAATGTTGTGGTTGGATTCTTCTTAAAATTTAAAGTATACATATAAACTTAAGTTAAATATGTGTTCTTCTCACTATAATATGCTAGAAATATGTTTCTCTTTGGAAAACAAATGTTCATTATCTTTTTTTTTCTTTGGAAACAATGGTGGAGGGTTTTTTTATAAAGAAAATGAATGGGATTTTGAGAAATTGAAAATATTCTTCGTACCGCATTCTCATAACGATCCTGGTTGTAGGCTTACTGTGGATGAGTATTATGACAGACAATCAAGCACATTCTCGATACCATATTCGAATCTCTTTACAAGGTTCATTCTTTTGACACTCATCGTTGCCGATTCTTTTATTCTGCAAATTGGAACAATTATAGTTGTCATCATGTTTGATTTAGTACCAACTATTCTTTGCCAACAACAAAAAATTCATCTCAATTTTTTTTATATCAAGAGTAGTCTCCACATGTCTTTTTTAGGCAAAACATGTCTTATTATCATATCAATATATTTTGCATCTTTTTTTATATACAAATGTATATGTAATCTATTTTGTTCACGGAATAATTTGGAATTTTAATGAATATTTGCATTATTGTTATGTTGTAGTTTAAAGACCGACCACCCAAATAACTGAATCTAGATTTAAGTCATATTGTGTGTCCGACCAAGAGACGAGTATAACGCTAGATTAAATAATTGAAATGTTAAAGATGGGTAAAGAAACATAGAATACAGTAAAGAAAAATAACTTTTGAAATGGTAATATCAAATAATTGAATCTAGATTAAAATCATGTCATGTACCCGACCAACGGACGGGTATAACACTAGTTATTTTTGTTTCCCACTTGAAACCAAACCAATTATTTTATTTTTGCATATGAAACAATAACATATTTTGTTGTCTTTGTTTCATACCGGTGTGTTTCACTTACGAAACAATATATTAATTTTTTTATAAAATTCATAGTAACATCCCAGGCTAACCGTACCAGATATTGTCCGCTTTGTCCACACACCCGAACTCACGGTTTTAAAACGTGTCTGATAGAGGAGGTATCAAGTCCCTTTATAAGGTAACATTTGTTCCCCTCCCCAACCAATGTGGGATCTTACAATCCACCCCCCCCCCCCTTGGGAGCCCAGCATCCTCACTGGCACACTAGTCCGGCTCCCGGCTCTGATACCATCTGTAACATCCCAGGCTAACCATACCAGATATTGTCCGCTTTGTCCACACACCCGAACTCACGCTTTTAAAACGCGTCTGATAGAGGAGGTATCAAGTCACTTTATAAGGTAACATTTGTTCCCCTCCCCAACCAATGTGAGATCTTACAATAATATCTTTTCTTTTAAATTTATTTACTTTTTAATTTTAATTAATTCATAATTTTTTTTATCAAATTTTATATAATTTTTTTTCTAGATACATTTTTTATAAGAAAAATCACAGTTTTCATCAAAAATCACCATTTTAATCAAACTAATCAATTCATTATCTTTTATATCATTTTTTGTAACACTCGTAAATCTCTACCCGTGAAGTTAACCCTTTGAGAAATTCTTGTTTCTTATCGTAGAATTTCATCCCCTATATCTTACCTATTAAGCCTTATCGCGTCATGAGTGGTCTGTGCGGAAAATGGGAAGAAACGAGCTTCGGTACACTCTAGGCGATAGTGCCCTGGAGAGAGTGCCCTGGGCACAATCGCCAGCAGGGTGTGCCCGCGGTACGTTTTGGGTGATAGTGCCCTGGCGATAGTGCCCTGGTGATAGTGCCCTGGCACAATCGCCGGGCACAATCACGGTCGGCCCAGGGCCTTTTAGAGTCGCGATTCTCAACCATTTCCCTCATTATCACTTCCTAATTCCTTCCCTTTTTCTCTCCCAAACCCCAAAACCGAACCCTAACCTATTTTGGGGGGTTTTCCTCCTCAAACCACATGATTACTCACCATCTAGCTACTTGGGATCTTGAATCACAAAACCTCCATCTTCATCTTCCTCATCAAGTTCAACGGTTGGGAGCTCGGGTTGAAGTGTTGGATTGGGTGTTCTCGGAAAGTCTCATCATCTTAAGTGGTAAGCTTTCTTGAAATAATGTTATAAATGCTCCATTGGTGGTTCCTTTGTGTTTGATACCTCAAATCTTGGAGTTGGTGATTTTAGAGAAATTAGGGTTTTGATCTTGTTTGGTATCTTGGTAGTTAATGTTTGGAGAATGTTTCCTTATGGTTGATTATGGATATTTACTGTTGGAATGTATGGATCTAGGTTTTGGAAGTTTCCGACTTGAGGATTCAAGTGGCCTTCAAAAGAGCTCGTTGGGTGAAACCTAGATTTAGCCTAAATCTAGCGAGGTGAGTTCAAGTTGATTTGTGAAAACGGTGTACATGCCAAAATGTGTATTTTAAAGTGTTTTACATGAAATGGTTAACTGCTGAGTATTTAGAAGTAAAATATGTTTTACTTAGTTATTTGTCAAAGTGTGAGTATTTTGATAAGTTTTCTTACTTAGTAAACTTGGGTTGTGTTAACCTCTTAAAATGCTTCTATTGGGTTTTGAACGTTTCCAACAACTAAGTAACATGAATTACGTATTCTTGGTGATTTTGTACAAGTAAGGTCTATTTTATTAGTTGTACGTCTTTGACGATTTTGTACAAGTAAAGTCTAATTCATGCTATATGCATTTGGTGTATTTACATTCATAAACACTTTGGAAATCTTGAGTCCCATCTCGTATGGAGTTTTGGGTAAATCTAGTCTTTGAAGTACGTGTCTTCATAAACGTTATTTAAAGACATTTCACTATTTTGAAGACCGGTAATTATTGGTCAAACGGATTTTGAGCTCTTTAGTTCGGTATTGGCTTAAACGAGTCATGTGGACATTTGTCCGAATGTTTTAACCGTCGTGGGTTTTGGATATGATGACACTTAATTTGTGTCATTGGTGAATTACATGTTTTGGGAGCTTTGGTCTTTCAATTGGAGTCATGTAACGTTAGACAGTGTGTAATGGATCCATAGGCACGTGAGTCAGTATGTCTTGGATGGTCAATTGAGTATTGCAGGGTTGAACTTTGGTACCTATGTTTTATGACCGAAAACTTTACAAGTGATCGCTAGGAGGGTTGAGTCGGCTAGTGCTACCGGAATAGTAGGCGCTGGACCTCCGCCGCTTGAAGTAATGTCTGGGAGGTTGTCTTTAAGTGTGTCGGGCTTTCGGGATGGAGTTCTTCGGAATGATCCATCAAGGTTAACTGACTTGGGGTGACACTTGTAAAGAAGTCGTAGGGACACCGGGCTGGGATGTCGGCAGGTGTCATGCGATTAACGTTGTTTGGGTGGTATACTTTTGTGTTCCCTCCACCCTCAACGGATACGGGTTTCCCCCGTTGTTGGCTATCAGTATGTTAAATATAAGAACGTCTTATTTTATTGTCATTGGTTCCTTTCGGTCGCGTGAGTATTGGACCAAGTGTCCATGTTTTCGGACGTACGATATATGTGGTTTTGATAACGATTCATGGGGAGAGCATTCTGTCCCGCCCGTGTTTTGGGTACTTTGGGTTATAAATGGTTATTCATGTTTTTACCAAATAAGTGTCGAACTATGATCCCGTTTGGGTGAGTTATGCGTTGCGCGTTATATAAGAAATGTGTGTTTTGGGAGCTTTGCCTTTAAAAGTTCATATTATGGGAAAATATGTCGTTTCCATTTTTTTAAGTGTAATATTTCGAAGGACCTTGCTTTAAATTGAATTCTTTTCTTTTAAAGATATATACTTATGTTAAAACTCTTGAGCTCACTAGGCGTTAAGTCTAACCTTTTTATTTGTCGGCATGTGCATCAGGTTTGAAGGTTGAGAGTTGGTTCTAGCAATCCTGTGAAGAGTAAAGCCTTAGCTAGATCCGAAAGTAAGTATTCGGTGAAGTCTTCGGCATTATGGAGATAGTGACTATGCATGGGTATTAGTAGCACCCATCCCTTATAGTCTGTATATATATAAGATGGTATACATGTATTGTAGCTAAATCTGAATTCGTGGTTGTATATGATTCATTTATTGATGTATTTAGAAAATTTTAAATAAGTTGCTATTTCCAGATTTTGAGGGTGTTACAAGTTGGTATCAGAGCTTAAGTTTGAGAGATTTAGGTATTGATTTTGGATGCCTAGACTCAAGCTAGCGTTCTTATAAGCGATTGAGAGTGAAGTTGCACCTTAGGCGCCTTAAGATAAGACATCTTAGAGTTGATCGAGTCGCTAGAAACGGGAAACTTGTCGAGGGTCGCAAGGATGATCATGTATGGTACGTTCATAATGGCACCTGGCCAGTGTCATGGTGAACCTACGTATTACGTGTGTATACTTGAACTACCTTGGTATGATGACCGTTGGGGTAGTGAGAAGGTTTCTAAGCGAGTAATCTAAGGAAATGTTGATGTCTATGGCAATGTCACGTTGAAGTGATAGTTAAATGCGTTGAATGCATTAAGTTAATCATCTTGAGTAAGAATAATTGGCGGGAGTAGGACCTTAAGCTTATGGAATTGACATTGTGCGAGGAGAGATTATAAGGTGAACCGAGGAAATATTCGAGTATTGCTTTAAGATGTTGAGCATTCGGATGACAATACCATAAAACTGAGGAGCGTGATTTCGGGATGCCAGTGCCGACCAATTTTATGCATGAAATTTATTCCTAACAATAAATTGCATTGATTATTTCTCATATTTCCTGAAACATAAAGTGAGTTATATTATGGAATGTTTGAAAAATATTTGCCACGTGCCAGATTTTAGACCGTGAGTTTAAACATGCATGGAGTTGTTTTATTGCACGTGGTTACAACCTGTCATCAAAAATCTCTTCATCCCCGTTTCAAATCTAACATCATTTTCGGATATTATAAGATCCTTGTTTTAATGTCAATTGGGATAGTGGGCAAGTAACTGTGGAATTTTTAGCTTTGACATCGGATCTCCTCCACGTATGTCCAGGTTTAAAGGAAGAGTTGTCCCACTGTTCTTGAGTCGGAATTTTCTGGAAAAAATTTAGTTTGCATGTGTCGTGTTTGATTTTTCGGGGTGTGGTTTCGCAACCTTTTTAGGTTCGTGATTGTATTTTGAGATGCGTGGGTTTTAATTTTTATTGCGTGTAAATTTATGAACTTGTTGGGCGTCGTGACCTGTTAAAAAATTTTGTTGAAAATGGTCGCTTTATCTTACGACATTTTGCGTCGCGTAAATAAATTATGGGAGCATGTACATGTGCATTGGCGTGCGTTAATTGACGAGTTTTGTTAATGGATGTCATCTCACATGTCGTTTTGGGAAAGTTTCATTATTGTGAGAGTTGTATCTGGGCTATATACGGAAGTCAATCGTTATGTACTATTTGCATTTGGGTTAAACCATATTGTTGGTGTGATAAGCATATAAAGGATTTATGTTATTTCAGTTATCGATTTTACTGTTAGAAATTTTCCGCATGCATTAAACGAGTTAGCGGTATCCGAGTCGTTGTAATTATTATTTTCGTCAAGTGTGTTTTATCTTTGCGGCTCGGCGTTTTAAACTCGATTTGAAATTTATTTACGTTCCCATCGTTTACCGAGTTTTGGGTAAATAAACTAATGCATATGAAACTTGTTGAGAATTTTATGCCACAACATTTTTGGTTAAAGAGGAAAACTTTAAAGTTAAAATTGTGAAGTTCTCTTTTGGGATTGTATAAATATTTATCGCACATGTTGGGATGCAGGAATTTATGTTCATGTTTATAGTGTGAATTTTGCTACACACCTTTTGTTACTGTTTTATTTACGTAAATATTGATCAAAAGAATTTTGTAAATGGTTTTACATGTGTAGCGCCGGTAATTAATTTTCAACCTCGAGTGATCGGTGGTGGGTTCTACTGCACGACCAATTATTGTTATAAAGCTTACGTATTTAAAGGTTTTATGAAGGTTCAAATTGGTCTGTTAGTTGAAAACCTTGAACTCATTAGGCATATAGATTTAAACCCGGTAGTGAAAGAAGTTGTAATTAGGATTAATGGAATCCTTGGGATTTGAAGCGTCGGATGATCCGACTTGTGGTCCGTTTTGAATTATGGGTTTCAGATTTGAATTTGTACGTACATGTATAATGGAAATAGTAGACTTGAGCTTCTCTAGGTAATTAAGGAGTGATTTTATACTTCGGTAACCATGCGGGATAAGGTCTTATGCGATTATTTGCGCTTAAATGGAGTTCGATTTGGTGGGTTGCTCGTCGGTGTGACATCATGATATAGGACGATGGTGTATCGTCTTGGTAGGTTCCGCGATCAAAGGAAGTTCTTATGGCCCGTTTGTTAAAATGTAATAAATGGAATTTTTAGCACTCTATTTGGTGTCATCCTTTATGCGACCATCCGTCTGGATTGAAATTTTGGGTGGGATGCCCACGTTTTCGAGGTCACCGTTTAGTCCTAGGTGTCGACTTGTGTCCTTGAAGTCAAAAGATCTTGGGATATTCGGAAATATCCCAGTTGGATCATGGGAAATAATGACCTGTCGGTAATGGAAAATTGAAGAAGGTTAGACGTTGTTAAGTAAGTACCGATGTGTATAAGTTTTTACATGGTTATAAAGATTGTATTAAAGGATTATTGTGAAGTTGGGGTTGGAACGGAGTTGAGTGTTAACCGAATCCGGGTTAACCAGTTGCCTGAAGGACACATTGGTGTGCCTTAGGAGGTCAACTTTATCAGCATTAGGAATGGATCAGTTGAAATCTGAGGATTTTGAAAGTTTAGTTATGATCTTTGATATTGGGTTCAGAACCGTGATGATCCGAAGGAATTTTGTTTGGTGAAATGTTGAGGTCACAAACTACCCTAGAGGTAGTGATTGGCATTCTAAGGTTGGGTGACGACCGTAATCTTGTGGGTAAAGGTTACTTTGGTGGGTTAAGAGTTCGCTCGGTCATGAGGGTAATGTGCCCCTGAGGGGCGGTTGGTGTGTATCAGTGCAAGGGGCATCATAGTGGTGCTGGAATAGAGGATTAGAGGAAATCCTTCTGCGGGCAAGGTTTCATGGGAATCTAGATTTCGAGGACGAAATCATTCTAAGGTTGGAGGATTGTAACACTTGTAAATCTCTACCCGTGAAGTTAACCCTTTGAGAAATTCTTGTTTCTTATCGTAGAATTTCATCCCCTATATCTTACCTATTAAGCCTTATCGCGTCATGAGTGGTCTGTGCGGAAAATGGGAAGAAACGAGCTTCGGTACACTCTGGGCGATAGTGCCCTGGCGAGAGTGCCCTGGGCACAATCGCCGGGCACAATCGCCGGGCACAATCGTCGGGCACAATCGCCAGCGGGGGTGTGCCCGCGGTACGTTTTGGGCGATAGTGCCCTGGCATAATCGCCGGGCACAATCGCGGTCGGCCCAGGGCCTTTTAGAGTCGCGATTCTCAACCATTTCCCTCATTATCACTTCCTAATTCCTTCCCTTTTTCTTTCCCAAACCCCAAAACCGAACCCTAACCTATTTTGGGGGTTTTTCCTCCTCAAACCACATGATTACTCAATTGGAAGAGTCTTAATAGAAGGGTCTAAAATGGAAAATGGGGAAAAGAGAGTTTTAACCCTAGAGGTATCCGAATTGGGTGTTTGTTGGCGGTTGGCCAGTTTTGGGATAGGGAAGGAAGTCTAAAGGCAATTCGATCGAGAGAGAGCAAGATAAGCTGGAAATTGGTGTTCTTCAAGTTTATAAGGTAAATTCTAAATCTATTCTTCGTATTAGTAAGAGTTAGCACTTTGTTTTCAAGTTTTAGTGAGGTTTGTATCCATGGTTGGGTCTCTGAAGGTTGAGTCCCTAGGCCGAGATGTTGAGAGACGAATCTGGAAAACTTTTGTCCATTGAAATTTTGTTGAAATTGGATGCTCGCATTTGTTTAGTGATCAGATGGTTGAGTAGTTGGTTAATTCTGGAATCGAAATGGTCCTATCGAGCCTGCGTATTTGACCCTTCGTAATATGGTTTTGTCGGATAAGACGCCGGTCAGGAGGTGGTCCGGTCCTCGAATCGGACACCGATCGATTCCCAAAGACCCCGGTCGACTCCTAGCATCGGTCGATTTCGGCTCCGGTCAGGGGGGGGTCGTCACCCCGGTCGTTCCACTTCGGTCGCCTTTGGGTCATGGAAGCACCCGGGTCGGCCTTGGCCCCGGGCATAAGGCACATCGGTCGGCCCTGTGTGGCCCCGGTCCGTGATTTAGTCAAGTGGGCCGAAGCCCAGTTCCTATTTTTAAGGCAATTAAAATGTAAGCTAGTTTAATTAGATTTAGTTATTTTTGGCTGGGCTTCTCGTGATGGTTTGGCCCATTGCAGTTCATTTAAGAATTTGTGAACCTTGTCTCAATAGGTAATTTTGTCGGCGTATAGAGATTAGATGTCGTTTGGATATTGGGTTAAGGTCAATATAAATAGATCGAATTGAGAGTTCATCGGTCAATGTTTCCTTTATAGGTTTTGGACCGAATTATAGGAGTAGACGCGAGATTCGAGCTAAGGACGCCATGTGAGTTTTTCTGAACTAATTCTTTTGGTAACGAAAGCATGTAAAGTTTAATTTTTAAACTGTGATTTATTAATGATGGCATGATTTATGAATTGTTCAACTGTGTTTCAAGTTGTTGAATTCTTTAAATGTATGCATACATTCTATATGGAGATTTTGACCTATGTTGGGGAGTGTGTCCTGCCTACTCGTGTCGGGGAGTGTGGCCCATTTATGCCGTTGGGGGCGTGTCCCAACATTAAGGCAGCGCGAGTTAGACACATCGTCTTTGACGGTCGTGTGGTCAGTAGCGTGTTTATTCTCGTGGATTTATTAAATGTTGAATTTAATTTTGGAAAGCTATTTTGTTGCTTAATTGTTTGAGGGGACTCACTAGACCTTCGGTCTAACCCTCGCTATTTCAAAACTAAAAATCTTTTCAGGCAAGCGTGTATTAGAGAAAGCGGATAAGGGCAAAGGGATGATGTTGCGGGAAAAATTAGAAGACTGTCATCTTAGATATTTTCTCTTATTATCTCAATTGTGTAGGTTGACTTTGTGAACCTTGTATTGTAAATTGTAAGCTTGGGTCCGCGTTGGCATGATTTTTTTTATTTTATTGTTGAGATTTTAGTTGCTATCTAGTTGCTTAGGGTTGGGTTGTTTCAATTGGTATCAGAGCCATAGTTTAAGGGATTTAGGTGACCGGATGGGCCTAAACTTAAAGTGTGGAGTAGAGGGACACAACTGAGATTTAGGAAGTCTTTAAAGAAGACCTTGTTTATCGTGAGGCGTGATAACAATAGTGAGTATTCTCATGAAGGGTAAATTCAGAATCGCATCTGGACAATGCCATTATGAATTTACAAGTGCATGGGCATACTCAATCACTATTGTTGAGTGTGGTTCAGGGTAGAGAGTTCTATCTAGAGATTGATAGTTTTAGTCTAGCGTGTGGTGGAAGTTCGTTGTTAGTAGTAAGGTTAATACCGTTTAGGATGCATATCGTGCGGATGTAGATATTTCGTTGAGAAAGGACCTCATGAGTCCATAAGGAGGAGAATTGTTAGGACTGAAAGTCCTATGTGTTGAAAGTGGAATAAAGTATTTATAAGGGTGCATAATGTAATTCATTAATAGTTGATTAGTTAGATGGGCCCAAGCCCATAAGCCCATTAGGCCTGCGCGCCTAAGTATTTAAAGTTATTATTTAGTTCATTTGTTAGGTTAGAAAGTTAGAGGTCTCATTATTTATAAACAACTAGTTTATAGGTTTACTCTCTCTGATCAGAAATCCTTTCTGTAAACCTGTAACCCTTTGATCTCATATCAATCATATGACTAGTTGTTGTGATTCATATCCTGTTCATCTTTGATATTAACTTGCTGCTGATTGCACTGTACTGGGATCTACAAGAATGATATTAGGAGGTGGATTTTTGCTCCAAGGGAGTCTTCGGTCTGGTAGAGTGGTATGTTGATTAGTGAGAAGCAGGAGAGTGTTAATCCAAGAATCGAAAGATAGAAATGAGACTTCTAAAGCTGTAGTTAATTGAAGGGTGGTTGAGAGACAATATCAGTGTTGACTGATAATATGTAGTGAGGAACAGATGGTAATGAGTTACCGCTTGATTTGTGAATCAATAGTCATGGTGGTGACTAGTTGCTGGACTTCCAAGGTTGTTAGAAGGCGGTGGTGCCGGAGGCTGTGGCACAGTAGAGGACTCCGACTGGTTGGTCGAAAGCAAAGAGTCTGGGCTAAATTATAGTGAATGTAAATAGTTGACCTTGTTAGAGTGAATAGCCTTCAATGTCATCGAGTCCCATGCATTGAGTGTTAAACAAATTGTTGGAGTTCTTCATATCATTCATATCAGACGTTTTGGCGAGTGTGTGTCTTACGAAGTAGTTGTTTTGAAAACGTGTCGACGCACGTGGATATGTGTTTGAATTGAAAAGTCAAGTTTTTGACTCTGAGTGATAAATTTCGATTTTTGGTATATATCTCTTTATAAATGAGTCGATCTTTGGTTATAAAAATCAAAACAACATTTGATCGCATGAATTTATAAGTGAGTTTGGTATAAACATCTGTTGTCATACCAACAAGGGTGAGAGTCGTTGGCACGCTCAGTGTAAGCAATTTTGTAGTATTTTATAAATTGTGTGTGTAGAGTTCATCGGAAATATTTTCAAAAGTGCCAACCCCAATATTGGGGTATGGTGAAGAGAAATTGTTGTGGAGTTGAGGTAAAACGATTCTTGAAATCGTTGTGCATGGCTAAGTCAGTGTTGTGTCGTGTACACGTAAGTTTGCTTTTTGATGTAGGTATCTTCTAAATTTTCAAACGCATCAAGAGTTTAAATATGTGTGTGTCATGCATGAAGGCTATGAACTCTCTAGGTCAAGGGGAAGGGTTGCAATTAAGAATGATGAAAGTTTTGAGAGTGGAAGTGTGCCGCTCGATCAGAGGGTGGTAAATACTTGATATTGGTATTCTTCTAAGAAAGGGTGGTGAATAGCGGAGGTGGTTAATGGAAGTATTGACTTATGACATTAAGGATGATGGTACTATAGTGGCATATCGTTGGTTCCATGACTTGAGACGTGGATGTCGGCAAATGGTTGTGTCGGGAGCGGAATTTGAAGTTGTAAAGATATTTTTGCAGTTAACTACCACAGTGGAAGAGGTAGGTTTCATTGGGGATCCTTGTTGGTTGGAGACATAGTGAAAGTATCTCGGCGCCGACGGTTGCTGAGGAAGTCAGAAACCATTTTCGTGGTGAATGGCGGAACGCTGAAAATGAAGAAGTAGTTATGGTTAGTTTTGAGGAGTTTCGTGGGGAAACGAAGAGTTATTCAAAAGAAGTGTGTACCTAATGCGGTGTTTGACAACATGGTGTGGATCTTACAAAATGGAAGATCTTTAGTTCGGTCAGTGGTTCTTTACCGATGAGGTTTTGATGGCTACGTGGGAGCGAAGTTTATATATAACACAACTGGGAGGGATTGTGCATTGAGCATTTAAGTCTTCGAGGTAGTATACTTAATCTTAGGCTACTGGAGTTTGATTTCAGCAGGTCGCGATGAGCCAACAAGGAGCGTTGGGTGGTTTTGAAGATCATAGTTTTGTGATTTATTCACGTTCGAGAAAGACAAGATCGTGAAATGCCTTGAAATCTGATCTTTAATATTATGATCAGTGAGAAAATGACGGTAATGGTATGCGGGACAAGTGGTCGTGGAGAGTTGTAGTTGTTCTGGTTGAGGTAGTAGAGTGGTGGTTGCAACCATGAGTTGGTGCTGCCTTTATGGCATATCTGGGAGTGTAAATCATTAAAGTGGTAAGGAGTTTCCGGGAGGATGTGTAGAAGACTGGTGTCATTGTTATCGGATGAGCGTCTTTGTCTGAAGATCTATGGGGAATGATTTGTAAGTAGTGTGTATGTGTTTGGGATGTGTGAATGTGTGATTATTGGAGTATTGTTGAGTTAAGAATAATTTACAAATGATGGTTGGTGGCTATCAAAAAGAGGAACTGTGTGTTCTGGTTTTCGGCAAGTTTTAGGCGGAACTATTTTATATCCCTATGATGATTGTTGGAAAGTGTCGAACTGCTTATTTCAAGGGGATTATGTGGTAGATCGGAAAACCGTGGGCATGTTGAAGTATTCTTTAGAGTGAAAGGATTCTAGCAGTTGGGTAATCCTGTTTGGAGAGCAAGAATTGTGTGGCGCTTTCGAGTAGTGGGTAATGCTTTGGAAGATTTGGGTTGACTATCTCGCGTAAGAATTGTGGATAGTTGATCGATCAAGTAAATAATGTAAGTGTGATTCGACACATTTGGGAATCATCGAGGAATAGAGTAAGTGATGTTGGGTGAGCAGTGTTTCTTGCAACGAGAAGGGAGTGAAGATATCAAGTCGGAAAGATGGGAAATCTGAGATAAGAAGTTTTTCAAGTGGCACAAAATGTGGAGATATGTTTTCAGATTCTGTTGTTAGCAAGTTATAATCTCTATAGTGAGTATGAGAAAGAGAATATGGTGTTCGATACGAGGTGAGTGTTGATTAATGAAAATCGTTCAGCTAGTCAAAAGTTCACACCACTAATCAGTGAGTCGGCTGTTAGAAGTGGGTTTGAAGTCTTCAAGAAGGAAGGTAGTGATGTCGGATTCAGTGCTCGGAGCAAAAGACCATAGTGTCAGTTTTGGTAATGCGGGAAAAGGGATTCCAAGGGAGTCAATTATTTAGTGTTAAACTATTTGGAATGGTTTGAATGATCTTGATCATTCTGTGTTAAGAGGGTGAAGCTACATTTTATTTCGCACTTGGTCAGGTGACTGTGGATTCAATGAGAAGTGGAGGTAGGTGTCGCATTATTTGACCAGTTGGAACTACGAGGGTTTTGAATTGTGGAAGTTTCTGGCAATATGTAGGAAATTGTAATGATGACGTTGGGATGATGTGTATTTAGCGTGTAATATTTGGTTAATGTCGAGGAGTTGAGATTAATGTGGTTCGAAAAAGAAGGTGTTTCTGCATTGGACTTATGCCGTACTATGAGGGGTTGCTTGCAATGGCAAGTTGCATGATGAATAAACTCGTGACTGTGAGATGTCGGTGATGTCTACAGTTGATGATGTGTTATGTTGGTGAGTGGAGTGTTTATGTAATCAATGATGCATGTTGTCGTGGTGCTGACCCTGGTAAAATTCTATCGGTCAAGGAAGTGTGGTAATCGAGGGGTAAATACTAGATCAAAATGGCTTGGATAATCGAATGGTACTATTTTGGTTGGATGGAGATTATGAGTCAGCAGTCCCAAGCGGTGGCAAACGTAAAGTTACCAGTCTCGTTTGGGAAGGGTGTGACCGATTCAGAAGGAAATGGAAGTTAAAACTTATATTTGATGGGTCGTTGCTATTGTCGAGCGAGTTGGGAGAGGTAGCCTACGATCTAAATCCACCGAGGATCTGAGTGGGAATCATCCCTTATTCTATGTGTTTTATCTGAAGAGGTGTTTTGTGAAAGCAGATGTGGTGGTGCCTTGGGCGATATTCGAGCAGATGAGAAACTATGTTATGTTAAGGAACCTGTAACCATTCTAGATCATAAAGTGAAGAAATTGAGGAGAAAATAAATCCAATTGGTAAAAGTCAGTGGCAATTCCACAAGGGACAAGAAGCGACTTGGGAGTTAGAGTCGGTTATGAGGAACCAATATCCCAGTTTATTCGACGAAGGAATTCTGGGGACGGAATTCTTTGGAGGGGGGGGGATATTGTAATAATCGGGTTAAAGGTAAAGGAATTCAAAGTTCGGGTGAGTAATTGGAAGAGTCTTAATAGAAGGGTCTAAAATGGAAAATGGGGAAAAGAGAGTTTTAACCCTTGAGGTATCAGAATTGGGTGTTTGTTGGCGGTTGGCCAGTTTTGGGATAGGGAAGGAAGTCTGAAGGCAATTCGATCGAGAGAGAGCAAGAGAAGCTGAAAATTGGTGTTCTTCAAGTTTATAAGGTAAATTCTAAATCTATTCTTCGTATTAGTAAGAGTTAGCACTTTGTTTTCAAGTTTTAGTGAGGTTTGTATCCATGGTTGGGTCTCTGAAGGTTGAGTCCCTGTGCCGAGATGTTGAGAGACGAATCTGGAAAACTTATGTCCATTGAAATTTTGTTGAAATTGGATTCTCGCATTTGTTTAGTGATCAGATGGTTGAGTAGTTGGTTAATTCTGGAATCGAAATGGTCCTATCGAGCCTGCGTATTTGACCCTTCGTAATATGGTTTCGTCGGATAAGACACCGGTCAGGAGGTGGTCCGGTCCCCGAATCGGACACCGATCGATTCCCAAAGACCCCGGTTGACTCCTAGCATCGGTCGATTTCGGCTCCGGTCAGGGGGGGTCGTCACCCCGGTCGTTCCACTTCGGTCGCCTTTGGGTCATGGAAGCACCCGGGTCGGCCTTGGCCCCGGGCATGAGGCACACCGGTCGGCCCTGTGTGGCCCCGGTCCGTGATTTAGTCAAGTGGGCCGAAGCCCAGTTCCTATTTTTAAGGCAATTAAAATGTAAGCTAGTTTAATTAGATTTAGTTATTTTTGGCTGGGCTTCTCGTGATGGTTTTGGCGCATTGCAGTTCATTTAAGAATTTGTGAACCTTGTCTCAATAGGTAATTTTGTCGGCGTATAGAGATTAGATGTCGTTTGGATATTGGGTTAAGGTCAATATAAATAGATCGAATTGAGAGTTCATCGGTCAATGTTTCCTTTATAGGTTTTGGACCGAATTATAGGAGTAGACGCGAGATTCGAGCTAAGGACGCCATGTGAGTTTTTCTGAACTAATTCTTTTGGTAACGAAAGCATGTAAAGTTTAATTTTTAAACTGTGATTTATTTATGATGGCAAGATTTATGAATTGTTCAAGTGTGTTTCAAGTTGTTGAATTCTTTAAATGTATGCATACATTCTATGTGGAGATTTTAACCTAAGTCGGGGAGTGTGGCCCGCCTACTCGTGCCGGGGAGTGTGGCCCGTTTATGCCATTGGGGGTGTAACAACCTGAACCTTTATAAATACATCAAAATAACAATTCCTGTCTAAAAACAGCCCAGGCTTATATTTCAGAGTATAAGGTTTACAACTAACACCTATTACACAACTGAGTCAAAAAGGAACTATTACAAGGAGTCTTCTAGCTCCTGGATATAGCTCATATCTTCTCCTTACCCTTATCAGAACCTGCTACCTTTCGATAACCTGAAACAGGATTATAAGTTTGAAAGAGCGAGAGTTAGACCAATGGTCTAGTGAGTCCCCTCCAATCACTACTGCAACAGTTCAAATATTATTTAAAACATTTAAACAAAGCTTTATATCTCAAAAACGGAACTCGCGCTTTTAATCAAACTTTAAACATACTTTACGCTTCGCAAGCGTAACTCAATCTATTGGCCATCACTGACCACTCTTTACGCTTCGCAAGCGTACCTTAAGCTACTGACCAACACTGTCGTCAAAGACGGTATGTCTGTCTCGTACTGCCTTATTTTAGGGACACACCCTAATGGCATAAACGGGCCACACTCCCCGGTACGAGCAGACGTGTCACACTTCCCGACTTAGGTCAGACTTCTGACTCAAATGTATGCATACACCTAGTCTTTACTATATATAAAACAAGTTTATATAAACATAGCATAAACATGTCAAACTGATTAAATCAACCTTCTTCAATAAATCTTCATAACTTTCAATACTATAAACGTGCAGTTTATAAAACTCACATTTATCAAATAACTGTCAAAATCATAAAAGACTTAGTTTGAAAGACTCCCCTCAGATCCTTTTTCTCAAAGTCTGCTTCCTAACGATTCACTACCTACGACAACATCAATAACTCAGTAAGCCAAAACACAAATATCTCTCTCTCCCTCTCTATAACACAGTGATCACACCGGTCGATCCACACCGATAGACCCGCACCAGTCCACACCGGTAGACCCGCACCGGTCTACAAGGGTCCGGTCGATACCGATCGTTCATCATACCGGTAGACCCGTACCGGTCTACAAGGGTCCGGTCGTCAACATACCGGTAGACCCGTACCGATCTACAAGAACATACCGGTCGACGTTCATACAGAGTCCACGACTCAAAACCCAGAAAACCTCAGATCATTAAATCGATCATATATGCGGTTAAAATCTTGAATAACAAGGCTATTTAGTGACTATAACATGCAGATAGAAGTATTAAGCTATAATCATACCTCTATTTGACAAAAACGGATCGATCCTTTGAAAACCTAGCTTTTCTTTCTTCTGTTTCGCTCTGTACTCTTTTCTTAAGTCGGTCTCAAACTTTTATTAGACTTTAATTTGTGATATGAAAATCACTTTTAAGGGTTTAGGTTATTTATATAACCAAAATTTCAAATAACCCCCTGAACTTTGGACCTCGCTTAACTTTTCACCCAACTTCCAAAATTAATAAAAATTTTGGATCCGGATATTACAATCTTCCTCCCTTAAGAGAATTCCGTCCCCGGAATTCCATCGCTAAACAAATGGGGATACTGAGATCTCATGTCCGCCTCTACTTCCCATGTTGACTCTTGTCCTTTGTGAAATTTCCACTGGACTTTCACTAATCGAATCTCCTTGTTTCTCAACTTCTTTACTTTGAGGTCCGAAATTTCTACGGGCTCCTCAATATAACTTAATTTTTCATCTACCCGAATGTCTTCTAAGGGAACTACTACATCTGCTTCTGCCAAACACTTTTTCAAGTTTGACACATGAAATATGGGATGAATCCCACGCAAACTTTCTGGTAAATCAAGTTCGTAGGCCACTTCACCAACACGTCCCGTGATGATAAATGGTCCAACAAACCTTGGTCTCAATTTTCCTTTCTTTCCGAATCGGACTACCCCATTCCAGGGCGAGACTTTCAACATTACTTTGTCTCCTACTTGAAACTCTATCGGTTTCCTCCTCTTATCTGCATACATTTTCTGACGATCTTGAGCAATCTTTAATCTTTCTCGAATTTGGTTTACCTTATCAGCTGTAACCTGTACGATTTCCGGTCCCGCTAGCTGTCTTTCACCCACCTCATTCCAACATAAAGGTGTTCTACATTTACGTCCATACAATGCTTCGAACGGGGCCACTTGAATACTAGCATGATAACTATTTTTGTAAGAAAATTCAATTAACGGCAAATGAATTTCCCACGAACCTTTGAAATCAATAACACATGCACGAAGCATATCTTCCAATGTCTGTATGGTTCTATCACTCTGGCCATCAGTTTGTGGATGATAGGTCGTACTCAGCTTAAGTTGAGAGCCTAACTCCCTTTGCAAACTTCTCCAGAAAGCTGATGTAAAACAAGCATCCCTGTCTGACACAATTGACGACGGTACTCCATATCTGGTTACTATCTCGTCTATATACAATTGAGCCAATTTCTCTAGTGAGTACGTCTCCTTAATGGGTAGAAAGTGAGCTGACTTTGTGAGTCGATCCACTATCACCCAAATGGCATCATGCCCTTTAGGTGATCGCGGTTACCCAGTAACAAGATCCATCGTAATCTCTTCCCACTTCCAAACTGGAATTTCTAATGATTGAAGCTCTTCATAAGGTCTCTGATGCTCAGCTTTAACTTTCAAACATGTCAGGCATCGCTCAACGAAGTGAGCAATATCTTTCTTTAAACCTGGCCACCAACAACTTTGTTTTAGATCTTTATACATCTTGTTGGTTCCTGGATGTATTGAGTAACGTGACTTATGCGCTTCTTCTAATATTCTCTTTCGCAGTTCTCCTACTTTTGGAATCCACACTCTCTTATTGAAGCACTTCACCCCACGATTATCAACGACTAACGAATTAACAATTCCAACTATTCTTTCACTCTTCCAGTTTTCTTTTGACGCCGCTTCTTCTTAGTACTTTATGACTTCTTCCAATAAATCGGAAACAACATCAACTCGATAGACTACCACTTTTGTTGTTTCTCCACATTCCTTACGACTTAGAGCATCCGCCACGACATTGGCCTTGCTCGGATGATACAGAATATCACAGTCGTAATCGCTCAACAACTCCATACACCTACGCTGCCTCATATTGAGCTCCTTCTGGTTGAAAAGATATTGAATACTCTTATGATCTGTGTAAATCTGACACTTAGTCCCGTATAAATAATGTCTCCAAATTTTCAAAGCAAAGACTATTGCTGCCAACTCTAAATCATGCGTTGGGTAATTCTTTTCGTGCTCTTTCAACTGACGAGATGCATATGCAATCACTTTACCTTCTTGCATTAACACACATCCCAGACCCAATTTTGAAGCATCGCTATAGATCACGAATCCTTCAGTTCCGTTAGGTAAGGACAAGATAGGTGCACTACTCAGACTCTCCTTCAATTTACTGAATGCTTCTTTCTGAGCTTCCGCCCATACAAACTTGACATTCTTTCTAGTTAACGCAGTTAATGGCGTAGCTATCTCGAGAAGTCCTGAATAAACTTTCGATAATAACCCGCCAATCCTAGAAAACTCCTTACTTCTGATGGTGTTTTCGGCGCTTCCCACTCTTTAATGGCTTCAATCTTAACCGGATCAACCTTAATCCCATCTTTTGACACCACATGACCTAGAAATTGAACTTCTTTCAGCCAAAAATCACATCTTGAAAACTTGGCGTACAATTTCTCATGTTTAAGCAATTCTAAAATCGCTCGCAAATGAGTTTCATGATCTTCTTTGGACCATGAATAAATTAGTATATCATCTATAAAGACTATGACATACTTGTCTAAAAACGGACTACACACTCTATTCATCAAGTCCATGAAAGCTGTCGGAGCATTAGTCAGACCAAATGGCATGACTAGAAACTCATAGTGTCCGTACCTTGTACGAAATGCAGTCTTAGGTACATCCTCCTCCCTCACCTTCAACTGGTGATATCCAGATCGTAGATCTATTTTCGAAAAGTAACTCGCTCCTTGAAGTTGATCAAAAAGGTCATCAATCCTGGGAAGCGGGTACTTATATTTGACAGTCACTTTATTGAGCTCCCGATAGTCTATGCACATTCTCATAGACCCGTTTTTCTTCTTAACAAACAACACCAGCGCTCCCCATGGTGAGGTACTAGGACGAATAAACCCCTTGTCTAGTAACTCCTGTAGTTGAGTCATCATTTCTTTCATTTCTGCCGGTGCCAATCTATAAGGTGCTCTTGCTATCGGCGCTGCTCCGGGTACTAAATCAATACGAAATTCCACTTGCCGATCAGGAGGCAGAGTAGTTAAATCTTCCGGAAATACTTCTGGATATTCACTTACCACTGGGACTGACTCTATTCCCTTCTTCTCTTTCTTAGCATCTATAACATAAGCTAAGAACCCCACACACCCTTTTACTAAACACCGCTTAGCCTTAATCATTGAGATCAAGCACGACTTTCTATCCCTCCGATCTCCAAACACTATTATCTCTTCTTTACCTGGCTGCGCTATTTGAATTAGTTTCTTATTGCATACTATATGAGCATCATTAGACGCCAACCAGTCCATTCCCACAATTACATCAAATTCTCCCATACCCATCGGGTACAAACGAAGTGGAAATGAATGCCCATCGATGACAATACTACACCCATCATACACCTCTTCTACTAAGATTTGACTATTATCGGCCACTTCTACTTTCAATTCATGCTTAAGCTTCTTGGGTTTCTCATGCAATTTATGCACGAAATTTGGAGACACAAACAAACGGTTTGCGCCTGAATCAAATAATACTTTTGCATAATTCGAATCTATAGAGAAAGTACCTGTTACCACATCCGGTATCTCTGACGCTTCTTCTGTCGTCATATTAAAAACTCTGGTCCTTGCCTTAGCTGGCTCCACCTTTTTCTCACTCCCCTTATCTACATACCCTCCAGCCGTTCCCTTTTTCAATTGCGAGCAATTTGTTCTGATATGATCAGGATATCCACACTGGTAACAAGACCTTGAACCCTGGCAATCCCGAGCTATATGCCCAATCTTTCCACATTTATAACAACCCTCTTGATCAATCTTACATTCTCCTTTATATCTTCGGTTACACTTGCTACATGGCTTACTTTCAAACTTATTAACAAATCGCTGATCAGATTTTGCAGATTTAAACGTTTTGGAGTCACGGACAGTTCCGTCCCATTTTCTCTTGTATCCACTTATTTCAATGGTCTGACGATTCTTTTCCTTCTCCCTCATTTCAGCTGCGTTTACTGCCGCCTGAAATGTAGTTGGTTCCTGTTCGAGACAAATTCTCGAATATCACTTCTCAGCCCAAAGACGAAACGTTCTACTCGCCTCCCTTCATTAGGCACGTAAATTTCTTCATATCGAGACTTCTCTATAAACTTCGTAGTATATTCTCGAACTGACATCCCCTTTTGCTCCAAACTCAGAAACTCTTTTTCCAACTTTTTAACTGCCGCCAGAGGGCAAAACTGTGCTTTAAATCTTTTTACAAACTCACCCCAAAACATTTCTTTGGCTACCATCGAACTTTATCCTCCTGCTTCAACATCCCACCACATTACAGCTTCATCTTTCAACATTGACAAAGCATAAACTACTTTATCTTCCTCAACACATTTACTGGTATCAAATGCTAGCTCCATCCCCTTTACCCATCTCAGCACTACCACTGGATCACATTCTCCTTTATAGGTCGGAGGTTTACAGGCAGCAAACTCCTTAAAACTACATCCTTTCCCAACTACCGCTTTAGGCGTCACGATAGGGTTTGTCTGAGGGTGGCTACTCACTATAGTTACGGGTGAGTCCGATACCTCGGTCGCTACTCTTTCTTCGCTCTTTTCCTTGCTTGTTGAGACCTCATTAGTACGTTGAGCCAATAAAGCGTTCAATGTTTCCTATAACTTTCCCATTTCTGTCGCGAAGGTTTCTTGGGTAACAAAACCCTGAGTTCTACCTCCACCACGGTTTCTTGTCTGCTTTCGGCCCCTCACTGAAGTTGAACTTTCCTGATGAGAATTTTCTTGTTCTGATTCCACTTCAACACTTCTAGTTCGAAGAATACCACGAGTCGTCTTCCCGCCTCGAGTTCCCACAGTGGAAACCCTTACATGAGTAGTCGCCTTCTGAGCCGTTTTACCTCTAGGTCGACCACGACTCTTTCCCCGATTAGCAGTCGGGTTGACAGCAGTCGTTCGCTCTTCGGCAACGACTTCATTAACTGGCTCAATTTCATGATTCGGCATAGACCTACTCCTTGTTACTCGCTCAGACGTAATTCTAATAAGAAGAAACATAAGACATTCAATCTAACATGCTACACATTACGGCAAGTTAAGCACAAGCATGTACTTGTAAATTCACAATTACACTGGCCAGATGAAATTCCAAATTTACCTTACATGCTAGTCCTTACTACCCTAATGTCAACTTCCTACGGTCTTCCTACTTCTCAGTTGTACTTGTACTTTCTCAGTTTAAGTCTAGGCCTATCTGGTCACCTAGATTACTTAAACTAATGCTCTGATACCAATTGTAACAACCTGAACCTTTATAAATACATCAAAATAACAATTCCTGTCTAAAAACAGCCCAGGCTTACATTTCAGAGTATAAGGTTTACAACTAACACCTATTACACAACTGAGTCAAAAAGGAACTATTACAAGGAGTCTTCTAGATCCTGGATATAGCTCACATCTTCTCCTTACCCTTATCAGAACCTGCTACCTTTCGATAACCTGAAACAGGATTATAATTTTGAAAGAGCGAGGGTTAGACCAATGGTCTAGTGAGTCCCCTCCAATCACTACTACAACAGTTCAAATATTATTTAAAACATTTAAACAAAGCTTTATATCTCAAAAACGGAACTCGCGCTTTTAATCAAACTTTAAACATACTTTACGTTTCGCAAGCGTAACTCAATCTATTGGCCATCACTGACCACTCTTTACGCTTCACAAGCGTACCTTAAGCTACTGACCAACACTGTCGTCAAAGACGGTATGTCTGTCTCGTACTGCCTTATTTTAGGGACACACCCTAATGGCATAAACGGGCCACACTCCCCGGTACGAGCAGGCGGGTCACACTTCCCGACTTAGGTCAGACTTCTTACTCAAATGTATGCATACACCTAGTCTTTACTATATATAAAACAAGTTTATATAAACATAGCATAAACATGTCAAACTGATTAAATCAACCTTCTTCAATAAATCTTCATAACTTTCAATACTATAAACGTGTCGTTTATAAAACTGACATTTATCAAATAACTGTCAAAATCATAAAAGATTTAGTTTGAAAGACTCCCCTCAGATCCTTTTTCTCAAAGTCTGCTTCCTAACGATTCACTACCTACGACAACATCAATAACTCGGTAAGCCAAAACACAAATATCTCTCTCTCCCTCTCTATAACACAGTGATCACACCGGTCGATCCACAGACCCGCATCGGTCCACACCGGTAGACCCGCACCGGTCCACACCGGTAGACCCGCACCGGTCCACACCGGTAGACCCGTACTGGTCTACAAGGGTCCGGTCGATACCAATCGTTCATCATACCAGTAGACCCGTACCGGTCTACAAGGGTCCGGTCAATACCGGTAGACCCGCGCCGGTCTACAAGAACATACCGGTCGACGTTCATACAGAGTAAGCGACTCAAAACCCAGAAAACCTCAGATCATTAAATCGGTCATATATACGGTTAAAAGCTTGAATAACAAGGCTATTTACCGACTATAACATGCAGATAGAAGTATTAAGCTATAATCATACCTCTATTTGACAAAAACTGATCGATCCTTTGAAAACCTAGCTTTTCTTTCTTCTGCTTCGCTCTGTACTCTTTTCTTAAGTCGGTCTCAAACTTTTATCAGACTTTGTGATATGAAAATCACTTTTAAGGGTTTAGGTTATTTATATAACCAAAATTTCAAATAAACCCCTAAACTTTGGATCTCGCTTAACTTTTCACCCAACTTCCAAAATTAATAAAAACTTTGGATCTGGATATTACAGGGGGCGTGTCCCAACATTAAGGCAGCGCGAGTTAGACACATCGTCTTTGACGGTCGTGTGGTCAGTATCGTGTTTATTCTCGTGAATTTATTAAATGTTGAATTTAATTCTGGAAAGCTATTTTGTTGCTTAATTGTTTGAGGGGACTCACTAGACCTTCGGTCTAACCCTCGCTATTTCAAAACTAAAAATCTTTTCAGGCAAGCGTGTATTAGAGAAAGCGGATAAGGGCAAAGGGATGATGTTGCGGGAAAAGTTAGAAGACTGTCATCTTAGATATTCTCTCTTATTATCTCAGTTGTGTAGGTCGACTTTGTGAACCTTGTATTGTAAATTGTAAGCTTGGGGTCGCGTTGGCATGAATTTTTTTATTTTATTGTTGAGATTTTAGTTGCTATCTAGTTGCTTACGGTTGGGTTGTTTCACTTATAATCCAATCATAGGACATTATTTTACTTGTGAGGAATTCGATCACATGAGCATTGGGGCATGTTATTTAACAGGCCAAATTTGAGTTGAAAGAGATATGCGGTTGTCGATAATGTATCAAGGAAGTGTAAGATTAGTGAATGCCTAAAACATGAACTTGAAGAAACCTTTAATGCATATTAGTTAATTTTGAAACATCATATTTGTTATTAACTGTTATTCATATTCTTAATGATGTTTATTTTATCTTTGCGGCTTTAATATTGTGGTTGGATTCTTCTCAAAATTTAAAGTATACATATAAACTTAAGTTGAATATGTGTTCTTCTCACTGTAATATGCTAGAAATATGTTTTTCTATGGAAAACAAATGTTCATTATCTTTTTTTCTTTGGAAACAATGGTGGAGGGTTTTTTTATAAAGAAAATGAATGGGATTTTGAGAAATTGAAAATATTCTTCGTACCACATTCTCATAACGATTGTTGTACGCTTATTGTGGATGAGTATTATGACAGACAATCAAGCATATTCTCGATACCATATTTGAATCTCTTTACAAGGTTCATTCTTTTGACACTCATAGTTGTCGATTCTTTTATTCTGCAAATTGGAACAATTATAGTTGTCATCATGTTTGATTTAGTACCAACTATTCTTTGCCAACAACAAAAATTTCATCTCATTTTTTTATAAGAGTAGTCTCCATATGTCTTTTTTAGGCAAAACATGTGTTATTATCATATAAATATATTTTGCATCTTTTATATATATATATATATATATATATATACTATATTATAAAGATGGTATAAAAAACTCTTAATTACAACTCACTAAGTTTTATGTACTATCATTTAAAGTTATGTACTTAAAATCTCTTAAAAATAACTACTAAAGCCTAATGTACTACCTGTAAAGCTTTTAACCCTAATTAATATATTTCATCCTTATCCCCCAAAATCCTTATCTCTAATCCCCAAACCCTAAAATTATGAAATTTGAATTCTGATAAACATAATCAAAACATGATAAACATCTCAATTTAAATATAAAAAATTTAAAATATATAAGATAATTAATGAATTTTAACAAACTACTTAATTTTTTTTATATAAAAAACATTATATTGTTAAGCCTAAATTAAACAAATTTATATATAAAAAACCATTATCACTCAATAAAAACCATCCAAAATTGTATTGTAAATCAATAAAAAACAAAAAATAAAAATAAACATTAAAATCGTGATGTATTAAGCATTATGTACTATTATTTAATGTTAATCTACTTAAAATCTCTTAAAAAACAATTAATGAAGCAATATGTACTACTTTTAAATGTTTTTAACCCTAATTAATAAATTTCATCCTTATCCCCCAAAATCCTTATCTCTAATCCCCAAATCCTAAAATTATGAAATTTGAGTTATGATAAACATAATCAAAACAGGATAAACATCTCAATTTAAATATAAAAAATTTAAAATATATAAGATAATTAATGAATTTTAAAAAACTACTTAATTTTTTTATATAAAAAACATTATATTGTTAAACCTAAATTAAACAAATTTATATATAAAAAAACCATTATCACTCAATAAAAACCATCCAAAATTGTACTGTAAATCAATAAAAAACAAAAAATAAAAATAAACATTAAAATCGTGATGTATCTCGCTGCATTGCGCGAGTACGCTTCTAGTATATATAAATGTATATGTAATTTATTTTGTTCAAGGAATAATTTGGAATTTTAACGAATATTTGCATTATTGTTATGTTTTAGTTTAAAGACCGACCACCCAAATAACTGAATCTAGATTTAAGTCATATTATGTGTCCAACCAAGAGACGAGTATAACATTAGATTAAATAATTGAAATGTTAAAGATGGGTCAAGAAACATAGAATACAGTAAAGAAAACTAACTTTTGAAATGGTAATATCAAATAACTGAATCTAGATTAAAATCATGTCGTGTCCCGACTAACGGACGTGTATAACACTAGTTATTTTTGTTTCCCACATGAAACCAAACCAATTATTTTATTTTTGCATATGAAACAATAACATATTTTGTTATCTTTGTTTCATACCAGTGTGTTTCACTTATGAAACAATATATTAATTTTTTTATACAATTCATAATATCATTTCTTTTAAATTTATTTATTTTTCAGGTTTAATTTATTCGTAATTTTTTATCAAGTTTTATATAAAAATTTTTCTAGATACATTTTTATAAGAAAAATCACCATTTTCATCAAAAATCACCATTTTCATCAAACTAATCAATTCATTATCTTTTATATCATTTTTTCTCTATTTTTTTATCCACATTTTGAATCACATATAATTAGATTCGTTTAACATATGATCTATTATGTATCACATGTGATCCACAAGGTGAACTTTTGTACACATAACATGTGATAATATTTAAATCATAAAAAAATCTATAAATATAAATATACATAATCACATATGATTAACAAAAATATTGTGAATTGATTATGGATATCACATTTGATATTTGATAAAAAAAAATTTGATTTTTTTTTTATCAAAAACGTATCTAGAAATTTTATTTATATAAAAATTGATAAAAAGATTATGAATTAATTGAAATTAAAAAAATCTAAAAGATATAATGAAATTTTTAAGAATTTATCTTATTTAAAATGATAATTACCTTAATCACTAAAATTATTTTCTATTGTCTATTCATGGTATTTTTTTTTAATTAATGGATTATGTTACACATATTGTTTCTCGCATTCTCACAAATTGATCGAATTCTCGTTTGAACCTGCCCCCCTCATATACATATATAGGTATATATATATGTGTGTGTGTGCGTGTGTATGTATGTATGTATATTGGGTCCCTTTCTCTTAGGGGTGTCAAATTTGTATCATGACAAACCAACCAATTCATTACCAACCGTACCAACTAAATTGGCACCAACTTCACTAACTTGGTTGGTACGTGATATTGAAAATCGTGTACCACGGTAATACCGTACCGACTTTATATATATATATATATATTTATATATTTAATTATTTATTAAATAGAAAATGAAATAAAATATATTTAATTCTAATGATTTAATTTAATGACTTTGAGAGTTTGATCTGATTATTTTTAATGGGACTCATGGATAGTGGACTACTGGACTCTGGATATATATTTACACCCTTGTTTTCTCTACTCAACGCAACTACACAAATACGAACCCTAATTCCCTGTCTCTTCTCTTCGGTTTTCACAAAACGCAACATGTACCAACACATAAATGTTGGTACCAACTTGTATCATGAATTTGTATTAATTCATTTAATTGTAACTTCAACTTTTGAGATGTTGGTACAAAACCGTACTAACATGTACCAACCGAAAAATATTGGTACCAAGTAGAGTTGGTTGGTACACGGTATAATTTTTGATGTACCAATTGTAATTGGTTGGTACACGGTATTGAGAAAAAAAACATGGTACCGTACCATGTTCACCCTACTTTCTCTTGTTAACCAAATCATTACACTACTAAAAAAACGACTTTTTCCCGGGGAAGTCAAACAGGTCAAACCTCGTTGACTTTCGCCAGAAATCTACCAAATTTTTTTTAAATTCAATAATTTTCAGCGGATTTCCGACGGTATTTAATTTTTTCTTATTTTTTTCATATTAATTATAATCAATTAATTATTTCCGGCGGAATTTAATTAATTAAAACCGCCGGAAATCCGCCGGAAATAATTAATTAATTATTTTTTTAAAATAATTTAAAAAGTTTTAAAAAAAACTAAAAATCCGTCGAAAATTCGTCAGAAAGAATCAATAATTTTCGGCAGATATTTTGTATTTTTAAAAAAAATTTAAAAAAATAATGGATCCGCCAAAAATCCAAAAAAATAATTCTTTCTTTCTTTAAAGAAAATAAAAAAAATAATGGATCCGCCGAAAATCCAAAAAATTGTTTTTTTTTTCTTTTTCTCTTTAAAGAAAATAAAAAAAAAATAATGGATCCGCCGAAAATTCGTCGAAAATCAAAAAATTATTTTTCCCCTTTTTTACTTTAAAGAAAATTCCTCTTTTTTACTTTAAAGAAAATAAAAAAATAATAAATATCCGCCGAAATATTTTTTAAAAAGAAATTTAAATAAAATAAAATTAAATTAAATTAAAATTAAAATTAAAATTAAAAAAGTCAATTTAAAACATGGGTTTTAATGGATCAGTTGGGATTTAATAGACCTATTTGGGTGGTAATGGATTCAATTGGCTTTAATGGATCAAGTTGGGTTTTAATTGACCTATTTGGGCTTTAATAGACACAACTGGGCTTTATGGACCCAACTAGGTTTTAATGGATCCACTTGGTCTTTAATAGATTCACACAGTTTAAAAATTGATTTTCATATCGTAGATGTATCAAATCAATGGCTAAGATTAAAAATTGATTTTCATATCCTACCTTAACTAGTCTCACGCGCCTAAGACTTTGTGCATATGAGCAAAGGGTTAATTTGGTCAAAACACAAAAATTATAAACATGGCAAGTGATTCTATCCATGGTGTCTGCATTTAAAGCAACTCCTTGTTTTTGGTCAAACTTATAAAAAAAAACTTGGACTATTAATTAGTTCAAGTTTTTAATTAATAAAATCTTGTTATAACACCCCGAAATTCTCGAGTAAACTTCATAACCCTTTTAAAACACTCACTTTATATATCCCGTTGAGTCACAACTTCGTCTAGTTCTCATGTTGGGATTTAGACATTTATACCGCATGCATTTATATGCTTAAGTTAAGTGTCCTAACTGTGGGTGTTTGAGCTTATTAATCATACGTGTGTCTATGCGTATATGTATATATATTTGCATATGTGATGAACTTAAATGTGAACGAGTTGCGATCATGTTTACGTAAACCTGTGGTGGTTATAGACTCTTGATATTTGGAATCGTTGTGGTTTAGAAACAATTTTCGTACTAAGGGTGGTCGGCGACTATGTCCGGCGACCATGCCATGGGCATAGTCGCACGTGTCAATGTCGCAAACTACCATCGAGCCAAACTTTCCAGTAAGGGGGAGTGAGGTGCGACTATGCCCCGGCGACAATGCCCATGAGTTCTGTTTTGAGATCGATTTAAGGTCCAGAATCAGTTCACTTTTCCCATTTTTCATATATAGACCGATCTCTCTCAACCCTTAGGCGATTTTTACCCTCTCCTCTCTTCTCCCTCCTCATTCAAAGCTCTCAAACCTAATCTTGCATTTATTGATCTTCCAAGAGGTTGTTGGGTGCTAGTGTTGGATCCTTGGTGTCATAAAAGCTTCAAGATATCCAAAGTCCTTCCCAAGACCATACAACTATTTAGGGGTTTCTCCTTTACCAACCCTAGTAGTGATTTTCTTCTATAAACTCCATTTCTTGTATTTGTATGCTTATTTAATGCTTTTATGACTTAATCTATATACTTATATGGGTAATACATGAAGAGACCCTTACTTTATGGGTTTGACCTAGTTAGCTAGGGTTTTATGGAAATGTGGAAGAAAAATATAATCCTCTATCATAGTATTTATTGAAAGCATGATAGATGTACTATTTGAAATGTAAAGGTGGATTGTCATTATTGAGAAACATGTCATCCTAACAATATGAAACCTTGTATGATGAATAGGGTGTCTATGTGTTGACAATGTGGAGTATACTTTGTTGTGTAAATTTAATAAGTATTGATCACCTGATAAGAATATAGGTTTCTACTTCCTTGTGCACGAGGATGTAGTCGTATGTTTATTGGACCCATTATTGTTGGTCATTATGGATTGCTAGTGAGTAGGCAATGGGGGGACGTGGGCCCTTGAGGTGTAACTCGTCTAGATATATATAGACAATAGTGTCCCGTAAGACTTTGAGGTGTAACTTGACGAAGTAGGCAATAAAGGCAAAGTTATGGTTTGAGGTTATGATGTCTTAATGGCATTGGAACTAGGACCAAGACATGAGGTGTAATCCAATAACATCATGGGTGACTCCACTCCCGTGTACATGTCACCCCGATGGAAACAGGTCTCCCCCGTATTTCAATGGTTATCTCTTGTGTGTTATGTTCAGGTTTGGGAACATCGATGCAAATGGGAATAACATTGTGAGGCAATGGAGTTCAGTAACACAAGTCTTGTATTATGATATTCTTGTTCGTGAATTGTATAATTTATGAGATCTCACTAGGTTTCGTCATAACACTTGTTAAAGTTCTAATTTTTCTCACAAATCCCACTACCGATGGAATGTAGGATGTCGGGCTTGTCAACCGGGCACGTAGGAGATCGTGAAGTGTCGGTCTTTTGGGGATTTTTGTGAAGAGAGATTATAGTGGAATAGCAATACCCATTTTAATCTAGTTTGAAATAATTCTAGATTAAGTGCTTATCAGATAAAAAAACACATGTTTGAAATTAGCTTTTGTCATTATTCTGATAGAGAAACTTTATCCACCTCATAACCGAGAGTCTTACCCGGTAAGTGCTTATCAGATAAAAATGTTGTATAAGATGCCGTTTAAATCAGGGGTGATCAAAGGCAGATACCCGTCCAAAATTCCCGAAACCGGTCCCAGAACCGGACCGGCGGTTCCTGGAATGAAGGAATCGGAACCGGTTACACCGGTTCTTTATATTTGGGAATCGGTTCGGTACCGGGTACCCACTATCTAATTTTAATTTTTTTTATCATTCATAATATAAAAAAGTAAATATTACAAAGTCCCAAGGTAAATAAATAAATACCACAAACGTGAAAACTAATACGATAAAAACTAATAATACTACAAACGATGCTTACGAAACAAATAAATATTACAAACGGTGCTTCCAAAACAAATAAGTACTACAAACAGTGCATCAAAACATTTCGTGTCATTAAAATTAGTTGATAAAAATAAATACCACAGACGGTGCTTCCCTAAAAGTTACTTTATTTGACTTTTATAAATAAATAAAATATATTTTATTAAAAAAAAACGGGGGTACCCGTCGGTCGGTTTCGGTTCTGGGTACTAGCGGGTCCGGGTACCCGGTCTCGCGACTGGTCTCGACGGATACGAGCGATTCCAAAAAAATGAGAACCGGAACCCGTTCGGGTCGGTTCCTAATTTTAGAACCAGAACCAATCACATCAGTTCCCGTTCTGGATTTGTGGTTCCAGTTTCAAAGATGAGTACCCGTTTTTGATGCTCACCCTAGTTTGAATGGATTAAAATCTTACCCGATAAGTTAAGTGAAAGTATTAAATATTGCCGACAATTGCTTACCGGATAAGTATTGGGTAAACGACCCCTAAATGTTACCTATTGATCTACCTTAATTGACTTCAACTCAAACTCATGTTGGTAGTTTCCGTGTGATGTGGGATGAATTGATGGACGACATCGATGTGTAGATTTTTTATTACAATTTTGAGATAACGCCTATCATTATAACACTAGTATTTTGAAGTTCTGGTATTAAATTACAGTGTAAAGGTCACTATGGGGTTGTTTACCACATGCTTACTCGATAAGTACTTATCCGGTCACTTACCTTATCGGATAAACATGGTAAGTACCGAGAATCTTACCCGTTAGGGATGACAAAGACTAAGAGTCGTACTCGTTAAATGAGAATGAAAACATTTACCTGGTTAGTACTTACCGAGTAAATTGTGGCATACGATGCCGTTTTGATAAACTAGAATCTTACCTAAGATAGTGAGAGTGTAGACCCTTATTGTTAAGTGCTTATTGGGCAATCTTTTAGATAAATGACCACTAAGTTATATTTCATAGTTTCCGGGTGTTATTTTTTGAGTCGATATTGAAATTTGGGTCTTTACATATTTAGATTTGTGTGTGTATATATAATCTACCACATATATAACTACATTATATTTTGAGAACAAAACACTAATTCGATTAAGGGTTGTTTACTAAACTCTTACCGGGTATCACTTACTTTGTCATGTGAGAATGTATGACAAAGACCGATAATCTTGTTCGGTTAGCTAGTAAAAGACATAACAATGATCGAAAATCTTACCCAGTAAGTGACCAAAGAAGACTCTTACTCGATTACCGCTTATCAGGTAAGATACTACCAACAATTCATTTTAAATGCCGAAAATATAACTCGATAAGGTAACTGAAGATGATAACTCATGCCGATAAACGCCTACCCGTTATACGTGTTTGGTAAACGAGCTATAATTTTCAATTTTTGAAATTCATAAATGAAAACAATCACATTATCATTCATCGATTTATCAAATGAAAAAAGGTTCAATTTGTTTCATCAAGTGTTATTAATTTTTGTTCCGAGTTACAACAAATTTTATGAATTTCTTTTATATGAAAATTATAATTTTATTCTATCAAAATATAAACAATAATATAAATTTAATCAATAAAAGAAGTATGGATCCACCAGCATGATGTAGGCCCAAATAAAAGAGTAAAAGGTAAAAGTGTGGTTTAACCTAAAGAACTCAGCCGTCACCCTTCATATCCTCTTTCACCATTGGATTCTCTGCTTTCGTTTAAATAACCCACCGTTTTTCAGACTTCAATTCACCCAACTTTCTTGTAATTTCTTCTTGCAAAGTTCGTTCGGAAGCTGCATCGGTGTTACAGCGACTGATCTTTTTCCGATCTTGCCATGGAAGACGACGGCCCTTCCTCTGTTTGTACACAGTTGTTTTCTTTTCACAAACCCAGAAAAAAAAAAGATGATGTTGCCGTTACTGTTGGAATTGGTGGTCTCGGAATTATACGGTAAAATCGAAGTCCCTCAATATATTTTTCAATTTACTTCACTTCGTAGCTAGTGTTCATTTTTCAACTTCGTATTATTGCTTTTTTAATATAGAAATGAGACCATATTATCACTACACACAATATTCTGTTCTTGTATCTGTACTTTTACTTTGAAAATATTTTTGGGTGGTTGATAAAAAATTGGGGTTTTTTTTATATAGTTGCATGTGGATACAGAAATTTTTTCGTTGTTTTTTTTTATATATATTTGCATATGGATACATTTATATCTCAAAGTGTTCTTTTGATATATGTGTTTTCTGCGGTTGTAGTATTGATGAAGACATGTTGAACTTGTGAATATTCTTTTGAATAGATTTTAAAGCAATTTGTTGTAATGTTTAAACATAATAAGCCCAAATGTTATTTGCTTTATAATTGAATACAAAAACATAAATATTGTCAAAGGTAAAATGAAGGATATTGGATCTTTGCCAACTAAAGGAACAATCCAATAGGGTGAAAACAATTTATCTATAAATTTGAACGAAGTTACAACCAAGGTTTTAAAATGCGGAAACGAGTTTCGAGGCGTTTTTCCACTAGATACGTGAGGCGTAAGCCTCGAAGCAGTCGAGGCGTAAGACCCTAAAACTAATATATATATATATATATATATATATATTATATATAGGGAATTTAATTAAAATGCCCATACATCAAAATCAATACCCAAAATGCCCAAAATCTTGTAGTTTTTGCCAAAATACCCAATAACCCCGTGTTTTTAGGCCGCGTTTTTGAAAAACGCAGAGTGGCACGATTTTGGTCCGCGTATGGGTCGAAACACGGGGTAAATGCACTATTTTGGTCCGCGTATGGCTCGAAACACGGGGTTAACCCCGCGTTCTGTGACTTTGGTCTGCGTAGGGTAAAAAACACGGGTAGGGCCGCGTTTGAAGGGTGGAACGCGGGGTAGGTCCGCGTTTTTTAGTTGTAACGCGGGGTTGGGGGCCGCGTTTTAAGGGTTTCTCGTGTATTTGATAAATCAACGGTGAGATGGTGTTTTGAATTAGCTTAACAAATGTATTTCATCCCTTATAAATTGAGGTCCCCCATTTTGAAACCCCACCACCATCACTCTCAAATAAATCTCTTTCACTCTCTCAAATATATCGTGTATTCCACATGCTCGGATCTAGACTCGGTTGGTTAGTATTTTTAGAAGTCGGATATGGCTTGACCACTTTGTTCGGTAAGTTTCCCTTAACCGCGTTTTAATTTATATTTTAGTGATTATGTGTTAATTTTAGAGTGTTGCGTTTATGTTGATAATATGTTAGAGGTTGCGTTAATTTTAGTTTTACAGATTACGTTGATTTTAGAGATTGCATTTTTTTATAAAATTATTGTTGATATTGCGTTAATTTTAGAGACTGTGTTTGTTTTAGAAAAATATTGTGGAAATTGTGTTAATTTTAGAGATTTCATTAATTTTATATATTGCGTTTTTTTAGAAAAATATTGTGGAGATTGCGTTAATTTTAGAGATTGCGTTTTTTTTGTATAAAAAAATTGTAGAGATTGCGTTAATTTTAGAAATTGCGTTTTTTTTATAAAAATATTGTAGAGATTACGTTAATTTTAGAGATTGTGTTTGTTTTATAAAAATATTGTAGATATTGCGTAAATTGTAGAGATTGTGTTTTTTTAGGGATTGCGTTTTTTTATAAAATTATTGTAGAGATTGTGTTAATTTTAGAGATTGCGTTTTTTTTATAAAAAAATTGTAGATATTGCGTCAATTTTAGAGATTGCGTTTTTTATAAAAATATTTTATAGATTGCGTTAATTTTAGAGATTGTGTTTTTTATAAAAATATTGTAGGTGTTTCGTTAATTTAAGAGATTGTGTTTTTTTTATAAAAATATTGTAGAGATTGCATTAATCTTAGAGAATGCGTTTTTTTTTATAAAAATATTGTAGAGATTGCGTTAATTTTAGAGATTGTGTTAATTTTATAAAAAAATTGTAGATATTGTGTTAATTTTAGAGATTGTTTTTTTTTTATAAAATTTTTTTGTAGAGATTGTGTTAATTTTAGAGATTGCGTTTTTTTTTATAAAAAAATTGTAGATATTGTGTTAATTTTAGAGATTGCATTTTTTTATAAAATTATTGTAGATATTGCGTTAATTTTAGAGACTGCGTTTGTTTTAGAAAAATATTGTGGAAATTGCGTTAATTTTAGAGATTTCATTAATTTTATAGATTGCGTTTTTTTTCAGAAAAATATTGTGGAGATTGCGTTAATTTTAGAGATTGCGTTTTTTTGTATAAAAAAACTGTAGAGATTGCATTAATTTTAGGGATTGCATTTTTTTAGAAAGATATTGTAGATATTGCATTAATTTTAGATATTGCGTTTTTTTAGGGATTGGGTTAATTTTATAAAATTATTGTAGAGATTGCGTTAATTTTAGAAATTGCGTTTTTTTTATAAAAATATTGCAGAGATTGCGTTTTTTTTATAAAAATATTGTAGACACTGCGTTAATTTTAGAGATTGTGTTAATTTTATAAAAAAATTGTAGATATTGTGTTAATTTTATAGATTGCGTTTTTTTATAAAATTATTGTACAGATTGCGTTAATTTTAGAGATTGTGTTAATTTTAGAGATTGCGTTTTTTTTATAAAAAAATTGTAGATATTGCGTCAATTTTAGAGATTGCGTTTGTTTTATGGATTACATTTTTTTAGAAAGATATTGTAGATATTGCATTAATTTTAGAGATTGCGTTTTTTTAGGGATTGCGTTAATTTTATAAAATTATTGTAGAGATTGCGTTAATTTTAGTTGCCTAAAACCGAAATAATAAAAACCACAACATATCGACTTGGATTTTGTCAAACGAGTGTAAATAGCCCTAAGGTTTGTAGGGATTTAAGAAATCCACGTGATTCCCCTACTACCTGGAAATCCAATAGATTGAGTGGTTTATTTTTTCTAAAATTAAGCAATAGACGAAATCAACAAAATGTACACCCTTAAGTTTACCAAAAAACCAAAATAATAAAAAAAACCGAAATAATAAAAACCGCAACATATCGATTTGGATTTTGTCAAACGGGTGTAAATAGCTCTAAGGTTTGTAGGGATTTAAGAAATCCGCGTGATTCCCCTACTACCTGGAAATCCAATAAATTGAGTGGTTTATTTTTTCTAAAATTAAGCAATAGACGAAATCAACAAAATGTACACCCTTAGTTATAAGTTAGATGCGTTGACAACATCTCTGCATTACTATGTAGGATGATTTTGATTACGTTGATCTGTCGTTCAAATGCTGTATCGCCATGGTCAAGGAAATTAGAGATGCGATTGCAGCGTGTCCACCTAAACGGGCACAAAATTTACACGAAGTGTTTGGTCGCACATCTTTCGGGCCATGGCTCGAGCTTACCAATATTGGACAGGACCCCCTCCTAGTCCACATGTTTTTACAGATGGAGGTCGACGTTGCGAGACCAGAGCCGGAGGAATTGTATTTCTACGTGCGTGGGACTCGCATGCACTTTGGTCGTCGCGAGTCCTTCGTCAGTAGGGTTTAGCCCGACCTTGCACCAGGTCTCTTGACGCTGAGAACCGTCGTCTAGACGATGAGAACCGGCCTGGGTGCGATATCCGATGAGGATGTTGTGCGTGTTTGCTTGGTGGTGATGGCGGAGATGATGTTCATGGGCCGTGATCCAAGGCTGGCGGTTTCCTCTACTGTACTTAGCGCCGTCGATGACTTGGAGAGGTTTAACCGCTATCCGTGGGGTAGCTACATCTAGAGTCACTCATACAAAGGACTCCACGGTGCCATCGCCAGACGCAAGCAGAAGAACCAGCAAAACAACAAGATGACGTTGAATGGGTTTGCACACGCCCTAAAGCTCCCCACCTGATGTGTCTATTTTACGGCGGCCTTCAAATGAATGCCGATTTTCTCATACTACTGTTGGGTGTAGGTGGTAGTGGGGATTTCGAGGATCTGGTTAGTATTTAAATATAGTCATATAAACAACTACATTTCTAATGACATGTCTAACAATCTATGTTTTGTGTATAGCACATCGACGCTTGGGTTAGAATGATCCAAGAATCCCGCTCTCCACATGCGAGATGGACGGTTATGGACTCCAACTTCTTTGAGTGGCTTACCCGGCCGAGCCAAGGATACAGGTCTGTGTACGAAACGTGTAATGGACTGGGCCATAGAACTAATCCAGGTTGGATGGTCATCGACCAGGTATGGAAATCGATTTACGTAATTTTTGTTCAACTTGTTTGTTACTAACTATTTGTGTGTTATTGTAAAATCTCAGGTATACATCCCCATTTGCGTCGTGGACAAACATTGGGTGCTCGGTGTTCTGTATCTCAGTGAAATGAAGCTGATCTTATTTGACAGTTTACGAGCAAGAAGGTACACCTTGCCCTTGGAAGAACGCCTTGGGATCTTCAAAAAACAATTGTCGAAGTTGTTAAAAAAGATACACGACACGTTGGATCGTATCAATGCTAGTAAGAAATTAGAGGTTATCTATGATTCTGATGCACCTCAACAGACAGGGGGCCTTGGGGATTGAGGTGTGTGGGTGTGTCGTAACACATCCAAGTTTATTGAAGGTCTGCACCCAACAGTTGCACCAGATGCAACTGAACATGTGGCAAGGGAATGGCGTAATTACATGGCGGAGACCCTATACTCGTTGGCTGTCCAGATAAACGATTAGGTTGAGGATACTTTGTATGGTTACTTGTGAGTTGTGATGGGCCTCTTGAAATATCAAATATGATTCTTTTTTTTTTAAAGTCATTTTAAATATTAAAACCTTTTTTTATTTAGATAACTATATTGGATCGAATGTTTTTTTCTTTATATAAAAATAGAATTAGTTAACTCCCAAGATCACAAATTGATATGAAAAAGGTAGTCATACCATAATTACAAAAGTAGCATTATCTAGTTATGAGGAAAATGTAGTACGTGAAAAAGTTATTTTGGTAAATAAAAAACATCTTATTTAAACTTACCAATTATTAATATTGCTTTCTTAGACACTGACAAACTGGTAGGGTTCGAAAACAACCGGTACAAGTTCATCTAAACAGACATTGAAACGACGTCATTATACAAAGTGATTAGGTAATATTCTTGATCTGGTGAAGCAGTCGCATGCAAAGATCGTTGACATCTAACATGTCAACATAGATTGGTAAACCACGGAAGTACTGTCTTCTAGGTGGTTCCGCGAAGTACCCTTGATGGTGAACATTTGTGGATACTCAGCTGTTCATGATAGGGGTTAACAACGTTAGCCTTACAGAATATGTAACGCAAGAAAAACCCAAAAAAATATGAACACTAACCATATAACGCGGTGGTAGGGGTTGGAAGCGATTGAGATAAACATCTGAAATTCCATACATGAAGATTTGGGGATGCCATGTAATGTTTTGTATGGGTTAGGACCTCCCCCCCCCCAGCTCTCTGTATTTATATCCAAAGTGAAATATCAAAAATCAGTACCCAAAATACCTAAAATTTAGAAGTTTTTGCCAAAATACCCAACAACCCCGTGTTTTTGGGCCGTGTAAATGGGAAAACGCGGGGTTGAGTTTTTTAGGCTGTGTATTCGATTTTGGTCCGCGTATGGTAACAAAACACGGGGTTAGTCCGCGTTTTAATGGTGTAACGCGAGGTTAGTCCACGTTTTAATGGTGTAACGCGGGGTTAGTCCGCGTTTTTGTTGATTTACGCTGGGTAAAAGAATTCAAAAAACGAATTGTTTCAGGCTTTGCAGGGGAATCGTTTGACCATGGCACAAAAAACTAATTGTTTCAGGCTTTGTAGGGGAATCGTTTGACCATTGCACAAAAAACGAATCATTTCAGGCTTTGCAGAGGAATCGTTTGACCATGCATTTGAAACTATCATGAACCGATCTTCGCATGGACTATAAGTAGATGCTCCAGTGAAGTAGTATTTCATAACTACATATCTATCCTTTCTACCCTCATTTTCGTTTACAAACATTCTCTACATTTTCATAACTTGATGGCTAGAGGTTCACACGGTAGGGGGAAAAGGTCAGCGAATGGGGCTGACACTTCACGCTCCGTGGACATCGAACAATTAAATGATGGAGCTTCAAGGATTGACTGGAATGCACCAGATACAACGGAGGATTGGGCGCAGTTTGGGATAACTGCTTACGATGAACCGATCACGCCTCAGGAGTAGGAGCAGTTTAACAATGCACGAGCCGCATACTACGCTGCTCATGGGGGAATGTCCCCACCTACGTATCAATCTAACCAGGGGCCAGGTCTACCAATGTCTCAGGTACTGCCTCCCAGGTTGAAAAGGTCATGTGATGAGGCAAATGAGGAGATACGAAATATAGGCAGGACGTGGCTACAAAACATGGAACTTCAGAAGGAGAAAGAAGCAATTATTGCGGAGCAGAAAGAGTTCCTGGAGTATATGAAGCGCGATGTTAGGGAGAAACAAAAGGAGATTAGAAAGTTAGAAGATGAACTGGTAGACATCAAAGAAAACTACACCGGCATGGAGGAGCAGATGAAGGCAAAGGCTGGCTGGGTTACGAAGTGCCGGGAAATCTACCCGTAGTAGGTTTCTCAAAGGGTGGTTGTTGTATGGATGCACTTTAACGTTTAACCTCAGTTTTCTTTTCTGCATTAATGTTTACTTTATCGATGCTTGAATGTTGTATGGATGCACCATTTCGTTTTCTTTAATTTCAATAAAACGTTGCTTTCATGTTTTAACTTTTTTTTACACATAATATAATTTCACAACCACGATAAGGTAGATAAAATCAACAATTAACATAAAAACAATATCACTTAGCATAGAAGATGAGGTGGTTACAATCAAGGCGGAAGTCAATGTTAAGGTCAATGCTATCATGCCTTAAAGTTCCATGTGGTTCTAGGTTCGATGGCCCTTGAGATTGAAATCTTTGGCTACTGGAAGCTCTACTCCTGGGCACGGTTGAAGGGGCAGGAGTTGGACATTCACCACGAGTATGTCCTACTTCTCCACACCTAGTACACGTTCTCTGTATCAGATCCTCACCACGAGATAGACGTCGATCGTTCTTTCTTGGTCTCCTCGCACGTCTCTTGGTTATTAACGGTGGATAGCATGGCGGAAGGGGGACGTGTGGCAAAACCCATGATTGAGGGGGTCCAACAGGATAGATCAGCTCATGATATGTTGACCGATAAGTACTGGACGTGTAGTAAGATATAGCCAGATCGCTGCAATCTCTACGATTCATTGATCTTGCAGCAGCGATGGCATGACTGCACGGTAAATCAGAATATTGCCATTGATTACATTCATAAACACCGTTGGCCATATCGACAGTCGCGTGATAATGGATATCCCGAACGTGGAACTTACCATGTCCAATCTGACTTACCCTCCATGTCGCAGACTTTCCCAACCTTCTGCTAATTATCTCCTCCGCCATTGGTGCGAGATGATTACGCATTTCATCACAAATATGTGTTAGTTGTGTTACGATTTATACGGAAGACGAAAAAAGCAACTAACATATAAGTTAAAGATTTGATAGTTTATCAACCTCCCTTTCGCCGTCGAAGTTGGTACCACTCTTTTTGAAAATCTCGGAAGTACTCTATAAGGCTGACAATGGGTAACCTGCGTGCAAAATGGGACAGTGCATTCACCGACTCTACACTATTAGAGGTCATTATGTTATACCGTTGTGCAGGGAAATGGGCCCTTGACCACCTCTCTTTACCAGCCTCGTCCATAACTTGTGCTCCACGAGGTACTTCATATCGTAGTGCATTCATGTCGATCTCAAACTCCCTAATCGTATATGCTTTGCACGCCTTCCAGTAGGTGGTCTTGTTTGTTGTGATACGCTTGTCCGCGTTTTTCACGTTCATCTCCAAATGTCGACAACATAGGGCGTGAGGGGTGGAGGGGTACACGACAGAAATTGTCGCGCTTATGGAAGGAGCCCTGTCGGACATAAACACCAACCTTCTGGGGCTCCGATACATTCCCGCAACATGTTCAGAAACCAACCCCACTCCTCCCCTGTCTCGGACTTGCCTACTCCGAAAGCCAAGGGCACAATGTTGTTATTTCCTTCCATAGCAACCGCCAAGAACATCATACCCAGGTAAGGCCCCTTTAAATGGGAAGCGTCTATTACAAGGACAGGACGCAGATTTGTCAAAAACGTCCGGATCTGCAATAAACGTACGTGGTTATTATTTGTAAATGTTAAAATTCATAATATGTAAAGCTATGACGATTTAATATACGTACCTCACATCCAAGTGCAACGAAACACAACTCGAAACGTCCTTTTGAATCCGTCCTTATTCTGATGCGTGTTCCCGGATTCTTCAGCTCCAAGTTATATAAATACGCAGGGAGTCGTTCGTACGACTCCTCGGGAGTGCCTCTCACCATTAGTAGTGCCTTGCATCGCACATGCCATCCTTGGTGGTAACCAATGTTGATCCCGTACTGCTGATTTATATTGTTGACGATGTCCTTCGGCCGAAATGACCTGCTAGCATCAAGAAACTTGTCTTTCAGTATGTGGCCCAAAGTCCTTTTGTTGGCCTGCTGGTGGCTGGCATTCAGTTGCGTCCTCGAACAAGTGTGTACGTTGTTCAACTTTCTAACGACAAATAGCCCTCCTTTAGGGCCCACGGACTTCGCGGACATACTCCATTCACAATTTTGTTGGTCACAGACAGCCTTGTATCTGCTTTTGTCGGATTTCTTCGCTCTAAACACGAAACCCTCTCGCAAGAAATTCATTCCCAACTGTATGGTCATTTCCTCCTTCGTATGAAATATTTGACCTTCATGTATAGTTGTACTGCGATTGTAAGGTGCGGGTTGGTAGGCTGGTATATGGGTCTCCGGGTTAGGAAGGGAAGGGGGCATATCAAAATAATCGTTTAACGCACCAAATGATTTATTGCTAGGGGTATATGTTTCTTCTTCTTCGTCCTCGTCATTATCGGTATCTGATCTGTCTAGATCAGATATACCAGTTGTGAAAACATGTGTTTCGTCATCAGCAACTCCAACAAACCGTCTTTTTGGGTCTTCTTCTTCTTCTTCTTCTTCTTCTTCTTCTTCTTCTTCTTCTTCTTCTTCTTCTTCTTCTAGTTGCGTCTCCGGAACAACATCGGGATAAGAATCGTTAGGACGATATGCATGATCAGAATAAAGTGTGGTGTCGTAGGATGCCTGGAATTGAGAGTCAGGCTCCAGTTGACTACCACCGACATGGATTTCGTCATCATCTTTGTCATCACCTTCGTCATCATCTTCGTCATCACACATCAATGGTGCGACATACACAAAAAGTTGTAGAGGTATTTCTGAATCGGCTGCAAGTAGCATAAAACCAAGGATTTCGTCATCGTTGGTTATCTCCATCAGTGAGCCATCTGCACGTCTGAACACCAACTTGCAAGCAGCAGAATCTCCGATTCCACACTTTCCCACGACGTAATCGATAAACGTCTTATACGAAACCATTATTGGAATATTTACACCACGCTTTGTGTAGCCAATATAATCCCACCCATTTGTTGTTTTGCACCCATTGACCATCGAAACATAATAAGAGCCTAGCTTTTTGAACAGATGAACTCATTTTTTCAGTAGTATTAAAAATGAAGCAATTCAAGTGGATGTGATGAACGATTTTGTATGTAATCTTACTGATCTTTATAGGAAAAATTGAATGGAGAAGATGAATGTGAACCACAAATTCAATGACAATGGTACACCTATTGTATGACAATCAGACCAAAATGTGGAAAAAAAACAGTAAAATCATGCAAAAAATACGTCAAAAACAGTTGACAACACATGAAATAATAGCCCTGAAACCCTAGTTTTCCAAACCCTAATAATCAACCCTGCGTTCTACACTATTAAACGCGAACCTAACCCTCGTTTTTAGGCTAAAACGCGGCCCTAACCCCCGTTCAAGCCAAAAAAACGCGGACCACTCCCCGTGAAACGCAGACCAAACGCGGACCATCCCCGCGTTTCAAGCAAAACGCGGACAGAATTGGTGCTACCCCGCGTTTTTTCAAAAACGAGGACCAAAACGCGGACATATGGGGTATTTTGGCAAAAATGACAAGATTTGGGGCATATTGGGTACTGATTTTTCAAGGGAGGGCATTTTAATTAAATTCCCTTTTAGATATTGTGTTTTTTTAGAGATTGTGTTTTTTTTATAAAAATATTGTAAAGATTGCGTTAATTTTAGAGATTGTGTTAATTTTAGAGATTGCGTTAATATTATAAAAATATTGTAAATATTGCGTTGATTTTAGAGATTGCGTTTTTTTATAAAAAATGTATTTTTTATAAAAATATTGTAGAGATTGCGTTGATTTTAGAGATTGCGTTAATTTAGAAAAATATTGTAATGATTGCGTTAATTTTAGAGATTGCGTTAATTTTAGAGATTGTGTTTTTTTTATAAAAATATTGTAGAGATTGCATTAATTACAACTTAGACCCCTTTAGTTTGCTAAATTACAACTTAGACCCCTTAAATGTACTAAACTACAAATGAGGACTTTTATAATTACAAAATTAAAAAAAAACGAAATAATAAAAACCGCAACATATCGATTTGGATTTTGTCAAACGGGTGTAAATAGACCTAAGGTTTGTAGGGATTTAAGAAATCCACGTAATTCCCCTACTACCTGGAAGTCCAATAGATTCAGTGGTTTCTTTTTTCTAAAATTAACCAATAGACGAAATCAACAAAATGTACACCCTTAACATTGCCAAAAAAACCCAAATAATAAATATAACCATAATCCGTTGTCTTTTATTCCTTAGTTATAAGTTAGGTGCGTTGACAACATCTCTGCATTACTATGTAGGATGATTTTGATTACACTGATCTGTCGTTCAAATGCCGCATTGCCATGGTCAAGGAAATTAGAGATGCTTTTGCAGCGTGTTCACCTGAACGGGCACAAAATTTACACCAAATTTTTGGCCGCACATCTTTCGGGCCATGGCTTGAACTTACCAATATTGGACAGGACCCTATCCTAGTCCACATGTTTTTACAGTTGGAGGTCGAGGTTGCAAGAGAAGAGCCGGAGGATTTGTATTTCCACGTGTGTGGGAATCTCATGCACTTTGGTCGTCGTGAGTTCTGTATTGTAACAGGACTCTGTTTCGGACCAACACTCTCCCTTCCTACCTTAACAGACGAGTCCTTCGTCAGTAGGGTTTGGCCCGGCCTTGCACCAGGTCTTTTGACGCTGAGAACCGTCGTCCAGACGATGAGAATTGGCCTGCATGCGATATCCGATGAGGATGTTGTGCGTGTTTGCTTGGTGGTGATGGCGGATGTGATGTTCATGGGCCGTGATCCAAGGTTGGTGGTTTCCTCTACTGTCCTTAGCGTCGTTGATGACTTTGAGAGGTTTAACAGCTATCCATGGGGTAGCTACATCTGGAGTCACTCATACAAAGGACTCCACGGTGCCATCGCCAGACGCAAGCAGAAGAACCATTACAACAACAAGATGACGTTGAATGGATTTGCACACGCTCTAAAGGTTAGATAAGTAGTATTAGGGGTGCTCAAATTTCCGACCAACCCGGCCAACTCAAACCGAGGTAACCCGATACATAACCGATACAAATTTTGCCCAAACCGCATCTATTGGGTTGGAAACGGGTTGGACCTAAAGTAACCCGACCAACCCGTCTACCCGACCAAAGCTTGTACGTTTTTTATTTATTTATGGTTTTAGACTTTTAGCGGCTCTTCTTTCTTTTAAATCTGAAGTCTTCTTATCTTAGTCGTAGTTTGGATCTAGCTACGAGACCACACCGATTAAAATAATATAAATCTAACCTTCAAGTCTTCAAAAATCTTCAACATCGATAGAATCTAGAGGTAAGAAATACTCTTCTTTTACTCTTCTCTTCTCTTCTCTTATTAGTCTTATTTTTATATTTTTATATTTTCATTTTGATTTTAGTTTTTTTAAACAAAATCATTTAGTTAGATTATAAAATGGTGTATTAAAGTTTCAACCCGACTAACCCGACCAACCCAACCCAACCCGCATGGTTTGGGTTGGGTTAGGTTACACTTTTGAATGGGTGGGGTTGGGTTGAGAATTTTCAAACCGCAAACATTGGGTTGGGTTGTTCAAGTGCCTTCAACCCGGCCAACCCAACCCGTGAGCACCCCTAAGTAGTATAACATAAATATTAATTCATCTCTATTTTGGCTTTCTGTTAACGTACTTGTTCATTTTTTGTAATTCCAGGTATGGATCCTGGAGATGGGAGGTGATGGATACCAACTTTTTTGAGTGGCTTACCCGGTCGGGCCAAGGATACAAGTCTGTGTACAAAACGTGCAATGGACTGGGACATAGATACAATCCAGATTGGAAGGTCCTCGAGCGGGTATGGAAATCGATTTACATATTTTTTGTTTAACTTGTTTGTTACTAACCATTTGTGTGTTATTGTAAAATTTCAGGTATACATCCCCATATGCATTGTAGACAAACATTGGGTGCTCGGTGTTCTGTACCTCAATGAAATGAAGATGGTCTTATATGACAGTTTACTTGCAAGAAGGTACACCTTGCCCTTGGAAGAACGCCTTGGGATCTTCAAAAAACAATTGCCAAAGTTGTTAAAAAGATCCACGACACGCCAGATCGTATCAAAGCCAGCAAGAAGTTGGAGGTTATCAATGAATCTGATGCACCACAACAGGCAGGGGCCTTGGGGATGGTGGTGTGTGGGTGTGTCGTAACATATCCAAGTTTATTGAAGATCTACACCTAACAGTTGCACCAGATGCAACTGAATATGTGGCAAGGGAATTGCGGGATTACATGGCGAAGACCCTATACTCGTTGGCTGTCCAGATAGACGATTAGGTTGTTTTATGTTTGTTATTATGTAGTACGTAGCGTTATTTTTTTTATCTACCCGTAGTCCTAAACTAGGTTCACGATGTATGTAATCAAAATTTTTAATATATTAATATTGCTTTCTTAGACACTGACAAACTGATAGGGTTCAAAAACAACCGGTACAAGTTCATCTAAACATACTTTGAAACGACGCCATTAAACAAAGTGATTAGGTCACATTCTTAGTCATTTAAATGTCAAACTATGGCTACACGCCGCTTGGTTTTTCTGGAATCCCCAACGACTTCTTATATGCTATGGTGATACTATTTTGGAAGTGTTAAGCTCCACTTTCTCGCTGTACACTTCAATGACGGTATGGCCGTCAACATACTGACGTATATTTGCTACATCTTCATCAGTAGCCATAGGTTCCAATCCACTCAATAAGTCTGCATTCGGACGTTTAAAATACAACTTATAATATCTAGTTTCGTCGTAGCCTAGCTCTTTTATTATCTGGTGAAGCAGTCGCATTCAAAGATCGTTGATATCCAACATGTCAACATAGACTTGTAGACTACGGTAGTACTGTCTTCTAGGTGGTTCCGTGAAGTACCCTTGATGGTAGACTTTCATGGTGAACATTTGTGGATACTCAGTTGTTCATGATAGGGGTTAACAACGTTAGCCTTACAGAATATTCAACGCAAGCAAAACCCAAAAAAATATAAACGCTAACCATATAACGCGGTGGTAGAGGCTGGAAGCGATTGAGATAAACATCTGAAATTCCATACATGAATATTTGGGGATGCCATGTAATGGGTCGTGTAATACTTTTGCCTTGCTATATACTTTGTTTTGTTTTGTATGGTTTAGGACCCCCCAGCTCTCTGTATTTATATCCAAAGGTAGTGAACCAAAGCCTTACAGATTTGCCTCAAAAGCTTCCAGATTAACCTGTAAAAGGCCTTACAGATTCACATGGTCTTGTTCACATTTTACCTATTGTTTGGGTAACCACGTGTTTTTGGGTAACCCCGTGTCCAATACCAACAATAATACTTACAGAAAAATGCGGCCCACCCCCGCAAAAAATGTATAAAACGCGGGGTAACCCCGTGTTTTTGTCACAATACGCGGACCAAAATCGAAGGACCCCGTGTTTTGCCCTCGTTTTATTTGAATACACGACCTAAATTGAATCTTTTTTACCTTTGTAGGGGAATCGTTTGACTATGGCACAAAAAACGAATCGTTTCAGGCTTTGCAGAGGAATCGTTTGACCATGGCACAAAAAACGAATCGTTTCAGGCTTTGCAGAGGAATCGTTTGACCATGGCTTTGCAGAAGAAACGTTTCAGGCTTTGCAGGGGAATCGTTTGACCATGGATTTGAAAACTATCATGAACCGATCTTCGCATGGACTATAAGTAGACGCCCCGGTGAAGTAGTATTTCACAACTTCATATCTATACTTTCTACCCTCATTTTCGTTTACAAACATTCTCTACATTTTCATAACTTAATGGCTGGAGGTACACGCGGTAGGGGGGAAAAGGTCAGTGAATGGGGCTGACACTTCATGCTTCGTCGATATCGAACAATTAAATGATGGAGCTTCAAGGATTGACTGGAATGCACCAGAGACATCGGAGGATTGGGCGTAGTTTAGGATAACTGCTTACGATGCACCGATCACGCCTCAGGAGTGGGAGAAGTTTAACAATGCACGAGAGGCATACTACACTGCTCATGGGGGAGAATCCCCACCTACGTATCAATCTAACCAGGGGCCTGGTCTACCAATGTCTCAGGTACTGCCTCCCAGGTTGAAAGGGTCATGTAATGAGGCAAATGCGGAGATATGAAATATAGGCAGGATGTGGCTACAAAACATGGAATTTCAGAAGGAGAAAGGAAATTATTGCGGAGCAGAAGGAGTTCCTGGAGATGATGAAGCGCGATGTTAGGGAGAAGTAAAAGAGGATTAAAAAGTTAGAAGATGAAGTGGTAGATATTAAAGAAAAACTATACCAGCATGGAGGAGCAGATGAAGACAAAGGTTGGATGAATCAGGAGGATCCGGGAAATCTACCCGTAGTAGGTTTCTCAAAGGGTGGTTGTATGGATGCACTTTAACGATGACGCCTCAGTTTTCTTTTATGTTTTAATGTTTAATTTATTGATGCTTTAATGTTGTATGGATGCACCATTTCGTTTTCTTTGATTTCAATAAAACGATGCTTTAATGTTTAACTTTTTTTTTATACAGAATATAATTTCACAACCACGATAAGGTAGATAAAATCAAAAATGAACATAAAAGCAATATCACTTAGCATACAAGATGAGGTGGTTACAATCAAGGGAAATCAATGTTAAGGTCAATGATATCATGCCTTAGGGTTCCATGTGGTTCTAGGTTCGATGGCCCCAGAGAGCGAAATCTTTGGCTACTGGAAGCTCTACTCCTGGGCACGATTGAAGGGGTAGGAGTTGGACATTCACCACGAGTATGTCCTACTTCTCCACACCTAGTATACGTTCTCTGTATCGGATCTTCACCACGAGATGGATGTCGATCGTTCTTTCTTGGTATCCCTGCACGTCTCTTGGTTCTTAACGGTGGATAACATGGCGGAAGGGGGACGTGTGGTAAAACCCATGATATATATCACCTCATGATATGTTGACCGATAAGTATTGGACGTGTAGTAAGATATAGCTAGATCGCTGCAATCTCTACGATTCATTGACCTTGCAGCAGCGATGGCATGACCGCACAGTAAACCAGAATATTGCCATTGATTACATTCACAAACACCGTTGGCCATATCAACAGTCGCGTGATAATGGATATCCCGAACATGGAACTTACCATGTCCAATCTCTCTTACCCTCCATGTCGCAGACTTTCCCGACCTTCTGTGAATTATCTCCTCCGCCATTGGTGTGAGATGATTACGCATTTCATCACAAATATGTGTTAATTGTGTTACGATTTATACGGAAGACGAAAAAGCAACTAACATATAAGTTAAAGATTTGATAGTTTATCAACCTCCCTTTCGCCGTCGAAGTTGGTATCACTCTTGTTGAAAATCTCGGAAGTACTCTATAAGGTCGACAATGGGTAACCTATGCGCAAAACAGAACAGTGCATTCACCGACTCTACACTATTAGAGGTCATTATGTTATACCATTGTGTAGGAAAATGGTCCCTTGACCAGCTCTCCTTACCAACCTCGTCCATAACTTGTGCTCCAAGAGCTACTTCATATCGTAGTGAATTCATGTAGAACTCAAACTCCCTAATCGTATATGCTTTGCATGCCTTCCACTAGGTGGTCTTGTTTGTTGTAATACGCTTATCCACACTTTTCACGTTCATTTCCAAATGTCGATAACATAGGGCATAAGGGGTGGAGGGGTACACGGCAGAACTTACGACACTTATGGAAGGAGCCCGGTCGGAGATGAACACCAACCCTTTCGGGGCTCCGATACATTCTCCCAACATGTTCAGAAACCAACCCCACTCCTCCCCCGTCTCAGACTTTCCTACTCCGAAATCCAAGGGCACAATGTTGTTATTTCCGTCCATGGCAACCGTCAAGAACATCATACCCAGGTAAGGCCCCTTTAAATGGGCAGCGTCTATTACAAGGACAGGACGCAGATTTGTCAAAAACGTCCGGATCTGCAAAAAAACGTTCGTGGTTATTATTTTTAAATGTTATAATTTATAATATGTAAAGATACGACGTGCTAATATACATAGCGCACATCTAATGGCAGCGAAACACAACTCAAAACGTCCGTTTGAATCCGTCCGTATTCTGGTGCGTGTACCCGAATTATTCAGCTCCAAGTTATATAAATACATAGGGAGTCGTTCGTACAACTCCTCGGGAGTGCCTCTCACCATTAGTAGTGCCTTGCATCGCGCATGCCATCCTTGGTGGTAACCAATGTTGATCCCGTACTGCTGATTTATATCGTTGACGATGTCCTTCGGCCGAAATGACCTGCTAGCGTCAAGAAACTTGTCTTTCAGTATGTGGCCCAAAGTCCTTTTGTTGGCCTGTCGGTGGCTGGTATTCAGTTGCGTCCTCGAACAAATGTGTACGTCGTTCAGCTTTCTAACGACAAATAGCCCTCCTTTAGGGCCCACGGACTTCGCGGACATACTCCATTCACAATTTTGTTGGTCACAGACAGCCTTGTATCTGCTTTTGTCGGATTTCTTCGCTCTAAACACGAAACCCTCTCGCAAGAACTTCATTCCCAACTGTATGGTCATTTCCTCCTTCGTATGAAATATTTGACCTTCATGTATAGTTGTACTGCGATTGTAAGGTGCGGGTTGGTAGGCTAATATATGGGTCTCCAGGTTAGGAAGGGAAGGGGGCATATCAAAATAATCGTTTAACGCACCAAATGATTTATTGCTAGGGGTATATGTTTCTTCTTCTTCGTCCTCGTCATTATCGGTATCTGATCTGTCTAGATCAGATATACCAGTTGTGAAAACATGGGTTCTGTCATCAGCAACTCCAACAAACCGTCTTTTTGGGTCTTCTTCTTATTCTAGTTGTGTCTCCGGAACAACATCGGGACAAAAATCGTTAGGACATTATGCGCGATCAGAATAAAGTATGGTGTCTTAGAATGTATGAAATTGAGAATCAGGCTCCAGTTGACTACCACCGACATGGATTTCGTCATCACCTTCCTTATCACCTCCGTCATCATCTTCGTCATCGCACTTCAATGATGCGACATACACAAAAAGTTCTAGAGGTATTTCTGAATCGACTGCAAGTAGCATAAAACCAAGGATTTCATCATCGTTGGTTAGCTCCTTCAGTGAGCCATCTGCACGTCTGAACACCAACTTGCAAGCACCAGAATCTTCGATTCCACATTTTCCCACGGCGTAATCAATAAACCTCTTATATGAAAGCATTATTGGAATATTTACACCACACTTTGTGTAACCAATATAATCCCACTCATTGTTGGTTTGCACCCATTGACCATCAAAACATAAATAGAGCCTAGCTCTTTCAACAGACGAACTCATTTTTTCAGTAGTAAGAAAAATGAAGCAATTCAAGTGGATGTGATGAACGAATTTGCATGTAATCTTACTGATCTTTATAGACAAGATTGAATGGAGAAGATGAATGTGAACCACAAATTCAATGACAATAGTACAATTATTGTATGACAATCTGACCAAAGTGTGGAAAAAAACAGTAAAATCATGCAAAAAAAACGTCAAAAACAGTTGACAACACATGAAATAATAGCCCTGAAACCCTAATTTCGCAAACCCTACTTCCCCAACCCCGCGTTCTACACTAAAAACGCGGTCCAACCCCGCGTTTTAGGCTTAAACGCGGCCCATACCCGCTTAGGGTAAAAAACGTGGACCAAATTGACAAACACGCGGGGTTAACCCTGTGTTTCGACCCATACGCAGACCAAAATCGTGCCACCCCGCGTTTTTCAAGAACGCGACCCAAAAACACGGAGTTATTGGGTATTTTGGCAAAAACTAAAAGATTTTAGGCATTTTGGGTACTGATTTTTGATGTTTGGGCATTTTAATTAAATTCCCATATATATATATATATGGTTGGGTTCACGTGAGACCAACTAGTTTTCGTGAGACCGGTGAGACCATAAAATAACACTAAAACTTCACAGTGATTCATTGTGAAGGAATGAAAAACAACAAACCTTCATAACAAAAATACTGTGAAGGTTTACCTTTACAATAACTTCACAGTCTTTTGCTGTGAAGGTTTAGTGTTATTTTTGTGGTCTCACGGGTCTCACGGAAATAACATGGTCTCACATGATCTTAAGTCTATATATATGCACACAACTTATATATATGCAAAAAGTTATTATATTATAGATTATATACAATATACAAAAAATACATAAATACTAAATATAAATACACATAGCAATATATACAAGAAATAATATTATACTTTGGACTAAATAGAACATATGCAAATACACAAAAACTAAATATATACATTGGTTAGTATTTAAATATAGTCATATAAACAACTACATTTCTAATTACAGATCTAACAATCGTTGTTTTCTGTATAGCACATCGACGCTTGGGTCAGAATGATCCAAGAATCCCGCTCTACACAAGCGAGATGGACGGTGATGGACAACAACTTTTTTGAGTGTCTTACCCTGCCAGGCCAAGGATACAGGTCTGTGTACGAAACGTGCAATGGACTGGGATATAAAAACAATCCATATTGGAAGGGCCTCGAGCGGGTATGGAAATCGATTTACATAACTTTTGTTTAACTTGTTTGTTACTAACTATTTGTGTGTTATTGTAAAATCTCATGTATACATCCCCATATGCATTGTAGACAAATATTGGGTGCTCCGGGTTCTGTACCTCAATGAAATAAAGATGGTCATATATGACAGTTTACTAACAAGAAGGTACACCTTGCCCTTGGAATAACGCCTTCGGAACTTCAAAAAACAATTGCCGATGTTGTTAAATAAGATCCACGACACGCAGGCTCGTATCAAAGCAAGCAAGAAATTGGAGGTTACCTATGAAACTGATGCACCACAACAGGCGGGGGCCCTTGGGGATTGCGGTGTGTGGGTGTGTCGTAACATATCCAAGTTTATTGAAGAATTGCACCCAACAGTTGCACCAGATGCAACTGAATCTGTGGCCATGGAATGGCGGGATTACATAGCAGAGACCCTATACTCGTTGGCTGTCCAGATAGACGATTAGGTTGTTTTATGTTTTTTATTATGTAGTATGTAGCGTTATTTTTTTATCTACCCGTAGTCCTAAATGAGGTTCACGATGTATGTAATCAAACTTTTTTATATATTAATATTGTTCTCTTAGATTTTTCGTGTCGAGAGACAGAAAACAAAATTAAGAATTGGTGAACGAAACGACACTTACAAACTGATAGGGTTCGAAAACAGCCGGTACAAGTTCATCTAAACAGAATTTGAAACGACGCCATTAAACAAAGTGATTAGGTCACATTCTTGGTCATTTAAATGTTAAACTACGGCTACAAGACGCTTGGTTTTTCTGGAATCCCCAACGACTTCGTATATGCTCTGGTGATACGATTCTGGAAGTGTTAAACTCCACTTTCTCGCTGTACACTTCAATGACGGTATGGCCGTTAACATACTGACGTATATTGGCTACATCTTCGTCGGTAGCCATAGGTTCCAGTCCACTCAATAAGTCTGCATTCGGACGTTTAAAATACAACTTATAATATCTAGTTTCGTCGTAGCCAATCTTTTTAATGATCTGGTGAAGCAGTCGCATGCAAAAATCGTTGACATCTAACATGTCAACATAGACTTCTAGACCACGGAAGTATTGTTTTCTAGATGGTTCCGTGAAGTACCCTTGATGGTAGACTTTCATGGTGAACATTTGTGGATACTCAGTTGTTCATGATAGGGGTTAACAACGTTAGCCTTACAGAATATTCAACACAAGCAAAACCCAAAAATATATAAACACTAACCATATAACGCGGTGGTAGAGGCTGGAAGCGATTGAGATAAACATATGACATTCCATACATGAAGATTTGGGGATGCCATGTAAGAAGACGTGTAATACTTTTGCCTTGCTATATACCTTGTTTTGTTTTGTATGGTTTAGGACCCCCCCAACTCTCTGTATTTATAGCCAAAGGTAGTGAACAAAAGTCTTATAGATTCGCCTGAAAAGCATATAGATTCGCCTGAAAAGCTTACAAATTTGCCTGAAAAGATTCAAGATTCGTCTTGTTCACTTTGTACCGGTTGTTTTTTTAACTCTATCAATTTATAATTTTGTAGTAGTATAAAAATATAAACGCATCAAACCACAAAATACATTAGACGATTTTATTCATGAAACAAAAGCATAGAAAGTAGAAGTACAAAATGACAACACATAAACTCCAGGCACAAACTACCAACATAGGAAACTACAAACACGAAACCAAAAACACAAACACCATCTAAGGATATAGTACTTTACATTTATCAATCCAAGTTTGTTTCTTTGTTACCTGGGCTTGCAGTTTTTCGAAGTCTTACATAATCTTGTTGACTTGTATTTTGTCGTAGCGAATACGGTCTTATTTTTCCTTTATCTCCCTCTTCAACCTTTTTACCCCCTCTTTGTCCGCGTCGATCTTTCTCAAGTGTTCGTCCTTCTTGGCCATCATTTCCTTCCTCTCTTCAATGAGTTGTTCGATCTCCGCTTCACTTTTATCTATCGCTTTTTTCAGTCCGGAGGGAATTATTTGTGAAGATGGTGGTTTTAAGGATGATTCATTTCCAGCCATGTGTTTGGTGAAAGAGGAGACTATTATGATATCAAAATGGTGTATGGATGTTGTGAATTTTACAGTTGGTATAACACAGGTATTTATAGCTAGAAGGAGCAATTTGTTCAACAAAAAATGAATCGTTTCAGGCTTTGCAGGGAAATCGTTTCAGGATTGAAAAGGGAATCGTTTCAGGGTATGCAGGGGAATCGTTTCAGGCTATGCAGAGGAATCATTTCAGGCTTTGTAGGGGAATTGTTTCAGGATTGAATGGGGAATCATTTTAGTCTTTGCAGGGGAATCGTTTCAGGATATGCAGGGGAATCGTTCCAGGCTTTGTGGGGGAATTGTTTCAGGATTGAATGGGGAATCGTTTCAGGCTTTGCAGGGGAATTGTTTGCCCATGTGCACAAAAGCGATCACGAACCTATCTTTACATACACTATAAGTAGATGCTCTGGTGAAGTAGTAATTCACAAATTGCAATCTATCCTTTCTACCCTCTACGCCATTTACAAACATTCTCTACCTTTTCATAACTTAATGGCTGGAGGTTCATGCTCTAGGGGGAAAAGGTCAACGAATGGGGCTGACACTTCACGCTCCGCCTACATCGAACTATTAAATGATGGAGCTACAAGGGTTGACTAGGGAGTACCAGACACAACGGAGGAATGGGAGCAGTTTGGGATGACTGCTTACGATGCACCAATTACGCCTCAGGAGTGGGAGCAGTTTGACAATGCACGAGAGGCATACTACACTGCTCATCGGGGAGAATCCCTACCTAGGTATCAATCTAACCAGGGACTGAGTCTACCAATGTCTCAAGAACTTCCTGAAAAGTTGAAAGAGTCATGTGATGAGGCAAATGCGAAGATATTAATATACGCAGGAAGTGGCTACGCAACGTGGAATTGCAGAAAGAGAAAGAGGCAATTATTGCGGAGCAGAAGGAGTTCCTGGAGATGATGAAGCGCGATGTTAGGGATAAGCAGAAAAAGATTAAAAAGTTAGAAGATGAAGTGATAGAAATCAAAGACAACTACACTGGCATGGAGGAGCAGATGAAGGAAAAGGCTGGCTGTATCAGGAGGATCCAGGAAATCTACCCATAGTAGGTTTCTCAAATGGTGGTTTCTCAAAGGGTGGTTAATCTACCCGTAACGATGATTTAATGTTTTCTTTTCTGCATTAATGTTTACTTTAGCGATGCTTTAATGTTGTATGGATGCACCTTATCGTTTTCTTTGATTTCAATAAAACGATGCTTTAATGTTTAACTTGCTTTTACACATAATATAATTTCACAACCACGATAAGGTAGATAAAATCAACAATGAACATAAAAACAATATCACTTAGCATACAAGACGAGGTCGTTACAATCAAGGGAAGTCAATGTTAAGGTCAATGCTATCATGCCTTAGGGTTCCATGTGGTTCTAGGTTTGATGGCCACTGAGAGCGAAATCTTTGGCTACTTGAAGCGCTACACCTGGGCACGGTTGAAGGGGCAGGAGTTGGACATTCACCATGAGTATGTCCTACTGTTCCACACCTAGTACACATTCTCTGAATCGGATCCTCACCACGAGATGGATGTCGGTCGTTCTTTCTTGGTATCCCCGCACGTCTCTTGGTTATTAACGGTGGATAGCATGGCGGAAGGGGGACGTGTGGCAAAACCCATGATTGAGAGGGTCTAACAGGATAGATCACCTCATGATATGTTGACCAGTAAGTATTAGACGTGTAGTAAGATATAGCCAGATCGCTGCAATATGTACGATTCATATACCTTGCAACAGCGATGGCATGACCGCACGGTAAACCATAATATTGCCATTGATTACATTCACAAACACGGTTGGCCATATCGGCAGTCGCATGATAACGGATATCACGAACGTGGAACTTACCATGTCCAATATCTCTAACCTCCATGTCGTAGACTTTCCCGGCCTTCTGCGAATTATCTCCTCCGCCATTGGTGTGAGATCATTACACATTTCATCTACAATTATGTGTTAATTGTGTTACAATTTTTACAGAACACGAAAAAAGCAACTAACATATAAGTTCAAGATTTCATAGTTTATCAACCTCCCTTTTGCTGTCGAAGTTGGTACCACTCTTGTTGAAAATCTCGGAAGTACTAACCTGTGCGCAAAACGGGACAGTGCATTCACCGACTCTACACTATTGGAGGTCATTATGTTATACCGTTGTGCAGGAAAATAGGCCCTTGACCACCTCTCCTTACCAACATTGTCCATAACCAATGCCACATGATCTACTTCATATCGTAGTGCATTCATGTAGATCTCAAACTCCTAATCGTATATGCTTTGCATGCCTTCCAGTAGGTAGTCTTTTTTGTTATAATACGCTTGTTGGGTCTTATTTATTATTATTGGTATTTGATCTGTCCAGATCAGATATACCAGTTGTGGAAACATGGGTTTCGTCATCAGCAACTCCAACAAACCGTCTTCTTCTTCTTCTTCTTCTTCTTCTTCTTCTAGTTGCGTTTCCGGAACAACATCGGGATTAGAATCATTAGAACGATATGCATGATCATAATAAAGTATGGTGTCGTAGGATGCCTGAAATTGAGAATCAGGCTCCAATTGACTACCACGGACATGGATTTCGTCATCACCTTCCTTATCACCTCCGTCATCATCTTCGTCATCACCTCCGTCATCATCTTCGTCATCGCACATTAATGATGCGACATACACAAAAAGTTGTAGAGGTCTTTCTGAATCGGCTGCAAGTTTCATAAACCAAGGATTTCATCATCGTTGGTTAGCTCCTTCAGTGAGCCATCTTCACGTCTGAACACCAACTTGCAAGCAGCATAATCTTCGATTCCACACTTTCCCATGGCGTAATCAATAAACCTCTTATATGAAAGCATTATTGGAATATATACACCATGCTTTGTGTAGCCAATATAATCCCACTCATTGTTGTTTTGCACCCATTGACCATCGAAACATAAATAGAGCCTAGCTCTTTCAACAGATGAACTCATTTTTTCAGTAGTATGAAAAATGAAGCAATTCAAGTAGATGTGATGAACGAATTTGCATGTAAAATTACTGATCTTTATAGACAAGATTGAATGGAGAAGATGAATGTGAACCACAAATCAATGACAATGGTACAATTATTGTATGATAATCAGACCAAAGTATGGAAAAAAACAGTAAAATAATGCAAAAAAAAACATGAAATAATAGATCCTGAAACCCTAATTTCCCAAACCTTGAAACCCTAAATTCCCAACCCCGTGTAAAACAACAAAAACGCGGACCAACCCCGCGTTACACCATTAAAACGCGGGGTAACCCCGTGTTTTTCACCATACGCGGACCAAAATGCTTAAAACGCGGGGTAACCCCGTGTTTTTTCACCATACGCGGACCAAAATTGAATTACCCCGTGTTCTTACCCCGCGTTTTCTTCAAATACATGGCCATTCTCTCAACCCCGCGTTTTCCCATTTACACGGCCCAAAAACACGGGGTTGTTAGGTATTTTGGCAAAAACTTCAAGATTTTGGGCATTTTGGGTACTGATTTTTGATGTTTGGGTATTTTAATTAAACTCCCTATTATATATATATATATATATATATATATATATATATATATAATAGGGAATTTAATTAAAATACCCGTATTTCAAACGTATCTTACCCAAATGCCCATTATCTCCTAATTTTTTCCAAAATACCCAATTACCCCGGATTTGACCCCGTGAATTTTAAAATCGCGGGGTAAGCAAAAGGATTCGAGAATCGTGGGGCGATTTTGGGGTGGATCATGGGGTTGGGGGCCGCGATTTACATCTTAAGGCCGGTATCGAATTTAGATGATGAGATCGATGTGTTGTTTAGGGTTTATTTATTACCCAACTACCCCCAATCCCTTATAAATTTGAGGTCCCCCACTTGAAACCCCACCACTTCTTATCTAGTCTCACTCTCTCAAATATATCGTGTATTCCACACTCTCGGATCTCGACTCGGTTCGATAGTGTTTTTAGAAGTCGGATATGTCTCATTTAGTTAGTACGGTAAGTTTCTTCTTAAACCCGTTGTACGTTTATATTTTATAAAATATTTGTTGTATGTTTTTTTAGACTATGTGTTTGATTCAAAAATATTGCATTTATTTTAGAGATTATTTGTTAATTTTAAAGTGTTACGTTTACGTTGATAATATGTTAGAGTATTGCGTGTTTTTATAGATTGCTTTAATTTAAGAATATTGCTTTTTTTTAAAAACATTTTAGAGATTATGTGTTAATTTTAGAGTGTTGGTTTACGTTGATAATATGTTATAGTATTGCGTTTTTTTAGAGTGTTGTGTTTTTTTTAGAAAATATTGCGTTAATTTTAGATATTGCGTTAATTTTAGAATGTTGCGGTTTTTTGGAAAATATTTTAGAGATTATGTGTTCATTTTAGAGTGTTACGTTTACGTTGATAATATGTTATAGTATTGCGTTTTTTTAGAGTGTTGTGTTTTTTTGGAAAATATTTTAGAGATTGCGTTATTTTTAGAGTGATGCGTTTTTTTTGGAAAATATTTTAAAGATTGTGTGTTAATTTTAGAGTGTTGCGTTTATGTTGATAATATTTATAGTATTGCGTTTTTTTAGAGTGTTGTGTTTTTTTGGAAAATATTTTAGAGCTTGTGTTAATTTTAGAGCGTTGCTTTTTTTGGAAATTATTTTAGAGATTATGTGTTAATTTTAGAGTGTTGCGTTTATGTTGATAATATATTATAGTATTGTGTTTTTTAGAGTGTTGTGTTATTTTGGAAAATATTTTAGAGATTTCGTTAATTTTAGAGAGTGCGTTAATTTTAAAGTGTTGCGTTTTTTTTGGAAAATATTTTAGAGATTATGTGTTAATTTTAGAGTTATGCGTTTACGTTGATAATATGTTATAGTATTGCGTTTTTTTAGAGTGTTGTGTTTTTTTTTTTGAAAATATTTTAGAGCTTGCGTTAATTTTAGAGATTGCGTTAATTTTAGAGTGTTGCGTTTTTTTGGAAAATATTTTAGAGATTATGTGTTAATTTTAGAGTGTTGCGTTTATGTTGATAATATGTTATAGTATTGTGTTTTTTTAGAGTGTTGTATTTTTTTGGAAAATATTTTAGAGATTGCGTTAATTTTAGAGTGTTGCGTTTTTTTGGAAAATATTTTAGAGATTATGTGTTAATTTTAGAGTGTTGCGTTTATGTTGATAATATGTTATAGTATTGCGTTTTTTAGAGTGTTGTGTTATCTTGGAAAAATATTTTAGAGATTGTGTTAATTTTGGAGTGTTGCGTTTTTTTCGAAAATATTTTAGAGATTATGTGTTAATTTAGAGTTTTGCGTTGATAATATGTTATACTATTGCGTTTTTTCCGAAAATATGTTAAATGACAACTTAGGTCCCTTAACTTTGCCAAATTACAACTTAGGCCCCTTAACTTTGCCATATTACATCTTAGGCCCCTTAACTTTCCCATTTTACAACTTAGGCCCCTTATCTTTGCCATACTACAACTTAGGACCCTTAACTTTTCTAAAGTACAACTTAGGCCCCTTAACTTTGCTAAATTACAACTTACTTCCCTTAACTTTGCTAAAGTACAACTTAGGTCCTTTAACTTTGCTAAATTACAACTTAGGCTCCTTAACTTTGCTAAACTACAACTTAGGCCCCTTAACTTTGCTAAATTACAACTTACTTCCCTTAATTCTGCTAAAGTACAACTTAGGTCCCTTAACTTTGCTAAAGTATAACTTCGGCTCCTTAACTTTACCAAATTACAACTTAGGTCCCTTAAATTTACCAAATTACAAATAAGTACGTTTAACTTTGAAAAAAAAACCCAAATAGTAACTATAACCAAAAGTCTTTTAATCGCAACATATCGATTTGGATTTTGTCAAACAGGCGTAAATAGCCCTATGGTTTGTAGGGATTTAAGCAATCCACGTGATTCCCCTACTATATGGAAGTCCAATAGATTGAATGGTTTCTTTTCTAAAATTAAGCAATAGACGAAATCAACAAAATGTACACCCTTAACCTTGCCAAAAAACCCAAATAATAAATATAACCATAAGCCTTTTAATCGCAACATATCGATTTGGATTTTGTCAAAGGGTGTAAACAGCCCCAAGGTTTGTAGGGATTTAAGCAATCCACGTGATTCCCCTACTACCTGGAAGTCTAATAGATTGAGTGGCTTCTTTTTTAAAATTAAGCAATAGACGAAATCAACAAAATGTACACCCTTAACCTTGCCAAAAAACCCAAATAATAACTATAACCATAAGTCATTGTCTTTTATTCTTAGTTATAAGTTAGGTGTGTTGGCAACATCTCTGCATTACTATGTAGAAGGATTTTCATTACACAGATCTGTCGTTCAAATGCCGCCTTGGCTTCGCCAAGGAAGTTAGAGATGCTTTTGCAACGTGTCCACCTGCACGGGCACAAAATTTACACCAAATCTTTGGTTAGACACCTTTCGGACCATGGCTTAAACTTACCAATACTGGGCAGGAGCCCATCCTAGTCCACATGATTTTACAGTTGGAGGTCGAGGTCTCCAATGCAGATCCGGAGGAGCTGTATTTCAACGTGTGGGAATCACATGCGCTTTGGTCGTCGTGAGTTTTATCTTGTAACAGGTTTCCTTTTCGGACCAACACCCTCCCTTCCTACCTTACCGGATGAGTCCTTCGTCAGTAGGGTTTGGCCCTGCCACACACCAGGTAATTTGAAGCTGAAAATTGTCGTCCAGACGATGAGAGATGGCCTGCGGGGACTATCCGATGAAGATGTTGTGCGTGTTTGCTTGGTGGTGATGGTAGAAGCGATGTTCAAGGGCCGTAAGTTAAGCCAGGTGGTTTCCGACACTATCCTTAGCGCCATCGATGACTTTGGGAGGTTTAACAACTATCCTTGGGGTAGCCACATGTGGAGACACTTATACAAAGGACTACACCATGCCATCGCCAGACGCAACGAGAAGAACAAGAACAAGAAAAACAACAAGATGACGTTGAATGGGTTTGCACACGCTCTAAAGGTTAGATAAGTAGTATAACATAAATATTAATTCGTCTCTATTTTGGCTTTTTTTTACGTACTTGTTTATGTTGTGTAATTTCAGATATGGATCCTGGAGATGTTTCCTGTCTGTCGTCAAAATTTCTCCAAGCACACCGACAGGGTCATTAGGGGAACCATTTGGGACCAGGATGTTGTACTAAATAAGGTTGCATGCATTGGAATCTTCAACTCAGTATGGGATGTACGTTGTCTTACTATATTTCTAATTCTAGTAATTAAACAATTAATTGTGTAACTTAGTCCTGCATATTAAATCTTATATGTTTTATAATATATTTAGGTGAGGCGAGGGCCTCTCGAGGCCCTCAATCCTATGGATGTCGAGTAGCAGACGAGTTGGTATCAACACAACATCGCCTTTTTTGAAAGAGAGGCGGTCAGGCGACCGACGAAGAGGTCCCGGTGAAGAGATCCCGATGACAATGATGACAAAAATGACGAAGATGACGATGATGTCGCGATATATCTGGCTCCCCCCGCTCCTCGCATCATATTGTTCTGCCTCCCAGCCCATACCAACACAAGTGGGACTACATTGAGTCGCTGCACAACCACGTCCACGGGCCTATCGAGAGATGCATAAGAGAGCTCGAGGCCCTCACAGCACACCTTCACACTGTTCACATTAGTGTTTAACTTAATTTAGGGATATTACGTTCCAAACTTGTATTAGGTGTCGACGAGCATGGTGCCGACCTACACGTCGCCTGGGTACACACAGGTGACATCGGGAGGATTTACCCCTTCTGCGACCCCATCATTCCAGCAAAGTGTCAGTGACGACGAGTGCTCATTGTAGTTCTATTTTCGTTATTACGTTTGAAAACTCTTATTACTAACGCTCATTATAATGACCTATGTCACCAGTTTGGGATGTCGAGTATGGCGTTGACCTACACATCGGCTGGGTTTGGAGACACGTAGGGGGCATCGGGAGGATTTAACACTTTTTTGACCCCATCATTCCAGCAAAGTGTAAGTGACGATGGGTGCTCGGGGTTCTAGACCTTGATTAAATGATCATGTTCATATATGACAGTTTACGAGCACCCATGTTCAAGCTTAAATTGAAAGAACCCCTAAAAACCTTCAAAACACAATTGTCGAAGTTATTAAAGAAGATCCGTGACACTCTTACTTGTATCAATGGTAGCAAGAAGTTTAAATATCAATTTGAAGATGATGCACCACAACAGGAGGGCCGCCTTGGGGATTGCGATGTGTGGTATGTCGTAACTTATCCTTGTTCAGACATGATCCCAGTAGTTGCACCAGATGCGACTAAATTTGTGGCCATGGAATGGCGTCACAATATGGCGGAGGTCTTATGTAGTCCGTATCGTAATTTTTTTTGTCAAACGTAGGTCTCAACGAGTAAACGATGTATGTAATAAAACTTTTATATATATTACTATTGCTTTCTTAGATTTTTCGTGTCGAGAGATAGAAAACAAAATTAAAATTTGGTGAACAAAACGAACTTACAAACTGATAGAGTTCGAAAACAATCGGTACAAGTTCATCAAAACAGATTTGGAAACGACGACATTAAACAAACTGATTAGGTCATATTCTTGGTCATTTAAATGTCAAACTATGGCTAAACGACGCTTGGTTTTTCTGGAATCCCCACCGACTTTTTATATGCTCTGGTGATACGAGTCTTGAAGTGTTAAACTCTACTTTCTCGTTGTACACTTCAATGAAGGTATGGCCGTCAACATACTAACGTATGTTGGCTACATCTCCATCGATAGCCATAGGTTCCAGTCCAGTCAACAAGTCAGCATCCGGATGTTTAAAATACAACTTATAATATTTTGGTTCGTCGTAGCCTAGCTCTTTCATGATCTAGTGAAGTAGTCGCATGGAAAGATCGTCGACATCTAACATGTCAACATAGACTTCTAGACCACAGAAGTACTGTCTTCTAGGTGGTTCTGTGAAGTACCCTTGATGGTGGACTTTCATGGTGAACAATTATGGATGATCAGCTGTTCATGATAGGGATTAACAACATTAGCCTTACACAGTAGTCAACACAAGCAAAACCCATAAAAATATAAATACTAACCATATAACTCAGTGGTAGAAGTTGGAAGTGCTTGAGATAAACATTTGAATTTTCATAAATGAAGATTTGGGGATGCCATGTAAGAAGACTTGTAAAACTTTTGACTTACTGAATACTTTGTTTCGTTTTGTGTGCTTTAGGAAACCCCCCCCCCCCCAGCGTTCGGTATTTATAGCCAAAGGTAGTGCACAAAAGGCAATTGGGTAGCTGGTATTGGTCAAGATTCGCCTGTAAAAAGCCTTACAGATTCCCCTAAAAAGCCTTCCAAATTTGCCTGTAAAAAGCGTTATAGATTCCCCTGAAAAGCCTTACAAATTCGCCGATTGTTTTTGAACTCTATCAATTTATAATTTTGTCGTCGATACTTATTTTGTAGTATTATAGAAATATAAACGCATCAAACCATAAAATAGATTAGACGATTTTATTCATGAAACAAAAGCATAGAAACTATAGGTACAAACTACCAACATAGGAAATTCCAAACACGAAATCAACAACACTAACACCATCTAAGTAAAAAGCTAGCTTCTTCCATACGTCCAGATATATAGTGCTTTACATTTATCAATCAAGTTTGTTTCTCTGTTATCCGCGCTTGCAGTATTTTGAAGTCTTGCATAATCTTGTTGACTTGTACGTTGTCGTAGCGAATACAGTCTTCTTTCTCCTTCATCTCCCTCTTCAACCCTTTTACCTCCTCTTTTGTCCGTGTCGATCCTTCTCAAGTGTTCGTCCTTATTGGCCATCATTTCCTTCCACTCTTCAGTGAGTTGTTCGATCTCCGCTTCACTTTTCTCTTTCGCTTTTTTCAGTCTCGAGGATATTATTTGTGAAGACAGTGGGTTTGAAGATGATGCATTTACAACCATGTGTTTGGTGAAAGATGAGACTATTATGATATCAAAATGGTGTATGGATGTTGTGAAATTTACAGTTGGTATAACACGGGTATTTATAGCCACAAGGAGCAATTGGCTCAACAGAAACTTTCAGCCTTTTCTGGTGAATCTTGTTGGCTTTGTAGGGGAATCCTGGCAGCCTTTTACAGGCGAATCAGGCAGGCTTTGCAGAGGAATCCTTGCAGGCTTTGAAGGCGAATTGTTTCAGCCTTTGTAGGCGAATCTTACAGGCTTTGCAAGGGAATCATTTCGTCCTTTGCAGGGGAATCCCAGGCACTTTACAGGGGAATCATTTCAGCCTTTGCAGGGGAATCTTTTGACCATGTGCACAAAAGCGATCACGAACCTATCTTGGCATCGACTTAAGTAGATGCTCTGGTGAAGTAGTAATTCACAACTTGTTATCTATCTTCTACCATCTACACAGTTTACAAACATTTTCTACCTTTTCATAACTTAATGGCTGGAGGTTCACACTTTAGTGGGAAAAGGTCAACGAATGGGGCTGGCACTTCACGCTCCGCCTACATCCAACAATTGAATGATGGAGCTAGAAGGATTGACTAGAAGGCACCCGAGACAACGAAGGAGTGGGTGCAGTTTGGGAGAACTGCGACTGATTACCCAATTACAAATCAGCAGAGAGAACAATATCACAATGCATGAGAGACATACTACCGTGCTCATAGGGGAGATGAACCACCAACGTATCAATCTACCCAGCATCCGGGTCTACAAATGTCTCAAGTAATGTTTGCCAAGTTGAAAGAGTCATGTGATGAGGCGAATTCGGACATACAAAATATAAGAAGGATGTGGCTACGCAACATGGAAATTCAGCAAGACAAAGAGGCGTGTCTTGCGAAGAAGAAGCAGTTCCTGGCACAAATGAAGCGTGATGTTAGGGAGATGAAACGAGAGATTAAAAAGTTAGAAGATGAAGTGGTAGAAATCAAAGACAGCTACACCAGCATGGAGGAGCTGACGAGGGAAAAGTCTGACTGGATCATCAAGATCCAGGAAATCTACCCGTAGTAGGTTTCTCCAAGGGTGGTTGTTGTATGGATGCACTTTATCGATGATTTAATATTTTCTTTGATCCTTTAATGTTTACTTTATCGATGCTTTAATGTTGTATGGATGAACCTTATCGTTTTCTTTGATTTCAATAAAACGATGCTTTAATGTTTACTTTACTTTACACACAAGAAAACTTAACAAGCGGTAGATAAAATCAACTATAAACATAAAAACAATATCACTTAGCATACAAGATTTAGTCGTTACAATCAAGGGAAGTCAATGTTAAGGCCAATGTTATCATGCCTTAGGGTTCCATGTGGTTCTAGCTCCGATGGGCCCTAGGAGCAACTTCTTTGGCTACCTGAACCTCTACTCCTAGGCACAGTTGAGGGGGCAGGAATTGGACATTATCCACGAGTATGTCCTACTACTCCACACCTAGTACATGTTATGTGTATCAGACCTTCACCACGAGATGGACGTCGATCATTCTTTCTTGGTCTTCCGGCACGTCTCTTGGTTATTAACGGTGGATAGCATGGAGGAAGGGGGACGTGTGGCGTCACCCATGATTGAGGGATCCAATCGGATTGATTACCTCATGATATGTTGACCGGTAAGTATAGGACGTGTAGTAACTTATAGCCAGATCGCTACAATCTCTATGATTCTTAGCCCTTGCAGCAGTGATGGCATGACCGCACGGTAACCCAGAATATTGCCATTGCTTACATTCACAAACACGGTTGGCCATATCGACAGTCGCGTGATAACGGGTATCCCGAACGTGGAACTGACCATGTCCAATCTCTCTTACCCTCCATGTCGCAGACTTTCCCGACCTTCTGCGAATTATCTCTTTCACCATTAGTGTGAGATCAATACGCATTTCACCTACAAATATGTGTTAATTGTGTTACAATTTATAAAGAACACAAAAAGAGCAACTAACATATAAGTTCAAGATTTCATAGTTTATCAACCTCCCTTTCGTCGTCGAAGTTGGTACCACTCTTGTTGAAAATCTCGGAAGTACTCCATAAGGCCGACAATCGGTAACCTGCACGGAAAACGAAACAGTGCATTCACTGACTCTACACTATTGGAGGTTATTATGTTATACTGTTGTGCAGAAAAATTGGCCCTTGACCACCTCTCCTTACCAGCATCGTCCATAACTTGTCCTCCACGATCTACTTCAAATCGTAGTGCATTCATGTACCGGTCAAACTCCCTAATCATATATGCTTTGCATGCCTTCCAGTAGGTCGTCATGTTTGTTGTAATACGTTTGTCCACGCTTTTCACATTCATCTCCAAATGTCGACAACATAGGGCGTGAGGGGTGGAGGGGTACACGGCAGAAATTGCGGTGCTTATGGAAGGAGCCATGTCGGACATAAACACCAGTCCTTTCGGGACTCTGATACATTCTCTCAACATGGACATAAACCAACCCCACTCCTCCCCCGTCTCTGACTTGTCTACTCCGAAAGCCAAGGGCACAATGTTGTTATTTCCGTCCATGGAAACCGCCAAGAACATCATACCGAGGTAAGGTCCCTTTAAATGGGCAGCGTCTATTACAAGGACAAGACACATATTTGTCAAAAACGTGAAGATCTGCAAAAACGTAGGTGGTTTTTGTTTGTAAATGTTGTAATTTATAATATGTAAAGATATGACGTGCTTATTCTGGTGCGTGTACCCGGATTCTTCAGCTCCAAATTATATAAATACGTAGGGAATCGTTCGTACGACTCCTCGGGAGTGCCTCTCACCATTAGTAGTGCCTTGCATCGCGCACGCCATCCTTGGTGGTAACCAATGTTGATCTCGTACTGTTGGTTTATATCGTTGACGATGTCTTTCGGCCTAAATGCCCTGCTAGCATCAAGAAACTTGCCTTTCATTATGTGGCTCAAAGTCCTTTTGTTGTCTTGTCGGTCGGTGGTTGGCATTCAATTGAGTCCTCGAACAAGTGTGTACGTCGTGCAACTTTCTAACAGCAAACAACCCTGCTTTAGGGCCCACAAAGTTCTCCGACATACGCCATTCACAATTTTCTTGGTTACAGACAGCTTCGTATCTGCTTTTGTCGGATTTCTTCGTTTTAAACACGAAACCCTCTTCAAGAACTTAATTTCGACTTGTATGGTCATTTCCTCCTTCGTATCAAATAGCTAGCCTTCATGTATACTTGTACTACGATTGTAAGGTGCGGGTTGGTATTTCTGAATCGGCTGTTGTTGGGAATTAAAGAATTATTCAAGTATGGTTAATACTGCTAGCACAACTGATTACTACTGCTAGTAGATTTAATATTGCTTGGAGAGTTAGTACTGCTAGTAGTTAGTACTGCTGAAGTTAGTACTGCCAGATCAAAGTTAATACTGCTGAGCACAGTTACTACTGCTGGTGAAATTAGTACTGCTCAGAGTGTTAATGCTGCCACAACTTAATACTGCTTAAGAGATAATCAAGATTCGTGCAGATCAAGACTGAAGATAATCATGGAAGGTTTGAAGATAATGATAGAAGAATATACTGAAGATTTTTTATTTTTTTGTAATTATCTTTTATTTTCAGTATATGTATAGACCTGTTGAGAATAGTTGAGGATAGAAAAACGTAGCAGATTATTCTGAGTTTTTGTTTTGATAGAGAGAATTAACCTCAAGGTTTAGAACCCTAGTTCTAGAGAAGTATAATTCGTATTGGTGAGTCTGTTCATCAATATTGAGGTTTTGTTTGAAATCTTGTAACTTTAATCATTCTATAAACTTTACAAGATTGTGATTTCTGATTCACTGTTAAATTGATTATTGAATATTAAAGTGTTATTCCGCAACTTCTTTAATATTGTTTCTGAGTTCATTATTCTTATATATACCCGTTTGCCCGCCTAAAAGCTCATAACGACTCTTTGAATACTGTTCATCTTCTCTCTAACCCTTTTTCTCTCAAGCACCTAGTAAGTTTCAGGCAAGAACACTCAAGCTCGATGGCATCCATGGAGTTCATTGATGAGCACAACGAAATCGCAATGCTTCAAAAGCCAAAGCAGGTTGATGGATTTCACCAGATAGTCGATTTTCTCAAGACAAGCCATATCGAGTATGCTCTTACAGTGTCGCCATCCATCTATATTGAGCACCAGAAACAATTTTGGTCCAATGCCACCATTGTTACTGAAAATAGTGTGCAAGTGATCAAGACAAGGGTGTGTGACAAACCCTTGACAGTTTCTGAAGAAGTTATTCGCATCAGTCTACGTCTAAACGATGCTTCAGGTATCTCATCTATCTCTAATGATGAACTGTTTTCCACTCTAACTAGAATTGGGTATGGAGGCCCATTGGGTGTTTTCAAGTTCTCAAAAGCCAAATTTTCTCCCCAATGGCGTTTCTTTGTCCATACCCTGATGCACTGTATTTCCAGAAAGACTATTGGATGGAGTGAGTTCAGCAGTACCATTGCTTATGCTTTGGTCTGCTTGGCCACTGCCAGAAAGTACAATTTTTCTAAAATGATTTTCAATGACCTTGTGTCATACTTGGGAAACAAAAAGAGTTTTTATATGTACCCAAGATTTGTCCAGGCAGTTATAACAAATGAATTGACGGATATGCCTCAATTTGATGAGGTATATGTACCAAAAATCCCCAAGGGTAAGGTCTTTTCAAATATGAAGAGATTTGTCTTGGACTCGGAAGGAGTTGACACCCCATTGTTCTCTACAATGATTGTGGTGTCCCATAATCAAGAAGGTATGGATTCAGGGTCAAGGCCCTCATTAGACCATCCCACTGAAAGCCAATCCCAACCTTCAATCAGTATATCAATCCCACAGTCCCTTCTTCAAAAACCAACTTCACCAATCACCAATACGTACATGAGGAAAAAGGTAAAGAAGGCTCCTTCCCTTCTTGTACCTTCACCCACAGAGCCTTTAAGCCCTCTAATGGAGAATTCTCCATTAGAGAATATCTATAGGGAAACCAGAGGGGTGTCTCCCAACCCCAAGGAGGTGCTCACTGAGGAGATGCATGAGCATATGGGTGCAAAGGCTTCTACTACTCCTGTTAGCACAGAGGAGGCCAGTGGTAACATCAGTAAGACCTTCCCCATGGAAACTTTGGGTGAGCAATCATCCAAAGGTCCCAGGTGCCAAGAAACCAAGGGGGTGGAGGGTGCTTCTGCTAGGCAGAAGACTTCCACTACAAAAAGATCCAATGATCCTCCAAAGGTGGTAAACACACCAAAAGGAGGTGAGGACAGACATGACTACAATGAATTGATGGAAACTATGGACAACATTAATATGGATGTTATCAAACAAGGCAAAGACATAGAAGAGATGAAATTGGTAATTCTGTCTCAACAAGTACAAATTACCAAATTGAGGAAAATGGTGACAAGATTGGTGCACAAGAAGAGGAGAAGGCAATTTGTGTTGAAGAAGAGGAAAAATGCTAATGATGCTTTCAACAAGGGGGAGAATCAAGAGACTGAAGCAGAAAAGGAAAGTACATCTGGGATGGGATTTGATTTTGAGGGGGAGAAAGAAGCAGAAACAGAACCTCAAGTAGCAGAAACAGATAAGGTTCAAGCAGCAGCAGTAACAGGGCTATCTGTTGAAGAATTGGAAATAGCAGAAACTTTGGTAAAAGCAAAGAATGACACTCCTAAGGCTACTCAGAAGGCCAAGGGAGTGGTCATTAAAGAAGGAGGCCTTGAAAAGAAAAGAAAAGAAAGAAGTGAGGCAGGTTTGAAGGATGCAAAGGGAAAAGCTAAAATGGTTGAATCTGAGCAACCCTTAAAGAAAAAGAATCAGATTGAGTTGGATGCAGAAGTAGCAAAGCAGCTTCAAGCAGAGATGGAAAAGGAGGAACAACTCCAATCTGGAAAGGACAGAGAACTTGCACTGGAGATGGCTAAAAGTCTAAATGAAGAGTATCAAAAGAGCATGCAAACTGCACCTGAGGCCAAGAAGAGATCAGTGACAGTTTTCAAGCAAAGAATGCCAGTCAAGAAACAGAAAAGACAACCTTCTAAGACCTTTTTGGCCAATCAGGAAAGGAGAAAAATGATAAACTTTCTGAAAGGCTCAATTGGTGTCAAAGGAGAGATGTTCACCAACATGGCATACAACAAGGTTGAGGAGCTGTATAAGAAAGAAATGACAAAGCTTCAAGGGGACTCTTCTCAAAGGGAAGAAGCTGAAAGAAGGATGAAGGAGAGACATGATCTCAACATCCAAAAACCATTCCCTGAGGAAGTCACTCCTACTAAAGAAAAGGCTGAAGACACTAAAGAGGAAAATGTTGTTGTGGAAGCCAAATCTGCAAAAAGAGTAAAGACTATAGCTTCCAATGGGAGATCAGACACCTCTGCCATTAGAGCTTGGTTCTGGATGGCCTCTTCAGCTTGATCACTCCAATCAAACCCCATGCCTTGTTGAGAGACAAGGGCTTGTGCAGAGTTTCTGTTACTATTGAAGCTTCCAGATTGAGCTTGTTGGTGGTTATTGTTTTGAGGCATTCCACTTCTGCTTTCTCTAGCAAAGTGTCCTTTCTGATGGCATTTATAGCATTCCACCTTTGACTTGTCAAAACCTGCTCCATCTTCTCTTTTTTGTGAGAAGTTGTTCCTTCCAGTTCTTTTGATGAACTTCTTAACTCTCATAGAGAGCATGGCCATCTGCCATTTAATGTCCATCTCTTCAAGATCATCTGGATTGAGTTGTTCCAAGTCATCATTAATGAGAGAAGAGTTTCCATGACTTGCTAGAAAGGCTTCAAAAACTGTTTCAGTGCCTTTATCTTGAGGTGCTCCATTGGCAGTACTAACTGATTCAAGGATGGATGTAGAATCAGTTGATGCTGAAAGAAGTGCAACATTGTGAACATACCCAGAAGGCCTTTTCTTAGCCTCTACCTCAGATTCAAAAACTCTTAGATCATTATACAGATCATCAAGTTCCTTTTCTTCCAGTTGATCATTCTGTCTGAAAGACACAGTATACATGGTCCATTCATCACTTAGGGACCTTAGAAACTTTCTGTTCAGATCATCTTGATCAATTTGTACTCCCACTGTAGCAAGTTCACCAATAAGCTTGTTGAACCTGTCAAAAGTTTGAGTCATAGACTCATTCTTGGTTGACATAAAATTCTCATATTGTTGCTTCAGAATGGCTTTCTGATTTCTCTTGGTACTTTTGGTACCTGAGAATCTCTTCTCTAGAGCATTCCAGAGCATCTCTGCATCAGTGCAGTTGCAGAACTGATGTTGATATTCATTGGGGATAGCCAAGAGCAAAGTACTCAAGGCTTTCATCTCTGTCTGTCTAGTCTTTCTTTCAGCATCAGTTTTTGGTGGAGTTCTCTTTCCATCTGCACCAATCTTTCCTTCTTCAGAAGGACCATTCTCAATGATGTCCCACATAGAATAGTTAGTGAGGAGTATGTACTGCTTGATTCTGATCTTCCACATATCGAATTCATTGGGTCTGAGCATTGGAACCTTTGAGACTAGAGTACTGTTTGATTCTGCAAAGTTTTCCATGATGAGTGAATAGATGTTTTTGAGAGAACAGGCTCTGATACCACTTGTCAGGATCGAATTCTCAACAAGAATAAAGTCTCAGAAACAATATCAAAGAAGTTGCGGAATAACACTTTGATATTCAATGAAACAGTAAACAAACAGTATATGATAAACACTTTGCAAACTTGTATTAAAATCACAAGATTACACACTCAACCTCAATCTTGAAGAACAAGCTCTTTCAAGACGAATTCTACTTCTCTAGAATTAGGAACTATGCCTTGAGGTTGATTCTCTATAGAAAAAATTAGAATACTTCAAAACTAAAATCTGTCAATCTATACATATACTGAACAAAAAGATAATTACAAATAAATAGAATATCTTCAGTATATCTTCCATGAATATCTTCAGACTATCCTTGTTTATCTTTAACCACGATCTCTTCATCATTATCTTCTCATTATCATAGAAGCAGTATTAACTGAGTCTTGGCAGTATTAACTACTAAGCAACACTAACTTCTAGCAGTACTAACTAGCTAAGCAGTACTAACTTTGTTCAAGCAGCACTAACTTTGACTAGCAGTATTAATTCTACTAGAAGTAGTAACACTCAGCAGTATTAATCTTTGAAGTCCTCTAGCAGTAGTAATTCTGAACTAGCAGCATTAACTATACTTGAGTTATTCTTCAGTTCCCAACAATCTCCCCCTAACTTGACTTTTAGGAAGAGAAGTCAAGTTCTTCAGATGCTCCCAAAATACCATTCTTCAGATCCCTGTATCAACATTTAGCCCCAAACTTTGATTGATCATTATCTGAATCAGATATTTGGCCATTTCTGAGTTTTCAACACATCCAAGCTTCTTCTTCAGCATTGCATGAAGCTTAAGTCTGCTGTGATTGTATACTCTATCCACTAGGAAGTATTCTATGTGATTTCTATCCAAAGTCACTGCATATACTCCACTAGTTTCATATAGAGTCCAATTGGTGACTGATTGAAACACATTTTTTATGACATGCTCCACTTATTTAGGTTTGAACATCATACACAAATACTCCATCACCAGTTTTGTAATTGAAATCCCTGGAGCTTTTAACTGATCTGCATACAACTTCATCCCTATTTCAAACATTTCTTCTATATCAGACCTAGAGCATGTTCTGACAATCTTGGCCCAAGTGTTGAATACCTCATACTTATCATCCTTCCTCTTGAGCCTGATATACTCCTTTCCATCCACTGTCAATGTATCCCAGTGAATAACTTCTGGAGGCTTTACACCAACAGGTTCTGCTAAAATTGGTTCAGGAACTTTGTCCATCACTACCATGTACATCTTTAAATCATCAGTACTTTAAGATTCTTTCTTTTCAGATGACTCAGGTGCCCCTTATTCTTCAGCAACCTTCTCAGCCTCTCCTTCAGTTATTCTAGGCTTCTTGGTTATCTTTCTTCTTGCCACCATCTTGGTTCTTTTAAGAGTCCTTAGACTTTCACCAAGAGTGGCTTCTTTCATTGGTGGTGTTTCTTGCTCATCTGGAAAAGGTTTTTCTATCATGAAATCATTGCTTTCTTTCATTCTCTTCTCCATCTCCACCCTGGCAGTTTCATTCCCTTGAAGCTTGGTCATTTCAGAATTGTACAGCTCCTTGATCTGCTCAAATGTCATCTTGGAGAACATCTCCTTTCTGACTCCTATAGCACCCTTGAGAAAAATTATCATCTTGTTTATCTCTTGAGTACCAAGGAAAGTCTTTGAGGGTTGTCTCTTCTTTGCAGCTGTTTTTATCACCACAGATTTCTTCAAAGATGTTGCTTTCTTCTGTGCAAGTTCAGTTGCCAGGCTTTGTTGATAGGCTTCATTCAGTTCAGCAGCTAGAGCCTTTGCCATCTCCCTGTCCTTTTCAACCTGAACTCTTTCTTCCTTTTCAATATCAGCCTGCATCTTCCTGGCCAAAGCTTCATCTGATTCAACCAACCTTTGCTTTTTGACTGGTTGATCAGATTCCACCATTTTTGCTTTTCCTTTGTCTTTGTTCATTACCTTCTTACTGTTATCTTTCTTCATCACTTCACCTTGTTCTTTGATGACTACTCCTTTGGTCTTTGAGGTGACCTTGGGAGTATCATGCTTGGCTTTAATTAAGGTTTCTGCAATCTCAAGATCTGTTAATACTTCTTTCACTGTTTCTACTGCTTGTTTAATTTCAGCAGTATTAACCATTTCTGTTGCTTTACTTGAACTAGCAGTATTAATGGTTTCTACTGCTTGCTCTGTTTCTGCTGCTTGCTCTTTTGTTACTGTTGCTTCTTGTGTTTCTATTTATGTTTCTGCTTCTTGCTCCCCCTCAACATCATGTTTTACTCCATCAAGCTCCCCCTTATCTGTGACTTCTTCCATGTTAAACTCCCCCTTTTTGGGAGCATCATTCCCTGATTTCCTTCTCCTTAGCACAAATTGTCTTTTCTTCTTTTTGTGGACTAGCTTCATCACCAATGTCTTGAGTTTGGTAATTTGCACTTGTTGTGACAGGATTACCAGCTTCATCTCTTCAATTTCTTTCCCTTGTTTGAGAACATCTTGGTTGATGTTGCCCATTGTTTCCATCAATTCATAGTAAGAATATCTGTCCTCACCTTCTCCAGAAGTGTTACCCTCTTTTGATGGATCATTGGATCTTTTTGTAGTGGAAGTCTTCTGCCTAGCAGAAGCACTATTCACCCCCTTGGTTTCTTGGCACCGGGGACCTTTGAATGATTGCTCATTCAAAGTTGCCATGGGAAAGGTCTTATGTATGTTACCACTGACCTCCTCTGAGCTAGCAGGAGTAGTGGCAGCCTTCTCACCCATATGTTCTTCCTCCTCCTCAGAGAGCACCTCCTTTGGGTTGGGAGACACCCTTGTAGGTTCCCTGTAGATATTCTCTAAGGGAGAATCCTCCCTTAGAGGGCTTAAAGGCTTAGGGGTTGATGGTACAAGAAGGGAAGGAGCCTTCTTTACTTGTTTCCTTTTGTAAGTATGGGTGATTGGTGAAGTTGGTTTATCAAGAAGAGACTGGGGAATTGATTTAGAGTGGGAAGGTTGGGATGGGCTAGCAGTGGGTTGGTCTAATGGGGGCCTTGACCCTGCTGCCATACCTTCATCAGTTTGGGACACCACCATCATTGTAGAGAACAATGGGGTGTCAACTCCTTCCGAGTCCAGAGGGGATCTTTTCATGTTTGAAAAGACCTTACCTTTGGGAATTTTTGGTACATATACCCCATAAAAATGAGGTATATCCGTCAATTCATGGTTAATAATTTCTTGGACAAACCTGGGGTACATATAAAAGCTCTTTTTACTTCCCAGGTTTGAGACAAGATCATTAAAAATCATTTGTGAAAAATTATACTTTCTGGCAGTGGCTAAGCATACCAAAGCATAAGCAATGGTGCTACTGAACTCACTCCATCCAGTAGTCTTTTTAGATATACAGTGCATAAGGATATGGACAAAGAAACTCCATTGGGGTGAAAATTTGGCTTTTGAGAACTTGAACACACCCAATGGGCCTCCATACCCCATTCTTGTAAGAGTAGAAAACAGTTCATCATTAGAGATAGAAGTTATACCAGAGGCATCGTCTAGACGTAGACTGATGCGAAGTACCTCTTCAGTAACTGTCAAGGGTTTGTCACACACCCTTGTGTTGATCATTTGCCCACCATTCTCAGTAACAATGGTGGCATGTGCCCAGAATTGCCTCTGATGCTCTATGAAGATGGTAGGAGATAGAGTGAGAGCATGGGCAATATGGCTTGACTTCAGAAAGTCGACTATCTGGTGAAAACCTTCAGCTTGTTTTGGCTTTTGGAGCATCGCGATTTCATTGTGCTCGTCTATGAACGCCATGGATGCCATTAACCTTGAAGGTTCTTGCTTGAAAACTTTGAACTTGAGAGAGAAAGGGTTTAGAGCGCAAGTGAACAGTATGCAAAGAGTCGTTATGAACTTTTAGGCAGACAAAGGGTATTTATAGTATTCGGGACATAAGCAGTATTAACCTAGAGCAGTATTAACTGAAAGCAGTATTAACTGAAAGCAGCATTAACTGAAAGCAGCATTAACTGAAAGCAGCATTAACTGAAAGCAGTATTAACCGAAAGCAGTATTAATTGAGAGCAGTATTAACTGAGAGCAGTATTAACCACTAGCAGTATTAACAATGCACTGACAGTATTAACAATACTTACTCTTTTCAACTTGCGATGAACTGAGGATTGCTATGTATTCCCTGAAAAGAAAGATTAGGACCACTAAGAATAACCAATATACAGGTATTGAACCACCTTTTGAGAAGGTGTTTATTCAGAGTTGATCATTCCCACACTTGTTACCAAGAAAGTGAATCTACCCACATCAAAGGCTTTAGTGAATAGATCAGCAAACTGGTTGTCAATATGAACCTTTACAACTTGAATAAGTTTCTTTTCATTACAGTCTCTTATGAAGTGATACCTGATCTCAATGTGCTTTGTCTTTGAGTGTTTGACAGGATTATTCACAATGCTAATAGCACTGTTATTATCAATAAAAATTGGAGTGTGTAGAAAGGTTACCCCATAGTCCAGCATTTGATTTTGAATCCATAAGACTTGAGAACAGCAACTTGCAGCTGCTATGTACTCTGCCTCTATTGTAGATGTGGACACTGTGGTTTGTTTCTTGTACTGCCATGACACTAGTCTTGCACCCAAAAACTGACATCCTCCAGAAGTAGATTTTCTGTCCAAGTTTGCTCCACCTAAATCACTATCTGAGTATGCAAGTAGGTCAAAGGATGAGTCATGAGGATACCAAAGTCCCAATCTGGGTTGCCCTTTGAGATATCTGAATATCCTCTTAACAGCTTGATAGTGAGATTGCTTTGGCCTAACTTGGAATCTTGCACATACACAGACTGGAAACATTATATCTGGTCTAGATGCTGTAAGATACATGAGAGAGCCAATCATGGATCTATAATGATGAACATCCATATCCTCCCCCTCAAGATCTGCTGTTATCTGCTTGTGTGTCTCCATAGGTGTGCTGGCAGGTTTTGAATCTGAGAAACCAAACTTGGTTAGAATGTCCTGCACATACTTGGACTGACAGATAAAGATTCCATCTGACTTCTGTTGAACTTGGAGTCCAAGGAAAAAAGTAAGTTCCCCCATGGAACTCATTTTGAACCTTTGATGCATTAGATCCTCAAACTCCTTGCACATGTTGTCTCTTGTAGATCCAAAGATGATATCATCAACATAGATTTGGACCAGCAAGATATCCTTCTTCTTTCTCTTGATGAATAAAGTCTTATCAATGACTCCTCTTTCAAAGCCATTTTCCAAGAGATAGGATGACAGAGTGTCATACCATGCTCTTGGAGCTTGATGCAGTCCATAAAGTGCTTTCTTCAATTTGTATACCCTGTCTGGATAGCTTGGGTTTTCAAACCCTGGTGGTTGACAGACATATACTTCTTCTTCAATTGAGCCATAAAGAAATGCACTTTTCACATCCATTTGATAGACTTTGAATTTCATATAAGAATCATAAGCCAGGAATAATCTAATTGCTTCTATCCTGGCCACAGGTGCAAATACTTCATCATAGTCTATTCCCTCTTCTTGTGTATACCCTTGAGCCACCAGCCTTGCTTTATTCCTTATCACAATACCTCTTTCATCTCTCTTATTCCTGAAGACCCATTTTGTTCCTATTGCTCTTTGGCCTTTAGGAAGGTCTACCAGATCCCAAACATCTTGCAGCTTGAATTGCAGTAGCTCTTCTTGCATTGCTTCTATCCAACTGGATTCTTTCATAGCATCATGTGCCTTCTTAGGCTCAAGCTGGGATCAAAAGCAAGAAAGCACTGTATGTTGTTGATCTTGCAATTCTTGCAGCCTTCTTTGATTTCTAGTCATCATAGGAGAGGATATATCTCCTATTACCAGTTGAGGAGGATGATTCTTTTGAATTCTGGTGTGATGAGTAGGTTCTTCATTAAGCCCCACCTCTAGATTTGAGTCATTCAACTCAATTGAGGTGTTTTCAGCAGCTACTTCTGATTCTTTATTGTCTTGAGTCTCCTCATCTCTACTTTCTTCTTCACTCTGACTTGGTTCAGTAGATGGTTCCTTTTCACAGTCTTCAACAGGATCCACTGTGGGTATGGGAAAGATCACAGATTGAGATAAACTGTCTTGAACTTGTGTAGTTCCTGATCCTCCACTCCCTGAACCTGCATAATCATCACTACTGACACCAAAAGAGTTAGTTAGTAAATCAATGTCAAATAGCCACTGAGGACCAGACCCAATTGGATTTGGTGTGTTCTCATTGCATTTGACATTGTCACTTTCTTCAATTATTCTAGAAGAAGAGTTAAAGACTCTGTAAGCCTTACTCTGAGATGAGTAACCAACAAGAAATCCATCATCTGCTTTGCTATCAAACTTACCTAAGTGAGATTTGGTATTGAGAATAGTACAAGGACACCCAAAAGGTTTGAAAAATCCAATAAATGGTTTTCTTTTATTTAAAAGCTCATATGGGGTCTTGTTCTTTGGCTTGACTACTAGAACTCTGTTTTGGACATAACAAGCAGTATTAACTGCTTCAGCCCAGAAGGTAATTGGCAATTTTGAATCAGCCAACAGAGATCTAGCAGCCTCTATTAGTGTCCTATTTCTCCTCTCAGCAACTCCATTCTGTTGAGGAGTCCTAGGGGCACTATATTGTCTCTCAATGCCTTTTTCTTCACAAAAGGTGTTTAGATCAAGATTTTTAAATTCAGTCCCATTATCTGATCTAATGACTTTTACTTTTTGATTAGTTTGGTTTTCAATTCTTAGGATAAAGGATTTTATCAGTCCACTTGTCTCATCCTTAGTCCTTAGAAAATATACCCAAGTAAATCTGGAGTAATCATCAACAATAACCAAGCAGTAAGATTTCTTGCCTATACTCATAACATTTGTAGGACCAAATAGATCCATATGCAATAACTGGAGACAAGAAGAAATTGTATTTAACTCTTTGGTCTTATGAGAAGTTTTGTGCTGTTTGCCTTTAAGACAAACAACACAATGATCATCACATGAAAAGACTTTTGATGGTAAACCTCTTACAAGGTTGTTTTTAACAAGTTTGTTCATAGTCTTGAAATTCATGTGACACATCCTTCTGTGCCAAAGAGAGGATTCATCCACAAAAGCTTTTGAGACAAGACAGTTCAGGGATGAATCACTATCAACATTGTCCATATCTAGACAATAAACATTGTCCTTTCTTGGAGTTCTAAGTAGTATCATGCTTTCATCAACTACCTTGAACCCTGGAGCAAGGATCATACACTCTGTGTTTGTAAATAATATGCTATGTTGTTTGTCACAAACCTGTGATACACTTAACAGGTTGTACTTCAATTGATCAACATAGTAGACATCCTCAAATGTCATCTTACCTTTTGTGACATTACCTTTGCCACTTATTTTACCACCAGTAAGATTATTTCCAAAAGCAACATGTCCTCTATTGATATGCTTGAAATCCTGAAGGCATGACATGTTGCCTGTCATGTGCCTAGAGCAACCACTATCAACATGCCAAATGCTCTTTCCCTTGAGCTGTTGGTTGCCCTGCACATAAGATAAATCAGTTAGTATGAATTAGGAACCCAAGCCAAAGTGGTCTTGGGTACCCCTTTCTCATCAAAATACTTGCATTCTTTCTTGACAAGATTTTTAAACTTTGACTCCTCATTTCTGGAGTACTTTGTCACAATGATAGGCTTGGAAACACATTTGCTAGAAGCAGTACTGGTTTTAGAAGTACTAACTGCATTAGCAGCACTTGCATGCTTAGCAGTACTAACCTTATTAGAAGTAGTAACTGTGTTAGCAGCAGTAACTGTGTTAGCAGTATTCATCTTTGAAGAGGTACTAACAGTATTAGCAGCATTAAAATTTTCAGCAGTACTAACACTGGTAGCAGCAGTAATGCTTCTAGCAGCACTATCTCTGTCAGCAGTACTAACAGTTTTAGTGCTTCTAGGCACCCACATTTTAATACTTTCCTTCAAAACCTTTTTCTTCATGGGGCTTTTGTTTTCAACAGATTTCTTCACCACATGTTTCTTTCCAGCCTTCCTATAACCAACAGGTTTTTGCACAAATCTTTGAAAGTTCATCTGTTGGTTAGTAGGGTTAAAGTAACAATGCTTAGCCAAATGGTTTAACTTTCCACATATGAAACAAGGCTTTGGTCTATTGATTTTACTTAGATCAATGCCTTATTTTTGTGCCCATTGGTTGTTCCAGTTTCTTTGATTTCCCCTTGGTTTATCATGGTTTTGGGGCTTAAATTTATTGCATGCACACTGTTTGCAAGGGATAGGGTTCACAACAGTGGTCTGCTTATAGTGAACCTTCCTGTTCTTTTCCTCAGTCTTCTCTATCTCATTGGATTTGATCCAATGCTTTCCAGATCCCTCATTGGTGATTATGTGGTTTTCTATAGGAATCTCACCACTCACAGTGTTGTCTTTATCCTTGACACCTTCTTTCTCAGTTTTATCCTTAACAACTACTTCATCTAAGGGATCTATCTCAGTGGCTCCCTTAGGTAGGTCCTTCCTATCCTTTGTTTCTAACAAATCTGAACTAGGAGGGATGTAGTTGTTGTTATAGGGTGGTGGTGTGGTATTGTACCCTATTCCTCTTCTAAGTTTGTCATGGATTTGAGTTTGGAGCAAAGAGTCCATTGCTTTAGAAGCATTGGAGAATTTCTCAATATCCAGATTGGCTTTCTCAAACTCCCTCTTTATCTTCTCATTCTCTTCTTTGGATCTGGTCAGTTGAAGTTCTAAGTCATTCTTCTCCCACTTCCAGTAGTTTGTGTCATAAGAGTGTTGAAGCTCATTGGCTTGAAAACCCTTAATCTGCTCTTCAAATCTCTCAACTATCCTCACATAATCTTTTATGTCCTTTTCCAATCTCTTAAGGTTATCACTCATGTTCTGATTGTGATCCCTATACCTCTTAACAGTGTTAATGCAATTTTGAGAACAAAGATTGGAAGTTACCTCTGTTGGGAGATCAGACACCTCTGCCATTAGAGCTTGGTTCTGGATGGCCTCTTCAGCTTGATCACTCCAATCAAACCCCATGCCTTGTTGAGAGACAAGGGCTTGTGCAGAGTTTCTGTTACTATTGAAGCTTCCAGATTGAGCTTGTTGGTGGTTATTGTTTTGAGGCATTCCACTTCTGCATTCTCTAGCAAAGTGTCCTTTCTGATGGCATTTATAGCATTCCACCTTTGACTTGTCAAAACCTGCTCCATCTTCTCTTCTTTGTGAGAAGTTGTTCCTTCCAGTTCTTTTGATGAACTTCTTAACTCTCATAGAGAGCATGGCCATCTGCCATTTAATGTCCATCTCTTCAAGATCATCTGGATGGAGTTGTTCCAAGTCATCATTAATGAGAGAAGAGTTTCCATGACTTGCTAGAAAGGCTTCAAAAACTGTTTCAGTGCCTTTATCTTGAGGTTCTCCATTGGCAGTACTAACTGATTCAGGGATGGAGGTAGAATCAGTTGATGCTGAAAGAAGTGCAGCATTGTGAACATACCCAGAAGGCCTTTTCTTAGCCTCTACCTCAGATTCAAAAACTCTTAGATCATTATACAGATCATCAAGTTCCTTTTCTTCCAGTTGATCATTCTGTCTGAAAGACACAGTATACATGGTCCATTCATCACTCAGGGACCTTAGAAACTTTTTGTTCAGATCATCTTCATCAATTTGTACTCCCACTGTAGCAAGTTCACCAATAAGCTTGTTGAACCTGTCAAAAGTTTGAGTCATAGACTCATTCTTGGTTGACAAAAAATTCTCATATTGTTGCTTTAGAATGGCTTTCTGATTTCTCTTGGTACTTTTGGTACCTGAGAATCTCTTCTCTAGAGCATTCCAGAGCATCTCTGCATCAGTGCAGTTGCAGAACTGATGTTGATATTCATTGGGGATAGCCAAGAGCAAAGTGCTCAAGGCTTTCATCTCTGTCTGTCTAGTCTTTCTTTCAGCATCAGTTTTTGGTGGAGTTCTCTTTCCATCTGCACCAATCTTTCCTTCTTCAGAAGGACCATTCTCAATGATGTCCCACATAGAATAGTTAGTGAGGAGTATGTACTGCTTGATTCTGATCTTCCACATATCGAATTCATTGGGTCTGAGCATTGGAACCTTTGAGACTAGAGTACTGTTTGATTCTACAAAGTTTTCCATGATGAGTGAATAGATGTTTCTGAGAGAACAGGCTCTGATACCACTTGTCAGGATCGAATTCTCAACAAGAATAAAGTCTCAGAAACAATATCAAAGAAGTTGCGGAATAACACTTTGATATTCAATGAAACAGTAAACAAACAGTATATGATAAACACTTTGCAAACTTGTATTAAAATCACAAGATTACACACTCAACCTCAATCTTGAAGAACAAGCTCTTTCAAGACAAATTCTACTTCTCCAGAATTAGGAACAATGCCTTGAGGTTGATTCTCTATAGAAAAAATTAGAATACTTCAAAACTAAAATCTGTCAATCTATACATATACTGAACAAAAAGATAATTACAAATAAATAGAATATCTTCAGTATATCTTCCATGAATATCTTCAGACTATCCTTGTTTATCTTTAACCACGATCTCTTCATCATTATCTTCTCATTATCATAGAAGCAGTATTAACTAAGTCTTGGCAGTATTAACTACTAAGCAGCACTAACTTCTAGCAGTACTAACTAGCTAAGCAGTACTAACTTTGTTCAAGCAGCACTAACTTTGACTAGCAGTATTAATTATACTAGAAGTAGTAACACTCAGCAGTATTAATCTTTGAAGTCCTCTAGCAGTAGTAATTCTGAACTAGCAGCATTAACTATACTTGAGTTATTCTTCAGTTCCCAACAGAGTAAAGACTATAGCTTCCAAGAAACAGTCCAAAAAGCCAAGGATTGAAGAAGCAGAAAAAGAGGAAGAACTTTCAGTTACACCTTCAGCAGAAATTGTGCAGAACCCAGAGCAGTCCAATAAGCAATCTGATGAGCATGTGGGTCTTTATATGATTGTAATTGAACCAGTACAGGCTGTTCCCATTTCTGTAAAAGCACCAGAAATCATCTTTTGGGACATTCTGAGAGACAACAGAAAGGATTACTTCAGACTGAAAAGAGTTGGGGATGTATTTGAAGTATATTTAACTTGGGGGAAAGTAATCAGAAGTTGCTCCAGGGTTGACCTAGAAGAAATGCATAAGGTGGGAATGAAGTTTTATGAGCCTGTTTTGAAAGGAACTGAAGAAAGTCTACTCAAGATTGCACTGGAATACTTATGTATGATGTTTGAACCAGAAAAGGTGGGGCACAGGATAAAAGATTTGCATTCTGAGTATGTATTTAAGAAGATTGATAAGTGGATACTTTTTGAAAACTGTAGTGTATACATGATCACCATAGATAACTGTTATCATGAATATTACATGGTGGACAAAGTATATGATCATAGCAAGGAGAAGCTGAATGGGATGCTGAAAGCTAAGCTAGTGTGTGCAAAGGAATCAGAAATGGCCAGAATTGTGGTAAGAAGGACAATCAATCAAAGTCTGGGTCTGGATCCAAATTTGGGCAACTAAGCTGTAGTGTTGAAAGCATCTTGAAGACCATAATTGAAGAACTTGACTTCTCTTCCTAAAAGTCAAGTTAGGGAGAGATTGTTGGGAATTAAAGAATTGTTCAAGTATGGTTAATACTGCTAGCACAGTTGATTACTACTGCTAGTAGATTTAATACTGTTTGGAGAGTTAGTACTGCTAGTAGTTAGTACTGCTGAAGTTAGTACTGCCAGATCAAAGTTAATACTGCTGAGCACAGTTACTACTGTTGGTGAAATTAGTACTGCTCAGAGTGTTAATGCTGCCACAACTTAATACTGCTTAAGAGATAATCAAGATTCGTGCAGATCAAGACTGAAGATAATCATGGAAGGTTTGAAGATAATGATAGAAGAATATACTGAAGATCTTTTATTTTTTTGTAATTATCTTTTATTTTCAGTATATGTATAGACCTGTTGAGAATAGTTGAGGATAGAAAAACGTAGCAGATTATTCTGAGTTTTTGTTTTGATAGAGAGAATTAACCTCAAGGTTTAGAACCCTAGTTCTAGAGAAGTAGAATTCGTATTGGTGAGCATGTTCATCAATATTGAGGTTTTGTTTGAAATCTTGTAACTTTAATCATTCTATAAAGTTTACAAGATTGTGATTTCTGATTCACTGTTACATTGATTATTGAATATTAAAGTGTTATTCTGCAACTTCTTTAATATTGTTTCTGATTTCATTATTCTTGTTAAGAATTAGATACTGACAACTGCAACTTGCATAAAACCAAGGATTTGTTCATCGTTGGTTAGCTCCACCATTGAGTGATCTTCACGTCTGAACACCAACTTGCAAGCAGTAGAATCTTCGATTACACATTTTCCCGTGGCGTAATCAATAAACCTCTTATATGAAACGATTACCGGAATATGTACACAACGCCTTTTGTAGCCAATAAAATCCCACTCATTGTTGTTTTGCACCCATTGACCATTGTAACATAAATAGAGCCTAGCTTTTTCAATAGGTGAACTCATTTTTTCAGTAGTATGAAAAATGAAGCAATTCAAATGATGAAAAAGAGAGCAAGAAAGAACAATGGAATGGATCTGATGAACGAATTTGGCTTACATCTTACTGATCTTTATAGACAAAATTGAGTAGAGAAGAATGTCAACCACAAATTCAATGACAAAAGTACAATTATTGTATGACAATTAGACCAAAGTATGGAAAAAATAGTAAAATCATTCAAAAAAATTGGAAACACACTTGAAATCACATGAAATAACCCTAATTTCTCAAACCCTAAATTATTCTCGACCCAACCCCGTGATCAGCCCAAAATTGAGGCCCAACCCCGCGATACACCCCTAAATCGCGGGGTAACCCCACTATTCTAAAAAAAAATGATATCCCTGCGATGGAAAAATTCACGGGGTCAAATCCCGGGGTAATTGGGTATTTTGGCAAAAATTGGGAGATTTTGGGCATTTTGGTAACATAGGATTGAAATACGGGCATTTCAATATATAGAGAGTAAATCACATGTTTGGTCCTTGTGATTTTTATTACATGTTTGGTCCTTACAATTGAAATGACCAAAATGTTCTTTTAGTTAAACTATTTAACACGAAAATCTAACAGAGTTAGTGAAAAGGGACTCAATACGTTATAAATTGCAAACCCATGGATGTAATTCATAGATATTTCAAGTTAGGGGCTTAAAGTGTTAAAATACATAAACCGCAGGGACCAAATATGTAATTTACTCAATTGAAAATTTTGCCATTGCTAAATTAGTAATTATCATCTTTGGCTTGCTCAATGTGTTTGGTTAACCTTGATTAGTGGATGGTATGACATTTTACTCGCATTATCCATTGTTTTGGGTCGTATCATGCAACTCTACCTCAAGTAGTTGTTTTCGTGCTCATTTATGAGATTTTTTACACTCGTATCATGGTAATTAGAGATAATCTAAGCTATGATATTCATTGTAGGGATGTCGTATGGTTTTTATACAAATTGTGTTTTTGCATCTTTTTGGTTGATTTTTGCACATTTATTCAACCCATGTTGTCATTCATAGAACTTAATGGTCCGTAAGGGTAGACCATTAAGACACTACATGCATTTTCATCACGACTTGATCATCATAGCTTCGTGCATTTCTTTAAACATGTTACCATGTCACTTATTTCACTCTTTTATAAATAATTACTCGTGGATTAGCTCTCCAATTTTCTTGTAGGTTCCCAATATGGTGCGCTGCGCACAACTAGCAAAGGATCATTTCCAACTCTTTGACGAACTTCCTGCTACGGAGCGACAAGTATTGGCTAGTGGTTTGATCAAAATGAGGGGCGTGGTTTCTTGGTTGAATGAGGTATTACAGAAAATGGGCTTGAGTCGACAACTATTCCGGATGTCATTGGGCAACACCAATGGGCTCACTTCACTAGCACCCGCGAGACATATCACTCGGGTTTAGTGCATGAGTTTTATGCGTCCATGGTCCTCGAAGTATTCAAAGATCACGATCGAGTCTGGGTGCGGGGTGTGCCAGTGGAGATAACCTCTGGTGCCATCAATGAGTACCTCCACACCTCGATGATGTCGTCATGGATTTCCAGTTGCCGCACGATTCTATCCGAAATTGGGACAGATAGTTGTTGCCCTTCGCCACGATGAATCCAACATTTGGATACTCGGGACCACCGACCTACAACATGGCGAGTTACTTCCCGACATGGCTTTTTGGTTGGTCTTCATCAAGCACAGTCTTGTCTCTTCGACTCACCGCACCATCATCACCACCGAGACTACAAGATTATTGTACGCCATTTAGACCAGTATGCATGTTGATGTTGGGCACTTCATCCTTGGCAACATCCTCTAGACTGGGTGTGAAAGTCGGTGCCTCCTTAACTACCCTTGCCTTATCACTTACTTTTGTAGGAGGAACTTTTGAGGAGGCGACACTTGTGGCACCCCAGTCCGATATTTGCAAAAAGGCATAAAACCTTTTTTGCACATGACATGGGTTCACCAATATCTCATCCACCGGTCGCTACCGAAATAGAGGACGCCACGGGGTTGCAGCTCCACAGCAGCACCAGTTCAAGGTATTGAACCATCCACCACCGCCGATTGGTGGTCATCCGGATATCCCACCCCCTTGGGGTGAACGGATCATTCAGGCGGTGGAGGAATTGAGCGAGGGACAGAGTTATCGGATTATCGATTATAGGCACCATGGTATGTCTTATCAGCGACGACCTCGAGATCCCACCCCCGGACCATCATCCTCGCGACCTCGAGAGGAAGACAACGATTGACTGGTTTGTTTTCCCTTTCACTTTATTCATGTTACTTATCTGTTCATGTATGTATTTTTTATATACACTTCAACTGTGATGGTTAAATTCTACAAACACAACTTTGTAACTAATAAGGCACATTGGGGACAATGTGTCTCAAAGGTTTGGAGTTGTTTTTTATTTTTAGCGGGTCGACTTGTATGAACTTTATTTTGATAAATTGAAATGCATTGGTTATATAATGTTTAATTAATCGGAATAAATACATATGTTTAGAGTTATTGGTTAAGTGAGTTGGAAAAACTTTTCTTGATTATAAGATTTCAAGGTTAGGTCAAAAAAAATTCCATGTTCATGATTTTGTGCAAATGTGCTTCAAATGAAGTTGTGTTTTTACTTGCAAATGCATCTTTGTGACTCCACATTGTTTATCCCTTGCACATTTTCACCATGCATTATACTTAGGGCACACATTTTGCAATTTTTGGGTTACTTGCTTATATAGTAGAGGTTTTGGTGATTTTGCTAGTAACAAGGATTTTCTTTCAAGTTCTTGTACATTAGTTCAGTAAACGTAATTATTATCTGAGTATTGTGCCCTCATTGTATAATCGTGATAAACTTGCACTTTCATGCTCAAATGCCTAATTTTTTTTGTGTGTATGTTTCTTATGACCCTAAGCTTACCCACTTTGAGCAATCGGAAATTTTGCCAATTTGCTAAATTCGTAAGTATCATCTTTGGTTTGCTCAGTGTGTTTGGTTAACCTTGATTAGTTGATGGTATGACAATGTGCTCACATTATACATTGTTCGGTCATCCATGCAACTTGTTCAGGGTAGTTGTTTCGTGCTCAGTTATGGATTTTTGACACTCGTCTCGTGTTAATTAGGGGTAATTAAGTTATGATACTCATTGTAGGGATGTCGTATGATTTTTGTACATATTGTGCTTTTGAGTCCTTTTGGTTGATTTTTGCACATTTATTCAACCCATAATGTCATTCATAGGATGTGAATGGTGTGCAAAGATAGACCATTAGGACACCACATGCATTCATCATTACGTTTTGATTATCATTACTTAGTGCATTTCTTCCAACATGAAGCCATGTTAATTGTTTTTTTTATTTTATTAACAATCTACTTGTGGCTTAGCACTCCAAGTTTCATTTGTAGGTTTGCACCATGGTACGTAGCACCCACAATCAGAAGGATTGTTTCCATCTATTTAACGAGCTTGACGAAGATGAGCGGATAGCCTTGGCGAGTGGATGAAACAGATACTATGCAAAAAGGTACGTGAATATGAGCCGACGTGGCTTCCTAACGGAAAGAGGCATCACACTCAGTGGGTTAGACACAACCACCATCCCGGTACCATTGCAACTCAAAATTGGACTCGCTTTACCGTACCTCCTCAAAGCACCATCCTAAATTGGTACGTGAATTCTATGATGCGATGGTCTTCAAGGACTATGGAATTATGCGGGTTCGAGGTACTCAATTGATGCTTATTGCATCAACAATCAATGAACATCTGCACACACGGACGATACCTGACTTTGACAACCATGATGGCATGCCCGCTGATGTCCTACGCCATTACAATATCCGTGATTTATCTGTTAGCCTACAGTGGGATCAATTGGAATAGAGGGCAAGGTGCAGCTGCACAAAACCAGGTTGGGGCTTGGCAAGGTGCAGCGGCTAAGGGCGTCGGACAGCCACCACCTCCGGTTGGCGGTTACCCAAAGATCCCACCACCTTGGGTTACACAAATCATACAGATGGTAGATGAGTTAATAGTTGGCCACACAATTCACGGGGAGATTTTGCAAGATGTGCACAGAATCGAACCGACCGATGCTTGGATCAAGTTTATCAGCTTGTTGATCGTCGTTTCTCAAATGTGAGTTATACTCGAGGATCAAGAGGACAACGATTAACTTGTTTGCTTTTTTTTTACTTTGTTCATGTTACTTATGTGTTCACGTATGTACTACTACACACTTCAAATGTGATGGTTCAATTTTATAAACATTGTTTTGGAACTAATAAGGAACATTAAAGGTTTGGAGTTGTGTTTTTGGGTTTTAGTAGTCTGACTTGTATGACCTCTTATTTTGATTATTAAAAATGTTTTAGTTGTATAATGCTTAATTAATCGGAATGAATACATATGTTTGGAGTTATTGGTTAAGTGAGGTGGGAAAACTTTTTTCTTGACATGTAATACGTTGTAACACCCTAAAAATAGGGATAACAAAAACTTTCCAAAGAGGAGAGGTGGTATATAGATTTCCATAGCAAGAGCCTCCCAAAAAGGGGAATAGTACAAATAAACCTGTTTAATCACAATTGTAATTTAACGGATAAATAAACAACAACCAACTAATCTAATTTCTACAACTAGAAAAGAGATTACAAAAAGGGTGTCATCTATAAACCCAAGGCTTCTCAAAATCATCCAAAAACCATATCCCCAAGCTCTCGCCCAAAGCATCTAAACTTGCCTAGGAGCAGCACCGCTAACACCTGAGATACACATCGACACCAAAAAAGTGTTAGGCCAAAAAGCCTAGTGAGTTGAACAAGTAAAAACATGCCAGAAAACATTTACAGTTCTTATCAGCAGTTAAACAATTAATCACGTAGATGTGGAGTCAACGGTAGCGACCCATATCTCCAATCCGGTTCACCCAAAGAGGCAATGCACCTTGAAGCCACTTTCTCTGGCAACCCAAAGGCCCGACACGCACCGGGGACTACCGCTTAGGAAATTCCCCGACGGCGGAGGTCTAGGTACATAGGAGACTACCACCTTAGGAAATTCTCCAAACGTCACCCACCTACATTCCTATAGTGAATCACAGACTTGGTTCGTCCACATAATGCTTTTAGGAGGTCTCAAGATGTGTTTCAATCCGTCAACATTTCGGATCTCCACCAAGAACACACTATAACCATCCTAATCATGTAAATCCAACATATGACATAATATCCATCCAAATACTTCGTGAGAATGTAAGGTCGCAAAAAGGCATTCCAAAAAGGAATCATCAACATACCAAGATATGCACATATAACACATGGTAACTTCCATATACATAAATCCATGGGTAAAAACCCCCAAAATACTTGAAACATTAAATATGAACATTTGAGATATGCATTGACATCAACAAGTAGAAGATAATGATGTGTATCTAGTTTTAACAAAATATTAGTAAACTCACTATCTAGGTTTTGTACCAAAATCTAGAAAAGAAGAAAACCCTAGATGTTGAAGATGAGACTTGATGTAAGAGAGGAATGACTTGATGAGGATCTTCAATAAATGCACTTGGATGAGACTTGATGAGCCAAGAATCACCCCAACAACCTCAAACCCTAGCAATAAATGTGTATGTGTTTGGAATGCCCAAAAATCGCCCAAATGAGAGAGTTCTCGATTTAAAATGAAGAAGTGAGAAGTGAGGCATCAGATTTGGGTTAAAAACAGAAGACTGGACGTCGCGGGCGACCTTGCCCGACGACTTTGCCATGTGGCATTGTCGCGGGCATAGTCGCCGAGTTCCTACACCTCTCGGTACCAAGTCGGCGATTGTGACAGGCGAGAATGCCAAGGTCACAATTGCGAGGGTCATTGTCGCCGGGGTCGTACCGCGGGCACCTCCCCCACGGCGACTTTGCCACCGCGACTTTGCCCAAGGGCATTGTCGTCGGCATTGTCGCCGATCACAGTGAGCTTGCTGTTTCGACAGGTTCCTCACACGTCTAAGCTCCCAACTAGTACCAGTATAACCTTAGTTAGAAATAGCGATAAAACAGATATGCTCTACGACAAATTAGCATCCAAAGGCTCATATATTCACATAGGCACAATTAATGAATTAAAGGAAACAAATACTTACCTTGAGAATTTCCGGGTGTTACAATCCTCCCCACCTAATTGGGATTTCGTCCCCGAAATCTTACACTAGAATAAACAAGTGAGGGTAACGCTTCTTCATATTGTCTTCAGACTCCCAAGTAACGTTAGCACCCCGATGATGCTTCCATTGAACTTTAACCATGACCACGTCCTTATGCCTCAACTTCTTCACCTTCGATTCTAAAATCGATTCCGGTTCTTCCACACAACAATTCCCATTGTCCACCCGAATTTCCGACAAAGGAATCACGCTTTCATCTTCGGCTAGACACTTCCGAAGGTAACACACGTGGAATGTAGGATGTATTCCATCCATTTCTGGCGGTAAATCCAACCGATAGGCTTGCAAACCGATCTTCTCCAAAATAACGAATGGACCAAGGAAACAAGGACTAAGCTTCCCATGCTTCCCGAAACGTATGATCCCCTTCCACGGAGACACCTTCAACATGACCCGATCACCCACTTGAAATTCAACCGGTCTTCTCTTCGTGTCCGCATAGCTCTTCTGTCGGTCTTGCATCGCCTTGAGCCTTTCTCGAATCTCTTTTACCTTGTACGCCGTCTCTTGCACTATTTTCGGCCCGGCGAATTGCTTTTCTCCTGCTTCTAACCAACAAACTGGAGTTCGGCACTTTCGCCCGTACAACGCCTCGAATGGTGCCATGCCAATGCTAGAGTGGTAGCTATTATTATATGCGAACTCCACTAACGGTAGGTGTGAATCCCAACTACCTCCAAAGTCGATAACACATGACCTCAACATGTCCTCGAGTGTTTGGATCGTCCTTTCACTCTGACCATCCGTTTGAGGATGATACGATGTGCTCAAATTCAATCGGGTACCCAACTCCTTTTGCAAGCTTGCCCAAAAGTTCGACGTGAAACGTCTATCTCGATCCGACACTATAGATTGTGGAACCCCATGCCTCAACACAACCTCATCGATGTAAAGCTTGGCCAACTTCTCCATTGGCAAAGTCTCTCTCATTGCAAGGAAGTGCGCGCTCTTCGTTAGCCGATCAACGACTACCCAAATTGTATCATGGCCTCACAAGGACTTTGGTAGCTTTGTCACGAAGTCCATAGTAATGTTGTCCCATTTCCACTCGGGAATGGACAACGGTTGCAAACTTCCATACGGTCTTTGATGTTCCACCTTGACTTGAAGGCACGTGACACACCTCTCCATGTAGTTAGCCACATCTAACTTCATCACCGGCCACCAATAATTTTATTTTAAGTCTCTATACATCTTGGTACTACCGGGATGTATAGAATACTTCGACTTGTGCGCATCTTCTAGAAGTAACTCTCGATTTCCACCCAACTTCGGCACCCAAATAAGACCTTGAAATAGTTTAAGCCCGCGGCTATCTTCCGTCAAAAGTTCCCTTTGCTTCACCATGACCTCGGACTTGAGGTTTTGTTCCTTGAGCGCTTCCACTTGCCACGTCTTGATGCTTTCCACCAAACTTGATACCACGTCGATTCTTGTAAGGGACAATTTAACGCCACCATCATGGCTCCTCCGGCTCAAAGCATCCGCCACCACATTGGCCTTACCGGGATGGTAGAGTAGATCACAATCATAATCCTTTAAAAGTTCAAGTCATCTTCTTTGCCGCATGTTGAGTTCCTTTTGATCGAAGATGTACTTGAGACTCTTGTGATCCGTGAAGAGAGTACACTTGGTCCCGTACAAGTAATGCCGCCACAACTTCAAAGCAAAAACTACCGCCGCTAGTTCCAAGTCATGCGTCGGGTAGTTCTTCTCATGTTCCTTCAATTGCCTTGACGCGTAGGCAATGACTTTCCCTCGTTACATAAGTACACTGTACACATCCAAGCCCCATATTTGAAGCGTCACTATACACTATGAAGTCCTCCGATCCTTCGGGGCAAGGATAATATCGGAGCTTCGCACAATTTCTTCTTGAGCGTTTGAAAGACTTGATCTTGAACATCGGTCCAAAGAAACTTGACGTTCTTTCTTGTGAGGGATGTGAGTGGTGTAGATATCTTGGAAAAATCTTGAATGGAGCGTCTATAATAGCCCGCTAAGCCCAAGAAACTCCGTATCTCCGACGGATTTGTCGGCGGCTCCCAACTCAACATCGCTTCAATCTTCGTCGGGTCCACCTGAACACCGTCCTTTGACACCACGTGCCCCAAGAATTGCACTTCTCGAAGCCAAAACTCGCACTTAGAGAACTTTGCGAACAACTTCTCTCTTCTTAGGACTTCCAAGACTTCCCGCAAGTGTTTCCCATGTTCGGATTCGTCCTTAGAATAAATTAGAATATCATCGATAAAGACGATCACGGATTTATCCAAGAATGGGCGACATACACGGTTCATCAAGTCCATAAATACGGCCGGCACATTGGTCAACCCAAAAGGCATCACCAAGAACTCATAGTGACCGTAACGCGTTCGGAAGGCCGTCTTCGGAATATCATCATTCTTTACTCTCACCTGATGATAACCGGATCGGAGGTCAATCTTTGAGAAACATCCCGCACCTTGAAGTTGATCGAAGAGATCATCGATGCGAGGTAGAGGGTACTTGTTCTTTACCGTGACTTTATTCAACTCACGGTAGTCAATACACATCCTCATTGATCCGTCCTTCTTCTTCACGAACAACACCGGCGCTCCTCAAGGTGAAAAACTCGGTCGGATAAAACCCTTCTCTAACAATTCTTGAAGTTGCGTCATCATCTCCTTTATTTCTGTCGGGGCCAAACGATAGGGAGCTCGGGCTATCAGAGCCGCTCCCGGGGTAAGGTCGATTTGGAACTCCACTTGACGTTCCGGTGGTAATCCGGGAAGGTCTTCCGGGAAGACATCCGGATAATCTCGCACGATCCTCACGTCTTCCACCGTCTTCTTTTCCTTCTTCGCATCCACTACGTACGCTAAATACGAAGGTTAACCCTTCGCTAGAAACTTCCGCGCCTTAAGAGAGGAGATAATGGGGTTGTGTCCCGTTCCTTTCTCACCATAAATAACTACCACACCGCCTTCCGTCAAAGGCACTTGGATCATCTTTTTAGAGCAAAAGATGTCAGCCTTGTGCCTCGACAACCAATCCATGCCTATGACCACGGCGAACCCTCCGATGGCCATAGGTAGCAAATCCACCCCAAAAGGACGCTTATTGATCTCTATGGTGCAATCACAATAACGGTCTCGAATAATTACTTGATCTCCGTTGGCAATCTCTACTACTAGTGCATCGGGAAGGACACTAATAGGAGTGACGAAACGCTTACAGAAAATATCCGATACAAACGAACACGTAGCACCCGAATCAAACAAAACACGAGCAGGCAAGGAGTTTACTAGGAATGTACCCGAAACGACATCGGCGATCTCCTTCGCCTCCTCGGTAGTCATCCGAAAAGCTCGACTCGGCCCCCTCGGTGGTTGGTCAACTCTAGCCGTCGACCCAACATATCCTCCTTGATTGTTCCCCTCTAACTTTGGACAGTTCCTCTTCACGTGCCCCGACTCCTGGCACTCATAACACACTGTCGGACGAATAGTGCAGTCCCGGGCCATGTGGACCTTCTAGCCACACCCGTTACAACTTATCAGACCCGTGTAGGTTTTGGAAGCACATGCGCCCGAATGTTTGGTTCTGAACTTTTGGCACCATCGATCGTCCTTACGAGAGTCGACAGATCTCCCGCTAGCAAAAGGCTTCGACTGACGAACGGGCCCGGATGGCCCTTCCCACCTTCTCTTCTCACCTGCAGCACTCCTCTCTTCCTTCTCAGCCAACCTATCATCTTCTACTAGCAAAGCCTCTTCAATGACTTCTTGAAGAGTCGACCCTCCGGCATTACGCACGTCAGTACGCATATCGGCCGGTAGGCCAAGATGAAAGGCCTTGATCTTCAATCTCTCATCGGGGACCAGATATCCCACTAAGTTTAACTTCTCTAGGAATAGCTTGGAGTAGATGGCTACGGACAAATTCCCTTTCTTCAGATTTCGAAACTCGGCTTCTAACTTATCCAAAGAACGTTCGTTGCAGTACTTGTCCATGATTTTCTTCTTAAAGACTGGCCAGGTTAGCTTCATTAGAACTTCGGGGGTGAGGGCGGACCGGGTGAGATTCCACCAGATCAATGCCTCTCCACGGAGTAGTTGAGAAGCAAACTTCACCCGCTGCGACACGTCGCACTCGCTCGAATCAAAGGCCATCTCCACTTCCTTGAGCCAGTACATGCACGCAACCGGGTTATCGGAACCCGCAAACTCCTTGGGGTTACACCCCAGGAAAACCTTGTAGGAGCATCCCTTAGTTCTTACTCGATCCTCGTTCACCGATGGTTCCTCGGTTGCCACCACTTCCGGTCTAGCACCTGACCCGGCTATAGCATTCTCCGCCATAGTCTCAGGTTGACGGTTACTGGCATCTCGGTCTTCTAAGAGTTTCATGAAAAACTCTTGCTGTTGCACTTGCTGTTGGGCCATGGCAGCACTCATAGCCTGCATCATACTATTCCGTAATCGGGTTTCCATGGTTGCCTCCTCCAAAACAGCATCGCCCACCACAATGTTTCTGCGAGGGATAAACTCGGGTCCCCCTCCCAAAGGTTCGTTCGGTGGTGGCCTTCGAACATTCACTCCCAAACCGGGTTGTTCGGCGGTAGATTCAATTTCCAAATGACCATCTGGCGTACCCGGTAATCTGCTCCGAGTATTAACCATCTCGATCTGCCACACACATGCGAGAAATGGGTTGAGAAAAGACTAAACGAGTTGAACTCATTGTACGTACTAATACCTTCATCAATTATCATAATAATAGTAAACCAAGCATGCTCACGTAACAATGCATTCATAATAGCAGTAGCTAAGTGAAATTATGAACAAACCATACACAAGAATTCTTATCACCATCATCACAACTTTCAATTAAAGTAATTCCGTAATCCTAACGCTCTCCCCACCTAGGATTCCTACCCCAAGTGGACAGTGAAGTCAAAAAGTCTAAAGCTTAAGTCTAGATATGCTAAAACAATACCTAGTTCACTTAAACTAAAGCTCTGATACCAACTTGTAACACCCTAAAAATAGGGATAACAAAAACTTTCCAAAGAGGAGAGGTGGTATATAGATTGCCATAGCAAGAGCCTCCCAAAAAGGCGAATAGTACAAATAAACCTGTTTAATCACAATTGTAATTTAACGGATAAATAAACAACAACCAACTAATCTAATTTCTACAACTAGAAAAGAGATTACAAAAAGGGTGTCATCTATAAACCCAAGGCTTCTCAAAATCATCCAAAAGCCGTATCCCCAAGCTCTCGCCCAAAGCATCTAAACTTGCCTAGGAGCAGCACCGCTAACACCTGAGATACACATCGACACCAAACAAGTGTTAGGCCAAAAAGCCTAGTGAGTTCAAATAAAAACATGCCAGAAAACATTTACAGTTCTTATCAGCAGTTAAACAATTAATCACGTAGATGTGGAGTCAACGGTAGCGACCCATATCTCTAATCCGGTTCACCCAAAGAGGCAATGCACCTTGAAGCCACTTTCTCTGGCAACCCAAAGGCCCGACACGCACCGGGGACTACCGCTTAGGAAATTCCCCGACGGCGGAGGTCTAGGTACATAGGAGACTACCACCTTAGGAAATTCTCCAAACGTCACCCACCTACATTCCTATAGTGAATCACAGACTTGGTTCGTCCACATAATGCTTTTAGGAGGTCTCAAGATGTGTTTCAATCCGTCAACATTTCGGATCTCCACCAAGAACACACTATAACCATCCTAATCATGTAAATCTAACATATGACATAATATCCATCCAAATACTTCGTGAGAATGTAAGGTCGCAAAAAGGCATTCCAAAAAGGAATCATCAACATACCAAGATATGCACATATAACACATGGTAACTTCCATATACATAAATCCATGGGTAAAAACCCCCAAAATACTTGAAACATTAAATATGAACATTTGAGATATGCATTGACATCAACAAGTAGAAGATAATGATGTGTATCTAGTTTTAACAAAAGATTAGTAAACTCACTATCTAGGTTTTGTACCAAAACCTAGAAAAGAAGAAAACCCTAGATGTTGAAGATGAGACTTGATGTAAGAGAGGAATGACTTGATGAGGATCTTCAATAAATGCACTTGGATGAGACTTGATGAGCCAAGAATCACCCCAACAACCTCAAACCCTAGCAATAAATGTGTATGTGTTTGGAATGCCCAAAAATCGCCCAAATGAGAGAGTTCCCGATTTAAAATGAAGAAGTGAGAAGTGAGGCATCAGATTTGGGTTAAAAACAGAAGACTAGACGTCGCGGGCGACCTTGCCCGGCGACTTTGCCATGTGGCATTGTCGCGGGCATAGTCGCCGAGTTCCTACACCTCTCGGTACCAATTCGGTGATTGTGACAGGCGAGAATGCCAAGGTCACAATCGCGAGGGTCATTGTCACCGGGGTCGTACCGCGGGCACCTCCCCCACCGCGACTTTCCCACCGCGACTTTGCCCAAGGGCATTGTCGCTGGCATTGTCGCCGATCACAGTGAGCTTGCTGTTTCGACAGGTTCTCACACGTCTAAGCTCCCAACTAGTACCAGTATAACCTTAGTTAGAAATAGCGATAAAACATATATGCTCTACGACAAATTAGCATCCAAAGGCTCATATATTCACATAGGCACAATTAATGAATTAAAGGAAACAAATACTTACCTTGAGAATTTCCGGGTGTTACATACGTGTTGTTGAATCATGTTTGTAAAGAGATAGAGTAGTTGTGTACATTAATTGTCGACATTAGTAGAGATTACCCTAGTGAGATTTTGAGCTTTAATGCCATCAATTCTAAGAGATGTTTTAACTTTGTTCACCATCTTCATACACATTTCATTTCTTTCATCTTTGATAGTTGATCACATTTGTTCTTGCATTGAGTAGTAAAGATTAATCTTCAAATGAAAACATGTGTATTATTTGTGAAATTATGTGGACCTTGAGATATAGTATCGGGCTATATGTGCACTTTCTTTTGGTCTATCATATATTTCCCCTTCTTCTTACCCTTTATTGATGTGTAACCCCCTACCCACTTTGCGGCCATTACTAAAGCCTAAATACCATAATCTAGCCGGATACACTTACCCGCCCGTAGTCTAAGTGCATCATGGATTAAGAGAGATGGAAAATGGTGCCAGGAACAGTTTGGGAAGCGAATCAATGAAGCATGAAAAGTTTATTTAGTCAAATAAAAAAAATCCAGAATAACACTTGCCTGTTCTTTAAGCAAGTTGGTGTATAGTCATGATAGGTGAAAGTCTTGCATTAGATGCGTGGAAGGTAGATTCATACAAATCGCATAAAGGAAGATGAAAAATGTAGATCCACTATTAGTTTTGATGCACTTAAGACTAATTGTGCCTTGACCATTCTTTCTATTCCACTACCCTAAACCATGTTATATCCCTTAAAGTCCCGATTGATCTGTTGGAAAGAGTTATATTATGAGTAATACATGTTTGATTCATATCTTACTACTCAATTCCTTTTATGAGATCTTATTTGACTACAATGTGTTTCTATACTATCACATGCGGATGATCTTGCTATTTTGTTGTACATTAACTCTCCCGCATGTGTTTGTGATAAGTGTGAACCTAGGACTCAAGTGTTAAGAGAGCACCCCGCGAGGCTAGGGTCGAAGCGAAATCCTCCACTAGTTGTGTACATGATGAAGTTGATCTTAATAAGTATGTATTTGATAAGAGTTTCATGTCAAAATTTTAATGTTTCATTTTATTTTTTGTTTTTTTGTCGATTTACGGTACGATTTTGGATGGTTTTAAGATAATTGTTTTGTCTATGCTCAGTTTAATCAACAAGTTAAAGAGCGTATCTTGATTCTTATTAATTTTGTATCTATATTTCCTTGTTTTCAATAGCTAAAGTACTTGTTCATACATTCCCTTTCGAAAACCCATCACTTTCGTAAGTTTGCTTGTTATATCATGAGTATATTTCTTTACGCCAATTTTTGCTTGAGGACAAACAAAAGCTAGGTTTGGAGTTGTTGATAACTTCATTATCTAACATATTTTACCGTCTGGATCATAAGTTTACGGCTTGTCTTGAAGTAAGAATTGGTATTTTGAACTAATATTTATGTGCAAGTGGTGTGTAAACATACAAGATGGAAAATGGAGCCATCATTTGTTGATGTTCCATGAACAGTAACTCCTTAAAACCGATTTGTTATCATATTATCATATTCGCATCAAAAAGGGAGGGAGTGTGCGAAATGAGGAGATACAATTCCTATATAGAAGAACAAAGAGGGCTCTTCAAGGAGCGATCAAAGCTTGAAGAATACTCGTATAGCAAAGATTAAAGTACCATAGAGAAAATCTCAAAGTTGCAGAAAAGAGTAGAGATTAAACGACAATGAATGGTGACAGAAGAAGTCGTCGTTTTCACCGAAGATATGAAAAAGGGCGATGGGAAGAATCGAGAAAAATACAAAGAAGAAGTAGAGTCACTGGTTAGTTCAGTGAGTTAGTGGTGGTGTTGGGCTCAATGAATGCAATTTCCGACGAGTTTAGGATGAAATCACAACGGAGAAAATGGAAGAAATATGGCTTCTAAATTTGATGGTGTCAATGTGAAAGGTGGATGACGTGAAAAAGAGATATCAAATAGGGAAATTAATTAAAATGACCGTATTTGAAACCCGTATTACCAAAATGCCCTAAATCTCGATAACTTTGCCGAAATACCCCTTTTGTCCGGGATATAGGGCCGGGATGAGACCCATCCCGGGGTTAGGGTGATTCGGACCAAAAAAGGATCAATCCCGGGGTTATGGCCGGATGAACAGTGAAATCCCGGGGATGAAGGGTATTTTGGCAAACCCAACGAGATTTAGGGCATTTTGGTAATACGGGTTTCAAATACGGTCATTTTAATTAATTTCCCTATCAAATAACCAATTTGATTGAGAAAAATATGGTAACTATATTGTGAAGATTACTCCTAAAATATAAATTTAGATTTCGTTTAATTAATTTTAAATTTTAATTAGGAAAATTACTAAGTCACCCTTTATTTGTTAATTAAATAAAGAAATTAATATAAATAATTGATTGGTTGAAATTGGATCTCACATTTATCACAAACTACTCAGTTCTCATTTGATTAATCCCCTATATATATAAACGGGTTATTCGGGTCATTTTCGTGTTGAAATTTTTGACCCTGACCTTACCCGTTTAATTTTCGTGTCATGTCGTGTCAACCCGTTTAGTTAAACTCAAACTCGTTTATTTTGTGTTGAGTTCGTGTCGGGTTAGCGTGTCGTATCAGTTTTTGCCGGGTCTACTAGTCTCCGATTCTCGCAAAGGAAAATCTGACAAGTTGACTTCAAGAAAATTTGACATTGTTTGTTTTATTACGTTGAATAAAAAGTTTGAATAAGTTAAAATAATCATATTAAAACGTGTATTTTATGTTAAATTGATTAAAATACACAAGCATCTGCAATTCCATTTGAGATTCCATTTGAGATGATAACTATATATATATATATATATATATATATATATATATATATATATATATATATATACCAGCTATATGGTGTCTTCCACATGTCCTTTGGGATGCATATGACTATCTCATTCCCGCATCACAATGAATGCAATGCATATAATATAAGGGTGAAACTGGAACCGAATAACTCATGTGATCCTAAAGTTTATTTCCTTTACTGCTAAATTTTTTAGCAGACTTCATAAGAAAATAATGCTATCTATATATATTATATATAAATCTTTCAAACCATGTTTATATGATTTGCCAATCATAAGATTAAGGGTCAGCATTTATGGGTCACTTACCTTATCTGATTAACATTGGAAGATCCGAGAATCTTACCCAGTAAGGTGACTACTCTTACCGGTAAGTGCTTACTGGGTAAGATTGTTGCATTTAGAAAAGTTAACAAGAGTGGTGAATCTTATCAGTAAGTGCTTTGCGGTTAAGCGTTTTGGTAAACGGCTCTTTAAGTCTCTTACCATGTTGAACCATAAAAACTAACTGTGGAGCAATTTCCTACTAAAAATATATTAGAAATGTAAGCCAAGTGAGACATCATCTAAGGGGGTCGTTTATTAAAAACTTTCGGGTAAGCGTTTATCGGTATCACTTACCTTACAGTCCTTACCTATTGAACATGAAAACTACTTAGAATCTTACCCGGTAAGAGCCATAATAAGGACCGAGAGTCTTACCAGGTAAGGGAGGGAAATGACTCTACCCTGTAAGCACTTACCGGGTTTTAAACGCTTACCAACAATAAATTTTGATGGTCGGAAATGTTATATGATAAGGTAAGTGAATGTAATACCCTGTAAGCACTTACCCTGAAGATAAAGATCATGTATTGCATAAGAATGTGGTGTGGTTATTTTTACCACCTCATATACAATCTGCCTTCTAAGCCTACAAATTGATGGCTTTAATTACATACACCTGCCAAATATTGCTAGTTGATAACTAAATAATCAGAGGCCTATATTCGTTCATTGAAATACATCAAAACAGATAACTTCGGCGCACGTTGCAGCGGTGACAACATACTACAAGAGCTATATCTGTCCATTAACACACGACTCCTTTTGCTGCTGACCAAAAGCATACATACGACCATACACAAACGTCTGTTACACCCTTTTCTGTTTGGCTTTACACGATCATTTGGCTCAAAATTTAGGGCTTCACAAAATGCAGATACAACAGAAGAATCTAAGGAGAGAACTTTCTGCTATTGAAAAATGCCATTGATTTTAGATAATTTGGCTTCCCAATACATATGATGATCTTAATCTTCATTTCGTGAAACCAAAAGTTATCACCAACATTATCGGCAATCACTTGCAAAATGAACACAACCTTCAAAACACCAACTTGAAAGCAAAAACAGAATACAACAACAATCTTTATACACTTGCTAATAGAGTCTCCAAAAGAAGCTATAACATCTTCGGCCAACCGTACGAGATATTGTCCGCTTTGTCCACACACCCGGACTCACGGTTTTAAAAAGCGTCTGGTAGAGGAGGTATCCGGTCACTTATAAGGCAACTTTCGTTCCACTCTCCAATCAATGTACGATCTTACAATCCACCCCCTTGGGAGCCCAGCGTCCTCGCTGGCACACTAGTCCGACTCCCGGCTATGATACAATAACATCTCAGGTCAACCGTATCGGATATTGTCCGCTTTGTCCACACACCCGGACTCACGGTTTTAAAACGTGTCTGGTAGCTAGAGGAGGTATCGAGTCCCTTATAAGGCAACTTTTGTTCCCCTCCCAAACTAATGTGGGATCTTACAAAAGCATATGGCAAATTGGCGAAAAAAAAACAGTAAAAACAAGCATAAGAAGTTTCTATACAGATTAAGACAGTTTGACATAGAATAAGGTTTTGATATATCATTATATACATGCTTTTAGTTCCATGGTATATCAAGAACGGAATGTTCAGTTTCAAGAAACCATCTAATGGTTCAATCTAAGAAAGTTTTTCATTATTAACACATGCATAAGCTTGATGTATTATAAATTTCACTATATCAAATATGTTTGTCAAGTCTGGATCAAACTTCTAATGGTATTTGTTGTAATAAGAAAAAAAAAATAACATTTAAGAAGCTAACTTTAATACCAATTTTCCACACCTCATTTAACAATCTATTTGAAGTTAAAAAAATAATTAATTTGCTCACCTTTAGAGGGAGGTTAAGAATATCAAGACAGATTCGTCTTCCTGCATCAATATTTGGATGGTATATAGAAGTGCTAAGTGTTACGAACACTTTGTCTAAGTAAAAAAAAAACTAATCAGTTATCAATCACAAAAATGATTAAAATAATATGTGGAAAAGTTCCTCATACACATTACACAACAAAATACCAAAATGTCTATCCCCTTGTCAACCTAGAATTTGCACCATCAATATGGATGTCTATGATTAAGTTTCTCTAAACGTTGCAATAAATATTTGACAAATATAAACTTTACATATTGTGCATAAACAAAGGCCATACACCAACACAAAGATTGGGTTTAACAATAAATCCGTCAGGGCATCAGTCGAAATGCATAGAAGCATTACCTAAATAAAATATAATTAGCATTATCTATAGATTTCTAGATAAACCACTTGTGAGCCACTCATTATCTAACTGTGCAGTTTGATTAACTTCATAAAATGAACCTCTAGATTTGAGCAAAGACTTACAGATGCTGCAAATAGAGGAACTCAAAATCAATATGATGCCACAAAAGGTATAGCAAAGAAAATGAATATGAAGAAATATCTTCCTAAACCGAAAAATGCACATTACAATAGCATATTCATAATCAACACTCGACGTACAAAGATAACCATAGGCAAAAAGAACAAAAGAGGTTAACTGATTATCAAACAAAGATAACGCAAAATCACTTTAAACTGTAAGGTTCCTTACATAGCAAAATCGAACCCAAATCAATCTGACTTAGAATGCAAAGAATAGTATTTAACAGAGATAAATCTAAAAGGAGATGAATCGAAGAACCCAAAATCGAACCCAAATCAAAGAAAATTATTACAACCAATTATATAACTTATTAATTATCGAATTAATATAGAAAAGAAAACAAAAAAGCAATTAAAAAAATTATATACTTTAAGTCATTTATATAAAAAGTAGGAAATAATAAATTGATATATGTTTATCTATATCTATATCTATATTATAAAGCATGCATAAAAACTCTTAAAAACAATTGCTAAAGCTTAATGTACATTTATTTAATGTTAATTACTTAAAATCTCATAAAAACAACCATTAAAGCTTTATATACTACGTTTAATGTTATTTATTAACTTTCAATCCTTATCTCTAACCACATTAACTCCCCTAAAATCACTCGACATAAAATTTCAAATATAAAAAATCTAAAATATAATTAAGAAAATCTAACAGAATATTTATTGTTTATTTTATTAAAAAAATATTATTATTGTTAAACTATCAAATAAACTCTTAAAAAACAAGCTTTTATGCATTAAGTATTGTTTATTGATACACCTTACTTAAAAATTAAGATTACAAGTCATGATGCATGAGCATAAATTTCTAAAGCTATATGTTATAATTCATAACTAACTGATAAACATAATCAAAACAGGATAAACATCTCAATTTAAATATAAAAAATTTAAAATATAAAATATAATCATTGAATTCTAACAAAACTGGACAAAACAAGACTAAACGGGTTAAATGACGAAATTACCCTTGATAGATTACATCACATAAAACTAATCTACATCGCTAATATATAGTGCAATGGATTATCAAAAACATAAAACTAATTAATCACGATTGGTTTTGGATATGGAAATCAAAACCCAAATTTTAAGTTTCGAATTTTAGGTTGTTTCGGGTTTGGGTTGGTCGGGTTTCGGATTGATGTCGGTCGGGTTCGGGTATTATATAATGCAAAAGTTATATATAAATTCAATCGTTTTTTAGGATGATTACAATCGATTCATCGATTGAAAGATTGATGAAATCGATAGCAAATTTAAAATTTAGAAAATATTTCAACAGACTATAGTTTACGATTTTCAAAAGATAATTAGATATATATATATATATAATATAGATGTATGTTATTTCGGGTTTTCGGACGGGTCGGGTGGCCAACGATCAAACCCAATCCGAACCCAGATATCATCCTAAATGTCGGGTATCGGATTTTGGGGTATTCGTGTTTTGCAAAAAAACACCTTATTTTTTGTTCGGATTCGGATTTCGGACTATTCGGGTTTTGCACACCCGTAACTTGGAGGCTTGGATGATGAGAAGACATGTTTAAGGTTTTGGTTTTTAACAAATGGTATATTAGTCAAAATATTGTTGTTCTACTTAATTGTAGGGGGTTGGAGTGGGATAAGTGTGTCACATGCTTGTTCCACTTAGTTCTAGTGTGTCCCACATATGGTCACGCCAAACATTGGACAAGTCTGTTTTGTTCTGTCATGTTCCACCCTGTTCTGCATACCAAACACATCCTTAAAAATTAAGATTACAAGTCATGATGCATGAGCATAAATTTCTAAAGCTATATGTTATAATTCATAACTAACTGATAAATATAATCAAAACAGGATAAACATCTCAATTAAAATATGAAGAATTTAAGATATATGATATAATCATTGAATTCTAACAAAATATTTATTTTTTTATAAAAAAATATATTATTAAGCCTAAATTAAACAAATTTATAAAAAAATCATTATCATTCTCTCAAAATCATCCAAAATCGTATTGTAAATCGACAAAAAATAAAATGAAACATTAAAATCGTGATGTATCTCGCTGCCTTGCGTGATTACGCTTCTAGTATACTTTAAATTTAAAACTAAGAAAATGGAAAACATAAGTAAGAAAAAAACCTATATTACAGTAATGAAAAGAAAAATTCGATACTTACCGGATTTGAACCCGAATTGTCCATCCTCGTGCTGTAGAGATTGGAAATTGCGGAATATCCAGATTTAGGTAACACCACAATTTGTTTTAGTTGTTATATTAATTAAAGGGAAAATTGCATCACAATGGAACCAACTTTCATCTGATTCCTATTTTGGAGAACCAACTTTTAAAATCATCATTTTGGAGTTTGAATCAAACTTTCTGTTTATTTAAGGGATTGATGTAATTGTTGACCTCTTAATGATGACATGACCTAAGTGTTGTGTCAACTAAGATTCTATATCATTATTATGATTTTAAATATAAATCTAAAATGATACATGACACATAGAAATTTATATTTGAAAACTTTAATCCCATATCATATTTTAAAATTAAAAATAGTTAGAAAATGTATTCATTTGGCTATTCAACCAAAATATCACATAGAACGTTATTTTAATTCAATATAAAAATCCAACTAAAATCTGCACAAAAAATTATATGTAATCCAACTTGGGTTGTATTTTTATTAAGTTATGTATATATAAAGTCAGTTTTATAAATAAAGTTATCCATATAGATTAAATAAAATTGTTGATAGTCTGTTATGCTAATTAAACTGTCTAAATGATAAAAATGATGCTTTTACCCTTCTACTTATTTTTTGATTTATTATCTCCAATCACATAAAACTAAAAGAAAATTCATTAAACACCAATGAATTGATCTCCATATATATATCCGATTCCAAACACAAATTCAACAAAGGAAAGTCTCAAATAACATCAAATTAATCCTTGAATCAAATCTGAAATGGTATTAGAAATCTCAATCACATATCCAAATACAAAATTAATATATTAAGAACATCAAATCCGTAAAATAAGTAAAATCAAAACCTAAAATCTAATCCTAAAAAACAACTTTCAACAAGGTCAATAGCAACCACACCAAGTTGTGGTAGAGATGATGAAGGAGAAGCTTGAACCTTAAAACCTTTGAACTGAGGACTATTGACCCAGTGGTTAATAGTAACTTTATAATAATTTTCCACACAAATTATCAAGGATATATAAAGTGAAATAAAGTTATCTATATAGACTAGTTATATATCTGCGCACGATGTGGCGTGAAAAATCGTGAAATCGAAGGAACAATTGACAAAAATATGTATCCGCTCGCGAAACATCTTCAAATCAAAATGACAACAACGTTATATTTTAAGTTTGTATTTCTTCGTTCTTATCGATACTTTAGTCATGAAAACACGGTGTTTGAGTCGTTTGGTGCACTTATATGTGAATAATGCATTGACTCTGAATTAATTTGTTATGTATTTTCAATCATATTTCATTTTTGTTTTATTTTTGTCCATATTGATGTAGGTTGTATACCTTTATAATTTATCTGATTATAAATTTTTAATTAATTCAATAAAAAATCTAATATAGATATGTATAGATTTGTATACCTTGTTTTTTTTTACAATAACCGTTACAAATATCTATCGGTATATATATATATATAGTAAAATTGATACGTCTTTATTCTATTTTGTAATAGTACTAAATCAATAAATATTCAAAAATAAACTTAATTTGAAAATATTGACGAACAAATAGCAGTGGTGTAATTTATAAAAAAAATGAAACGCGTTTTTTTAAATATTTTAGTTGGTCTATAATTATGTGTTTTTAATATGCTAAAAATGAAAAAAAATATAAAGCGTAGGGATAGAATTTAACAACCGAAACCATCTAGCATAAACATAACTGTCATAAAATAAATCACGCCGAAAATGGCCCAAATCAACAGTAAAATCTGAAGGTTTGCGAATAAACAACCTATTACATAACTAAGATACTAATAAAATTCCCTAAACTAATCAGGAGTCTTCTAATAATGGACGCTGCTTAAACCTTCTCCTTCCCTTTTCCCGATTCACCAGTCTCACGCTTACCTGAAAAGGTTTTTAAGTTTTGAAAGAGCGAGGGTTAGACCAACGGTCTAGCGAGTTCCCTCTAAAATCAGTTGCTAAACACAAGATCAATTAAAGATTTAATAACAAAGCAATTCATATTCAATACGGTTGAATAATCAAACTTTCAGTAAACTCTTCAGCTCACACTACTGCCACTCTAAGGTAACAGAGTGTTTGTGACTCACACTGCCTTGCTGGGACACACCCCCAAACGGCATAAACGGAACACACACCCCGGTATGAGCACAGGCGGAACACCCCCCCCCCCCCGACTTTGAGCTTATCACTTTTCAATCAATGCATGCATTCATTTTTCCACTTTAATCATAATAGCAATCAAACTTTAGCAAATATAAAGACTTCTCGCAATTGAATAACAACATATTCACATTTCAGTACTTGTATAAAAGTTCATATCGTATAAGCGTAAACTCTTTGCTGTAAAGAGGATTTTAGTTCAGAACAACTCACCTGAAATCCCTTGCTTAAGTCTTTGCTCCTACTTGGGAATAAAACCTATAAGAAAATAATCGGCCGGTGAACTTTCGATACTTTCAACTTCGTAACGGTAACCGACCCTTACCTATCCTAAACCTGAACAATTAAAGTTCCAACTAGTGATCATACTCTCATGTCCATACACTTACTAATGACCCTCGCAATATAAGAACAATATCCCAAAATGATAAAATGAACCTAACTATAGACTTACAAGATGGGCCAGATTGCTAAAGGAGCCCATGGTACAAACGAATTGAAACCCAGAAGGTTGGGCTACGGCCCAACAAAATCTCGCCCAAGGCCTAGGGCCGACCGGGGTCTAAGAGTACCCGGTGACCGGTGCCTAGCCGAAAGGATCGACCGGGGTTAAACCTCCCCCCCCCCAATGGGGGTCTGAGTGACCGGTGTCTGCAGGACCGGGGTCTCCATCCCATCAACGACCGGTGTCGACCGGACCACATCCGACCGGGGCGACTTCCCAATTCCTCGACCGGGGTCCCCCGGTCCCCCACTCTAAACCATTCAATCGCACAACTCTCAACCAGAAGAGTCGAGAGTCGATTAAGACAGGATTCCCTTATCTAGACTGATTAACATAATACCAAAAATTATAAAAATGTCCACAATCTAACAATCTCTTAACAGATTACACAATAATCCCAAACTTACTCCAAAACCCAAAGCCAAACGAACCAATCTAATCGACCCAATCCTCAAGGAGAAAACTAATACAAAATCTCTAGTGAAAAAGATGAAAAGGAGGATTATTACCTGGAAGAATAATGATGATTTCCTTAGTCTCGATCGAATGCCCACCTTCTAAAGCTCAGACACCGAAAAATCGCCCCTGATCTCCCTTCTTTCTTTAACAGCCGCCACAAAATGCAAAAATGAGAGATGTTAGGGTTGAAACCCCTTTTTAAACCAATGTTACTCTTTACCCCCTTTATCCTTAAGTCTTGACCAAATAAACCCCCATCTTTTCTTTATTAAACTTTATACCCGGTTATTACAATACTCACCCCTCAAAACCCGGAATCCCTTCGCTAAACAAACTAGGGTACTGAGACCTTATTTCCGACTCCAATTCCCAAGTCGCTTCCTCCCTTTTATGAAATTTCCACTGTACCTTCACCAAGTGAATTTCCTTATTCCTCAGTTTCTTCACCTTGCGGTCCAGAATAGCCACCGGTTCTTCAACATAACTTATCCTCTCATCTACCCTAATATCTCCCAGTGGCACCACTACATCGCTTTCTGCTAGACATTTCTTCATATTCGACACATGAAAGATTGGGTGAATCCCTCGCATGGTATCGGGCAGTTCCAGCTTGTAGGCCACTTCTCCAACACGTTCGATGATGGCAAAAGGTCCAACGAACCTTGGTCTCAACTTACCCTTCTTACCGAAACGAACAACCCCCTTCCAAGGAGAGACTTTTAACATCACCATGTCCCCCACTTGGAACTCAATCGGCTTTCTTCGCTTATTCACGTACACCTTCTGACGGTCTTGGGCTACCTTTAACCTTTCTCGGATCTGGCTAACCTTTTCGGCCGTTAACTGCACAATCTCTGGTCCTGCTAACTGCTTTTCACCTACCTCATTCCAACATAAAGGTGTTCTACACTTTCATCCGTATATAGCTTCAAACGGAGCAGCTCGAATACTCGCATGATAACTATTGTTATAAGAAAATTCTATCAGAGGCAGATGAATTTCCCAAGATCCTTTAAAATCGATAACACGTGCTCGAAGCATGTCCTCTAAAGTCTGGATGGTTCTCTCACTCTGCCCATCCGTCTGAGGGTGATACGTTGTACTCAACTTGAGTCGTGAACCCAACTCCCTTTGTAGACTTTTCCAAAATGTTGACGTGAATCGAGCATCCCGATCCGACATAATCGTTGACGGTACCCCATGCTGAGACACGATTTCATCAATGTACAACTTGGCCAATTTCTCCAATGGATACGTCTCCTTGATCGGTAAAAAGTGAGCGGACTTCGTGAGTCGGTCTACTATCACCCAAATGGCGTCGTGCCCCTTAGGTGATCGCGGCAATCCAGTAACAAAATCCATTGCGATCTCATCCCACTTCCACACCGATATTTCCAATGATTTCAGCTCTCCATAAGGTCATTGATGTTCCGCTTTTACCTTTAAACAGGTTAGACAACGTTCGACAAAGTATGCTATATCCTTCTTTAAACCTGGCCACCAGTAACTTTGCTTCAAATCTCGATACATTTTATTAGTTCCTGGATGTACTGAGTATCGTGACTTGTGGGCTTCTTCCAACGCTTTCTTTCGAAGGTCACCTCGCTTCGGAATCCACACCCTACCCTTGAAACATTTTACTCCACGGTTATCCGCGATCAACGAGTCGACAATTCCGACGATCCTCTCGCTTTTCAGGTTTTCCTTCAGCACTGCTTCCTCTTGATACTTCCGGATTTCCTCCAAGAATTTAGAAGTTACCCCAACTCGAAATGCCACCACCTTTATCGTATCTTGGTGCTCTTTCCGGCTCAGAGCATCGGCCACTACATTGGCCTTACCTGGATGGTAAAGGATTTCACAATCGTAGTCACTTAGTAATTCTATTCATCTTCGCTGCCTCATGTTCAACTTTTTTTGATTAAACAAACGTTGCAGACTCTTATGATCGGTGAAGATTTGACACTTGACCCCATACAGGTAATGCCTCCAAATCTTCAGCGCAAACACTACCGCTGCGAACTCCAGATCATGCGTCGGGTAGTTCTTCTTGTGCTCCTTCAACTGACGTGACGCGTAGGCGATCACCTTACCAGCTTGCATTAGAACACACCCCAGACTTGACTTTGCCGCATCACTGTAGATCACAAATCCTTCTATCCCATTAGGTAGGGATAATACAGGTGCGCTACACAGACTTTTCTTTAACTCGTTGAATGTATTATCTTGAGCTTCCTTCCATTCAAATTTTCCATTCTTCCTTGTTAGAGCAGTTAATGGCGTAGCTATCCTTGAGAAGTCCTGAATGAACCTCCGATAATAATCTGCCAAACCAAGGAAACTCCGCACTTCTGAAGGCGTCTTTCACACTTCCCACTCTGTGATTGCCTTGATTTTTGCTGGATCCACCTTGATTCCGTCTTCCGACACTAAGTGCCCTAAGAATTGTACCTCCCTTAGCCAAAACTCACATTTTAAGAATTTGGCGTACAATTTCACCCTTTTGAGCAGTTCCATCACAACTCTTAGGTGCACCTCATGGTCACTCATGGACCGTGAGTAGATTAGTATGTCATCAATGAAGACGATGACACACTTGTCCAAAAGTGGACCACACACTCTGTTCATTAGGTCCATGAATGCTTCCGGGGCGTTAGTCAAACCGAATGGCATGACTAAAAATTCGAAATGCACATATCTCGAACGGAAAGCAGTTTTGGAAACATCCTCCTCCCTCACCTTCAGCTGGTGATACCCCGAACGCAGATCTATCTTTGAAAAGTAACTCACTCCTTGCAATTGATCATAAAGATCGTCGATCCTGGGAAGCGGGTACTTATTCTTGACGGTTACCTTGTTGAGCTCACGGTAGTCTATGCACATTCTCATAGACCTGTTTTTCTTCTTGACAAATAACACCGGTTCTCCCCACGGTGACGTACTGGGTCGAACAAAACCTTGTCGAGCAACTCTTGCAATTGCACCATCATCTCTTTCATTTCGGCCGGAGCCAACCGATAGGGTGCTTTTGCAATAGGTGATGCGTCAGGCAACAGATCTATACGAAATTCCACTTGCCTAACCGGGGCAAAGTGGTTTGATCATCCGGAAAAACTTTCGGATACTCACATACAATCGGAATCGACTCTAACCCCTTCTTCTCCTTCTTAGCGTCTAGAACGTACGCTAAGAATCCCTCACACCCTTTTACTAAACATCGTCTAGATTTGATCATCGAGATCAAACAAGACTTTCTATCCCGACACTCACCATAAACCACTATCTCTTCCTCCCCCGACCGAGATATACGGATTAACTTCTTATTACACACAATATTGGCATCGTTAGACGCCAACCAATCCATTCCCACGAAGACATCAAATTCCCCCATACCCATTGGGTATAGACGCAATGGGAATGTATGACCATCGATGTCAATTCTACATCCTTCGTATACTTCCCCCACTAAGACTCGACTGTCATCTGCTACCTCTACCTCAAAACCTCGATTAAGTCGCTTTGGCCCCACATGCAAGTTATGAACAAAGTTCGGCGACACAAACGAACGGTTTGCGCCCGAGTCAAATAACACTTTAGCATATGTCGAGTCTATAGGGAAAGTACCTGTCACCATATCTGGCGCATCCACCGCCTCATCAGCTGACATATTAAACGCCCTTGCTCTATCTCGGGCGGGCTCTACCTTTCTTTCTCCTCCTTTACCTCCAAAACCTCCGACTGCTCCCTTCTTCAGCTGCGGATAATCAGTCTTTTTGTGATCTGGAGAACCACACTGGTAGCATGTCCTTGACCTCTGATAATCCCGCGCCATGTGGCCTGCTTTTCCACACTTGAAGCACCCATCTTTGTCCACCATACACTCCCCCTTGTGCATCCGGTTACATTTACTACATGGCTTATACTCAACCCTTGGCGTTGCCCTCTGATCAAACTTTGCAGATTTTACCTTCTTACTATCCCACATAGATCCCTCCCATTTCCTCTTTTCCGATCCCTTCTCAGACTGTTGTCTAATCTTATCTTTCTCCGTCATTTTAGCTGCATTGACGGCCGCTTGGAAAGTAGAGGGCTCTCTAGAAGCTGTCAGTTCCCTGATGTTGCTTCTTAATCTAAACAAGTACCTGGCGTTCTTCATTGGGCACATAAATCTCAGCGAAACGTGCCTTTTCCAGAAACTTGGTCGTGTACTCTCTGATTGTCATCTCCCCTTGCTCCAGATTCAGAAATTCTTCTTCCAGCTTTTTCACCGCCGCCAGAGGACAAAACTGTTGCATGAATCTGGCGCTAAAAGTCTCCTAGGCCATGCCTTTAGCTGCTTTCGACCCCTTTCCCCTGTCTCAGCCTCCCACCAAAACATGGCATCGTCTCTCAGCATAGACAATGCAAAAACCACCTTATCCTCTTCTGCGCACTTGCTAGTGTCGAAAGCTAACTCAATCTCCCTAATCCACTTGATTACTATTACCGGATCACACTCCCCCTTGAACACCAGAGGTTTGCAAGTGGCGAAAGACTTGTAACTACACCCTTTTTCGGAAACGGGCTTTGCTTCCATGATTGGTGTTGACTGAGTGTGACTGCCCACCACAGTAATTGGTGACTTAGCCATTTCAGTCGTCTCTTTCTCTCTCTTCACTCTTTTCTTGACTGGTTGATGCCTCCTTAGCTTGATGAGTCAAAATTGCTTGCAACGTCTCATGCATCTTTCCCATCTCAGCAGCAAAAGTTTCTTGTGTCACAAATGCCTGAGCTTGACCTCCTCTCAGGTTCTTAGCTAGTCTCTTTCCCCTTACCGGCGCCAAACTCTCCTGACGAGAGGATTCCTGCTCTGCCACTACTTCCACACTATTAGCACGACGAGCTACCCGTACCGTTCTCTTCCCTTGAACCCTTGCCTCTAGTTCGTCCACCTGAGTAGCCGCTTTTCGAGTTGTCTTTCCTTTCCCTTTAGGTCGCCCACGACCCTTTCCCCGAGTAGCAACTGCTCGAGAAGTAGCGACTGGTCCGTCCTCGACGATCTCATTCACAGGTGCCGCCTCAACCGCCGACACCGATCTGCTCCTAGTCACTCTCTCTGACATAACTACAGATAAAGTACCAACAAACAAAATTCATTAAGATAAGTCCAAAGCAATAAAGCAAGTTAAGCACGCACATGTACCTGTAAATTTATAATTACACTGGCCATATGTAATTTTAAATTTACCTTACATGTTAGTCCTCACTACTCTATCACTCGTCCCCCCCTAAGGTCCTCCTATGATCTCATTTATGTCTTACCCCCTAAGTTTAAGTCTAAGCCCGTCCGGTCACTTAGATCCCTTAAACTATGGCGCTGATATCAATTTTAACAACCGAAACCATCTAGCATAAACATAATTGTCATAAAATAAATCACGCCGAAAATGGCCCAAATCAACAGTAAAATCTGAAGGTTTGCGAATAAACAACCTATTACATAACTGAGATACTAATAAAATTCCCTAAACTAATTAGGAGTCTTCTAATAATGGACGCTGGTTAAACCTTCTCCTTCCCTTTTTCTCCTTCCCTTTTCCCAATCCACCAGTCTCACGCTTACCGGAAAAGGTTTTTAAGTTTTGAAAGAGCGAGGGTTAGACCAACGGTCTAGCGAGTTCCCTCTAAAATCAGTTGCTAAACACAAGATCTATTAAAGATTTAATAACAAAGCAATTCATATTCAATACGGTTGAATAATTAAATTTTCAGTAAACTCTTCAGCTCACACTACTGCCACCCTAAGGTAGCAGAGTGTCTATGACTCACACTGCCTTGCTGGGACACACCCCAACGGCATAAACGGAACACACACCCCGGTATGAGCACAAGCGGAACACCCCCCCCCGACTTTGAGCTTATCACTTTTCAATCAATGCATGCATTCATTTTTCCACTTTAATCATAATAGCAATCAAACTTTAGCAAATAAAAAGACTTCTCGCAATTGAATAACAACATATTCACATTTTAGTACTTGTATAAAAGTTCATATCGTATAAGCGTAAATTCTTTGCTGTAAAGAGGATTTTAGTTCAGAACAACTCACCTGAAATCCCTTGCTTAAGTCTTTGCTCCTACTTGGGAATAAAACCTATAAGAAAATCATCGGCTGGTGAACTTTCGATACTTTCAACTTCGTAACGTTAACCGACCCTTACCCATCCTAAACCTGAACAATTAAAGTTCCAACTAGTGATCATACTCTCATGGCCATACACTTACTAATGACCCTCACAATATAAGAACAATATCCCAAAATGATAAAATGAACCTAAGTATAGACTTACAAGATGGGCCAGATTGCTAAAGGAGCCCATGGAACAAACGAATTGAAACCAGAAGGCTGGGCTACGGCCCAACAAAATCTCGCCCAAGGCCTAGGGTCGACCGGGGTCTAAGAGTACACGGTGACCGATGCCTAGCCGAAAGGATCGACCAGGGTTAACCCCCCCCCCCCCAGACCGAGGTCTGCAGGACCGGGGTCTGCAGGACCGGGGTCTGCATCCCATCAACGACCAGTGTCGACCGGACCACATCCGACCGGGGCGACTTCCCAATTCCTCGACCGGGGTCCCCCGGTCCCCCACCCTAAACCATTCGATCGCACAGCTCTAAACCAGAAGAGTCGAGAGTCGATTAAGACAGGATTCCCTTATCTAGACTGATTAACACAATACCAAAAATTATAAAAAATGTCCACAATCTAACAATCTCTTAACAAATTACACAATAATCCCAAACTTACTCCAAAACCCAAAGCCAAACGAACCAATCTAATCGACCTAATCCTGAGGAGAAAACTAATACAAAATCTCTAGTGAAGAAGATGATAAGGAGGATTATTACATGGAAGAATAATGATGATTTCCTTAGTCTCGATCGAATGCCCACCTTCTAAAGCTCAGACACCGAAAAATCGCCCCTGATCTCCCTTCTTTCTTTAACAGCCGCCACAAAAATGCAAAAATGGGAGATGCTAGGGTTGAAACCCCTTTTTAAACCAATGTTACTCCTTACCCCCTTTATCCTTAAGTCTTGACCAAATAAACCCCCTAGCTTTTCTTTATTAAACTTTATATCCGGTTATTACATAGAAAACAAATTAATTCATAGACATTCATAATATTTAATAGTACGGTTAAATTAAAAAATATTCAATATTGAGCTCGTTTTAAAAGTATTGACGAGACGATTATAATGGTATAATTTGTAAAAAAGAAACATATCTTTTCATTGCATTTTTGTTCATATATGATTATTTGTGTTAACATGATAAAAGTGTAAAATGAAAAATGAAAAACCAAGGGATATAAAGTAAATTAAATAACTAATTATAAAAGTGCTAAATTTAACTTCGAAGAAAAGTGAAGCTAAAATTTTGGCTTTCAAAACTTTCCACAAAACTAATTAACCGTATTAAAATTTTAATAATATAGTAGAGATAAAACCCAAAAAAATTCAATAATTAAGTTATATTAAAATTATTGATGAAAAAATTATAATGATATAATTTATATTAAGAACAAAACGTATTTTTAATATATTTCAGTTGATCTACGATTATGTATTTTTAATATGTTATGAAAAAAAATAAAACGTATGGATAGAAAACAATTAATTTGTAGATATTCATGATATTTAATAGTACGATTACATTGAAAAATATTCAATATTGGGCTCGTTTTGAAGGTATTGACGAGACGATTATAATGGTATAATTTGTAAAAAAAGAAACGTATTTTTCATTGCATTTTTGTTCATATATGATTATTTGTGTTAATATGATAATGGTGTAAAATGAAAAATGAAAAAATATGAGATATAAAGTAAATTAAATAAGTAATTGTAAGGATATAAAATGTAACATTTAAGGGTGGTAAATGTTATTGTACAAAAGATTGTACAATAACCGTTTTAGAATTTTTATATAAAAAAATTTAATTCATAAATATTCATGATATTTAATAGTACGGTTAAATTAAAAAATATTTAATATTGGGCTAGTTTTGAAGGTATTGACAAGACGATTATAATGGTATAATTTGTAAAAAAAAGAAACGTACTTTTTCATTGCAATTTTGTTTATATACGATTATTTGTGTTAACATGATAAGGGTGCAAAATGAAAAATGAAAAAACAAGGGATATAAAGTAAATTAAATAATTAATTATAAGGGTGGTAAATGTAACATTTAATTTTAATATCTTTCCAAAAACCGTTTGTCAAGAACTGACTTTTTTCAAGAACGTTTTAGAATTTTAATTATATAGTATAGATTACATAAAATTGTTGATAGTCTGTTGTGCTAATTAAACTGTCTAAATGATAAAAATGACGCTTTTACCCTTCTACTTATTTTTTGATTTATTATCTCCAAACACATAAAACTAAAAGAAAATTAGTTAAACAACAATGAATTGATCTCCATATATATATATAAGATCCAAACACAAATTCAACAAAGGAAAGTCTCAAATAACATCAAATTAATACTTGAATCAAATCCGAAATGGTATTAGAAATCTCAATCACATATCCAAATACAAAATCAATATATTAAGAACATCAAATCTCTAAATTGAGTAAAATCAAAACCGAAAATCTAATCCTAATAAACAACTTTCAACAGAGATCAATAGCAACCACACCAAGTTGTGGTAGAGATGATGCAGGAGAAGCTTGAACCTTAAAACCTTTGAAGCGAGGACTATTGACCCAGTGGTTAATAGTAACTTTATAAGAATTTTCCAAACAAATTATCAAGGAAGCATGGAACTTTCTATGGTACAAGTCTTACTACATAACATACAAGTGTACCTAGTACAATCATTCTTTCCAAGTTTACTCTTCAAGCAAGTAGGTAAACCTTTCACTATCGCCACTGTTGTCGACGGGGATGAGAGGGGAAGGGCGGCGATGGGGAGGAGCATGGAGGCGAGGGGACGTTTGAGGGGATGAAATTTACCTTATGAAGATGAACGGCGTCGAAGCACTGCCGTGCAACAACGATAGCGGCAGCGACGACGACGACTAAGGGCGGAGACCGGAGCAACGGTGGAGCTAGCGAACGACGCTAGGGCGGGGACAGAGGGAAGTACCGATCGAGATGGTGAGGATGGGAGAACAGATTGTGATCTTGGTGACGATTGAGATTTTCGGCATGAACATGGACTTTAATTTAATTTTTTTAAGTTTTTTAAATGATAATGATGATATGGCAACAAAAATCCACATAATATTTTCTTTAAAAATTTACGATGCCACATCATATTTAATTACCTGCTCAATGGGTAAATCAGACCCTTAAATAAATAAAGAGTTTGATTTAGACCTCAAAATGATATTTTAGAAGTTGGTTCCCTAAAATAGGAATTAAGTGAAAATTAGTTCCATTTTGATGCAATTTTCCCTTAATTAAATTATATATTAAGGCCATTTTTGGCAAATTAGCTGATAAAATAACTTATTAACATATTATATTGACAAAACTAGCTTATAAGCATGTAAAATGACTAAAAAGAGTAATCTTAAAAAATAGTCAATTACAAATATTTCATAATATGATTTTAAATTTCTAATAGTATAATTTGTTAATTACTACAAACAAGATGGTAAGGAAAAAATAAAAAATATAATATGTCAATTGAAAGAATTTAATATTTAATATACTCGATCAATGCAGCGAGATGCATCATGATTTTAATGTTTATTTTTAATTTTTGTCAATTTACGGTACGATTTTGAATGGTTTTGAGAAAAAATGATAATGGGTTTTTTATAAATTTGTTTAATTTAGGCTTAATAATATAATGTTTTTTATATAAAAAATTAAGTATTTTGTTAGAATTCAATGATTATTTTATATATTTTAAATTCTTTATATTTAAATTGAGATTTTTATCCTGTTTTGATTATGTTTATTAGTTAGTTATGAATTCAAACATATAGCTTTAGAAAATTGTACTCATGCATCATTATTTGTAATCTTGAATTTTAAGTATATGTATCAATAAACAGTACTTAATACATAATAACTTGTTTTTAAGAGTTTCTTTGATAGTTTAATAATAAGATAATTTATTTTAGATTTAATACTATAATGTTTTTTTTAAATAAACATTAAATATTTTGTTAGATTTTCTTAATTATATTTTAGATTTTTTATATTTAAAATTTGATTTTTATCATTATTTAATTATGCAGGGGAGTGGTTTTAGGGATTGAAGTGATGAGTGATTTTAGAAGATTTAAAATGGTAAGAGATAATGATTGAAAGTTAATAAATAACATTAAGGGAGTGTTTGGTTCGGGGTAATAGGATGTTGGGAGTGATTGATGATGTTTGGTTCAAAAAGGGAATGAGAATGAATGATACTAGTCGTTTGGTATGATATTATATAATGAATCATTCCCAATTAGGGCTTAAAAAACCATTCCACCCAAAATTGGGGGGAATGAAATATTATTTCATTTGTTTTTTGCCTTTCACCTCCCCATCGTCATCGTCAGATAGCACTTCCTCTTCTTCATTCTATTTTGCTTCTGCAAGAACAAGACGAAGGAACAAGAACAATCGAGTGTGCTTCGATTTTGTTATTCTTCCTCTTAAAACTCTAGATCTGAATATCATCCCTCTCCTATGTCGATTTTTCAGTCAATGTCTATCTTAAACCTCTAGATCTGAACAATCGAGTGTGCCCTATGTTCTTTTTTATGCGTCGATTTTTCAGTCAATGGTAAATGGTGGTAGCAGTGGAGATGGAGAAGACTATGGTGGAAAAGAAATGGGTCTTTTTTGGGTTTTCTTTCATTCTGTTGTGTTTGTTTGATGCTACTTTTTTCATTCAATTTTGTGTTGAAGGTGAAGATGGAAGATGGAGATGCTATGTTGAAGTGAAATCAATTAATGGAGATGCTATGTTGAAGATTGTGCCACTAGTTGTTGAAAAAAAGATGGAAGATGAAGATCAAATATGAAGATGAGGATGTTGTACCCACGTGTTCTCTTTTTTTAAATATCTTCAAACACTAGTAATTCAAGGGAATCGACAAGAATATAATATAATGTAATGAAAACTAATCATTCCCATTCTAGTCTACTTTCATCATCAATCTCATTTTCATTCCTTGAAACGAACCAAACGCCCCCTAAATGTAGTACATAAAGTTTTAATAGTTGTTTTTAAGATATTTTAAGTAATTAACATTAAATAACAGTACATTAAGCCTTAACAATTGTTTTTAAGAGTTTTTTATTCGTACTTTATAATATAACTAGAAGCGTACTCGCGCAATGCAGCGAGATACATCACGATTTTAATGTTTCATTTTATTTTTTGTTTTTTTGTCGATTTACAGTACGATTTTGGATGGTTTTGAGAAAGTGATAATGTTTTTTTTTTATAGATTTGTTTAATTTACGCTTAATAATATAATGTTTTATATATAAAAAAATTAAGTATTTTGTTATAATTCAATGATTATCCTATATATTTTAATGACATATAGAAAAAATAACCAATTACATATTTAATAATATAATTAAAACAAATTTATAGTAATATAATATATTAATTAATAGTGATACATGGAAAGATCTGCATAAAAGGAAGACCCTGCAAATACCAAATTGGTGGGTGTTAGAAGCCTGCAGTAGTAATATGTATCTTGTGCTTTGATACTTGTAAATTAAGAGATTTTTAAAATTTTGCATAAAATGATGGTACCTTGTGCCTAATAATTTGTATTTAAGAGTTTTTTATCCCTGCTTTATAATATAGTATAGATATAGATATAGATATATTGAATTTATTAAAACAAATTTTAGAAAAAAATATATATTAATCTATGATTTTAGATAACCACTACGTATAATATGAATAACAATAAAATTGATCAACCTCGCGTATCCTAATTATTTAATATTTAAAAAAAATATAATTAATAATTAAATTAAATAGTTTATTAAAATTATTTTGCATATTTTAATTATCTATGAAATAAAATAACTATAACTTTAATTTTTATGTAACTTACATAAACATTTTTAAAATTGTTATAATTCTTTTTTGATATCTAAATACATTGAATAAAAACATAAAATCTTCACATAAATACTCCAAATAGTTTATTAATAAGCTAGATTAGCTAGCTTATAAGCTAGATAATCTAGTTTATAAGTTAACTTATGTGCATCAAAACGATTAAGTTAACTTATTTTTGTTAAACAATGCCTAAATTTATTACAAATAAAAAAAATTAAAAATTATTCGGAGGCCCCTTGTGATCGGAGGCCATGCATTAGCACCACTAGCACGCCCCTAGGGTCAGCCTTGTATGCGAACACGTCATACAAATAATTTGTCCAAAATATATACATAGGAACTAGGAAACATTTTAAATTACTTTTATACAAACTTTTTAGGTTTTCCCCATTCGTGAGTTTATATTTATATTCAAATGCATCCATATGAGCGAGAGTTTCGTAAAAACCAATCCACAGGGAGCAAATTCATAATTAACTCTAAATTAAATGAAAATTAGTTGATTTAGAATGAGAAAATTTTAAAATCATACTGATTTTATCTTATCCGAATTGGTTAGGTGTAACCTATTTCATTTTTTGTCTACTACAGATTTACTAAATGTTTATTAAGTACTCATTATGAGTGTCACATATTTTTATTTATGTTTGTCCCAAAATAAGTGTCCACTTTTAAAAGTATAAAACTAAATTCTCAAATTTACCCTTAGTTAATGCACAAATATTTAAGAGTTGTGAAGAGAGAAACATTAAATAAGGGTAAATACGTCTTTTGATTAACAAAAAAGTATAATTATTATACATGTCTAAAATTATGTATCATTTCAGTTGTGTACACTTATTTTGGGACGGAGAAAGTAAATGTTTAGCGACTAATTTTACCAGTTTACCTTACATTAATAGATGAACATGATAAAAATTATATTACCTGGTAGGAGCGATGATAATGACCCGAAAGTCTTATCCAATAAGTGCTTACCAGGTTAAAATGTTGCATAAGATGTCGTCCAAAAATCTTACTCGATAAGTTAAGTGAAATGTATTGACTATTACCGGTAAACGATTACTATGTAAGTTTTGGGTAAATGACGTAACCTATTGATTTACCTTAATTGACTTGAACTCAAACTCATGTCGGTAGTTTCTGTGTGATGTCAGATGTGGGATGAATTAATGGACAACATCTATTGACCGATCCAGAAACTTAAGTTTCTTGGTCCCAGAGGTATAAAAAATTCTGAAACCGAATAACTCACCCAATTAAAAACGATTTCGGGTTATCCGGCTTGCGGGTTAAACGGTTCGGTTAACCAAATCAGGTAAATTTTGATTTTGATTATTTTTTACCCTATCGGTTAACCGAATAGCAAAGCATGCTGTTATTTAATTTACATAATTTTCTTCTCGGTTACCGCTTATCGGATAAGATACTACTAACAATCCATTTTAAATGCTGAAAATATAACTCAATAAGGTAACCAAAGATGGTAACTCATGCCGATAAACACCTACCCATTATTAGTTTGTTAAACGAGCCATAATTTTCAATTTTTAAAATTCATAAATAAAAACAATCACATGATGATTCATCGTCTTATCAAATGAAAGACAGATTCAATTTGTTTCATCAAGTGTTAATAATTTTTGTTCTGAGTTACAATAAATTCCCTAAATTTTATGATTTTTTTTAATGAAAATTCTAACTTTATTCTATTAAAATATAAACAATCATATAAATTTAAGCAATAAAAATAGTATGGATCCAGCATGATGGAAGCCCAAATGAAAGAGTAAAAGATAAAAGTGTGGTTTAACCTAAAAGAACTCAGCCGTCAACACTTCATATCTTTTTCACCGTTGGATTCTCTCCTTTCGTTTAAAAAACCCACCATTTTGAGCCTTCAATTTACCCAGATTTCTTGTAATTTCTTCCTGCAAACTCCCGTTCAGAAGCTGCATCGGTGTTACAGCGTCGCCGGCGACAAGTACTGATCTTTTTTCGATCTTGCTATGGAAGACGACGGCACTTCCTCTGTTTGTAGAGAGTTATTTTCTTTTCACAAACCCAGAAAAAAAAAAGATGAGATCCGGATGTTGCTGTCGCTGTTGGAATTTGGTGGTCTCGGAAATTATAGTCGACAACTCTCCGAGTCATACGGTAAAATCTAAGTCCCTCAGTATATTTTTCAATTTCCTTCACATTCATAACTAGTGTTCATTTTTCAACTTCGTATTATTGCATCTTTTATACTGAAATGAGACCATATTATCACTACACACAACATTTTGTTCTTGTATCTAGACTTTCACTTCGAAAATTTTACAGGGTGGTTGATAAAGAATTGGTTTTTTTTTTTTTTTTTATATATATTTGCATGTTGGTACAGATTTTTTTGGCTGTTTTTTTTCATATATTTGCATATGGATACATTTATATCTAAAAATGTTCTTTTAATATATGTGTTTTGAGCCGTTGTAGTTATGTTAACTATTGTTGTAGTTATGTTAACTATTGATGAAGACATGTTAAACTTGTGAATATTCTTTTGAATAGATTTTGAAGCCATTTGTTGTAATGTTTAAACATGATAAGCCCAAATGTTATTTGCTTTATAATTGAATACAAATATATATATATATATATATAGGGGTGTTCAAATGCAAACTTTTTAATGGTGCAAACCCATGCAACCCACTTATCTACCACATATTTTATTTTTCCATTTTTTTATTAAAAAGGTAAAAACAAAATATGTGGTAGATAAGTGGGTTGCATGGTTTGCACCATTAAAAAGTTTGTATTTGAAGGTGCCTATATATATATATATTCGTTTTGTAATTAGTTGCATAAATTGTTAAAAAATATTGTCAAAAGTAAAATGAAGGATATTGTATCTTTGCCAACTAAAGGAACAATCCAATATGGTCAAAGAAATTTCTCTTGAAATTTGAACGAAGTTACAACACAATCTCTTAACTATTTCTCATTCTTAAAACATTTTATTCTTAATACTTGGGCAATTTGTTTGAATCCATGTCATGTGCAATTGGTTGACCTTGGTCATTTGAGTTAATTGGCTTTTGATTTTATCTCGTCTCCTATTTATTTGAAATTGAACCCCTCGATATGAAATGTTTTTGAAGTACTTAGTATAATTATTGTACAAAAAGGTTTATTTTACTTGCCTCATTTTTCTCCAATTTATGCGAAACCGTGTAAAAAGGTGTGCAGGTTTTTTGTTCCGAAGACCTTTTTTACACGGTTTTCTTACAAAACCGTGTACAAAGTCCCCTCAACATTTTTTTACATGAAATTTTTAGCGAACATGGTATCTTTTTCTCACATTTATGTTGGGTATATTGTGATCAATGAGGCGAAATTGCATTAGCTATTCCTAGGTTGCCTTTATTGTTCTCAAAGTCTATGGGATTCACTTGGTGAGGCATTGTTGATGACCGAATGGCCTCCATTTAATTGGTTAGGCATGTAGAAGTTACATTCTTGATGTTTCCCAACTCAAAAATTGACACATTTTTTAAGAGGAGTCTATACTTGTTATTTTCATTCTACTTAATTGGATATGTGTTTGTGCTCTTGTTTGCAACAATTTTACATCTTCAAATGCGTTTCTTTAAGGTTAAAAACTAGACAAACTAGGATTAGTGCAATATAATGATATGTAGGTTTAGCCGTCTTTGGTATGTGAGAAGCATACATGCATGTAACACCATTTGTTGACTTTGATCTAAAAGACATTGAATCTTATATGGCAAATCCTCACACACTGTCTCGATTGAGATTTGAACACAGAGTGATGTCTAAAATTTGAATCTGTAGCGGTATTATTAAAATGTAGATTATAACATTTTAGCGAAACTTTTCTTCGATTTTGAATATGCCCAAAAAGGTCACCCAAAGTCCATCCCCACCCAAAACTGATCTAAACATAGTACTGTGAGTGAGCAGAAGGAACCCGCTGTGGGCACTAGTGACAAAGTCGATGTAGTGAGTTCGACAGTACTCGAAGATTCTTCAGGCCTAAAAACACCGAGGGGGTTGTTTTCTTCATATTCCAATTCCATCGAGGATTCCTCGGACTTTACTATTTAATTCCTTTCGGGAAAGAATCGTTGCCATCACCGTAAAAAATAACCAAGAGGAGTGATGTAACATCTGCCTTCCGTTCCAGGTTAGCACCCGGGCAGTGTAGTACACGATTAAATATATAGGAACACCCTATTACGACCTAATTTTATAGGCAAGGGCTTTAGTTTCCTAAGATTCCCGACAACATGCTTAGAATGTCCGGTTAACGCCCGTAACGGATACACCGTCTTATAAAGTGCCAATCCGATAAAATTAACATTTTATTATATTAATATTAATAATATGTACGTCAAATATAAAATTTATGTAAACAAATATAAATTCTAAACCTTAATTAATCAAACCAAAAATTTAATTAGATAATTGAAAAATTACCTACCTTTAATCTATCTTTTTATAAAATACATATTAAATACCTATATACTATAATTATTTAGTAAAAAAAATAAAAAAAAATAAAGAGGAGGCCCAAAATTCGGCCACCTCCCTTCCCCTTCCCAAAACACTCATTATTAAGGCCCTAATTTCAAGTAACCTCTTCATTTTTGCAACCATCCCTCTCACTTGTGAAGCTCTCATCTCTCTCTCTCCCCCTCTCCATTTCTTGGCCGAAAATCAGCCCCAAAAGCCTCCCAACATTCAAACTTTGAAGGTAAGAGTCATCTCTAGTGTGGGTAAGTTCATTACCCTTGTATTCTCCTTCTCATCTCTTTCATTTTCTTGCATTTTTCTTCACCTTCTTAAGTTTCTGAAATAAAGGACCTTCATAGGTCTTAAAATGGTAGGTTATACACCAATGGCATGTTAAATGTCAAGCAATGGTGATAACCCATGATGCATACCTCTAAAACTCAAGAAAATGAAGTTTGGATGACATGCATGTCCATTTTTCTTACAATCCAAGATGATAGAGATCATTCATATGTGTTTTTCTTTTTTCATTAATTAAAAGATGATTTTTAACTAAAACCTATGTTAAAAAGGTTGGTGAAAACGTTTTTAAGCAAAGAACCCATCCTATGAGAGAAATCAAGGGTCAAAACACTCATATTACCATGTTTATGCATTTTTAGTTTCTGGCAGATTGCATGCATGTACTTCCTTCGGCCATATCTTGAAACATATTTAACCAAATGACATGAATCTTCTTCTGGAACTTTATTTAATGAGTTACCCTTTTAACCCAACTGGTTTCATGTAAAAATATGAAGATTTGACCCCTCAACCACACCTATTAAGTTAAGTGCGCAAAGTGAATCTGTCAGAACAAAACCCCTATTTTAAACAACCATAACCTTCTTAATATTTCATAAATATTATTGAATTTTCTTCTGGAAGTAATTTTAATGCGTTAGCATTCAAACAAAATTGGTCTCACTCAAAAATATATAGATTTGAGGTCTCAACCACTCAAAACAAGTTGAGTGTGCAAAACAGAAAAACCTGACAGATTATAACACTTGGCTTAAAAATGGCATAACTCACTCATTTTTAATCCAAAAAGGGTGAATCTTTTTCTGGAAGTTACCTTTATGAGTTAGGAGTGGAACCCAATTTGATTCACTCAGAGGTGCAGATTGCATGTGACCAATAAACTTTAAGGACATCATTGCCCTATCTAATCAACTCCAAAAATGGTGTTGCCTATGCCAAAAGTTTTCCAAAACAGTAAATTAAACGCTATAAAAATTTGGTAAATTAATAAAAATCTAGCTGTGAAGTAGCCTACGATAGGCTCAAGAAAGAACTCACATCCGCACCAATTCTCACCGCACCAGATTGGACCTTACCCCTCGAAGTCATGTGTGATGCTAGTGACTTAGCCGTGGGGGCTGTTTTGGGTCAACGAAAGGATAAGAAACTCCATGCAATATACTATGCTAGCAAAACCTTGGATGTGGCACAAGTCAATTATGCCACCATTGAAAAGGAATTGCTAGCCGTAGTGTTTGCATGTGAAAAATTTAGATCATATCTTGTTGGGTCCAAAGTCATTATTTACACTGATCATTCCGCTTTAAAATATCTTATGTCAAAGAAAGATGCAAAACCAAGATTAATCCGTTGGATTTTACTTTTGCAGGAATTTGACATCGAGATAGTGGACAAGAAGGGGACGGAGAATCTTGTCGCGGATCATTTGTCAAGGTTGGAGGGATTGGAGAGAGAAGACGTGATTCCTATAAATGAATACTTTCCAGATGAGCGTTTGTATGCCGTTGGGATGTCCGACCCATGATATGCGGACATGGTAAACTTTTTGGCAAGTGGTGTGGTTCCTCATGGGCTAAGCTCACATCAAAGGCGTAAATTCTTTGCCGATGTGAAACACTATTTTTGGGAAGAGCCATACCTATACAAGCATTGCGGAGATGGTATGATTAGACGTTGTATGCCAGACGAAGAAAAACTTAGTGTGCTTAAGCATTGTCACTCTCTCGAGTGTGGCGGTCACTTCAGCACCGATCGCACCGCGTCTAAAATCTTACAATCCGGATTCTATTGACCCTATTTGTTCAAAGATGCCCGAAATTTCATTGCTTCTTGTGATAGATATCAACGAGTCGGGAATATCTCCAAAAGAAACAAAATGCCCATGAAAATCTTCATGGAAGTGGAGATATTTGACGTTTGGGGCATAGACTTCATGGGTCCATTTCCGCCGTCTTATAAAAACGAGTATATCCTAGTGGCGGTGGATTATGTATCTAAGTGGGTCGAAGCAATTGCGTCCCCAAGAAACGACTCCAAGGTTGTTATCAACTTTTTGCGCAAACACATCTTTTCAAGGTTTGGAGTTCCGCGTGCATTGGTGAGTGATGGTGGAAATCACTTTTGCAACCGATACTTGGATGGCGTACTTAAAAAGTACGCTGTCACTCACCGGGTCACCACACCCTATCATCCCCAAGCCAATGGGTTGGCCGAAGTATCTAACCGAGAGCTTAAGCAAATTTTGGAAAAGATGGTTAGTGCATCTAGAAAGGATTGGTCGACAAAGCTTGATGACGCACTATGGGCGTACCGTACAACATTCAAAATGCCCATAGGTATGTCGCCATACCGATTAGTCTTTGGCAAATCATGTCACTTACCGGTGGAACTGGAGCACCGCGCATATTGGGCAATCAAAACCCTTAATTTTGAGTTAGATGCAGCGGGGAAGAAGCGAACTTTGCAACTTAATGAGCTCGACGAAATTCGTCTAGATGCATACGAAAGTGCACGCATCTATATGGAGCGGACAAAACGTTTTCATGACAAGTTCATCATGAACCAAACGTTTCATGAAGGTCAAAAAGTGCTTTTGTTCAACTCCCGTCTTCGGTTATTTCCCGGTAAGCTGAAATCACAATGGTCCGGTCCGTTCGTTGTGGTTAAAGTCCATTCATACGAAGCCATCGAGCTAAAGGGTGATGATGGGGAGATTTTCAAGGTAAATGGCCAAAGGTTAAAACCATATCTGGAGAGCGAACCAATGCAAAGCAAGGACTCCGTCTTGCTCTCTACACCAACTTGAAGATCGTCAAGGTCGTGCCACGACCCTAAATAAGGCGCTAGGTGGGAGGCAACCCACCAAGGTTGGTTGTTGTTGGTCCCAAATAGCAGTAAGTAAATAAAAGAAGTATTGTAGAAGGGGGGTTGAATACAATACACACAGTTTTTCACTTAATTTAATTCTTATTGATTTGAAATCAAGAATTACACATAGAAAACTTTTGATTGTTGCGGAAGAGAATAGATGAAATCTATTCAAACAATCTTACACAAAGAGAAATGAAGAACAATTGTAAAACACTTATAAAACAATAAGAACTTCTTAGAGAGAGAATGCCAGTGCACTTAGAGAGCTTGAATGCTTGAGAGCTGGTGATCTTGCATGTTGAACCATCATCCATATTTATAGTGCCTCATGCATTAAATGCATGGGACACCTGTTGAGCAAAGGATGGACACAGGTCTTCAGCAAGGTACATGATGTACCTTTTGTCTTGGGGTGTTTTGGCTTGAAGTGTTGACCTGCAGAAGGATGGTAGAGACCTTTCCTTAAAATGGTGTAGTAGACAAAACTTACTTTATCTGGTCTCCAGATGAGGTCCACGTCAATGCAAGATATCACAATATACTTTGTCAGAAAAGTACAATGTGTTTGAAAGAAATCCTTAAACATAGACTGCCGAAGACTTGAAAGATCTTCGGCTCCTGAAGATGTGAGAACACCTTCATACTCTAAGGAGAGATCATTGGCTACCGAAGACTTGAGAGATCTTCGGCTGCTCCTTGAAGATGTGAGAACACCTTCATACTCTAAGGAGAGATGAGATCATCGGCTGCCGAAGACCTGAGAGATTTTCGGCTCCTGAAGATGTGAGGACACCTTCATACTCCTGAGAGATATGTGATTGACACCATCCTGGCTGATGGTGATGGTGTTGATCACTTGGGCATGCTTGGCTTTAGGCTGAGGAGACTATCTTCAATCCGCTTTGAGAGATGTACTCCTTCTTTGTCTTCTTCGGCTGATCTTCGACTTCACCGAACATTTGTATAGAAACCAAGCTGCTAAAAGAACCTCAAACATATTCTAAGTAGGATGATGTAAGATGGAAGATCAGGAGGTCATCTTCAAATATTCAGATGACCCAACAATCTCCCCCTATTTGAGGATGACATCCATACTAAAGAATAGAACAAAGAGTGTACTGAATAAATTCATTTTGACCCATCTTTACTCTTTTTTTTTAGAAGGATTTATAAAGTATATCCGACATTTACAAAATAATAAAAGAATGAAGTATATATGTACAAACTAAGTAAGAGAAAATGCACTTGTATTTAACATGATGTCTTAACAAAACAAGGTTACAAGTACATAAGAAGGATAGAGAGATTTAGAGAAGAACCTCATTCGTTTTTCGGTCCTTTGTGAAGCTCAGCAATAATATCACTACGAATGAGAGAGGCTTCAGAACTTACGGGGATGAGAGATAGGATAGCAACCAGAAATTTGGTGTCTGCAATGGAGATCTCCTCATGTCTGAAGAACCTGAGAGTTTCCTTTTCATCGAAGAAATAGACTCCTCTGGTTGGCCTAGACACTACAGTACCAACATTTGAAGAACGGGTCGGACACGGACCGCCTGGGGTCTTCAGATTTAGATTCTTCATATCAGGGATTAATCCCTTGGCAGCCAGATCTTTGAAAAGATTTTGATTGAGAGAAGAGGAGAGTTGTGGAGAGGAGGAGATGCACATCTTTTTGAGATAGTGAACTTGAGCTTCTTCTTCAGGGGAATGCTTGTAGTCTCTTGCAAAGTCTTTCATTTTTTCAAGTAGACCATTGATGGTCTTTTTAGCCAAAACCCTATGACGACTAAATGATTTAGATAAGAGTTCAGATATTTCGTACCATTCAGAGAGACCATAATCTTCAAGGTCGCTGAATTTGATATACTGACGAGTTTTGTCTTCCCTGATGATAACTATCCGAACCTCTGTATCTGAACCTTTGGTGGTGCCAAGTTTTATCTCATCAATTTTAGACTTCAACTTTCTTCCCATTAAAGTCTTTCGGTACCAAAGGATGTCATGAGAATCAAACTTGGCTTTAGAGAAGCCAAAGCCAGAAGTGACCTTGTTTGGAGGTTGAATCTTGAGCCTATCAGCTTCAGAAACAAAAGCCTTTAGAACAGCAGACTTTTGTTGATGGGATAAGAAGGCCTGTTCGTCAGGAGATAGCTTTGTCTTTCCTTTGTCTCCTCCTTGTCTTGAAAGCTCCCCCTCAGTTGGAGCATCGGTGGAAATGGGGGTGGGACCCTGACGGCCGCTGTCAGAAGAGATTGGAACCGCCTGTTTCTCCCCCTCTGCGGCTGGCCGGGGAGCAACCGTCATAGAATCAACCTTCTGATGAAGAGACTTCAAGGACTCAAGAATCTGAGTAGTGAGGGCCTGATGAGACTCGGAAGCCGCTTGCAGACGACGAACCTCCTCATCACGAGCACTGGAGGTGGCCTGAAGAGCAGTGACTAAGGTAGTGAGGTGATGATTGGAGGACTCGAGAGACATTAGCTTGTCACAAGAGACCTTGACAAAAGAACCCAGAAGTGTCTGATGATCACGAAACTGAGCCCCCAAGAGGAGGTGTTGTCTGTTTGTTTCTTGTATAGCCTCCAGAATTGCAGGGGGGATGATGGGAGCAGGAGGAGTGTCCCGTACATCAGTGGTAGAAGGAATGGAGGAAGTAGATACCTGCTTGTGACCCTGTTGCAAATAAGCCAAATATTGTGAAATACCCTCCACACTGGCCTTGGGTAAGACCCGTGTTTCACCGGGCGGTGCATAAACATCGACCAAGAATTGGTCGGGTGAAAGGCCGTGCAGTGAGAAAGCAGAACCTTGGTCCGGGGAGAAGACCAAGTCATCCTCATCCACTAAGGATAGAGTGGAGGAGGGAAGTTGAGGGTCCCCAAATATTACAGTTGCATCCTGTTGTGAGGATACAAAGGCGGGGGCAGTGGCTATGTCGGAATCCCCGGGCCCGAATGGGACAATGTCAACATCCGTCGATTGTGAAGAATCGGAGGATGGAGTATGTGGGATGGCCCTAGAAACCTTCCTCGTTCTTTTGGGAGAAGAGGGAGGGGAAGAGGTAGAGTGCCGCCGCTTTGAGGTGGTGGGTGAGGCCTGGGTAACCACTGAAGGTCCTTTCAGTGATATGGCCCTTTGGGTAGGTGCGGCGGTGTCGGTAGCTGATGATGAGATAGTGCTAGCCGACATCACAAGAGGTGAGGGGGAAGGGTCCACTACAGAGGAGGGACCCTTGGACACCGGAGTGTCCTGGGCATCTCCCCACTGTAGATTGGGAGAAGCAAGGAAAGAGACCATACCTGGAAGCAGAGGGTTGTCAGTTGCCAAAGGCCCCTTATGAAGAAGGGGTTTGGTCATAATCGGCGCCTTGTAGTCAAAAGTGATGCTATGAGAGACATCAATGGCAGTAGCAAATTTATGATAAATGATGAGCCATATAAACCGAGGAAAAGCGACATGGGGCCGCTTGTGAGGGGTGATGACACTGACTAATTCATGGAAGAAATACCGTGCAAAATCAATCTTTCTTTGAAAGATAAGAGCATGTGCCAGTTGGGTGATGGAAGAGGGAGATTGATCATGTCCAGTAGTTTTCTTGCTAAGACATAAAATAACATGAGAGAAGAAGAAATGCCAGATACCTCCCATGTTTTTGCGAAGCAGTGTGCCCGGACTCCTGTCATGTTCTCCACGGATGTAGTTCAGAGCCGCAACCACTTCCTTATGCTCATTGCCAAGGGGAAATTTCTCATAGGGTGAGTAGATAGGAAGATGAAGTGCCGAACGAACATCTTCAACCCCGAAAGAGAGATCCGGCGAAGCGGGATCGGACAGGATGGAAGCCGACACTTTCTCGGATGTAGCGTCATAGACACAAGTAAGCCAAAAATTGCCAATGAGCAATTTGCTTATTTTTGGTGGATTGTATGTCAAGGCATAGTGAAGAGGAGACTTCATGAGGAAGGAAGCAATCGGGTCAAACTCACTATGCTTGGGATCACTTTCCAACCGTGCAACATGATTGCATGGGTTGAAAGTTAGATCGGAATGAGAGGTTGGGGAAGTGAACACATTTCTCTTGACAAGGTTGGGGGAAGAGGAGGAAGCCATGAAAAATATAGAAGGAGGAAGAAAGGTGATGAGTGAGAGAAAGAGGAGATGGGTGTTTGTTGTGGTGGTGGTGAAAAAAAAATGAAGGAGGAAGGGTGGTATTTATAGGGAAAATAGGAGGGAAAAAGAAATGGAAGGGATTTGAAATGGGTAGGCTAAGTAGGGAGAAGATAATAGGGAGAGATGTGTAAGTATGGTAAGGATGGGAAAGGAAGTAGGAGGTGTAAGAAAAGGAGGGATGGGATGGGTAGGTGAGTCTTGGGAAAGGAAAAGGGAAAGAAAAAAATTGGGGCGGGGGGTGGCATCGGTCGAATGGTGTAAAAAAAAAGGGGGGATTTCGGTTTGTGTAGAGGGGAAGGAGAAGAGAAAAAAAAAAAGAAGGGATGGGGGAAGGTTTGAATTCGGTCAACAATAAAGTGAGGTGGGGGGGGGTTCGACCAGGGGGTGAGGGGAGGGGAGGGGAGGGAAAAGGTTCGGCCGAAGGGGGTGTTTGGTAAGGGGGTTGGGGGGGGTTAGCTAAGGAAAAAAAAAAGGAGAGGGTTGGTTGGATTTCGGCTAGAGGGTTAGGGGAGGGGGAGGGTGTGTTAGCCGAAAAAAAATGAGGGAGGGGGGTGTTTTCGGCTAGAGGGAGAAGGGGGGTGTTAGCCGAAAAAAAAAAAGAGGGAGGTGGGTTTTCGGCTTAGAGGGAGAGGGGGGGTGTTAGCCGAAAAAAAAGAGGGAGGGGGGTTTTCGGCTAGAGGGAGAGGAGGGGGGGTGTTAGCCGAAAAAATGAGGGAGGGGGGGTGTTTTCGGCTAGAGGGAGAGGGAAGGGGAGGTCTTCGGCTAAGGGAAGTGAGGTGGAGGGGGTGAGGGAATTCGGCTAAGGGGGAGCCGAAGGGAGAAGGGAGGGGATGGGGGGGCTTCGGCTACCGAAGTGGGAAGGGAAAGAGAGAGAGATCGGCGAGGGGAGAGGAGGCCGAAGAGGGAGAGAGCCGAAGGGAGGAGAGGGAGGGAAGAGAGAGAGAGAGCCGAAAGAGGGAGAGCCGAAGAGGGGAGGGGGGGTGGGGTTTCGGCTAGGGAGAGGGAGGGCCGAAGAGGGGAGGGGGGGATGGGGGTTCGGCTAGGGAGAGGGAGGGAGAAAGAGAGAATGAGCCGAAAGAGGGTGAGAGATAGAGAGAGAGGGAATGAGTGTGAGATAAGGAGAAAGGAAAAAAATACTGACATGAAAAAAAATACTGATTTATTATTGATTTTTTTTTTAATAAAGATCGGCATTTAACATACCGAGTTCTCCGATGAGGAACTTGAACCGAGCTTCGTCAAGAGGCTTGGTGAAGAGATCCGCCAGTTGGAGGTCGGTAGGGATGAAATGTAACTCGATATCACCCTTAGAGATGTGATCCCGAATGAAGTGATATCGGATGTCGATGTGCTTGGAACGAGAGTGTAGCACCGGATTGTTTGCGATGGCTATCGCACTAGAGTTGTCACACAGAATCGGGATGTGAGATTACAGCTGATTGTAGTCTCTAAGTTGGTTCTTCATCCAGAGGATTTGAGCACAGCAACTTCCAGCAGCTACATACTCAGCCTCAGCAGTAGAGGTGGAGACTGAGTTCTGCTTCTTGCTAGACCAACTAACAAGCTTGCCACCAAGGAGTTGACAGCTGCCAGTGGTGCTCTTCCTATCAATCTTAGAGCCTGCAAAATCAGAATCTGAATACCCCATTAGATCAAAACCTGAGTCTTTGGGATACCAAAGACCCAGATTCATGGTACCTTTTAGATACCGAAAAATGCGTTTAACCGCAACCAAGTGAGATTCCTTTGGATTGGCTTGGTAACACGCACACAGGCAAGTAACAAACATAATATCCGGTCTACTCGCAGTAAGATAAAGAAGAGAGCCGATCATGCCTCGGTAGCTGGTGATATCCACAGATACACCATCCGGATCAGCATGGAGTTTCAAAGGTGGTGCCATGGGAGTTTTCATAGGGGAGGAGTTTTCAAAATTGAACTTCTTCAGAAGGTCACAAGTGTATTTACTTTGATTTATAAAGATACCTTGTGAAGATTGTTTAACTTGAAGTCCTAAGAAAAAGGTAAGCTCCCCCATCATACTCATCTCATATTGGCTTTTCATGAGAGAGGCAAACTCATCACATAGTGACTCATCAGTGGCACCAAAAATGATATCATCCACATAAATTTGAACAAGGATAAGACTACCTGAGGTGTGCTTGATGAACAAAGTGTTGTCAATTTTACCTCTTGTATACTTGTTCTTCAGGAGAAAGTCAGCAAGAGTGTCATACCAGGCACGAGGAGCCTGCTTTAGACCATAGAGAGCTTTGTCTAACCTGTACACATAGTCAAGATGGACTGGATCTTCAAAGCCAGGGGGCTGTTTCACATAGACTTCTTCAGCTAGCTCCCCATTCAGAAAGGCACTCTTGACATCCATCTGGAAGACTCTGAAGTTCTTGTAGGCAACATGAGCAAGGAAGATTCTGATGGCTTCAAGTCTGGCAACTGGAGCAAATGTTTCATCATAGTCAATTCTTCCTCTTGCTTATAGCCTTGTGCAACCAGTCGAGCCTTGTTTCTGATCACCGTGCCTTCTTCATCCATTTTGTTCCGAAAGACCCACTTGGTTCCTATGATGGTTTTTCGGGAAGGACGAGGAACCAATCTCCAGACTTTATTCCTTTCGAACTGAGAAAGTTCTTGCATGGCAGTGATCCAACATGGATCAGCTAGAGTTTCGTCAACTTTCTTTGGTTCAATGAGAGAAAGGAAATTCACATAGAGACAAATGTTACCAACGCCTCTTCGAGTCTGTACACCAGCTTGTTGATCACCAATGATTTGATCAATGGGGTGATCTTTTGTCCACTTGAGGGCAGGAGGTAAAGGAGGAGGGTAAGAGATTTGTAGAGGAGAGTTGGAAGGGCAATTTTGAGGAGAGATGGATGGAAGATCGGCTTGTATAGGTGAGGAGTGGATGTCAGATGGAGAGACTGGGATGATTTGGAGTGTATGTTGAGGTTGGGTAGGCTGAGGATCATCCTCTTGATGAGAGGAGGGGTTGTGAGATGTAGAGGGTTCATTGTTTTGGTAGAGAGAAGTGGGAACTGGGTAGGGAATGTCCGATGATGATGTTGCAAGAGGACCATCACCAACACAGGAGGATATCCATCTGTTCAATTCTTCACCATCACAAGAGAGTGATGATATCTTGAGGTCATCAAACTTGACATGGATGAATTCATCAATACACTTCCTTCGGAGGTTGTAGACTCTGAAAGCTTTGGAAGTGAGAGAATATCCCACGAAGATTCCTTCGTCAGCTTTGGGATCAAATTTTCCCAAATTTTCTCTATCATTGAGAATGTAGCAGACACACCCAAAGACATGAAGAAAACCAATGTTGGGTTTTCTACCATAAAAGACTTCATAAGGGGTCTTATTATGTCTTTTTACAAAGATAGACCTATTTTGGGTGAAGCATGCAGTGTTGATTGCTTCGGCCCAAAAGTAGGTAGGGAGGTGAGATTCACTCAACATGGATCGGGCAGCTTCACATAGCGTTCTGTTCTTTCTCTCCACTACACCGTTCTGCTGTGGAGTTCTGACGGCAGAGAAGTTCTGAGAGATGCCTTTTTCATTGAAAAAGTCATCCAACATACTGTTCTTGAATTCTGTTCCGTTGTCACTTCTTACAGATCTTACCAGCTGCCCATTCAACACTTCAGACTTTTTGATGAACTTTATGATTTCTTCAGTAGTGTCACTTTTATACCTGAGAAAAAAATACCCAAGTGTAACGAGTGAATTCATCAATAATAACCAGAATGTACCTTCTACCACCAAGGCTTGGAGTACTGACTGGTCCACACAGATCCATGTGAAGCATCTGAAGAGGCTGAGTGATGGAGAAGCATTGCTTGGACTTGAAGGAAGATTTTGTGAGTTTCCCTTTCTCACATGCAGCACACAACTTTTCTTTCACAAAGGACAACTTTGGCATGCCTGTGACAAGCTCCTGGTTTGAAAGGACATTCAAAGTCTTGAAGTTTAGATGAGAGAGACGCTTGTGCCAGAGCCAGCATCTTTTAGCAGTAAGTAAATAAAAGAAGTATTGTAGAAGGGGGGGGGGGTTGAATACAATACACACAGTTTTTCACTTAATTTAATTCTTATTGATTTGAAATCAAGAATTACACATAGAAAACTTTTGATTGTTGCGGAAGAGAATAGATGAAATCTATTCAAACAATCTTACACAAAGAGAAATGAAGAACAATTGTAAAACACTTATAAAACAATAAGAACTTCTTAGAGAGAGAATGCCAGTGCACTTAGAGAGCTTGAATGCTTGAGAGCTGGTGATCTTGCATGTTGAACCATCATCCATATTTATAGTGCCTCATGCATTAAATGCATGGGACACCTGTTGAGCAAAGGATGGACACAGGTCTTCAGCAAGGTACAGGATGTACCTTTTGTCTTGGGGTGTTTTGGCTTGAAGTGTTGACCTGCAGAAGGATGGTAGAGACCTTTCCTTAAAATGGTGTAGTAGACAAAACTTACTTTATCTGGTCTCCAGATGAGGTCCACATCAATGCAAGATATCACAATATACTTTGTCAGAAAAGTACAATGTGTTTGAAAGAAATCCTTAAGCATAGACTGCCGAAGACTTGAAAGATCTTCGGCTCCTGAAGATGTGAGAACACCTTCATACTCTAAGGAGAGATCATTGGCTACCGAAGACTTGAGAGATCTTCGGCTGCTCCTTGAAGATGTGAGAACACCTTCATACTCTAAGGAGAGATGAGATCATCGGCTGCCGAAGACCTGAGAGATCTTCGACTCCTGAAGATGTGAGGACACCTTCATACTCCTGAGAGATATGTGATTGACACCATCCTGGCTGATGGTGATGGTGTTGATCACTTGGGCATGCTTGGCTTTAGGCTGAGGAGACTATCTTCAATCCGCTTTGAGAGATGTACTCCTTCTTTGTCTTCTTCGGCTGATCTTCGACTTCACCGAACATTTGTATAGAAACCAAGCTGCTAAAAGAACCTCAAACATATTCTAAGTAGGATGATGTAAGATGGAAGATCAGGAGGTCATCTTCAAATATTCAGATGACCCAACAATCTCCCCCTATTTGAGGATGACATCCATACTAAAGAATAGAACAAAGAGGGGATGATGGGAGCAGGAGGAGTGTCCCGTACATCAGTGGTAGAAGGAATGGAGGAAGTAGATACCTGCTTGTGACCCTGTTGCAAATAAGCCAAATATTGTGAAATACCCTCCACACTGGCCTTGGGTAAGACCCGTGTTTCACCGGGCGGTGCATAAACATCGACCAAGAATTGGTCGGGTGAAAGGCCGTGCAGTGAGAAAGCAGAACCTTGGTCCGGGGAGAAGACCAAGTCATCCTCATCCACTAAGGATAGAGTGGAGGAGGGAAGTTGAGGGTCCCCAAATATTACAGTTGCATCATGTTGTGAGGATACAAAGGCGGGGGCAGTGGCTATGTCGGAATCCCCGGGCCCGAATGGGACAATGTCAACATCCGTCGATTGTGAAGAATCGGAGGATGGAGTATGTGGGATGGCCCTAGAAACCTTCCTCGTTCTTTTGGGAGAAGAGGGAGGGGAAGAGGTAGAGTGCCGCCGCTTTGAGGTGGTGGGTGAGGCCTGGGTAATCACTGAAGGTCCTTTCAGTGATATGGCCCTTTGGGTAGGTGCGGCGGTGTCGGTAGCTGATGATGAGATAGTGCTAGCCGACATCACAAGAGGTGAGGGGGAAGGGTCCACTACAGAGGAGGGACCCTTGGACACCGGAGTGTCCTGGGCATCTCCCCACTGTAGATTGGGAGAAGTAAGGAAAGAGACCATACCTGGAAGCAGAGGGTTGTCAGTTGCCAAAGGCCCCTTATGAAGAAGGGGTTTGGTCATAATCGGCGCCTTGTAGTCAAAAGTGATGCTATGAGAGACATCAATGGCAGTAGCAAATTTATGATAAATGATGAGCCATATAAACCGAGGAAAAGCGACATGGGGCCGCTTGTGAGGGGTGATGACACTGACTAATTCATGGAAGAAATACCGTGCAAAATCAATCTTTCTTTGAAAGATAAGAGCATGTGCCAGTTGGGTGATGGAAGAGGGAGATTGATCATGTCCAGTAGTTTTCTTGCTAAGACATAAAATAACATGAGAGAAGAAGAAATGCCAGATACCTCCCATGTTTTTGCGAAGCAGTGTGCCCGGACTCCTGTCATGTTCTCCACGGATGTAGTTCAGAGCCGCAACCACTTCCTTATGCTCATTGCCAAGGGGAAATTTCTCATAGGGTGAGTAGATAGGAAGATGAAGTGCCGAACGAACATCTTCAACCCCGAAAGAGAGATCCGGCGAAGCGGGATCGGACAGGATGGAAGCCGACACTTTCTCGGATGTAGCGTCATAGACACAAGTAAGCCAAAAATTGCCAATGAGCAATTTGCTTATTTTTGGTGGATTGTATGTCAAGGCATAGTGAAGAGGAGACTTCATGAGGAAGGAAGCAATCGGGTCAAACTCACTATGCTTGGGATCACTTTCCAACCGTGCAACATGATTGCATGGGTGCAACATCACGAAACTGAGCCCCCAAGAGGAGGTGCTGTCTGTTTGTTTCTTGTATAGCCTCCAGATGTAGTAGACAAAACTTACTTTATCTGGTCTCCAGATGAGGTCCACGTCAATGCAAGATATCACAATATACTTTGTCAGAAAAGTACAATGTGTTTGAAAGAAATCCTTAAGCATAGACTGCCGAAGACTTGAAAGATCTTCGGCTCCTGAAGATGTGAGAACACCTTCATACTCTAAGGAGATATCATTGGCTACCGAAGACTTGAGAGATCTTCGGCTGCTCCTTGAAGATGTGAGAACACCTTCATACTCTAAGGAGAGATGAGATCATCGGCTGCCGAAGACCTGAGAGATCTTCGGCTCCTGAAGATGTGAGGACACCTTCATACTCCTGAGAGATATGTGATTGACACCATCCTGGTTGATGGTGATGGTGTTGATCACTTGGGCATGCTTGGCTTTAGGCTGAGGAGACTATCTTCAATCCGCTTTGAGAGATGTACTCCTTCTTTGTCTTCTTCGGCTGATCTTCGACTTCACCGAACATTTGTATAGAAACCAAGCTGCTAAAAGAACCTCAAACATATTCTAAGTAGGATGATGTAAGATGGAAGATCAGGAGGTCATCTTCAAATCTTCAGATGACCCAACAATTGTATTTTTGTCCATAATAGCATTTTTTTGAATTTGGCAATGTGTTTTTCCATGAAAACCAGCCAAAGTACCCTCATTTTTTGTCGCAAGCCATTGTGGCAGCAAGTGTGACGCACCCGAATTCAGTTTTGTTCTCAGTATCATTTGTGCCCAAAAAATCTGTCATTTTAGCCTAAGAAAACAGTGGCCTGGACCCAACCGGCGACATTGACACGTGACAATGACATTGTCATTGTCGCAGTGTCAAAGTCGCCCAAACTCGACCACTCGCGGTACATATCATGCTACAATGACACGCGACTTTGCCCTGGGCATTGTCGCGGTGTCAAAGTTGCCGACGGGTCCGAGGGTTTTAAAACCCTTTTGGTCGACAGTAAAACACACGCACACACAGTCTAGGGGCGATTTTTCTTGGGCGATTTTGGCGGTTTCGACTCCCTCATTCTCAAATCTCGAAATCCCCTCCAATTTTTATTGATTCCTTGTGCTGCTACATCTCCCAAGTAAGTTTCTTTCTCTCTTTTACTTAATTTCTTCCTACATTGTTAGATTTCTAGGTTAGGTCACAAAGTTCTTCAATGTTCATTTTTTTTTGTGAAACTATGCAAGGAATTAGGTTTGGAGTTGTACATTTGCTTGCTAATACTTCATTTAACTCCACATTGTTCAATTTTGCACAATTTCACCATGGATGAAAACTAGGGTTTTGCATATTTTGTTGCATGTATGCTTTAGGACTTGTACATTTGTGGGTTTTTGTGGGTTTGCTAGTATACTGGATCTTGTTGAAGTCCTAAATATTAGTTCACCTAAAAACCCATTATTGTTTGTTCTATGTGCCCTATTTACCCAAGTTTGGAGCTTAAATTGTGATAATGAACTCGTGCATTTGTGCTAAATTGCTAATTCTTATGTATGCTTCTTGTGACCTCATGTACCCTCTTGTTCAAATTAAGGGTTGCCATGTTCCTAACTTGTATTACTCATTTTGGCGTGTTCAATGTGGGTAGTAGCCTTGATGAGTTGATGATCAGACCTTTTAATCGCATTATCATTTGTTTGAGTCTTATCATGCATCTTGTGTCGGATAATTGTTTTGTGCTCAATTTTGGGATTTTTGATTTCATCTCATGTAAATTAGAGGTAATCTAAGTTGTGATGCTCAATGTGAGATGTCGTATGAACTTCGTGCAAATTTTGTTTTTGCGTCTCGTTGGTTGATTTTTGCACATTTATTCAAGCCTTAATGTCATTCATAGACTTGAATGGTGTGCAAGGGTAGACCATTAGGACACTTCGTGCACTCTCATTTCGCTTGAACGTCATAGCTTCGTGCATTTCTTGCATCATGTCATCGTATCACTTAATTCCCCCTTTTCTTTTTATAAACAATTATTCGTGGTTTAGCTCTCCAATTTTCTTGTAGGTTCCCAACATGGTACACAACAATTTCCTTCGACGGGACCGATTCAAGCTCTTTGACAGATTGGATGAGGATGAGCGGTTGGAGTTGGCGAGCGCGCCAAACGCACATTTTGGCGACAGACATGATCAGATTAGCGCGCACGGATTTTGGCCAGAGAGGGGCATCACGCTCGAGGGGCTTGAGTCTACCACCATTCCGGGCACCATCCCTGCTCGGGGGTGGGAGCACTATATCGGCACACCACCGAGATACCACCCGGGATTGGTGCGCGAATTTTATGCCGCCATGGTTCCGGAAGTTTTCCGCACTGAGGGGATTGTTTGGGTTAGAGACACTCAGGTGGAGATTTCAACATCCACCATTAATGAGTATCTACACATCCCGGCTGTCCCCGATGAGGTAGCCAGTGATTTTGATGACCATGGTGGCATGCCTATCAACGTTGTACGCCACCGATCTTCTGATGACTTATCCGCAAGCCTACGTTGCGACGGATCGGACATGTGGGGCCACGGGGATGAAAATATGAACCACTGTGACCTACATCCGGACGCAGCATTTTGGACTGTCTTCCTAAAATGCAGCTTGCTGCCATCCAGCCACCGTACCAATGTCTCGGTGGAAACTGCCCAGATCCTCTTTGCCATCCAACACAATTATGTGTTTGATGTCGGCCACATTATCTTCAACCAGATTCTCAAATTTGGTTGTGAGATGCGCAGTCTCATCTATTTCCCATGTCTTATCACCTACTTCTGCAGGAGGGCTGGCATAGCGGCAACTTTTGATGAGGGTGCACTTGAAGCACCCAAGTCGGATATAGGCAAGAAAGCCTATAATCATTTCTGCACGCATCAGGGTCTTCCCAATCTTCCTACAGAAGGCCGCCGATACAGAAACAGGGGACGAGGGGCAGCTGCACAACATCAAGATGAGGACCGACAGGGTGCTGCGGGTAGGGGAGCCAGACCTTCACCACCACCTCCGGTTGGTGGTCATCAGGGCAATCAACCACCATGGGTGCGAATCACCCAGGTCGTAGAGAGGAACAACCAGGCCATAGAGAGAAATAGTGAGGAGATTAGGATGATCAACCAGCGCCTTGATCGGGTTCTAGATGAGAGGTATTATCCTGTCACATATCAGCGACGCTCTAGAGATCCCGGCGCCGGGCCTTCATCAATCCGGCTTCGTGGGAACGACGTCTATTGATTGGTTGGTGTTCTTTTTCATTTTGTTCATATTTGTCTCTCCGTCAAGGTATGTCATTTTGTTGAAATTTTTGAGGTGATGGCTAAAAATTTGAAACCCCGACCTTGTATCTAATGGGGCACATTGGGGACAATGTGTCTCAAAGGTTTGGAGTTGTCGTTTATCTTTTTGTGGGTCGAATAGTATGAACTTGTATTTTGATCGCTAGAAATGCTTGGGTTGTATTTAATGCTTGATTAATCGGAATGAATACATGTGTCGGTAGTTACTGGTTAAGTAAATTGGAAAAACTTGTATTGACATGCATACTGTTGTTGAGTCATGTTTTTAGAGAGATAGTGTACTTGTGTACACTAATTGTGGACATTAGTAAAGATCACCTTTGTGAGATTTTAAGCTTCCATGCCTTCATTTCCGAGTGTTGCTTCAACTTTGTTCACCATCTTATACACGTTTCAATTCTTTCAATTTGATAGTTTGATCTCATTTGTTTTTGCATTGAGTAGTAAAGATTGGTCTTTAAAATGTAACATGTGTATTATTTGTGAATTATGTGGACTTTGAGAGACGATATCGGGCTTTGTGTGAAATTTCGTTTGGTCTATCGTTTCCAGCTCCTCTTTCTCTACCCTTTTGTTGATATGTGATCCCGTAACCATTTTGTAACCGTTAATTATGCCTAAATACTTTGACTTAGCCAAATACACTAACCTACCCCGTAGTCTAAGTGCATCATGGTTTGAGAAAGATGGTCAATAGCGTCAGAACAATTTTGGGGGTGAATCGATAAAAGTCGTGAAAGATTTATTTGAGTTAAAAAAAAATTCCTGAATAAAGCTGGCATATAGCAGTGATTGATGAAATTTTGCATTAGATGTGTGGTTGCAAAGGAAGGCAAGAATGGGAGCCATTATTAGTTTTGATGCACTTAGGACTAATTATGCCATGACCGTTCCTTCTACTTCTTTTCCTCAACCGTGTTGCATTTATTTTAGCCCCGATTGATCTCTTGGGAAATGTGATTTGTGAATAATACATGTGTAAATTGTATCTTACTGCTCAACTTCATTCATGAGATCTTATTTGACTTTTACGTGTTTCTCTACTATCACACGTGGATGAACTTGCTATTTTGTTGTACATTAACTCGCCCGCATGTGTTTGTGATGAGTGTGAACCTAGGATTCAAGTGTAAAGAGAGCATCCCGTGAGGTTAGGATCGAAGCGAAATCCACCACTAGTTGTGTACATGATGAAATTGATCTTAACAAACATGTGCTTGATAATAGTTTCATGTCAATATTAGTTTTATCCAGACTTAATTAACCAAGAAGCTAGGAAACTTATGTTGGTTCTTATTAACTCCGCATTAGTCTTCCCTCATTCAGTTGTTAAAATGATTGTTCATATTGTTCCCTTTCGAAAACCCATCACCTCGGTAAGCTTGCCTGTATGTTATTGTTATATTCCTTTACGCCAATTTTTGCTTGAGGACAAGCAAAAGCTAGGTTTGGAGTTGTTGATAACTGCGTTATCTGACGGGTTTTCACCCTCCGAATCATAAGTTTACGGCTCGTCTTGAAGCAATAATTGGTATTTCGGACTAATATTTTGAGCAAGTGTTGTGCAGACATACAAGATATCAAGTGGAAGAAAAAAAGGCTTATTTATACTCCACTTTGATGTTCCGGTTGAAGACGATATCGAACCAAGCGAACGAGCGAAAAAAAAGAACCAGCTACAGTACCATGCGACAATGACCATGTCATTGTCGCTGGTCAAAGTCGCACCTCACGTACCGTAGGTGCTTGTCCATGGGCGACAATGACCATGCGACTATGACATGGTCATAGTCGCGTGTCATAGTCGCAGGCGTGGTCTGAGACTATAAAAGGCTGCAGAAACTTAAGGTCTAGGGTTATCTCGGGATTGTTGGAGGCTAGACCCTAGGGGAGCTGTTCTAAACCGTTTTCAGAGCTGAAAGAAGACCTTGCATTGTTTGTGAAGGTGGAAACACATTTGGAGCTCAAAATTGGTAGTGTGTATCAATCATTGAGGGAGTTTTATCATTACACTTGTATTTTGTTGAGAAACAATGTATTTGGGTGTTGTCATCTTCTTCTCTATGGTCTTATTTGCTACTAGTAACATGAACTAAACCTTTTGAGGTTGGGGGAAGGATGAATTTTGGTTTTATACCGTTAGATATATGATTATTGCATTTTTATGGAGTTAATACACTTGTTGGTTGAAGTTTGTCTATCTTGTTCTTATTGTTTATGAGATTGGCCATCTTATTCATCTTTTGGTTGTATTTCCTCTTGAGAAATTGGTTTTATAACTTGATAAAAGTTAGACAAACCTAGGGTGAGATATTGGATAGAGATATACCAAGTAAATCCTAGTTTGTGTTTGTGATTCTTATGCTTTTTTGTATTGGTTGAGAGACTTCAATATATATTGCATGATACATTCTTGCTATTGCTCGAGAGAGAGTAGTGAGTATATTTGGAATTGCTAAATTTAACCTTGTGTATTGAGTCATTGAATGTGTGTTGTTTATTTGTTGGTGTAATCCAAATGAAATCCGACCCTTAGCCTTTCCCTAGTCATATAAGTATTCTCTTTGTGGTGCTTGAATCAGTTGTTGAATAGTATTCCCGTTCTTGCTTTCATTATCTCTTGATAAGTAGTTAATTAATCATTCTCAAACCAATTTTATCAGCAGTTTAGTTAGTAGTTGTGGTAGCCTTTGTGGTACTTAAACTCGTAGTTCCTTGGATCGATACTCGTACTTAGTACGTATTACTTGATTGACACCGTACACTTGCGGTAGATTTGGAGGGTTGCATAAACCGTCTATCAATGAGCCCCCAAAATCCTCAATGTCCATGTTACCATGAATAATTTAAAAGGCACGTAATCACTTTATAAGACGTGGCAATCTAAGCAACGCTCAAACCGAGTAGGTACAATCTGATGGTTTATTTCATTTTCGTAGGAAGGGCGTAGCATCGGGTCTTGTTCTTCTAGCAGCCATTTCCGGAAAAATCACCAATCTAGGTGAGTAATCACGACCCCTTTTACTATATTACTTATAATTTTTTGGGGGAAAAGCATGTTTTGAATTTAATCTTGATTGATTTACGTCATCAAATGTAAATGAACGTGAATTTGTTAATATGAGCACCAAGGCATGTACACAAATTGATGTGTTGAGTTAAAAAGAAAACGTTAAGTCCCCAATACGTTACACTACTTATTAACTCATTATGAGCCGATGGTACTTGTGAATAGCGCTATTTGGTTTGACAAACCCACCTTTGACTGACGAGTAGGGGTGCACTTTACCAATAACTAATATTCTACTCAAGTGGTTAAAACACCACCGTTGAGGTAGTTCGTGGGGCGTAGGTTGTCAGAAGGCTTAGTAGTGGCTCAACAGTTAAACATCGTGTTGTACGTCATTCACTGTGAAAATGCCCATGAGCTTTAATATTTAAACTTGACGTTAAAATTCTACATGAAAACTATTTTGTGCATTTGAAAACCTATGAACTCACCAACTCTTTGTAGTTGACCCTTTCATTTTTAACGTGCTTTTCAGGAGGATAAGAAGGTAAAAGAAAATGCATAGTCGTGCACGCGTGTCAACATTAACACAAGACTCTTTTTTATTTATTTTAAATTTGTTATGTTAAAACGTTATTAACTTTTGGATGGTTGAACTTTGGATTGTAACTTAAAACGTTGAATTTAACTTTTCATGGTCGAATGTATGGTTGGTGTTATGTATTTCCTATTGCTATGAAACTATGAGTTGTCGCGCCTCGTGTTTCCGCTTTAGCGGGGTGTGACAGATTTGGTATCAGAGCCATAGGTTATAGAGAATACCGGTTTTTCCATAAAAACAATACACTATAACCAATATCTTTCAAAAACTATTTTCCTAAACGAATTTCAAACTTAGAACTTACTACCAGTATAACTAGGATAGGTGCCGTCTTAGCATATCATGATTAGGCAAAGCCTGATCACCTATGTCTAATTTGGTATGTATAAGGAGGGACTTGGACTGGTTATATTGGGAGTTGGCCTAAAATAGAAACTTCTTACTCAAAAATGAAAAGCACGATCTTGTGTGTGAGTTCGCATAAGCATTTCATGACTTTGATATTTATTATAGCACGTTTAGTAATGAAATTTGTTACTTTCGCAGTTCACTATGTCTCAATCGACCGACCCTAATGAATATTTCGCCGATGAGTCTGACTACATAACTAGTCGACCTAGGAGGAACCCATTGACCACCGAGGAGTATGATTCGCCCGAGGATAGCGACGCAACGACCACTGAGACCCTTGTCCGATCTCGTGCATCCGTGTTGCCTTTACCTGCACTCGAGCATTCCCCGCTGGCGACGCGAGGACCGAGAGTTCGATCCACCGCCCGAATGAGTGTTCCTCTTCCGGTGAGAGTGACTCTTCCAGTTCCTCCCCAAGCCGAGGGAGAGCCATCCCTGTCGCGGACACGGAGTGTGACGCCGCCCCCTGTGATCAGAGTCCCAGTAGAGTACCCGTCGGGCATGACCGTTCGCGAGAATAGATTGGTCCTAGGTATGGCCATATACATACAGTCCCACTGGGAAAGGTTGGACCTGCACCATCACTCTATCGGAGGGCTGTTGGCGATCATAAGCTCACATAGCGAGTCTTTGGATAGAGCCGTGGATGTCATCGTCACTACTAGGAGAGCTGTTAGGAGGCTATACGCGTACCTAGCCTTGACGGCGGGAGTCCTGGTGGTGGTGTTAGGACTACTTGTTTGGAGGGTGATGCATTAGAAGACCTCTTCTGTTAAGCTTTTGATGAATGAACTTAAGACATTTTCTTTTGAGGCTTGTAGCCTATTAACTTCAACCAATAACTTTTGGATGTTTATATCTTTTGGGAATGGATGCTTTAAACTGATGAATGAAATGTTTTGAATTTGCTTGTCTATATTAAGTAATTTGAAAATGCATGAATACGATATTGTTGTATGTTGATATGAAAACATAATTAAAGGTTAGCATTAGACGCTTGTTATATGATGTGCATAACTCAGTTAAGTAGACTTGGCGCAAAAATAGTAATGATAGTATGACCAAACTTCAATTTAAATTTGTGCTCTAGAACTATGCCCCCAAGAAGAGAAGATCCTGAAATCCCACGACTTGTATCTGAACAAATCATGGCAGCATTCCCAAACATAGTTAGCCAAGTAGCAGCAGGCCTGAATGCTAATCAAGAAAACAATCCAGGAGCCGGCACAAATAGGGACAGAGAGTGCACATACAAGGCTTTTAGGACTTGTAATGTAACACCCTCAAGTCTGAAGATAGCAACTTATTAAAAATTTTCTAAATACACCAATAAATACTTCAAACTACAAACACAAATTAAGAATTAACCTCAATACATATACACATTCTATACCACAATCTATGGTAAGGACGAGTGCTACTAAACCCAAACATGATACTATCTCCAACCTGCGGAAGACTTCTCTCACTACATACACTTGCACAAGGCTAAGGCTCGACTTCTCGAAGCATTGCTAGAACCGAACCCCCAACAGGAACCTGATGCACATGCTGACAAATAAAAAGGTTAGGCTTAACGCCTAGTGAGCTCAAGAGTTTTAACATGAATGAATAAATCTTTAAAAGCAAGGAAACCAGTTTAGAGCGAGATCCTTCGAAATCTTATACTTTAAAATGGAAACGACACATTTTCATAATATGCACTTTTAAAGACAATGCTCCCAAACACACATTCCTTATAAAACGATGCAACCCAAAACTCACCCAAAACGGGGTTATAGTTCGATACCTTAATTTATAAAAAAATGTAAATAACACATCATGTCCTAAAACACCCAAAACTCGGGTGGGACATAATACTCAACCCATACATCGCAGGTACAAATTTATAATTTAAATCATGCCATGAACACGACATTAGACCCAAAACTCACCCGACCAAGATATGGACTAACTCAAGTATCGAAACGTGGAAATGACGCATTCCATTCAAACCTTAATATATGTGGGAAGAACCCAATATTAAAGCCATCATTTACCGTCAACCACTTAAAGACCCGAATCGGTAAAATACCACATTACCATATAAAATACCCGAATCAACGATGAAGAGATCCGTATACACCGAGAATAGAAAACACGCAAGTAGGCCGTTCACGCGACTTCCTTGCATATCATCTAAACGTTTCCACCTTGGGTGGCGAGAACACGTGAATGGGGCCACCCGCGGTGTTATTGGATTCTACCCGAACACCCCGACATCCTGGTTCTCATGCCTCTACCGAGCATCATACCACGAACCCCGTGGTGTTACTGGATTTTACCCGAACACCCCGGCATCCTGGTTCTCATGCCTCTACCGAGCATCATACCACGGACCGTTTAACGCCTCTGGCCTTACTCCATTGGAGTTCCACTTTCGAGGGCTTACAGGCGTGAGCGCCTATCCAATCTAGATGAGTTCCAACTCTGTGGCCCGAGCCACATATTCCTACTCGCTAGCAAACCCGAGCGGTCACTAAATGTAACCCAAAACCTCAGGCCTTACCAAACCGACAGACTTACGTACCTATGGATCCAATACAACACTTTCTAACATTACATGACTCCAATTGAATGACCAACGCACTCAAGACATGTAACTCCCCAACGATACGAAATTAATCGTCATCTTATTCAAAACTCCCGCTGGTTATAATTCCGGACAAATGTCCACACGGCTCATTTTAAGCCAACACCGAGCTAAGATGCTCAAAACCCATTTGACCAATAATTATCGGTCCTCCAAATAATGAAATGTCTTTAAAATAACGTTTATGAAGACACACACTACAAAGACGTATTTAACCCAAAACTCAACACGTAATGTGACCAAAGGTTTTCCAAAGGGTTTATGAACGCAAATACACCAAAATGCATATAACATGAACTAGACCTCATTTGTACCAAAATCACCAAGATGCATAGGTCATGAAATGGACTCTATTTGTACAAAATCCCCAAAATGCATAAATCATGCTATTACTTATCAAGATGTCCAAATCCCAAATATGAGCATTTTATGAAACTAAAATAAACCAAGTTTATCAAATATGAAAACTCATTAAAATACTCACACTTTGACAAATACCCAGTGAAATACATTTTTACTTCAAAATACTCAAAACTTATCAGCAGTTAACCATTTCATGTAAAACACTCTAAATTAATCATTTTAGCATGTACACCGTTTTCATAAATCAACTTGAACTCACCTTGCTAGATTTAGGCTATATTTAGATTTCACCCAACGAGCTCTTTTGACGGCCATTTGAAACCTCAAGCCGAAATCTTCCAAAACCTAGATCCACAAGGTTCCACCATAAATATACATAAACAACCACAAATAATCGATCCCCAACCTTATACATGAATACCTCAACTGATACCGAAACCCTAACTTCCATAAATGAAGATAATAGAAGATTACCGTGACCCAAGCTTGAATCCACCAACCAAAACACCTCTAGTTCACCAAAATGGTTACAAACCTCCAATCTATGAAAGGGAGAACAAAGGGTGGATGAAACCCTAGAAAACTTTGGTGAAGAAGATGAATAGTGAGAGATGAGAAGCTTACCACCACAAAATACTCTATTATACTTCAATAGACTTCCAATATCTTGCCATATCCTTGAAAATCTCTCAAAAACGAAACCATAACAACTTGAATCACCCAAATCGGAGTTGTGATGAAGAAGATATGAAGAAATGAAGTTTTGGGTGAAATGAGGCGAAAATCAGGTTTTAACCCGAGTCTCTGACCCCCGCGCACGTCCCGTATGTTTTTGTGAAGGGCCCACGCACGGCCCGTGCGCCCCCTCCAGCCGGCCCAAGATTTCCCCGAAAACCGTTTTGGTCATAACTTCTTCGTTATAGCTCCGTTTTTGCTCCGGAAAGAACCGTTGGACTCGCAATTGAATCCTTTATCCATCAAGACTATAAAATCAAGGATTCAAGCCCAAAATCAAATATCTTATTTTTCCTTATTATATTGGTTTCTGTATTAACATGAATTGATACCTTTCGAAAAATCGGGGTGTTACATGTAATCCTAAAGAATTTCATGGAACTAAGGGAGTCGTTGGACTATTAACTTGAATCGAGGGTATGGAGTCCGTTCTCCATATTAGCAAATGCACTGAAGCGAATAAGGTGGAATTTGCCGCTGATAAAGGGAAAAGACCAAGTGTGGAGGGTCGTACTCGGTCTTCAAAAAGAAAAAGGGTCGAGCCAACGAAAGTCAACCCAGTGATAGAAGCGAGGTATGAACTTATAAAACACCATAAAATCATGGGATACACTTTTGACCCAAAATTGGTCGCATCGGTTTTACATGTCAAACATCATTTGGTCACGATGCATTGGGATAAGATGATATCAATCCCTTGCAAAGTTAATATGACATGGGTCACCGAGTTTTACGCGGCCATTTCTCTCACGAAAAAACCCGGTCCAGATTTAGGGACGATGGGTTAGTTGATCCCGACCCCAAAGCAACAAGGTTTTTAACTGTGGGCCCTTTTGTGTGTCCTAGACAGTTGTCAAACAAGTTACTTGTGGTTTCAGATGAAGAGATGGCAACTGTATTAACCATGCCAGGTCATGGTTGGTCTTTGGATAATCATCGAACCATGATTCAAGCCAATCATTTAACGGAAGAAACTGCCTTATGGTTTTAGTTTCTGAGACTTAACCTCATTCCGATAGTTCACGATGGTACTTTGTCAAGAGATAGGTGTGTATTACTTTATTGGATCTTTAAGGAATGTTCAGTGGATTTTAGGCCGATTGCGTGTGATGCAATAACCATGGCTGCCACACGAACTACTTCTCGTCTTATCTTGTTGGCTATATTCACTAAGCAGTGCATCACATAACTTTTGAAAAAGACGAGAGAGTTCATCTCTCGATGTGATCGTTGTCAACGAGTGGAAAACATGACTGAAAGAGATGAAATGCCCATGAGAATCTTTATGGAAGTCGAGCTGTTCGATGTCTGGGGAATAGATTTCATTGGCCCATTCCCGATTGCAACCCCAACTAATGACTCCAAAGTGGTCATCAAGTTCATACACAAGAATATCTTTTCTCGGTTTGGGGTTCCGAGGGCGTTGATTAGTGACGGTGGGAGTCATTTCTACAACCGTTACTTAGATGCAGTGTTGAAAAAGTAATATGTCAAGCATAAGGTGACCACACCATATCATCTACAGGCTAATAGGTTAGCTGAGGTGTCCAATCGAGACTTAAGTAAATATTTGAGAGAACCGTTAGCGCATCACACAAAGATTGGTCATCTAAGCTAGACGATGCACTTTGGGCGTATCAGACATCATACAAGACTCCACTTGGAACGACCCCATACCGACTTGTATTTGGAAAGTCGTGCCATCTACCAGTCGAGCTCGAGCACAAGGCTTATTGGGCAATCAAGCAGCTCAATATGAGCCTTAAGGATGTTGGTCAACATCGGTTTCTACAATTAAACGAGCTAGAAGAGATCCGACAAATTGCTTTTGAAAATGCCTCCATTTACAAGGAGCGCACGAAAAGATTTCATGACAAACGTCGCCATCAAAAGGTAATTGTTCCGGATATGAAAGTGTTATTATTTAACTCGCGGTTGTGTTTATTTCCAGGGAAGCAAAATCCAAATGGTTGGGTCCCTTCACGGTAAAGGAGGTGTTTCCATATGGCACAGTTGAACTACAAGGAAAAGAAGGAACGACCTTTAATGTGAACGATCAACATGTGGATCCATATTATGGAGGAGAAATGGTGGTAGCAGACACCACGTTTCTACAAGAACCAACCAAGTAATCGCCGCAAAAAGGTCGTGCCATGACCCTAATTGAGGCGCTAGGTGAGAGGCAACCCACTAGGTGTTTTTTTTTATTTTTGGTTGCTTATATTTTATTTAATTTGTTTTCGTAGGAGTTTTGTTTGTTTTCGTTGTAGGTCTCTCGAGATTCGAATAAATTCTCGCGTGACAAGGTCAGTCGTTTTCGTTGGTTGAAAGTTGAGTAATGAGATTGAGAGAAAAGAGCATAGAAGGTTGATCGTGTGCTAGAAGGCATTAATTAAACCCAGGAATGTTGTATGTGACATCCGTCAAAATAACGTTTCAGGTTAGAACTGGACTGAACATGTTAGCATCATATGTTAAATATATCCCATATTAGAATTAGTAATTAAGGCCATGTTATTAGAAAAGTTTAGAAATTTTGCGCAACATTCACTTAGATGAATGAATTATCCACAAATCTCATAAAATGTTCAATCGTTTTAAAAATAAAAATTAACAATACATAAAAAAATTACCTAAAAAGTGTTAGTTGGTTAAATAAATTCAAATGCAAAAAAGGGAAAGAAGACAAAATATCAAATATTCTTTCAATTTTCTAGAAACACAATCATTTTACCCAAAATACACTCAACCTCTCTCCTCTCCCTCCTATGGCCGGCTACCCCACCCCCAATTTAAACCCCTCTCTTTCTCTCATTTTCTCTCATTTCTCATACTCTCACTTGTCTCTCTAACATCTCTCTAGAATTCTTCTTTCTATGTTCTATCTATTCTCTCTTATTTTTCTCTCTAAAATCATCTTATTTCAACCAACAAAATCAAGGTTTCAAGGCATTGAAGGTGTTCTTCAAGGTAAGAACATGAAATAATACTCACGTTTCTTTTAAGTTTTTCATGCATTCTTTAAATTGTTCTTCCTCTATTTTGATTTTCAAGTTTGTTTGCTAGAAAACAATCTTTGATACTTAATGTTTGTAGATTTTTTCCTAAAAAGATGTTGCATGTTTTTAAAAGGGGATAAAATCCATGATCAAACCAAAGTTAAGATCAAAGAAAGAGCTTTTGAAAGTTCTAACTAGCATGCTTGTGTTTTATTCAAATTTCTACTTCATGGATTCTAAAAAGTTGCATGAAATCTTTCCTACATATCAAATACCTACTTTAAACTTCATGCATGTGATTTGAACTTTATATTTTATGTGCTAGAAATCGAGCTCAAGGCTTAGATTTCAAAGAATTTCAAATAAAGCTCATGATGGTCATTTTGAGTTTTTGCAAGATAACTTTGCTTAGCTTGCATGCATGTAATTTTTTATGGTTAAAAACAAGTTTTCATCTGGATTTTATTGATACGCTGTTGATAAAATCGTGTTCTAAGCAAAAGAAGAAAAAATCATTTCAAGAATCAAGAGATTGGACACATTTTCTTGAACTCATTTTCAAACAGCATGTTGACAGATTTCTATACCTAACTTTAAAGGACCATAACTCTCTCAATTTTTAACCAAATGAGGTGACATTTCTTCTGTAATTTAGTTATGTGTGTTAGGTTTCAAACCTAACTTGCACAGAAATATTAGTCCGAAATGCCAATTCTTACTCCAAGACGAGCTGTAAACTTATGATTCGGAAGGTAAAAACCCACCAGATAACTAGGGTTTGGACCCTACCCTTCGAAGTCATGTGTGATGCGAGTGACTTAGCCGTGGGGGTTGTTTTGGGCCAACGAAAGGATAAGAAACTTCATGCAATATACTATGCTAGCAAAACCTTGGACGAGGCACAAATCAATTATGCCACCACGGATAAGACACCTTATATGAATTAAGAACTCTGCATTTAATTACTGTAAGTTGTATTTTACCATCCAAGACGTAGATAAGACACCTTATAAGATTTTGTATGAAAAGTTTCATCCATAATCTTAATTGAAGGTGTAGGATTATGAAGCTCATGTAAGACAATAAGCTTCAACCAAACTCGACCTAATATCTACTAAATGCATATATTGTAGAATATACTAAAAATGTTTACTATACAGATTCTACAATCCCATAAATAATAAAAAAATGTTTATTATTTGAACTCCGAGTTCTTGGAAACAAGTTTTCAAATGGGCAAGGCAAATGGTAGGTTTAAGGAATTGAAGAAATTCAAGAACCTCATAACCTAATGCACGTATTGGTTGACACTAGTTATCAAACAAAGGTTGTTGAAACTGAACAATTTGATTGATCAGAAACTTAGTAAATCACAAAGTATTCACAATCCAGTAGAATCATTCAGAAGCCGAGAAATGTCGTTTTCTCACGACTAATGAAGGATGATGTATGATGGGATTCTAGTAAACCCATCAACTACTAAAATACAGTGTCAGATTCTGAATCTGATGAGTGGCTTAGAGTCATGAACACCAAGATGCAAATCATTCATGGATAACTATAAGCATCTTAAAGCTGGAATCTTTATTTTGATGAGAAAATCAAAAGGTTTTAATTTCACCAAATAAAAGAAGACTCATGCATTTACTAAAAGGCTAGTCGGAGTGCAGTAAAATTCCTAGTATTGTATGTAAGAGACATACTAACAACCGGAAGAAAACACAAGGCAAGGCATTGTATCTTGACCGGGGCAACATATCTAAATGAAATACTTAAGAACATGATCATGTTTTTGAAATAGAGATCTGAGGAGATAGATCAAAGCGGATTACAGTAATAAATCAAAGTACGTATATAGACATGATCCTGAAAAGGTTCAAGATGCAAGGCTCTAACAGTAGGTTCTTGCAAGTATGCATTAGATGATGTTACCAACAATTTTTCAGGGGAAGTTTTTTTTATGACCATAAAGAACATTCTAAGGTACTTATGTAGAACCACAGAAGTGCTCCTTAATTATGGGTTGGAAGAAGATCATAGTAAAAGGTTAGAGAAGATCGTTGGAAAGGGTTCCAAGCGAAAGTAAAGTTCGTAATACAGAATAAGAATATATTGTTGCTTTAGAAGCTGCAAAAGGAAAAGATGTCTTGGATAAAAGAGTTCATTGAAAAGCTAGGATGATACCTTCCATTCCGGATCACCTAGAAATCTTTTGTGAAAATAAGTGTGCCATTACGAGAGCTAAAGGATGCTATGTCACATCAGAATATCAAGCATCTACTCCAAAACTACATTTGGAATAAAGTTTGAAATGAGTCATTCGTGTTCGCAAAGTTCACACAGATCAAGCCTTAGCATACCTATTCACGAAACTCTTTTACATGTTAAGCTTGAAGGGTCATGCTTAAGCCAAAGGACTTCGTTATTCTAACTGATGGGATTTGATTTGGATTTAGTATTTGGATATTGGAACAAGTTAAGCAACAAGTATAGTATTATAAATAGATATATAGGATATGATCTTATTCATACTCGTTGTGTTCTATATTAACATGTTTAATCCATGAATAAATTAGTTATTCTAAATGGCCATAGTCGGTCATAGTTGTGGGAACAACTATGAAGTAAGAGTAATATGAATTGGATTGGTTGACTTTTAAGGGTAAAAGTGGCAAAGTGTTACAACCAAGTTCATAGGTACTTGCTAGGGAACAAGTACTGGACATGACCTGCTTCAAGATCACTTCATGGATCGTTGTCATGAGAGACACTTGAATAAAGGTAATATCTTTGTATCCTTTGACCTGAGATGCATATTAGGGACTTGAGTGTAGGGAGTACTGTGCTTTGATATGGTTAACCGCTGATCTTGAAATAGTAGGCAGCTATAAAGGCCATCATTGGGTATAGTATGAACTGCATAAGAGGCGTATGTAGTCAAAATGGGATTTGTTCCTCTAAATGGTCTAAGAGTGAGACATCTAAGGCGCCTTACCAAAAGTTGAACGACATATGAGAATGATAGTGATCCATGTCTCATGTTCAACATGTTGTCCGAACAAAGGGATAACTGATACCACACTTTATACATCAATTAAAGCTTTGAGCTTGTGGGAATTGGTTGTTGATGAATGGCACATACAGTCATACGTTGTTGGGGGCAGTGAGATGTTGATAGACGTCCACCACTATCTATATTATTCTATAATGCAATCTTGAGCAAGTGGGAGATTGTTGGTTCTATATGCTCAAGAATGATTATAAAATAATATTGTCGGTAATATATGATCCTATAGGGTAACACCAAAACAAGTAGACACCTAATTAATATTTATAAGAAATTTGATTCTTGATAACTATTAATAATTCTTGAAAATTATTATTGAATATGATTCATAATATTAGACGCAAATAAAAGATTCTAGTTTATTAATGATATGATGGGCTCATATGTAACTAGAATTACAAGAGGGGCTTATAGTAATAAAGTTTAAATTGTTAAAATTATGATTTTAACTAATTTAAACTAGGAGGGCTAAAGGGAAAATATGCATGGCTATATTTTAAAGTTGAAGGGCTTCAATGAAAATATGCATGGAATGGAGCATGCTCATTTGTTCTTTTGTGTGGTGGTTGGTTGTTTTTATTCAAGACTTTCACCTTGCATTTTTTGAGGAATATAGAACAAGTTCTCAAAAAGGAAAAACTCCCTTCCTCCTCCCTCTCTCTTGTGTTCGGCCGAAACCATCATAGTGGTGGTTTTGGTGCTTCTTGGTTATTCGAATCCCTTGTAAATTTGATTCAAGAAAACATCTTTGCATCATCAAGAAGAAAGGAACTAGCATTTGAAGTGTTGGAGCTTGTTGGTGGATACCGATAGAGGAACTCTACGTTGGGTTCTACCATCATCATCAACGATCAACCTCCCATGAGGATCCAAAGTCTTCAAAGGTTGTATCTCCAAACTTTCTTTTGTTTTAAGTTATATCTTTTCATTGCATGTAACAAGATCCTTTGTGGGAATAAAATGGTTTTATGTTTTTGTTCAACTTTTGCTTCCGTTGCATGAAAGATATTTTTAGTCTTTCATGAGTTTTTGAAACCTTTTTGAACATTAAATTCCCAACATATGTATGGATGCTACATGTATATGTATAAATGTATGAGCACATGTATATGAATTTATAGATCTTGTGTGTAATAAATGCATAGATAGCACATGTACATACATATATCTACTACATACATACGTACATATACACACACTATTTGTATATCCACGCGATGCAGTGCAGATGAATCACAATTCTAAAACATTGGTTTAGTCCTTAATCATATTTTTCTATTACTTTCGATTTTATTTCATGAGTTTGCATGGTTAATTTGCAAGTCAACTAATATATAAAATTGAAGGTTAATATGGTGTATTAACAAGATATCTTGGAAAAATAACAGCATGAGTATTGAACTTCCAAACCTATATAATCAAAACTTATTACAAAATTTGAAATTCTTGAATAAACAAACAGAAATACAATAATCTGCAAATAATGCATATTCGTATATCAAAATGTCGTTTAGTTTTCGTGAAGCACTCATCAGGGAATATGTCATGTAAAAAACACACAATGATTTTAATAGAAACATATTGTACCAAATGTGTAATAATATAAATGTTTATTATATGTTATTCATCACGTAAAAAATCTTGATAGACCACGTTTGATGTGTAGACTCCAACACGATTGATTTTTTTTTTTGCAGGCTATACTAACACCTTCGTATTGCCTCGTGATATCCCTTTGGAGATTGCCACGTAAAGTTGCCCGTGTGAGAATACTGATTCCGATAGATAAACACTGGAATTGTGTCCTTGAGCTTTATTGATTGTCATAGAAAAGTTAAGCCGAATTGGAAATTGTTTTCTCATTAATTTAAATGGGAACATGTTATCTTAGGACGGACATAAAGGAATTCTCGGCAAAAATACCCTTTTTCCAGCATGCTGACCAACGGTTATTTCTGCATCGATGATGTTTTGCTGAAAGCCTCTGCATATCAATGTACTGTCATTACATAATCCATTCGAGGGATCGATATTCTGCAACAATATTATTGGGCATCCTTCCAAGTTGTGGAGACTATTGTTAAGGATTTGGGTGATGATTCACCTGAGTTAGAATGATTTAAGACAAGCTTGCTTTTCGGCCACTTTCTTGATGTCCATACTAATTATCAGTACTCAAGTCAAATGATGTGGTTGCTACTCCTTCGATGAGTCAAATGTAGAAGAGGGAACGAAATATGGTTTGTTGTAAATGGAAAATCAATCTAGATTCTCACTTTTAGAGTACGCGCTAATATATGATTGTTGTTTAAGAATCATTCTATATGCATATATGAACAAGATTCTAAGTAATGTAATTCATATATGAACTTTCATTATATGAAAATAATTCATATATGAACAAAATACTAAGTAATATAATAAAAGGATTATAAGTAATAATTCATATATGAACTTGCATTATATGAAAACAATTCATATATAAACAGAATACTAAGTAATATAATTCATATATAAACTTTTATTATATGAAAATTATTCATATATGAACAGAATACTAAGTAAACAATAATTCATATATGAAAATAATTCAGATATGAACACATAGAATGCTAAAACAATAATTCATATATGAACTTTAATTATATACAAATAATTCATATATGAATAGATACTAACCTTGTTTGGAACTTTGGAATGATATGCCACATACATAATATGTGACGTGATTGCGTAAAAACCAATGAAATAGCTTGTTTCATTACCAAACATTGATCTGTTAAAACCAAACTAGGTTGCTTCCCACAATGTGCTTTCAAAAACGTCTCAAGAAGCCACTTGAAATTATCGAGAGTTTCACCATACAACAAAGCAACACCAACAGTAATAGATTTTTTATGATTATCGATAGCAGTAAATGTAACAAACACCATTCTATACCTATAAAATAAAATATATAACAAAAACATAAGGTAAAAACATAAAAACCAACATATAAATAATCTAAAAAAATGGATTACAATTAACAAACTTACTGGTTTGTGCAAAAAGTAGCATCAAATGAAATAACATCTCCAAATTCTTGGTAATTCAGCTTAGCAATTTCAATAGCCCAAAAAATTCCACATAATTGATCATCCTGCCGATTATATTCAAAAGAAAAGTGTGCATCATCTTTGGATCTATCTTCCAACATACCAAAAACCATTTCACCATCATCAGCACCAACAAATGCATTCAAATCTCTCATAAAATTTTTATAACCATCAACAGTGCAACCAGAATGATCAAAACCACCTTTCAAAGACATATGCAACATATGCGCCCTCGATGCTCCAATATTATAACTTGCAACATTGTGAATAAAAACTTGATCGGTTAAAGACAACTGTCTTCGTTTTCGAGACATACTCATATCATTTTCATCAAGAAGCATATGATTATGTTTCTCTTCAAAATGATAAACCTCATACAATGATTTTGAAGGTACAAAACTTACCCTAATGCATGCTTTACAACTTGTCCTCTTTGCAGTTGAATTACGATGATTTTTACCTTGAATACTATCATGAACCGTATTAAAACTCATTTTTGGTGGATCCCCTTCTTTACTGCACACAACATACTTTATCTTCACAATACCATGATTACCATTAACAGTTGTTGAAAGTCTAACATCAAAACCACCTTTCTCAGCATACTGTTTATACATTGAAATAGTTTGCTGACAAGACTGAAAAAAGCTACCTATTTTTGGCTTCAAATCCAAATGCACATTTGGTATCCAAGACTTCGAACCAGAAGGTGAAAAAAAGACATGATGAATAACAGATGGATTTGTAAACGAATAATTTGAATTTGTTACAAAAAAGAATAAATTAACATATAGATATTCATATATGAATAGTTGAAAGCAATTCAAATTCAACAAATATTCATATATGAATCTATTTCTTTCTTTTAAATAAAATGAATGCATCAACTAAACAACATATAATTCATATATGAACGTTTATAACAATTCATATATGAACAGTTGAAAGCAATTCAAATTCAACAAATATTCATATATGAACTGCTTCATAATGTTCATATATGAATCTATTTCTTTCTTTTAAATAAAACTAATGAATCAACTAAACAACATATAATTCATAATATAAACGTTTATAACAATTCATATATGAACAGTTGAAAGCAATTCAAATTCAACAAGTATTCATATGTGAATTTGAATTGCTTCATAATGTTCATATATGAATCTATTTCTTTCTTTTGAATAAAACTAACGCATCAACTAAACAACATATAATTCATATATGAACGTTTTATAACAATTCATATTCACAAATGAACTAGTATTATAACAAACATAAACAAATTAACTAAAAAGTTCAAAAGAATTAAAATTGTTCAAATTTTGTTTTAAATACTAACTACAAAAGTAAAACACAAATCTTCGTAAATTAATTACTCAAACGTTCATCTTCATCAATCAAATGTTAATCAATCGCAAAACAGTAAAAAAGTTCAAAATATACCTTCATCTTCATCAATCATATCCTCGTCATTCGATAATTGATCGACTTCTTGATGAGGAACGTTTTCTGGATTCGACATCATATTAAAAACCTAAATTTTGCGATACAAGAAAAAGAAATAGAGATCAAATATCATAAATCTCGATTCGGTAACTGAATTGCAGAGATATTAAAGGTACGATTGACTCTAATTTACGAAAAACTATATATAATACCTAAATATTTGATGAACTCGTATATTTTTTTGAATAATATTTCTTATTTTTGTGTATTAAATATTGTTTTTACTTTGTTTAAACACAACTCGACCAACCCGAACGGGTTGGGTTGGGTTACACTTTTGTTTGGGTTGGGTTGGGTTGGGTTGAAAATTCTCAAACCGTCAACATTGGGTTGGGTTGTTGAAATTTATTCAACCCGATCAATCCAACCCATGAGCAACCCTACATAAGGACGTCTGCATTGAATTGTATCCACGGTGGCGGACATAACCTTGTAAAGGTGGGGGCTCATTTGTAATTTTTTTTAAAATTTATAGGTAAAGTTTTGTTTTTTTCATTGTTATGTGTTTAGTTCCCCCAGTCATTTTTAATGGTTCCCCCCATCCCTTAGTCCGTTTTAACGAACTCCCACTATCTTGCTTGTCGGTCATTTTTTTTTACCATGTTTGGTTGATGATTTTGTTAATATATCTCGATTTTGTTAAATATATCTCATTTTCTTGTGATTTTAGTTTTATATATGTTCAAACCAATTCATCTAGAAGGAAAGTATATAAATTAAATAATATTATGCTTTGCTATTCGGTTTACCGATATGGTAAAAAAATAATCGAAATCGAAGTTTACCTTATTTGGTTAACCGAACAGTTTTAACCCACAAACCGGATAACCCGAAATAGTTTTGGTTTGGGTAAGTTATTCGGTTTCAGAATTTTTTATACCTCAGGACCAGTCACCTAAGTTTCTGGATCCGCCACTGGTGTCTTAGGCGGTTATATGGCGTCTATTGCCGCATGCAAGCCCAAACAGTGTGATGTGTGATGTGGGTTAGGCCACATGCAACTCACTTGCAACTCGCTTCGCCCGCTGTTTATAATTCTCAATCTGTTTCTTTTTTTATGCCAAATTTTGAGCCTCTTTCGAGCTCGTTTTTCTCTTCAATCCCGGTTTCCTCTTTTCCAATTATTTTCGAATTTTTTATTAACTCTTGAATTCTCCATGTATCAGTCACCCTCACTTGAAAAAAACTCGTCCTCGAGTTCTCTTGAAAAACATCTTCATTCGGATCATTCGTTTCTTGAAAACGTTTGGATTCAAAACTTGGCCTCCAAAATTCAAATTTTTTGACCAGTCTTCAAATCCCAACGGAGGTTGTCATGACCGTCTCCATACGAGCAATATTTTATCAAACTCGAAAGGGTAAGAGATTAAAGTAACTTTACCAGAAATTGTTTCGATTTGAATCGGAGCCTTGAGTGCGAGAACAACGGAAACAAAATCTTCTAGACTTCTCGCAACAAATATTTTGTTGCCTCGGAAATGTTCTTAACCGGTTCATTTTCCATTTGAGATATTATTACACCACCATTTGATCAACATTGTAAGTTCTCTTTTATTGTAAGTGGTGTGAGCTAAACAACTCATATTTCCTGATCTTTGGATTAGAGTTGTTCATATTTTTGAAAGTGTTTAAGCAATAAGCATTGTGTTAGGTTTGAGAACTTTTCTCCCTACACTAATTATTTGAGATTTATCATCTTTGTGTGAGGTTTAGTTATATCTCCTTACACCTTTCACTTGAGTGATTTTCCTTTTGTGAAAGGTTTGAGTGTTCTCCTTTTTGCAAAAGGTTGAGTGTTTCATATATTCATTGTAAGATTATTTATGTACGGTTTTTATCTATCATTCAAAGAACAATAATAATGAAGTGACATGAGAAATGTCTCGGTGTGGATGTAGCCAAGTTAGGCGAACCACAATATATCTTGTGTAGTGCATTTCTTCTCTAATCTCTTTATGTTCTTACAATATTAATTGTGTGTATGACATTTGTGGGTTTTGGCTTACAATATTGTGTTTGGGTCTTGATGTTTTTAAACTTTATATTTACACAATATTTTATACTTTATGATTGTTTGAATCGATTAAAATCTTAAAAAAAAGGTTAATTTTGCAATGCTTGCAACATTCCCCACAAGGTTGGATTAATAAATAATCAGGTCCTTAATCATCACTGATCATATTATAATTATTTTAAAATTTGAACTTATTAAATGTTAATTAATTTCATTAGAGCCAATACAAATTATATATTAACAAGTTTATTCGATTTAATAATAAGCAAGAATCTTATAAATTTAATTAGCTCAAAGTAAAAAAAAAATCCATCCCAAATTAAGGGGTCGTTTACTCAAATGGCTTACCTAGTAATCGGTTATCAATAAAACTTGACACACTACCTTACTTTACCGGGTAAGATTGTAATCATCATAATGGTATTGTATACAACAATTTACTAGGTAACCGCTTACCCAGGTAAGAGTTGTCACTCTCACTTACCGAGTAAAACTCTCCATCTTTATCCTCGATCTTACCGGGTAAGATTCTATGCTCTTGTCATGTTCATCGGCTAAGGTAAATGTCCCCGTAAGAACTTACTGAGTAAACTAAGTGTCCGAATTTCTATTTTAGATTGTTTTAAAATAAGTTTTTAATTTTTTAATCTACCCTTAATTATGAAATATAGAAAGTTTCATTCTTTATTATCAACAGTAAAATTATCATTTAGTTATTTAAAAATGTAACAATTATACATTCTTAAAACTATGTATAATTTAAATTATAGACATTTATTTTAAGTAATTTCCAAAAAAAAAAAACACCAAAGGTGGTGGTGTACCGGTTAAGCCCTGGGGGATATGGTGGAATATCCTATATGTCCAAGATTCGAATCCAGACGTACACAACAATTGTGGTCACTGAGGTTTTATCGAAGCTGATACCTTATGGTCATAATTTACCAAATAATTAGTTTAGACATAAGGGCATCCACAACGATGGGTTCTTTTTGACAAGGTTTTTGGCCACCTCATTGGAGCGGTCCTCACAGAGCAACCGCTCCTTGAGGTTAAAGTGATGGCCCACATGATTTTACATTTATATAATTATATGCATATCCATTAAAGTAGTGTGTTTATCAAAAAAAATTTTAATTAGTAATCAATTGAAAATAATTTAATAACATAGATTAAATTTTAATTTTTACCTATACAAATTTATATATAATAAACTGGAAAATATACAAATTTTGTACTTAATTACTTTTTTTAATTAATTAATAAATTAATTTGATTATTTTTGTTGAATTAAAATTAATTTCTTTTATGACTTTTTATTTATTATCTTTTATTCTTTTATGACTTTTATAATTTTAATTTATAATTGTTATATTTTAATTATAATAAGTAATTCTTAATTATTATAAAATTAATATTATAATTTTTTATTATATAAATCATGAACCGGTCCATGATTAAGAGTGAAAGGTTTATAAAATAAGTAGGAAAGAGAAAACTGATATGAGAGAGAGAGATATATGATTTTATGAACCTCTTGATTGTGGATGCTCTAACTTAGAACACTCTTTCCAAAAATAAATAAATAAATTCCAAAAGAAAACTAGTGATACCAACATGGACCTTTGGTGCTTCTTTAAAAGCCCAACTTCCTTTACAAAGAGAAAAAACCAACTGTGGTAAAATAATCAACTAACAAGAGCTCTCTGGTTTAACCTAGAAACTCAGCCGTCATACTTTCATCACCTCACTCTCATCAAAACGACACCATTTTGACCAAATTCCTTCATTTTCTTTCTGTAAACTGCCGTCTGAAAGCTCCGTCTGTATTACTCCAGCGCCGGTGACTAGTACAGGCGAGGCTGTTCTTTTTCCGATCAGCATATCACTTACGTTTTAAGTGTTTCGATCGATCTTAAAGAGTACGAATTTATGCTATGGTAGATGGGGGAAACGCGGTCTGTTTGCACAGATCCGTTTTGATCTTCTCCAGATTGTTGGAATCGGTGGTCTCGGAATTACAGTTTCAAATTACAATGTATCAAGGTATAATCTGATTTTTTCAATTTACTTTACATTTACAACTTACGACTAATGTTACATATTAGTATTATTGTTTTACTTTACACAAATTAGACTGAAATTTGAAGGATTTATGACATATAATCGCTAAAACACAACCTTTTATCATGTGGATGAGGCCGATCTATTGGGTTTATAGGGTATTGTATTTGTTTGGATAGACACTTTGTTTAAGTGATTACTATTTTATGCACTAGTAAATTTGTTCATCATATTTACCATCATAGCTATACTTTTTTTTATCTAGAAGGTTTACATTTTGGGTTAACCGATGGTGATTTTTTTGACAGAGTGAGTTAAAAATAAATATTTAATAATTTTTAAAAATCCATAGACGAATTTTCGACCAATTTTCTGACGGAACACATTATATGATTTTAGAAAACAATTCTCTAATTAATTTTAAACATTCGTTGGAAAATTGTAAGAATTTCGAACGGAACGCGATATATGTTTTTAAAAAAACAAGATTTTAATTAATTCTAAGAATCCATCGGAAGAACTTGACGGATTTCCGATGGAATATGTTATATAGTTTTTGAAAACAATTTTTAATTAATTTTAAACGTATGTCGGAAATCTGTGACATAATGCATTATATGATTTTAAAGATCAAGTTTTCATTTGTATTTAAACATCTAAAAAAACAAATTACATGTTTTCTCATAAAGCAAAATTGCTTACGTTCCGTTTTTAGGCTTGCTATTTTGGGGGGAAACTTCACGGTTTCAACTTTGTTCAAAATGCTTCAATGCATTCAACCACTAAGAGCATCTCCAACCTTGGCACCAAAAAAAACACAAAAAACACCAAATATGGTGGGCCCATCAACAAAAAAAAAAAAATCCAACTCCAACCATCCTCTAAAAAAAAACACCAAATTTGTAAACCCCACATTAAAATAACATTATTTAATATAAATATGTTAATTTAAAAAACAAATTATTATATATTTAATGATTTTTTATATTAAAAATAAAAAAAAATAGAAAAAACTGGAATAAAAGGTAATAAAGGTGGGTCATTAAATTTGGCGGTGGGAACTTTGGCCGGCATATATGCCGGTGGGATTTCATGACCGGCAAAAAAAATTTGAGTACAGCGGCCGGTTGGAGGTGTTTGGCCGCCAATTTTGACATTTTAGGCGCCGGTTGGAGATGCTCTAAACTGTATATCTGACAATTATATAGGACCAAAATAATGCAGCTTCGCAACGAAAACATACGTCAAAGAACAAACAAATCAACAAAAACATGGTAAATGGCGAACCTAGCATAGGTCCGCAATGGCGGATATGTTGTGGCATCAGATCGTGACACGTGGCGGACCTGGGTCGGGTGGCGGACCTACCGACCCAACCCGTTGCGGATCTAGCTTGGACCGCCAATTTTTTTTTTTGTCTTTTCCTGCATGGTGGTGGACCTGGACGTCCGCCATTGCGGACCTAGGTCTATTTTGGTCAATCTGTGAGAGAAATGGCTAGGAGATGCAATTGGCCGAGTAATGTGGCTATTTGAGCCAATTTCTCTTTTAAAAATCAACTTTTCATTTATATTTAAACATCTAAAAAGACAAATTATATATTTTTATAATTTTCAGACCGATTTCCTACGTAACGCGTTATATGATTTCTCTTCAATTTTCCTGACAGAAGTTTTTAGAAAATCATGTTTTTGCCCTTTTTGAAGCTAATATACATTAATATTTTAGAGTGCCTTGTTACATATTTTGAATTCATATACATTTATGAGTTTTTATTCACAAGTGTCTATGCGTAACTATACATATATAGTTAAGCAACATTATTCTTTATAGACATCACTTGCTATTTTATAGTTATGAATTATGATCCGAGTTTTGCATATTCGAACCAATAATACAATCCTATTGCCTCTATTGAAAGTCCCATTTTTAGTAGTGTATGCATAACTAATGACCCATTTTTAATAGTGTATGCATAACTAATGTACATGTATTGTTATCGATACATATAGTTTGTATGACTGTATAGATGCTACATGTATATCTATAAATGTATGAACACATGTATATGAATTTATAGATCTTGTGTGTATATGTATGAATATATAGATAGCACATGTACATACATATATCTACTACATACATACGTACATATACACACACTAGTTGTGTACCTACGAGATGTAGCGCGGATAAATCATAATTCTAAAACATTGGTTTAGTCCTTAATCATGTTTCTCTGTTACTTTTGATTTTATTTCATGAGTTTGCATGGTTAATTTGCAAGTCGACTAATATATAAAATTGAAGGTTAATATGGTGTATTAGCAAGATATCTTGGAAAAATAACTGCATGAGTATTGAACTTCCAAACCTATATGATCAAAACTTATTACAAAAATTGAAATTCTTGAATAAACAAACAGAAATGCAATCATATGAAAATAATGCATATTCGTATATCAAAATGTCGTTTAGTTTTCGTGAAACACTCATCAGGGAATATGTCCTGCAAAAAACACACAATGATTTTAATTGGAACATATTGTACCAAATGTATAATAATATAAATGTTTATTATATGTTATTCATCACGTAAAACTTCTTGATAGACGACGTTTGATGTGTAGACTCCAACACGATTGAATTTTTGTTGCAGGCTTTACTAACACCTTTGTATTGCCTCGTGATATCCCTTTGGAGAATGCTATGTAAAGTTGTTCGTGTGAGAATACTGATTCCGGTCCTTGAGCTTTATTGATTGTCATAGAAAAACTAAGCCGAATTGGAAACTGTTTTCTCATTAATTTAAATGGGAACATGTTATCTTAGGATGGACATAAAGGAATTTTCGGTAAAAATACCCTTTTTCCAGCATGCTGACCAACGGCTATTTCTGCATCGATGACGTTTTGCTGAAAGCCTCTGCATATCAATCTACTGTCATTACATAATCCATTCGAGGGATCGATATTCTGCAACAATATTATCGGGCATCCATCCAAGTTGTGGAGACTATTGTTAAGGAGTTGGGTGATAATTCACATGAGTTAGAATGGTTTAAGACAAGCTCACTTTTCGACCACTTTCTTGATGTCCATACTAGTTATCAGTACTCAAGTCAAATGATGTGGTTGCTACTCCTTCGACGAGCCAAATGTAGAAGAGTGAACGAAATATGGTTTATTGTGAATGGAAAACCAATCAGATTCTCACTTTTAGTATACGCACTAATATCAGGATTAAGATGTTTAGACTATCTTACGGGTTCTGAAGAGCAGGCTAAATCTCAAGATTTTAGGAACAAACATTTCTGTCAGCATACTACTATCACTATTAGAGATGTTGAAAGAAAATTGAAGGAGATGTGCACCAAGTAAAAGAGAAAAAGATCACAAAGTGTTAGCGGTATGAACATGGAAAAGATAAAAACAACCATGCTTTTATTCCTTTTGCGGTTCTTTTTCAAGGGGACAAATCCATTAGTGGTATTGATCCTTTTTTTGAGAATGGTGGATGATACTGAAATGTTTGTTCAGTATTCTTGGGGAAAGCCTCTTTTTTACACTTACGTAGGCTACTTACAAAGTCAATTAAAGAGAAAGCACAAAAGTTGTTCGAAGATGGGATTCCACAATCTCTTATAATGGTTTTGTGTTTTCATTAGTGGTAACCGAATTTTTTCTACTTTGTCTCAATCTAGATTCTTTATATGTTAAACTTTTCTTGAATATAGATATTGGTATAATAGTGTATACCTACTATTGCAAATGTTTTTGCTCGACAATTGGAACATGATGTCGAAAAAGTTCCAAGAATTTGCAATTGGAAGACTATTTGGGAATCAAAACAATCTCCATCGTATAGTGATATAATGACGTCCTTGGGCAAATCACGTTGCAACTTAAGTGTTATTATAACAATGTTTTTTTTGTATGTGATGCTTAATTATGAATAAATCAAGTTTTTTAACATGACATCTTAATTTATTATATTTCAAGATATAATTGGTCTTTTTACACCATCTGACAAAGAATTACAATCACCTTATATGCAAGGATTTAGTAACATATATAATGATGATGATGATAATGAACATGTTGAGATAAATGTTGACGGAATTGACAAACCAAATGCTTTCAGGGCGCCCAATCACGTGGCATGATGATGTTGTTGATGCTTTTGATCCCCATATACATGGGTGGAACTACCCATGTTGATCAAACTATTCGAACTTCTGTTTAGATAAATAGTTCTTCTCCTGATAAGTGATAACACTTGTGATATTGGTGACATGAAAGGATTTAGCATACCAAGTCCATCTAGACCATGTCAAATAGAGAGAGTGACTATAGACACTTCGTTTTTGGTCAATGAACTAAAGATGTATGTAGATGCGAAATTTGAAGATTTAGAAACCAAGAATGAGCATGACATGAAATCCATTGGATCTAAGTTGGTGAAAGAAATGAAAACCAATATATATAAGTTGGAGTGCGACATAGATTGAAAGTTTTCATCATTGGAGTCTAAGCTAAATTCACTAATTGTTGGCAAAGCCGGTGACAATCAACAAAATGTGGAGGGAAGTGCTTCAACAAGCAAAGTAAATAAATTTACTTATTTTCAGTTTTAATCATTTTATTATATATTTAATGAATCTAATTATTATATATATTTAATTAATCTAATTATTAGTTTTTTCAAACAGCGAGCGGTGCAGGTGAGTGGTATATACGGAATTAAGTTCATATTTTCACTTTAAAAGATTCATGGGCAACATTATGGAAGTTATTTAGAAAAACTAGTTGTGGCTATTTTTGGGCAGATTGGGATTCAAGATATATATATATATATATATATATATATATATATATATATATATATATATATATATATATATATCTTATTTTGGATTTTTTTTTGTTTATCAGTGTAATTGAATAGATGGATATGTTTTTTATATAATCAAATTTATCTTGCTTTCAATCGGATTATATTAGATTCGGTCTATGTTTTATATTAACGTGACTAAACCCATTTTAACTCTACCGGTTCCAATGTGCATGATTATATTCGGTCGGACTAGACTAGCTCTAGTCGAACTCTTTTATTAACATGATTGCACCCATTCTGATTCAGTTGGTCCAGTCAATCAGTATCAATGTGCATGATCGACACAGTCGTACAGACTGGATTTTGTCTAGCTCAATCATGGACGTCAAGCTACTTGATTTAGCATGAGTAGACCCGGTCTATAAGAACTTGTTTTTGCACTTTTTGTTGTCGTCTCACTTCCGACTCATCAAAATAAGAACTTATATAAAAGTCTATAGCGATAAATCTTATAAGAACCTCTTTTTTGTGGGTTTTATGTATTTTTTCAACTTAATAATTTCGTGCCAAAAGACGAAAGACGAAAATTACAATTGGAATGTAAGCCTCAAAATGTTTAGAGATCAAACCGGAGTCGTCATCCGAATCAATGTTCTAAAAAACTCGTCGCACAACCGTCATGGTGCGCTTGGGCACCAAGGCTTGTGTCTCACGTCACGTTATGTCCGTGGCACGCCATGGCCTAATGCACAATTTCATAATGCAATATTTGATTTTTTTTACGTTTTTAATGTCTTATTTGCAGGTTTTTTAATATATTACCATAATTTAACTTGATTATTACTATTGACTTATTGAGTAACACTACAAAACATATGCTTTTATATATAATGATATATATGAATTAGAAAAATGATGTTATAGGTCACGCCTTGAAAACGCCATGGCTCCTAAGGCTTGAGGATTGGTCTCGCCGCCACGCCACGCCTCGCGCCATTTAGAACCTTGATCCGAATGTTACATGATATCGAGTGGTATATAAATTTAAATCTCGATTTTGATGAATTAATTCTAAAATGTCTTTTAAGATTAAACCTTAAAAGAATTTTATAAAACTTATTTTTATCAAATAAATATAGTATTAATATTGAGAGATATTTTTTAAAATGGAGAGATTTTTGCCCAATATTCAGTATTCTTTTTTGTTGAGATTAAAAAAAATCCAAGACGTGTTCTTAATAATCCTTGGAAATATAAAAACCCACATTTTTTCTATTTTTCATTATTGTGTTCAATATATTATTTTCAATGATGTGACATGTTACTTAAAGTGAGAAAGTAACATTATATACAAATAGCTGTCACAGTTAATGCAGACGTCCGCTACATCATACTTTCTCTGAAAAGTGACAATGCGAACGTCCAATCGGTGTACAATGCAGACATCCACTTGAACCTGAAATTTCAAAATGGTTGTATAAAGTTAGGGTTTTTATCCATCGTTCACAAGAACCCTTTGAGATACTTTTTAGTCCAAAAAATCAGATCTCTTTCTCTAATCTCTCTCAAAAACACCTCAAGAACATCTACATGTTCTTCAAGTTTATGAATTGCTTTTTCTAAATCAATCTATATCCATTTGAGATATTATTACACCACCATTTTATCAACCTAATAAATTCTTCTTTATTGTAAGTGGTGTGAGCTAAACAACTCCAATTTCCTAATCTTTGGATAAGCGTTGTACATATTTTTTAAAGTGTTTAAGCATAGTGTTAGGTTTGAGAAGTTTTCTCCCTATACTAATCATTTGAGATTTATCGTCTTTGTGTGAGGTTTGAGTTATATCTCCCTACACCTATCACACTTGAGTGATTCTTTCTTTTGTGCAAGGTTTGAGTGTTCTCCTTTTTGCAAAAGGTTGTGTTTGATATACTCCTTGTAATATTATAGTGTACTGTTTTGTTCTATCATTTGAAGAACAATAATAGTGAAGTGACATGAGAAGTGTCTAAGTAGACGTAGCCAAGTTGGACGAACCATTGTAAATCTTGTGTAGTGCATTTCTTCCCTAATCTCTTTTGTAACACCCGTAATTTTCGGTAAATAATTGTCACCCGGACGTTTCTGTGACTTGTAAACAGTGGGGTTTTGTTGGGAAATGTGTTATTTAAAGTCCCTAGGAGTATCGGGAGTATTGGCGTTGGAAAAGTCGAGTTTTGGGACTTGGGAGGGGTTCCACGACAATGACTGGCGACTATGACAGTGTCATAGTCGCATGTCACAATCGCTGAGGAGGTACCGAGGGCTGGTACACTCCAGCGACTATGCCTAGCGACTATGCCACTGGCATTGTCGCCTGGCAATGTCGCCAGGGTGTGCCAGGCCCCTTAAAGTCGCGATTTTCAGTGTTCTTCTCATTTCTTCTGACCCAAATCAGTTCCAAACCCTCTCCAAACCTCTCAAGAACGACTTAGCACCACCCCTTTAATGTTGTGGGGTATTTTAGCTCAAATCCTTGGATATCTTGGTGGTAAACCGACGTCAAGCTTAAGAGTAAAAGTTAGACATCAAGAACCTCCATCTTCATCTTCCTCATCATGTTCAACGTGTGGAAGCTCGGGTTGAAGAGTTGGAAAGGGTATCCTCGGAAAGTCTCATCACTCAAAATGGTAAGCTTTCTTGTAATAAAGCTATAAATGCTCCATTAATGGGTTCTTAGTGTTTGATTTCTGAAATCTCGAATTTGATGGTTTTGGGGAAACTAGGGTTTTGATCTCGTCGAGGATTTTAGTAAGTAATGTTTGGGGAATGTTTCTAAGTGGTTTGGTACGTTTGGATCTAGGTTTTGGAGGTCCTCGACTTGAGGATTCAAGTGGCCTTCAAAAGAGCTCGTTGGGTGAAACCTAGATTTAGCCTAAATCTAGCAAAGTGAGTTCAAGTTGATTTGTGAAAACGGTGTACATGCCAAATTGTTCATTTTAAAGTGTTTTGTGTTTTACATGAAATTGTTAATTGTTGATCACCTGATAAGTTTTGGTTATTTTGAAATGTTTAGTTTTACAAACTTGGTGAATTGCCCCTTTTAGGATTTTTGGAAATTTTGGTGAATAAACCATGTTGACATGTTTCATTGATAATTTTGCATATATATATGGGGTCCATTTAATGTAAGTGTCAACTTGTGTATTTTAGCTTATAAACCTTTTCGGAAGTGCATATTATTGTATTAAGAGGCATTTTAAAAATATAAGGGTACGAGTTCATTTGGAGAATGGTTTGGTCTCAACCAAGGATGAGTTTTGAGTTAATTATACTTTTGGTCGTGTTTGCATAATAGTGGGTCAAGCGTGTTCCAATATTTATATCGGTTTTTATTTGGGCATTTACGTGAAGTGTTGGGCCTTCGGCTCGACTTTGACTAAATGAGTCGTGTGGACATTTGTCCGGATTTTTAACCGTCGTGGGTTTCGAGTATGATGACACTTAATTTGTGCCATTGGTGAGTTACATGTTTTGGGAGCTTTGGTCTTTCAATTGGAGTCATGTAACGCTAGACAGTGTGTAATGGATCCATAGGCACGTGAGTCAGTCTGTGTTGGATGGTCAATTGGGTATTGTGGGGTTGAACTTCGGTACCCATGTTTTATGACCGTAAACTTTACAAGTGATCGCTAGGAGGGTTGAGTCGGCTAGTGCTACCGGAATAGTAGGCGCTAGGACCTCCGCCGCTTGAAGTAATGCCTGAGAGGTAGTCTTTAAGCGTGTCGGGCCTTCGGGATGGAGTTCTTCGGAATGATCCATCAAGGTCAACTGACTTGGGGTGACACTTGTAAAGGAGTCGTAAGGACACCAGGCTGTGATGTCGGGAGGTGTCATGCGATTAACGTTGCATGGGTGGTATATTTTGTGTTTCCTCCACTCTCAACGGATACGGGTCTCCCCCGTTGTCGGCTATCAGTAATTTAAATTAAGGACGTCTTATTTTATTGTCATTGTGTCTTTACAGTCGCGTGAGTATTGGACCTAGTGTCCATGTTTTCAGACGTACGATATACATGGTTTGATGATGAGTCATGTTTCAAATTAGTTAAGTTGCATCAATTTATAAAGCATGTTTTAAAGTGAAGTGTTCATCTTTGAAAGCGCATGACTTTGGAAAGGAGTGTTTCCACGTTTTAAAGTGCATCAATTGAAAGGTTATGATTTTGAGTAAAGTTCATTATCTTAAACGTGTTTACTTATGTAAAACTCTTGAACTCACTAGGCGTTAAGCCTAACCTTTTTATTTGTCGGCATGTGAATCAGGTACCGGTTGGGGTTTTTTTTGGTTCTAGCATCTATGAAGAGTTAAGCCTTAGCGTTGAGCAAGTGTAAGTAGTTGGTGAAGTCTTCCGCAGTTTGGAGATAGTGACTTTATTGGGTATTAGTAGCACCCGTCTTTATTATAGTCGGTATGTATGGAATAGATTGTGTGTATCAAGGTTGAATCTTAAATTGTGTTTGTAAGATGAATTAAATGTCGATGTATTTAGAAAATTTGAATTAGTCGCTATCTCAGATTTGAGGGTGTTACATCTTTACGGTCTTGTAATATTAATTGTGTGTATGACATTTGCAATATTGAGTCTTGATGGTTTTAAACTTTATGTTTATAGAATATTTTCTACTTTATAATTGTTTAAAGAGTAAAATACACTTTTGGTCCCTATGGTTTGGTGTTTATAACACATTTGGTCAGTACAGTTTAAAAATTACATTTTAGCCACTAAAATATGCTATTTGGTCCGGATTTGGTCCCTCGTTGTTAACTCCGTCAAAAAAAAACTCAGTTAAGTGAGGGGTAATTTCGTCTTTTTACACGTTTCTTGAATCTTCATCTTCAACCTCATGAACACCAAGAACATGATGAATGTTCATCTTCTACTTGAAGAACACCAAAATTTTAAAACCCAAAATCAAACTCAAAAACCAAAAACTTAAATCAAACCCATGTCTAAAAACCAAATCCTAAATCAAACCCAAAATTTAGAAACCTAAATCACACATACATTTAAAAATCAAAAACCTAAATTAAACCCACTTAAAAAAGAGAGAGAGAGATACAGATCTGAGAGAGATCGAGAGAGAAGAGAGAGAGATCGAGAGAGAGATTTGAGATACAACAATCAAACATCAGTTTGAAATCAATTACGCATAAAAAGTTGATCATCCAACAAAATCAAACACGTTTACATTTTTCGATTTTCAATTCGAAATTTCTATTACTTAGAGCAGACGACTATATGAACATCTTTAGTTCAAAGAGGTCCACATGATCATCCATTTAATTTCCAAAAAGGCCGAAAAACTCAAAGCTGAAAAATCGCAAAGTTGTAGATGAGTTGACCCTAGGGAAACTTCAAGAATGTTGAATAGAGAGACATCGGGATTCTTGTAAGCAGATAGATGCTCGAACAACAAGTAAATTGAAAGGGTGAGACTGATAAAAACAAAGACACCAGTAACTAGACTTGGCCATGTAGGCAGGGCCGACCCTGAGCCATGGGCAGCAGGCCCATGAGGGGCATCAAAAAAAATTTAGGCCTTTAGTATTAGTAGGCTCATTTTAACGTTGGAGCCCAAAAAAAAATTACCGTTTCCTAACTCTCTAAGACGTATACGACTCGTCGACTCCAGTCTCCACAACTCCTCTCGATTCTCGATGCCTCTCCCTCTCGCCTCTCAATCTATCGAATACTGATTGATTTGTTGCCCTCACCATCAATCGACGATTCGACTCTTGTGGTCTACTGCTACTGGTCTGAGTCTCGCTCTCGCCGTCTCGACAATCGACTCTCGCGAAGAACCCACAGGCCACAGGTGTAAATCGACGACAAATTGACTCTGATTTCACTGCTGTAAATCGATTCTGATTTCGTGGAAGACAGGAAGAACCCACTTGTTGATTTCGTGGAAAAACCCAATCTCTCGATCGTGGTTGATTTCATTGTTGTACTTGTTGAATTGAATCTGCCCTAAATCGAGATTCGAGAGCCACAACCCACGGGTATATTCTTTCTAGTTTCTATCTTCTAAGTTACTTTCTTGAAAAATATATTTGTTTTCATTGTGTTTGAATAATTGATTTGTTTAGACATGTTGCCTAGATCACAACCATCCGGTGCCCAAAATAGAAAAAGGAAAAAAAGACAAGTAGAAATTATTCAATCTATGCAAGGATCTATGAACAAATTTCTTGTTAGACCATCAAATGTTACTGAAAATCCGGTGGAAAATCCTTGCGATGAAAACATTGACAATAACTGTGAAAATGTTGAAAAAGGGCCTAGTGATGATATTCATGATAGTGAAAATGTTGATTTTGTTTGTGATGAAAACATTGACAATAATTGTGATGATGATAACATTGATATAAATTTTGTGCGGGGACAAGGGTATGACAATGGGTCCAATATGAAAGGAAAACATCAAGGCGTGCAAAAAAGATTACTTGATATAAATCCTAGAGCAATTTATATGCCATGTGGTTGTCATAGTCTTAATTTGGTTTTATGTGATATGACAAGTTCTTGTTTCAAAGCCAAAACCTTTTTTGGTACTTGTCAAACGATATACAATGTGTTTTCAAATTCTACAAAAAGATGGACCGTTTTATTAGAACATATTGATGATTTGACTTTGAAATCCTTATCTACAACTCGGTGGGAAAGCCATAAAGTTATTGACATTTTTGCTTCAAAAAATGCACGAAGGCATCGTTTTAAATGATGTATTTTAAGTTTTATTATACGATTTATTGATTTATGTCCCCCCGTTGTATGCTTTTTTTGTTTTATTTAATAAAGATCGATGAGTCGCCTAGTTTGACTATGTGTCAAACCCCTTTAAATTATTTTTCGTTTTTGTAATAAAGGGGCATTTTTTTGCCTTTCGCCATGGGCATCCGGAATCTCAGGACCGACCCTGCATGTAGGTAGAGAAAACTTGAGAGTAACAAACAAATTAACAAAATCTTCTGCTCCCAACTTCTTCATCAGCTCTGCTAAAACAAGGGTTTGCTTTAATCAACTCACAGGGTCCTCCATGTGAAAGATTGACGATTGATTGAGCGATTACAATGATTATCGACCTGAAAATTGAAAGCATAAACCCCAAAACCCTCGTCGATTGCTCACTGGAGCTTCGTAAATTCGATGGCCATATAGAGGATTTTGGCACACAGATGGCAACGAATCAATCTGGGTCTTCAAGATATCGAATCAATCTTCCCAGTGGCTCTATTTTCTTTAATTTATCACAATAAAGTTTCAATCTTTTTAGGGTTCTAAACCATTTTTCTTGAAAGCGATTAATGAAATCACTTGGGGATTCTATTTGATTTGGGCATTTTCGAAGTGGGTATTGAGAAAGACTTGGTGGGTAAGTTAGTTTATTAACAAATCTCTCTCTCGATCTCTCTTAGATCGGTATCTTTTTTTTAAGTGGGCTTAATTTTGGGTGTTGAATATGCGTTTAATTTAGGTTTTTGATTTTTAAATGTAGGTATGATTTATGTTTCTAAATTTTGGGTTTGATTTAGGATTTGGTTTTTAGACATGGGTTTAATTTAAGTTTTTGGTTTTTGAGTTTGATTTGGGTTTTAAAATTTTGGTGTTTTTGAGGTAGAAGATGAACATTCATCATGTTCTTGGTATTCATGAGGTTGAAGATGGAGATTCAAGAAACGTGTAAAAAGATGAAAGTAACCCTCACTTAACTTGGTTTTTTAACAGAGTTAATGACGATGGACCAAATCCGGACCAAATAGCATATTATAGTGGCTAAAGTGTAAATTTTAAACTATAGGGACCAAATATGTTATAAACACCAAACCACAGGAACCAAAAGTGTAGTTTACTCTTGTTTAAACCGGTTAAAATTTTGAAAAACCTTAATTTTGTAATTCCTACAACATTTCCCTCCAAGGTTACATTAATAAGTAATCATGTCCTCAATCATCACTCATCATATTAAATAAATATTTTAAATCTGTTAAATGTTAACTTATTTCATTAGAGCCAATACAAATTATATATTAACAAGTTTATTCGATTTAAAAATAAGCAAGAATCTTATAAATTTAATTAGCTCAAAGTAAAAAAAAAAATCCTCCATCCCAAATTAAGTGTCTGAACTAGGGGTGAACAAAACCCGAAGAAACCCGAAAACCCCAAAAAACCGACCTGAAAACCCCCGACCCATATAGACGAAACTAACCCGATCTCAAAAATTCGAATTTTTTGATGGGTTACTCGGTTCGGGTAGGGTCTTTATGCCCATAACCCGAACTCATCCGAAACCCGAATAAGCAAACTTATTAATATTTTTTTTAATTTTTATGTGTTTCTTTTTCCTAAAACCTAATAAAATATGTCGGCTAAAATTTGGATTTTTGGATTTTATGTTTAGTTTAATCTTTAACGTTTGAAATTTGGATTTTGAGTTTAAATTTATTTTAATCTTTCATGTTTAAGAATGAAAGAACGGAGAGTTGAAAGTCGAGGTGTTAATGTTTAGAGACCGTAGCCACAATATATTGCATACCATAGGAACTATATCCACAATAAATATAGAATGAAAATCATGATAAAAAATTCACAAAACCACCTCACCTCACCAAATCCACAATTCACTCTTTAAATTATGAACAATTATATTAAGTAATTTCCCAAAAAACTAGTGGTACCAACATGGACCTATGGGCTTTTATCAAAGCCCAACTTCCTTTAAAAAATGAAAAAAACCCAACTGTGGTAAAATAATCCCAAAAAATAGTAAAAATAGAGCTCTCTGGTTTAACCTAGAAACTCAGCCGTCACACTTTCATCACCTCACTCTCATCTTTCCATCGCCTTCCTATTCTCATTTCAATCTCCTGTGGGAAAACGACACCATTTTGAGCCTTCAATTTCACCAAATTCATTCATTTTTTTCTACAAACTGCCGTTCGAAAGCTCCATCTGAATTACGCCGGCGCCGGCGACAAGTACAGGCGAGTCTGTATTTCTCCGATCATCATATCACTTACTTTTTAAGTGTTTCGATCGGTCATAAAGAGTACGAATTTATGCCATGGTAGATGGGGAAACACGGTCTGTTTGTACAGATTCGTTTTCTTTTCATAAGATCCGATGGCGATGATCTCCACCAGATCGTTGGAATCGGTGGTCTCGGAATTATAGTTTCAAATTACAACTTATCAAGGTAAATTCTAATTTATGTTTCAGCTTTCTATTATTGTTTTGATTTACACAAATTAGACTGATATTTGAAGGATTTATGACTTGATCCTTAAAACACACCCTTCTATCATGTGAATCAAACATATCTGTTGGGTATTGCTTGTGTAGGTACTTTGTTAAGTGATTATTATTTTATATGATATATATTTACTAGGGAATTTAATTAAAATGGGCGTATTTCAAATCCGTATTACCCAAATACCCCAAATCTCGTTCAAATCGCCGAAATACCCTTTATGTACGGGAATAGTGGCCGGGAATCCCGGGTTGGTCGTGTTCGAGGTTATGGCCGGGATTCCCGGGGTTATGGCCGGGATTCCCGGGGTTAGAGGCCGGGTTTCCCGGGGTTAATTTTTGAATCAATCGATTGTTATTTTAATATATATATTTACATTTTATATCCCTATAATTATTTAGTTAGTTACTTTATACCTTTTACTTTTCTATTTTTCATTTTACATTTTTATCATATTAACACATATAATCGTATATTAACTAAAATGCGTTAAAAAGATACGTTTTAATTTTAACAATTTACACCATTATAACCGTCTCTTCGATACCTTCGAAATGAGCCCAATATTGAATATTTTTGGATTTAATTATTTATTATATATTATATCTGGTTTAGTTTTAATATTATTATTATTGTAAAAACTTTTAAGAATTATCGATTATACAGAGACGACAATTTCAATACATTTATTTTTAAAATGAGGTTATTTGAATTTTATTTTTATTATATATTATATCTGGTTTAGTTTTAATATCATTATTATTGTAAAAACTTTTAAGAATTATCGATTATACAAAGACGACAATTTCAATTCATTTATTTTTAAGGTGAGACTCACATTAAGCATATTAAGATGCTAACAAACATGTCTTAAATTTGGTCAATCATTTCATCTTATGTTTTTACCTGATTTTTTTTTACCATTGACCTATTAAACATAAAAATAAAATTCAAATATCCTTATATTAAAAATAAATGAATTGAAATTGTCGTAACTGTATAATCGATAATTATTAAAAGATTTTACAATAATAATGATATTAAAACTAAAACAGATATAATATATAATAAAAATAAAATTCAAATATCATTATTTTAAAAATAAATGTATTGAAATTGTCGTCTCTGTATAATCGATAATTCTTAAAAGTTTTTACAATAATAATGATATTAAAACTAAACCAGATATAATATATAATAAAATTCAAATTCAAATAACCTCATTTTAAAAATAAATGTATTGAAATTGTCGTCTCTGTATAATCGATAATTCTTAAAAGTTTTTACAATAATAATAATATTAAAACTAAACCAGATATAATATATAATAAATAATTAAATCCAAAAATATTCAATATTGGGCTCATTTCGAAGGTATCGAAGAGACGGTTATAATGGTGTAAATTGTTAAAATTAAAACGTATCTTTTTAACGCATTTTAGTTAATATACGATTATATGTGTTAATATGATAAAAATGAAAAATAGAAAAGTAAAAGGTATAAAGTAACTAACTAAATAACTATAGGGATATAAAATGTAAATATATATATTAAAATAATATGCAATCGATTGATTCAAAAATTTCACCCGGGATATATTATCTTTTTAAGGCTGGGAAATAAATTTAATTAAAATTTTCAACTCCAACCCCGGGATATCTCTCTAAATCCCGGGGTAACCCCTCTATTTCTCAAAAAATTTAACAACCCCGGGATGGGTCTCATCCCGGCTCTACATCCCGGCCAAAAAGGGTATTTTAGCAAAACAAAAGAGATTTAGGGCATTTTGGTAATACGATATTGAAATACGGTCATTTTAATTAATTTCCCTATTTACTAACATAGCTAGACTTTTTTGTCTAGAAGAAGGTTTGCATTTTGGGTTAACTCTATATACACTGTCAGAAACCGACTGATTTCCGATTATTTTTTGATGGAATGAGGTAAAAAATAAATATTTAATTAACTTTAAAAATCCATAGACGAATTTTCGACCTGAGGGAACATATTATCTATACTATTATATTAAATGGCTTTAACGGTTTATATATATAGTTACAGTTTTGGTCCCTTAACTCTTTTGATAGATTTACTTTATACCTTTTAGTTTTACATTTTACATTTTCATTATATTAACATATATAAGCATATATTAACTAAAATACGTTAAAAAAATAATATTTAATTTTAACAAGATACTCTATTATAGTCGTTTCTTCGATACCTTCGAAATTAGTCCAATATTGAATATTTTTTTATTTTTTTATTTTATTATATGTTAAAAAATACGTTTAACACATCACATTAACATATATAATTACGTTGTATTTTGTGGATATCACATGTGATTAATTGTGGATATGTGACAACCGTCAAAGTCCACACTATGAGGTTAGCTTCTGTACTTTTGGAAGTAAAAATTTAAGTATGTCACTCCTAGAAATGCATAAAAGCCTTTAAGATAAAAGTTTCCCGAAAAATTTAGAAGTCGCGTTAAAAACCCAGAACAGTTTCGCATCTGACCGTCACTGTCCAGAAATGCCAAAATAAGTGATTAAAAGTCCCAAATCCATAAACTATAAGAATCAGTATATTTAATTTGTTTAGCATTGCTAAATTTTCAAATTTGACATTTTTAGCAAATATTGAGAATCGGGTATTTCGATTCTCAATTATATCTGATATTATATAGACTAGTAGTTTATAATTTTTTTTTTTGATGAGTCATTAGGACACTTGTCCTAAGCCTACAATAATCTAATTATTTTTTTTTATTACCAAATTAAAAACCAAAAATTTACTTCTCACCTTCAAAAACTAACTCTTCATTTTCCTCTCCCTCTCCTCTCTTTGTCGGCCGAAGAAACCACCACCAACACCACCGTTTCATATTTTTTTTTATTGTTGCTCAAAACTACAAATCCAAGCAAGAATTCATCCACAATTTGAAGTCATAATCAAGTTTCCTTCTCAAATTTTCAAGGTAATCTCAAAAATATACATCTTCTCTCTTATATGTTTACATCTTCGATTTTTGGGTTTGAGTAGTGGAAGTTTGCATCTAAATGTTGTATAAATTGGAATTTATTTGGTGATATAGCTTACATTTGATGAGTTTTGATTCTTGTTTTCAAAGAAAACTTGTTTATCATCAAGTTTAGGGTTTTTATGATAGTATTGAATTATGGTTTCATGAAACACAAAAATATTGGTGTTATTGAAATTATGAATATGTTATCATAATGAAAAGATAGTATAAAAATGTTCTTATGATGGAATTTCCCAAATTCCACATGATTAAGAACTTAGTAGTGATAATAATATCACTTATTTGGTGTTGTGTTCATGCATGTTTATGGATGAGCGTTAGATTGCTATGAGTCCATAAAGGATATTAGTTTTTATCTAAAATCATTCTATATTTGAATAAGATGTGAGAGCATATGGTTATTTCATAAACCAAGTGCAAAATGATCATCTTATCACCTTTTGTATGTTTAATATTTACCACAGTTGCTGTCCAGAAAATGCATCCTCTTTCATGATGCATAACTCAAGATTTATCCACCAAAAATTGGGTATTTTACCACAAAACTTCAGTTTAAGGTGTTAGAAATCCATAGAATCAAGAATCATTCAAAATGATGGAGATTTGGTCATCCAATTGAATTTTATAAAAAGGTGGTGCAATCTGTCAAGAAATGGCAGATTCATACACCCAACTTGTAAAGGCCATAACTCCCTCATTACTCATCCAAAATAAGTGAATCTTTTTTCAAATGATAGGATTTTGAGTTAGGTTTGCATCCATATATGGATCACTGTCTAATTCCAAGAATTGATACCCCAAAAGCCTGTTACAAGTGGGGTATGTCACTGATCCGAAAATCAGTGACACTCTGTTTTGTAAAAATTATTTGAGGTATCAAAAGTTATACAAAAATTATAAAAAAATGCAGATTTACTCTAAACATATCATAGTACCACCACAAAAATTTATGATCAAATAATTCTCTTGGGAAGTTAAGTTTCTGTGGTGATTTTATCAAATAACTTTCTGGACAGCAAATGCTGAATCCAGAAAGGTGATCCTATTAAGTCTAAATTTTGTTCTATTGCATTTTGGGACTTTGTATAGTTTAAAAATGGATGTGGACTAAGGAATTTATATAATGGCATTTCATGGGACAATTGGACATATTGGTTGGACATCGGAATAGGGCATTAATGTGTTCCACTATTGCAACTCTTGTATAGGGAAACTAAGGGCGTGGCAAACTCCATAAGTATCAAAGTAAAGTTTCACCCGTTCTATTCGTTAAGGTGAGTATTCACAGCCCCATTTTACTTGTTTTGAATAAATTTTGGGGTGAAAAGCATGCTAACTTGTGTTATAAAGATTCATGAGTAGTTTAAATCGTTATGCGATATTAATCGCCAAAGCTTACTTAAGCATTAAATTGAAATGGTATGACATCGTATGATCGGTATGTTGAGTTTTAAAGTAAAGTAAAGAAAAGTCCCCTTTACACTACTATTAACTCATGAACAAATGGGCCTATAGTATTAGTGAATAGCGCTATTTGGTCTGACAAACCCACCTTAATACTGACGAGTAGGGGTGCACTATACTAGAGAATGCGGACACTCATTTGGGGTAGGCCGCGAGGGGCTGGAAAGAGCTAAGTCCGGGACGGTTTAGTAGTGGCTCAACAAGACGAAAGAAAACCGAATCATGTCATACGAATGTTGAAACGATAAAGCTCATGAACGTTTTTCGATTTAAGATATCGAATAAATTTGAAAGTTATATTTATCAAACCCTACATACAAAATCGTTTTGTGCATAGTTGAAAACCTGTGAACTCACCAACTCTATGTAGTTGATATCCGTTTTTATACATGCTTTTCAGGTAACAAAGACGGTATGCCTTAGAAGATTTTTGCATACAAGCTATGTCTTGGAAAGAAAACTCTTTTGTTCTAGATTGTATAATATTTATGAAATGTTTGGGCTTGTAATCGTATTAATTTAGTAATGATCATTGTAATGACTTTTCTATAAAAAAAAAAAATTGTTATGTTGGTATAGCTATACACTTGTGTTCATGTTTCAAGCTGTCATACTCCGTACTTCCGCTTTAGCGGGGTGTGACAGATTTGGTATCAGAGCCACAGGTTATAGAGAATACCATTTTTTACTTCGAAAACCAAAACACTATAACCACTATTTTCTAAATAGCATTTCAAAAACAAGCCCAAAAATATAAAGTATAACTAGGATGTGTCTTATATTACTATACACTAACTTAAACGAAGCCTGATCACCCTTGTTTAATTTAGGTATACGTGTAATAGAAAACATAGACTAGTTGTGCTAAGACTCACTAAAAAAAAAATAGAAACTTTTTGTTTTTAACAAGTGAAAAGCATGTCAAATATGTGAGTTGCATAGTATTTTGGGTTTGGATAAATATTTTAGCATGTTTTAACAAAGTTAAACTTTATAAATTATCGCAGCAAATATGTCGAGGTCTCCACCGAGAGAGCAATCCCCTGACGAATCCGGTTACTTCACCCACATACCCGGGAGGAATTCTCTTCCGAGTGAAGAGTACGACCCTTCGGAGCGCGAGTACTCTGAATCTGAGCATACATCTGAACCATTATCACAGTCTTCACCAAGGATAAAAGTCTGGACCACTGCCCAAATGAGCGTTAGACCACTCACCCGAGAGACCTTCACTATCCCTTGTAGGGATGAGGCCGGACCCTCACGACCAAGGGATCGGAGGGTATCCCCACCACCGGTTGTCGGCATACCCGTCCCTAGACCTGCCGGTATGACACCTCAGGAGTATCATTGGGTGTCGAGCCTATCCCACAAGAACTAGTGTCATAGATTGAGGCTAGATTACCACGAGAACGCTATTGACGCTCTCCAAGAGACGTTGAGCTCGAGCAATGGAATTGTGAGCGGTTTAATTTCTATGATGGGGGAGAATGATCAACGGATAGTATAGATTCTCGGGGAGTTAGCGAAATCAAGGGAAATAATAGTACGTCTGCGAATGTTGAAACGATAAAGCTCATGAACGTTTTTCGATTTAAGATATCGAATAAATTTGAAAGTTATATTTATCAAACCCTACATACAAAATCGTTTTGTGCATAGTTGAAAACCTGTGAACTCACCAACTCTATGTAGTTGATATCCGTTTTTATACATGCTTTTCAGGTAACAAAGACGGTATACCTTAGAAGATTTTTGCATACAAGCTATGTCTTGGAAAGAAAACTCTTTTGTTCTAGATTGTATAATATTTATGAAATGTTTGGGCTTGTAATCGTATTAGTTTAGTAATGATCATTGTAATGACTTTTCTACAAAAAAAAAAAAAAAACTGTTATGTTGGTATAGCTATACACTTGTGTTCATGTTTCAAGCTGTCATACTCCGTACTTCCGCTTTAGCGGGGTGACAGGATATCACAAATTTCGATTATTTTGGGATATCACATGTCGATCAATGAAAACAGAATCATTTGACATATATATAATATATTATTTGAAATAAAGTAAAGTAATTGATTTGAAATAAATAAAAATATTATTGAAGACCCTTGTAGACGTAGTTATTCTAACGCGCCAACATTTATCAACTCCAAAGATTTTGGTCATAAAGAATCAGCGAAACATAGCTCCTACTTCCAACGACAACCCCCTCCATATCTTGATCAAATCCCGAGTTTATTTCATCCATACATCGCACAAGTACAAAATGTATTAGGCGATGAAAATTGTGAATTTCGAGTCATATCTACTTGTTTTGGTGGTCATGAAGATTCATGGGACACTATCCGTATAGAGTTAATGGGTGAACTAACTGAGTATTAAAAGGAGATTACCCAATGCCTACACTCATACACCATTGGATACGTCATGCACTTCCAGATGCAATGTCGTGGATTATCCCATACAAACGTAGATTAGATGTGAATGGAGAATATATAGAGCGTACTCGTACCCGTGAATATGTTGATTTAAATGAATTATCAAAGTTGGAATCTGTTGAAATAAAAAAATACGTAATATATTTATTATGTTTATTATCTTGATGTTAAAACTTACGTTCGATGTAATGCATTTTCTCTTTTAAAAAAATCGATTAACCAAGATATAATATATGACATATAATAATATAATTAAATCAAAAAATATTCAACATTGGGCTCATTTCGAAGGTATCGACGAGACGATTATAATGGTGTAACTTTTTAAAATTAAAAATTATTTTTTTAACGTATTTTAGTTAATATATGCTTATATGTGTTAATATAATGAAAATGTAAAATGTAAAACTAAAAGGTAAAAAGTAAATCTATCAAAATAGTTCAGGGACAAAAACTGTAACTATGAATTAAAAATAAAATAAGATGTGATGTGATGTGAGAGGTAATTAGAAATCCATTAAAATTAAACCTTACATTTACCACCCTTATAATTAATTATTTAATTTACTTTATATTCCTTGTTTTTTCATTTTTTATTTTACACCATTATCATGTTAACACAAATAATCGTATATGGCAAAAAATGCAATGAAAAAATACGTTTCTTTTTTTACAAATTATACCATTATAATCGTCTCGTCAATACCTTCAAAATGAGCCAAATATTGAATATTTTTTTAATTTAACCATACTATTAAAAACTATGAATATCTGTGAATTAATTTGTTTTCTATCCATACGTTTTATTTTTTTTCACCGTTAACATATTAAAAATACATAATTGTAGATCAACTAAAATATATTAAAAGTATGTTTCATTAGTATTATAAATTCTAATATTATAATTTTTTGGCCAATAATTTTAATATAAACTAATAATTATTGAATATTTTTATTGGTAGCATAAATATGTAACATTATATATACTATCTATACTATTATATTAAAATTGTAAACAGTTATTTTCAAAATTCAATGTTACATTTAACATCTTTACAATTAGTTATTTAATTTACTTCATATCCCTTACTTTTTCATTTTTAATTTTACACCTTTGTTATATTAACACAAATAATGGTATATAAATGCAATGAAAAAAAAATTTGTGTCTTTTTTTACAAATTATACCATTATAATTGTCTCGTCAATATCTTAAAAACGAGCCCAATATTGAATATTTTTTTAATGTAACCGTACTATTAAATATCATGAATATTTATGAACTAATTTATTTTATATCCATACGTTTTATTTTTTTTCCACCTTTAGCATATTAAAAATACATAATCGTAGATCAACTAAAATATATTAAAAATACATTTCATTATTATTATAAACTAGGCATATACCCGCGCACGATGTGACGCGAAAAATCGTGAAGTCGAAGGAACAATTGACAAAGGTATGTATCCGCTCGCGAAACATCTCAAAATCAAAATGACAACAACGTTTCGTTTTAAGTTTGTATTTTTTCGTCCTTATCGATATTTTAGTCTATGATTCACATATAAGTGCACCAAACGAAGAACGAAATGAAAACTAATGTATTTAGTCTATGATTCATAGACTAAAGTATCGATAAGAACGAAGAATACAAACTTAAAATGAAAACGTTGTTGTCATTTTGATTTCGAGATGTTTTGCGAGCGGATATATACCTTTGCCAATTGTTCCTTCGATTGCACGATTTTTCACGCCGCATCGTGTGCGAGTATATGTCTATATAATAGTATAGATTAAAATTCTAAAACGGTTATTGTACAATCTTTTGTACAATAACATTTACCACCTTACACTTACTTATTTAATTTACTTTATATCCCTTGTTTTTTCATTTTTCATTTTTCATTTTACACCATTATCATATTACACAAATAATCGTATATGAACAAAAATGCAATGAAAAAAAATACGTTCATTTTTCTACAAATTATACCATAATAATCATCTCGTCAATACCTTCAAAACGAGTCAAATATTGAATTTTTTTAATTTAACCGTACTATTAAATATCATGAATATCTACGAATTAATTTGTTTTCTATCCATACGTTTTATTTTTTTCCACCGTTAGCACATTAAAAATACATAATCGTAAAATACATTTCATTCTTATTATAAATTATATCATTATAATTTTTTTCGTCAATAATTGTAATATAAACTAATTATTGAATATTTTTATGGGTTTAGGGTTTAGTGTTTCATAAGTTGTGATTCTTAGTCATGGTTTATTGTTGATGACATGTCTATAAGGAAATAACATTAATTGTTCATTCTTTACTCACATTCCGCTGCATCGCGAGGATATATGCCTAGTATAATTTTAGAAAACAATTCTTTTATTAATTTTATTCATCAGTCGGAAAATTGTAAGAATTTCCAACGGAATGCATTAAGTTTTTAAAAAAGAAAATCTTAATTAATTTTAAAAATCCATTAGAAGTATTCGACGGGAATACATTATATGGTTTTAGATAACAATTTTTAATTAATTTTAAAAATATGTCGGAAATCTGTAGACATAATGCATTCTATGATTTTAAATAGGGGAAATTAATTAAAATGACTGTATTTCAAACACGTATTACCGAAATGCCCTATATCTCAATAGTTTTGCCGAAATACCTTTTTTGGCTGGGATATAGGGCCGGGATGAGACCCATCCCGGGGTTAGCATAAAATCGAAGATGAGGCCGGGATGAACAGTATAATCCTGGGGTTAGGCCGGGATCCCGGGGTTGGGGGCCGGGATAATACGCGATGGAACGGATGCTAAGTAATCACAAATGGAATGGTCCCTATTTCAAACCCCACTCAACCACAACCTCTTCCATTTCTAACTCTCTCATTAATTTTAGAGATTGCGTTAATAATATGCTAGAGTATTACGTTTTTTGAGAGTGTTGCGTTTTTTTAAATATTTTAGAGATTGCGTGTTTTTTTGAGATTGCGTTAATTTTATAGTGTTGCGTTAATTCTAGATGTTACGTTGATAATATGTCGAGTATTACGTTTTTTGAGAGTGTTGTGCGTGTTTTTTTTGAGATTGCGTTAATTTTATAGTGTTGCGATAATTCTAGATATTACGTTGATAATATGTTAAAGTTTACGTTTTTTTTAGAGTGTTGTGTTTTTTTTAAAATATTTTAGAACTTAGGCCATATTACAACTTAGGTCCCTTAACTTTGCATATTATAACTTAAGACCCTTAACTTTTCAAAACTACAACTTAGGCCCCTTAACTTTGCAAAATTACAACTTAAGCCCCTTAACTTTGCAAAATTACAACTTAGGCCCCTTAACTTTGTCAAACTACAACTTAGGTCCCTTAACTTTGCAAAATTACAACTTAGGTCCCTTAACTATCCCATATTACAACTTAGGCCCCTTAAGTTTGCCATAAAAACCTAAATAATAACTATAATCATAAGCCTTTTAATCGCAACATATCGATTTGGATTTTGTCAAACGGGTGTAAATAGCCCTAAGGTTTTTAGGGATTTAATCAATCCACGTGATTCCCCTACTACCTGGAAGTCCAATAGATTGAGTGGTTTCTTTTCTAAAGTCTCTCAATAGACGAAATCAACAAAACTTAGGCCTCCTTAACTTTGCAAAAAAACACAAATATTAACTATAACCATAAGGTGTTGTCTTTTATTCGTTAAGGAAATACACAAAAAAACACAAATATTAACTTTGCAAAACACGCCTTGGCTTCGCTAAGGAAATTAGAGATATTTTTGCAGTGTGTCCACCTGAACGGGTACAAAATTTACATCAAATATTCGGACGGACACCTTTTGGTCCATGACTGGAGCTTACCAATACTGCGCAGGATCCCCTCCTAGTGTACATGTTTTTACAGTTGGAGGTCGACGTAATGAATGCGGATTCGGAGGAAATGTATTTCGAAGTGCGTGGGAAACACATGCGCTTTGGTCGTCTTGAGTTCTGTCTTATAACAGGACTCCTTTTCGGACTAACACCCTCCCTTCCTGTCATATCGGAAGATGAAAACCGTCGTGCAGACGATGAGAAGCGGCATGCAGGAGCTATCCGATGAGGATGTTGTGCGTGTTTGCTTGGTAGTGATGGTGGAAGTCATGTTCATGGGTCGTGAGCTAAGCGAGGTGGTTTCCGACACTGTCCTTAGGGCCGTCGATGACCTCGTGACATTTGATAGCTACCCGTGGGGTAGCCACATCTGGAGCCACACATACAACTCTTTACACAACGCCATCACCATACGCAATTTACAAAAGAACAAGAACATCAACAAGAGTACGTTGAATGGGTTCGCACACGCTCTGAAGGTTAGATAAGCAGTATAACATAAATATTAAGTCATCCTTTGTTTTTTTACTTACTTCTCTAGGTTGTGTAAGTCCAGGTATGGATCTTGGAGATGTTTCCTGTCTGCCGTCACCATTTCACCAGGCGCACCGACAGGGCCATTAGGGGAACTCGTTGGGACCGACATATTGTACTGAATAAGGCTGCATGCGTTGCAATCTTCAACTCACTTTCGGACGTACGCTCTATTACTATATTTCTAATTTTAGTAAGTCAACAATTAATTGTGTAACTTAGTCGGCTGGGTGGGGACACACGTCAGCTGGGTACGGATACATGCAGGCGTCGACGGGAGGATTTGCCATCTTTTCAACCACATCATTGTCGCAAGATGTAAGTGATACGAGTTTACATTATTGTTCTATTTTCGTTATTACTATCGAAAATTCTTATAATCTATGCACCCGGTTTCGGATGCCGGAGGCGGATTGTTACAGACCCCAAATGATGACGAGCGACAATGTGCTGGGGCCGCCGTACGTGACACCGCCAGCACACCTCGATCAGGGTACCTCCGTTCTTAGCAATATGATGGAAGATTTTTTCGGACCTTCCATCCCGTTTTCGATGGGGTCTGCGGTTGACACCACCCAGGCGCGACTGAGCTCTCCTATGGGTAGTGACATCTTTGAGCGCCACTTCGAGGATGATGCTCTCATGCTTGACCAGGTGGAGGTGCATGAGGCGGAGCTGATAACACTTGGGAGGGGGAGACAAGACGTTGTAGCGGGGCCAAACTTACGTTCCCCATATACCCAACAACCTTCAACCACACCGGTCCCTTCGAGAAAGACCAAGCCAAGGGTGAAGACAAAAGGTAAGGGGAAGGTTGGGGGGTCCACTACGATGACTTTAACGTGACAATTGATGCGCGTTTCGGCGGCACAGATAGTGGACCAATGTCTCCATAATCAGCTCCCCAACCTGTGTTGTCCATTTTATGGCGACCTTCAAGGTAGCGTTTGGTACACAGACATGTTTGGACGGGACTGGACAGGACAGGACAAGAGGCTAGGACTGGATAGGATTGGACAAGACAAATATATGTCTTGTATTTGGTACGACTAGGACTTGACAGGACAGGAATATAATAGTTATAAATAACACAAATAAACTATATTTTTAAATAATTTAGTTAAAAACATTTTTATTTTTTTACACAATTTTCATACATATAAAACATACAAAAACAATGGTAGAAAATTTGAATGATGTATCTGAAATAAATGATAGTAGTTCAAAAAAAATCCGATTTATAGGAAGAAAATATAATATTTGGCTTAATTTGGAAGATCTTAGTGAATTGGCGGATGCATAGTTGAAGCTACAAGTAAAGATAAAGGCGATGGGCAGTTGGTGAAGGACGTGAAAGATAGTGGATAGTGGTGGTGCAGGAGGTTGTTGTGGTTGATGTGGTTGAGGTATAGATGGTCGACGATAGGGGTGAGCATGGGACCAGTACCGTACCGAACCGGTACCGTACCGAAAATTCCCGATACCGAAAATGTGGAAAACTCGATACCGAATACCGTACCGATTAGAACGGTACGGTACCGGTTCGGTACCGGTACCGGTAATACTAACGATATTTCGGTACTAGTACCCCATCAGTACCGAACTGATTACCGATTATAGGAAAAACATGGAACCGATTACCGTACCGAAATACATGGGACGGTCCGGGATCGGTACGGTACCGGTACGGTACCGGTTCGGTATCGGGATTTGGGACTTCTTGCTCACCCCTAGTCGACGATGGTAGTGGTGGTGGCCGGTGGAGATGGATAGTGGTAATAGAGGTTATTGTAGTGGAGGAAGAAACGGAGGTCACCGACGGTGGTTGGCGACGAGCGTCGGTGGTTGGCGGTAAGCGTCGGTGGTGACGGCAACAACAATGGGTGGTGGTGATCGGTGGAGGTGGCGATGGGCAGTGGTTGTGGAGGTGGTGGAGGAAGTTGTTGTAGTAGTAGAGGAAGAGGTGGAATTGGTCGATGATGGTTTGTGGTGGCTACCGGTGGCCGTCAATGATGGTGGCAGCCATAGGTAGTGGTGATCGGTGTTAGTGGAGGTAGTCGACGATGGTAGTGGTGGTGGTGATGGTTGTGGAGGTGGTGGAGAATGTTCTTATGGTGGAGAAATAGGTAGAGGTGGTTGACGGTGGTTGGCGGTGGCTACTACTGGTCGTCGATGGTGGTAGTGGCGGCGATGGGTAGTGGTGACCCTTAAAACTAATACCATATTAGTTATATATATCAAATGGCGGTAGATCAGTGATTTTTAGTTTCTGTCTCATTTTTGTCCCATGTTGTTCCACCTATTTTGGTGGAACAAGAAAATGCCCTTTTTTTGTCCCATCTTGTCCCATCCTGTCCAGTCTTTGTCCCTGTCCTATGTCGCGCCAAACGTGAGACAGTGAATTTTTGTTCTGTCCCATGTCACACCAAACGTGGGACAATGAGTTTCTGTCCCGTCCCGTCCTACCAAGTCTGCAAACCAAATGTACCCCAAATGGATACCAGTTTTTTCATGAAACTGCTTGCTGTAGGTTGTAGTGGTGATTTGGAGGATCTGATTAGTATTTAAATATAGTCATATAAACAACTACATTTCTAGTTACAGGTCTAACAATCTCTGTTTTGTGTATAGCACATCGACGCTTGGGTCAAAATGATCCACGACTCCCGCTCTCCACATGCGAAATGGGCGGAGATGGACACCAACTTTTTTGAGTGGCTTACCTTGCCGGAGCAAGGATGCAAGTCTGTTTACGAAATGTGCAATGGAATGACGGTAAACCATCCAGATTGGAAGGGCCTCGAGCGGGTATGGAAATCGATTTACATAATTTTTGTTTAACTTGTTTGTTACTAACTATTTGTGTGTTACTGTAAAATCTCAGGTATATATCCCAATATGCATTATAGACAAACTTTGGGTGCTCGGAGTTCTGTGCCTTAATGAAATGACGATGGTTATATATGGCAGTTTACTAGCGTCCAGGTACTCCAGGCCCTTGGAAGACCGCCTTAAGATTTTCATAAAACAATTGCCAAAGTTGTTAAAGAAGATCCGCGACATGCAGGATCGTATCAATGCCAGCAAGAAATTAAAGCATCAGTATGAAACTTATGCACCACAACAGTCAGGGGCCCTTGGGGATTGCGGTGTGTGTCGTAATTTATCCAAGTTTATTGAAGAAATACACCCAACAGTTGCACCAGATGCAACTGAATCTGTGGCCAAGGAATGGCAGCATTACATGGCGGAGACCTTATATGCGTTGTCTGTTCGGTTAGGCGAGTAGATTGTTTTTGCTGTTTTTTTTATGTATGTAATAAAACTTTTATATATATTAATATTGTTTTCTTAGATTTTTCGTGTCGAGAGACATAAAAAAAATTAAAATTTGGTGAACGAAATGAACTTAGAAACTGATAGGTTTCGAAAACAACCGATACAAGTTCATCTAAAAAGACTTTGAAACGACGACATGAAACAAAGTGATTAAGTCACATTATTGGTCATTTAAATGTCAAACTACAGCTACACGACGCTTGGTTTTTGGGGAATCCGCAACGACTTTTTATATGCTATAGTGATACAATTCTAGAAGTGTTAAGCTCTACTTTCTCGCTGTACACTTCAATGACGGTATGGCCGTCAACATACTGACGTATATTGGCGACATCTTCGTCGGTAGCCATAGGTTCTAGTCTACTTAACAAGTCTGCATTCAGACGTTTAAAATACAACTTATAATATCTAGTGTAGTCGTAACCTAGCTCTTTCATGATCTGGTGAAGCATTCGCATGCAAAGATCGTCGACATCTAACATGTCAACATAGACTTCTAGACCACAGAAGTATTATCTTCAAGGTGGTTCGGTGAAGTACCCTTGATGGTAGACTTTCATGGTGAACATTTGTGGATACTCAACTGTTCATGATAGGGGTTAACAACGTTAGCCTTACAGAATATTCAACGCAAGCAAAACCCAAAAAAATATAAACACTAACCATATAACTCGGTGGTAGAGGCTAGAAGCGATTGAGATAAACATCTGAAATTCCATGCATGATGATTTGGGGATGCCATGTAAGAAGACGTGTAATACTTTTGTCTTGCTATATACTGTGTTTTGTTTTGTATGGTTTAGGACTCCCTAAATCTCTTTATTTATAGCCAAAGGTAGTGAACAAAAGCCTTATAGATTCGACTGAAAAACTTTCAGATTCGCCTGTAAAAAAGCTTATAGATTCGTCTGGAAAAGGCCTTACAGATTCGCCTAAAAAGCTTCCAGATTCGTCTGGAAAAAGCCTTAAAGATTTGCATCGTCTTGTTCACATTGTACCAATTGTTTTTTAACTCTATCAATTTATAATTTTGTAGTATAAAAATATAAACGCATCAAACCACAAAATACATTAGACGATTTTATTGATGAAACAAAAGCATATAAAGTACAAGTACAAAACGACAACACATAAACTTTGAGTACAAACTACCAACATAGGAAACTCCAAACACGAAACCAAAAACACAAGCACCATCTAAGGATATAGTGTTTTACATTTATCAATCCAAGTTTGTTTCTCTGTTACCTGCGCTTGCAGTGTTGTAAAGTCTTGCATAATCTTGTTGACTTGTGCGTTGTCGTAACAAATACAATCTTCTTTCTCCTTGATCTCCCTCTTCAATCTTTTTACCTCCTCCTTGTCCGCGTCGATCCTTCTCAAGTGTCCGTCCTTCTTCGCCATCATTTCCTTCCACTCTTGAGTGAGTTGTTCGATTTTCGCTTCACTTTTCTCTATCGTTTTTTCAGTCTCGAGGGCATTATTTGTGAAGATGGTGGGTTTGAAGATGATGCATTTACAGCCATGTGTTTGGTGAAAGAGGAGACTTATGATATGAAAATGGTGTGTGGATGTTGTGAATTTCACAGTTTCTATAACACGGGTATTTATAGCCACAAGGAGCAATTGGTAAAAAAAACGAATCGTTTCAGGCTTTGCAGAAGAATCGTTTCAGGCTTTGCAAGGGAATAGTTTCAGGCTTTGCAGGGGAATCGTTTCAGGATTTGCAGAATAATCATTTCAGTCTTTACAGAGGAATCATTTCTGGCTTTGTAGATGAATCATTTCAGGCTTTGCAGTGGAATAGTTTGACCATGTGCACAAAAACTGTCACGAACCTATCTTCGCATGGACTATAAGTAGATGCTCTGGTGAAGTAGTAATTCACAACTTGCTATCTATCTTTTCTACTCTCTTCGTCGTTTACAAACATTCTCTACATTGGATAACTTAATGGCTGGAGGTTCACGTGGAAGGGGGAAAAGGTCAGCGAATGGGGTTGGCACTTAACGCTCCGCCTACATCGAACAATTAAATGATGGAGCTATAAAGGTTGATTGGGGAGTACCAGACATAACGGAGGAATGGGCACAGTTTGGGATGATTGCTTACGATGCACCAATTACGCCTCAGGAGTGGGAGCAGTTTGACAATGCACGAGAGGCATACTACACTGCTCATGGGGGAGAATCCCCACCTAGGTATCAATCTAACCAGGGACTGAGTCTACCAATGTCTCAAGTACTGCCTACAAAGTTGAAAGACTCATGTGATGAGGCAAATGCGGAGATACGACATATAGGCAGGAACTGACTATGCAACATGGAATTGCAGAAAGAGAAAGAGGCAATTATTTCGGAGTAGAAGGAGTTCTTGGAGATGATGAAGCGTGATGTTAGGGAGAAGCAAAAGGAGATTAAAAAAATTAGAAGATGAATTACTAGAAATCAAAGAAAACTACACCGGCATGGAGGAGCAGATGAAGGCAAAGGCTGGCTGGATCAGGAGGATCCGGGAAATCTACCCGTAGTAGGTTTCTCAAAGGGTGGTTAATCTACCCGTAACGATGATTTAATGTTTTCTTTTCTTTATTAGTGTTTACTTTATCGATGCTTTAATGTTGTATGGATGCACCTTATCGTTTTCTTTGATTTCAATAAAACGATGCTTTAATGTTTAACTTGTTTTTACATAGAATATAATTCCACAACCACGATAAGGTAGATAAAATCAACAATGAACATAAAAACAATATTACTTCGCATACAAGATGAGGTCGTTACAATCAAGGGAAGTCAATGTTAAGGTCAATGCTATCATGCCTTAGGGTTCCATGTGGTTCTAGGTTCGATGGACCCTGAGAGCGAAATATTTGGCTACTTGAAGCTCTACTCCTGGGCACGGTTGAAGGGGCAAGAGTTGGACATTCACCACGAGTATGTCCTACTGCTCCACACCTATTACACGTTTTCTATATCGAATCCTCACCACGAGATGGACGCCGATCGTTCTTTCTTGGCCTCCTCGCACGTCTCTCGGTTATTAACGGTGGATAGCATGGCGGAAGGGGGACGTGTGGCAAAACCCATGATTGAGGGGGTCCAACCGGATTGATTACTTCATGATATGTTGACCGGGGTAAGTATGGGACGTGAAGTAACCTAGAGCTAGATCGCTGCAATCTCTATGATTCATAGACCTTGCAGCTGTGATGGCATGACCGCATGGTAACCCAGAATATTTCCATTGCTTACATTCACAAACACAGTTGAGCATATCGACAGCCGCGTGTCCACGGGTATCCCGAACATCGAACTTATCATATCCAATCCTTCTTACCCTCCATTGCGCAGACTTTCCCGCCCTTTTGAGAATCTTCGCCTCTGCCATTGGTGTGCGATGATTACGCATTTCACCTACAAACATGTGTGTGTTAACTATGCTATGATTAATAAATAACACAAGAAGAGCAAATAACATATAAGTTTAAGATTTCATAGTTTATCAACCTCCCTTTTGTCGTCGAAGTAGGTACCACTCTTGTTGAAAAGATCGGAAGTACTCCATAAGCCCGACAATCGGTAACCTACGAGCAAAACGGGACAATGCATTCACCGACTCTGCACTATTAGTGGTCATTATGTTATAACGATGTGCAGGAAAATGGGCCCTTGACCAACTCTCCTTCCCAACAACGTCCATAACTTGTGCTCCATGATCTATTTCATATCGTAGTGCATCCATGTACCGATCAAACTCCATAACCGTATATGCTTTGCATGCCTTCCAGTAAGTCGGACGGTTTGTAGTAATACGCTTGTTCGCGCTTTTCACGTTCATCTCCAAATGTCGACAACATAGGGCATGAGGGGTCGATGGGTACACAACAGAAATTGTTGCGCTTATGGAAGGAGACATGTCCGACATAAACACCAACCCTTCCGGGACTCCGATACATTCTCTCAACCAGGACAGAAACCAATCCCACTCCTCCCCCGTCTCGGACTTGCCTACTCCGAAAGCCAAGGGCACGATGTTGTTATTTCCGTCCATGGCAACCGCCAAGAACATCATACCTAGGTAAGGTCCCTTTAAATGGGCAACGTCTATTATGAGGACATGACGCAGGTTTGCCAAAAACGTGTGGATCTGCAAAAAACGTAGATGGAACAACTTTGTAAATTATACAATTTATAATATGTAAAAATATGGCGTGTTGATATACGTACCACACATCCAAGAGCAGCGAAACACAACTCAAAACGTCCGTGCGAATCCGTCCTTATTCTGGTGCGTGTACCCAGATTCTTCATCTTCAAAAAAAAAGAAGCCCAACCACAACATCAAATTTCTTCTTCATCCCAAAATTTTAAACCTCCCGGTTTCCATCATCAAGGAAACCAAAACATGAGAAACGATGGGAAGGGATCTTCAAGCGAAAAGAAATCGGGGTTAGAGGAGATGATGATGAAATGTTTGTCAAAGATGGATATGGTCATTGGTGAACAAGGTGCAATCATTAAGGCGCTTATGTAAAGTAATGAGCAAAATTCGGCCATGATCAAGGCGGTTGCTCAAGGCAACGAACAAAATACCGCCGCCATCCGGAATCTCGAAAGGCAAATTGGTCAACTCGCGGATTCATACTCTTCAAGGAATCATGTCACATTGCCTAGTTACACCGAGCCAAACCCTCGAGAGCATTGCAAGGCCATTACTCTGAGAAGTGGGAAGCCGTTGATCAAGGATCCTACTAGATATGACATGGGCCCGAAGAGCAAGAAGTACCACTCATGCAAGAGCTGAAACTCATGGAAATTGAAGTCGAAGATGTTGTGGAAGTGCCAAAGAAAGCACAAGAGGCATCGTCATCATCCAAACCGGTTGTAAGAGCATACAAACCACCAATACCATTCCCAAACCGACTCAAGGAATATAAGGACCAACAACAATTTGCTAAATTCTTGGAGGTCTTTAAAAAGCTGAACATCAACATTCCTTTTGCGGATGCATTGGCTCAAATGCCCTCATATGCCAAGTTCTTGAAGGACATTTTTTCCAACAAGAGGAAGATTGAAGAGCATGCCACTGTGGCACTCACTAAAGAGTGTAGCGCTATCATCCAAAACAAGCTTCCACCCAAGCTTAAGGATCCAGGGAGTTTTACTATTCCTATTCATATTGGAGATTTTGAGTTTGGTAAAGCCTTATGTGATTTAGGTGCAAGTATTAATCTTATGCCTTTATCTATTTTCAGGAAGCTTGGTCTTGGTGAAATCAAGTCAACTCGGGTCACACTTCAATTGGCCGACCGCTCTATCAAACAACGGAATCATTGAAGACGTCCTCACCAAGGTCGGGAATTTCCACTTCCCCATGGATTTTGTCGTCTTGGATATGGATGAGGACGTCAATGTACCTCTAATTCTTGGAAGACCCTTTCTCGCAACCGAAGGTGCATTAATTGATGTACCACGGGGAAAATTAACCTTACGGGTGGGAGATGAAGAATTGGTCTTCAATGTGTTCAATGGTGCAAAAAGCCAAAGTGATGTGAAAGCCTGTTGACCGTTGGTGGCTAAGTGGCACAAGAAGTCTTTGAGGCGAAATCGACAGATGATGAGCTTGGAAAGATATTGATGAATGATTCTTATGAAGAATAAAATGATGAAGGTGATGATGGGGAAATCTTCAAGGTGAATGGAAAAAGGATTGAAGCTCTATCGGGAAGGCGAGTCAAGACAAGACAAAATAAGGCGCTAGGTGGGAGGAAACCCACCAAGGTTAGTTGTAATTTTGTTGATAATAGCAAATTTTTGTTTGGCAATGTGTTTTCCAATGAAAACTAACCAAAATACCCCATTTTTGATCATATGCCAAAGTGGCAGCAAGTGTGACACACCCGAATTTCAATTTTGTTCTCAGTGTTTTTAATGTTTGAAGTCTGTCATTTTAGCCTCAAGAAACAGTGGCCAGGACCTAACCAGCGACAATGACATGGTCATTGTCCCCTGTGTCAAAGTCGCCCAAGCTTGAGCACCTACGGTACACGGGGTGCGACTATGACCTGCGACTTTGCCCTAGGCATTGTCGCCGGGTCATTATCGCCGACTTGTTTGGGGTTTTTATAACCCTTGTTCTATTTTCAGTCCACACGCACAAAACACAGATTCAATTTGGGCGATTTTGACAGACTTCTAAGGGGCGATTTTGGCCATTTTTTTCTCTCCTCTCAAGTAAGTAATCTTTCTCTCTCTCACTCCCATTTCACCTATATTGTTGCAAATTCAAGGTTTTATGTCACTTTTTCCATATTCATTTTTTTTTTGAGAAAGTATGCAATATTTTAGGTTTGAAGTTGTTTATTTGCTTGCAAATGCTGATTATCACTCCACATTGTTCATGTTTTGCATAATGTCACCATGGATTGAAGTTAGGGTTTTTGCATTTTGTGCTTTATAGACTTGTACAATTAGGGTTCTTGGTGGTTTTGCTAGTATAATGGAACTTGTTGAAGTCCTACATAGTAGTTCACCTTTAAACAACTTATGTTTGCATTGCGTGCCCTAGTCACCAAAATTTGAAGCTAAATTCATAGATGGTGGGATGATCTTGTGCATTTGTGCTAAATTGCCTAAAATTTTTAGTTGAATGCTTCTAGCGACCTAGTATACCACATTGTCAAATTGGAAGATTTGTCAATTTTATTTTTGATTTGTTAACTCGGATCATTGAATTTTGGTTTGAAATTGGTTTGTTCAATGTGGTGGCATGACCTTGTTTAGTTGATGGCTTGATAAATTGTGCATGTTGTCTATTATTTTGGTCATGCCATGTAACTTGTTCCGGGTAATTGTTTTATGCGTAATTATGGGATTTTTGGTATTCGTATCATGTTGATTTGGAGTAATCCAAGTCGTGAAGGTCGATATTGTGGTGTGTCTTTATAAGCATCTTGGTTTATATTATCATTTTGGGCGATGTATGCACATTTAGTCAAATCAAATTGCATTTCATATGATCTTGACCGATGTGTTCGGATGAACCACTAGGACAATACATGCACTCATCACTGTGATTTGACCCTCATGCCTTTGTGCATTCCTTTCAACATGCTTCAATGTCACTTGTCCACTCTTTTATAAACAATCTACTCGTGGCTTAGCTCTCCAATTTTCTTGTAGGTCTCATCATTGTGCGCAACAATTTTCTCAAACAGGACCGGTTCGACTTATTCGACAGGCTGGATGCAGATGAGCAGTTAGAATTGGCGAGCGCATCAAACTCACATTACGGAGATAGATATTATCAGATTAGTGCGTGTGGCTTTTGGCCAGAGAGGGGCATAACACTCGATGGGCTTGACTCGACATCCATTCCCGGCACCGTCACTGCTCGTGGTTGGGAACGCTATATCAATACACCCCCGAGATACCATCCAGGATTGGTACGCGAGTTCTATGCGGCCATGGTTCCAGAAGTTTTCCACACCGAGGGGATCGTCTGGGTTCGAGACACTCAGGTGGAGATTTCAGCATCCGCCATCAATGAGTATCTACACACCAGACTGTCCCCGATGAGGTTGCCATCGATTTTGACGACCATGGTGGCATGCCTATCGATGTTGTACACTACTGCACTACTGGCAGTTTATCTTCTAGCCTATGCCGCGACAGTTCAGACAGGTGGCCCAGGGGGACTAAACAATGAACCATGGTGACCTGCCCCAGACGTCGCATTCTGGACTGTCTTCATAAAATGCAGCCTGTTACCATCCAGTCACCGCACCAATGTCTCAGTGGAAACCGCGCAGATCCTCTATGCCATCCAACACGGATTCATGTTCGATGTCGGTCGCATCATCTTCAACCAGATTCTCAAATTTGGTTGTGAGATGTGCAGTCTCATCTTCTTTCCATGTTTTATCACTTATTTCTGCAGGAGGGTCGGGATAGCAGCAACTTCTGATGAGGGTGCCCTTGAAGCACCCAAGTCGGATATAAGCAAGAAGGTCTATAATCATTTCTGCACCCATCATGGTCTACCAAACCTTCCTACGGAAGGTAGACGATACAGGAACAGGGGACGAGGTGCAGTTGCGCATAGGGCTGTAAACGAACCGAACGTTCAGCGAACCGTTCGGCGGGAAGTTCGTTTATGTTCGTTTATTTAATAAACGAACGAACATGAACAAATTTTCTTGTTCGTTTAGTTAAACGAAAGAACATGAACAAAGGTCTCGTTCGTTCATTTATGTTCATGAACGTTCGTTTACTTATGTTCGTTAAGGTTCGTTCATTTATGTTCGTTTAGTGTTCGTTTAGTGATGAAAAAATTTAACAAATAAATATTTAAGAAGTTAATATTTAAATAAATATTATATTATATTATTATTATTATTATTATTATTAATTAATTAATTATTAATTAACAATAATAAAGAGTTTATTATTTTTGAAAAAAAGTAAAAAGAAAAACACCTTCTCTAAACACCAGCTTTCCATTATATACACACTTGGACACCATTTTTTCTACTCATTTTTCGATGTAGGAACCATAGAATTTCAGTGATATGGGAAATGGGATTTTTCTCTACTAAAAAAGTAAAAAAAAAAAATCCACCGTCTCATCAAAGGGAAATGGTATTTCTCCCATCCCACATCGCTAGCATACAACAACTTTCTACTCTATCCTCTACTATAAATAGAATCCTCACCCCTTAGATTTTTATTTGCAACAATCCTTGAGCCTATCCTAGTGGTTTAAGCTTATGCTTGAACCCGACCTGGTGGTTTAAGCTTATGCTTGAACCTGTTGGTTTGAGTTGATTTCTTTAAGTTAAAGTTTATGTTTGTTTTCTTAGGATTGGTCGTTTAAGTTCGCTAAGCATTGTTCGTTTAGCTTTTTAACGACGAACATAAATGAACACGAACACCAAAAATTTTGTTCGTTTATTGTTCGTGTTCGTTCGTTTGTTCGGTTAAGCTTAACGAACGAACATAAACAAGCCTCTGTTCGTGTTCGTTCGGTTCGTTTACAGGCCTAGCTGCGCAGCCTCAGGATGAAGTTTGACAGGGTGTCGCGGATAGGGGTGCCAGACCACACCGCAGGCCATTCGTCTTAGACTCTTCACATTTTCTTTGTGTGATCGGGCCAAGTATTGGCAAAGAAGCATCCCTGCCGGACAAATCACTACATGGGACCAACTCGTGAAGGCCTTTCTGTCAAAGTTCTTCCCTCCAGTTCGTACTGCAAGATTGCGAGCGGAAATCACGCAATTCAAGCAAATGGACCAAGAATCACTCTACGATGCTTGGGAAAGATACATGGAATTACTCAGAAAGTGTCCCCACCATGGTCTTCAACCATGGCTTATCATCGAGATGTTTTACAATGCCCTCCTCCCGAACTACAAAGCGACCGTTGATTCTGCAGCGGGGGGATCTCTTATGTCAAAATCTTATGACGAAGCTTATGCTTTGATATGTGAAATGGCCGACAACAACTATCAATGGCATTCCGAAAGGAGTGGCCAACTAAGAAGGCCAATCGGATCTAGCTCACAAGACTCATCAGAGATCTCCTCTTTGAAAGCCCAAATTTTTGGGCTAACAGATCAACTAAGGAACATGGAGGTGAAGGCGGTTGGCAATGTAACTTGTCAGTTTTGTGGAGATTCTCACTCTACCGAAGAGTGCCGAATTGTGACTTCATTGGAGGCAAATGATGTTGAGAAAGTGAACTATATGCAAAACCAACCCAACCCAACAACCCTTTCTCGAATACATATAATCCGGGTTGGAGGAATCACCCTAACTTCTCTTGTTCAAATCAACAAAACCAAGGGGATCAATCTAGGGGTGATATGGGTCGGTCACAACAACATCAAAATCAATAACAACAAGCCCAACCACAACATCAAATTTCTTCTTCATCCCGGAATTTTAAACCTCCCGGTTTCCATCATCAAGGAAACCCGGTTTCCATCATCAAGGAAACCAAAACATGAGAAACGATGAAGAGGGATCTTCAAGCAAAAAGAAATCGGGGTTAGAGGAGATGATGACAAAATGTTTGTCAAAGATGGATACGGTCATTGGTGAACAAGGTGCAACCATTAAGGCGCTTATGTAAAGTAATGAGCAAAATTCGGCCATGATCAAGGCGGTTTCTCAAGATAACGAACAAAATACCGCCGCCATTCGGAATCTCGAAAGGCAAATTGGTCAACTCGCGGATTCATACTCTTCAAGGAATCATGTCACATTGCCTAGTTACACCGAGCCAAATCCTCGAGAGCATTGCAAGGCCATTACTCTGAGAAGTGGGAAGTCGTTGATCAAGGATCCTACTAGAGATGACATGGGCCCCAAAGAGCAAGAAGTACCACTCATGCAAGAGCCATAACTCATTGAAATTGAAGTCGAAGATGTTGTGGAATTTCCAAAGAAAGCACAAGAGGCATCGTCATCATACAAACCGGTTTTAAGAGCATACAAGCCACCAATACCATTCCCTCTTAGCCTCTATATATACAAATGACTACTTGTCATATAATTTGTTCAACTAACTGTGACTTCAACAAAATAACCACCTAACAAGGTGGTGTGTCGAGTTGACTTGTAGTTTTACTATTGGCTTGGATGAAACTACAACACTTTTACATAACTACTTTTATTTGATAAGTTTTGTTTTCTATGATGATATATCATCACGATATATTCCTCGCAACGTGATTCAAAAACTGGACAGGTGTGCTGCGATTTTTCTAATAGGATGTAGTAGTGGATTCATATTCTTTAAAGGGCATTATTGCCTAAGAGCTGCCGCATTGGATTTCCTCAATAGAGGTTCGCCTTTAATCGTTGCAAACTTATGGGATATAACAGGCGATGTTAGCCAATTTAGTAAGTCATTGATTGGTGAATGTATTCGAAGATGGCTAAAAAAGAAAAAAACGTTGGGCATTATACACATAAACCAAGGATTGGATCATTCATGGGACAAGCCTGAGATGCGTGTTCTTTCAAATATTTAAGCGGAGCCACACCGGTATGTTATGGTGTTCCAACTTGTATCACTAACAAAAGAGATTGATAGCAATAGGGGTGTACGCGGATTGGGTTGGGCGGTTTTGGACATATTTACAACCCAACCCAATTATGGCGGTTTGGAAAAACTCAACCCAACTCATTCAAAAGTATAACCCAACCCAACCCTTGCGGGTTGGGCGGGTTAGGCGGTTTAGTAATTTACATAAAATTATAGAATAAAATACGATAAATACTAATAAGAATATAAAAAGTTTAGCGAACCGTTCGGGGAGAATTTCATTTATATTCGTTTATTTAAGAATTTTCGTTTATATTCGTTTACTTAAGAATTTTCGTTTATATTCGTTTAGTTAAATGAACGAACATGAACAATGAGCTTGTTCGTTCATTTAGGGTGCGTTTGGTTTGCAGACTGGATGGGACGGGACAGGACAAAAACTCACTATCCTACGTTTGGCGTGACATGGGACAGGACAAAAATTCACTGTCCCACGTTTGGCGCGACATGGGACAGGGACAGAGACTGGACAAGGTGGGACAAGATGGGACAAAAAATGGTATTTTCTTGTTCCACCAAAATAGGTGGAACAACATGGGACAAAAGTGAGGCAGAAACTAAAAATCATTGATTTACCGCTATTTAATGTATAATCCTAATATGGTATTAGTCTTAAGGGTCACCACTACCCATCGCCACCATTACCACCATCGGCGACCACCAGTAGCCACCGCCAACCACCATGGGCCACCTCTACCTATTTCTCCACCATAACAACCTCATCCACCACCTCCACAACCATCGGCCATCGCCACCACCACTACCATCGTCGACCACCTCCACTAACACCGATCACCACCACCTTTGGCCGCCACTTCTATCAACGGCCACCGGTAGCCACCACCAACCATCGTCGACCACTTCTACCTCTTCCTCCACTACTACAACTTCCTCCACCACATCCACAACCACCGCCTATCGCCACCTCCACCGATCACCGTCACCCATTGCCGCCGCCACCACCGACGCTTACCGCCAACTATCGTCGGTGACCTCCGCCTCTTCCTCCCCTACAATAACCTCTATTACCCCTGTCCACCGCCACCACCACTACCATCGTCGACCACCTATACCTCCACCACATCAACCATAACAACCCTGCACCACCACCATCCACTATCTTTCACGTTCTTCACAACTACCGTACTTCACGGGTCACCTATCACATTTATCTTTACCTGTCGTTGCAACTATGCATCCGCCAATTCATTAAGATATTCCAAATTGAATCAAATATTATATTTTCTTTATATGAATCAATTTTTTTTCGAACTACCATCAATTATTTCATATTCTTCATTCAAATTTCCTACCCTTGTTTTTCTATGTATTTATATGTATGAAAATCGTTTAAAAAATAAAAATGTTTTTTTAATTAAATTATTTAAAGATATACTTTATTTGTGTTATTTATAACTATTATATGATATATAAAATCATCAAAAAAAACTTTTAGGGAAATTTGTCCAGTCCTGTCCTATCCAGTCCTAGTCATACCAAACACAAGACAGACATTTGTCTTGTCCTGTCCAGTCCCGTCCCGTCTAGTCCTGTCCTAGACTCTTATTCTGTCCTGTCCATTTCTGTCATGTTCAGTCCCGTCCAATCATGTCTACGTACCAAACGCTACCTTACGTTCGTTAATGTCCGTTTATTTATGTTTATTTACGTTTATTTATATATATAGCCTTAGGGTCATTTGAGAAATGGTAAATATATGAGAAATAGTGAAGTAATCTTAGTCATTAATACGGTCAAGATCGGATTTGACTGCTCAAATATTTCGGCCTTGACTGATCAAAAGCTGCAGCTATTCCAAAAATAGGACACTTTCGTAGTTTTTACAAAATACATGGGTTGTGTTCATATATGAACATGTATAATTCACATATGAACTATATGTTCATATGTGAATCAGTGTAATTCACATCTGAACTCTTTTAACTGATTCATATATGAACCTTTGTGATTCATATATGAACTAATTAACTGTAAGTTCATATATGAATCAGTTGAACTAATTAACAGATTAATATATGAACCTTTGTGATTCATATATGAACTAATTAACTGATTCTCATATGAACTAATTAACTGATTGTGAATCATATAGGTTCATATATGAACTCATCCCGCGTATTTTACGAAACTACCCTCTACCTGCTATAGACCATGCAAAGAATTATCCGGTGTTTCGCGGTCAAAGCCGCAAACGTTGATCAGATGATTGGCTAAGATTACTTCTCTATTTCTCATACATTTATCATTTCTCAAATGAACCTCTCCCTATATATATATATATATATATATATATATATATATATTATGATATTAATATGTAAAATCATTAATACATTAAAATATTAGAATTCCTTTTTTATCATTCCTAAATTTACCCAGTTTTTCATTTTGTTATGTTATTTTGGAACGAAATAATGATTAATGATGTTTTTTGTTCTTTGTGCTCGTTCGTTTATGTTCGTCTGTTTACGTTCATTTAGCATCTTAATGAACAAATGTAAATAAATGAACACGAACAAACACATTTTCTTAACGAACGAACATTAACACAAAAAGTTCCGTTCTTTTACCGTTTGTGTTCATTCATTTGTTTTTTTCATGAACGAACATGAACAAGCCTCCATTAATTAGTTTGTTCGGTTAAGTAAAATGTATTATATATATATATATATATATATATATAATATTTTGGGCTATAAATTTGTCTACATAGACTAGTTTTTTATCCTGGTATTTGCATTTGTATGTTTCAGTTTTTATTGCATTTGTATTGTACTTGTATCTTTCACACCGACAAAACATTCTAGTTTACAAATCACAATATCATGTTCACAAGTATTAGATGTCATTGACCGTCATCAAAAGACCTTTTGCCAACCACCGAGCCTTTCGTGGTCATAGACAAACGGACTAATATATCAAGTTATCAAGCTCCCATGTTGCGGTTGAGAAACAAAAGGGTAAAAAGAGTATAAAAGCTACTTCGGAGCTTGACGGACAAGCTTATGAACATCTTAGATAGTATGGCGTCAAGATATGTGAACCCGAGCTTGTTAGTTATGGCATATGCTTAAAAAATTGAACAGACTTGGGTGGAAAAAATATGATGCTTTGTATCGTATTGCCTACTCTCTTCTTATGAACAACGAAGGTTGGATGATAATACCATCCAAAATTGCCAAAGATTGGGTGAGAACAGTTGGGTTGAAGCAAGGATATCAGTAAGGATCGGGCACACTGAGCGATATAAAGTGATTAAACATAGATTATGATGCTCTACAAGAACAGTTCATGTTTGTTTCCATGAAGTTTTACTAGGAATGAGGAATTCACAAGAGAAATCATGGTGTCGACAACTTCTGATACAACTTCGAATACATCGAGTCATCATTAGACATTGGAGAGAAATAGTGTATACACACGCACACACAAACACACACACACACACACACACACACACACATATATATATATATATATATATATATATATATATCTAGGGGTGAGTTCAAACGAGAACATAGTGTATTTAAAAGAATAAAGGGACGATTCTCAGCCAATCATTTTTTAAATTAATTCCGAAAATAATAGTTTCTAAAATTAAGAGTGAAAGGGCAATAATGTCATATTATGTTATGGATAATTTAGGATAGTATTAACTTTCAAAAACATAGATTATAATATTTAATTCAAATCAAAAACCTATTTATCCTTTTTCTTTATTAAAGAAAATCCGGTTAATCCATTTTGGTAGTTTATCTGGTCTGTTTGTTTTTTCAAGCAAATCCCGAATATGTAACCCAAATCACAGATGATTATATAGTGTACAATATGCAATCCAAAAATCATTTATGATTATATTGTAAAGAAACTTGACAGATTGTTTAAGTGTAGTATGCATCACATGTGATTATACCTTATAGTAAATGATGTTATTAGTTTGCAACCCTAAATCACATGTGATTTTGTTCTAAATAATTAACACCAAATTCATAATTAACACCAAAATCATATATGATTTTGTACTAAATAACTTGGCTATAATATTTGACACCAAAATCACATGTGATTTTGTTCTAAATACATAACACCAATTTCATACTTAACACCAAAATCATATATGATTTTGTACTAAAAAACTTGACGATAATACTTAACACCAAAATCATATGTGATTTTGTTCTAAATAACTTAGACAAAATGTTTCCATATAAATTGAAAAATACAAACCCTAACTCATGTCCTCAAATGCACAAAAACAGAAAAATACAAACCATAGAATGCATCTTTTGAATCTCATGGACGATTTTTCTTCAATACCCGCATCCATGGACCCTTTTCTTCAATTAAGTTTGGAGAGAAGCAAGTTCAGATCGCTCTTACAATTGCATCATTCAAGAGGAAGATTCCGCCGGAAAACGAGGCATCACCGTCAACAAACACCTCTTCACAGTCGCATCCACCGTCGTCGAGTCAAACGTCACCACACTCGGCACGCGAATCCTTCTGGTTTCGCCAGAAAACTCCGGCGAACGGCGAATATCCGACGTACAAACCTAATTACGCCGGATCTATCGAACACTTCCTCCCTCACGTCGGCATGATTGTTTTATGATTAAATGGAGAGAGAGAGAGAGAGATACTAATTAGGAAGTCAGTTATATTTAGTAGTTGAAATTATCCTAAAATAATCAGGAGTAAAAAAAGACCAAAATACTTTTTTATAAATTTCTTTATTTAAAAAATTAATTATTTCTTTAATAATTATGATTGGTCCAGAATTGTCCCTTTATTTCTTTAAATCGTTACCATTCTCGTATGAACCTCTCTCTCTCTCTCTCTCTCTCTCTCTCTATATATATATATATATATATATATATATATATATATATATATATATATATATATATATATATATATATAGGGTCCCCTTCTTTTGTTAACCAATAATTTAGTGTTAACTTTGTTAACCATTTTAGACCAATAGGATTGCAAAGATTTTGTTGATTTAGTAATCCTAACATTTTTTAGTAAGGGTAAATTAGTAATTTGGAATTTTAAAATTTCCTAATATTATATTATATCTATTATCACATTGAGATAAATATGGAATTTGAGATTTTTATGGATTTTATTCTTTTTATTTTAAATGTTTATCCTAATATGCATATCTGATTTTTTTTTTAATTTTCACATAGCGTCTTCTTCCTATAATATAGGAACCGTTTTCCGTCTTCTGCTTTTTTTTCTTTTATCATGGACGACAATCAAATTGAACCAGGTTTAACCATGTTTCATATGTGCACATAAATAATTGCTTTTGGGTTCATATGTGTACAAAGACATAAAATCTTTCAAATGCCTATTTCATATATGCACATAAATGGACAAACTTTTCTCATATGCAGACCACACATATTGCATTTATGCACATAAGTCACATATATTAACATATATGCACATAAATAGATGCTTTTGGGTTCATATGTACACAAATACATAAAATCTTCCAAATGCATATTTCATATATGCACATAAATGGACATAAACGTTTCTCATATGTAGACCACACAGATTGTATTTATGCACATAAGTCACATGTATTAACATATATGAACATAAAACCATAAGCCCACCATTGTAAAATAATCACATGTTAACATATATGAACCAAAAACCATAAACCCACAATTCTAGAATTTGCACATATATGAACAAAAAACCATAAACCCACCCTTGTACAATTTTAATATATATGAACCAATAACCAAAAACCCACCCTTCTAGAATTTTAACATATATTAACCAAAACCCACCAATCATCGATTCATCTACACCTTCACTCTCTTCTTTCTCTCTCTTAAAAATATCATCACCTGCACCGCCATGGGAGATCTCAGAAAAGCTTCTCAAGATCAAATTCCACATCCTCATCGCCGCCACTTTCGTTGTTTTCATCGTCTCCCTTCTCTATGTTGCCCCCAGATTTCTCAACATTCTCGCTTACTTCTGGCCACTTTTGCTGTCAACTACTCTCTTCCTTCTTGACGTCGTCGTTTTTGGCCTTACTTCTCCGTCGTCGGTGCAGGTTTCGGCGAGAAAGTCGGAGAGGGGATCTTGGATTATGTTGCCGGTCGACTTGAACCTGTACTACAACCCGAATCCGAAGAAGGAAGTAGTAGTAGTGGTAGTAAATCTGACTTGATTCTGTGTTGATCGTGAAACCGAGATAGTAGGAATCGGAGGTTGGAAATGTCGTGAAATGTGCTAAATATACAAAAAGACACATTTATCCCTATATACAAAAAGACACATATACCCCTATTCATATATGAATTTGGTTTAATAATCTATTTTTATCATTTAATTAATAAAAATGTAATTAGTTTAATCTTAGCCATTGATTCAAAAAATGGATGATTCAGATTGGTTAACAAAGTTAACACTAAATTATTGGTTAACAAAAGAATGACCCTCTCTCTCTCTCTATATATATATATATATATATATTCTATTAATGAAGGGTGCAATAGGTGCACTACATGGTACCCTTGTACATACAATTATGTTGGATAAGAGAAGGTCGATGTTATCAAAATGTTCTATGAATTTGTAATTTTAACATGCTATTCACTTTTGTTTGGGCTAGATGGCAAGATATAGCTCATGATTCTAGAATACTTATAGAAATTGCTTTTAACCTAAGACTTACTTTTCTTTTCCAAACAAGGTATACAACATTCTTAATTCACATTACTTTTTTTGTATATTATAGTTTGATATAGGTTCTTTTTTAGATAAATACTATCTTTGCGATGTTGCATAAGTCGATACTTGTGAATTTTTGGATCCATATCGTAACACAAGATATTGGTTAACTGGTTAACTGGTTTTCGACATCGACGTCAGGGCCGGTCCAATGGTTTTAGATGCCCTGGGCGAAGAGTCAAAAATATACCCTTCTCTCCCTTTGCTATAATTTCGTTATTCGGTTGATTATTGATTGTTGTGCTTAGATGATGTTATTACTAGCCATTACAAACTATTTCTACCTAATGTTGATATAGGAACATAGTTATTTGATCTTGGGGTGTTTAATTGTACTCTATAGGATTTATAGTTAATATTCAACATTAATTGAAGCAACTTACCAAAAACAAAACAGGAACATCCTAGGGGTTCTATCATGACTCATCATGGGACCATGGTTCTTAAGTCTTATACTTGATCTTCACTTACAATATCGACATTGCACCACTCACCATTCACTATTTGACTTCATCCCTTAGTGCTATGATCAAGTGAAGGCGAGCATACATAGCAACTCTTTTATTCTTTCACTAGTCATAGATGTGAACTCATAGCAAATGATATCTCCAATGGCAAACCCATTTAGAAAATTGAGTGCTGTTGCAAACAACCTCAAATTAGATGTTTCATCCACATCTAAGAAACATATTTAACCAAATATTCCAAATAAACAAGCAACCAAATCAAGCAATCACCAAATAACCAAAATTTAAAACTCCAAATAACCAATAAATCAAATGAAATATAAAATAGATTTAAGGAAATCACTCAAATAAGCATTTCATCATTCAGATTTCAGCATATAAACATTAAACATCAACAAAACATCAAGATTGAAATCTCAAGAAATCAAGGAAAATAAGCAAATCATGAAATCAATAATCATTAAATAAATCATATTACTAGCCAACTACCCAAATATAAAATATCAAAATATGCATATTATTTATACCATTACCAAATACCCAATTCCAAATATCAATGATTGATTCAATGGATTAGGCAAGAAATTTAAACAAGAAATTTAGAAGTGAGATTGTGAGAATTAGAACCTGGGTTAGGGTCGATCGAAAACTTCTTCACAACCCAGTTCCCTGCTGCGGCGCTGCTACCTTCCAGAGTTCCAGGCTTCAAGCCTTCAAGTTTCAAAACTTGAGTCTCTACAAAAGGTGAGGGACAGGGCGCCCAACGTAGTGAGGGTGAGGGCATGAGCGGTGAGGGGTCGTGATTCGTGAGGCAGAAGCTGAGAGGCAGAGAAGGACTGAATTATCGAACAACAGAGAGTGAGAGAGGATTAGCCGATTAGTCGATTAGAGGAAGCGTGAGAGTCATCAACGTGAAGCGTTCGTGGACTAGATTTTATATCGAGGTTTTGATATGAGAGAGAGAGAGAGAGAAGGTAAGTATACTTGTGTAACACCCGTAAATTCATAAGCAATTTATACTTGTGTAACACCCGTAAATTCATAAGGTAAGTATTTTGTCTCCCTTAATGCATCAATTTCGCTTATGTGTGAATATGTGTCCTTGTGTGCATTTTATGATCATGAATTATGTTAAAATGTCCTATATTGATTTACCATCTCTAATCGTACAAACCTTGTACTCGTTATCATTTTCGGTTGAATTTTCGGGCTGTTTCGGGTGCCACACGATTGTGCCCTTGGCACTATCGCGAGGGCACTATTGCCGAAAGTGTACCGAAGGTTCGAGTTTGCTCGCGATTGTGCCATGGCACTATCGCGGAGGGCATTGTCACCGAGTTTGTACCGTGAGGGGGGAGCCTTCGCGATTGTGCCCATGACACTATCGCCCGCGGGGTCTGGTCAATTTAAAACACTTTGGCAGCCTCATTTCTCACTTAGCAATTTACAAAAAACGGGAGAACTCTCATTTGGGCGATTTTTGGGGGTTTCAAACACCTACACATTTATTGCTAGGGTTTTGGGTTGTTGGGGTGATTTCTTGTTCTTCAAACCTCAACCAAGTGCATTTATTGAAGATCCTTATCAAGCTACTCCTCTCCTACATCAAGTCTTCTTGGGGCAACTTCTAGGGTTTCTATATTTTCTAGGTTTTGGTTCAAAACCTAGATTGTGAGTTTACTAAACCTTTGTTAAAACTAGATACACATCATAATCTCCTATTTGTTACTTTATCTCTATATGTTCAAGTGTTTTGGGGATTTCTTTAGGAAAATAGTTGGAAATGTAAATATGGGTGATATGCCATGATTTATGTTATATGTATCATTATTTGGGGTCTCTCTCATAGATACATAATGTGGGTACCTTGATATGTTAAATGTATGCATATATGGGTATTATGATGATTCCAGTTGGAACACCATTTTGGTGACATATTTATATGCATGATGGGCATGATTTTCATTTGGGTCTTTTGTTAGACATCATGAGGATAAGGTGGTAATATTACACCCGTAGTTGGTATTGAAATATGTTGGGTTGAAATATACCTAAAGGACCTCCTATAAATGTCATGTTGGACGAACCAAGTCAGTACACTAGGAGGATGTAGTCTTGGGCGCCACTGTGATGGTATGTGCCTAGACCTCAGCCATTCGGGGAATTTCCTTTGCGGTTGTCTTCGGGTGTGTCAGGCCTTTCGGGTGCTCCTTGTTAAGGGCATCAAGGTAAATCGACTCTTGGGTGGACTTGGTGCTATGGGTCTCCCCTATTGACTCCACATTTGTTGAACTATGGTTAACTGTTGATAAGAATTGTAACTGACCATGCATGTTTATTATTGTTCAACTCACTAGAATTTTTGGCCTAACACTTGTTTGGTGTCGATGTGTATCTCAGGTTCTAGTAGCGCCGGTCCTAAGCAAGTTTAGATGCTTTGGGTGAGAGCTTGGGGATTTTGCACTTGGACGCTTAGTTATTTTGAGAATGAACCGTTGGGTTTATAGATGACAACCCTTTTTGTAATCTCTTTTATAGATGTAGAAATTAGATTAGTTGGTTGTTATTTTATAGTCCGTTTAAATTACAATTGTGATTAAACAGGTTATTTATATATTCCCCCTTTTTGGGAGGCTCTTGCTATGGCAATTTTTGTATACCTCATGTCCGTTTTTTCGGATTTTTGTTATCCCTATTTTTAGGGTGTTACAAGTTGGTATCAGAGCTTTAGTTTAAGTGAACTAGGTATTGTTTAACATATCTAGACTTAAGCTTTAGACATTATGACTACACTGTCCACTTGGGTAGCAATCCTAGGTGGAGAGAGTGTTAGGATTACGGAATTACTTTAATTAAAAGTTGTGATGATGGTGACATGAATTCTTGTGTCAGGTTCGTTCATAATTTCACTTAGCTACTGCTATTATGAATGCATTGTTACGTGAGTTTACTTGGTTTACTATTATTATGATAATTGATGAAGGTATTAGTACATACAATGAGTTCAACTCGCTTAGTCTTTTCTCAACCTATTTTTCGTGCGTGTATGGCAGATCGTGATGGTAAACACTCGAAGTAGATTACCGGACATGCCAGAGGGTCAACCAGAAGTGGAATCTACAGCTGTACGACCTCCTGTGGGGGCAACCTCCGAGGGAATTCCAGTACCCAGAATCTTGGGAGGCGGACCTGAGCATATTCCGCGTCGAAACCTCAATGCGGATAATGCCATTATGGAGGAAGTTACTATGGATACCCGGTTGCGGGACAGCATGATGTTGGCCATGAACTCCGTCATGGCCCAACAACAAGAGTTCTTCATGAAACTCTTAGAGGATCGAGACGCCAGCAACCGACAACCTGAAACAATGGCGGAAAACATTGTTGTGGGGTCGGGTGGACCAAATGTGGTATCGGTTGAAGACCCATCTGATGACGGGAACAAGTCGAAGACTAAGGGGTGCACCTACAAGGCGTTTCTGGGGTGCCACCCTAAGGAGTTTGCGGGTTCCGATAACCCGGTGGCTTGTATGTATTGGGTCAAGGAGGTGGAGATGGCCTTTACGTCAAGTGAGTGTGATCCCTCTCAACGGGTCAAGTTTGCTTCTTAACTACTTCGGGGAGAGGCTTTGATTTGGTGGAATCTCACTCGATCAGTCCTCACTCCTGAAGTTCTGGCTAAGTTAACTTGGCCGACGTTCAAAGAGAAGATTATGGACAAGTATTGTAGCGAGCGTTCGATGGACAAATTAGAGCGGGAGTTCCGAGATCTGAAGAAAGGGAATTTGTCTATTGTTGGCTACTCCAAACTCTTTTTGGAGAAACTAAACTTGGTGGGACATCTGGTCCCCGATGAAAGGTCAAAGATTAAAGCCTATCAGCAAGGGTTACCGGCCGAGATGCGAACGGCGGTAAGGAATGCTAAGTGTTCGACTCTGCAAGAGGTTATTGAGGAATCCTTACTCGTTGAGGACGAAATTAATGCCGAAAGGGATGAGAAGAAGCATGTTGGTGAGAAACGGAAGTGGGAGGGGCCATATGGGCCCGTTCGTCAATCAAGACCCTTTGTAAGCGGGAGAACGGGTGATCAACGCCGTGAAGATCGGTGGTGCCACAAGTGCAGGTCAAAGCACTCCGGGCCGTGCGCTACAAGGACTCACTCCAGTCCAGCCGGGTGTACCAAGTGTGGTAAGAAAAAACACACAACTCGAGAGTGTTCCCTCCGTGGGTCGGTATGTTACGAATGCGGAGAACCGGGGCATATGAAGCGAGAGTGCCCAAGGCTAGTTAGAGGAGGTGGTGGAAATTCTGTGGGTTCGACGGCTAGGGTCGAGCAACCATCAAGGGCACCGAGTCGAGCTTTCCGGATGACTACTGAGGAGGCAAATGAGACAGTTGATGTCGTTTTGGGTACGTTCCTAGTAAACTCCTTGCCAGCTCGTGTTTTGTTTGATTCGGGTGCTACTTGTTCTTTTGTGTCGGATTCCTTCTGTAAGCAATTCACCACTCTTATTAGTGTCCTTCCCGATGCGTTAGTAGTAGAAATAGCTAATGGGGATCAAGTAATCATTTGAGACCGTTTTTGTGATTGCACTCTAGAGATCGATGGGAATCCTTTTGGAGTGGACTTGTTACCTATGGCTATAGGAGGGTTTGATGTACTCATAGGTATGGACTGGTTAGTAAGACATAAGGCGGACATCTTTTGCTCTAAAAAGATGATCCAAGTGTCATCGTCGGAAAATGGTGTGGTTATCATTTATGGGGAGAAAGGAAAGAGGAATAATCCCATTATTTCATCTCTCAAAGCTCGCAAGTTTCTAGCGAAGGGTTACCCTTTGTATTTGGCCTATGTGGTAGACGCAAAGAAAGAGAAGAAGTCGGTAGAAGACGTAGAAGTGGTGCGAGATTTTCCGGATGTCTTTCCGGAAGACCTACCCGGGTTGCCACCGACACAACAAGTAGAGTTTCAGATCGACCTCACTCCGGGAGTGGCTCCGATAGCTCGTGCTCCATATCGTTTGGCACCGACAGAAATGAAAGAGATGATGACGCAACTTCAAGAGTTGCTGGAGAAGGGCTTCATTCGACCGAGTTCGTCACCTTGGGGAGCACCGGTACTGTTCGTGAAGAAGAAGGATGGATCCATGCGGATGTGCATAGATTATCGGGAGTTAAACAAAGTCACGCTGAAGAACTAGTATCATTTACCTCGCATCGACGACCTTTTTGATCAACTACAAGGCGCGGGATGTTTCTCGAAGATTGATCTTCGGTCCGGTTATCATCAAGTGAGACGAACGAAGATATTCCGAAGACGGCTTTCCGGACGAGATACGGTCATTATGAGTTTTTGGTGATGCCTTTCGGCTTAACCAACGCTCCGGCCGTATTCATGGATCTGATGAACCGTGTGTGTCGCCCATTCTTGGATAAATCCGTGATCGTCTTCATCGACGATATTTTAATATATTCAAAGGATGAGTCCGAGCATGGAAAACACTTACGGGAAGTATTAGAAGTTCTAAGAAGGGAGAAATTGTTCGCGAAATTCTCGAAGTGCGAATTCTGGCTTCAAGAGGTGCAATTCTTGGGGCATGTGGTATCAAAGGACGGGGTAAAAGTGGATCCGACAAAGATCGAGGCAATGATGAGTTGGGAACCTCCAACAAGTCCGACGAAGATCTGAAGCTTCTTGGGTTTAGCGGGTTACTACCGACGTTTCATTCAAGATTTTTCAAAGACAGCTACATCGCTCACTTCTCTTACAAGAAAGAACGTCAAGTTTCTTTGGACCGATGCACAAGAGCAAGCGTTTCAAACGCTCAAGAGGAAGTTGTGTGAAGCTCCGATCTTGTCCTTACCCGAGGGATCAGAAGACTTTGTTGTGTTTAGTGACGCTTCCAAGCTGGGACTTGGGTGTGTCCTAATGCAAAGGGGGAAAGTAATCGCCTACGCGTCGCGGCAATTAAAGGATCATGAGAAGAACTATCCGACTCATGATTTGGAGTTGGCGGCGGTAGTTTTCGCGTTAAAGTTGTGGCGACACTACTTGTATGGGACCAAGTGTACTCTTTTCACGGATCACAAGAGTCTCAAGTACATCTTCGATCAAAAGGAACTCAACATGCGACAAAGGAGATGGCTAGAGCTTTTGAAGGATTACGATTGTGATTTACTCTATCATCGCGGTAAGGCCAACGTGGTGGCGGATGCGTTGAGTCGAAGGAGCCATGATGGAGGTGTCAAGATGTCCCTTACAAGGATCGATGTGGTATCAAGTTTGTTGGAGAGCGTTAAAGCAAGTCAAGTGGAAGCACTTAAGGAAGAGAACCTCAAAGCCGAAGTCATGGTGAAACAAAAGGAACTGTTAACGGAAGACGGTCGTGGTCTCAAACTCTTTCAAGGACGGATTTTGGGTGCCGAAGTTGGAATGTCACCGTTCGAGGCTTTGTATGGGCGGAAGTGCAGAAGCGGGCGAGAAGCAATTCGCCGGGCCAAAAATAGTTCAAGATACAGCGGACAAAGTGAAATAAATACGAGAAAGGCTAAAGGCGGCGCAAGACCGACAAAAGAGCTACGCGGACAAGAAGAGAAGATCGGTTGAGTTTCAAGTGGGTGACCGGGTCATGTTGAATGTGTCACCATGGAAGGGAATTATTCGGTTTGGAAAGCGTGGGAAGCTTAGTCCTCGTTTCCTTGGACCTTTCGTCATCTTGGAAAAAATTGGTTTATAAGCCTACCGGTTGGATTTACCACCGGAAATGGATGGGATACATCCTACATTTCATGTATGCTACCTTCGGAAGTACCTAGCCGAGGAGGAAAGCGTTATTCCTTTGACAGAAATTTAGGTGGGCAATGGAAATCGTTGCATTGAGGAACCGGGAGAAATCTTGGAGTCAAAGGTGAAGAAATTGCGGCACAAAGAAGTAATTATGGTTAAGGTCCAATGGAAGCACCATCGGGGTGCTAACATTACTTGGGAATGGGAAGATGATATGAAGAAGCGTTATCCTCACTTGTTTGCTTAGGGTAAGATTTCGGGGACGAAATCCCATTTAGGTGGGGAGGATTGTAACACCCGTAATTTCATAAGGTAAGTATTTTGTCTCCCTTAATGCATCAATTTCGCTTATGTGTGAATATGTGTCCTTGTGTGCATTTTATGATCATGAATTATGTTAAAATGTCCTATATTGATTTACCATCTCTAATCGTACAAACCTTGTACTCGTTATCATTTTCGGTTGAATTTTCGGGCTGTTTCGGGTGCCACGCGATTGTGCCCTTGGCACTATCGCGAGGGCACTATAGCCGAAAGTGTACCGAAGGATCGGGGTTGCTCGCGATTGTGCCATGCGATTGTGCCATGGCACTATCGCGGAGGGCACTGTCGCCGAGTTTGTACCGTGAGGGGGGGAGCCTTCGCGATTGTGACATGTGATAGTGCCCATGGCACTATCGCCCGCGGGGTCTGGTCAATTTAAAACACTTTGGCAGCCTCATTTCTCACTTAGCAATTTACAAAAAACGGGAGAACTCTCATTTGGGCGATTTTTGGGGGTTTCAAACACCTACACATTTATTGCTAGGGTTTTGGGTTGTTGGGGTGATTTCTTGTTCTTCAAACCTCAACCAAGTGCATTTATTGAAGATCCTTATCAAGCTACTCCTCTCCTACATCAAGTCTTCTTGGGGTAACTTCTAGGGTTTCTATATTTTCTAGGTTTTGGTTCAAAACCTAGATTGTGAGTTTACTAAACCTTTGTTAAAACTAGATACACATCATAATCTCCTATTTGTTACTTTATCTCTATATGTTCAAGTGTTTTGGGGATTTCTTTAGGAAAATAGTTGGAAATGTAAATATGGGTGATATGCCATTATTTATGTTATATGTATCATTATTTGGGGTCTCTCTCATAGATACATAATGTGGGTACCTTGATATGTTAAATGTATGCATATATGGGTATTATGATGATTCCAGTTGGAACACCATTTTGGTGACATATTTATATGCATGATGGGCATGATTTTCATTTGGGTCTTTTGTTAGACATCATGAGGATAAGGTGGTAATATTACACCCATAGTTGGTATTGAAATATGTTGGGTTGAAATATACCTAAAGGACCTCCTATAAATGTCATGTTGGACGAACCAAGTCAGTACACTAGGAGGATGTAGTCTTGGGCGCCACTGTGATGGTATGTGCCTAGACCTCTGTCATTCGGGGAATTTCCTTTGCGGTAGTCTTCGGGTGTGTCGGGCCTTTCGGGTGTTCCTTGTTAAGGGCATCAAGGTATATCGGCTCTTGGGTGGACTTGATTGGTGTTATGGGTCTCCCCTATTGACTCCACATTTGTTGAACTATGGTTAACTGCTGATAAGAATTATAACTGACCATGCATGCTTATTATTGTTCAACTCACTAGGCTTTTTGGCCTAACACTTGTTTGGTGTCGATGTGTATCTAAGGTTCTAGCGGCGCCGGTCCTAAGCAAGTTTAGATGCTTTGGGTGAGAGCTTGGGGATTTTGCACTTGGACGCTTAGTTCTTTTGATAATGAACCGTTGGGTTTATAGATGACAACCCTTTTTGTAATCTTTTTTCTAAATGTAGAAATTAGATTAGTTGGTTGTTATTTTATAGTCCGTTTAAATTACAATTGTGATTAAACAGGTTATTTATATATTCCCCCTTTTTGGGAGGCTCTTGCTATGTCAATTTTTGTATACCTCATGTCCGTTTTTTTCGGATTTTTGTTATCCCTATTTTTAGGGTGTTACAACTTGGGCATGTGATGCCCCTTAGGGCTCTGCTGCCCTGGGCCTCCGCCCATCTCGCCCATGTAATGGGCCGACCCAGATCGACATGCTTTGATTAAAGAAAAAAGGTTTAATCATGCGCATGTCTAACTCAGAAACGTTATTGAAGGTGCATATGGTGTTTTGAAAGCGAGATTTTTGATCCTAAAACAGATAGCTCCTTTTTCATTTACAACATACAGAAATGTGGTAATTGTGCTTTGCTATACATAATTTTATTAAAAAATAAAATATGTAGTGCAACAAGGACATTGTATTTACTAATCAAGGAGAAACTAAAGGAAGTAGAGAAGAAGAATCTGATATATCCCAATAGGGTGCTAATAGGACACTATATATGACTTACTTTTCATGATGAAATTGCAAATAGTTTTATTAATAATGTTTAAATTTTAACAATTTTGTTCGAACTTGGATTTTTATGTATTTTATAAATTTTTTGTTTTGATTTTTGGATGATATCAATGAATTTATGATTTTATGTTTTAATGTTCAAATAATTTTTGTGTTTCAGAAATATCATTTGACTTAAAAAAATGTATAACAATTTTTCAAACAATGCATAATTCACTCGGGGGTAAATCGATCATTTATGTCATTCAGACTGTTGATTTAGATAAAAAAGTAAACATCACAAGTATATCCACGTTGACAAATTTATTCATACAATGCTTAATAGAAAATCTGGTAAACAACCCATAAACTTTTTTTGATGAACCGGTTGGAATCCCATATCAGCTACACTTGGATCAAAATTTTTTTCTATGTGTTAGAATCTTTTTTCCCACCTCAAATGCTCTTTTAGATAGTAATTTAAGGGGATTCCTCATATTCATCTTTCTTCACTTGTCAAGGGCTTTTTCAACAATTAATCTAAGATTTTACATATTCTCAGAAGACCGATGATAAATTTTCAAATTATCGAACAATGGTAGATAAAACACTCATATCTTTGCTAAAATCAATCATCATGAAGGAAAATAATTTAAAATAATCGGTAGATAAAACACTTAAAAGAAAAAGTAAAATTAAAATACATCATCATAACAATAACAGTTGTATATAAAATTTTATTATTAATATACGCAAATATCAAAAATAAATTAAAGAAAAGTAAATTTCAAGAAGATTATAAAATTGGGCTTTAGGGGGTGTTTGGGATTGCTCATTTAAAACAACTTATGCTTATTTTAAAAAGTGTTTATCAACTTATGCGGTATCAAACCGGAATTTTTAAAATGGTGTTTGGATTAGCTTATTGTGGTACCAAAACGTAATAAGCTAAAAAGTTGTTATTCAAAGGTGTTTGGGATTGCTTATACATATAAAATAATCCAAAAAGTCATAAACACTTTTCAAATAAGTTGATAAGTTAAAATCAAATGACTTATCAAAAACAGTTTTTCAGCGGTTTGGCACCTTTATAAACTCTTTTCATTTTTCTCCATCCAAACATTCAAAAGTGTTTATCTTCGATGTCAAATCGCAATAAACTAAAAAACACCTCAAATAAGCAATCTCAAACACCCCCTTAGTATTAAAAAATATATAAAATCAATTCTAATATTTAAAACCAAAAATTTATAAAATCTGATCAAATTCACGAGCACATTCATTGGCATTTGTATGGGCTTTTAAGCCCAAATTGCAAAATTCCCTAAAGCCCAAGTAAAAACGCGTCTTCCATGTAACCAGCTTCAATCCGCCGCCACACCTTTTTTCCAAATGGTTGGATCTCGTTTTCGATTATATATTCGATCGGAAAATATATAGCTTCAATCGTTTCGGTTTGTGGCATTCTTTCATGATCATCGGAGAAAGAGTTGCACCGGTGTGCTCCACCGCCGTTGACGGCGGCATCGGTAAGCCTTTTCTGTCTCAAATCGTCGACCTAGATGTATTACTATGATAATATCTCTGGGGCAGTTGTTTTGTTAGGATTGTTGGAATCGGTGGTCTCGGAAATGAAACATGTGGTCAATTCATTTATATTTTCAGAAGTATAGCTAGATTACTCGTTCTAGATGATGTATGGAACGATGATCTAGTTATATTGTTAACGGAAAAATCCAATGGTTGTAGTTGGATTATCTTGATTTGCCGAAGAGATTGGATAATGTTTCAATCTCAAGATTAGGCATTAGGAAAATTAATAATGAATTGTCTCATGAGATAATTAAGATAAGTCAGTTGAAGTCTCGAAGGAAAAATCAATTCCACGAAGACTTTATGGGTTGTTTCCAGAAGAATTTGTGGTTTGTTTCCTGAAGACATTGAATGACTAGAAAGACTTGGGGATTGAAGTTATTCAAACACAATCTATTGGTTGTGTCAAATTATTCATTTAAAATGTTTACCGTTGTATTGTATGCAATGGTGGAGATATCCGAAGTCTTTATATATTTACGAAGGAATGGAAAAACTTGAAGTTATAGCGTAAGTAAAATTACAGAGAACTTATTGATTGCTTTGGTATTGGCTTATTTGGCTTGTTCGTAGAAGAAGTTTATTGTTTGAGCCTTGTTTGTAGTCTGAAAGGAAAGAAATTCATTATTGGATATAGCAGTTTTTTGTATGAGATTTGTTTGTAATGTGAAAGAAAAATAAAGTTTATTATCTTATACGAGAAAGAATGATATTGTATTTGAGGTTATATTTTGTGATCAAGTGTATGACGTTACTTTTGGTTTCTTTTTTCAAAATATAAGTATGATATTTGACTTATATAAATTTATATTAAAATTAACTATTGTTTATGAATATTAGAGTATTAAAGAGATTGTGTATGCTACTGTTTTATGAGTATTGTTAAAATGTTTATGCGTTCTAGATATACACAAAAACTCCAAAGCTCGAAAGACGACTGAAAAAAAAAAAGAAATACAGTGTATTTTTCAAGTTTTTGGGGCTTATTAGAGCATCTCCAACAGCATGTTCAAAATTTCTCAAAAATAGATAATTAAAAGTCAAAATCTACATAAAAATTTACATTCATCTCCAACAGATTCTTCATTTTGGAGATGATATCATTGCTTATAATATTAAAATATTATTTATCTCTCATACCCATCTTATTTAAAGAAATCTTATTGGTAGAATATAATAAAAAAAATAAGTTTCTCTCATGGTAATCATTTTTGGAGATTTTGAAGAGTTCTCCATATTTGAAGAAAATTACATTCTCTCTCCTACTTTCTCCATTTTGGAGAAAGATTTAGAGAATCTGTTGGAGTACAAAAATGTCTAAAATCTCAATTTTCTCCATTTTGAAGAAGTTGTTGGAGATGCTCTTACAAACCTAGTCCAACCAGCTAGGTGGTTTCATTTACTAACCTCTTCATTCTTACAAACTATACAAATTCATCCAAGCCATTGATTTGATTCATTTACAGTTGATGGTGATTTAGGTTTATTTTTGCTTACAATTTCACTTGGATTTTTTATCTATGCACGTTTTGAAGGGTAAAATAGTAAAATGTAAGTAGCCAAATCGAAAAGATTCACATCTCCTTGCCGAAAATGATTATTCTATTATGGATTAATGAAATTTAGGTTCAGAAATGAAAGAATCCATGAAATATGGTTTCTGATTGTGAAATAATTAATAGAACCTTGTTCCATGTATGAAATTATGAAATGAAATGAAATTATGTTAATATCTGGTTTTATAAAAGAATTTAGGTTTCATCAATTAGTTTCTTAGATGAAATCCGAATCATTCTACCTGTTTCATCGATGAAACGTGGATTAAAAATTAAACTTCAAAACCTCCATCTTTTTTACAACAATTTTCCATAACATATGAAAAGAGAAACACGATCTGTAGGATTAAAAAAATGTTTTGTAATAACTTACAAATGATCATTTACGGGCTTTGACGAATCAGGGGTTGGGCTTAACATATTTTTCTTGTCTAACAGGTCTAATATATCAAATACAACCATGTTTTTACGGGTTTGAGAACTTGCTCATACCCATCCTATAAACGGGTCGGCCTTGCCAACGGGCTAACGAGCTCATACATTAAAAAACTTATATAAAATGGTAAGTTATGTAAAATTATCGAAAGTACATAAATGATTTTTTCCATCTAAAAAAACGTAAATATACTAATGTACACAACGTAAAAAAAAATCACAAAATATGGAGTATGGACTTTTCCTATCCAAAGATCATCACCCTTCGAAGTTCGGATTCCTCATTCTTCAACAACAAAATATTTAACCACATAATATTTCAAGATCGAGATCCTAAACGTACTATATGATATATCACATATAGTTTATACGTAGGGGGTGGCTTGTACTTAGTAGAAGGAGTCCAACCCAAAACCACATCAGAATTTTTTTTAATACAATATTCATTATATAAAAAAAGGTTAATTGAGTATAATTATATAACGAGCCGGGCACGCCTGTCAAAAAAAAAATTCATTGTCTGAGCCCGCCCGTTAACTTGAATGGTCCCACCCAAACTCGTCCATATTATCAAAAATGATTGTACAAACCCGCTTTCTAACGGACTAGACGGACCAGGTCTAACGGGCCATACTGCCCAGATTACCATTAAAAAAATCCCTAAAAATAAACAACCAATTCTAGTCTAGGTTCATCCAAAAATAACGTCCATTGCCAATTAACTTAAAAAGACAGATGATACTTTTTCCAATAATTAAATTTGAAGAAAATAAAAACAAAATAAATGATGGACAACAGGGATGGGTTTGTAAATAATATCCCATTAAAAATGTCATGTTGGAAGCAATTATTATTTTTTTAAGGTGAATTATATCCATACCCTTTTTATAGGAGGTATGTGAGTGAGGAGGGGTAGGAATAACAACACTCTTTTTTAAATACACCTAGAACTACCGGACCGGTAAAAGAATGGTTAAAGGGCCAATCAGACTTGATTCCCCTACCTTTGATTTTCGATGTGCGAATATTAACCAAAACATTCGATCTTTTTACCCAATCGTATATAATTTCGAATTTAACGGACATTTGTTAAATTTTCAATCTATATATATATATATATATATATATATATATATATATATAATAAATTAATATATGCACATGCAAATAACACATGCTTACAATATCGGTCGTTAATGAGAAGGACGAAAAGCAAAGAAATTATGCAAACGTGGGGGAGAAAACTGACAAAATGAAGTTTAGGGCCGAGAACAATTAAAATGGACAAATTTTAGGGACAAAAATCAAACTTTACGCATAACTTTATGGATATTTAATTTTACCGAGTGTATTTAGGGTTGTAAACGAAACGAACAAAAGTTTGTTCGTGTTCGTTCGTTTAACTTAACAAACAAACAGTAAACTAACGGAATTTTTTGTATCCATGTTCGTTCGTTAAGAAATGTGTTTGTTTGTGTTTGTTTATGTTCGTTTGTGAAAATGTTAAATAGACGTAAATGAATGAACATAAATAAACGAATACAAATCAACAAAAAAACAACCACCATTAATAATCATTTCGTTTCTAAAAAAGAACAAGATAAAAAATCAGGTAAATTTTGAAGGAATAAAAAGGGAATTCTAAAAATATAATTTAATTAATGATTTTTAAAAATTAATGTCTTTATATATATATATATAAACAAACGTACACGAAAATAAACGAACATTACCGAACGCAAATCAGCTCAAGAAACCATTGTTCACGTTCTTTTATTTAACAAAACGAACAAAAAAATTGTATTCATGTTCTTTTATTTATTAAATAAACGAATATAAACGAATTTTCCACCGAACAATTCATGAACGGCCGGTTCATTTACAGGCGTAACAATATTACAATGATCCGATTATTTTTCTCCAATAAGATTAGTTTTTTTGGCTAGTCCATGATAGATAATTGGTGATTAGGTTTGAATGCCTGAATACAATTTTTTTTTCATTGGATATTAGAATTATCTATTAATCTCAATGCCCATAAAAGGTATTTCCATTGAGGAATTAAGCTAGGAAATTTCATCTCTCTGTGTTCGACGTTGTCAAAGTTTTTGTAGTCATAGAGATTCATTCAGATGACTTTAGTCATTCATGGTCATCTAAAGGATAAATTGCTACACGTAAGTTGGCCCAAAACTCACGGTTACCTAAAAGAATGATAGCTCGAAATAGGGGTGGTGGGCACCCGGCCAAAATATTTGGAATGGGTGATTCCCGGAATGAAGGAACCGGAACCGTTATACCAGTTCTTTATTTTTGGGAACCGGTCCCGGAACCGCCTGTTCCGGTTCGGTATCAGGTACGTAGTGTCTATTTTTTAAAATTTTTTATCATTACATACTATAAAAAAAAAAATATTAGTTTATTAGAAAGTCAGTGAGAACTAATATGATAAAAACTAATAATTACATAAATAATTGGTAAAGTCGAATGAAGGAAGCGGACGTAAGTGTAAGTGTGTAAATGTGTAATGCTAAAAAGTAAATTAATAATTTCAATTTTAGTTTATTAAATATAATAAACATATAAAATATTTTTTATTAAAAAAATTAGTGGGTACTTCTCGGTCCCGGTACTGGTACCAGCCCGGTTTCGGAACCGTTCCCGACGGGTACCCAACGGTTAATGGTTCCAAAAAAAATGAGATCCATAACCGGTCCCGATCGGTTCCGTTTTTTAGGAACCGAAACCAATCACATTGATTCCAGTTCACGAACCGGCAAATCCAGAGTGGTTCCAGCTCCAAAGACAGTACCTGATTTTTATGCTCACCCCTAGCTCGTAAGGCCGAAAGCACCATAATATGAAAAATGTGAAATTAAAATGTGAAGTAAAGCATGGCATTCAAAATGTGAAATTATGCATAAAAGTATGCATGAAAAATATTTACGAAACATAGTACAATGATATGAAGAGTTTCCATGAAAATCAAGGATTTTTTTTTTTTTTTTGTGTGTGGCATAACAGAAAATGTGCTTTTATATATAAAGCACATTTTATATATAAAATGGGTATTTATATATAAAGGATATGCAGCGAGTCGAATGCGTTCATGTAATGAATGAGACTTTTAGTGGGCCGATTTCGGATGTTTATAAAGGATAGTGTATCGAATGTGTTCGTGTAATGAATGAGGCTTTCAGTTCGCCATTTTCCGACGTTTTATAAAGGATAGCGCACCAAATGTGTTCATGTAATGAATGACACTTTGAGAGGATAACTTTTCGATATTTATAAATGATTTCCAATTGAGTTCTCATAAATGAATAGGCTATCGATGGACCACTTTTACATATGTCCAAGTTCGAAAAAGAGCATGCATGCTCACGCTAAACAGTGATTTTGAGCACGTAAGAGTGTACAAATTGGTGTCTTAGCATGAATATGGAAACGTTTAGTGTAATCCATTTAAGTAAACAAAATGTTATATGTGTTAAACCGAGTAATTGGCATGATAAATATGTGTGTGACAGTGAAAATGGCATCGGTTTCGGCTAAAATGTATGTGTACATCTCAAGAACGTGAAAAACATAGGACAAGGAAATGGTATTTCACAAGGACAATCCGAAGCAAAAGATCAAGCGAAAAGATTAGTTGATCGGTTTATTCGTAAATTGTTTAATTATGTTTATGCAAGGTTGGAATAGAAAAAATACGTACGAACTATGTGATTAATGAAACATAAGTTCTTTTGTAACTGAATTACTCTAGATATACGCAAAAACACTTCCGAAAAGACGGATGCCGATGAAAGGGGTGTTACACATATACCCACAAAATCTCTTCATGAAAACGCATCAACCCCAATTTCATACATCAAAGTTGTTAAAATACATCCAAAATCGTTATATTTACCGTATTTATCTTATAGGTTTAGGTTTAGGAAAAACCTCAAAAAAATGGAAAACTGAGGAACATTGATATCCTTTATCTGGACGGTATAAACTTATGCATACAAGTAGTTGTAATATGCACACGTGTATATGAACAAGTGCATAATGCACACGTGTATAAAAACCAAAAGAACAACTTAATTTTACTTGTATGCACAAGTGTATACCGTCCACTACCTTGAACCTCCCTATAATCTTATAATGTATCTAACATTAATGTATTTATCACACGATTGAAATGCACAAGTCGCATAAATACATTTAATAGCAAAATAAGAAGAGAAATACAAAAGGTGAAAGCAAACACAACATTTTCAAATAGAACTTGAAAACTTCCCATTTATTCAACTTCAAATTCACTATTACCATAGCAATCAATAAGAGTCTGTATTTTTTTATTTCTAATACAACTTTTATTTAATTTAAACCTTATAAAACTAAAAAGAGTCTGCTGAGCTCTCTAGCCTCTGCGGTGACCTGGGCGACAGCACGCACAATGAGATCTTCCCTTTCTTTTAACAGCATGAGAAACCTACTCTCAAGGACCTTCTCTTGTCCGTCACACGGATGCGGTTTTCCACGACGACAGGGTTTGTGTTCACCCGGAACCGGAGTCTCCAAAAAAGGGTTGTTAACATTCTCCGTCGTTGGCGCAATTCGTTTTCTACGTGTTGTATTTCGTTTACAACTTCAGCAAGCTATAATACTTTGAGGTACAACCTAACATGTTAAATTTATCGTCTAATATTCACATCAATCATCATAATCTCTTGGACGCAGAACATAACATATAACATGTTAAGTTTATCGTCTAATATTATAAGTACCCTTCGTCATTCGGGATTTGTGGTCTGAGACGAAGCTTTCAAACTGCGCCAACAACCTAAGTTTTATCGAAATTTGAGCAGAATCATTTGTTTTTGATGATGTTTTTAACGAAAGCGAAATGATTTCGTGATTTCATCCTTAACAAAATGATCATAGCAATATTTCCAAGACCACCCATTCCAACAACAGAGACATCATAATTGCCTCCACATCGTGTCATAATTATGTTGTGTTCGTCCATGATTCTCTCCATAAAAAGAGATCTGCATAAACGAATTAAACTTTCCCTTTTCATGGCATAAATCTGTGTGTTCTTTGGCCGATCTAAACATCCAAACTGTGAGTACGAAGATCTGACGAACGACAGCTTATCTTGACTCGTCGGCGGCCGGCCGGCGGTGGTGCGATACAGATCCAGCTTCTTCATAACATTCCGACGGTGGAGATTGAAGATCGGTGAGATGCAACTTCTTGATCTGTGAATTGAAAGGTTAAAGTGGTTTGATTTAGTGGTTCAAATGAGAATTTATGGCGATGGAGGAAAACTGTGGTTTTAATTTCTGGTTTTAGGGCACATATAAAGTTGGGCTTTAGAAAAGAATTGGTATTGGGTTATTGGGCTCAAACCTTTAAAGAGAGAAAATAAATATATTTTTTTAATATATTTGATATATTTATAGCTACAATTAATATGAATATTAAAATATTAGATTTCATGTATTTTTTATGTATGGAAATTATTTTAATGTATTCCTATTTTATCTTCTTGGAATACATATCTTATTCCCCTAATTACACCATCATTTCTTAATAATATTATAATTTTAATGATAGGCGAAGGATCGTATGAGAAATTGAGGTTAACGTGAGAAGCGTGAGAAGTAGATCCAAACTGTTGATCACTCTTAATCAAATGTCCTTCCATGAGACGCGGCTTAGAACGGAATTGATCCGGTGCATCTCGGTGTATCTAATCGTAATGTTCATTCATTTCTTATTCAACGGTTGATAACCATTTTTCACATTTCTTACGTTAACCTTAATTTCTCACCGGAACACAATCCTTTGATGATAAACCAAATGGTCATTGGTTCAACAAATATTTGGGAACCTGTCTTTTTTAAGATCATGGATTCTAGTTTCATCAAAAGTAAGAAGCATGTGTAAGTAAGTTCTTTTAGATAAGTGAGTGATAATGTGTATTAAATTCAGGGTTCAAAAAGGCCCGTCATGGTGCGATATGGCGTGAGACGCGTCTCCGCCGTTACGATATGAGCCATAACGTTTTGGTAAGGCGTGACTCATGCCATGGTGGCTCAAGGCGCGCCATATCGCGCCATGGCGTCCGTTTTTTGTAAGGCGTCGCTATTTTCTTTTCTTTTTTTACAATTTGTAACTTTTTTAAGTTTTAAAATTTAAATTGGTTAAAGGTAAAAATAAAAACTTAAGAGATGAAAAGTTAAAACTTAAAACTTAAATTAAGTTGACTTTATTTAGACTTTTTAAAAATTAGAATTGAATTCACCTGTTATTTTCTAGACTTTTTAGAAATTATTTAGACTTTATATGATATCAACATATATATATATATATATGTGTGTGTGTGAATTTAAATTATTGGATATAATTGTATTCATTGAATAAAAAAAAAAGAAAACATATATTTATACACATACAACAAATTAATAATATTATTAATTTGCCGCCTTAGTTCACGCCTTGAAAAACGTCGCGTCCTCGCCATATCTCGTAAGGCTTGAGGTTTGACCTCGCCGTCACGCTACGCCTCACGCTATTTTGAACCTTGGTATTAATACACAAAATTTATTTTGAAAATTACCAATTTTATAAAGAGTTTGTTGAATTGTTAAATGCATTAAATATTTTGAGAATATAACTAATCTCAGAATATCAAAATGGAAATATTTGTTTATTTTAACGTAATTCTTCTACTATTCTAACTTTTTGCTTCTTTCTTTTAGAGAATTATATGAAGAAAACCATTGTACATGATCTAAAACCTTTCCACGTTATCGGACCTTCCATGCTACCCTCTCCTCAGATCAACTAAACCAAGTCTTCTAGTTCAAATTATTGCTTACTTTTTGCCACAAATTTGTTTAAAAAATTCGAGGAGGAAGTTGCATCAATTATTCTAATCTTCATACACATTTAGGTTCAAATATGATCAGTCTGCTAACGTAAATCACAAAACTTATGCCATGGGAGGGAAAGTTTGATCTGTTCAAGCAGATTAAGGGGAGCTTGGAAAGGTATCATATCACTACGAAGAAATTTGGGGAAAATTTATAGTTGGAATCGAGGGTTTCAGAAATACTATTTTTGTTTGGACAAGTCCATAATGGTTTGAGTGGTTGACTTTGTCTTGGAAAAGCCAATTCTAAAATATGACTATAAGGGGGCGTTTGCTTCGTAGAATGTGATGGAATATGGTAGAATTGGAATGTTAAATTCCTTTGACCAGATTTCATTCCCTTGTTTGGTTCAACCTTTTCAATGGAATGAAATCTTCCAATTCCAATAAATTTCATATATAGAGAATTTTAACATTCCATCATAAAACCCAAGTATTTCAGTGGAATAGAATTTGATATTTCCATAATTCTAAAATTACCCTTTACCCCAAATAAACCCTACCCTTTTTTTATCACAACCGACATCAGACATAAGAAATCATCAAACTCTTTCTCGTCTTCTCCATTGCAATCTGCTTTGTCTCGTTTTCTCCGTCAGGCATAATCGAAGATCTCGTCTTCTCCATTACATAATCAAGTGCATACCTCCACGATTGACCAAAACAAATTTGGGCAAGGCACTCAGATTTGCTTTAAAAGAGATCCCAAATCCGTCGACCTTTCGACAACCTTTCCGGTAATCCACCATACCAGCCATACTACCGCCATACTGAGGAATACCGAAGTAACTGTTAACCTGTTTTTTTCAACTACAAACCTACCCATTGTTGATTGATAATACATGCAGCTCAGTAACATAAACCCTAGAAGGAGTTTAGCCATCATCGATCCTCGATGCCCCAAAAAAGAAAATATATACGTTCGAGAACCTTGTTGGAAGCTTATAAAGAGAAAAACCAAGTCGTAAATCCGACGTCTTTAATGGATAATGAATCTGTGACTAGATTGTCTAAATGAAAATTGTGATTTTCTTTGAAGGAAATAGAAATTAATTTGGGGTTTTTTTTACTTGAAGAAACGTTATTCACTTCATGAGTTGTATAATCTGTTTATTTACGTTGGACTGAAATTGATTTCCCAATTTTTGTTTAAAAAACTAAAATAATAAAAAAATGGTATGTTGGTCATTTATCAAAATTTCATTCCAATTCCGAAGCTACAATCTGTGAACCAAACAGATAGATTTCAATTTCTTTAACAGATTTTATTCCAATTCTGTCAATCAAACAGATGGTCAAACCTGACAACATTCTACTCCAATTCATTCAAAGTCAAATTTCTTTGACAGATTCCATTTCATCCAAAAACATTCTGCAAACCAAACGCCCCTAAGGGGGTGTTTGGTTCATTGATTTTGAAGGAAATGGAATGGATAATTCTTTTGATCAAAGTCCAAATCCTATGGTTGGTTCACATAATGAAAATGATGGAATCCTTTGAATTCCATTGAATTCCACAAATTAAGAAATTCATCATTCATTGGCTTAAGTGAAAGAAATGAATTTCATCCAATTCCTATAAACTAAACGCGTGGTCAAATTCCATCAATTTCATCAAATTTCATTCAAATTCCTTCCAAGTCAAATTTCTTTAATGGATTCCAATTCCATCAAATTCCATTTCCGCGAACCAAACACACCCTAAGGGCGCATTTGGTTTGCGGGATTGGAATGGATTTGGAGGATTTGGAGGAATTTGGATTTCAAATCCATTCCAATCTTGCGTTTGGTTTGCAGAAAAAGATTTCGTTGACCAGATTTCAAATCCGTTGACCATTTTAAAATCCCTCATATGATGGATTTGAAAATCCTTGGCATTGGGTCTGGATTTGAAATTCAAATCCAATGGATTTTAAAGCGTGATCCATACTTCAAATTGTATCGATTCAAATTCGACGTTTACCAATAAAAATAAATTCTTTATAAAACAAACAAATAATAAATAAATAAATAAATAACTCAATCCAAATCCTACAAACCAAGCAAGACTTGTAAAGAAATGAATTTGAAACTTATTCCAAATCCTACAAACCAAACACATGAAGGGATTTCTAATCCCCCCAAATCCAAATCCCTCCTTGAAATCCAATCCATTCCATTCCAATCCCGTAAACCAAATGTGCACTAAGTATTCTTTCAATGGATTTCAATTCCATCAAATTCCATTCTGATTTCTGCAAACCAAATGCACCCTAAGTTCTTAAAATTTGGATGAATTAGGTAACAATTGTGATATTTTTCAGCAGTAAATATTTCATTAAGAGGTATAAATATTCCAATTTGTTTAGAAAAATCAATAAGACTAAGAATTTTTTTTCTTTTAAATCATTTTCATCACTATTTACTATTTTATGATTGTACTTTACACATATTTTTAAACCACTAGTTCATTGTGTTTTTCATGAACTGAAACGCCGTTCATTGTTTTGGAGGTTTACATGTGGTCGTGAATGTTTCCATCCATAATATAACACCCAAAAGATGGGAGGTGTGGGAAAGATCGGATCGATTGATGTTAATATTCACAATTTTTATGTATACGATAATAGTTACAAAACAACTTAATTTGCACCGACTTCATAAATGTTTATCTTTAAAAAAGGGGTTATGAAGGTATATGTCATATCAGATGATATATGGGAAAGATTGACTCGAAATATATTCATTTAAATTTCTTGGTAGTACCGAAGAATGAGATTATGTAATGAGAAAACGCAATACTTGTCGCTTGTTTTGGTAGTCGTTTAAAGTTTCCCAAATAGGTTTAGACTTATCGATTTTTTAGGTATCGAATTTGAAGTGAATGGATTAGAAATATGTTAATCGTCTCCGCTTTGCATCCCATCATTGGTCGATCTTTTATAAAATGAAATATCCAAAACAAAAAAAAAATAACAAATAGCAAACGATTCTATGTTTATGTATCATAATATGTTTTAATAATCTTCGAGCGTAAGCATTATAAGAAATAACAGAAAATAACTAATAGAATTATAATCAATTCATAGATTTCCACTACCCTTTCATTTTCCAATTTCAGTAACAGAAAATCTTGATTAACACAAATCAACAACAATAACAAATTAAAAAGTTCTATAACCATGATAACCTTTCCAAGATTTCACTTTTTGTAACGATAATATCTTTTTTAATAATAATTGATTTTTAAAGCCATTATTTTTTTTGTTGTAAATTTATCGTCATTTTTTTTAACCACGAGTGATCCTGATAAATTACGAATACATAAACAAAAAAAAAAAAAAGATTGACATTTTTGTGATGGTTTGTTCATCTAAAATTTAGTGCCAACAAAAAAAAAAACCGTAAGCATTAAACAAAAATGTACTATTTTATTGGTTTTTTTTATTTAGGGTGTTGTTATCCCTACCTCTTCCTCACTCACAAAACCCCTCATACCCCATCCTATCTCACTCACATACCCCTTCCTACCTCACTCACATATCCTCTACAGGAGGGGGTATGGATAAAATTCACCTTTATTTATCAAGGTTTGTTCTTATTTTAACGCTAATTTTATTATTAAATTATCTGCAAATTACCATTTCCTAATTATTCATAGAGTAAATTACTTGGTTGGTCCTTGTTGTGTACATGTTATAATGTATCAAGTCTTTTTTTGAAATATTTACCTATTTGAGCTCTATTTGTAACACCCCCGCCCCGTGCAGCCAGAGACGGGAGGTGTACATTCCGATAATCGGATCAAAGATCAAAACACCACATAAAGAGTTGTACTAAGCTCCCCAAAAATAACAGTTAACTTAAAACGAAACTTAAACATAATTACAAACCCTTAATGTTATCGTCTGAACTAATCCCAAAAGATTATACAAACCCGATATACAAAAGTCGATCTTAAGTCCTTTTTACTTCCAGTGATATATCGATCTTTCAACTCGTCTCTGCAGTGGAACCTAAAACTGCCGAGGAAACAGAAAACACCTCGACTGAGCAAAATCGCTCAGTGGGTGGATAATGTGCATAACCATGTGAACATAATATAAGTTCAAATAAAATTTAACGTAAAACAATTGTAGTGAAACTATTATGAACATGAATATAGAATGTAGAAATCATTGTTCTTTAAAAAATTAACAAGTCACCCGTATCGTAATAATACGTTGTCTAATAGGATGATCAGTCCAATCAGACTTGAAATGTCAATGTCGGACACAACACCACCCATTCCCCGATAACCAGTTTAATTCTGGTATTCGGCTCTATCCGGTAATCGGTTATATCCGGTAACCAGTTTAGTTTTGGTATTCGACTCTATCCGGTAATCGGTTCTATCCGGTAACCAAACATTTTCTGGTGTTCGGCTCTTGGATGCATCCTACGTCCCCTATTTAGCTTGGTCTTAGCCTTTACGAGAACGCCATGGTCATTAATAGCTACCACGGAAGGCATCTCAACACCCGTGGCCCAAATGTTGAGTCTAATTCAAATTCAAGAAAACTTGTGTTCTTACAATCAATGTTTGCAAATCATGAGTTGCCGGAGTGGTTTCCCAAAGCTTGGTAACATCCTGGGGGGGCTGTGGATGGTATCCCAGTCTACCTGGGTTCGAGTCTAGGGGGACGCTTTGGCGCATGAGGAGCACCGGCCTAACTTTGGTTAGGCCGACCTTAGGTGGTCCGGTCAAAGACTAGGCTACCGCCACTGCCTAATATGGTTGGGAATAGGCCCATGCGTAAGCTGTGGGCTGGGTCGCAGCGGATTAGTTGGATGCCCGATACCGCCGGGAAAGTGTGTGTGCGTTTGTGCGTGTGTTTCGTGGTAGTCGATCGTGGGTTCGATGCCGCAATGCCTTCCAAAAAAAAAATCAATGTTTCAATAACATAAAGTAACTTTTTCGTCAAAATGTTTGAATCATGAAACAATTAGCATAGTTTCAATTTTGAAACGAAATAAATGTTTTCTATACAATTACTCGAAACCATAAGGTTCGGAGTCACATATATCAAGATGGATGGGTTATCCGGAATGTAACCGGTTACCCTTGATTCAAAGAAATAGGATATCCATACCTTAGTTATCCCTTTCCTTACTTCCAATTACCTAGAATCATTTAATAAAACACTCAACCAATGCTCAACACAATTATTAAGATCTTAGACAATATTTTCCAAAAATCTCAAATTTGACTTAAAACAGAAGTTGACAGCTTCTGTATGCTATAAGTTTCGATATATTTCTCCCATTTAGAAGCCAAAATGGACAATATCATCTAAATGAAATTTGTACCTTGATATCTTAGGGTTCTATAGCAACTGGATTCGTGCAATTAAGAGCTACTAGCAGACCGATACAGCCTTTACAAAAATAGTGCACAAGTTTTTGTTACACTATGAGCTGATTCAAAAACTCAGTGTTTTGACACATTTAGACTCATAATTAGGACTTGCACTCTTCATAACAGTTTTTAATGACATTCTATGGTTTCCATCAATATATTGTACACCTCATTTGGACCAACGGTTGATTTTATACGATTTTTTTAGTAACAAAACAGAAAGTTTAAAACTACAAAAGTCTCTCAAACATTTTATCAAACGCATGGTGTGCAACCTAACTTTGAAGCTCAAATACGTTTTTTATGATTTTATTTCTTAATCCATGACTTTATTAGAGTCTTCTAACCACAATTTAACAATACCAAATACATTCATCACCAATTATACATCATATGGTTGAAAACTATAACTTCCAACATAATTGAACCTAACCTCAAATGCATGAAGAATGTTTACCTCAAATAACCAAATTTCTTCAATTTGATTCCTTCAAGCCCTAATTGAACTTATTCAGTCCCTACACATCATAATACAAAGATTTAACATAAGTTTAATAAACCCAAAACAGGAATTAGAGTCTAAAACGAAATTACCTTCACACTCTAACTTTAATCTTCTAAAACCAACTAATTTAATGAGTTCTTCACTTGATTTAGCCTTGATGGAGTGACCTCTTGAAGAGATGAGAGAAAACGTAAATGAAGAAGTAGATATTAGGGTTTAAATGAATTTCATGAATTTTTGGGAGAATATATATTTTCCAATATTCCACTTTAGACCCTCAAGTCTAGTTTCTCAACTTTATGCCCTAATAGAGATGTATTTGACATTTTAAGTTAAGTTTAGTTCTGCTTTGTAAACGTATGACCCTTTATATGACCAAGCGTCACAAAATTAGTCCGAAGTACAAGTCGGTTAAGCATATGGTACAAATATGTTATGCACAGTTTCATCTCTTCATTATTGATCTCCAACAAACATTAATGAGGAGTAAATGCTTGGCTAGGGTGAACTTTTGGTGAACCTAGCTTGTGTTATCATCTCAAGTCTTCAACTCTCCATCCTCCATTTCTAGGGTTTGAGTTCTTGTGAGAAATCACCAAGGTGAGTGTTTTCTTGACTCTTCCACTCTCATACATGTCTAATAATGTGCTAGTATTCATGTGCATTTTGTTATTTATTTACTTGATTATGTGGAGCTAACCTAAAACCCCACTTGTGGGTAAAGTTGCAAATGGAGAGTATTAGAGATGCTATTTGGTCAAGGCATGTAGCAAGAGCTATGTAAGAATAATAAGTTGTATGTTTGGTCATATTGGGATTTGATGTTGATTCTTAAGTCTCGGCTTGAGTTGCCATTATCGATAGACTAAAGACCTGGTTTGGGTTGAGGTCGTGAATAGACTAAAGACCCGGTTTGGGTTGAGGTCGCGAATAGACTAAAGACCCGGTTTGGGTTGAGATCGTAAATAGACTAAAGACCCGGTTTAGGTTGAAGTCATGAATGGACTAAAGACCCGGTTTGGGTTGAAGTTATAAATGGACTAAAGACTCGGTTAGAGTTGATGTCATGTATATACTAAAGACCCGATTTGGGTTGTGTGCTCAAATAGCTAAAGATATCGTTTGGGTTGATGCTAATCAAGTTAAATGACTTGAGAGAAATTATAAACGCGTTGACGATATTATATTGTGTTTTCCTATCATTTAATGACAGGTGGAGCAAATTGGTAGAGCGTTATGTATTAACGATGTTATTGTACTGAGACTACATTTTATAAATTAAATTGTGCTTATGCGTTCTCACTAGGACTTAGCCTAACACTTGTTTCTTTGGTTGTCATGTATGACAGGAAACTCTAGTGGCGGGAACCTACGGGAATGAGTGGTCGATCGAGCGATCGAGAGTGGTCATTTTGGGAGATCTAGAGACCAGTATACTTGATGAATAGTCACCATTTTGGGAGAATAGCGACACCCGACTGTAATCTGATAGAGAAATCTAGATTATTTAGGTTGTCGTAAATTTATTCTTCATTCAATGAGTTTGTACACATTATACTATATTCCCCTTTTGGGACGACACTTTGGGATACCTTGTTAGGTCTTGTGCAAACATGTTTTCATCAATTTACAACCGTCATATTGCCAAAATTTTAAGTTTTAAATTTATCCCAATTTTCAGGGTGTTACATATTCATATATGCAACCTGTGCATATATGCATTTGTGCATCTTTTAAGATTACATATGTGCATATGGTTATATGTTAAGTTTCAAACTTTAATGTTTAAAATGTTTTTGTGTTCAGTGCATTTGTGCATTTTTCAAATTATTAAGCCTTGATGTGCATATATGCATTTTGAATACTCTAGAAACAATAAATTATTATATTCCAAAATAAAGATAACAACCAATTTAAAAAAAAAATTGAACTATGGAAACAAAATAAATGTGGCGTGAATTAGGAAATTACCAAGTTTAATTTAAAAAAATTATATTTAATATTAAGATAATTACCAAGTTTACCTCCTTAAAATATGGAAAAAAATATAAATGGCCGAAAATTATAAAATTCCAATAATACCCTTTGAGATTTAATAGCATTGAGTGAATGACATAAACTCTAGGAAACTTTTGATTGGTCGAAAATTGGTTAGCACGGTTAGCACTAATGTCGTGGTTAGCAAATGAAGGGGACCATATATATATATATATATATATATATATATATATAGTGTTTGGTTCATTTGAGAAATGGTAAATATATGAGAAATAGAGAAGTAATCCTAGTCATTCATATGGTCAAGATCGGATTTGACTAGTCAAATATTGCGGCTTTGACCGGTCAAAAGTTGCGGCTTTGACTGGTCAAAAGTTGCGGCTATCCCAAAAAATAGAAGAACAATTTCATAAATTTTACAAAACACACGGGTTGTGTTCATATATGAACATGTATAATTCACATATGAACTATATGTTCATATATGAACCAGTGCAATTCACAACTGAACTCTTTTAACTGATTCATATATGAATGAATCACAAAGATTCATATATGAATCAGTTGAGCTAATTAACAGATTCATATATGAACTAATCCCGTGTATTTTACGAAATTACCCCTCTACCTTCTATAGACCACACAAGGAATTATCCGGTGTTTCGCGATCAAAGCCGCAAATGTTGACCAGATGAATGGCTAAGATTACTTCTCTATTTCTCATATATTTACCATTTCTCAAATGAACCTCTCCCTATATATATATAGCGGAAGAATATTTTGCAACCCTTAAAAAGGTTGCAACCTTTGCAACCCACATCTTAACCGTCGGATTCATGATCGACGGTTATTTTATTTTTATTTTTCTGTTTTTTTTAATTAAAAATATTGGGCCCCATATCTATGGTAACCGTCGATCATGAATCCGACGGTTAATATGTGGGTTGCAAGGGTTGCAACCTTTTTAAGGGTTGACAATTAAACAACCCCTATATATATATATATATATATATATATATAGGGGCTAAATCAAATGAAAACCACAAATATGTTACAAACCTGTGAGAACCGATATAAAAATATTTTTTTACATGATACATTTTCACCAAATGCTTGGATTTAAAATATTGTTTCACATATATTTGTTTCATAATATGATAGTTTCACATGTATTTGTTTCACCACATGAATATTTTTTACCTGTATTTATCATTTCACTAGGTGAATCAAAAATCAAATTTCACATGCAATCATTTCACAAAGTGAACAAAAATATAGGTGAAACAATATCTTAAATCATAAATTTTGATGAAAAAAAAATCATGTAAAAAAATATTTTTATATCGGTTCTCAATGGTTTGTAACATATTTTTTGTTTTCATTTGATTATCGGCCTATATATATATATATATATATATATATATAAACAAACATACACGAAAATAAACGAACATTACCGAACGCAAATGACCTCAAGAAACCATTGTTCATGTTCTTTTATTTAATTAAACGAACAAAAAAAATGTATTCGTGTTCTTTTATTTATTAAATAAACGAATATAAACGAATTTTTCACCGAACGATTCATGAACGGCCTGTTCATTTACAGTCGTAACGATATTACAATGATCCGATTGTTTTTCTCCAATAAGATTAGTTTTTTTGGCTAGTCCATGATTGTAGATAATTGGTGGTTAGGTTTGAATGCCGAAAACAATATATTTTTCATTGGATATTAGAATTATCTATTAATCTCAATGCCCATAAAAGGTATTTGCATTGAGGAATTACGAAAGGATAGCTAGGAAATTTCATCTTCGTGTTCCACGTTGTCAAAGTTTTTGTGGTCATAGAGATTCATTGCGATGACTTTAGTCATTCATAGTCGCCTGAAGGATTAATTGCTACACGTAAGTTGGTCCGAAACTCACGGTTACCTAAAAGAATGATAGCTCGGAATAGGGGTGGTGGGCACCCGGCCAAAATATTTGGAACTGGTGATTCCTGGAATGAAGGAACCGGAACCCGGTTAAACCAGTTCTTTATTTTTGGGAACCGGTCTCGAACCGCCAGTTTCGGTTCCGGGCACCTGGTGTCTATTTTAAAAAAAAATCATTACATACTATAAAAAAATAATTATTAGTCTATTATAAAGTCATTGAGAACTAATCCGATAAAAACTAATAATTACATAAATAATTGGAGATGTCGAGTGGAGGAAGCGGCCGTAAGTGTAAGTGTGTAAATGAGTAATGCCAAAAAGTAAATTAATAATTTCAATTTTAGTTTATTAAATATAATAAACATATAAAATATTTTTTATTAAAAAAATTAGTGGGTACTTGTCGGTTCCGGTTCTGGGTACCCAGCCCGGTTTACCCAACGGTTAATGGTTCCAAAAAAATGAGATCTAGAACCAGTCCCGGTCGGTTTCGCTTTTTAGGAACCAAAACCAATCACATCGATTTCAGTTCAGGAACAGGTAATCCAGAGCGGTTCCGGCTCCAAAGACAGGTACCCGATTCCAATGCTCAACCCTAGCTCGTAAGGCTGAAAGCACCATAATATGAAAATGTGAAATTAAAATGTGAAGTAAAGCATGGCATTCAAAATGTGAAATTATGCATAAAAGTATGCAGGAAAAACATTTACGAAAGATAGTACATTGATATGAAGAGTTTCCATGAAAACCAAGGATTTTTTTGTGTCGCATAACAGAAAATGTGCTTTTATGGGTATTTATATATAAAGGATATGCAGCGAGTCGAATGCATTCATGTAATGAATGAGACTTTTAGTGGGCCGATTTCGGATGTTTATAAAGGATAGTGTGTCGAATGTGTTCGTGTAATGAATGAGGCTTTCAGTTCGCCACTTTCCGACGTTTTATAAAGGATAGCGCACCAAATGCGTTCATGTAAGGAATGACACTTTGAGAGGACAACTTTTCGATATTTATAAATGATTTCCAATTGCATTCTCATAAATGAATAGGCTATCGATGGACCACTTTTACATATGTCCAAGTTCGAAAAAAGGCATGCATGCTCACGATAAACAGTGATTTTGAGCACGTAAGAGTGTACAAATTGGTGTCTTAGCATGAAAAATGGAACGTTTAGTGTAATCCATTTAAGTAAACAAAATGTTATTTGTGTTAAACCAAGTAATTGGCATGATAAATATGTGTGTGAGTGAAAATGGCATCGGTTTCGGCTAAAATGTATGTGTACATCTCAAGAACGTGAAAAACATAGGACAAGGAAATGGTATTTCACAAGGATAATCCGAAGCAAAAGATCAAGCGAAAAGATTAGTTGATCGGTTTATGCGTAAATTGTTTAATTATGTTTATGCAAGGTTGGAATAGAAAAAATACGTACGAACTATGTGATTAATGAAACATAAGTTCTTGTGTAACCGAATTAATCTAGATATACGCAAAAACGCTTCCGAAAAGACGGATGCCGATGAAAGGGGTGTTACACATATACCCACAAAATCTCTTCATGAAAACGCATCAACCCCAATTTCCTACATCAAAGTTATTAAAATACATCCAAAATCGTTATATTTACCGTATTTATCTTATAGGGTTAGGTTCACGGGAAAACCTCAAAAAAGACGAAAAACTGAGGAACACATTGGTAGTCTTTTATTTGTACGGTATGTACTTGTGCATACAAGTAATTTGTAATATGCACAAGTGCATAATGCACACGTGCATAAAAACCAAAAAAAAAAACTAAATTAATTGTATGCACAAGTACATACTGTCCAGATCAAGGGCTACTAGAGTTACTCTTCAGTTTTCCATTTTTTTTAGGTTTTTACTTGAATCTCTCTCTTATCTTACAATGTATCTAACATTAATGTATTTATCACACAGTTGAAATACACAAGTCGCATAAATACATTTAATAGCAAAATAAGAAGAGAAATACAAAAGGTGAAAGCAAACACAACATTTTCAAATAGAACTTGAAAACTTCCCACTTATTCAACTTCAAATTCACTATTACCATAACAATCAATAAGTCCGTATGTTTTATTTCTAATACAATTTTTATTCATATTAAACCTTATAAAACTAAAAAGAATCGACGGAGCTTTCTAGCCTCTGCGGTGACCTCGACCTCGTGTGACAGTACGCACAATGAGATCTTCCCTTTCTTTTAACAGCATGAGAAACCTACTCTCGAGGACCCTTGTTCTCTCTGGTCCGTCGCACGTATACGGTTTTCCACGATGACAGGGTTCGTGTTCGCCGGGAACCGGTGTCTCCAAAAAAGGGCTGTTAACATTCTCCAGCGTTGGCGCAGTTCGCTTTCTACATGCTATATTTCGTTTACAACTTCAGCAAGCCATAATACTTTGAGGGTACAACCTAACATGTTAAGTTTATCGTCTAATATTCACATAGATCATCATAATCTATTGAACATAGAACATAACATAACATAACATGTTAAAGTTTATCGTCCAATATTATAAATCCCCTTCGTCATTCGGGATTTATGATCCGAGACGAAGCTTTCAGACTGCACCAAAAACCCAAGCTTCATCGAAATTTGAGCAGAATCATTTGTTTTTTATGATGTTTTTCACAAAAGTGAAATAATTTCTGATTTCATCCATAACAAAATGATCATAACGTTATTTCCGAGACAACCCATTCCAACAACAGAGACAACATAATTGCCTCCACATCGCATCATCATTATGTTGTTTTCGTTTATGGTTCTCTCCATAAAAAGAGATCTGCATAAACGAATTAAACTTTCCGTTTTCATGGCATAAATCTGTGTGTTCTTTGGACGATCTAAACATCCAAACTGTGAGTACGAAGATCCGACGAACGACAGCTTATCGTGACTCATCGGATCCAGCTTCTTCATAACGTTCCGACGGTGGAGATTGAAGATCGGTGAGATGCAACTTCTTGATCGGTGAATTGAAAGGTTGAAGTGGTTTGATTTGGAGGTTCAAATGAGAATTTATGGCGATGAAGAGGAAAACTGTGGGGTTTTTTTTTTGGAAGAAAAAGAAAACTGTGGGTTTAATTTCTGGTTTTAGGGCAGATATAAGGTTGGGCTTTAGAAAAGAATTGGCATTGGTTATTGGGCTCAACCCTTCAAAATTAGAAAATAAATATATATATTTGATATATTCATAGCTACAATTAATATTAATTTTAATATTATTGTATTTTTTATATATGGAAATTATTTTAATGTATTCTTATATTATAGCTACATTTAATATTAATATTAAATTTATTGTATTTTTTATATATGGAAATTAATTTAATGTATTCTTATATTATATTCTTGGAATACATATCTTATTCCCCTAATTACACCATCATTTCTTAACAATATTATAATTTTGATGATAGGTGAAGAATCATATGAGTACTTGAGGTTAACGTGAGAAGCTTGAGAATTAAATCTGAACTGTTGATCACTTTTAATCAAATGCTATCACATTAATTGCAGCTTAGAAAGTAATTGATCAAATGCATCTCGGTGCATTTCATCGTAATGTGCATCCAATTTATTATCCAACAGTTGATAATCACTTTTAACGCTTCTTATGTTTACTTCAACTTGTCACCGTAACCCCACCCTTTGACGATAAACCAAATGGTCATTAGTTCAGCAATATTTAGTAACCTCGTTTTTTCGAAGGTCATTTAGATAAGTGAGTAATAATGTGTATTAATACGCAAAATTTATTTTGAAAATTACCAATTTTATAAAGAGTTCATTGAATCGTTAAGTGCATTAAATATTTTGAGAATATAACTAATGTCAGGAATATCAAAAAGGAATTTTTATTTTATTTTAACATAACTCTTCTACTATTCTAACTTTTTGCTTCTTTCCTTTAGAAAATTATATGAAGAAAACCATCTAAAACGTGTCCTCGTTACCAAACATTCCATCCTACCCTTTCCTCCGATCAACTAAACCAAGCCTTCTAGTTCAAATTATTGCTTACTTTTTGCCACAAATTTGTTAAAAAAATCCAGGAGGAAGTTGCTTCAGTTCTTCTAGTCTTCATACACATTTAGGTTTAAATATGATCATTCTGCTGCTAACGTAAAACACAAAACTTATGCCATGACAGGGAAAGTTTGATCTGAACAAACAGATTAAGGGGAACTTGGACAGGTAATCATATCACTATGAAGAAATTAGGGGAAAGTTTATAATTGAAAGGGAAAAGTTCAATAAAACCCAACAAACTATTCCATTTTGTATGATTAAGTCCCTAAACTAATTTTTTGAATGAAAAAACCATTAAACTTTCTCACTTTGAATGATTAAGTCCATGAACTATTTTTTTAAATGAAAAAACCATTAAATTTTTTCATTTTGAATTATTAAGTCCCTGAACATTTTTTTTCAATAAATTGAATCATCGAACTTCTAAAAATTTGTTACTTACATCATTGTAACTCAAAAAACTACCTGTCAGTTATCTTTTGATTCTTCCTCTTTTTATAGATAAAAAATAGATCAAAAAGAGGGAGATCGATAACAGGGGCAACAACGTGTTAGGCAATATGGAGAACGGACAACGTTCGGGTAACGGGGAGTGGCGAGACCAAACGATACGACTGTTTGTGAGTGATTTTAATGACGTAGAGTTTGATAATTGTAAAACTGGTTTAGATTTATTTTTACTTTAAAAACCTTCACACTCAGTTCCGGTTACCTTTAAAAAAAAGTTAACCAATTTTTAGAAGTTCGATGGTTTATTTATTAAAAAAATGTTTAGAGACTTAATAATTCAAAATTAAAAGGTTTAATGGTTTTTTCGTTCAAAAAAATAGTTAAGGGGCTTAATCATTCAAAATGAAAGAGTTTAATGGTTTTTTCATTCAAAAAAAAGTATCGACGTTACGTCTCTTCTTTGTCCTAATTGTGATACGGGGGTAGAGGATTGCCATCACCTTTTCTTCTCGTGTCCCGTCACTAAAGATTTATGGGCTCTTATTGGACGATGGTGGAAAATTGATATTCCAACTCTATGCTCCTATTCGGATTGGGTTTCTTGGATTGATTTAATTCGGTTGAAAAAATAGGTTTTTTGGTGTTTCGAGGCCGTTATGCTTATCACTCTATGGTCCATTTGGGTTTTTCGCAATGGAACTCTCTTTGGCAACCCGAAGCCAAAGAAGGCGGCAATCCTAGAGAACATTATAACCCGTGCTTACTTTTGGATTAATTATCGAAGTACCAAATTGTCTATTAATTGGTTGGTTGGCTTGCAAATCCTTCCCTTACTACTCTTTCTTTGTAATTGTTGTTTCTCTAACTTCTTGTTAGTTTTATAAAACTTCGCCGTTCTAAAAAAAGGTTCTATAACCATGATAACCTTTCCAAGATTTCACTTTTTGTAACGATAATATCTTTTTTTAATAATAATTGATTTTTAAAGCCATTATTTTTTTTGTTGTAAACTTATCATCATTTTATTTAACCATGAGTGATCCTGATAAATTACGAATATATAAACACACAAAAAAAAAAAAACATTTTTGTGATGGTTTGTTCATCTAAAATTTAGTGCCAACGAAAAAAGAATGTAAGCATTAAACAAAAATGTACTATTTTATTGGTTCTTATCTTAACGCTAATTTTATGATTAAATTATTTGCAAATTACCATTTCATAATTATTCATAGAGTAAATTACTTGGTTGGTCCTTGTTGTGTGTGTACATGTTATAATGTATCAAGTCTTTTTTTTGAAATATTTACCTATTTGAGCTCTATAGTATACATTTTATGACACCTTAAGTCCTTATCCATAACTCCATCAAAAATATTTGGTTAAGTTAACTAGAGAGTATTTTAGTATTTTTAACTGTTTAAAGATATAAAGTACATTATTAACTTCCGGTAAGAAAATGACACGTGATAGATGACCCCACATCCTCTCCCTGTCCCTTCCTTACCGATCAATGTACCCCCGACCCTCTTCCCCTCTTTCTCCGGCATCGACCACCTACCCTACCTATGAAGCAACATAGATCGTGAAACCCACGACCACAGTGAAGGAACCACCGCCCTCACCATTTACAGTCAATCCCCCCCACCCACACACACACACACTAAAGTAAAGAGGAAATTAGAAAATAGATTTAAACTTGGTTTTCGTTATAGTCGTCTTCTCCATCTCCAACCTGTGTTTGGGTTTTGGTTACATTCGACTTCTCCATCTCTGATTTGTGTTTGGGTTTTGATTAGAGTTGACTTCTCCATCTCTGATATGTGTGTTTTAGTTTTTGATTGCAACCATCTTTCAATCGAGATAGAGATACACACAAATTTTCTAGGGTTTTGATTTTTGATTTCAATCCGAATGCGTGTATTATGTGTTTGGGTGTTAATTTTGATTTCAATCGAAATCCAAATACAAGCATAGGTAAAACTACTGAGAGGGAACGAAGATGGTAAAACCTTTGGGGGATGTAGTGGAAAATCTCATCTATCCAAGGTTCAAATCCAGGCACTGCCAAAGCCCTTGTGGCCATGGAGGTTCGTTCACCTGCGATGACTTCAGGTCATTCGTGGTCGCCCGAGGATTAGTCGGTGCAAGTAAGTTGGCCCGGAAACGCACGGTTACAAAAAAAACTACTGAGAGGGAACGAACATGGGGGGGGGGGGGGGGATATAGGTGGGGACACTGAGATGGGGGGAGGTTTCATGTGGCTACTGAAATGGGTTGTCAGAAACAGAGATGCGTCAACGAATCAGGGGTGGCAAGGCCCTTCCTCTCAACTCTTCGTGCGTAATGTGTGTGTATGCATGTGTGTGTATGTATATATATGTGAGATAATGTTATAATATAATATAATTTTCTTAATTTTTTTATTAGATCTTGAGGAAACGGATGAAATAACTAAAGTACCACTCTAAGTTAATTGAGTTACACAATATTTTAGAAATCCGTAACTATTTAAAAAAATGGACTTGGGACTTATAACATGTAAACCATAGGGACCAAACATATAATTTACTCTTGTTCAAATGCTTAAATTAAAATCTAACAAAAATACGCATTAATCTTCGCTATCGTGCACAATTCTTTCCTAAATGATTTTTGTCAACCGGTGTATTATACGTAAAAAGTCGATCTCATCGTCAAATTCTAGTCTTCCATCATTAAATTTTAGTTTTTCTGTGACCAATTTCTCATCAATTAAAAATGAGCTTTTAGTTTTCTTTTGGATCTCCATCGTTCATGAACTAAATGAATTATACAATTTAAATTTGATGTTGGAACTCAAAATGACATGCATATATATTACCATTGGACTCTTAGGGGTTGTTTTTTTTTAAACCTTTTAATGGCTCTTAAGTCTGAATTGTTCAGACCTTTTTACACACCACCTCTTATTAATCATAACTAATATAAGACTTCAGACTTTAGACCTCTTAAAAAGCAAACGACACCTTAGCTACTAGGCCACTTATTGTTTCATGGAACAAGAACTCTCGAATGTGGCTCCATTGGGTGCAATATTAAACCATGCCAAAATAAATCGATAATCGTACGTATACAAACCAGATTGCATACATCTCGATTAATCTCATATGACCAAAGGTGGACCCAAAAACAGTGACAACATCTGATCCTAAGTATGGGTGCTCACGGGTTGAAGACATTTCAACACCCCAACTCAATGTTGACGGTTTGAGAATTTTCTACCCAAACAAAAGTGCAACCCATTCTAACCCGTTCGGGTTGGTCAGATTGTGTTTAAAAAATAAGAAAATTTTCTTTTGAAATATGATCCATCATTTAAAAGAATATACAAGTTAATGAAATATTTAAGTATTACATATAACTTTTCAATAATGTCCTCTTACGAGTTCCTCATTATTGTCGAGTTGTTTTTGCTAACTTATACATATTAAAGAAAAATACAAATAAGTTTAGAATTGTTTTTTTTTAATCTTAATTCTTGTATTTACTCCAACATTTTCCCATTGTTACCTCTAACCTTGTCTCGATTTCCCCCACAACTTACTTCATGCGACTATTGTAATTTCTAATAATTTTAGTGTTTTTTTGGATTTTACGATATTTAAAGATTGACATTTCTTTCGAAACCTTGTAAATGTTGTCGGGTTATGTGATTTTTGTTGTTGTTAATGGTGTGTTACTAAGGATTTTCGAATAACCATAAAACTGAATAACCTAAAAGACATTTTACCCAAACCTTATTCGATTCGAATTAGTTATTCGACATTGAATTTATTTTATACCCTTAATTGTGTCCATAATCATCTTAGAGCATCTCCAACAGCTATGCTAAAATAGAAAAAAGTGAGATTTTAGTAATTTTTTTGCTCCAACAGCTATGTTATATCATATGCTAAAATAGAGAAAAAAGGAAAGAGAAGGTAAAAATCTCCAAATTTGGAGAAATCTCTAAACCCCATATTGAAGAGAGAGAAATAATATTTAATTCTTTTCCACCAATAGGAGACATTGAAATTGTATGTTTAGGAAATAAAAGTAATATTTTATTAATATAATTGATGATAGAATTGCTAAAATAAAGTAGCTGTTGTAGTTGGTTGTAATTTTTTTTTAGATATTTTAACTTTATATACTATATTTTAGAAAAATTATAGCATAGATGTTAGAGATGCTCTTACTTTCTGGATCCACCAATATTACGGTCCCACCTTTAAGAATCGTTTTTTTCCAACAAAACAGAAAAATCTTACAGTATTACGGGCCACCTTAAGGCCCTTGGTAGGTCCGGCCCGACATGTGACACCTAATTTAAAAATCAAACTAACGTCTAACGTAAGTAATTAAAAATCATATATTTTGGTTATAACAACTCGAAAAGATAGTATAGATTTATGGATTATATAATATTCCAAGAGTTGTTAAAAATGGTCGTCATCAACCAAACGTCTACCAAATGGACGAGTTGCTCGCCAAAATCACTATAAGGTTAAGAAATTAAAATTTTGATTAGGATAATACAAAATAATTAACGAATAACGATATATATATATATATATATATATATGAATTAAATTATAGTGTTTGATTTTTTTGGACCTAAAACAACATAAACTAAATCAATTTGAAATTGAATTTAAAAAATCGAATTCAGTTTTTGATTTTTGATTTTTGGTTTTCGATTTGGTTAAATCTAATTAGAAAATTCCGTCTTAATGATAATTGGCAGAACTTTTAAACATATATAATTCAAGGGTTGGGTTTCGATAAGAATAAAAGTTATGGTGAGAAAGGTAAGAAGGGATCTCCACACTTAGATGCACATTATGATAAGATGCACCAGATCAATTCTCGTATCAAGTGCGATTCATGGATGAGTTTGAGATTGAAAATGAGATATTGTAAGTTTGTACTACCGTATTTGCGTTTACTTATTTTACTTATAAACTGTTTGATCTCACTGAATGTTAGCCTAACATTTTTTTCTTAAAATGACATGTATATCAAGATCACAAGGTAGCGGGGCCACTATTGCTTAAGTGAGAGATGATTGTCGTTAGAGACAACTTTTGAGTTATTATTCTTTTGGATGGCAATTGGAGTTACTCATGAGTAATTATATATTTATTTGGATATTGTAATGACACTCGTTCATAATCTAAATCCATATTTGGTTTAGATTAGAGTTGTCAACTATCGTCCATATTTGTAATGTAAACTCTGACGCAGTTCCTCTTCGTTGGATGATTTTATTTCAATCCATATATTATTCCGTCTTATTTTATAGTTTAAATTTACTCCTATTTTAGGGGTGTTACAAAATTGTGTAAAAATGTTTATATATTATGTTATTTAAATATTTATTTGATTTGTATCATTTATAATTACTATATGATATATAGGGGTGGGTTCAAATGAAACTCATCTTTCATTGTGCACATGAGGACAAATTTTAACCATTGATCAAAACTTAGAAAACTAATCAAGGTTAATACATAATAAGATTAATTGAGAAGAGATTAAGAACAAAATTGTAAATTTGAACCAGATCATACCTTGTTTGACTTTTTATTTTATTTGTAATTAAAAAAAATTTCCCTCTTAAAACTTTAAAATAAATTATCTTAAAAATTTCTAATATTTTAATCAAACAAATTACATCAAAAAAACAAGAATTTCGTGCTCTTCGATATGACATTCATCTCGATATAGTTTTTTTTTCTTCGTTTTAACCGTTTTTTTACGTGAAATTCTATATATGTGTTATATTTATTATGAATATGCATGCACGTCCTCGGGTGTCCACATTCAGTATGAATAACAAAGATGAATATTCATTCACTATTCATGATAAATAATACAGTATTCAGGATGAATAATACAACATTCAATATGAATACTACACAAATCCATGATTCATGTATTATTTATCATGAATCATGTATATTATTCATCCTGAATGTTGTATTATTCATACTGAATGATACATTATTCATGATGAATAATATATGAATGACCCGTGAAGGTGTAGACATATGGCACACAATCTTTTGTTCTCCAATTCACGACCGAAATATGGTTTAATTCATTATGAATATGTATGCGCATCCCCGGGCGTCCCACATTCAGTATGAATAAAAATGTGAATGTTCATTTATTATTCATGATGAATAATATAGTATTCAAAATGAATTACACAACATTCATGATGAATAATACACGAATTCATGAATCGAGAATTATTCACCCTGAATGTTGTATTATTCATCCAGAATGATACATTATTCATGATGAATAATACATGAATGACCTGTGAAGATGTGGAGACTTGACACGCTCTCTTTTGTTCCCTGGTTTACAACAGAATTACTCAATAGGTTCTCGATTCGTCTTGATGGGTGTTGGGTTACGGTGCTGAAGAAACGCGATGCCTTACGACGTTGAAGAAAGTGTTGAAGAAAATGATGTCGAGTTACATACTTACGGTGTTGAGGTGTTGTACAAACTTGAACGTACATAAATATTCATAATGAATATAACACATATATAGCATTTCACGTAAAAAACGGTTACAACGGCAACAAAAAAACTATATCGAGATGGATGTCATATCGAATAGCACGAAATTCTCGTTTATTTGATGTAATTTGTTTGATTAAAATATTAGTAATTTTTAAGATAATTTATTTTAAACTTTAATTGGGTAAAAGTTTTTAATTAAAAAAGAAAATAAAAGGTCAAATATGGTAGACGTGGCTTTAAATTATCTTCCATTTTTACCCTAGACGTCTTAAAATTAAAAACTCTATTTAATATGAGTTGTTGGATCAAAAGAGATGGAATGACTGAGATTTTTGTCCTCACGTGCACAATGAAATATGAGTTTTCATTTGAACTTTTCTCATGATATATATATATATATATATATATATATATATATATGTGTGTGTGTGTGTGTGTATAGACACACATATACATGTATAAATTATCGAACAATTTTTAGGAACAACTTATCTACTCCTGTCTTATCCAACCTTACCACTGACAACTTGTCATGTTCAGTCCTATCTTTTTCTCCTGTCCAGTTTTATTATATCATATCCAATCCAATAATGTTAATGCCTACCGTACTGGATTAACATCACTTACTACATTAAAAACAATAAATGCTTGATGATCTATTTACGGAGGAAGACAATCACAAATAAACAAAATAAAATTCTCATATTTTAGAACTTTAACTCAAAAACAAGTTGGTTCAGAAACTTTAACCGATGTCACATGGATTAATGGTCATTTCAGATGATCCTTTGGATATGTATATTCATAACTTTAAAGAAAAAAGTTAGTCTTTTATAATTAACAAAAAATGTTATTTCAATAAAGTAAAAAAACAACTCTTCAATTTTTTTGTTATTATTAGGAGTGTTAAATCAATAATTAGCTTGAGCTCGATCATTTATTTGAAGTTAATAGCTGAGTAATTCTTTAGTCGATTTTCAATACAAATAAATATCAGTTTAACAATATTGAGTTGAGCTGAATAACACTTATGTTCAACTTGGCACGTTCTAAAGCTTTATTTAATTTTCCGAGTAAAGTTCAACCTAACTATATAAGCATAAACTTTTTTGGGTCGAACTTATTCATATTGTTTATAAGTTTTACAATCAAAATGTAGAACATAATTTTCAATCCTCAATTTCGTGTTATAAAAAACAAACTTTTCGAGATTGGCCTCGAGCTTTTAAACGAGTTTAACGAACTCGAGTCAATAAACAAGTTAATCTATCTCAAATTCAAGCTCGTACACAAGTTTATAAAAGTATGCACTTTAGGTCATAATCAGTGTTCTAAAAAAACACGCTGATAACTCTCAAATTTTGAGAGTTAATTCCTCTCTTGTTATATTTATTTTACCACATTTTCACCCAATTTGCTCCTCATCTCCTTCATTTGGTCTTAATTGTTCAAACATTGTGATGAAATATCAAAAATGCAAAAAAATCGGTTTTACTAACTTTTGTGCAGAACGTGGCCACGTCGCACCCACGTTGTCACCACGTTGGGGCGCTGGCCAAAATTGCTTGGATAAGATTTTACCAATTCTGGAAGTCTGCCTTTTGAAGAAAATGAAAGACCTTTCTGCTCATTCATAAGAATAATCAAGGAAGAGGACAAAAAGTGTAAGTCCAAGGAAGCTTCAATACTTCACCTTAAAAGCTACTTTTATGGTGTTGTTACATCAACACTTTTCTCTTCCTTGGACTATAAATGAAGGTTTGGAGGCTCCATTTCTGATCATCATTGGCAGGAGCATTAAACACCATCTCGAGCAGCAACATTTAGTTTTTATTCCTTGTAGTTTATTTGCATTTAATTGTTGTAAGTTTAAATTTCTTGTAATAGCTGTCACCAAAGTGGCCACCTTGTCACCACTTTGGCAGCAGCTCTTTAGTTTCTTTTATGCAATTTAAGTTATGTTATCTCCTTCTTTCATCATGCCTTTTACTTTTATTATGAGCTAAACACCCCTTTGGGTGTGGGTATGAGCCAAGGCTAAGACTAGTAGGCAACACTTGGGTGTTGCCATCGTTGCTAACTCTTAGACTTGGTCACTCGAGTCGGGACTTTAACTCAACGCGGACAAGCCGATCACTTGTTAGTGTTAATATTAGATCTTAGACCTCGAGAGGGGCAGATCCGAAATACGGCTTGAGTGATGCAAGAAGATTTGAGAAAGTCTTTTATAACCACGTAGAGATACGGGTTTTTGCATGATTTTAACTAAGGTTCAAATGTCGGTCGATATGGATGTCACAAAGAGATTTGGGCGTCTACATCTATACTGGTGGAACTGAAATCCTTAGAGGTTTACTTAGTTAAGTCGGCAAGTCTTGAGTTGGCCAACGTGGTGACAAAGTGGGTGCAACGTGGCCACGTTCCGAGGAAACTTATTTTCGAGAGAAAAAGGTTTTTAAGGCTGTCGTGTGTCATTTTGTTTCCGACCAAGTTGTTACTACATCAGTCTTAGTTAATGCTTGTACCCACATCCTGCCTTTAATACTGTTAATTCCGTTTAATCGTTGTTTAATTCGCTTAAAACCCACAAATATTGATTTTATTCTCAAAACTCAACCAAACACTATAAGTTCATGAAAACGTCTCTGATTCTTAGTTGACTAGTCCCTGTGGAAACGATCTCGGTACTCTACCACTTTATTACTTGTAGCGATCATAGTGTCCGGTGTGCACTTGCACCGCCACTGTGGCAACATAGTGGCCACTTTGTGAACCTATACGATTTTCCGCTAACACACGCCATGTCGGTCGTCATGACATGTGTAACACCCGTATTTTCGGTAAGTAAATGTCACCCAAACATTTTCGTGACTTGTAAACAGTGGAGTTTTGTTGGGAAATGTATTGTTTAAAGTCCCTCGGAGTATCGGGAGTTTTGGCAGTGAAAAAGTCGAGTTTCGGGGCTTCAAAAAGGTCCCGCGACAATGCCCAACGACTATGACAAGTCACAGTCGCACATGGCATAGTCGCAGAGGGGAAACAGAAGCCTGGGGCATACTAGAGACTATGCCAGGCGACATTGCCCTGGGCATAGTCGCTTAGCAATGTCGCCAAAGCAAAGCAGGTTGCTGTTAAGTCGAACATTTCAGCCTATTTCTCATTCTCACTTCTCTAAACTTCCCTCATTCTCTCTCAAAACACTTTTCCTCTTCTCCCTTCAAACCCTAGCTTATTTGTGGCTTAAATCCTTGTATTTTTTGGAGAGAAAACACCATCAAGTGGTAGAATGGAAAGTTATGATCAAGGATTCACCATCTCCATCTTCATCTTCAACCTCTAGCTCATTTTTGGGTTTTCTAGGTTTTCATCAAAACCTAAGTGGTAAGTGTATCCCTTCAATTTCTAAACCCTAATATAAGATATAAATGCTCCATTGATGATTTCCTAAGTATTATGTTTCTCCATTTTCGAATTGGAAGATTTTGGGGGAGTTAGGTCAAAATTAGGGTTTTGGGTATAAGTTGAGGTTTTGCTATAAAATGTTTGGGGAATGTTTCTATATGGTTGAATATGGTTATTTACGGTTGAAAATGCTTGGATCTAGGTTTTGGAGGTTTTGGCTTGGAGGATTCAAGTTTCGTCAAGGAAGCTCAAAATGGGGTAAAATCTAGATTTAGCCTAAATCTAGCAAGGTGAGTTCAAGTTGATTTGTGAAAACGGTGTACATGCCAAAATGTTTATTTTAAAGTGTTTCGTGTCTCACATGAAATTGTTAACTGTTGATAAGTTTGGCTATTTTGAAAGTGTTTAACCTTATAAACTTATATAGCACACATCTTTGGGATTTTGGGCATTATGATAAATAAATAATATATTTTGGTATTTTAATGATTTATTTTATGGAAGTAGATTTTGAGTATAGATGTATTTCATTTTGTGTTTTGGAGAAATGCATGGTTTTGTGTTATGGGACGTTTTCAAAGGATAAATGTTATAAACTCACTTGGAAAACGATTTGTCCTAATATAAACTACGTTGGAATTTATTATATGTTTTGGAGCATGGGTTTACATAAGTACGGGTTGTTTATGTTTGATTTCATTTTATGAATTTCAACGTTGGGTCTTTGGATTTGTTGAGCTTATGGCTCGGTTTGGATTTTGTTGGGTTTTGAGGACAGTTGTCCGCTTTTAATAGCTCAATGTTGAGCGTTTGGTTATGATTTGCATTTACTGCACCTTAGCTCTGAGAATTACATGTTTTGAATGCATTAGTTTATTCGTTTTGAGTCATGTAATGGTTTAGTTAGTGCAATGGATCCATAGGCACGGTGTTCCTATGTCCCCGTTTTGGGCATTTGGTTCATCATTTGGCACGGAATAGGCATCGGGTCACCATGATAAGTAAGGTGTGGGCCTATACGGTCGGACAACGTCTTATGGGCAGTAAGGTGCAATTCCCATGTGCATAAGTTCCCCTGTTTTGGAACTTTCAGGAATAGACTCAGAGGAGTTGACTTGATGCTTTTGAGTGATAGAATCAGAGGGGTTGAGCTTGGTGAGTCTTTATTTGTGTAACCCACATGTTTTGGTTTCTTACATGGTCGTTTGACATACATTCTGTGTTCCGTTACGTGCTATGTAATCGGGTCTTCCCCTTCACCGCAAGGTGTTGTTCTGGTTATGGAGTTTTATAATCCATGTTTTCGGTGACGTTTGAGTATGGGTATTTATCTATATTTTAAGGTTTTGGATGTTGAAACTCATTTGAGTTATTGGGATATTTTGGAAGTTGGAGTTATTTACGTTTTCAGTGTTTGACCATTATAATGTCAGTTGTGTTTTACGTGCGCTTTGGGTTTTAGCTTTATTTAAAGAGGCGTTTGTTTTATGATTTTAATCACGACAAGGGTGAATGATGTAACACCCGTGATTTTGGTAAACTCTTAACTCTCGCTTATCTGTTTAAGCTATGATTATAAATCTTACCCAAGTCGTGTTGGCGTATGTTGGGTTTCGTATAGAGAGCTCGTCGGTCGAAAAAAAATCGGATCTTTTAACCTTCGATACTGTCAGGGCGATAGTGCCCGGCGACTATGCCCTCTGACATAGTCGCGTGTCATAATTGCGACCCCTCCCTTCTCTCGGTACACTTTGGGCGATAGTGCCCGACGATAATGCCAGGGTCACTATCGCGAGGCATACTCGCGGGTTTTGTACCATGACTCGTTTTGAGCGGGCGACTATGCCCCGGCGACTATGTCAAGGGTATAGTCGCGTGTCACAATCGCCTGCGGGCCCTGGATGCTTTTAAACTCCTTTCCACACTCATTCTCACTCACCTATTCATTCACCTTCTTCAAGAACTCTCTCAAACCTCCATCCCCATTGAATTCGGTTTTAGAAGTCACCAAATGTTCATCCACACGCATTTACTTCATGATTTTGTGTCTCTATCAAGTTTGGGAACTAGGGTCAACTTCCCACCATCTCCATTGTTGTTCCTTCCAAGAAAATCCTAGGGTTTTGAGTTTTATCAAAACCCACCATTGTAAGGTCATCCCTTCTTCCTTCTAATGCTTTATTCAAGTTATAAATGCCCTATTTATGACTTTCTTGTGCTTTATTTCTTAAGTTTTCAGTTGGGTGATTTTGGAGAAATTAGGACTAATTAGGGTTTTGGCCAAGGTGGGTGTTTTGATGTGAGTTATTTGGTGGAATGTTTCTTTATGGTTGAATATGGTTATTTACGGTTGAAAATGCTTGGATCTAGGTTTTGGCTTGGAGGATTCAAGTTTCGTCAAGGAAGCTCAAGTTGGGTAAAATCTAGATTTAGCCTAAATCTGGCAAGGTGAGTTCAAGTTGATTTGTAAAAACGGTGTACATGCCAAAATGTTTATTTTAAAGGGATTTGCGTCTTACATGAAATTGTTAACTGTTGATAAGTTTGATTATTTTGAAAGTGTCAACTTTATAAACTTATATAGCACACATCTTTGTGATTTTTGGGCATTTCATTAAATGTGTCATAAATGAACAGGTTTTGAGGAATTATTGCATAAATAAGTATTTGGTCAAAAAGGCACTTTTAAGTGTTTGTCGGGTTTTATGCATCGTTCATGAAATTGGATGTTTTGAAAGGTACGAATACGTGAGTCCTTTGGGTTTGGGTCATTCCCGGCTATGGGGAACATTTTAGAAATGGAAAAACCTTTTTGGGGTTTGGGGCCGAAGGCCAATGGTAATTTGAGAATTAAAGGTTTTGGGAAAATGTGTATTTTGATTTATATAACTATTTTGGCTCGCATGTTTTGGCCAAACGTCTATTTAGCCTCTAGGGCTTGATTTGTACTCGGTGGAGTCTTTGGAACATTTGTTCGGTTTTGGGTAGCTCATTGAGGAGCCTTGGACGTATTGTGTATTTAGTTGCATCTTATTTGAGAGTTACATGTTTTGAATGCGTTAGTCCATTCGTTTGAGTCATGTAACGTTTTAGACTGTAATGCATTGGATCCATAGGCATATGAGTCAGTCGGTTGGTTTAGTTGGGGACTTTATCCCCGTATTGTAACTTGAAATTGGCATGAGGTCTTATGATCAATAATTGCAACTTTCTTGTGAACGAGCTTAACTGGGATATTTTGGGATTCCAAGGTATAGACCTGGAGGGGTTGAACTTGATGAGTGCACGAAGATTCCCAAGGTACAGACATGGAGTTGTTGAACTTGGTGATTATCCAGGCAATAGACATGGAGTTGTTGAGCTTGTTGGTTTGTTAGCTATAGACCCGGAAAGGTTGATGTTAACGAGTGTTTTATCCCTAAGTGATGCTCATATAACATTGATAAGTGGCTTAACTTTGTGTGCCCGTCACTTTCGATGGAATTTGGGTATCCCCCGTCACCGAAAGGTGTTGTTTTTGGGTATTGAGTTTTATTATCCAAGTTTTCGGTGGCATTTGTATAATTGGGTTTTATCCTTGGTTTATGGGTTGAGTATTATGCCCCACCCGTGTTTTGGGATATAAAGTTTTAACCCTATTTTCATAAATGGAGAGTTCAATTTCTATCCACGTTTTGAGTGAGTTTTGTGTTAAACCAAGTTTATGAATGGAAGGTTTATTTTGGTATCTTCGTCGTTGAAGTAGTTTAGATTGGAAAACGTTTAAATTGATGTTCTTTGCCTAAATTGCATATTATTGGAAAATGAGTCGTTTCCGTATGTAAGACATAACGAATTGAAAGATTATGATTTTAACCGCATTCCTTTATTTAAACGGTTAATTTTTATATGTTGAAAACTCTTGAGTTCAGTAGGCGTAAAGCCTAACTTTGTCGGCATGTGCATCAGGTTCCAGTTGGGGTCTGGTTCTAGCAGTGCTACGAGGAGCTGAACTTTAGATTTACACGAGAGTAAGTAGTTTGGTGAAGTCTTCTGCGGTTGGAGATAACGACTGTTATTGGGTTTTAGTAATACCCGTTCTTATTATAGACTGTTTCCATAGAACGAAATGTGTGTATTGAAGTTAAATCTTATCTGTGATCGTAGATGAATTAATTAGCGATGCATTTTGAAAATTTTAAATTAGTTACTATTTCCGGATTTGAGGGTGTTACAACACGCCGTGAAGCAAGGCTTATCTTAGATGCGGCATTAGCCCCATGGCACACCATGGTCCAGTGCGTCTTTTTTGTAAGGTATTATTTGATCTTTTTTTTTCCTCTTTGTAAACATTTTACTATTTAGTTTTTGGTAATAACTTGCTTGAATATAGTGTAAATGTGTGTGTGTGTGCGTGCATATATAAATTGTCGTCATAAGTCACACATTGAAAAATGTCGTAGCCTTAAAAGCAGCGACAAAGACTTGAGCCTTAATCTCAACACCATACATGCCTCACACCAACTAATACCTTGGTTATAATGTATAACTCGAAATTGTTAAACGAATATGAAACTCAAACATAAAAAAAAAATAAAGGCAGAGCTCGAACTCAAGCCTGAGTTTTTCATGTCGAGCCTAAACAACTTGTTAGTCGACTCTTTAACACCCCTAATTATTATATAAAATTGTTACAGCTCCACATCGATTAGACTTGAACAATTTATTCTCTATATATGTTGAAACCTCCAATTCATCGTCAAATGGCTCGTTTGAAAAAATAATCTTATGGAGTTTCACATATTCTTAGATAAATACCAAGGTTCTAAATGACGTGAAGTGTGGTGTGGCGGCGAAATCAAACCTCAAGTCTTACGAGTTACTATGAGGCCATGACGTTTTTCAAGGCGTACCTTAAGCCAGTATATGTATAGATATATGTATGTAGGTATATGTATATTTGTGTGTGTTAGTTTTTTGAATCACCACATAGAACAATTAAAATTCATATAATGTTATAAAACTCAAAAGGAAAGAATAACCATTTATATCAAATATATCGAGCTTATAAGAAAATGATATCAAGAGTGCAAAATAAGGATTAAATCTTTTGAGTCTCTACTCACTACTTTCAAAGAATTCTTGTTTGACTCTCTGTGTACGAAAATGAGAATAGCGATTTACCTATTTACGGTTTTATTTTTATGTTTCTTTTAATAATTATTTAAGTCTCAAATGTCTTGCACAATTATCATTTATCACCCAAGTTATATGTTTAAAAGAAAGATTAAAAAAAACTCACGCTTTACAAGATAAAGGGCCGCAACACGTCATGACACACCATAACGCGTTACAACAGAAGCCAAGCCTTAGAGTGGTACACCAGCGGTTAACATGACGACGAATTCAAGTCTCGATACTATAACGCACCATAACGAGTTATTTAGAACCATGATAAATACTGATATAAAATCTTGGATATGATATGAAGGGGCTTAGGTAGCATTCACCCACTATAATACCACTAGCATGAAGGAAAAGGAAAGGTTCAAGAAACAAGAGAGTAGCTCCAAGTGATGGCATGTTACGGAGCCAATGGAGCCAAGCCGATTAGTCCAAACGCCACACATCACACATGTCCTTAGCCCACCGGTCACCCACTCACCCCGCACCCAACCACAATTTCTTCAAGTGGCTTAACTTCAATACATCAAGTTTTGGCCTCATCCACCTTTTAATCATCATGTTTTGTTTTTTTATGATCACATTGTCAATAATTTATAATCATATTTATTTTTTTAATTTAATGTATTTATAGATTTTTTTTTTTTGTAAAGATAAAGTAAAATATAACTTTAATTTGTGAGTTATGGTATAAAAAAAAAACCTTGTGATTTTAATAATAAAGTCATGTTTGACAAATTAACTGATAAACTAACTCTTAGGTGATTGATGTATATGTTAGTTAAAAAGTTAATTGTGGCTAATAAACCAGTTATTAATTGATAAACTAATCATGTTTGATAAAACCTAGTTAATTAGTTAGATGTAGGGGTGCTCAAAAAACCGACCAACCCGATCAACTCAACCCGAAAAACTCGAAAAAATATCAATCCGAGGTAACTCGACATATAATCGATACAAAATTAAGACAACCCGAATATATTGGGTTGATATTGGGTTAGACTCAAAGTAACACGATCAACCCGATAAACATTTTAACGACTTCTTTAAAATTATTTGTATTTCTTTTTAATATATATAAGTTACCAAAAACAACTCGTCTTTAACGAGCAATGGAACTTATAAGAGAACATTATTGGAAAGTTATATGTAATACCTAAATATTTGATGAATTTGTATATTCTTTTGAATGATGGATCGCATTTTAAAGGAAAATTTCCTTATTCTTATATTTTCTATATTGTTTTTTGTCAGGATCTAATTCTCAACAAGAATAATGAACTCAGAAACAATATTAAAGAAGTTGTGGAATAACACTTTAATATTCAACAATCAATGTAACAGTGAATCAGAAATCACAATCTTGTAAACTTTATTGAATGATTAAAGCTACAAGATTTTAAACAAAACCTCAATATTGATGAACATGCTCACCAATACGAATTCTACTTCTCTAGAACTAGGGTTTTAAACCTTGAGGTTAATTCTCTCTATGAAAACAAAAATTCAGAATTATTTTCTTCTGTCAAACTATTCTATATTATATACACAAAGATTGAATACAAGATAATTATAACACATAAAAGATATTTAGAATTCTTCCATAATTATCTTCAACACCTTCCATGATTATCTTCAAACTTGATCTGCATGTATCTTGATTATCTCATAAGCAGTATTAAGTTTTTTTTTTTGGAGAGGGTATCCCAGACCACATTGGGCCCAGACTAATCCCTTGCAATTTGGGCCGAAGCCCGACTGCTAAAGCATGCAGCCCGGGGTCGAAGCCCCCGTACCTCCAGGATGCGTCCCCCAGGGTTCGAACATGAGACCGCTACTAGCAAGTCCACATGCCTTACCACTAGGCTAACACCCCTTTGGTTAAGCAGTATTAAGTTGTAGCAGCATTAATCACACTGAGCAGTACTAATCTTCATCAGCAGTACTAACTTTGCTCAGCAGTAGTAACTTTTTCAAGCAGTACTAATCTTGCTCAGCAGTAGTAACTTGTCTCAGAAGTAGTAATCATGTTGTGCTAGCAGCATTAACCATACTTGAACAATTTTTCAATTCCCAACATTTTTACTTTGTTTAAACACAATCCGACCAAACCGACCAACCCGAACGGGTTGGGTTGTACTTTTGTTTGGGTTGGGTTGGGTTGAAAATTTTCAAACCGCCAACATTAGGTTAGGTTGTTGAAATGCCTTCAACCCGATCAACCCAACCCGTGAGCACCCCTAGTTAGATGACATTAAGATAACATAAAAGAAAATTGTAAAGGGAGTTTATGTAAAATATAAAAAGTATATTGGAAAAAGAAGTTTAAAAAAATCCAAATAAGTTATTTGAAGTAATTTTTCAAAAAGTCATGGACAGTCCAATTATTTGATGGTTCTATCACACATATATCAAGACTCTTAGATCAAATGTACAAACAAGGAATAAAAAAAATATAAAAGTTTACACCATATATTATAATAAAATAATACAAGCTTAAACTACAAAATGTCTTAAAATTATAAAGTAGCATATGGAATTCACTTAAATAGAATCGTTCTTCTATTATTTTTCAGAAGTCAGAATGATCAAGATTAGCCAAATCGGCTAAAATAGTAAATGCCCAAAATGTTACATTTGGATTTAAACATTACAATAACACATTTAACTACGTAAAAACTAAAACATGTATAATTGAACCCCAAAATTCGTAAGGTCGCTATTTTATATTTCATATTGAAAACCCCTTTGATACGACCCTATTATGATTATTAAACATCACATATTAGCTATGTCATTTCAGTCCAATTGTCTTTTAAATCGATAAACTGCATTAAAATAGAGTGAATTTTATCGGGTCAACAATATTAAAAAAGGTCATTAAGTATCCATCAGTAAATATCATATAGTAATATACATGAGATATTCTAATTTAACATGATTGTGAAATTTAAGTGTGATAATTATTTTATTAAATGACGTAAAGGAAAATATTCATGAAAATTAAACCCTCATTTAATTTTTTTTTAATTCGTGTATGTTGATAAGAATAAAAATATTAATTTAAATATAGTTATATTTAATCCAATTAAACCTTCGACATATGTATGTATGTATTTAAATCAACAATGCCGACTAGAGTAAAGGTGAAGGCATTTAAATATTTTATATTTTTCCTTCTCAAAAAAAATATATTTTATATTTCTTTACCTATCAAGCTACAGAAAATTAAAGTTTTATTTTGTTATTAATGAGTCAAATATGTTAATTAAATTTAAAAGTATAAATAAAAGGAAAATGGCGATTGATTTGAAAGTCATCTTAGGTAGGTCTTCTAAATTATCTTCAAGCAAATATAATGAAGTGTTATGTTAGTAATAAATAATATAATCATAATTAATAACATAAAATTCAAGACAAAAAAATATATTCGCAGACCAACAAAATATTCAAATTTACAGACAACTCGTTCAACCAATTCATTTTGTTCTACATGGGTGTAAATGATGCAACTCGAATTCGATAGCTATTTTCTAGGCTTGAACTAGACTCGAAAACTCCCAAGTTGTTTAAATTCAAATTCCAAACTCGAATCAAGTCGAGTTCGAGTCTGAATTATTCCTACTAGACTTGGGTGTTGACCGAATTGACTTCGAATAACATGTGAGTTGTATCATCTGATTTACCTCTCTGTAAATTTCAAATACTTTTATAGCTCTTAAAGTTGTTTTTACTTAAAACAATAATGTAGTTATATATAATATAATCAATAAATTTATATTAATATATATATATATATATAACTAAAAAAACATATTTTACCTTAATATAATATTATTTTTTTTTATTCAAATGACTTAATGTTGTGGATGTGTAACATTTCATATTTGCATTGAAAATGGTAGTTGGTACCTCAAGATCTACAATTAAAATGTCAACCACTTTAGAGGTCCCCTTTCATGTCTAGCATTTACGACTAGAATTTCTAACTTTTATGTAAATATTTAATAAACTTATTCTGTAATTTTTTGTTATCGACATCAATTTTTCGTAATATTAATTTATTTTTTCGTAAAACATTATATATCAAATAAAAATAAAAATATCATAAAATATTTTTAAGTAGAAATGATAACCAAACATGTTTGCAAAGCATGGCTTTACTCAATACTCACATGTAGCTGATATAGACTGTAGAAAACTAGATATGAAACATAAATAAAGGAGATATTTTATGTCGGATTACGCGTTGTATTTCAAGGGCTTGTATACAGACTACGTATATACACAAACACCTCAAAGCCAACAATGGTACCCTCTTTCATTCGTGTAGCTTTTCTTGAGTACACACTCAAGTTCGTTGTGGTTTCATAAGTCTCATTGACCTCCGACTTCTAGTGCTAGTTTAAACTACATATTTTTAAAACCGTCGGTTTCGATTGGCTTGCGGACACCTCGACTAATCTCATGAAACCCTGATGATAACAACTAGTAAAATCTCAAGTGGCTGTGAAGAGACTTGAATAAGGGTTTCATGCGGAGGAGCATCAAGGCCTAGTCTTTATATGACAGTTGAGATTGTCCTCAAATTTTTTATTACATTTTTTATAGTATTAGATGGCTGGTGTTTGGTTATTTTTTCATTTGAGATATAGATAGCTAAATGGATAAGTTAGATAACAATGAAAATTAGAGTCAGGTAAAAGTGAGGACGAATCAAAGCATGTTGACTCAAGTTGGGTTAACCGGTGACATTTAGGGGTGCTCAAAAAACCAACCAACCCGACCAATCTGGCCAACCCAACCCAAAATAAAAAAAAAAGAAAAAAAAAAGAAAAACCAAAGTTACTTAACACATAGTTGATACAAAATTTGGCCAAACCACATCTATTGTGTTAGAATTGAGTTAGAACTCAACCCAACCCAATGAACCCGATGTCTATACTATGAATTTGTTATAATTATTAAGTCATTAATTAATATATGTACATTAAACATTAGACCTGTAATTAGCTATATTCAAAATTATATTACAATTTCAATCGTAATTTTTCTTTCTTATATGCATGAACTTTCATTTTTTTTTTTTTTGAGTTTTTTTTTTTGTATTTTTACATTATGAATTTACTCCGTTTAAACACAAATCCTTATCTAAATTATAAAATGATGTACCAAAGTTTCAACCCGATCAACACAACCCAACCTGCACGGTTTGGGTTGGATTGAGATTTTTCAAACCGAAAACATTGAATTGGAATGTTCAAACGCCTTTAACCCTGCCAATCTAACCCATGTACAGCCTGACATTTCTTTTGTCCATTTTAAAACTTATACAAAGTATTGATATATTTTATAGTTATAAAAATTATTATTATATATTAAGTAATTCATAAACGTTTGTTAAATTTTCGAGTAAATTACAAAAATTATCCCTGCATTTTGGCCAAACTTTGAGTATCGTCAACGGTTGGAAATTACAAAAAGATCATCAACATTTTATCTTAACGGTCGTTAGAGTCGTTAAGGTTATTCCTTTAAGAGCCTCACGTGTGAGGCACGTGATGGTAATTTCGTCCTTTTACATTCTCTGTGATAAATAAGTGCAAATCCAACCCCATCTCGGGAGGTTTGGTGGAGAGCTAAACGGAGATTTTGGTGGGAGATGAGATACATGTGTGGGTTGGAGTTGGAAGTTGTTCGTAGGAGATGGTGGTCGAAATGAGTCTTTGTGTCCTCTGTATGTGTGTATATATATAATATTTAATAATATATTATTCAATTTATTTTTTATTTAACTTGTACTTATGTTGTAAGAATTTGCACATTTATTTTTTTAAATACAAATACTAAAATATTTCTAATTTAATAACGGTACCTAACGGACATAACTGGACCAAAAGCGCAACAAAATGAACCTTTGATGATGTTTTTTGTAATTTCCATGTTCAACATGATACTCAAAGTTTGACTAATGTTTAGTAGGATTTTTGTAATTTAGGGGTTGTTTGGCAGTTGTTGAATGGTTTGGTGCAGAATAATCAAGTGATTCAAATGATTAAGAGGCTCTTATGATATAGTTTGGTAATTGTTTAGAATGTTTTTTTGTTGGATGGTTTGGTTTGGTAATTGTTTAGAATGAAATCAGGGTGCTAACGGGTTAAGGGAAGCTCAAGATATAAAATCATTCAGGGGGTTTTGTAACCATTAATAGCCAGACATTTTTTTTACCAAACAAGATCCAACGCTTAACGATTCAGAGGTTGTCTTTTAATGAAACTATTAAGAGGTAAACAAACAACCCCTTACTCTATTTTTTGTCTTTTGTTCACGAGTAAACTACAAATTTGGTCCTTGTGGTTTGTCAAAGATATTACTTTTCTTTGCTACAGTTTCAAAATTACTAGAATGGTCATTGCAGTTTATAAAAACGTCCGTATTTGATTTCTCCTTCTAACTGCGTTAAAGTAGCCTGTTAAATGAGAGACATTTCGTCCTTTTATCTATTTTTTGTCTTTTACCAATTGATTTTGGTTGGGTAAAAGATAAAAAAAAAATGGGTAAACTAACGAAAATGTCTATCATTTAATAGAATATTTTAAGGATTTTTAGAAGGAGGGATTTAATCCAGACGTTTTTTAAAACCACGATGATATATTATTTTAGACAAACCAGAGGGACCAAATTTGTGGTTAACTCTTCTTTAATTAAACGTACAATTCAAAACAAATAGGAGAATGGAATGGCATAAATAGTATATAACAGAAACAGCAAAAGCTTGTGAAAGTGATTAATACTCCTTAAAAAAACAAAACACAAAGTAATTTGACTTTATTTTTCTTCGAAAGTCTCTTTTAAATTCATATAAAAATTTATTTTATAATTAGTCGTAATCTATTTTTTTAATTAAATAACACATAAAATATAAAAAAAAAATCTTTATACGAATAAAATACAAAAACAATTTTTAATACTATACATTTCAATTGTTGATTATTATTTTAAATATTACAAATTAATCTTAATTATAAGAGAAAATTCCAGTTTTAGATATTATTAATAACTAGAAGCGTACGCGCGCAATGCATCGAGATACATCACGATTTTAATGTTTCATTTCAATTTTTGTTTTTTTATCGATTTACAGTACGATTTTGAATGATTTCGAGAAAGTAATCACGTTTTTTTTAAATATGTTTAATTTAGCCTTAATAATATAATGTTTTTTATATAAAAAATTAAGTATTATGATAGAATTCAATGATTATTATATATATTTTAATGACATCTAGAAAAGATAACCAATTACATATTTAATAATATAATTAAAACAAATTTATAGTAATATAATATATTAATTAATAGTGATATATGGAAAGATCTGCATAAAATGAATGTCCTGTACATACCAAATTGATGGGTGTTAGAAGTCTGTTGTAGTAATATGTATCTTGTGTTTTGATACTTGTAAATTAAGATATTTTTAAAATCTTGCATAAAATGATGGTACCTTGTGCTTAATAATTTGTATTTAAGAGTTTTTTATCCATACTATTATAAATATAGATTTGTAATATCGATAATGATAAATTATGTATTTTAGGCATTGTTTGGCAAAAATAAGCTAGCTTATAAGCTAGCTTATTTTCTTGGTACATGTTTGGATGACCATAAGCTAGCTTTTTGATAAGCTACTCCAAATATTCCAAATATTTGTGATTATTCCAAATATGCTTCTCATTAATATTCATAATTATATATTAACTTTTAATTATAAATAAATAATTAATGTCCTTTTTGGTAATTTAAATGCTTATAAGCTAGTTTTTAACAAACGTGACTTTTTCATCAGCTAGCTTATCAGTCATAAGTTAGCTTTTCAGCTAGTTTGCCAAACATAGCCTTAATATGACATTTTATCATAAAATACTCTAATTTGCCCATTTGTGAATTGTGATAATTAAATAAATATATGAGTAAATTACACATTGGTCCCTATGGTATAATTAGGGTCACTAAAGTGGAAAAGGTTACAAATATGGTCCCTATGGTATGAATTTTGTTTTGGAATGTGTCATTTATCTTAACTCTGTCTCTTTCGTCTTCGTTAAGTGCAGGCAATTTTTTTAATTTTAATCTCCTATTTAACTTTTAAATCAATTACTTATTTTTTATTTTATTTTTCTTTTTCATATGAAAGGGAATAAAATAAAATCCAAAATCCAAACCCTAATAATAACACTATCACAACATCACCGTTGATTCTGGGTAGTGGTGGCCAAAAATCGGATTCGGGACGAGCCAGACCGGGCACAATCGGTCCTCGGGCCGGAACAGTGTCGGCCGTAACCGGGCCAAGCGTAACCGGCCCCGGGCCGGGACGAGTTTGGGCCAATATAACGGGTAACCGGTTAAGGGTAACTGGTCTCGGATCGGTCCCGGGCCGGGCCCAAAACCAATTAAAGGTTTTTATTTAATATTTTTTTTAAATAAAATTAATAAACTTTAAAAAATAAAATTGGATCACTCAAATACACTTTAAAAATACGTTTTATTTATACTTTCAATGAGAATTGTATGCGTTTTATAACTTGGTGTCTAACCCCATACACCACCCAATTTATTTATAGTGTTTTTAGGTGGTTAGGAGTAAAAAAAAGGGTCAAAAATGTTCCCTAACGGCTAGTTAACGGCTATAAAACGGCTTTTTTCAAAAATTCCAGATCGGACAGGGTTGGGCCCTTAACCGGTCCATCAACTGGTCCCGAGCCGGACCTCCAAATCTTCTAAAAACAGTAACCGGTTACATCTTTCGGGCTCTTAACCGGTTAGGCATCGGGTCGGGCTTCGGTTAACCGGCTAGGTCGGGCCGGATCGGGCCAATTTGGCCACCACTAATTCTGAGTGTGGTATTCTCATCTTAATTCACCCAACCTTTGACTACCATCTCTTTGTCTTTTGTTCTCCGAATAAATGAATCACCTAGTTATAATGTTCATGTTCTTGAAGAATCTAAGCTGAAGAAGAACGAATGAGGGAGGAGGAAGGGGAAGCGGAAGAGAATGACTTTCACAAAAATGACAAAATTGCCCCTCAAGTGAGGGCACCAGGGTGACCTAACGAAGCAAATTGACAGTGTTAGGGTAGGAGACCCTATCCAAAAACCAAATGTATACCACAAGGACCAATTTTGCAATTTCTCACTTTAGAGACCCAATCAATATTTTTTTTCTTTTTCTAACTAGATGTATACCACAAGGACCAATTTTGTAATTTCTTACTTTAGAGATGCGGTCAATATTTTTTCTTACTTTAGGGGGGTGTTTGAGATTACTTATTTAAACTCTTTATTGATTTATAGTTTTTCCTCGTCGTTAACAAGTTATTGTTTTAGTGTTATTGTTAGTGTTTGGGTTGGAAAAAAAATGCTTATAATTTTTCCAGACCGCTAATAAAGAGTTTTTTTATAAGTTAAATCATTCTGACTTATCAACTTATTTGAAATATCTTATGATTTTTTTGTTATTTTACATGTATAAGCAATCACAAACACCTATAAATAACAACTTATTAGCTTATTACGTTTTGGTACAACAATAAATTAATCCAAACACTTTTTATAAACCTTGTTTTTGTCAAAACATAAGTTGATAAACACTTTAAAAAAAGCATAAGTTGTTTTAAATAAGCAATCCCAAACACCCCCTTAATCTAAATATATTCTATCGATGAATAAATGCTTAAAATACAACTTTTTAAAATTAACATAAGTTTCTTTAACAAGGCTGAAAATATGCTATAAATCAATTAAAACAAATATGGGTGTTCCGAATCATCGGCAAGCCCATCTCACCTAGGACTACAAATGAGTCGAGTTGCTTGAGGTCAAAATAGATGGTCTTGATCTGTAATACTCGACTCAGGGGCTGTTTGGCAGTTGTTGAATGGTTTGGTGCTGAATGATTAAGTGGTCTGAATGATTAAGAGACTCTTATGATATAGTGCGAAATAAAATATGGTTGTTTGTTAATTGTTCAGAATGAAATCATGGCTCTTAATGGTTAAAGCAGAGTCAAGATACAAAATCATTCAGAGGATTTTGGAACCATTCAGAGGTAAAACTTTTTTTTTGCCAAACATGATTTACCTTTTAACGATTCAGATGTTGCCTCTTAATGGAACAATTAAGAGGTAAACAAACAACCCATCATTTTATCCTTATTCATGCCCCATCTTTGAATAAGGAAACATTAACAAATTTATAGATCATACTCGATCTTATCAATATCAAGTGTATCATGAATTTTTGTTTACAACCTAAAATAAATAACATTTGCAATTTTTGAACAAGAGAAAAAGAAGAACTTTTTTTTAAAAAATTAACGCAAATAAATAAATAAATAACTTATATGAAAATATAAACTAATGCATCCAGTACAATCGATCAAAAATGATTGAACCTGAAATCTATCATATAAATGCAAATGCAAATATAAATTCAGTTCAATTGTACAACAGATAATAGACACCAACATTTCAATTTTTATGTTTGTTTTTCATCAAACCCTTGATGATCAATCAATACTGTTCTTACCAAGTACATATTACGAACCTCAAACAATTGAGGGTTCGAGTTCTTAAAAAAACTAATGTCTGTCCTGAAATATATATTATGCAGATATAAATAAATTATTATAAATAGTTAGCGGATTTTTTTTTTATAAATACCTCTTAATAACTTTTAAGTCTGAATCGTTCAGACCTTTTTACATTCAGACTGTTTTTTTTTTTCACTTTTTAGAATCTTCTAACTCTTAAATACACCTGAAATAAGAAGCGTGTAACCTAAATTATTAAAACTTCTTATTGCCGCCTCATTTTATATGCTCTCTTTCCTCTTAAGACGCATCCAGACGTTACAAAACAAACAACTTTATTGATTTAAGATTTTAGACTTCAATACCACCTCTTATTAATTACAAATGAAATAAGATTTCGGATCTCTTAAAAGAACAAACGCCACATGGATAGAAAAACCCAAAAAACAACAACAATAAATTGTAAAAGAAATAGGCCCACAAATTTAAATTCCGTCCTTGTATGAGTTTTAGCCGTAATAACTCACATTTATTTGACTAGAAAAAGGTAATTTATTTCATTGAAGGATATTTAGAGACTATATGTCAATAAAAAAAATGTTTTCTACAAAAAATAAAGATAAAAAGATATCAAAGTTATATGAGTTAAGATAAAATTTTAATTAATGTTAATATAATGATCCAGATTAAGTTCTAAAATAACCCGTGAATTAGTTTAGAAAGAATTTTTCAATTGATTTTCTATTATGATTGATCTTGGAGATACTTTCTTACCCTTCTCACGATAACTACCATTCTTACCGGAAATCAGCTCATCAAAGTTATACTTATATAGTTTTTTATTTAAAAAAGTATAAAAATAAGATAATTTATTTATTAGTTTGAGTAAAACGTGATGTTCTTGTAGTCTGTTAAGAATTATTATTTTCGTCTCTCGGCTTTTGAAATTGCATTTTTCATCTTTGTGGCTTAAAGTTAATTGATTTTTTCGTCTATTTGATTTGTTAAAAATTACTATTTTCGTTTTTGTGTTTTCAGAGGTACGGTTTTCCTCTATATGTTTTAAATTGTCTTTTTGTCCTTGTGGTTTACGTTTAATTACTTTTTTCATCCATGTTCTACAATTCATAAATTATTGACATAGAGTTACTCTAAGGAAAAAAGGACAATGAATAACGAACAATAAAAAAAATGTAGTCTTAAAAACACAAAAACGAAAATCGCAATTTTATTAACAAACCACACAGACAAAAAAAAATGTACTTTCTCCATTATTTTTCTCACCATTTTTTTGGATAAAAAAAAGTACACATTTTACTAAATGACACATGTAAAAGAAAAATGATTTACAGTATAAAGTTTAAACAATTAAATAAAATAAAATAAGAGTAAATTATGTTTTGGGTCCCTGTGGTTTATTTAAAATTGCGAATTTTGTCCCTATAATTTTGAAATTTCTGTTTTGGTTCCTATGATTTGAGAAATTAGTTTAAATAGCCATTTTACCTTATTAAGTTGGTGTTTTAGCTATTTCTCTTCCTCTTTTATCAAAATATCAATACATTCGCAATTTTTACCCGCAATTTTCATACCCAGGTTCGTAAAAAATAATTTTTTTTAGAAAGTTTATCATATTCGTTTTTTTTGTGTCTTTTTAGCTAGGTCTGCAATTGTGGAACTAGTTTTTGCGGATGTAATGACATTTTTGGTAAAAATGGGAGAAAAATGGCTAAAATACCAATTTTTTAGTGTAGAATGACTATTTAGGTAAAGATCTCTAAACAACGAAAAAAGTAATGAATTATAAACTATAAGAATGAAAATCGTAATTTCAAAACCATAAGAACGGAAATAGAAATTTTGAACAAACCAAAGGGACTAAAAACGTAATTTACTCTTATTTTATTTAATTGTTTAAATTTTATATTAAAAAAAAAAAAAAAAAACATCTCCATATCAATTCACCCTTCTTTTACATCCCATCCTCCATTAAAGGACCCAAAAAAACCTTCGAACAACAATCTTTTTCTCTCATTTTCCCATCTTTTCTTTCAAATCTTCCACCTTTTTTCATTTCATGGCACTTCTCACTTTCCCATCTTCTTCCGAACCCCAAAAGGTACAACCCACAAACCACATCAAACGAAAAGAAATCCAACCAAAATCTAAACCCAAATCCAAACCCAAATCCAAACCCAAACCCAAATCACAAAACCCATCATCTTCATCTTCTTCATGGGATCAATTCAAGAACTTGTTGACCTGCAAACAAATGGATGTATTTCATGGTGGATCAAATAATAAGGTTCATATTCCGATTAAGAACTCAAATGGGTATTCGAAATTGAGTTCTTGTAGCTCTATTTGTAGTTTTCGTGATGTTGTGCATGGGAATACGAGGGTTGTTGATAGAGCTGATAACTCGCCGGAAAGTAGCAGTGTTGGTCTGGATTCCGGCCTACTTAGCCGGAAAAAACAGTCAACGGCGGCTGGTGGTGGGTCGTCGTCATCGAGGACGTTGGTGGGTTCGGTGAGATCTAACGGTCAGGGAAGTTACATGTCATGTTCGAGAGGCATGCAGTTTAGGAAGCTTTCTGGGTGTTATGAGTGTCATGCCATTGTTGATCCTTCAAGGTCTAATTTCAATTAATCTCAATTTCAATTTTTTTTTATTTTCCTTTTTTTTTTAATTTTTATTTAGGTTAGAAGTAATTGGTTTTTGTTTAAATGCTTATAAAAAAGATATGATCTCAAAGGTATTGAGTTTGAATCCAATTTATAATTAGCAAATCACAAGCATACATTATTAATTAATTCAGGTTTTCCCGGTTTTTTTTGTGTTATTTTCGTACTTTTTAGAATTAGTCGATGTGTGCGTAAGCTGATCTCGTTACCTATATTACTAAACAAAATTCATTCAAATATTTTTCAAAAACTTTGTTACAAACGGGGGGTTCTTAAAAAATGTATCGGTTTCATCTTTCTTTTTGTTACCCGTGGGTGTTCGAACCAACTTGAGCGTACCTCGACTAATTCAGGTCCTGAATTATGGCCAGAATAATCCCTGATAATCTTGCAAGACTTGAATCAGTGACCTCTAAGTAGGATCCTTAAAAACGAGTTAATTGCACAAGAATCCTCAAATTTCTGAATTATCATTAAGGAATCACAATCTTTGGGAGAAAAACCTATTTCCCATTTTATTTTTATTTTTAATATTCATTATTTTAAAATGACAATTAAAATTAAACATGGGATTTATATGTTTGTTTTTGTAGGTATACCTTACCAAGAAGTAGCATTTGTGTGTGTTCACAATGTGGAGAAGTGTTCCCCAAAATGGAGAGTTTGGAACATCATCAAGCGGTTAGACATGCTGGTAATATGTTCTCCTCATCCAAATTTTGTTTTTTAATTTATTTATAATATATTTCATAATTTATTATTCAATATTTAATCTATACTATATTATAAAGATGACATAAAAAACTCTTAATTACAACTCACTAAGCTTTATGTACTATCATTTAAAGTTATCTACTTAAAATCTCTTAAAAATAACTACTAAAGCGTTATGTACTACCTGTAAAGCTTTTAACCCTAATTAATATATTTCATCTTTATCCCCCAAAATCCTTATCTCTAATCCCCAAACCCTAAAATTATGAAATTTGAATTCTGATAAACATAATCAAAACAGGATAAACATCTCAATTTAAATATAAAAAATTTAAAATATATAAGATAATTAATGAATTTTAACAAACTACTTAATTTTTTTTATATAAAAAACATTATATTGTTAAGCCTAAATTAAACAAATTTATATATAAAAAAACCATTATCACTCAATAAAAATCATCCAAAATCGTACTGTAAATCAATAAAAAACAAAAAATAAACATTAAAATCGTGATGTATCTCGCTGCATTGCGCGAGTACGCTTCTAGTATAATATAAAAGAGACTTAGGATCACGTGAGACCACGTTGTTGCACTTAAAACTTTACATAAAAACACCATGAAGGTAAAAACTTTCACAATGTTTTGCTGTTAAAGTTCGGATTTTTTTACCTTCATAGTGTTTTACCGTTAAGTTTCAAATGTAAAATAGTAGTCTCACGGGTCTCACGAAAACATGTTGGTCTCACGTCAACCTAACCCATATAAAAGATTCATAACTTTTGTATCATATACCTAATATTCCATAGCTATAGCCATGAATTCAAAACCTCTTCTATTAAAAATAAGATATGGATTTTTTTTCATACAACTTAACCATATTAAAATTATTTATCTAATTATTTAAATTAACATTTGTTTTTCCAAATATATATATTCTTATAAGTATTATTTCCAATATCGTATAAATTCCTAAAATATTACTATATTTTTTAGGGGAAAAAAATTGAAACAGATCAACGACCGACACTAGTATTTGAATATATGAAACACGAAAAGGGCATTATTTAGCGGGATATTAATTGCATTTGGCTATTTGTAGCAGGCAGGGGCATTTATGTAACTTTCAAATCATTTAATTTCGTTACAGTGTCGGAGCTGGGTCCGGAAGATTCGGGTCGAAATATTGTCGAGATAATATTCAAATCCAGCTGGCTCAAAAGAGACCATCCGATCTTCACCATCGAACGGATCCTAAAAGTCCACAACACACGTCGGACTATCCAACGATTCGAAGACTGCCGTGACGCCGTTAAGATCCGAACCACCGCTACCGCCACCGCCTCCCGGTGCGCCGCCGACGGCAACGAGCTCCTCCGATTCCACTGCACCACCCTTTCCTGCTCTCTCGGATCTCGCAACTCCTCCACCCTCTGCAGCTCCGTCCCCGGCTGCGGCGTTTGCACCGTCATCCGCCACGGGTTTCAAGGCCCCAAGTCCGGCGGCATCGGCGGCGGTGACGGTGGAGCGAAGGGCGGCGTCCGTACTACCGCTAGTAGTGGTAGGGCACATGATTGTCTCGGGGTTGATGCACATGGGCGGCGGGCGATGCTGGTATGTCGGGTTATTGCAGGGAAAGTGAAGCGCGTGGGGGAGGACGCGCCGCCGGAGGAAGATGGACCGTACGACTCGGTGGCTGGCTATGCTGGGTTGTACTCAAACCTTGAGGAGTTGTACGTTTTTAATCCTAGGGCTATTTTACCTTGCTTCGTTGTCATATACAAGGCCCTTGAAAGCTGACCTCATTAATGAGTGTGGATTTTTAATTTTTGTATTTCTTTTTTTTCTCAAAAAAGCGAGTTTGATTTTAATTTTAATTTTGATTTTGATTTTTCTAGACTTATATTTATCGTTTCTACTATCTTGGTAAATAAATAACAAAAGATTATCTTTACATCGATTTTAATTTACTTATTTGATTTTAATAATCGTTAATAAAAACATCATATTCTTAAAAATTAATTATTTTGATTTGATTGAAACAAGTATAATTTGTTTATTCTGATTTTGAAAGCTAAGGGGTGTTTGGTTTATGGATTTTGAAGGAATTGGAATGGATAATTCTTTTAACCAAATTCCAATTTCTTTGTTTGGTTCATATATTGATCATGATGGAATTCTTTCAATTCCTTGGAATTCCACAAATTAAGGCAAAACTGCTGTTTTGATGCTTCTGCTCGAGGTCGGTTCTTGCTGAAAGTCGTCTGGACAACAACATGGTCAATAGCAAGGAGCTGCATCCTTGGTTTAGTTGGGTTGCGGCCTTCGACTGCTCGGTGTTGTTAGGTTAAGTTCGGGGCTGTTATCGGTGGGATGTCTCGTTGATTTTTTTGCTCTCGCGGTGGTTTGCTGCTCGCAAACCTCGCAGTCATCTTTTCTTTATTTGATTGCTTGTTCGTTTAGTTGGTTCTAGGGGCTGTGTTACCATTTTCGGTTGTCTTCCTCCTGTTTTGGGTTGGTCCCCAGCTGATTGTAACTTGGTATTCTTTCTTGTGGTAATAAATGTTTTCTGCCGTTCAAAAAAAAAAAAGGAATTCATCACTACTTAGCTAAATTGAAAGAATTGAATTCCATCCAATTTCTACCAACCAAACGTGTGATCAAATTACATTCCAATTTCTTCAAAGTCAAATTCATTAAATGAATTCTAATTCCATCAAATTTCATTATGCGAACCACACGTCCCGTAAAAATTTTCATAAAAAGTTTCACAATTAACTAAATTAAATATAATGAAAATATATTATTATTCATTACAGTTGGTTGCATTGATTAATAAATAATTTTTTTGATTCTATAAATAATTAATATATTAAATATAACTAAAAAATTATTCACTAAAATAATAATCTAACTTTGTAATGAAACAATTTATGAGAAATAGCATTATAATTATATTTTAAGTGATTTCTAAATAATTTTATCAACTAATTTGTATAATTATGTTCGACCTATTATTTTACAAAATATAATTCAAATTAATATAAATGAGTTAAAATTAAATCAAAGATTCTTATAAATTATGTAAATTTAATTATAAGCTTTAATAAATAATATTATCAAAAAGCTTTATTTAAGAAATAAATTTAGCAACTAATATAAATTTAGGATTCAAATGTTTATTAGGAAAGATCTTGGAAATAAACATGCACATTAGTCCATGAAATATATTTATTATTGGAAACACATGCAAGATGCTTCTAGTGTTTGGGAGTTTGAACTACAGATTTCAGTGATTTATTATTATAATAATTCGGAGTGGTTAATGGTTATTAATATTCTTTATTTATGTATGTATGTATGTATGTATAAACGAGTTTAGAAAAGAAAACAATTAATTTATCAAAATACGAGATCGGTTTGGTAAATTATTTGTTTTCTTGCTTAATTAAACACGTATTTATTTATGTATAGTAGGTGTATGAATGTATGTATGGTCAAAAACATTGTTTCGAATACAATATGTCATTTTTATATGATTTATTTTTTACATTTTTAATGTATGAATTCAAACATAATTAAATAGGAGTGCATATGATAAGGAATTGTCCCGATTCTAACACATTTTCAATGTATGAAACAACTATTTGTTAACATTAGTAGATGATTAACAGAATAATATTTGTGTTAAAAACAAATAAGTTTATGTTTTTGTCTCTTTTTTAATCAAACTTGTATTTACATGTTACCAACCCATCACTACTAAATGGAAGTCTTTTACCTAAAAAAATTTTCTTGAAAAAATCTTTCACTAAATAAGTGATTCTTCACAAAACCGTCATAAAAGTTGGTGAATAAATTGTTGTTGGGAAAACTCTAATCAATGACACATTACTCAGGGTCTTGAATTATTCATTTCCTTGAAAAATATTGGATTTTACCGGAACCATTAGTATTTTTGTGGGTAATCCGTCGGTAATCGTCAACAAAAATTTCCCTAGATAATTATTGTAGATAAACATCATGTGTTTTGTAGTGCGTTTGACCCGTCTTTTTTCTAACACAAGTATTTATAGTTTATACGTTTTTATTTTAAGGCGAATGATCATGTGAGAAATAGATCTGAATCGTTAATCATTTTTAATCAAACGCCCTCTCATCAATTGCAGTTTAAAAGGAACTGATCTGGTGCATCTCATCTTAATGTGCATTCATTTCTCATCCAACAGTTGATAACCACTTCTCATCCTTATCACGTTAATTAACCTCAACTTATCACTATAACACAATCTTTTATTTTATTATGTAATAAATATGTTGTGTTATAAGGTTGATGGGTATATAAGTACTAATGTACTATAGACATCTATATTTTTTTGGAAAATTATTTAAAAAAAATAATAAGTGGCAATTAATATGTATATATAAATATAGAATAGAGGTAAGCAGATTAAGTGGAGTGAGTGAATTAAATACTAAATTGGTGTTGTCAGCCAACTAATATTAATGCTATTATTTTTGGTAACTGAGATTCGCATGTTAGTATGCTTTCACAGCCTCACCAACTCCTTCTACCCTTCGTTGACCTCATTCAAAAAAAAAAAGTCATAAATAAAATTCAAAAAAGAAAACATCATAATCAAATCTAATTGTAAACGATTATTTATTGATTTATTACATAATTTTACGTGATTTTAGAGATAGTTTTTTAGTTTGGAAGAAGACTGGTCGTTCCAAAAGGTGTACTAATGTAGAATTGAGATATAGAACAGGACTTTGAAATTTTTTGACCCGTATGCAACAATTTACTTCGTAACTCTCATTTATCTTATCGGACAAGATTCTAGTCCATCAAAATGACATCGTATGCAACAATTTACTTTGTAACTCTCACTGAATAAAAGTTGTCACACTCAATTACCCGATAAAATTTTCAATCCTTACCATATGTATCCGATAAGGTAATATCTAGCTTTTTCTAGAATGGTATCTTGTTAATGATTTGACACTCCAACTTTATTGAAGTTTCTTCATTTAGCTCAACGGGTTAATTGTCTTTAAAAAAATTGTAATATTTTCACCTATAAATGGATTTGACATAATTTTTGCTCTTCATAAATGAGATATAGATGTATAAGGACATGGATTTTTCGGACATGGACCCGGGCCTTCCAAGTCCATTTTTCAGTCAGCAAAAGAAAACCCCGACTTTTTTGGGGACATTTCAGGCTTTGGAGTTGCAAGAGGAATCAAGCTATTTGAGCCTTTTTCAAGTCGGATTTTAACCTGACCCTGAAAAAAAGTTGGCTCGAACGGACTGAAAGATCGAGAGTGGGCCTAAGTTTCGTGGGTGTTTTTGGTTGGGCTCAATTAAATAGGTTTAATATTTTTTGTGCACCTCTAATTTTAGATGATTCCATAAACAACACGAGAGATAGGTGCGGGTTTCAGTCTTATCAAATAAATTGAATGGTCGTGTCACCCGATATGCAAGTATTTGTTATTCTAGAAGAAAACAAAATATTGGTGAAACATAGCATGATCATAGCTTATTTTTATTTTATGATTTGACACATGATTTAGTCCAATTAAGTCGATCATGATCCAATTGTTAATTCGTGGTTTCATTAGAACATAACTTGATTTGTAGGACGGATAAAATGTCTAAACATCATAATAATTTTTTTTGTAGGACTTAGGTTTGTAGGACCAAACAATAAGCTATTATATTTAAAAGTGTTACATTATATTTATAGAAGGATTTTAGGCATTTTAACAAGTTTTCTAGAACATTTTTATAAGAAAATGTCGTATTAGCTATTTTATAGGACACTTTGAGCAGTGTCATCTAATCCCATATTTTTGTAGGACAATATATTGTGTTTATAAGACATTTTTTTTCCAAATGTTATCCTATAAAATAGCTAATACGATACTTTATTTTAAAAATGTTCTAAAAACCTTGTCGATACGTCCAAAAATGTCATATGAACCTATTGTAATACTTTTAAATATGATGTTTTATTCTTCGGTTTTACAACCTTTAAGTCCAATAAAGTATTATTTTAGGACAATTAGACATTTTAGGCGTCCCATAAATCCACATTTTGTTGTAGTGCTTGACCTAAGATCATTATTTTTCCATTTATCTTTTATTTTCAATTTTTTCTAATGTTAAATTCATGATTACAAACTTTTGTATATGAAAAATGTTTCAGAAGATCTTTATTGTAGACATCGTTCGATAAATGAATTATTGATGATAATTTTCAATACAAATATTGTAGCCAACGTGTTACTTGTGCTATTGTTATACTTAAAAGAGCGGTAATAATAAACCAAATCATGTTTTAAAAAGTTTGTTGTTATAAAACAACTCATGTTATAAAAACTTGGATGTTACAGTGTTCTTTTCATACAGACTATATGTAAAGAGTGAATGTTGAAATTTCATTAAAACATGCATCTTCTAGTTAATTCAATCCATTGAGATTAGTAGGTAAAGTCATGATGTGTCATTAAATTTGTTAAATATTAACCAACTTACTCGACTTTTCATTGAGATTCAAAGGAAAGACATCACTCTTAACATAACACATGATAATGTCACAAGGGGCGTATTCTTGGCATTTATTAGGCATGCATTACATGTCTATTCATTTCTGAAAGTTTATTAATTACACAAAAAGACAATACAATTTCATTCTATTATTATTTTGATCAATAAACTTGAAAATACAGACAAAAACGGTTAATTGTTTTAGACAACCTTTTAATAAAGACAAATTGTTCTTGAATATATGTGAGATCCTAACAATTGCTTTTCAAATGATGATAGACAAAGACCGACCCATGTAGGTTTATATGTGCATGTACAAAATAATTTTTTACAATATTTTGTTGTACTAAGGGTGTCCAAAAAAATTCCAATGGACCGTGAAAAGGGATGGGTCGAACCATACCAGAATGTTTTTGACAGGTCTGTGTGGATTGGAAAATGGCTAAACCAGACTGTTCTTTCTCGTCCAGTCTATGCTTTGAAAAAATTTCATATATGATTTAACCGATCTCACTGCCCGTTTACAATATGTATATTTTATATATGTAGATAAATATATATGTTTTTTTTTCCAAATTTTCACTTTAACTTATTTTGCATTTTGGGCTAACAAAGTAAGTAGCAAAGTTATAAAATGGACTTAGGTTTCTTAAGTTTAAATTAGGGAAAAGTTCATAAAAATCTAACAGATTTTTCCATTTTGAATTATGAAGTATCTAAACTTTTTTTTAAATGAAAAAATTATTGATTTTTTTTTCATAAAATGATTAAGGTGTCGTTTGTTTTTTAAGAGGTCTAAAGTCTGAAGTCTTATTTTAGTTATGAATATTAAGAGGTGGTGTTTAAAAATGTTTGAACGATTCAGACATAAGAGTCATTAAGAGGTTTTCAAAAAAAACAAACAACCCCTAAGTCTCTTAGCATTTTTTTAATAAATAAATCATTAGACTTTTAAAATTTGGTTACCTACATTAATTATTCTAACAAAAAAAAACTATTTGTAACCGGCTAGAAAAGTGTTTAAGTAAAAAAAAAAACTAAATCAATTTTACCGTGCTCAAACCCTACACTTTTCAAACCCCTTGCACCCAACGACATCACTCCCCCTTGTCACCTCATCGTTGTCCGTTCTCCATATCGCCCATTACCGTCATTGGCCCTTGCCACTGATCTCTGTCTTTCTAATATGTTCTTTTTGTCTTTCTATTCTTCCTCTTTTACAACATTATAACCAACATGTATAGACAAATCAAAAGAGGGTGATAAGTGAAATTCAAAAAAAAAATCCTGATAAAAAAGAGTGAGATTGATGACAGGGGTCAAGGGCGGTGATGGACAGTATTGGAGAGCAGATGATGATGGGGAGACGAGGGGTGGCGAGAGTTTGAATGATGTAGAGTTTGGGAACGGTAAAATGATTTAGTTTTTTTTTTTTTACTTTAAAACTTTCTTGACCGGTATCTTTTTAGGGTTAAGTAACCAATTTTTCTTATTTATTCAAGAATAAATGTTTATGGACTTAATCGTTCGAAACCAGAAAGTTCAATTGTTTTTTTATTAAAAAAACAATTCAGGAACTTAATCATTTTAAATGAAAAAAATTGTTGAATTTTTCTGAACTTCTCCATTTAAATTAAGGGTGGTGACCATTTACAGTTTTAGCCTTTTAGACTTCTATTCAATTTAGGGTTTTAAGTTCTTCATATGTTCTTCTTCATCTCTTGTTATTTATGAAGTAATAAAAATCCTTTTGTATCAAATTTTTACGTTTCATTCCGCTATATCAATATACATTACCAAAGAGAGAATATGAATATAATTTAAATAAATTTAATTTAAATAAAAATTTGATTTATCACCACCTGATTGATATGATTGGGAAGTTTGAGACATAATTTTTTAGAGAAATTAATTAAAATAGTCATTTTTTACTAGTGATTTTACCTCTTAGCCAATTCTTTTCGAGTTTTACCAAAATAATCATAGGTCGTAAAAATTAGGTCCACAATTGCTAAAAAAACACAAAAAATGCGAATGTGCTCGATTTTTATTATTTTATTTTGTATATTGGGGACCTGGGTCAGGAAGTGTGGATCCGAGGTCTGCAATTACGGATTTGAGTAAAAAAATTATTTTTTAAGGAAAATCGATCTGATTCGTATTTTTTTTGGTGTTTTTGAGTTGCGGACCTATATATTGTGGACCTAGGGCTATTTTGGTAAAACTCGGAGAGAAATGGCTAAGAGGTAAAACCACCGGTGAAACATGGCTATTTTAATTTATAACCCATTTTTTTGTTCCTTATGTGACTTCTGCCCTCTTGAGTGTTTTTCGAGTTCTTCACTTCTTATTCGGCTCTTGATTTAGCGACACCACCAGTGTCTCACATCATATTTATATTTTTTTTAAATAGCCTAAACGAGTCTCATCATACCGCATTTTGTGGTTTGGTTTGACTGATTTGGCTACTTCATTTCAAACCACATGATTTGAAAAAAAAAATTCAAATCACAATTCACGGTCTGATTATTAAAAGAGAATTAAACCACTCACATTAGACCGCAAACACCCATGTGTAACACAATTATTAATATATCTTACCGTTGCTAATTTGAAGAAGAAGAATAGATGAATTATATAATTTGACGCATGTATGGATCACATCCAAGTATAATGAAAAAAATATCTCTAAGGTGTCGTTTGTTTTTTAAGAGATCTAAAGTCTGAAGTCTTATTTTAGTTATGATTAATAAGAGTTTGTGTGTAAAAAGGTTTGAACGATTCAGACTTAAGAGTCATTAAGAGGTTTTTAAGAAAAAACAAATAACCCCTAAGTGTGTAACAACTAACTAAAATGTACCATGTTGTTTAATTCAAGTCTGAGAGACTAAATACTTAAAAGGAGACACATCATGTAACATGTATGATTTGAACTTCAGCTAACACTTACATGAAAGATGTCATTCAGAGCCCACCTTTGATTCAGTCAGAGATAATTGTCGCTGGGTAAGAATTTAGTAACATCTTATTTGTTCCATTAACCTCTCAATCGGTCATTCTCTATGGGACCAGAATTACTTACTAGGGAATAGATAGAAACCGTACAAGGACAACAAACCGTGAGAGCTACCGAGTGTTCTTGATTCATGGAGTGGTTTAATACGCACGGGCATAGTCGGAACAAACTTTTGTTGGGAGAAAGTGTCATCATCAACAAAACAAATTAAACTAACCTTCATTATTTCGAGATTATCATACCTTAAAAGCACATGGTGTGGATGAGTGTGGGGAGCGTTGTCAGGGGTGGACGTATTAATTAAGCCCCAAGTGGGGTTTTGTGCACCCGTTCAACTTACTTTCGTAAGAAAATTTCTTTTGGATATGAAAGGTGCCCCACTAAATTTTGAAAGGTGCTCAAGGATATTAGAAAATACAAGGAACATCTACGGAAAAAAAGACAAAGTTTTTGAAAATCAATCGGAAACCAAAAAAGACTCTCGAAATAAATCAAAAAAATCTCTTGAAATAAACCAGAAACTGAAAAAGTTCCTCGAAATCAACAAAAAGAACTTAAAAAGATCCCTCGAAACAGTGGAATTTGGCTAAAAAACATGAGATGACTTTGCATGGCTTTGATCCCTTAAAGGTGCACCGGCTTGGCAAAAGTCCTGGGTCCGCCACTGCGTTGTAAGTAGCAATAAAGTTACAACAGTCGATGAAAGACGTCCATGCTTTTGAGACGAATTTGAATCGAATCAATGATTTGACATAAATCATCCAAAAAACTGAAAAAGTCTCTCAAAATCAACCAAAAAAACTTTAAAGATCCCTTGAAATGGTGGAATTCAACTAAGAACACAACAGACGACTTTGCAGGGCTTTGATCCACCTTAAATATGACCAGCTCCGCAAAAATCATGGGTCTGCCACTGTGTTGTAAATAGCAATTAAGCCAGAGCAGTCAATGATAATTAAACTTCCATGCTTCTGAGACGAATTTGAATCGAATCAATGATTCAGATCCAATTGAACTAAATCGATGAGTTTAGCCTGAGCTGATTGTTGTATCAAAAGGTTTGGTGCCAATCCTATCGGTTTTGTAAGTGGTATTTTCTTTTGGGAAAAAAGGAGACGAAACCCCTTGGAAAAGTTTATTTAATTGTATGTGGTTTAAATAACAAACCAAACGAAATTGATTCTTGTTATATTTCACTTAATGTGTGTTTGAGTTTGAATTTGTTTGCATGTGAGTTTAAAGTGATTCTTAAATTCAAGATTTGGGTGATTTGAGTTTTATTCCACTACCTCTTGAATCGAATTGGGTTATCCCAAGCCCATAAGAAACACATGTGGATTTACATACAAAAACAAAATTGGGTTTATTGAACGGTTAAAATAATGTGTAATCGTCCAAATAGAGTGCTTTATAAGACAACACCATAAATCGAAAACTGTAACGGTTTTGAGCATTTTAACAAGTTTTTAGGATATTTTTAAAATAAAGTATCACATTAGCAAGACAATTTTGAAGAATGTCCTATAAACCCTTGCATCTTTTTATAGAATATTTGTTTATAGAACAATTTTTTCAAGTAGTGTCGTATAAAATATCTAATACAACATTTTATTTTAAAAATATTTAACAAAAAACACTTGTTAAAACATACTATAAACTTGTTGTAACACGTTACGTTTTATTAGGACATTTATATACTTTTGTCCGTCCTATAAACACAATTTTGTTGTAGTGCCACTAGAGGTAAAAAAAAACCATCTTATGCGTATGTGCATCCACAAAAGGGTTGGAATAAGCTCAAGTTTAGAGGCCAAGACAGATCCATATATATATATATATATAGGTGTATGTAGAAAGTCAACCGATTCAATTTAAACCGATCAATCCAATTACAACCGACCGACCATGATCGGATATCCAATTGTAATTGGATCGGATCAAAAAATTCAACATCCAATTTGGATCGGTCGGTTCTTGGATGGCAGTCCAAAATCCAATAAAACCGAACCAGTCCAATCCAATAGTCATCCAATTACCCATCTAATTATCATCCAACTACCATCCAATTAAAAACTATATATAAGTATTGACATCTTACGATATTGGTTTCTAGTAAACATATGAAAAATTGGTTGAAATGGTGGATTAATTGGTCGAGGATTGGCTCAAAATATTGGATGAAACCAATTTGATCCATTGGATAACCAATAATAATATCCAATGGATGGAACCGATCCGATCCAATCGTCCATTGGATTTGATTGGATCGGATGTCGAATGTTAAGTGGATTAGATCGGAAGATAAAATCCAACATCCAATCGATGATTGGATCAGATCGGATCCACCTAAATCCATTGGATTCGAACCGATGAACACCCCTATATATATATATATAGAAACCAACTATATATGCAAAAATACTCCCTTTGATTCTGTGGTCTAGTTAAATTAAACTTGATGAATAAGTAAATACAAGCATCCTGTTGCTGTTCCAAAAAGTCACCTTTTCACAGCTCCATACCTTACAATGTGGCCATCATCATCATGATCGATCGAGTAGAAGCAGCGATTCCGCGTAGGAACTCCCGTAGAATGAATACCAGTTTCCACGAATCCCAAGACCAAGATTCATGACGTGCTTCGAACAAGGTTCATAAACAGCAAGTGTACAAATGTGTTTGTTATCTTATTCCATTTCAACTATGGGTTCGCTATTCTTCCTAAATCCCAGAGTCCATGAAACCGATGCATTTGGTGCATTAATGGTGAATATCTTTTTTTTTTTTTGGAAAGGGTATCCTGGGGCCTATGGCCCAGACTAATCCCTGGCAATTTGGAAAGCGTGCAGGCCTGAGTTTATCCTCAGTGGCCACAAGTGCTGCTAGTGGGGCTCGAACCCGGGTTGAGCGCTATGAACTCCCCAAACCTTTACCACCACGCCACAACCCTTGTGGTTTAATGGTGAATATCTTTGTACAAATGCGTTTACAATGGTGAATATCTTTGTAAACGCATTTGAATCACCATGCTCCATCATCCATACATCACAAAATCGTTTCCAGGGTAAGGATGTACCATAAGCTGCATCAACGTGCACTAACACAACAAGAGACTCCCTTAGCCTAGAAACGGACATATTATATTCAGGCACATGAGCCAAACAATCTGGGAGGTCTATCTCTCTAAACTCTTCAGTGCTCATATCAAATGACATTATCAGATTACGACCATCGTACCAAACATATGCACAAAAATAAATAAATTGACCTATAACTGTCTGAAAGGATGTAAATTCAATTGATTTACGTGGCAGTTGATTGTTACATGAGGGTGTCCATTCCCTTGAGCTCAACGTGAAAACCATAATTTGGCACGCGATGCAACTTATACTTTCAATTTCCCGTGGTTCATCAATATACGTAATCTTGACAAGCTTAGGGTCGTTGGTGTAAGGACAAACCCCAAAACCAATAACATAATTAAACGGCCGATCTACCACATTTGGCACAACAACAATCGATTTTCCAATTGAAGGATTCCAAAGAACAACCCTATCCGTTGTAGAATTCTCTGGTTCTAAAAAACCATCAAAGCATAACAAGCCGCAAGAGCTACCGATTATTCTGGATTGATCAAGTAATTGAAGGATTGGAGGAATAGTTGGAGCAAACTTTTGTCGGGGGAAAGTATCATCATCATCGACAAAATGAACAAATTTTACCTCTTCCCCATCTCCGACTAAATACTTTACGAGTAGATGATGAGGCTGCGTGGGAAGGATTCTGTAACGGGCAACAAAGTCGGAGCACTTGATCAATGACTTCCATGTTTTGCACGCGGATATGAATCGAATTAATGATTTGACAGGAAGTCTTTGGATGATTTCCAGTTCGATTTCCAAAGTTATGCTTGGTGACATTTTTTATTTTGGGGATATGGATTTGTTTATGGGGTTCATATATAATAGAATTTTATAGGGACGTTCAATTGTTGATGGAATTTGGATAAATATAATTTCCAAACTATATCCGTATCATTTCCATATTCCGACCAATTATAGGTTTTTTTTAACTTTATTTTAATGTAAAATAATAATGTAGATATTATTTTTTAAACGATGGTGTATTTTTATTTAATTAGAAGCGATTTTAATGTTTTGTTTTATTCTTTGTTTTTGTCAATTGTATGTTATATTTTTATGTTTGAATAATATATATAACTTTGAAGACCCCAAAAACGTTTTATATAATTTGTTTGATTCAACTTTTATTTATCGTAATTTAAATTAAGTTTAATGACAATTTAATTTATTTTATGTTTAATAATGTAATATTTTTAAGTAGATAAGTATTCCGTTACAACTCAATGATTAATGACATGCAAATGTCAAAGACATCATATATTATGAGGATCCTTGCATTTGTTAGTTGAAATGTCCAAATTTAAAGTCGACTATCCCATTCCCACGAGTATTGAAAATGTTTCAATATCTCATTAAAAAAATTCACTTTCCAAATGTTAGCCACCAAATTGAGAAAGTCATTATTTATGTCAGATTGTCAATTAATTAAGCAACATAAACTATTACCTATTAATTAAATGTTGGAATAAAAAGCTATCGATGACAAAGGAATTTTATGAAAGGAGAAAGATAATTAAGTACATACCCATTGTTCCAAAAGTACTTGATTGCGACATGTTACCCCTAGAAACGTTACCATCACCGTAATACCTGGTTGCCTATTGGAACTATGTTGATAAAAAAAAAACATCAGGTTAGATAATCAAGGTGTAGGTCATGTGAAAATGGCAACAAAATGAAAATAAAAACTGCAAGAAGATGAATCGGTAACGTAAACAGGAGAATACCTCGAATGGAATCTGGAGCAACGGAGCATTGAACATAAAACCCTAACCATATAGAATACGGGGAAATTGAATAGTCATCTTGGGAAATTAGTATGTGAATTGTTAATTTGGGGAGGAAATAAGACAGGAGGAGTGATGAGAGCATCTTGGGGAAGACAATCGTCTGAGAGGATTGGTAATGATATCATTTCAAATTTCAAATATGAAAGCGGTAGAGTAGGATAGAAAGAGAGGGAATCCTTGTGCCTTTTTGCAGGTGAAAGCTGGAATAGGGAGAAGAAAAGAAAAAGTTTACTGAAATGGAGCTGTTAAAACTGTGTTGAGAGAAAGAGGAGTCTGGATGGTCCATTTTTAGTGTTGGTAAATCAATGCATTGATAAGTTGTACAATAAAGTCATATGTATTATTCACTTGTACATCATGCATCATCACTTGTAATTAAAAGTTTTTTTAAGTTTGTGCTTTAATTTCTTGTACCTTGTGTTCAAAGAAATGTAATTAAGAGTTTTGGTTAGAATGCTTGTTAATGTAGTATATATATATATATATATATATAATATTACAAGTTCCCTATAATTTCATATTTTTTACATAAAAAAAAAAAGAAAAACAAAATGAATTGCAAAATTAGACAGAAAAAATGATTGGATTAAAATACCCTGGACGAAAATAAATAGAGTTAGTGATCAGGTCCCACTTTCAAAGAAATCGACAAACATTAAGAACCAAAAGTGTAATTCTCTCTTATGACATATTTCCTTTCCTTTTCTCCATTGTTCAAAATCATGATTTTTTTTGTCTGTTCCTTCTTTTTCGATAACACAAACAAAAAAATTAGAATACATCATGCATTTGGTCCTTGTAGTATGCACTCTCTGTTGGATTTGGGCCTAACGACAGTCTACCACGTCCATAAAGTCTAGGGCATAAGGGTCTTTTTACATTTTCCATTTTCCATTTTGAAGATTACAATATTAATTATGTTATTACATATTTATACATTAAATAAATTTTTATTTCTTTTTCATAAACATTTCTTTTTCAACATGTTTTAATTGGTGAAAATATAATAAAACATAAATTTCCTCATGGTAACTATTTTTAAGAAGTTATCCAAATTTATGGAACTAGTATGAGAACCGCGCGTTGCGCGGTAGTATAAGTACTTTGGGTATTAATATGTAAATTGTACATATATAAGACCAATATATCAGGTTTAGAGGGGTAAAAAATGGAACTAAACCGCTACCATTAACAAGTTTCTTGTTGCTTATAAATGTAAGAAACAATAATGACTGAATATGATCAACTTGAATTTTATTGAGAATAAATCTGCTTCTCTTTGTTCCTATGAACAAAATTGTTCTATTATTACCAACAAAATAGAACAAATATGAACCCTTGCGTTGAAATCTCAAACTTGATCCGGTTGCTTTTTTTGGAATTGAGAGTTGAAGGAAAAGAAATGGGTCCCATTGCTTATAGTTGATAATCCTAAAGTTTGGTGTTCCTCTATGAAAAGTTCACATTGGGATCAGAACGACTCCATTACTATAACAACAAAGAAGCTAAGAATAACTTAATACACAAAATGGAAACGTTATTTGTAAGATGTGAAAGTACTGTAAAATGTAAGATAAGAAATACCTTCATCGGTCAAAGTAGCCCGTTTAAAAAGTCAAGAAGAAAGCTTGTAATGATATTCATCCAATAGTTCAAAAAAAAACGAAAAAGTGTGTTGAAAATAACCCTGAAGAAGATAACAATCACAGTCTTATGAGAATGAAAGGGATCAGGCATACAGAAGTACAAAACAGTTCAAGTCGAGTAGTTACGAACATTGTTGAAGTGCCCAAAATAATAACCGGTTTGCTACCATATCGATCAACCACTACTCCCCAGAAGATGTATGTCAGTGCCCTTCCAACCATATATATATATAGGAAGACCCTTCAGAAGATTGAGGAACATATGATATATGCTTTCTGTAGAGGTAAGAAATGATCATCAAAATGCCATTGATTCATGGAACATAGTGGGAAAAATTGTTTACCAACAAAACATGCATAGTAAGTCCTCCTGGTCTTCTGTAATATGAAAATCCCTTATCTACAACGGAAATCAAGATAGAGAATTTTAAACCATCATTATGTTCATTCTGATTAAGGAGTCTTCTAAAATATATGAGAAATTATGCACCATCCATTATGCTAGCATGGCCTATAAGATATATCATATAAACATGTATAACCCCCACTTCGTATAATTATATTTTATACATGTCTTTCAGCTTATAGACTGCCTGTGGTAGTTGGTCTTCTGAAACTTTAAGTACTTTTGTTCAACATTTTCAATTTTGCCATTAATTTGTTGTGCCTGGTCTAAGGGATTAAAAAGGAAGCAGAATGGCCAATTTCAAAATTTGAGCTAATATTTAACCCTAAAAGTTAGAAGTTGATCATCAGAAAGCAGAATCACAACAAACTCTACCATATATACATCAAGTTTGGCTTTAACTTGTTTGAAGTTCTAACTTCATTACTACAAATCAGATTTATATCTCTACAAACAATACATTCTACAACATCATAATATAAAAAATGGGAAAGAAAGCAGAGAGAAGTAAACGTACTTGACATGAAATAAAGAAACGGGAAGAGAGACGATATTGGCACTGAGAAGGGAAAATAGAGATAGATGTCAGACATGAACATGTAAATAAAATTTTTGCAAGCTCAAGGTGATATAGCTATTTTAGGTCCCATTTGGTTTGCTGGATTCGATTGAATTTGGAGGAATTTAAAATTGAATTCCATTCAAATCCCAAGTATCAATGTTTTAAAATATGTTAAAATTTTGTTTTGTAAACGCTTCCAACTTAAAGTTGACAGTCGGGCAGAAAACAAAATTTTCATGACCGAACCCGGTATGGCTATTGTTGCCTTTTGCCAAAATCCATAATTTCCCATCACTGGAATTTTTCTATTTTATGACAAAAGTTAGAATATTTAGCATCGAATATCAATTATGAAGTTAAGAGATTAGTTCGTTCTACAATTAAGACGAACCGATAATGGTGGGATGATGGTGAGCTGAATTAGTTACTTAACCTGCTTCTCGGCTTTGGAAACCATGGAAGGTGAAATTTCGCTCGCTGAAACAATGGCGCCTTCCTTGGCCGACGGGATAGCGAGGCATCCGGTGCCACATCCAGCATAAGACACACTAACGCCTCAAAACGGACCTTCATCGGTCAACATTTTCATCACATTCTCTACTGTATTCGTGTATCCAATTACACCTTATTAATCTCAGCAGTATCTCCGTATATCTTCTTCCACCTCTGAAACCAGTCGTTAGTAAAATACTCCCTCACGACCTCCTCGTCGCCACCACAAACCTCCTCCGTGAGCCTCCTAGTAACAAAAAAGGTGAAGATGCTCACAGTATGATGAGGGCGACTGGTGCAGAGTTTGGTAACTCAGATAACTACTCACAACCATATGAGTTTCCCTTTCGATAGCATTCAAAGCATGGGTGGAGGCATGTTTGGTGACTCAAAATTAGGATCCATCTTCTTCCTTGTCTTGATCAACCCATTAGATAGAGCAGTTCCCATTAATCCGGCCTCTAAACCAACGACTTTGTGCCTTGTAATCTATTATTACAAAAAATATGAGCTAATTGATAGAAGTGATATGTAAGTACAGCTAAATTATGTAAAAGAATTATACCAACCTGGTGTTGAATGCCTTCCATTTCCGAACTCCTGGATTCTTGCTTTTTGGATGATCCTGTGTAGTTGTGTTCTTAGAGTGGGATGAGTCTTCGTACACGCTGATCAACAATAGCCTAGCAAATCAGAAGGTGCAATCTGGCCTTTGGTCATTACATTCCCAGGTATACCCCTTTGAATAATTTTTAAAAGGAAAACAAACAACCAAATGAATAAATAATGAACACAATTTTTTATTTTTATTTTTGCAGAAATGAAAGGTAATTTTTAATTAAATCAACAAAAGAAAAGAATGGGCCAATGTGTAAAATATGGAAATATTCATTCGGTAACAACTCAATGTGGAACATAGGAAGTGAATATATATATATATATATACATATATAACTCAATGTGGAACACAGGAAGTGAATATATATATAACCTCCAACATATAGAGGTATAATTAATATATAATAGTTCCAATTCCAGCTTTGAAAGCCAAGTTTTATATTGCTAAAGGTTTTTTTTTTTGAACTTCGATTCCTTGAATGAACCTCATTTTCTTCAGCTACATAATGGAATTAAAATTTCCACAATTAAATTTCAATTTAACATGTGAGGGACCTTGAGATAATAAGTAATATCAAGCCAATTAAGGTATTTCATTAATACAATTTACCCCTAATCTTCATATTTTTCAACCCCACTAATATTGGGAGGCATCAACATCCAGGCAGTTACTCGCAAAGCTTATGCCTATTAATAATGTATATTCTTTTCAATCACGACATTTTGAATGTATACATAGATATAACCATGTATGTGTAACCCAATATCCATATAATATTAGTTACCTTGTTTTTTGAAGCAAAACTATTGTGAAAACTTCATAAGGAACTTCTAGAATACATATACATCTTCATAATTCTTATAAGCTAGTGCATAAAAAAAATGCAGAATTGTTTATATGTAGCCCAAATTTACCATAAAGATGTAATTTGTTTGACCACCGATCTGAAAGAGTTTCATCAAATCATGTAATTGGCCATGAATATTGCCGCAAACAGTCATTCGAGTAATTGGACTATTGACTGGTTGAACATTTGACTCCTCAGTTAAGATGTCCTTTACCTGAAAGTAAAATAATTTGAGCTACTGCAGTAGTACAGAGCATAAGACATACCATTTTAGATAGGTCATACTGACTCCATCCCACTTTGAGCATCCCCCTTTTCTTGCAGCTATAGGAGAAAAACAGCTGCCATAAAGCTAATCAATTAGAAACTGAGCATGTGTATATTTTACAAACTGTACGTAGTTTACCAATTGATACATATCAATATTCTGGACACTAACCAAATTCAGTTTGAAATGTTTTTCGTTGCCATATTCCTACCAGATTATTAAAACCTATCAATAGTAGTAAAGGAAATTAATAAAATGATAATCAGTGGCTATCATACATCATATAGGGGCATAAAGATTTTATTTCTCAGAACCCTAGTAGAAAATAATCGAATTAGAACTCTAGATGAAAATAGAACCCTAGTCGATTTGGAGGAGGAGAGATGATGATGAACTTACAGGTCTTTCATATCGAATTTTTTGGTAGGAGGTCATGCTAGTTTGTTTTCACCCGTCTTTCCTGCCCAATTTTCTGGTCGACTTTTCCAAAAATGCTGCCTCTAATAGGTCGTCTTCTCTGCATACTCGTTAACCAAATCAAAGCCAAAGATCGGGCGGCATTCAGTCTTCAAAATTCGTGGATCTATGGAATTGTACTTAGGTGATCTCGAGAGGTGAAGGTTAACAAAGGAAGAGTCGGAAACTAAATTCCTCCACTTCTTGCAGACACGCTTGCAGTGGAAGATGATCTTGACCGGAAGTGTTGAGAGAATATCGATCGTCAACTCTGCTGGTAAGTCCCTTCCAAAAAAAAACTCTGTTGGTAAGTCTTCCATGGATGGATTGATTTAAGGTTCTGGAACAACAAAATGAGGGTTTTCTTAAATTTAAAAAAAAAATGAGATTGTAAAAAGAATCATAAATTTACCAGCAAAATCGCCACAACCATTAAGGATCAAAACTCACACCAACATTAATATAGTATCATCCTCAAAGCCTATTACAATCCAATCAAACTATGAAATTCAATCAAGAAATTCCCAAATTTTTACCGGAAATCGAGGCTGAAATCCGGTTTTCTTCTTCAATCTTCCAGACTCCACAACAACTCTTCCTCGATGCAATTTCTCACACACCGATGTGAAAAATGAAAAGACCGTGTAGGTAGGTTTTGGAAGATGAGAAGACGAATGGGGGAGGGGATTAAATGTGAGAATGAGAAATCAATAGCTAATTGGGAAGAAAAAGCTGAAATATGGAGAAAAAAGAAAAACAGGGTCTTTGGCCTGAGCAGAGGTCACGTCATTGGACGTGGTTTCTCCAATGACGTGGCCTCTCCTTTAATATATATATAGATTTCACACCCTCTCTTATACTTTCCCTATTTTGAAAAAGGGAAATTGACCCAAATGGCCCAAACATTGAACTGGATTGGCCTCCTAGCCCAATTCTCGCTATGTTTTCGGAAATAGCCCTAGGGCTCCATTGCGCCCCTGGGCACGTGTCAAGCCCAGGTTAACCCTAATTAGGGTTTCTCCTTGGAATTTTGTTTGTTTGCTATTTTTCACGATTTCTAGTTGCTTTTTCATGTTGATTTTTACTGTTTTTTTCAAAAAGTTGTGATATCAAATTTATTTTAGCAGATAAATTGATTCCCTGTGTTTTTTGAAATTGATTCCCTAGATTATTGCTATAAAACCAACAACCACTGAAGTTGTAAACCACCATTTTCATCCACAAATTTCAGACAATTGTTTTGCTTGTGTATCTGTGCGTGTTTTTTTTGAAAATATGATATCCGGAGATGATAAAGTCAAGTTACATCTCCTAAGCGGTGGTTCATGGCAGCAGGATGGTAACGGGTGGGAGTATGTTACCGATCAACCGATAACCCGTGTCAAGGTGGCACCTAACATTACGCATCTTTGGTTGGTTAATTGTATTCACAGAAAATTTCGTATCGATCCTGCTCTTGGTACGATTAGAATACCGTATAAGGTTAATGATGGTCTTTATGAGTTATGCAACAATGACGATGTTTTGTCTTTCATTCAATTTTTTGACGGTGAAAATAATCCACCAACACTCTGTGTGTTTGTCGATCCATCGATGTCCGGTGGAAGCGATCTCGGTGGTACTTCGAATGCCGGAGGCGGTGTGGATGAATCTGATGATACCCCATATGTTGTTCTCGAAACACAACAAGGAGGAGAAGCAGAACAACAAGAAGATGACGACGACGAAGTTTATAGACATGATGAGGAGTCTCATGTTTACCACTTGGGTTTATCTGATGTTGATACTGATGAAGACGACGACGAACCAGAAAGTAGTCCTATCAAATCATACGGTGGGATAAATGATTTCTTTGATATGCCCCCTCCACTTCCATCAGCGACCCCAGTCATCACACCCAACCTACCCCCACGTTATAGTCGTAGTAGAAGAGTAAGTTTGGGTCAAGTATTCCAGACGAAAGACGATCTTACACTCGCTCTCGGTTTGAAGTTTCTTGAAGAGGGTTTTGAGTTTGGAGTTCATCGATCAAACAAAACCAGATACGATGCCAGATGTAAGCAAGCCGAATGTTCTTGGCGTATCTATGCGACCTCTGTCGAAAATACCAATATGTTTCATGTTCGTATATTGGAAGACGTACACACTTGCTCGAGGACGCAGCTGCATCCCAACCACCATCAAGCAAACAGTAGAGTGTTGGGTAATTTTATTTACCCTAAAGTGAAGGATACCAGCAGGACATACCGTGGATCCGACATTGTCAACGACGTCAGATCGGATTTGAAAATAGATATTTCTTACTGGCAAGCCTGGCGCGCAAAAGCTTATGCACTCACGATGGTGCGTGGTACCCCTGAAGAATCGTTTACCCGACTCCCCTGCTTTCTCTATAATCTGGAGCTTCGGAATCCTGGTACCGTTACCTCCATAAGGACAGACAGTAGAGAACGTTTTGAGATGTGTTTCGCTGCCCTCGGTTGCGCGGTACGTGGTTATTTTAATAACTTTCGTGGTTATTTTAATTGAACTGCTATATTGAATAATGTTATAATATGAAAATGCCTTAAATATCTAGATTCGATCGTTTACCACACACTTGCGTCCGGTCATTATCATCGATGCGGCTCATTTGAAGGGTACTTACTTAGGCACAATGTTCTTAGCCGTTGCTATGGACGCAAATAACCAGATTGTGCCCATCGCTTTCGGAGTTGGTAGGTCTGAGAGTGGGGATGTGTGGACTTGGTTCTTAACCATGCTGAAGCGTTGTATCGGGGAACCCGAGGGGTTGGTTTTTGTATCCGACAGGGCTGCTTCAATTCACCAAGCAATTAATACGGTGTACCCGGGCGCCCATCATGCACTTTGTTGTCGCCATCTAATGATGAACGTAAAAACCAGGGACAACAGGGTCAGATACAGGAAGAAGTTATTTTGGAGGACGTGTAAAGCATATACGGTGGAGGAGTTTGAACTGAATATGACGGGTCTACGAGCTGTTTTACCTCTTGGAGCTCCGCTTATGGACCAGGTTGGACCGGAGAAATGGTCAAGGGCCCATTTCCCAGGAATGCGTTACAACATAATGACATCGAACAGTGCCGAGTCGGTGAATGCATTGTCTCGTTTTGCACGGAGCCTGCCTATTGTGGCCCTTATGGATTATTTCCGATGTTTTCAGCAAGAATGGTATTCGATTCGTCGGAGAAATGGAGGTTATCATCCTTGGATTTTTTACTGTTTGAATTTTATGTTTTCATTTTTGCAACACTAACGTAACAAATTTGTGTTATCGCAGAAGAAATGGTGAATCGTCTCACGCCTTGGGCGGAGGCCAAAATAGAAAAGAGAATTCACAAGTCGGCAACGTGGACTGTACATGAGATTGGTCGAGGTTACTGGGAAGTCCGCGATGGGGTTAGGGACGCAGAAGTTGACTTCAATAATCGTCTTTGCTCGTGCAGGAAATGGCAGTTATCAGGAATACCATGCGGCCATGTCATCGCCGTCGCAAGAAATCAACGGTGTACAGACGTCTCCCATCTGGCGACTGGTTACTACGCGTCGGATAATTTCCGACAAACTTACGCAGAGCTCATACATCCAGTCGGTCCAGGAGAATGATGGGTTGTTCCAGACCACCCGCTTATGACCGTTAGACCACCGGTCGTAATAAGAAGGGCTGGTCGACCGAGTAACCATGACCGTATCCCGTCTCAGGGCGAGGATTCCATCCAGAGAAGATGTTCTCGTTGTGGACAATTAGGACACACTCGAGCAAACTGTCCATCTCCTGCACCAGTAAATGTGAGCCGACAAAGGGCATCTGGTAGTCGACAAACTGAAAGGGCATCCGGTAGTCGACAAACTCACAGGGCATCTGGTAGTCAACAAACACAACCAGTATCAACCCAAGAGAATTATGAAAGTTTTAGACATGGTACTTTTGATTTAAATGTTGATCTAAACGAGTAAACCATGTATGTAATAAACCTTTTATTAATATTATTATTCCCTTGTAAAGCATTAAACGACAACGATTCCCCTGCAAATGTAGAGGGGCGCAATTGCGTCCGGGCGCAATTGCGCCCCTGTCCTTAGATTTTGGCTATAAATAACGGGATTATACCAAAGTTATAGTTCACACCATACAACATTTTCATAGCATAATAGTCCCCTCTTTGACCAAACACATGGCTGGAAATGCATCATCGTCAAACCCACCGTCTTCACAAATAATGCCCTCCAGACTGAAAAAAGCGATAGAGAAAAGTGAAGCGGAGATCGAACAACTCACCGAAGAGTGGAAGGAAATGATGGCCAAGAAGGATGGCCACTTGCGAAGGATCGACGCGGACAAGGAGGAGATAAGAAGGTTGAAGAGGGAGATAAAAGAGAAAGAAGACCGTATTCGCCAGGACAACGTTCAAGTAAACAAGCTTATGCAAGATTTTGCAGTACTGCAAGCGCAGGTTACCCAGAAACAAAATTGGATTGATCAATGTAAAGCACTTTATCCTTAGCATTTTTGGATTTTCTATGTTGCTAGTTTGTACCCTTATTGCTATCACTTTCTTTCATGGTGCTTGTGTTGTATTTCTTTCGTTGGTTGTTTAGTTCATATGCATTGTATCCGTTCAATGTTATTAGATATGTTCAATTTATTGAAATGATGCTTGTCTTGAAATTAACTAAAACTTCCAAAAATTTTATATACGTAGATAAATATACAAGGTCCTAAAAAGGTCCTAAAATGAATCATACATTTCGATTTGTCTGTATCATGGACCAAAAAACATCCGTCATATGACACCTCAATGCTGCCGCCCTTGTCGACTCATCCTCCTGGGCTCTTGGGACCTCGTTATTCGCTAAATGGGTGAGGAACATGCATGACAAAGGACCACAATCGCCCAAAGAACCCTGCTGTTGTGGTACCCCATCTGCGTGTACCCAAGTGAAGTCATGGCTTGCAGCTGCAAGTGATTGGCAAACAGCTAGGGTAAGAAGTTCCGGTAGATCGTTGGCGAACTTCGTCATCATTTCATTAAAGGTGTCCACATATGACGGGCTCCTGAAGCTATCATATATAACCATCTTCATGGTTTCTAGGTTTAAGTCGCCAACAACCCAATGCTTTTGGTCGATGCAAATGGGAATAAATACCTGAAATATTTGTTAAAAAACAAACCAACAGTGAATAACATTAAACTATACAGAAAGTTATAAATAACAAGTTTTTTTTAGAAATTGAAATTCATACATGTTCAACAGACCACCATGGTACACCATCCGGCTCCTTCAACATTTTGTAGACAGATTTCGGCCCCCCACCAAAGAGCAAGACATTCATGAAATCGGACGTCATCACCGTCCAAGTGGCACTGGGCGAACGCGACTCGCGGATAAACCGAACCCATCCGTCGATGTGCTATATAATAAATAAAAAAATGTTAAGTCATAAATGGACATTATGATAGACAAACTGAAATGACGTTTTAGTACTAACATCATTTTCGAGCCACCCCGAGCCCTGCAGACCGAGTAATAATCCCCACCAGTCCCGTCCGACAGCATGGGTGGGTATGCACCTAAGCCAATAATCCGGCAAATCATTATCATGCCACCTTTTGGCAATAGCGGATGAAGTGTAACTGGAAGCAGAAGAAGTGGTGGCAGCATCTGCTTGCTGACGAGGATGAGGGACCTTCGATGGGCGGCGCTGGATAGGTGGGCGTGTAGTAGGAGGCAAAGCGGTTAAAGGAGGGCGCAATGATTTCCCGGGATATTTCTCGCGCTGCGGCCTCTGGATAACAACGGCCGACGGACGAAGCTGTGTGTCCTGGGACACTGCAGGATGAGGCGTATCCTGGAACAAAGCCCCAACAAACCCCTCCAAACCCATCTGTTGCGCTCCACTATCATGGAGCAACGCCCCGAATGTGCCCTGCAAAATATGTTGGGTCCTCACAACTTTGTTCTATTAAATAAATAGCAAATGTAACAAACAAATCTCTTAACTTACATGCTGAGTATGTTGGCCATGTGTAAGCCCCGTGTACGCTGCCCCAGAGCCCTGCAAAATAACATTGAGGATATTCAGTTTCCATTCATAATATAAAAATCAAATTACCCACCAAATTGAATAACTTACATGTATAATTTGTTGTGGTGGTGTAACGAACTGAGATCCTAATAGGTCATCAAACGTGCCTAAGCCTGATGAACTCTGCACATTAATCTAAGTGATGTCATATGTGGTTTAAAAATGATGTCATATGTGGTTTAAAAACGATTGAAATAACTAACATTATCCGTGTATTGGGACGACCCTCCGAAGTACGAAGATCCGAACCCATGCGGTATGTCGTCGGGCTGGGAGGGCTGTCCACCCTGCTGCTGGGATGGAATCTGGCATCAAGCATATTAAACCACGTAAAGGTTCAAAAGATAACATTTAAAACCAGGTCCGTTAATTTAAGTTAAACACTTACCTGCCAAGCGCTAAACTGCCTCTCCATCTCGGCAATGCGTCTCTCAAGACTTTCTTGGTATGCACGATCAGATGCCCATTTCTCGGCTTGCCGTCTCTCAAGATCTTCATGCTCAATGCGATGAGAAGTCCGAAAGTCATGGTAATCATCCTTCCACCGCGTAAACTCAGACCACCGATCAGCATAGGGGTCAACATGCGGACTATGCTGATAGTGGCCTGCTGGACTATGCCCAGCACGGAATGGTGGCTCATCGTAAGAGCTGGCCCCATGTGGCCTGCTGACGCCTGCGTCATCGTCAGTCTGGTCTCCCTCTGAATCAGTTTGAACTTCTATACCAACAATTAACAACATTATCATAAATATCAGATAATCTAAAACGACTTCTCTTTATAAAAAAAATTATACATATCGGATAACTTAGAATGACTTCTCACCCTCGTCAACATCCTGCGTAACTCTAGCCCTCTTCGTCTGTCGACGCCCCGCCGTACTACTAAACCAGCGATGGCTCTCCGTATACCATTCCTGACTCTCCTCCCACGGCGTCGGAACAAGGCGATCACGTGGCATCCTATCATCCTATTATATTGAAAAATAACCATGTTAGAAATCCACACGAGGGCCCCACTTATCACAATTTTTTGGTCGTAGTAGATGTAACTTACCGTCGAGACATCCATGAGATTATGGGCATGATAGCTACCAATAACTGTCGAAGACCTAGCCCAACGAACTGCACGTGGCATCCTGGTGGTCAATATATAATACGTGCTGGCCATAGGAAAGGTCTCCAAAATCCATATCTGTGAATTATAATACCCAGACAGTAGTAAATATTTTCTAGAAATAGGGAATTCGGGTAGGTTGTAAAAATATTAATTTGATATCAACTTACTAACCTTGAAGGCAAATAAAAAACCAGTTAACGACATCCTATATTTATGGTCCGGTCGTTTCTGGATCGCTTTATTCATCTGATTGTAGGTGTGCGCCCATATATAGGATCCCCGGGGATACTGATTAAACACGCTCATATCATCAATTGCCCGAAGTACAGGGTCGGGAATATGCTGGGACAACTGATGACCGAGGAAGAACGTCTCAACCATCATCATCAGACAAATACGGACGGCAGAATCATCATCGATATGGGCCCGCCCCTCGTCAGCAGTGCCGATAATATTGAATAAATCTGTGATGTGTCGCACCGTCAACTGGCCTCGCGGGAACATCCGTCTAACAAACCCACCGGACCGATTCTTATGCAACTTCGGGTGCGGTCCGAAACGGAGTGCTGTGATAAGACAGAACTCCTCACGGCCGAACCGAAGCGCGTGCTCACCAACCTCATAAATCATCTCGTCATCCCGTATATTTTCCGGGAAGACCTGTGTCTGCAAGAATATGTGGACCAAGGTCGGGTCGGCAGATGTATCGGTCAATTGCAACCAATGACCGAAACATGTCTCCTTGAATAGCTCTAATCGCCGGGAGTTCAATTTCTGGCGAATCGAGTCCACCAGGGACATCTTACTCTTAATATTCAACTTTCCTGTGTAGAAAGTTCTTCCCTGCATAATAAGTGTCATTTTCAAATATTCAACTTTTCTATACGGACCTAAATTGTCAGTTTCTAATGTAGAGGGACCTAAAGTGTAAATTTCAAATGTTAAGGGACCTAAAGTGTATGTTTCTAAAGTAAAGGGACCTAAAGTGTAAATTTCAAAATTTTAGGGACCTAAAGTGTCACTATCTAATTTTAAGGGACCAAAAGTCTCAGTTTCTAAATTTTTGGGACCTAAAGTGTCAATTCATAAATTTCAAGGGCCTAAAATGTAAATTTAAAAAGTTAAGGGACCTAAACTGAATGTTTCTAAAGTAAACGAACCTAAAGTGTAAATTCCTTAATTTATAGGACCTAAAGTGTATGTTTCTCAAGTAAAGGGTCCTAAAGTCTAAATTTTAAAATTAAAGGCACCAAAAGTGTAAATTTCTAATATGTAATGTCTAATTTTTAAAAGTGTAATTTTTAAAAAAATTAAAGGATTATTGTATAATGTGTAAATTTTTACAATGTTCTATAATGTCAACATTAAATTTTAAAACTAGGCTATTACTAACTATAAATTTAAACCATACATAACAACAAAACCTATCAATGAAAATAAAAATATACCAAAAAAATTCATCCAAAACTAGGCTTTTAACTACAACCATTTAAAAGTATAAACCATACATAACAACATAATCTATCCATGGAAATGAAAATATACCAAAAAAAGTCATCAAAAATAATGTTTTTAACTACAACCATTTAAAACTATACAACATACACAATAACAAAATCTAACAATGGAGAAGAAAATATACCAAAAAATCATCCAAAATAATGCTTTTAAGTACAACCATTTAAGACTATACAACATACACAATAACAAAATCTAACAATGGAGATGAAAATATACCAAAAAATCATCCAAAATAATGCTTTTAAGTACAACCATTTAAGACTATACAACATACACAATAACAAAATCTAACAATGGAGATGAAAATATACCAAAAAATCATCCAAAATAATGCTTTTAAGTACAACCATTTAAGACTATACAACATACACAATAACAAAATCTAACAATGGAGATGAAAATATACCAAAAAAATCATCCAAAAAATTAAAATGATAACTACAACCATTTAACACTATAAACCATCCAAAATCTATTAATATAAGTGAAAAATACACTAACCTCAGCCATTTGTGGATTGAGTAATTAAAAATGTGCAAAAATGGAGTTTGTCGACGAGAGAAAATGACAGCTCCGGCAGTGGGGTTGGATCGAGTAATTAAAAATGAGCTGGTCGGCGTACTTTCAGTATAAAGTGCCCAGGGGCGCAATGGAGCCCTAGGGCTATTTCCGAAAACATAGCGAGAATTGGGCTAGGAGGCCAATCCAGTTCAACGTTTGGGCCATTTGGGTCAATTTCCCTATTTTGCTAATGTAGCAAAATTAATGTTCAAAACCAACATTTCCTTCATTTATTGAATACTTTTAATATTTGGCTTTTTCTAGAATGGTATCTCGTTAATGATTTGACACTCCAACCAACTTTATTGGATTTTCTTCATTTAGCTTAATGGGTTAATTATCTTTAAAAAATTGTAATATTTTCACCTAAAAATGATTAGACATATTTTTGCTCTTCATAAATGAGATAGAGATGTATAAGGATTTGGATTTTTCGGACATGGACTCGAGGCTTCAAAGTTCATTTTTCAGTAGGAAAAAGAAACCCCTCGATTTTTTGGGGACGGTTCGGGTTTTGGAGTTGCAAGAGGGACCCGATCGAGCTATTTTAGGCTTTTCAAGCCGTGCTTTAAACCTGACCTTGAAAAAAGTTGGCTTGAACGGACTGGAAGATCGGGTGTGGGCCTGAGTTTCGTGGGCGTTTTTGGTTGAGCCCGATATGAATTTCGGGTTTCATCTTTTTTGTGCATCTCTAATTTCAGATGATTCCATAAACAACACGAGAGATACGTGCGGGTTAAAGTCTTATCAAAGAAATCGAATAGTTGTGTCACATTTGTTATTTTAGAAGAACACAAGATATTGGTGAAACATAACATGATCATAGCTTATTTCTATATTTATGATTTGACACATGATCCAATTTTGTCGATTGTGATCCAATTGTCAATTCATGACTTCATTAGAATAGAATTGGACGGCTTTGATGCCTTAAAGGTGCACCGGCTTGGCAAAGATCCTAGATTCGATATTGCGCTATAAGTAGCAATAAGGTTAGAGCAGTCGAAGAAATACATCCATGCTTTTGAGACGAATTTGAATCGAACCGATGATTTGACATACATCAACCAAAAACGAAAAAAAGTCATTCGAAATCAACCAAAAAAAACTTAAAAGATCCCTCGAAATAGTGGAATTCAGCTAAGAACACACCGGACACTTAGGGCTTCGATCCACTTTAAATGTACACCAGCTCGGTAAAAATCATGGGTCCACCACTGTACTATAAGTAGCAGTAAAGTCAGAGCAACCCATGATAAACTACCATGCTTTTGAGACAAATTTGAATCGAATCAATGATTTGACAGGAGGCCTTTTGAAGCTGCATACGCTATTGACTAAGATTCAGATCCAACTGAATTAAATCGACGAGTTTAGCCCGAGCTGGTTATTGTATCAAAAGGTTTGGTGCCAATCCTATCGATTTTGTAAGCGATATATATATTTTTTTTGAAAAAGAAATTGATTCATGTTATATTTTACAGTATAAACCATTCTGGGGTCGGATTCGGATCCAATCAAATTAAATCATTAAGTTTTGTATTTGAGTTTGTTTGCATCTGAGTTTTAAAGTGATTCTTAAATTCAAGATGTGTTATTAGATTGGGTGATTGAGTTTTATTCCATTACATCTTGAATAGCAGTGAGTGTTTATGTTATTTTATACAACAATTTTTCAAGTAGTATTTCCTTTTAAAATAGTTAATACGATACTTTATTTTAAAAGTATATTTTTAAAAAACAATAATATATTTGTTAAAAATATTAGAAAATACAAGGAACATTTTCCAAAAAAACAGAAAATGTTCCTCAAAATCAACCAGAAACCAAAAGAGACTCTTGAAATCAACCAAAAACTGAAAAGTCCTTTTGAAACGGTGATATTTGGCTAAAAAACATCAAACGACTTTGTATGGCTTTGATCCCTTAAAGGTGCGCCAGCTTAGCAAAAGTCCTGGGTCCGCCACTGCGTTGTAAGTAGCATAAAGCTAGAGCAGTCGATGAAAGACGTCCATGCTTTTGAGACGAATTTGAATCGAATCAATGATTTGACAGAAATCAACCAAAAATTTGAAAAAGTCTATCGAAATCAACAAAAAAGACTTTAAAGATCCCTCGAAATTGTGGAATTCAACTAAGAATAGAACAGACGACTTTGTCGGGCTTTAATCCACCTTAAATAGCACGAGCTTGGCAAAAATCATGGATCCGCCATTGTGCTGTAAATAGCAATTAAGTTAGAGCAGTCAATGATAAACTTCCATGCTTCTGAGACGAATTTGAATCGAATCAATGATTCAGATCCAATTGAACTAACTCGATGAGTTTAGCCCGAGCTGATTGTTGTATCAAAAGATTTGGTGCCAATCCTATCGGTTTTGTATCTGGTACTTTTTATTTGGGAAAAAAGGAGACGAAACCCTTTGAAAAAGTTTATTTAATTGTATGTGTATTAAATAACAATCTAAACGAAATTGATTATTGTTATATTTTATAGTATAAGCCACTCTGGATTTAGAGGGTGTTTGGGATCCCTAATAAGCTATTTTTAGTGTTTGGGTTGGAAAAAAAATGCTTATAGCTTTTCCACACTGCTAATAAGGAGTTTTTGATAAATTAAACCATTATGACTTGTTAACTTATGACTTTTTTGGTTATTTTACATGTATAAGCAATCCCAAACACCTCTAAATAATAACTTATTAGCTTATTACGTATTAGTACTACAATAAGCTAATCCAAACAATTTTTATAAAACTCTTTTTTTGTCTGACACATAAGTTGATAAACACTTTTTAAAAGAAAGTATAACCAAACACCCCCTTATATTCAGATCCAATCAAATTAAATCAACAAGTTTTGTATGTGTGTTTGAGTTTGAATTTGTTTTCATAAGAGTTTAAAGTGATTCTTAAATTCAAGATTTGTTATCAGATTGGGTGATTGAGTTTTGTTCCACTATATACCTACCTCTTGAATTGAATTGAATTGAATTGAATTGGGTGTTTGAGTTATTTTATAAACCATAAGCAATTAGCACATAAGAAACACCTATGGATATAACAGACATCCTGAAAGTGAAATCAATCATACAAAAACAAAATTGGGTTTATTGAAATACTCCCTTTCTGTAATCTAATTATATATACATACATACAGTAAACTGAACTTTGATCAATAAGTAAATACAAACATGCCCTGTTGCTGTCATGGCTATTTTCTGCTCTGCAAAACATATACGTGTATGCACACGTTCAAGTTATATACGATGAACATTTATAAACGATGGAGGCAAGATAAACACGATGAAGATAACAAGCAATTATTGTCCGTTCATACTGTTTGCTTGCTTTATATATGTTAATAACTAAAAGGTATGTCAACATCACATACTACAACTATTATTAGACATGTATGAACTCAAAACATAAAACTGAAATACAACCAATTCACCTCTTCACAGTCCGCACCTTACAATGTGGCCATCAATTCATCATCATGATCGAGCAGAAGCAGCGATTCCACGTAGGAACTCCCATAGAATGAATGCCAGTTTCCACGACTCCCAAGATCCATGATGTGCTGCGAGCAAGGTTCATAAACAACAAGTGCACATTGTGTTTTGAAATCTTTATGATCATCTTGCATTTCAATTATAGGTTCGCCATTCATCCTAAATCCCAGAGTCCGCGAAACTGATGCATCTAATGCGTTAATGGTGAATAGCTTCGTAAACGCTTTTGGATCACAATGCTCCATCATCCATACATCACAAACTTGTTTATAGATTATGTTTCGATTGTACACTAACACAACAAGAGACTCCATTAGCCTAGAAACGGACATATTATATCCATGCACGTAAGCCAAACTATCTGGGAGGTTTATCTCTCCAAACTCTTCAGTGCTCAAATCGAATGACATTATCAGATTACGAATTTCATAATCCGCAACAATCCAGTCATAAGCAAGCCAATAAATAAACTGACCTATAACCGTCTGATAACCTGTAAATACAATTGATTTACGAGGCAGGTGATTGCTACGTGAGGGTGTCCATTCCCTTGAGCTCAACGTGAAAACCATAATTTGGCATGGGATGCAACTTATACTTTCAATTTTATAATAATCATGAATATATGTAATCTTGACAAGCTTAGGGTCGTTGGTGTCAGGACAAACCCCAAAACCAATAACATAATTAAACGGCCGATGTACCACATTAGGCACGGCAACAACAATCGATTTCCTAATCGAAGGATTCCAAAGAACAACCGTATCCGTTTTAGAATTCTCTGGTTCTAAAAAACCATCAAAGCACAACAAGCCGCAAGAGCTACCGATTATTCTGGAATGATCAAGTAATTGAAGGATTGGAGGAATAGTTGGAGCAAACTTTTGTCGCGGGAAAGTATCATCATCGACAAAATGAACAAATTTTACCTCTTGCCAATCTCTAACTAAATACTTTACGAGTAGATGATGAGGCTGTGTGGGACGGACTCTGTAATGAGCAACAAACTCGGAGCACTCGATCAATGACTTCCATGCTTTGCACGCCGATATGAATCGAATCAATGATTTGACAGGAAGTCTTTTGATGATTTCCAGTTCGATATCCAAAGGTATGTTGCGTGACATTTTTGATTTTGGGGATATGATAATGTTGTTTATGGGGTTTAATTATATATATAGAATTTTATAGGGTTTATAATATGGACGTTCCATTGTTGATGGAATTTGGATAAATATAATTTCCAAACTACATCCATATCATTTCCATATTCCGACCAATTATAGGTTTTCTTTTATAATTTATTTTAATGTAAAAAATAATGTAGATGTGAAATCTTTTTTTTTTTAACTCGTTATATTATTTCTTAAACGATATTCTTGGTTTATTTTTATTTAACTAGAAGTAATACAGCGTGATATATCTTGATTTTAATATTTCGTTTTATTCTTTGTTTTTGTCGATTGTATGATACGGGTTTGTGGGTTTTGATAAAACGACAATATTTTTATGTTTGAATAAAATGTAAATTTGAAGACCCCAAAAAAGTTTTTAAAAAACCTTATCAATATTAGTATCAAATTAGCAATCTAAAAGTCCTCATTTTTATTTAATTTGTTTGATTCAACTTTTATTTATCGTAATTTAATTTAAGTTTAATAAAGATGTAATTTATTTTAGGTTTAATAATGTAATATTTTTATGTAAATAAGTATTTTGTTACAACTCAATGATTATCGCAATTACATTTTAGATTCTTTATAATTAAAATGTGATTTTTATCCTGTATTTGATTATGTTTATCGGTTAGTTATACGAATTCAAAAATTCAGTTTTAAAAAGTTATACTTATATACCATTTATTTGTAATCTTGAATTTTAACTAATATGCACCAGTAAATAGTACTTGATGCATAAGAAAATGTTTTTAAGAGTTTTACTACATATTTTATAATATACTAGAAGCGTACTTGCACAATACAGCGAGATACATCACGATTTTAATGTTTTATTTTATTTTTTTGTCGATTTACAGTACAATTTTGGATGGTTTTGAGAAAGTGATAATGTTTTTTTATAAATTTGTTTAATTTAGGCTTAATAATATAATTTTTTTATATAAAAAAATTAAGTATTTTGTTAGAATTCAATGATTATCTTATATATTTTAATGACATCTAGAAAAAATAACTAATTACATATTTAATAATATAATTAAAACAAAATTATAGTAATATAATATATTAATTAATAGTGATACATGGAAAGATCTGCATAAAAGAAAGGTCTTGCACATACCAAATTGGTGGGTGTTAGAAATCTACAGTAGTAATATGTATCTTGTGCTTTGATACTTGTAAATTAAGAGATTTTTAAAATCTTGCATAAGATAATGGTACATTGTGCCTAATAATTTGTATTTAAGAGTTTTTTATCCATGCTTTATAATATAGTATAGATAGTATAGATTAGATTTTCAATGATAACTCATTATTTATTAATTGAGTAAATTACGTTTTTCGTCTTTGTGGTTTGTCAAAAATTATGATTTACATCCCTGTAGTTTAGAAATTGTGATTTTCGTCACTATGGTTTGTAATCCATTGCTATTTTCGTCCTTGAGCCTAATTTCTACCTTTAACGCTATGTTATCGAAACCTTTTTTAAGAAGGAAAGGGAAGGAAATAAAAGGAAAAGGAGGAAAATGGGAGGAAGGTAAAACAAAATCTCATGTTTTTAAAACTTTAATTAGGAGATAAAGGAAAGATAACAAAAGGAATTAAAGGAAAGGAAAGGAAAGAGAGAGAAATAACTCAATAAGAGGAAGGTAAAACAAAAAATTGTGTCCTTAAAAAATTTTAGGAACGGAAGGAAAGAAATAAAAACCCTTGAATAAAAGTTTTTTCAAAAAAAAAAACTCTTAAATTAATTATTAACTTACAAAATCACTAAATCTTTCATTTTAAATGATATATTATTAAAAGAGAGAATTACACTTTTGGTCCTGATGTTTGTTAATTTCTTTGAAAGTGTGACCACTAACTCCGTTAAGAAAGTCTATTAGAGTCAGGGCAAAATTGTCCAACCATCTTTTGTCCTCTTTTTTTTTCTTATATTTGTAAAAACAATCAAATCACATGGAGCAACTAAGAAGACACTAGTGATGGTATGTTGTATAGGACTTCCACTCATGTAGCTTGACAGTAAGAGACATTTTTGACATGGTTATTAATTTATAACCAGGTGTCATTGCTAGATTATGTATATACCCATGGAAATGCCTAAAAACAACCAATGAATCACAGAAATACTCCCTTTCTGTAGTCTAATTATATATACATACAGTAAATTGAACTTTGATCAATAAGTAAATACAAACATGCCCTGTTGGTGTCATGGCTATTTTCTGCTCTGTAAAACATATACGTGTATGCACGTGTTCAAGTTATATACGGTAAACATTTATAAAACGATAGAGGCAAGATAAACGCGATGAAGATAACAAGCAATTATTGTCCGTTCATACTGTTTGCTTGCTGTATATATGTAAATACCTAAAAGGTATGTCAACATCACATACTACAACTATTATTAGACATGTATGAACTCAAAACATAAAACTGAAATACAACCAAGTTTTTTAATTCGAGTCCGAGAACAAAAATGCTCAAAACTATCACTTTTTATCAATTAAAATATATATGCACGATAATTTCACTTCAACCTCGATCTATATATATATATACCTTGATTGCGTGTTCCAAAAAGTCACCTCTTCACAGCTCCACACCTTACAATGTGGCCATCATCATGATCGAGCAGAAGCAGCGATTCCGCGTAGGAACTCCCATAGAATGAATATCTGTTTCCACGAACCCCAAGATCCATGATGTGCTTCGAGCAAGGATCATAAACAACAAGCGCACATGGTGTTTTAAAATCTTTATGATCATCTCGCATTACAATTATAGGTTCGCCAGTCATCCTAAATCCCAGAGTCCGCAAAACTGATGCATCTGGTGCGTTAATGATGAATAGTTTCGTAAACGCTTTTGGATCACAATGCTCCATCATCCATACATCACAAACTTGTTTATTGATTATGTTTCGATTGTACTCAAGCAAAACAAGAGACCCCCTTAGCCTAGAAACAAACAAATATGGTCCAGGCACGTCAGCCAAACTATCTGGGAGTTCTACCTCTCTAAACTCTTCGGTGCTCAAATCAAATGACATTATTAGATTACGAAATCCACCATCCACGTTAATCCAATCGTATGCAAGCCAATAAATAAACTGACCTATAACTGTCTGAGACCATGTAAATTGAATTGATTTACGAGGCAGCTGCTGATTGCTACATGAGGCTGTCCATTCCCCTGAGCTCAATGTGAAAACCATAACTTGGCAGGGGATGCAACTTATACTTTCAATTTCCCTTGAATCATAAATACATGTAATCTTCACAAGTTTAGGGTCTTTGGTGTCAGGACAAACCCCAAAACCAACAACAGAAGTAAACGGATGATGTACCACATTAGGCACAGCAACAGCAATCGATTTTCTAATTGCAGGATTCCAAAGAACAACCATAGCCATTGTAGAATTGTCTGGTTCTCGGAAATAACCGTAAAAGCACAACACCCCATGAGAGATATTGATTATTGTCTCCCGATGAAGTTTTTCAATGAGCGAAGGCACAGTCGGAGCAAACGTTAGTTGGGGGAAATTAGTGTCATCATCAACAAAACATACACATTTTATCTCAGTTTCTTGCCAATCTCCGACTTCGTACTTTATCATCAGATGTTGCGGCTGATCGTGACGAACGTTGTAACCAGCAATGAACCGAGAGGAATCGATGAATGACTTCCATGCTTTGCAAACGGATCTGAATCGAATCAATGATTTGACAGGAAGGCTTTTGATGATTTCCGGTTGCATATCGAAAGCTAACATTTTGATTTGATTTTGGGGATATGATATTGATAATGTTGTTTATGGGATTTAATTATAATAGAATTTATAGGGTTTATAATACGGACGTTCAATTGTTCATGGAAATTGGATAAATATAATCTCCAAACTATATCCATATCATTTCCAAATTCCAACCAATTATTGTTTTTTTTACTTTATTTTAATGTAAAAATAATGTCGATATTAAATCTTTTTTTAACTCGTTATATTATTTCTTAGACAATATTCTTGGTGCATTTTTATTTTACTAGAAGCATACTAGGATAATGCAGCACGGTAAACGCTTACCCCGTAAGCATTTTGGTAAACTGACCCCCAAGTAAATACTTGAAAGGAGACACATCATGTATGATTGAAATTCTATAAACACTTGCGTGAAAGATGCCATTCAGACCCACCTTTGATTCAGTCAGAGGTAAATATTGCTTGAAAAAGACTTTAAAGATCCCTTGAAATGGTGGAATTCAACTAAGAACACAACAGGTGACTTTGCAGGGATTTGATCAACCATAAATATGCACCAGCTCGACAAAAATCATGGGTCAGCCACTGTGCTGTAAGTAGCAATAAGGTCAAAGCAGGTGATGATAAACTTCCATGCTTCTGAGACGAATTTGAATCTAATCAATGATTCAAATACAAGTGAACTAAATCGATGAGTTTAGCCCGGGCTGATTGTTGTATCAAAAGGTTTGGTGCCAATCCTATCGGTTTTGTAAGAGGTAATTTTTATTTGGGTAAAAAGGAGAAAGAAACCCCTTGGAAAAGTTTATTTAATTGTATGTGGTTTAAATAACAAACCAAACGAAATTGATTCTTGTTCTATTTTTCAGATCCAATCAAATTAAATCAACAAGGTTTGCATGTGATTCTTTTTGGGTGTTGAGTTATTTATTTTACAAACCAAAAGCAATTAGCCCATAAGAAACACCTATGGATATAACATTCACCCTGAAAGTGATATCATATACAAAAACAAAATTGGGTTTATTGAATGTATAAAATAATGTGTAAGGATCCTAATAGAGTGCTTTATAAGACCACACAATGAAGCGTTCTTTCGAAAAGTGTTATAATAGGTTTATAAAACGATTTTTAGCATTTTAACAAGTTGTTAGGACATTTTTAAAATAAAGTATCACATCAGCATTTATTATTATTTTTATTTATTATTTTCGTTCTTATAATTTATGACTTACTATTGTTTTGGTTTATGTGTTTTGCAAGTCTTCGTATTTTTAGTCCATTGTACTTATGTTGTGTTTTTGAATTTGGGGAAAGAGAAGAAATAAAATGGAAGGAAAAGAAGGAGGTGAGGGAAATAAAGAAAGAATAGGAGTAAATTACGGAAATGGTCCTTGTGGTATGCATCAAGTACTGTTTATGTTTACTGATACATAATTCTTAAAATTCAATATTACAAATAATGGCTCATGAGTACATCTTTTTTAAGTTGCATGTTTGAATTTATATAACTAACCGATAAATATAATCAAATAAATGCATGATAACATCACATTTTAAATATAAAGAATCTAAAATGTAATTGCGATAATCTTGAGTTGTAACAGAATATTTATCTACATAAAATATTACATTATTAAACCTAAAATAAATTACATCGTTATTAAATTTTAATTAAATTACGGTAAATAAAAGTTGAATCAAACAAATTATATAAAAAAATGAGGACTTTTAGATTGCTAATTTGATACTAATATTGATATGCTTTTTTTAAAACTTTTTGTGGTCTTCAAATTTATATTTATTCAAACATAAAAATATTATCGTTTTCTCAAAACCCACAAAAACGTATCATACAATCGACAAAGACAAAGAATAAAACGAAACATTAAAATCGAGATATACCGCACTGCATTACCCGAATACACTTCTAGTTAAATAAAAATACACCAAGAATATTGTTTATGTCAAAAATCTCCCAAGAAAAATTTAAGGTAAATGTGGAGCTTGATCCAACCAAAGAAAGTAGCTTTAATAATCGTACGACAAGAGAATTGGTGACGCGGAAAACCCCTAAAATGGGTAAAAACCGCGGACGAGTATGAGTCGTCGTGCACTATGGACGTCAATTAGGGACGTCGTCCTTAATAACAAGTGTTACAAGTGTAATGTAATATAAAACAGTACAATAAAGTAAAGTCGGTCGTGCGTCGTGTGTAATTAGACTTCAATCGTGCGTCGTGCAACAAACTGATAATAAGCTTTATGAACTTCGAGAGAAACTCAGCTAGCTTGAGAGCGTAATTTGTGAGCTTCTAAGGTCTAAGAATCAGATGTCCCCGAGTGAGATTTCCTCTTCGTATTTATAGTGCATTTTTCCATTAGGACGCCTTTAATGTGTATCTTACACATTAATGGGATGACCGTTTTGACATTGATGATAGCGTCCGTTATGTCCGTTGCTATTTATGAAGGCTTCCGTTATGATCTTTGGTCATAAATATCCTTGAATCCAGCATTAAAACATGGTATAATGTATATTGTAGATTAATAACTGAAATTATGTCGTACGACCGAGACTGCAGATAGGTTCTGATAATTTGATTGAGGTCATTTGAAGAAAGGGCGTCTGTTATCTATTTGGTCGTGCGACATAGTAGGTTCTGACTGTTGGAATTCTTTACCTGTTGTTCAGTGTTAATTGTACGACAATGTACTATTGAAAATTTTACCCAAACAAATATCATTTAAGAAATAATATAACGAGTTAAAAAAAAGATTTAATATCTACGTTATTTTTTACATTAAAAAAAGTTTAAAAAAAAACCTATAATTGGTCGGAATATGGAAATGATATGGATGTGGTTTGGAAATTATATTTATCCAAATTCCATGCACAATTGAACGTCCCTATAAAATTCTATTATAAACCCCATAAACAAATTCATATCCCCAAAATCAAAAATGTCACGCTGCATACCTTTGGAAATCGAACTGGAAATCATCAAAAGACTTCCTGTCAAATCATTGATTCGATTCATATCCGCATGCAAAGCATGGAAGTCATTGATCAAGTGCTCCGAGTTTGTTGCTCGTTACAAAGTCCGTCCCACACAGCCTCATCATCTACTCGTAAAGTATTTAGTCGGAGATGGGGAAGAGGTAAAATTTGTTCACTTTGTCGATGATGATGATACTTTCCCCCAACAAAAGTTTGCTCCAACTATTCCTCCAATCCTTCAATTACTTGATCAATCCAAAATAATCGGTAGCTCTTGCGGCTTGTTGTGCTTTGATGGTTTTTTAGAACGAGAGAAACCTACAACTTATACGGTTGTTCTATGGAATCCTTCAATTGGAAAATCGATTGTTGTTGTTGTGCCTAATGTGGTACATCCTCTCTTTGATTTTGTTATTGGTTTTGGGGTTTGTCCTTACACCAACGACCCTAAGCTTGTCAAGATTACGTATATTAATGAACCACGGGAAATTGAAAGTATAAGTTGCATCCCGTGCCAAATTATGGTTTTCACATTGAGTTCAAGGGAATGGACACCCTCACGTAGCAATCAACTGCCTCGTAAATCAATTGAATTTACATATTGTCAGACAATTATACGTCAATTTATTTATTGGCATGCATATGATTGGATTGTTGTGGGTAATGAATTTCGTAATCTGATAATGTCATTCGATTTGAGCACTGAAGAGTTTAGAGAGATAGACCTCCCAGATAGTTTGGTTGGCGTGCATGAATATAATATGTCCGTTTCTAGGCTAAGGGAGTCTCTTGTTGTGTTAGTGTACGATTATGTGGCTTATGGTACGTCCTTACCCCAGAAAAAAATTTGTGATGTATGGATGATGGAGCATGGTGATTCAAAAGCGTTTACAAAGATATTCACCATTAATGCACCAAATGCATCGGTTTCATGGACTCTGGGATTTAGGAAGAATGGTGAACCTATAGTTGAAATGGAATACGATAACAAAGACATTGGTACACTTGCTGTTTATGAACCTTGTTCGAAGCACGTCATGGATCTTGGTCTTGGGATTCGTGGAAACTGGTATTCATTCTATGGGAGTTCCTACGTGGAATCGCTGCTTCTGCTCGATCGATCATTATGATGATGGCCACATTGTAAGGTATGGAGATGTGAAGAGGTTACTTTTTGGAACAGCAACAGAATGTTTGTATTTACTTATTGATCAAGTTTAATTTTCTGTAATGTATATATAATTAGACCATAGAATCAAAGAGTATTTCTGCATATATAGTTGGTTTCGCCTCTAAACTTGAGCTTATTCCAACCCTTTTGTGGATGCACATATGCATTAGATGGTTTTTTTTACCTCTAGTGGCACTACAACAAAATTGTGTTTATAGGACAGACAAAAATAAATAAATGTCCTAATAAAACGTAATGTGTTACAACAAGTTTATAGAACGTTTTAACAAGTTTTTTTTAGAATATTTTTGAAATAAAGTGTTGTATTAGTTATTTTATATGATACGACTTGAAAAAATTGTTCTATAAACAAATATTCTATAAAAAGATGCAAGGGTTTATAGAACATTTTTCAAAATTGTCTTGCTAAACCCGATCAGATATCGGGTAGTGGGTGGAAGCTCCGAAATCCGACCGATTATAATTTGGATATTCAGGTTTCGGGGGTTGGTCGGGATTCGGGTGGATCGGGTTTGGGCCTCATTGGGCTTTTTTTCTTTTTGGCCTTTTTTCCCAAAAGTAACAACTTTACTACTAGCATATCTTTCCAGAATCAATCAAAGATACATTTCAACTTTCATTAGTCATTTTCAAGAAGCTAAGATTTAAAGCACACTGTTAGTAGCAAGTATCAACGATGTGCCAGGCATGGTGATTTGAAATATTAGATCATTCAAAGTGTATCAAATTCATATAAATTTCAAATCTAACTTCTAAAAGTCAAAAGTTAACTCAATATATGAACCTGTGAGTATAAAATAGATTTTGTTTTTTAAACAAATTAAAGAAATTCGGGTTTTCGGGTTGGTCGGGTGGGGGGTTCGGATACCCACCCCGATCCGTTTTATCCGGTGAAAAGTTCGGGTTCGGTTATTCGGGTTCTCGGGTGGCACTAATTTCGGGTTTATCGGGTATCGGGTCGAGCGGATGAAAATCGTAATTTCTAGACCATATGTCTGAAAATCGTAATTTTCTGCAAACCATAGGGACGAAAAATGTAACTCACTCTTATCAACTTTATAAATTATAATCTATTTTTGCAATAAATTGATGAAACATGTTTCTATATCACTTTCATCGAAGTAAATCTTTCATAATTAATCCCAAGTTAATTTCTATTATTGTCTAACACAAACATTTAGTTAAGTAAAAATATTTACATTATAAACGCGAACAAAATTCCTTTAATATGTGGTCATCATCATGATCGAGCAGAAGCAGAGGAACTCCCAAAGAATAAATATCTGTTTCTACAAATCTCAAGATCCTTGATGAAAAGAGGCAGGGAAATTAGTCAAATTACAAACCCCGTCAATATATGCAAGATTACATGCCAATGTTATGACATAAATTACGATGGTCAAATGTCAAATATACACAAAATATTCACATTCTAAAAGTAAAGGAATCATTTACATATTCTAATAAAAACAGTCCCATATAAGATCAAAACAGCAGAAAAAAAAAGTAGCATAATCCAACATCCCTATGAACTTGATAACCCCACCATTAAAACCGACAGCAAAACAACTTCTCTCCTTTCTAATCTGATACAAATAGGGCAGCATCTGAATAATGATTTTCAACATCTGATTAGGCATAGAGTGAGACCAAGCTATAAACTATAACAGGTAACATGATCTTCAACAAGCACAACTGCAGAAATTTAATTTAAATTATGATTAAAAAAATTAATTTAATATTAGAACGATATATATATTTTTTCAAGTTTCTAAAAAATGCCAATGAAAAAGAGTTCCAAAGTAAACATTTATTTTGAAATAAATAAAATAGAAATATGATTTGGAATGAAATGGAATCATTATTAGCAAATTTAGTATATTCCTTTATTGATTTTGCATACCCTCTAAAGCCCAGCAGGCCCAATAACCTTTCTTAATCGGTAATGAAAATATGAAATTGTAATCTGTAGGACCAGCAGGCCCAAAGGACAATTTTTTTTACTGTATTATATCAAACACCATTTTTATTTTACCACTAAATTATATCGATGCGATTTTATGTGAAGAATGATGCTATCAATAGTATAATATTAAATTTGTCCTAATATATATATACTAGAATCGTACTTGTGCAATATAGCGAGACACATCATGATTTTAAGGGAGTTAAAGTGGTTAGAGATAAAGATTGAAAGTTAATAAATAACATTAAATATAGTACATAAAGCTTTAATGGTTGTTTTTAAGAGATTTTAAGTAATTAACATTAAATGAGATTTTAAGTAATTAACATTAAATAATGGTACATTAACCTTTAGCAATTGTTTTTAATAGTTTTTTATAAGTGCTTTATAATATAGTATAGAAGTTTAATAATAATGTAATTTATTTTAGATTTAATAATATAATATTTTTTTAAAATAAACATTAAATATTCTGTTAAATTTTCTTAATTATATTTTAGATTTTTTATATTTAAAATTTAATTTTTATCATTTATTTAATTATGTAGAGGAGTGATTTTAGGGGATTAAAATGGGGAGTGATTTTAGGGGAGTTAAAGTGGTTAGAGATAATGATTGAAAGTTAATAAATAACATTAAGTGTAGTATATAAAGTTTTAATGGTTGTTTTTAAAAGATTTTAAGTAATTAGCATTAAATAATGATACATTATACTTTAAAAATTGTTTGTAAGAGTTTTTTATCTGTGCTTTATAATATTGTATAGATAGATATATCTCAGTTGATAAAGTAGCGGAGTCACTCTGTTCATATACACAATAGGTTTTAGTTTGAATCTTATGAAAGGCGAGCTTCAACCTATTTGTTAACCTCAACTGCTAAATCAACTTTGAAATGTCTACTCACATATTGTTCTGTGTAGGGTAGACATGACAATTGGGCGGGTTTGAGGCGGGTTTTACAATTAACGGTTCAATTTTATATATGTTTTAAAGTAATTTTTATTATTTGATGTAATGTTTATTTTATAAATAAGATATTCTAGTTTAGAATTAATTATGATTAATATAACTTGTTAAGTTATTGTAAAATAAAATAAAATATGTGTATAATTTCTTTTAATTTCATGGATACTCGGGTTCAAATATCTATGAATTCGCTATTTGCTTATTGGTTTCATGTAATTCTAATGTCAATAAATAAAAAGATATTATTGAGAATTTGTGTGATTAAATATCAAAAAAGAATATTCTGATTTGGTGTAAAAACAAAGTTAACCATTGGAAAAAATAGCATTTGCACCAAGTTTTACGTCAAAATAACATAAGATCTGGTGTTACCATTGAAGATGTGTTAAGTGCATCTCTAACAACTATGTTAAAGTAAAGATCTGTTCGGGAATGCTATTCTATGCTTGAGGAGTTATCTGCTACTATTAGTCTTGGACGGGCGTTGGGATTCCCTATGAAAGGTTGCGAGACTGATCTCAAAGTTATCATCAGCAATACAGGAGGCAAGAAGATGTCAATATGAATGTACTTTCTCTGAATGTTCAAGGGCTGGGGTGTGTGGAGAAAAAAATGGGTAAGAGAGTTATGTGTTTGCCATGGGGTAAATTTCTTGTCTCTCCAAGAGACGAAATTGACTAGGCTTGATTTATTTGTGGTAAAATTTCTTTGGGGTAATTCTTTTTTTGACTTTGCTTCTAGTTCAGCTAGGGGTAGATCCGGTGGCATTCTATGCATTTGGGACAACACTTCATTTATAAAGTATCGTGTTTCTTCTTCGGAGTATTTTGTGGCTATAGAAGGAATTTGGGTGCCTAATGGCCTATCTTTGTTGGTTATATCGGTGTATGCGCCTCAAGAGACGACTCTTAAAATCAGTTTATGGTCTATGCTTTTGGGTATGATTAGTAGATGGCATGGGGAGGTCATTGTGATGGGAGATTTTAACGAGGTCCGCGTCTCTTCAGAAAGACTAGGTTCGACTTTTCAGGCTAACTCCGCAGACAGATTCAATGCCTTCATTCGTGACGCAGACCTTCATGACCTTCCGCTTGGAGAGTATTCTTTTACGTGGACAAATAAATGGGCTTCTAAAATGAGTAAGTTTGACCGGTTCCTCCTGTCCGATGGCCTTTTTGATATAATGCCCCAACATTTCGGGGTTGGTGCTTGATCATAAGCTTTCCGACCATAGGCCTATTCTTTTTAAGGAGTTATCCTTCGATTACGGACCTACGCCGCTCCGTCTTTTTCATTCTTGGTTCGATATGCCCGAATTCGACCAAATTGTGAAAAAATCATGGTATGATGATAGTGTTTGTGATTCTAATGGTATGATTGCTTTAAAAAAGAAGTTTCAATTACTAAAGAAAAACCTTCGCGTATGGATTGATGAAAAAAGAAAGAGTGATATGGAGGTGAAAATTGGTTTAAAAACAAGTATTAGGGACATTGACGCTCGGATTGATTCAGGTAACGCTTCTAGAATGGATATCGAATCTTGTATCCAATTTACGAAGATTTTGGGTGACTTAGAAAGGGCAGAAAATTTGGATGTGGCGCAAAAAGCTAAAATCCGTTGGGGAGTTGAAGGAGATGAGAATTCCAAGTTTTTCCATGGAATTCTTAAAAAGAAAAGACGTCAACTAGCCATTCGTGGAGTTATGATTGATGGTGATTGGGTTATGGATCCAACCAAGGTCAAAGATGAGTTTTATTCCCATTTTCAAGAGCGGTTCAACACTTGTGGGGAGGGAGTGCGTTCAAATTTGGAGGTGGAGTTTCCGAACGTTTTGTCGTCGGATCAAGCTTCCTTTCTTGAGGAGCCTTTTGCACGGGATGAAATTAAAAAAGCAGTTTGGGATTGCGGAGCGGATAAATCCCCGGGACCAGATGGCTTTACTTTCCACTTTTTCAAGAAATTTTGGCATCTCATTGAAAACGACGTGGTGAAATTGGTGGGTGATTTCTTTGAGTCCAGTCGATTCCCGAAAGGTTGTAACCCTTCTTTCATTGCTCTAATTCCGAAAGTCCATGATGCTAAATTTGTTAAAGATTATAGGCCGATCAGTCTTATAGGTTGCCAACATAAAATCATTGGCAAACTTCTTGCTAATCGGCTAAGTATGATTATTGGGGACATCGTTTTTTTTGGAAAGGGTATCCTGGGCCTATGGCCCAGACTAATCCCTGGCAATTAGGGCCTTTGGCCCAGCTGCTAAAGCGTGCAACCCTGAGTTTATTGGGGATATCGTTAGTAGCGAGCAATCCGCTTTCATAAAAGGGCGCCAGATTCTTGATGGTCCTTTAATTTTGAATGAAGCTATGGATTGGTATAAAAAAATTCAGACTAAGCTTCTGATTCTTAAAGTTGATTTTGAGAAAGCGTACGATTGTTTAAGGTGGGATTACTTGGACTTAATTCTATCGAAATTGGGATTTGGCTCAGTTTGGCGTGGGTGGATTCGTGGATGCCTTGAGGATTCGATGGGGTCAGTTCTCGTTAATGGTTCTCCAACTAAGGAATTTTGCATCCGTCGAGGATTAAGGCAAGGAGATCCTCTCTCCCCTTTTCTTTTCATCTTAGCCATGGAAGGATTACATCTCATTATTCAAGACGTTGTTTCAAAAAATCTCTTTGTGGGTGCTGCTATTGGTAAAGAACGGTACCCTCTTTCCCACCTCTTCTACGCGGATGATGCGATTTTTCTGGGTGAATGGTCTTTATCAAATGCTAGGAATATTATTCGTATTCTTAGATTTTTTTTCCTTATCTCGGGACTCAAAATTAATCTTCATAAAAACAAACTTTTTGGTGTGGGTGTGAATTCGCAAGAAATCGAGTGTTTGGCCTCTTGTGTTGGGTGTGGTGGAATGAAGCCCCCATTTTCGTATTTAGGTTTACCCGTTGGGGGTAATATGTCCAAAAAGGAGGGTTGGAAGGTGGTGTTCGATAAATTCTTGGTCAAACTTTCCAGTTGGAAAGTTAAAACTCTTTCGGCTGGTGGTCGGGTTACCCTTTTAAAGTCTGTTTTAGGGAGCCTTCCTACTTACTTCATGTCTATTTACAAAATCCCAAGATTGGTTTATCAAGGTTTGGAATCTATCCGAAATAGATTCTTTATTGGTGCTGATGTGGAGGAAAAGAAAATGTCTTGGGTCAAGTGGAAAAAAGTTATGGCTAGTCTCAAATTTGGAGGACTTGGTATTGGTAGCATTATGGCGTTTAACCGTGCTTTGCTTTTCAAGTGGATTTGGAGTTTTGGTTGGAAGATGAGGCACTTTGGGTTAAAATTATTAAATCCATCTATGGCGAGAAGGGCCTAATTGGTTCGAATTTGCCTAGGCAAATTTCGAACTCAACATGGGTTTCTATTATAAAATCGGTCAACTCTCTAAAGGACAATGACATTGATCTCTTCTCTTTCTGTAAGAAAAAGGTGGGCGATAGTGTTTTGACCGCGTTTTGAGATGATGCTTGGCTTGGAGATTCTCCTTTTAAAATTCAATTTCCTAGAGTTTACGCTTTAGAATTGAATAAATCGGCGAATGTCAAGTCTCGTTTGGAGTTAGGGTGTTGGGATATGTGTCTTCGAATGGTGCCGAGAGGTGGGGTTGAGGCTGTCCAATTTAGTGAACTACAACAAACTTTGTCTACCTTTGTGCCTTCCTGTCAAAAGGATAGATGGGTGTGGTTATTATAAGGGTCGGGTGATTTTTCAGTGGCTTCAGCTAGACGTTTAATTGATTCTAGTTATTTGGAGGTGGATTCTCGTCCTACTAGATGGAATAGACTTGTTCCCATCAAAGTTAATGTGTTCGCATGTCGGTTGCACCTCAATCGGCTCCCTACTCGGATAAACTTGGATAAAAGAGGTATCGATGTTTCGTCCATTTTATGTCCTAATTGTGATACGGGAGTGGAGGATTGCAACCATCTTTTCTTTTCATGTCCTGTCGCTAAAGACTTGTGGGTTCTCATTGGTCGTTGGTGGCGTATGGATATTTCGGATCTCCATTCTTATTCAGATTGGATCTCTTGGATCGACTCAATTCAGTTGAAGAGGGAGATTTTTTTGTGTTTTGAGGCCGTCACGCTTACCACTTTATGGTCTATATGGGTGTTTCGAAATGGTACTCTCTTTGGCAACCCGAAGCCAAGGAAGGCGTCGATTTTTGAGAACATCATAACCCATGCTTACTTTTGGGTAAATCATAGAAGTAGAAAATTGTCTATTAATTAGGTTGGTTGGCTTACTAATCCTTCCCTTGCCATTAATTCTATGTGTAATTGTTTCTTTTTCTAGCTTCTTGCTAGTTTTATAAAATTCCGTCGTTCAAAAAAAAAACTATGTTAAAGTAAAGATTATTGGAGTTTTTTTTTTCTCTCTCTAACAACTACGCTAAAATGTATGTTAAAATAGAGAAGAAAAAAAACCCCCCAAAAATCTCGAAATTTAGAGAAATCTCTAAAATTTAATATTTAGAAGAATGATATACTACTTTTATTGGAGATATACTATTTTCATTGCTTCCACTAGGGGTGCTTAAACTTCAGACCAACCTAACCCGAAAAAACGTAAAAAAACTCAAACCGAGGTAACCCGATACATAATCAATACAAATTTTGCCCGAACCGTATCTATTGGGTTGGAAACGTGTTGGGCCTAAAGTAACCCGACCAAAATTTGTATGATTTTACTTTTATTTATTTATGGTTTTAGACTTTTTATTACTATTTTTTCTAATCAATTCTCAAATCTTCCTATCTTAGCCATATTTTTAATCTGTCTATGAGACCACAGCGATTAAAATCGTAAAAATCTAATATTCAAGTCTTCAAAAATCTTTAATATTGATAGAATCAAGAGACAAGAGATATTCTTTTCTTCTCTTATTAGCCTTATTTTTATATTTTCATTTTGATTTTAGTTTTTTTTTATACGGAATCACTTTGTTAGATTGTAAAATGATGTATTAAAGTTTTAACCCAACCAACCGAACCCAACCTGCACGGTTTGGGTTGGGATGGGTTGAGTTACACTTTTGATTGGGTTGGATTGAGTTGGGTTGAGATTTTTCAAACCGCAAACATTTGGGTTGAGTTGTTCAAATGCCTTCAACCTGGCCAACTCAACCCATGAGCACCCCTAGTTTCCACCAATGAGGTTGAATATGTTATAATCTTTGTTAATTTTTTTAAAGTACATTGGAATAATTAATTTATAAAATATTTTAATGATATAATTAATATTTGAATTGTAAATAGAGTAGTTGTTGAAGTTGGATGTTAACTTTTTTAGAGATTTTGATTTTTAACTATTTGGTGAAGGATCGTGTGAAAAGTTGAGTTAATGGTGAGAAGTGGATCTGGACCGTTGATCTCTTTTAATCTCAACCCCTCCCATGAATTGCGGCTTAGAAGGGAATTGATCTAGTGCATCTCATCCTAATGTGCGTTCATTTCTCATCCAACGGTCGATAACCACTTCTCACGCTTCTCACCATTAACTCAACTTCTCACCGAAATTCAGCCCTTAACTATTTTAGAATAATTATAGTATAGTTGTTTGAGATGCTCTAAGTAATTGGAGAAAAAATTTGTGAGATTTTGATGACAAAAGATATTGTCTTTTAGTTTTTATAAATTATATATAGAGAATGAAATTCTTTTCCATTCAAAATCTTACAAATCAAACATAAAATAGATTCTAAATCATTCCAAAACTATATTCTTCCACAAAATCCAAATCCCTGAAAACCATTTTGATTAAACCAAATGAACCCAAAGAGTATTGAAGTGGACTTTTATGTCATGAGACCCCTAAGGAACAAATGTAAAACAAAAGGTCAAAACCGTCATAAATCATGATGTTCGTGTTGTATTTCTATTTGTTAACATATCAAATGTTCAATGATCTGTTTAAATATTTGCATCATTGCGTTGTATTTGTATCCCTACAGATCAATGATCTATTCAACGATCCTATGTAAATCGAAGATTAATATATTACAAGTACAATGAACTTGAAAAAGCAAGTTAGTGATAAAATTCAGGTAACATTGTGATTAGATTCCATAAGTAAAGGAAAACAAAAAGAAAAGCAAAGAGTTGATTAAATATGAAACAAAATCATTAAGCAAGATTAAGGGCTACTTAATTATGTCTTTAAGTTTTCATTGGCCAAGAAGTGTTCTCTTATTGAGTTAGTCACCAGACAAAAAGGAAAAGTTTAATCATCAATATAATTAACACCAACACTTTTCACAAGCAAAAGGAGATTTCCATATTGTACTTCCTATCTTATCTTTGCCTTTTTCTTTCATTAAAAGTGGCCTACCTATTTATTTATTTATTTAGATATATGGAAACAAAATCAAACCAAATTAAACGAAACTAATATATCTTATTTGAAGACAGGGTTTGATTAGGATGAGATGTACATAGATGTGAACTATATCCCAAGTAGGGTTGATAATGGGTAGGGTATGGGTAGGGTAAAGGTTAATCCGTTATCCAATCCGTTTAAAATAGCGGGTAATGAAACGGGTAATTATCCATCTCATAAAACTCTTATTCATATCCTACCCTACCCATTAAAAGTTGCGGGTAACAAAACAGGTAATGGATAAATGGTAAAACAAAATTACATTTTGTACTGCAATTGATACTGTTAAATCTCAAACATATAAGTAAAACATAAGTTCAAAAATATAGTTATTATTTTATATCTAATTTGTTGTAGTAAACAATTTATTACTCTAAATATCATAATAGTATAATATTTTTAGAAACAATATGAAAATTGTAAAACTAACATTTTTTGGTATATTTATTTTTTCTAAATTCGTCTTGTTTCTCATTTAGCCGGCATGAAATCTTTTACTCGATAAATATAAAAAATAAATTAAAGTAGACGTTAATATACGACAACATTATAAAAAAATATTAATAATTAACTTAATATAATTATGTATATATAAACTAATATTTAATTTTATATAATTATATATACATATATGTTATATCGTAACGGGTAACGGGTAATGGATAACGAAAAACCGTTTATCCATACCCTACCCACTAAAATTTCGGGTAAATGAATAATGGATAAGTGGATAAATGGATAAAGTTTTCTTTATCCATACCCTTATCCAACGGGTCGAAACATAACGGGTAACGGATTTACCCTTAACCATTGTCAGCCCTAATCCCAAGTAATAAAGCAATCACTTTCCATGAGACCGTGAAGCACACTGTGAAAGTTCAGATACAGACCGTGAATGTTTGGTGTGTTTTTCGTTGTATTTTTCCTGTGAATATTTGTTGTGTGTTTTTTTTTATTTTTTCATTATGAAGGTTCAACTTTTTTTCCAAATGAAAGTTCATTGTTTTTTTCATGTGAAGATTCGGTAATGTGAAAGTTCAGTGTTTTTTGCTGTGAATGTTCGACAAGATAAAAAAGACACATCCAATGTCTCACAATGTGTCTCATTAAAATTGTTTTATCCCCCATGATCAAAGTCCATATAGGATGATTTGTCCTTAGGTTGTTCATTTTCAAAGTGCATGATTGCATTTAACCAAGTTAGACATACACCAATGACATCTTAAACCGAAAGCAATAAGCTATCCAATAAGCTCGAAATCAATTTAAAATCATAATATAAGTTATTGACAACTCACATCTTCTTGTTGTCATACTCTCACTCTTTTCATATTAAAATAAATGGTCGCATTTCTATTTTAGTTTGTTTAAAAATAAGTGTCTAAATTTCTATTGTAACTTATTCCAAAAAAAGTGTTTATTTTCAAAAATAAGTGTTTACTTTTCCATTTTACCCTTATTTACTTTTCCCAACCACCATAGATGACATATGTCATTTACGTAATTAAAATTGAAATGAAAATAACATTATTAATATAGGTTATTAATATATGGGTGAATCATATATAAAAGAGTAATGTATTTTGATTCGATTCATGTAACGTACGTTCAAGACCTTTATTTTGTACCTCAGATGTGATATATGAGATATATAAACCAAAATACATTACACAAAATATGAATTGAACCCAAATAGTTACCTTTTCATGCATTCGAGTATATAAACTAGGTACCTAAGTGTTTGAAATGTCACATCTAAGATACTAAAATGAAGGTTTTGAAAGTACCTTACAAAAAGTCAAAAACCAAAAATCAAAACAAAATACATGACATTTTAATGCAATTTCCCACTTAATATAATTATTATAGTACATTAAGGGGTTGTTTGTTTTTTTTAAAAAACCTCTTAATGACTCTTAAGTCTGAATCATTCAGATATTTTTACACACCACCTCTTATTAATCATAACAAAAATAAGACTTTAGACCTCTTAAAAAACAAACGACACCTAAATGTACAATTAATTGATATTGTTTCCGTGTGTAACTAAGAGATTAAAAAAATAGAACAAGTTGCAAAATACAGTGACACACGTTTATCTTATTTCTAATGTTGTCATTGAACTTTGAAAACCGATCAACTTCGGAAAACCATTATAAAAATTGCCCAAAACCTTTCGAAAACCGGCAAATAAATGCTAGCCATGGAGCTCCTCCAATAGATTGTCAATTCAAGTCTCTCTAAGGCCACTAGGGATTTTACCATTTTTGTTGTCTTCAAAGTCATATAAGATTGGCTCTAGGTTCATAAGTTGGGCCGGGACAGCGGCGGATTAGTGGGCTGCCCGTGGATGCCCGATACCGCCGGGGAGGTGTGCATGCGTTCGTTGGTTCGATGCCGCTATGCCTTCCAAAAAAAAGTCAAATAAGATTAGTCGAGGTGTCTGTAAGCTAGTTCGGACATCACCAATTACCAAAGAAAAAAACTTTCGAACACTTTATCTTTATAAACTTTGTTATAGTTTTAGATATATATACTGGTCCAAATTACACCAAATATTCACTTATAAAAAATCGAATTATTTTTAAAACTTAACTATCACTCTATCACACTACAAGAAAGTTGGGTTTATAGGACGTCAAAAGTTTCTAAGCCTTCTAATAGATTGCATTATATGACTTAAATCATAGAACCAAAAAATAAAGCGTCATATATAAAGGCGTTGTAATAAGTTTATAATACACTTTTGGGGGTTGTAACAAGTTCTTAAGACATTTTTTTTCCAAAATATAGAACAATGTTTGAAAAAATGTCTTGTAAAAGCAAATGTCCTATAAAAAGAAGGGTTTATAGGACACTTTCTAAAATATGTCCTATAAAATAGCTAACACAAAGCTCTGTATTAAAAGTGTCATAAAAAACTTGTTAAGAATATCGTCCTATAAACTTAATACAGGTATTTAGACATGACACTTTATTTTTTGGTTCTATAAATTAAGTCTTACAAAGCAGTTTATTATAATGTTTTCTATAAACCTAATTTTAAACAAAACGCAAAATATATTACCGTTTATTGCAATTTATCTCTAGAAATCAAACATAATGATGTTTTTATCTCATTATAATAAAATAAATACATATAACTAATTAATTAATTTAACAAGTATGATTTGGGCACATGGTTAGAGACAAGAAAGAACTTGATTACATTCTTTTGTTAATATTCTCTCTATCATCATACCCAAAAAAAAAAACATTAAAATTCCAAAGTCTCATTCTTTTTATACAACTCCCCTTGTGACATCCATAATCACATTACACACTTCCCAGAGACAATTCCAGCCTCAAAACCTAAGACATGTTCAATCCTCAATTAAACATACAAATACCACCTCATTATCCTCAATCTCTTCAAACCCCTCCTTCATATTCACCCTTTTTACCCATGAAGATTTTTAATCGGTTTCGTAGGATTTTTGTGCGGTTTATGTTTTCGATCCCGTCTTCCAAGGCCACGGGGAGTTCTGGCGGCGGTGGTGGTTCGGGAGGTGTACGAAGGCGATCGTGCGATCGGATGGATCCTCCACGGGCTTCGTGTAATTCTTCTTCTTATTACTCGTCGAATACTCATTATAACGAAGCGATTGCGGATTGTATTGAGTTTTTTAATAAGTCGTCGTCTTCTTCATCGTCGCCTTCGTTTTCCCAAGATGGTGGTCGAAGGATGTCCGATGCTATGGTGTAATGATGGTCCGAGTTTTTTTTTGTTATTTGATGTGTTTGTGATTATGAAATAGTGAATAATGAAAGATTATGTGACCTTAGTTTTTGTTTGGTTTCGTGGGTGGGTGGGTTAAGAGCAAAATGTTTTATGTTAATATGTTATCTGTCACCGACTAGATTTCTTTTTCTTGTGTTTGGGGATGTCTGGACTGAATTGCGTACACCTAGACTAATTCCATAAAAATCGTCAGTGTCCCTGAAAAACTTAAACCGACTCATAGTTTTTATCTGTCATTTAAGTTGATCCTCAAGATTTTTAATGAGTCCAAAATATATCTAGTGATCACTCAACGTGTGTCAACAAAATTTCATCCATTAGAAAATATGTTGATTTTGAATCTTTTCTGTACTTTTCGTTCAAAACTATATTTTTAGTATTAATATTCACTCCAATTTAGGAATATATATATATATATATATATATATATATAGAGAGAGAGAGAGGGAGAGAAAATCATATATTATTAGTTTGGAAAAGTTAAATAAATTATTGTGGTTACAAAAATATGTTTTTGATGCTCTTGTTAGGACAAAATTGATTTGTTAGAACATTTACAATCGTTTTAATAATGTACTTAATAGAACTTTTACTTTATAAGATTAACAAGTATGTGTTTTGCACAAATGTGTTACAATAAATTGTTAGGACGGAGTTGGACAAACGAATAACTAGTATCCTTATAAAATAATAAGTTGGTACTACAGAAGGATAGAGATAGCCAACCTAATGTAAATCGGGAAGTAAATCATTTTGAAATAAATTATTGTTAACCTCTTTCAGATATTAATCTATATATCTGATTTAGAAAATTTTATCCCAGTTTTGCTGACGGAAAACCGCCATTTTTCCCGTTTCTTACTTTTTTTTTTTTTTTTTTCTGTTATAGCTATTGCAAGTGCTAAAGTCCCTCGGACATATTTGAAATGATACCTTGGGAGAGACGTGAAGCCAACCAGATATTCGAAACTAATTTTTATTTATCAATTTCAATCTTTACTAAAAAAAACTTATTCGAAGATGATATACGTTTATGTGTAGAAGCAAACTCTCCGAATATTTTTTGAACAGCAACAACGTCCTTCTAAGTTATTATGGCCCACGAAGGGGAATCCGGTAAGATTGATTGTATATATTTTCTAAAATAACCTAATGATAAGACCCACATAAATATAAGGCAATGACGTGCGCTACACTTAGGAATCAACAACACGAAAATTTTGTTATAAATTATCCTGATCTTTAGCCCCTTATCACCAAGGAGGAAGATCAAAGTATCTGGGGCTGGTGTTGGTAACAAGTCGTTTTCAAATGTAGTTAAAGGCAAAAAGAGGAAAATTTAGTGAAACTCCTATGGGTAAACAAGTCTATTATTCCTGACGTTCTATTATTGTCGTTAGGCCTTCACTTTCATTACATCGTTGTGTTTTTGTTCTTCTAGACGTGGGAGAAGAGATAAAACTAAAATAAACCCGATTTTTAATTTAAACATAGGAACAAAATTTCGTTCTTAAACAAAAGATATATATTTTTATTTATTTCATTTAATCAATATGATAGGAACAGAGGAGGATACAAGTTGCACCACACTTTTGAATCAAAAGAGAGATCCTAATATTAATATTAGTCCCAAATTCTCTAATAGATTGACCTGCAATAAACGACGACTTCTCATCTTCCCAAGAGATATGTGGCTATGTTGAAAAACAATTATCTCATCAACCTGGTTGGCATTTTTATAGGACGTTTTTTGGCGTCTTAACAAGTTTTTTAGGACATTTTTAATACAAAGAGCCGCATTAGCTATTTTATTGGACATTTTTGAGACATTGTCTTATAAATAATAGGACACTTGTTTTCATAGAACACTTTTCAAATAGTATCCTATAAAATAGCTAATACAACGTTTTTTTAATAAAAATGTCCTAAAAAACATGTTACAACACCCAAAAGTGTCATATAAACTTATTATAACGCCTTTAGATAGGAGGCTTTATTTTTATGGTCATATTTATAGAGCGGTCTATTAGGACGCTTAGAAATTTTTTACGTTCTATAAATCTAATTTTATTATAGTGACACCACATGGCTCGTAATCTAGAATGAGGTTACAAGTCTCATCCTCAAAAAACAAATGCTTTTAGAGGGAAAATAAGGAAAGGAAGGCTTGCAATCTTGCATTGGCAATAGGAAGCAAGTGGAAAATGCCTAGTCCTATCATGAGACCCTTCAATATTTAGTACTATGCATGCCCAAACCAACTAGTTGTCCAAGCCCATCATCTATGAAAAAGATGTGGATGGATCAAAAGTTTCTTTCAAAGAAAAAGTCTAAAAAAAACCCACTGGACTTTAATATTTGGAATGATTAAATCTTTGAACAATTTTTTGAAACAAATAAGTCATTGGACTTTCAAAACCTGTTAAATAAATCATTGGACTTTCTAAACCTTGTTAGATACATCCTTATGACGTATAAATGTTTAATGTGGTAAAATAATTGAAAAAGTCTGAAAACAACCAACGACCTTTCATATTTTAAACGATCAAGTCCCTAGACATTTTTTCAACGAAAAGAAAAATACAATTTATAAAACGAAACGAGTATACCATTTTCATTACTCTTCCAAAACATACAAAAGTTGTATCCAAAACATAAATAGATGTATATAAAAGTTGGCCATAACTAATCAAAAGGTGAACCAAAATATAGCAAAAGTTGTGCCAAAAAACACCGACGGTTGCGGCAAAATATACCAAAAGTTGCACTAAAATATACCAATGTAATGCCTAATCTATGTTAAGGTTGTGGCATGAACTATTCTTCATTTACATATCATTAATTTCTGGTGAAGATACAACCATTTGACTTTGTTGTAACCCTTCTTGATGTCCAACAACATCCTCACTTTCATAATGTTCTTCATGACCAACAATAGCTCACTTTCATCATGGTCTTCATCATTAAAAACAACCTAATTTGAAATTGAATATGGTAGGATGTCTTTGGGCCATGCTTGATGATGTCTTTAATGAAAAAGATAAAGTGTAAGTAATAGTCATTAAAAATTGTTATTTGAATCTGAAAAATAAAAAATGGCTTATCCCAATCATTGTTTCTCCTGTGATTAGATTATAAGAAACACCTATATATGATGGTATCCTCCCACCTATATTGCCTTTTCCACCTCTACTACCTCTTCCACCTCTATTGCCTCTTCTTATTGTAGTTGGTTTTGGAATGTTGACTCTTAGTCTACCTTTTGGCTTAACAGGTTTAGGTGGTGGTCCTTTTTCTCATTCTTACAAGTCCTGACATTATGTCCGATTTCCAAACAATTGCTACATGTCATTGCCTTCCCAGATTGAGTCACTCTTGTAGCTTGGCTCTCAGATTCTGATCTTTTTATTTTGATAGATGGTCTACCAGACATTCTTCTCTCCTTAAGTGGGTTTGGTTTGATGTAAGGTGTTGTAATCCACATGTTGCTCCCATTCAATGGTCTTATAATTTTCTCATAGGCATTTTGAAGAGATCCTTAGTAAACCACTTACTAACATAATCCTCTAGATCCTTATTGATAAAGTATATGGCAGTAATGGAATGCACATAAGGAATGCATGATATGTGCCACAGTATACAACTGTATTTTCTAGCATATAAATACATCACCATTGTTTCATAACCATTTCGTGTTTCAAACACATTCTCATTACTAGGGATAACATACCAATATCTACATACGAAAAGCAATACATAATAAAATTACCATAATAGATAAGCATACCTGTGATTTTCTCTCCATTTCTTTAACTCTTTTCTTATGGGTAGACAAAAAATTGATTCCCATTCTTGTGCTTTGCTTAACATTCTGTAATGCCTCTTCATAACAAATATCCTTATCTTCTCTGACATTGTGATTATGGGCTTTCTTCTTGCATCAATAGTTATTGAATTAAATGACTCGCAAATCCCATTTTCTACAGCTTCACAAGCTCGATCGAGTTGAAAAAAAATGCCTTACACCATGTGTGTGTCCCACAATCAGTATAGATCAAGATTATAACATGAATTTCCAATTGAAACAGTCTTATATTGATTTGAATTCAACGTACACTTATTTCTCTCTCTATCTCAAGAACACTCACAACATACACACTGAATTACATGCACGACATAGAGTCATATACCTATTTATACACACTCACACAAACTCTCACAAGCTAAAACACGCATAACACTAAAAACAGAAAAATTACAAATGTTGACTTTGACTTTATTACACAATACTTTGACTTTGACTGAGAGTTGACTTTAGCTTTGACTTTGGTCTTCAGTCTTCTATGATCTTGTATCCAACAGATTTATGCTCTAACAATCTCCCCCTTTGGATTCAAGATCATTTTTGAAAGAATTTGCAATTCAGTCTTCTCTTTAAGCTCTATAAGATGCAATCTCCCTCTTTGTGTATAAAGAACAAATGATCTCCCCTTTTCTTTAACACTTTTTGTAATCTTCCCAAGTCTGTCTTCGAAGGATATAACAATCTTCCCCAAATATGATAGATCTGTGTTTCAACAATTTTCCCAAAACTATCACAACACTCTTTCAGACTCCGGAAAGAAATTATCTTCAGGTTTAGCTCAGATTGCTTCAGCAAATAATCTTCAAAGAAAATTTCTTCAAAAATTAGCACATCTTCAGAATTCTTTAACTTTGCTCTTTCAGACGTTCATTCTTTGAACTCTTCTTTCACAAACGACTGAAATAATTGATTCCGGACATTTCTTTAAACTTGTGTTCTCCCCCTTTTTGATGAATAAAACATCAATATCATCAAAACCGTCACCAAGAAATGGTTGTAACTATTCAGACCACTGATCTTTCAAACTAAGCCTCTGATTCAACGCCAATTCGAACAATTGTATTCATCCAGATCTTTTCAAATCCAGACAAAATATGAGTGTAACACCTGAATCAACAAATGAATCAGTTAATATGTCTGTCAGTAACATGAAGTCACTGTGTGTAACGAATTCACATTGGAAAGGAGCTTTTATGATGTTCACTCCCCCAGGGCTTCCATTCAATCATCGAAACACCACAAAGGAAATTTCTATGAACGTTTTGACAAAGAAACAAATTCTTTGTGTGTTCGTGCAAGTGATAGAAAGAATTAAGCATATTATGATTGCTTATAAGGCTCAACATTGTGTAAACCACTGAGACAACAGTAGATATACACAGACTCAATGTGCATGATTGAAGTGCGAAGGTGGGGCAGACGTCCTTCTTTTTCAATATCCAGATTTTCCAAATGAAAACCAGATAGATTATGTGTTGCGTCCCCAGAAAAATATGAAACATTTTCTTTTTGAGAAGAAAATGAGTGGTTGGTGGGGTTTAAGCAAGAGTCAACATGGGCTATTTGCCTGTTTCAATAATGTTCACCAAGAAATGTGAAACATTAGTAATGTGGCTGCCCGGCTCAGAAAGTAGTTGGTGCAGAGTATGATATTCTTTTACTCTGATCTCACACCCTCTTTCTTTTTATCTTTAAGTTCTCATCTAACCAAACTCTCCTTTACTCTTTACCTCAACGCACAACCCACACTCATTTCTTTTCGACTCCTCACACTCAATCACTATGGATTAACTTCTTGGGTAGAAAACACTGGTTAACGTGAATCCATAGAAGTTCATTTAAGTCCTAGCACAAAGAACCCATAATTTCCTATAAAGCATATGTTGCTCAAAATGGTTTAGCTTAAATACAAGTCAGATGTTTGTATGCTCAGAATATAATCATGAAAATATGAGCATTTTAAACATTGAAGATATTTCAAACAAGTAAATTGAATGAATAGAAATGAATGCAAGAGACTTGTTTGAAAATCTGACATTGTATGAAAAACGACCAGAATCAAATGATATAGCAATAAAGGCTTATGGTCAAGAAAAATTGATATTGTCTATATGAATCAAAATACAGACTTTCTTGAAATGAAGGTTTTGAAATGAAATTACGCTCAAAATTCTTTGAAATACAAGTGGGGTGTCTTACCATCGAAAATTTGGTTACAATTTGAGACATGGTAAGAACATTTTGAACAAAAATTAAACCAATGTGTGTGAATACTTGAAAGTATATGGAAAAGACAATACGCAAGTAATTATCTTTGGAAACACACGGTTTGTAATCATATAAGCACAAATAAAATGAAAACATTTAAAATGTCACTTCCAATTCATGAAATCTATTTAAGAATCGGGAAGTGGTTTGAACATTTAAGAACATGTTTTCTATGATTGAAAGTCGTCCTTCTTTCAACCATATATGAGATTAAGATAAGAAATATACCCTTTGTTGTTCAGCCTTAAATCTCATGAAGTCAGCTGAAGTCATAAAGATATGATCTTGATAGCTTCTCTCATTCTGCACAAGTCTCAAAGTAATGTCAAAGCAACTTTATTCATAAAATGTATTCAAAATTAAAATACATAAAGCAGTAAAACGATTAAAATACGAGTTCTGATCTGAAATAAGAAGAAATCATATCCTTACTCCTTTTATTGTGCTCATAAACTCCCCCTAAATTCATGCATCACCAAAATTTAGGAGTTAAATTCTATAAACTCCCCCTCAAAAAAAATTTGATCATCTTAAAATCTTGTCTTACTCCCCCTAAAAACATGAACAAACAATTAAAGTGCAGATATCCTTTCAGAATTAATGATAAAAAAATGATGAAAAATTACAATAAACAAAACTTTAATAGGTAATTACTGATTAGGTCTTGAGATTTAGCATACCAAGCTTAGATACAAGAAAATTGAATCTCTTTTCATCTAAAGGTTTGGTAAACAAATCTGCAAGTTGATAATCAGTTTTTACGAAGTAAAGTTCTATTGTACCTTTTTATACATTATATTTTATAAAATGATACCTGACATCAATGTGCTTTGTTTTAGTGTGCTGCACAGGATTAGCTGATATGGCGATAGCACTCTTCGAGTAACAATAGATCGGTATTTTATCAAACTTGAATCCATAGTCTCGAAGTTGTGTCCTCGTCCACAAGACCAGAGAGCAGCAACTGGAAGCAACTACATACTCTGCTTCAGCAGTCGATGTGGAAACACAAAGTTGTTTCTTTGACGCCCAGCTAACGAGTTTGTCTCCAAGGAATTGAATATGACCTGAAGTACTCTTCCTATCCAACATGCACCCAACATGATTTGCGTCTGAATAAGCAGTTAGTTCAAACCCTGTATCCTTTGGATACCACAGACCAAGATCTGCAGTCCCCTTCAGATATCTAAATATCCGTTAAACAGCAGCCAAATGGGATTCTTTAGGATCAGACTGATATCTAGCACACAAGCATGTTGAAAACATTATATATGGTTTACTTGAAGTAAGATACATTAAAGAACCTATCATGCCTCTATAAGTCCTAACATCAACAGCTTTTCCCAAAGGATCAGTGTTAATCTTAGTACCTGGTGCCATTAGGGTTCCAATTGGTTTGCAATTTACCATTTTGAATTTCCGAAGAATATCAAAAATGTACTTAGATTGATTAATGAAAATCCCCGTTGAAAACTGTTTGACTTGTAATCCGAGAAAGAAATTCATCTCTCCCATCATACTCGTTTGAAAACGTGACACCATGAGATTAGAAAAGTTCTTACAGTATTTAGGATTTGTAGAACCAAATATAATATCATCTACATATATTTGAATAAGAATGATATCAACTTTTTCCTTTTTAATCAACAAAGTGGTATCGACTTTACCTTTTGAAAAACTTGACTTGACCAAGAATTGAGATAAAACATCATACCAGGCGCGAGGTGCTTGTTTCAGACCATACAGGGGTTTATCTAAGATGTAGACGTGATTTGGCTTATCTGGATTTACAAACCCTTCTGGCTGAGAGACGTAGACTTCCTCCTTAAGTATGCCATTCAGAAAGGCAGTCTTCACGTCCATTTGATAGACTGTGAAGTTCTTGTGAGTTGCGTAGGCTAGAAACATGTGGATTGCCTCTATACGCGCCACTGGAGAATACGTCTTGTCGTAATCTATGCCTTCCTCTTGCCTATATCCCTTGGCAACAAGTCTTGTTTTATTCCTTATAACAATACCATCTTCGTCCTTTTTATTCTTGAACACCCATTTAGTGCCGATAACGGTCTTTCCTTCTGGTTTTGGCACTAGTCTTCAGACCTTCAGGGCTTCGAACTGGTTTAACTCTTCTTGCATAGCAGACACCCAATCCGAGTCAGCTAGAGCCTCTGATACACGAGTGGGCTTTATCTTGCTGAGGAATGATTAATGCATACATTGATTCAAAGTTGCTGACCTAGTTTGCACCGGTTTGTTGATATCTCCAATTACTTGGTGAAGAGGGTGCTCTTTGGTCCAGCGATGTTCATGAGGGAGTTGAGTAGATGAAGATTGATCATGGTTGTCATCTAAAAATCCACTTTCAGCTTCTTCAGTTTGTACATTAGGAGAGAGTGGTTCAGTTGAAGTAATTGGTGCAGAAGTTTCAGTAGATACAGTTTGTTCAGTCTGTTGATTAGTCCTTACAGTACAATCTACTGATTCAGCAACTTCTGGCTCTTCATTAATAGTTACAGCTTCAACTATCGGAGTAGGCATTTGAACTGGAATTTCTTGTTGAATCGGGGAATTTGATTCAGTGGAAACATCTGAAGTGGTTGGATGATTAGTCATTGAATCTTCAATCCTGTCAACCACAACAGGTTTAGTCAAGTTAGATCCAAGAAATTCATCATAAAACAGTTCAAATAAAAGATCTAAATCAGATAAATGAATAGTAAATGATGATGCTTCATCTGATTTGTTCTTTTCTGGTACAGGTTCTGAACGGAATTGCCCAGAAGCTAACACTCCGGTTATCACGGGTTCTGAACTGACTTGTTCAGAAGCCATCTCCTCATCGAATGTTACATTTACGCTTTCGATAACAGTTTTCGACTTCATCAAGTAAACTCGATATGCAGCAGATGTAGAAGAATATCCAATGAAGATGCCCTCATCTGCCTTAGCACTGAACTTGTTGAGATTCTCTCTGTCGTTTAGCACAAAACACTTACAACCAAAAATATGAAAATATTTGATGGTTGGTGTTCGGTTGTTGATCAAAGCATATGGAGTCTTTTGAAATATGCGGTGTATCATGGAACGGTTTTGAGTGTAACACGCAGTCGAAATAGCTTCTGCCCACAAAAATAGAGGTAAGTCGGATTGGCTGAGCATAGTGCGAGCGGCCTCGACTAGCATTCTATTTCTCCTTTCGACGACTCCATTCTGTTCGGGCGTACGAGCAGCAGAGTATTGATGTGATATCCCGACCGATTCGAGATATTCCTCAACAGTCTTGTTCTTAAACTCTGTGCCGTTATCAGTCTTGAGAAACTTGACTGGTTTCTGCAGATTCACCTGGATTGTCTTCAGAAATGTAATGAGTACTTCGGGTGTTTCATCTTTTGAACGTAGAAATTTGACCCACGTGTATCGCGAATAGTCGTCCACGATAACTAGAACATATTTCTTTCCGCCTAAGATTTGCGTTCGCATCGGACCACAGGGATCCATATGCAACAACTCTAATGGAGAACTGGTACTAGGTTCAGGCTTCGGTTTATGTGGAGCTCTCTTCATCTTCCCTTTTTCACATGCTGCACACAAGTGTTCTTTTTCGTATCTCAGCTCAGGAAGAACATTCACTAACTTTCCACTGACCAGTTTGTTTATGTACCAAAAATTCAGATGAGATAGTCGTCGATGCCATAGCCAGCTTTGTTGCATCGAGGCTTTGGAAAGTAGACACACCTGATTGTCAGTCTGGACCTTTGACAAATTAATCGTATAGAGGTTGGACTTGTGAATGCCCACTAAGAGTTCTTTGCCATCTTCAATACACACCGAGCAACTCTTAGCTTTGAAATTAACCTCTAATCCTTTGTCACAGAACTGGCCAATACTGAATAGGTTGTGCCCTAATCCTTCTACATAGCTCACCTTCGTTATCGTTATTATGTCGTGTATCACATCACCATATCCTAGAATTGGTGAGAACTGGTTATTGCCAAAACGAACATTACCACTGAATTTCTCTGTATAATTAGAAAATAAAGCTTTCTGCCACGTTATATGCTTGGAACAGCCGCTATCCAAGTACCACATATGCCGGGTCTGCAAGAGAAATCAGGAAATAACAATTTTAGGTACCCATTTAAAAACGGGTCCTAACAGATTAGTACAAGATTTTGGCATCCATTTGAATATGGATCCTCTTTTCTTTTGAAAACTCTTTGAATCATTTGGTTTAGAAGAATAAACATGATATGATCCAAACCAATCATTATAATAATGATGATAAGCAAAATCATTCCACCGATAAGTATAAGATTTAGTAGTAGTAGTAGGATATAATTGGAACAATTGCTTTATTGAATATCTCTTGTAAGAAGTTACAAGGTTTTTATTATTTGAAGCAACTTGACCAACTACTATCAAATCTATTACAAGAGTTATCAGGAACTGATTCAGCCTTCTCATCAGTCTTCTTTTTAGGTCGCCATTCAGTTCTCGCTTCAGACCTTTTTCTTTCTTATATCTGAAACAAAGAAATTAGATTTATTAGGAAAATCAGATTTCTGAGATTGATTTTTCTTGTGTTTACCAGTGTTGTTCCGTTTCTGTGAGCGTTGTTTCTTATGTTTCTTACCCTTAGCATAGTAATCAACATTCACAGAAACTGATTCACCAACCTTAGTTGATGATTCGCCTTTTTCATGAACACTTGGTAAAGTTTCTCCATTAATAATAAAAGTAGAATGATTTGGAAGTGGAGCATTGAAGTCAAACATATCAATTTCCTCTATACACCCTTCATCAGAATTTAAGAAATCATATGCAGACGCAAATAAATCATCAAAATCAGGTTCAGAAGTTTGAGGTGTTTTTGAAGATGAAGAACACACTTTAGATTTAATATGAAAATATGTGTTCTTTAACACTGTAGAAAATACATCTTGTGTCAATTCACTCAAAATTCTTTCATCAGATAAAATATTTTATAACTCAATTATTTTGCTTTCTAATACGAGTGGAGGTACATAAATTTTAGCTTGAATAGGTTTTGCCTCCATCTCAATAGAAGAATAACTAGCAAAGTAATCAGTTGAAAGAAATTTTGGTGTTTCAGAAAGATAACTATCATTCAGTCTTTCATAACAGAATGGTAGTTGCATTTTCTTTAAATTCATTCTTTTCTCATCTTCTTTTGCCTCAACTTCTTTAGATGATTTTGTGATAAATTTGGGTTTCAAATGAGGATATTTATCAGCAGCATACATAAAATTTGCATTATATATATCTGGCTGTTTTCTGATAGCTTTTTCTAGGTAATGAGGATTATCATAACCTAGTCCCCATTTTTCTTTTGAATCAACTTCTTCATTAGGTGTATTCAAGAAAATAGTTTGATCTGTTTGGCCTCGAACATATAATTTTGCTTCCAAACCATTTACCTTTTGCTCTAAAGTCTTGTTCTCAACCTGCAGTTTAAACGCTTTTAGAACACATTCTTGTTTTTCAGAATCAGACTTAGACAATTTTGTTTAAAAATCAGAAATCTTATTTTCAAAACAAATCTTTTCATTTTTAAAATCAAAAGTAGATTTGCGTAGAGAATCAATTAAATCTTTGTTCCCAATAACTGATTTATTAAGCTCAAAGATCTGTTGATTTCTCCTAGCAACTCTGTCTTTTTCCTTTTTCAGTTTGGATTGAAGGTCTTGAAGTTCGACCATCATGGCTTCCATTTTGATCATGAAATCATTTTCAGTTAAGTTCATTACCTCGTCAGCAGTCTGATCATCAGAATCATCATCTTTCACCTTTTTCCCATCAAGCATAAGTGGGCTGACTCTTCTTGTTCTTCCTCCACATCAGAATGATCCAACCAGAATTCGTCTTCTGCCATTAATGCCTTGCCAGCTTCCTGTTGCTTGGCCAAGAGCATTTTGTTTTTGTAGTACTCCGAGTTGCGAACATTTGGCTTCCGACAATCTTTTGCGTAATGTCCGACCTTGCCACAGTTGTAGCATTTGATCAGATCATCACCTTTATTTTCAGTACTGGTGTAGTCATTCACATACTTCTTCTTTTCTTCCGGCTTCTTCTCAACAAATCTACTTCCTTCCACTCTTTCTCTGTGCTCGTGGTTCTTTGAGCTTGATGAAGAGTATATCTGAGAATTAGACCCCGGTTTCTTGTAGAATTTCTTTTGAAAAGCATGGGTCAGTAAAAGCATTGCTTGCTTAAGATTCTCTCCATCATCTCCATCAGATTCAGACTCTGATTCAGAACTGGACATCACTATCTTCTTCTTATTCTTCTTCTCTTTCTTTTCCCTCTCTTTCTCTCCAGCCACCAATGCTATGGGATCAACAGCTTTCTCAGTTTTCTTCTTTTCTACTCTTTTCTCTTCTACCTCTTCTTCATTTTGTCTCAACGTCTCGTATACCTCATGCAACAGAATGTCACTCAAGTCCTTCATTTGTTTCATCCGACGAGTATGTTTCTTCCATTCTGGTTGCAGGATGCTGAGGAACTTCACATTGTTTTCAATCTGCTGCTTCTTAACCTTGTTCTTGGAAAGCTCGTTCAGAAGCAGAACAAACCTTTCATATGTGTCCTCCAGACTTTCATTCTCCTTCGCTTTAAACTCTTCATAGCTATTTATACAGTTAGCTACCTTCATCTGGTTGCCTACCTTTGAACCCAACATCATCTTCTGAAGCTGATCCCACATTGATTTGGCAGTTGCATTGTAGATTTCTATCTTCACATAGATCTTATTTGTCATACTTTGTAAAAGCAAAGATCTGGCCTTTTTATCAGCATCAAACCGACTCTTTTGTGCATCAGTGAATTGAGCATACTCTTTATAAACTCTTTTTGTTTTCGGGGCTCCATCTGAGTCATTACCTTCAGCAGAAATCTCATCAGGAATTTTTGGCATTGGACCATCTTCTATTGATGATAAAATATTCTTTCCAATTGTTTGCCTTTCAACAAAATCCAGAAATCTGTCTTTCCATTGCTCATATTCCCCTTTGAAGAGAACAGGGGGTTTGACATCAGTGCCAATCGAGAGAGCGTCTCTGGAAGTCATCTTGATCTACACTGTTTACTGATCGTCAAAATTCAGAAAGTAAAGTTGGATCTACAAAAATCAAACTTAGTTAAATTTTAGAAAAATTCAGAAAAAATGACTAAGTATGAAACTCGCATACCAAACAACAATAACAAAATGCGCAAATGCCTTCTTGCGAGTTTGAGAAACACGCACAATGAAGGCTGCGTGAAGTCACTTCTCGCATGCAATGATGTGCGAGTTTGTGCTTCGTGCACGACACTACTTGCGAGAACCACAGTTCGCGCACGATGTACTCTGTGAGTTTCTATTTCTCGCACACTACAATGTGCGAGTTTTGAAACTTCTCGCAAGACCTTTGCGAGTTAGACACTTAGAATATTTTGAAATTCAACTTCGCGCTAAATGTAAACGCGCAAGAACAGGAACTTGCGAGTTAGAGACTTAGAAAAAAAATTATGCAAGGATACTTCGCGCAAAAATTAAAAGCGCACAAAACTACTTCTCGCAGATGCAACTTCGCGCACAACATACAAACTTGAAAAGTAGAAACTCAGACCTAGTTATGTGCGAGTTTTAGCTTCTCGCACGACCCTATTAGCGAGTTCTTGACTTCAATTTCAAAAACACAGTATCTTGCGAGTTCTTCGAGGCTTGCGAGTTCTTCCCTCTGCGAGTTCTTCCTTTGCGCGAAACTTAGATCTAGCGAGTTCTTCACTTTGTCGAACTCCAAACTTGATTTACCCTTCTGATTCGATTCAATCCTTTTTTATTGGCTTGAAATTTTGCAGAGATCCTCGATTTCGATGTTAGAACATATTACAGTACTTGAATTTCAAACAAAAACAACAAATATACAACTTCAATCTTATGACAGTATGTACAGACTCAAGTTCAAAATTCGTACAAAAATCCAAAATTCACCCAAATTCTTTGTGAATTAGCCTAAGTGAATCAAACACAATCAATTCTATGCATCAAAACAAATCTATTACAAGCAAATTTATACTCAAAACAACAATAAATCGACAAAATCAAATGTAACAGTCCATTTGAACGAGTTCGTTCAAAAACGATTCAAAATCTCGAAAATTGATCCTTGTTTCTCAATTTTGATCTGCTCTGATACCAATTGTGTGTCCCACAATCAGTATAGATCAAGATTATAACATGAATTTCCAAATGAAACAGTCTTATATTGATTTGAATTCAACGTACACTTATTTCTCTCTCTATCTCAAGAACAATCACAACATACACACTGAATTACACGCACGACATAGAGTCATATACCTATTTATACACACTCACACAAACTCTCACAAGCTAAAACACGCATAACACTAAAAACAGAAAAATTACAAATGTTGACTTTGACTTTATTACACAATACTTTGACTTTGACTGAGAGTTGACTTTAGCTTTGACTTTGGTCTTCAGTCTTCTATGATCTTGTATCCAACAGATTTATGCTCTAACACCATGTATTAGGGTCCCTTTCAGTCAAGTGATTGTATGCATCAACATTTAGTGTCTTAAACTTTTTCATGTGTGACATGAAATCTACTTCAAAATTGGATGTAACTACTGCTCAAAAAATGTTTCTGTACTCAACACCATTAAACCTTTTATGGAAAATTAACATATATGTGTCTTGCACATTGCCTATGCTCTGCATATGGTGCCAAGTCTTTTACAGCTTCAACAATGCCCTATTGCATAAAAAGAATGATAGTGCATAAATTTGTACATTGACATAAAACAAACACTTGCTAATGTTAACAAGATGCATACCTTGTGTTGGTAAGACATGATGGTAGGCCTTGCTCATTCGATAATACCAATATCTTCTATTAATAGTTCAATGAACCACTTCCAATTCTCTTTGTTCTCCACATCTACTACAACCCAAGCTACATAAGCATTCAACATTGTAAGTGGTTAAACAAATAATAAGAACACTTGACAGTAATATAACAAGCATAGTTTGGATGTACATACCTATAGGGTAATTTGATTATTTATGTATCGACCAATAGCCGATATTAACTGCCTATGCATACCCCATTTAAAAAATAGCCATCTAGTCCTATAATCTTCCTACATCCACTAATCCACCCATCTCTTAGTGCTTTGAAGCATACATAAAATCTCCTAAATTCGTTACTTCCATCTGGCAATAAATTTACATCTGTCTTAACCGTAAATCCTGGATTGGCCCTTCTAATTTCTTGTCCATAATCCCAAAGCTTTCCATTGTGACAATTTCAAGAAGTGCCCTAGACTTGGCCCGGATGCGTTGGCCCTTGCTAACTTTGACCATAAACTTTTTTAAAAATATCATCTTGCATATCTTTAACGTTTATGAATGGTCTTTCGATGAGTTCATTGACATAATGCTTTGCAATCCAATTTGGTGTCACTATGGATCTAAAACTATAGTATCTACTATATATGTGCTTACAGTAAATTTTTTTAATTTGAAATGAATTTTCTTCTTGCATCCAAGATGTCCATAATCTAAAAAGACAAGTTCGATCTTTCTGACCCTTTCTTCATGTGACAAGCAGTCTCTCTGAATCATTTTTTACATACTCTAGTTGCTAGCCATTTGCCACAGCATAGTTTGTCAAACACTACGTTAATTGACTAGGATTCTCATACCTCTCACCAAATTTGGACTTCATCAGCTTCCAAGGAATATTAGGATCACGTATCGGATATTAGACATCTTTTTTGTATAGTCTGATCTCCAAAATGTAAAACTCATGCACTTGCCAGGAATGTTGGTGACGGTGGGTTGAGGGATGGGGCGACGGCGACGGAGACCGGTGGTGAGGCAACGACGGATACCGGTGGTGCGGCAGCTACGGGAGGTGTTGGCTGGCGGCGGGATTGAGTGAGGGTAGGAGAGGACGTGACGAGATTGAGAGCGACGTTTATTTAAGATAGATTTTAGGGTTTTTTTAATTTGTAGTTTTACGTGTTATTCAAGTTGCAGGTTACATTTTTAAACAATGAGGATGTGTCTAAGGTTTTAGAAAGTCTAAGGATTTATTTAATATGTTTTGAAAAGTTTAATGACTTATTTGTTTCAAAAAATTAGGTCACGATGAATACGTCGAACCAAAGCATACTCAATCCTTAGCAGATGAGCTTGTTAACTATAAAGATGTTTATCAAATTATTGTCCTTATTTACTTAGTTTTATCTTGTTGAACATGACAGATACAAAAAGATATATAAATCTCGCAGGGATATGGAGACCTGAATTGGGAGATGATCTAATGGTAGCGGTGCTGGGAATCGAAAAGGATCTATTTAATATGTTTTGAAAAGTCTAATGACTTATTTGTTCCAAAAAATTAGGTCGCGATGAATACGTCGAACCAAAGCATACTCAATCCTTAGCAGATGAGCTTGTTAACTATAAAGATGTTTATCAAATTATTGTCCTTATTTACTTAGTTTTATCTTGTTGAACATGACAGATACAAAAAGATATAAATATCTCAGGGATATGGAGACCTGAATTGGGAGATGATCTAATGGTAGCGGTGCTGGGAATCGAACACCCGCACTAGGGGTGTTTGGCATACCATGGGGCCTACGTGTCGGCCTAGGAATTGGAGATAGAAAAAGAAAGCAAAAAAGAGAAATCAAACCTGAATGCGGAGATTTCTCAAGTAGATCGTATAGAGATGTAGTAGAAACAAAGTGAATAGGAGGATTGTATGGAGTAGGAGAGAAGAGGATAGAAAGAAACTAATCAGAATATGCAACAACAATTGCAAATGGTTTTGGCAGCATAATTGGGGAGAATAATTTTAGCCCTTTTGGAATCCCGGGGTGTGCAAAAGCAATGTTGGCTTAGCTGCGTGCATCCACAAATCATATCTATTGAGGTAACTCTTCATTTATACACACTTACTTTTTTTGGAGTTTGGGTCGAACCATTATTTGAATCATGATGTTTACGTGATATATTTGTTGCATGCTACCCCATGCAATTTGGTCTATTTTAGTAGGAAGGCCAATGTTGTAAATGCTAAGGACATGGCCTATCCTTTAGCGGATTGCAATTTTCATGGTGTTTTGTTGGAGGATGGGTTCATTGAAGTTTCGGTGGAGTTAGTTATGAATACATGTGAGGGTTTGAACTACCGGTTCCATTGTTGAACGTTGGTGTTAGGTCTGATTTTATAGTAATCATTGTAATTATAGGCTTGGTCAAATAATGTGTTTAGTGTCCTATACTGTGTAGTATTGACCAAGGGTATTTAAGTCCCTCTGGTCTTGGTTGTTTGTAAGGATTCACGCTTATTCAATATCATTCTACTTTGCGCTACATTGTCTCTCTCTCTCTACTTTCTCTCTCTAGGATTTAGTTGATTCTTGGACTATCAATTGGTATCAGAGCTAATCTGAATCTGAGAGGACTGAGAGAATTCGTTTTTGATTCTGAATTTGTGGATTAAAGCAGAAAATTTGATCGATTTTCTTGATTTTTTCAAGAAAATATCGTTTTTTGCTTTCTCATCAAAATTGGACTTGTTTCTGGACGATTTGTGTTGTCATTTGATTCTTTGGACTCGATTTTGATAGGAGAACATATTTGTTTCATATATTTTTGCAAGAAAACCAAGTTTTGATCTTCGATTTTGAGATATTGTGATTTTCTGAAAACTCATTTTGAGCGTACTGTTACATTCTTGAAATATCGATTTCGTGGTTTTTAATCGATTTTGTTGATTGAAATGTGTTAGAAACCTGTTTTCGTTCAAATCTGTGTGTTTTTGTTGGATTAATTTCATGGTTATAATCGAATCTTGCTAGTTTTACTTGATTTTCTTCGGTTTGCGCTAGATCTACTGTTTGCGCGAGTTCATATAGGTTTGCGCGAGTTCATACTAGTTTGTGCTAGTTCATATTGTTGTTCTAATCTTTGCGTTAGTGTGTTTCAGGATTTCGCATTGGGTTATTCACGCAAAGTTAACTTTGCGTCTCCCATGCTTCACAAGAAGTAAAGTTTGCGTATTCCTCAGCTCAAGAGAAGTATCGTTTGCGTCTCCTTCTGTTCGAGAGAACTTCAGTTTGCGTTTCAAGCTACTTACGCAAAGTTCAGTTCTCGTTATCAGCGCATCACGCAAAGTTCATCTTGCGTCTTACTTGGCTCACGCAAACCTTGTTTGCGTCACTCACTGATCGCGAGAATCAAGTTTGCGCCACTGCTTTATCACGCAAATCTCAAGTTTGCGTCTCCTCTGCTCACGCAAAGTAACATTTGTGTTACTAGTGCTTCACGCAAAGCTCCTTTGCGCCACAACTTGTTCACGCAAAGAACAGTTTTCGTCTCATATTGCTCATGAGAATCTCAGTTTGCGCTACTTGCCTATCACGCAAACCTCAAGTTTGCGCCATCTCAGTCAAGACTTGGCATTTTTCTGGATTTCTGCTATGGATTCTGACAAGTTTTCTTATCAAGCTCAGTTCTACAAAAGTGATCTTATGATGTCTTTGGGTACAGAAAATCGTCCACCAGTGCTGATAGATGAAAATGAGTTTACACAGTGGCAAGATCGGTTCCTGAACTTCATTGGACATCAAAAGAATGGAAATGACATGATGATTATTTTATCAGAAGGACCGTTTGAAAAACCCAAGTTGGCTTCTGGATTATATAAGCCTACTAAACAATATTCACCTGAAGAGTTGTCGGCATATCAAGCTGAACGTGATATAAAGGCAAATCTGATGCTAGCCTTGCCAAACTCTATCTACAACAGGATTGACTGTTTCAAAACTCATCCTAATCTTATGTGGCAACAACTTGAGAAGATTATGCTTGGCTCTTCAGTTGCGACTCAACTCCGACATACTCGTTACATGAATAACTTTGAAGAATTCAAAGCCAAGGACGGGGAGCCACTGAAAACTGTGTATGACAGATTTTGTGCCATTATCAATGATCTGAGGAAGATTAAATTTGAAAAGACTGAACTTGAAACAAATTTGAAATTTCTCAATGCACTTCAACCAGAGTGGAATAAATCCTGCCACAGACTGAGGAATGATGTCAGAATATCTACAATGCAGATCCAAGAGATGTTTGAGATCTTACTTACTGATGAGTGCATTGCATCTGAGAAGAAATCCAAACTAGAGAAAAAGAAGAAGTCAGTGGACCCGATTGCACTCCTCACGAGCCAACTGGCCGAACAAGCGTTGTCTGAAAACGCTTACAATGGGTCAACTGAAGATGATGGTGAGGCACTGCAGAAAGCAATGATTCTTATCTCTCAGCATTATCAGAAAAAGTTCCAACCAAAGTCGGGTTCCAACTCTTCTCGCTTCACTTCTGGGTCTAAAGCCAAAGTACCCGAGACAAAGACTGTTGCCTGCTACAACTGTGGAAAGCCGAGGCACATTTCAAAGGAGTGTCGAGCAAAGAAGGTTAGGGACTCAGCCTACTATCGAAAGAAATTGGAGTTGGCCGAGAAAAGAGAGAACGAAACTGCTTTACTTGCCGAAGAAGAATTCTGGCTGGATCACTCTGACAATGAAGCTGCAAATGTCGAGATCACTCAGATGTGCTTAGTTGTAGATGATCAGTCAGATGATGATTCTGACATTGATGAAGACGAGGTAATTTCTGAGTTTGATTACAATTTTATTTCTTCACAGATGAATGTTATAATTAATGCTTTACATGATTTACACTTAAAGTTATTATCTGAAAAGAATTTAAATTCTGAAAAGTCAGATTTGATTGATAAATTGAAAATTTCTTTGAAAGATGAAAAATATATTTTAGAAAATACAAAAGACATCTTTCAAAAGAAATTAGATGATTTGGAAAAATCAAATAAGTCTTATCTTGAATCTTTGACTGATATGACCAAATTAAAAGATGATTTTTCAGATAAAATAAATAAGTTAGAAGAAAAGTTGTATCGAAGAAACCAATCTGAGCAAACAATTTTTATGAATAAACCAAGGAGTGAGGAAGCTTTAAAAGAAAAATGGGGACTTGGTTTTAAAAATCCACATTGTTTAAACAATGCGATTGAAAAATCCCCTACTTTATATAAATACGATTATCTAACTCTTGCTAAGTATGTTCCTCAATTTAAAATTGATTGGATGAATGAGAAACAAGTGTTAGAAATCGAAAATGAGAAAAAGACAAATAACAAGAAAAAGGAAATTCCTTTTGTTTACACGTTTGAAAATGCCAAATATTTTCCTGATAAATCAAGAAGAGGCAAAAAAGGTTTAAATGATATATCTCCTGTCAAGTTTTCAGTATCTGATTTTGTTGATATTTTTGCCAATCAATCTGATAAGGAAAATATATCTCCAATCATTTATGATTCTAAGAGATATACCCCTCCTTTAATATTAGAAGACAAAATCATTGATCTTGAAGATAAGATGGAAGATCAAAATATTTTAAAAGAAATTGAATCTGATATTTTTCTTTCTTTCATGACATCTAGTCTTGAAGAAAAATTATTTTTTCAAAAACAAGATTTTATTTCTAGCCTTTCTTCTGATTGTCATGTAAACAAAAATGGAAGTTTCCAATTTTAAAATCTCTTCTCAAAATAATTCTGACTCCGAGGAAAATTCAGGTTTATTGTCTGATCAGATTGGTTGCTTAGGTAAAATTATTTCTTCTGATTTAAATATTAAGTCTAAAATTCTTGATGAATCTTTTACGCTAAATGATCGGTATTATAAACCAAAGCGTAAAAGAAGACGGTCAAAGAAGTCGAAGAAACAAGATAAAGTTCTTTCTGACAGTTCTAATTCTTCTGATTCTAATCTTTCAGATAGGACTTTGAGCAAGTCATCGACGCAGATTTGGAGAGCGAAGCGGACATCAGATGAATTTCAGATTGATGGGGATAAATGTGTAGACAAACTTTATAAAAGTGATTCATTTGCTACTTGTAATAAAATTTCTAAATACTCAATAAAGCAAATGATTCGAATTTCAAAACATGTCTCATGTTTTTCCTCTGATTCTAGTTCAGATGATTATGCTTTGTATTCATCTGATGATTGTGCTTATTATTCTGATGATATTTCTCGTGCTTTAATTGTTAAATCTAACAAATTTTTCCCCATAAGAACTGCAACTAACAAACATGGGCCCAAATTCAAGTGGGTACCAAAATCTCAATCTGACTCAAAGTTGCAGGCACTTCATGTCAAGGGGGAGTAAGAGAAAAATGGCTTTTGAACACAACAGTTCAAAACCCGGATTTCAATGTCAAGACTATGGCTCTTGAGTAAATCAGCTCAAGACCCGGACTTCATTGTCAACATAATGGCTTCTGAGTAATTCAGCTCAGAACCCGTGCTTCACAGACTATGACTTCTAAGACATGTCAGTCTAGGACTCGTTCTTCAAAGCTTTTAAGCTTATGACTAATGAGATCTGTGAGTACATCTATCTTAATTTCCGCTGCATTTATATCTGATAATGATGATTGTTCCAGTTTTCTCATATGTTTTTCTAGAATCTGAGCAAATTTATTTCTACTTGAATTTGTTCAACTCAAATTTTTCAAAAGAGACACAAATTTCATTTTGCATTGTGTGAAAGATAATATTATTGAATTATATTTTGTTTCAACTGAATATAGACTTGCCGATCAAATATTTCTATTTTTAAAATCTCGGCATGTTGTTTTAAAAGTTTAAACCTTTACAAATTTTATTCTATAAAGTAAAAGTTTTACAATTTTCTTTCTTTTGAATAAAATGTATGTCTAGGATAAATTTTCAAGTTGATTTGTTTATATTGAAGTTCTTATATGTTCAAATTTCAGCTCTAACAAAAGTCGAAAAGTCAGTAACATGTTTGTAACTTTTGATTTTGCTTTAAAGTTGTGTGATTCAGAATATTTATAGTTTACAATGCTTAGAAAACCTAAAAAGTCGAAATTTTGGATCGTAATGAAAATATGGGCTAAGCACTTAGACGTAAAACCTTGTGTTTGAGATGATTATTAAATTCTTATAAATCAGAAATCTCTAAGTTTAAAAGTTTATACCTGTGACCTTTCTGGTTTGGGAAAGTAAGTTCTGTGGGATGCTTGTCATCTGGTCCCCTAAGGTCATTTGATCTGGGAGTGATCGAACTCAAATCCTTCTATAGAATCAGATCGAAAGTCATGTTCTACTGGTATGAATGGGTTTAGGATGTGTCGATGTAGCCTTTCTGATATGGGAGAGTAAGTTCCAAGGGGTGCTTGACACCTAGTCCCCTAAGGCCAACTGGTCTGGGAGTGGCTGACCCAAATCCTGCAATAGGATCAGATAGAAAGTTACGTTTACGGCATGTTCTTTACTTAATAAACTTTTTGATTAAAAAGATGCCAAAAGTGCACAAGCTTAAAAGATGCCAAAGAGCACACTCATGTAAAGATGTCATAGTGCACAATGCTAAAAGATGCCAATGAGCACACATCTCATGATACTTGGTTATATATTTCTGAGTTGCAATAAACCTGTAAATTTGTGAAAGTCTGAATTTTTGATGGCTTAGTGTGATTACATGCAAAGTTCTCTATTATATTTTTAGAATTGCATTTTCTTGAAGCTAGTCGAAGTTCACATGCGAGCACACTGAATAGATTGATGAAAGTTTTTGAAACTGAACATGTCTTAACTTGATATGCAATGAAACTTCTTTCTGTATCCAAAAGCATATATTTGATTTCATCTGATGGATTTTATTGTGATATTTTACTAAGTAGAAGTTTATTTGTTTCTGTTTAAATTTTTATATATTTAGTCGTTTCAAAATACATATTCAGTATATTTTTCTTTCTACATTGATGTTTCAATCATTGTGTTCTCATTTATATCTTAATGGATTTGAGCATTATTCAAGGGGAGTGAAAAAGGAGAATTTTTCTTAATGATCATATCTGTTTTTGAGGGGGAGTATCTGATTCTTTATATGAATGCTAACTTGAATTGTCAAATTTAGTGCATTTGTGTAGAGGGAGTCAAAGAGCTTAACAGGTAAAAATTTTCAGACTCCAAGTCAGATTTGCGTCACCAGTTGGTAGAGCAAAGCTTAATATGCGCCAACAGCTTCTAGCGCAAATCATGTTTTGCGTTTCCTGCATGTCGCGCAAACCTCACTTTGCGCTTCCTTCTGTTAGCGCAAACTTAACTTTGCGCCACCAACTTATAGCGCAAACGTTTCCTCTTTTCTCCGTTTATTTGATTTTGCAGATCTTAAGCTGTCTTGTCTCCAACATATGCATGATCAAGTTGATCCAGATCATCAAGGTCATGAGGGGGAGGAATTAAGAGAAGTTAAGGAGATGATAAAGAGACAAAGAGCTCAAAAGTTTATCTGCTGATCAAGATTCGCTCAAAGATTCAAAATTTCTTCATCTTTACTTGTCTTTTGCTGTTCAAGCTCCGATCACCACAACTTCTTCAAGATCATTTAAAAGAAGTGTGTCGTCTAGAGCACAAGTTGATGAACCGACTGTTCTTTCAAGTTTATTTCAAACTGGTCCAGTCTTGTCAAGGCAGTAAAGACAACAGAGCTTAAAAGATGATGAGAAGAAATTTCTTCAAAAAGTCAGAATGCTTCGCAAAGTCGCTTAGATGGTCCATGCTGATTTAGAAGATGATTTTTGAAGACCAAAGCGCCAATGATTACTAAGGGGGAGATTGTTAGGTCTGATTTTATAGTAATCATTGTAATTATAGGCTTGGTCAAATACTGTGTAGTATTGACCAAGGGTATTTAAGTCCCTTTGGTCTTGGTTGTTTGTAAGGATTCACGCTTATTCAATATTATTCTACTTTGCGCTACATTGTCTCTCTCTCTCTCTACTTTCTCTCTCTAGGATTTAGTTGATTCTTGGACTATCAATTGGTAATAAAATGTTAGGCCAAGCTCTTGGCACCTTCATCCATGGAGCAGCTTGTGGTCTTGCAACAAGTATACATATGTTTTAATTTTCAAGTTAAATTGCAATAATATTTTTTGTATTATACACATAATGTTTATTGATATCATCATTCTTTTCTTAACAGGCTACTACCACTAGTCTTTGACATGATGCCATCAAAGAGTGCACCTATTCCCGATTTGGTTACGTCAACCTACGTGCCACTAAAGAGTGAGTCTATTCCACATCAAGTTTCCATTCGAACTTTGACTATATGTATGCATAATTCACCTGATGGTATAAGATAATCAATGAAATGTATTATTAATGTAGGTACAAAAGAATGACCAGACATATTCAAAGAGAGTAGTCATTGCATCAGTAACACTCGAAATAAATGAAAATAAATAGAGAATAAAGGAGAGAGGAGAGAGGAGAAAATAATTATAATGATAGTGTTAGGTTAAAAATGAAAGGATGAGAAAAGAATAAGGGAGGAAAGTGCAAACTCCCTCCAAGTCCCTAGAGTTGCATGGAGAACATTGGGGATGTGTGGTTTACGCCCCATTTCGGCCGTAGATTTTATGGAGGCATACGAGGCTCATTAAGGGGAAGCAAACACAAAAATTAGCACTATTTTAATCATGTCTGGATCCTGAGCAAAGTTCTTTCTGGTGCGGTGCGAAACGATCGAGAGGTTTGGGAGAAAAGGGTCGACGAAGGTGCGATGTTACGGTGTTGTTGCGACGAATTAAGGTTAGTTCTCCTGTTCGTTTTTGCATGTAAAGGTTTTTCTATGGTGTATTATACGTATTATGTATTTACTAAAAGTTTTGGATCGTAAAAAGGACCCGGAGTCCGTCTTTTTGGCTGAAAAGGTGATATGGTGAGTTTCAGTAAAAAAACGAAATATTAATTCGTTAATTTTAGGCTCTACGATGCATCATTTTCGATGATTCTTAAGCAATGGGCTGAGGAATTATGTCGTGGTGATTTTATCCAAAAAGAATCGTGGAAAAAGGCAAAGAAGCAAGCCCAAATGGGTGAAAACGACGATCGTCTCTGTAAACCGCTCGACAACATCGTCCAGGGCGGTCGGACATGGTTCGGGCTCGGTTCAGACCGTCCGGACGGTGCGGGTTAGGGGCAGACGCAAAGTAGCTTTGGATACAATGTTGGCATGGGCCTGATCTTGCCGACCCGCGTTGGTTCCGTCGGGTTTGGACCCTTCGGTGCTTAGGCCGAGATTTTATTGTCTTTGGGCCTGGTCATTTAATTGTTTTGGCCATGATTAATTGATGAGGTCCATGAATTAATTTACTTGTCTTGGGCCTAATATTTAACTATTTTCGGCTCTATTAATAAATTATTTTTGGACCAAATTAATTATAAGTTAAATTAAAGGAGTTAATTAATTAATTAATAGGATTAGGAATTCAATTAATTATTATATTTATGGTTTAATTAATATATTAAACAAGAAATATCAATTCAAAAAACTGGAAAAGTCTATCAAAAACAACCAAAAAATTCAACAACAAAAAAACACATAGTAAAATGTATACAATCCTTTAATCCATTTTAAAAGTTACATTCGTTGGACAAAAATTATGGATCCTCCTTGACTACTTTCGTTGTTCATTTTACTCCTCAGGATGAGAACTTTGGAAAAGTTGCCATTACCTGGCTCTCATTTTCATGTCACTGTTTATTAATTTAAGCAATTTTCACATGTGAATTAATGATTCACATTTTTTTGTTTTCAAATGTTGTACATTATTATTCATTTTCAAAATTTCTGGATGGGAATTAACAACGTTTTTTTTATTTTATTTTATTGCTTTAGAAACAGACTAACTATTTAATTAATTAAAACTTAAAACCAAAAAAAATATTTTATTATTAGTTTTATGACATTTATTTCTTAGACGAAGGATCGTATGGGAAGGAAAATTAAGGTGAGAAGGAAAGACGGAACTTGGACCATTGATCACTTTAATCTCAATGACTTAAACCCACACCATGAATCGCGCTTGATATGGGAATTGATCCAGTGCATCTCGATTCATCTCATCCTAATGTACATCCAACTCCAAGATTTATGTAATATTTTATAAAATTTCTCTATAAGAGGCTAGTTAAAAGAATATTTTCAGCCAAGTAAACATTTTAATCATCAAAGTCATTCCTCCTCCTTTCTTATAACCATCTTCATTCTCAAATCTAACATTTCTTAATCAATGTGGGATAACTAAAGCAATACCACAACGCAATATTTGAAAACATTCAATTATCACAATACTACCTCAAATACCCTTGGTTGTTTGTCTTTATATGTATAAAGATTGCAATAAGGTTTTTTTACATGTAAACTAAAATGTATTATATTGACGTGATTAATCATCATATTCATTTGTAGTCGTGGGGAGGGAGAGTTGCATCACGGAGGCATTATATTGAGAGGCAACAAATCAAAATCATGGACAAAACTCCATCATAAATCTAGGTTTTTTTTAATTATTTTTCTCCGTTTTTCCCTTCCATATTCCATTTTTCTCATATAATCATTGTTTCCTTCTTAAGCTAATATCGGAATGGTGGTAAATCAGATTCTTTTGAAGTCACTCCCAAGACAAATAAATCTCTTTGCGACCGATTGTTGGACTAAACACAACCGATTTCGGAGCATCTCAGAGTCACTTCTCGCAGTTCACTGATTTTTAGTCTATATCAATGGAAGTCTCTCATTGTGTCATGTTATCCTCTTAAGGTTTTACGTTTGTATATATAAAGATTGTTACCTTATAATTAACAATTTAAGTTATATATAATCATTGATTAAGTTATTGATTATGGAAAAATAAAACTCAATAAAAATAAAAAGTATTGATTTATAAACATTTGTTACCTTACAAAAAAAATAATAAATAAATCTATTCAAAAAAAGTATTGATTTATAAGCATTGTTAGTTTACCAAAAAAACAAAAATAATTAGGCGTATGTATTGGTTGTTTAATTATTTAATTTATAATAATATAAAACAAAAATTATTAAATTTTGGTTCAAATCCTTTTAAATTAAAAAAAAAAGAATAATATAAATTTAACTTAATCAGTATCATTAAACTTGGATTTAACTATATTTTGTCAAACACCATTTCACATTTTTAAACAACATCAATCAACCATTTATATACACATCCTCATTACCTAATCTTTCATCTTCTACTAATGTGGGACAACCTAAACCATACAAATGTTCTATCTCTTAACAAAGCCAACATTTTAAAAAAAATCAAAACTAGAAGAAATTAGATAAATAGCAATGGAAGCCTCTCATTGTGTCATGTCATACTCTTAAGGTTTTGCTTTTATATATATAAAAATTTCATTTCGTTTTATGTAATATATTAATTAGTTAGAAATTTAGATTAATTAAATATTAATTCCTAGAAATCCTATAATTAATTATTTGGGGGGTTTATTAAATCACGAAAAGTGACGTAAACAAATTATTCAGGAGTTAATCAATTTAAATTAGTTTTAAATTTGATTAATATATTGAATTTGGGTTTAATTTAATTTAATATATTAATTAATTAGGAATTAATATCCGGCCACTACCCTTGTTGACTCTCCACTTCATTGATGGGAAAATGAGTGTGTGCGAGGTTAGGGGAGACAAAGAGATGACCTCCATGACTTGGAATAGATGAAGGATTTGATGTAACACCCGTTTTTTCGTAAAACAAGTTCCATCCTTTGTTGGTTATCTCTCCGCCTTCCGTCTATCTTTTGAGCGGTAAATGTTGTGCTTTCGAACCTTGAGACGACTCATGCGAGAATCTTGAGTTTCGATCTTTTCGGGGCTCGGTACGTGTGGCGCGACTGTGACTCGCGATAGTGACATGTGTCACTATCGCGTGGCCCAATCGCCGGGGGTGTACCACCCGCGGTACATTCCCCGCGAGAGTGCCCTCGCGATAGTGACAATGTCCCTATCGCGTGGCAAGGTCGCCCGCGGCCCCTGTCTCCTAAAATGTCTGAATTCTCACCCTTTCTCCTCATTTCTCACTTCCATCTTCTTCTCTTTTCTCTCCCAAACACTAAAACCGAACCCTAACCCATTTTGATGATTTTTCCCCCTTGAACCACATGATTCTTCATCATCTAACTAGTTGGAACCTTGAACCACAAAACCTCCATCTTCATCTTCCTCATCAAGTTCATCGGTTAAGAGCTCGGGTTGAAGTGTTGGATTGGGTGTTCTCGGAAGCCTCTTTGTCTTCAAGGGTAAGTTTTCTTGTATTAAGGTTATAAATGCTCCATTGGTGGTTTCTTAAGGTTCGATATCTCAAATCTCGGATTTTGTGGTTTTGAAGAAATTAGGGTTTTGATCTTGTTTGGGATCTTGGTATTTTTATGTTTGGGGAACGTTTCCTTATGGTTGAAAATGGTTATTTATGGGTTGGAACTTTGGATCTAGGTTTTGGAAGTTTTCGGCTTGAGGATTCAACTGGTCTTCAAAAGAGCTCGTTGGGTAAAATCTAGATTTAGCTTAAATCTAGCAAGGTGAGTTCAAGTTGATTTGTGAAAATGTTGTACATGCCAAGATGTCTATTTTAAAGTGTTTATGTGTTTTACATGAAATTATCAAATGTTGGGTTATTTGTTGATCTTGATTATTTGAAGTATTTAACTTTACAACTTTGTATAACACCCACATTTGGGATTTTTGGGCATTTTGATAAATGTATTACAAACGAATGTGTTTTGAGGTCTTATTGCATAAGTAGATCTTTGGTCAAAGAAAATACACTTTTAAATGTTTATCGGGTTCCATGCATCATCATGAAATGGAGTGTTTTATAAAGTATTACTTGCACTTTTATGTGAGGTATTTGAAAGAGCACTTATAGTCTCATTTATGATTTTCATTCTTATCAGCAGTTAAGTTTGGAAAAAGACATGTCTTTTGTGTTATGAGGCATTTTGGGAATATAAGGGTATAAGTCATTTGGAAAATTGATTGCCTCAACTAACGTGGAGTTTTGAATTAATTACACTTTTAGTCGTTGTGTTTGCATATCCGTGGGTCGAGTGCGTTTTATCGTATTTTTACTTCATTTATCAATGGGTCAATGGGTGCTAAGCCTGCGGTTTGGCATTTTTATTTGAGTTGGAGTCTTTGGACAATTGTCCAGTTTTGGTAGCTCGACCTAGAGCCTTGGTTGCGATATTGGATGAGGAGCTCGACCTAGCAACCCTTCGGGGTTGAACTTGAGTTTCCGTGGGTGTATGTTTAAAGCCACTGAGCCTGACATCCCTTGCTCTTGTATTTATTGTTCCGGCGTGGGACGACTAGTTTTCCACGTCGAGGCACGTTTGGCATCGGATTGGGGTATAAGTCCTTCGTGCTCAAGTATTACGATATTGGATGAGGAGCTCGACCTAGCAACCCTTCGGGGTTGAACTTGAGTTTCCGTGGGTGTATGTTTAAAGCCATTGAGCCTGACATGCCTTGCGTGTACTTTTGTTTATATGACTAGTCATAACAACATAAAATGGGCTTACTTTGTGGACCGTCACATTTTATGGAATCGGGAATCCCCCGTCACCGAAAGGTGTTGTTTTGGGTATTGAGTTTTATTATCCAAGTTTTCGGTGACGTTTTGTATATTTGGGTTTTACCCGTGATTTATGGGTTGAGTATTATGCCCCACCCGTGTTTGGGTGTTTTGAAATATAAGGTTTAACCGTACTTTCTTAAATGGAGAGTTCAAGTTATATTTACACTTTGAGTGAGTTTTGGGTTAAAGCTAATTTATGAAGGGGCGGTTTACATTGGTGTCATTATCTTCAAAGTAGTTGGTTTTGGAAAATGTCCAAGTTGGTGTTCTCCGTCTAAAATGCATATTATTGGAAAACGAGTCGTTTGCATATTCAAAGCATACCTTTGAAAGATTACGAATTAAACTGCATTACCTATTTTCGCAGACATCTTTTTATATGTTGAAAACTCTTGAGCTCACTAGGCGTTAAGTCTAACCTTTTTATTTGTCGGCATGTGCAACAGATTCCAGTTGGGAGTTGGGTTCTAGCAGTTTTATGAAGCATAGAACCTTACTAGACACTAAAGTAAGTAGTTGGTGAAGTCTTCCGCAATGTTGGAGATGGTGACTATCTTTGGGGTTTTAGTAGCACCCGTTCTTATCATAGGCTTTTGTATAGAATGAATGTTTGTATTGAGATTAAATCTTAATTTGTGGTTGTAGATAATTCCTTTATGGATGTATTTAGAAAATTTTAAATAAGTTGCAATTTCCAGATTTGAGGGTGTTACATTTGATGATGGAGAAGTAATGCACCCTGTCAGAGGTGAAGAGGCTGAAGTCGGAATTCTTGAGGTTTGAGCAAGGGTCATCTTCAGTCCAAGAATATGTCAATGACTTCTTGGAAAAGGTCAGGTTTGCAAGTTACCAGGTGGCGACAGAGCATAGGAAGATAGATCATTTTAAGGACGGTCTTCGGATAGAGATAAAGCAATATGTTGACATGAACGCACCAAAGATGTTCGTTCAAGCAATAGAGATGGCTACAATTGCCGAAGAGAACAATGTTAAAGCGACAGGCAAAAGGAGAGACATTAAGAGGAAATAGGAAGGTCCGAGCAAGATAGTCAAGAAGAAGGGTGGCTTCATCTACGGTGAAGATAAAGGGAGGAGAAACCATTGTTCCTCAGTGTAGCAAATATGGGCGAAGGAACATGGTGAGTGTCGTGATGGAAGTTATAGTGCTACAGGTTTGGAAAGTCAGGACATACGGTGTGGAAATGCCCAGAGCGGAAGACTTGTTACGAGTGTCGTAACGAAGGACATCTGTCAATTCTAGGTTATCAAAATTATCAAATTTCTTAATTCTTTCTTGATAAAATCTTGTGTTCTTTCAATATGAATTTGAATCCAGAAAGCGATCTTGAGCAAGATGTTGATTTTGATACTAAAACTATAATGTTATATGTGAATCTAAGATTAATCTGTGAATCAATTAAATAGTTCATATGTGAATCATTTGGGTTCATATATGAATCGGTTAAATAGTTCTTATGTGAATCACACGGGTTCATAAGTGAATCACTTAAATAACTCATATATGAATCACCCAGGTTCACATATGCACGTATTGTTCATATGTGAATCACACGGTTCATATATTGCCTATCTGTAAAAGTTACGAAACTACCACTTTATCTTCTGCATAAATGTTATCATGCAATCGAATTATCTAGTGTTGCACAAGTAGCCCCTTAAAACCTTGAGCGTTAATTTTTTAGGGAAAGGGTTAGGATCACTTCTCTACTTCTCATACACTTGGCAATTTTTCAAATGAACCTATGGCTATATATATACACACACACACACACACACATATGGGCTTAATCATTTAAGAACTCCCCAAAATGTGAGATCTGTCAGATCCATTCTAGTCCACTCATTTAATTTAGTTAATTTTATTTTTTAAATAAACATAAAGGATAATTGTGTAATTTGCTATATTGATGAAAACTCATATATATATATATATATATATATATATATATATATATATATATATATATATAGAGAGAGAGAGAGAGAGAGAGAGAGAGAGGGGTGTTCAAGGGAAAACCTCAAAAAAACGGAAAACTGAGGAACATCCTGGTAACCTTTAATCTGGACGATATGCACTTGTGCATGCAAGTAATTTAGAACATGCACATGTGCATATGCACAAGTGCATAAAAACCAAAAAACAAATTAATTACTTGTATGCACAAGTGCATACCGTCCAGATTAAAGGCTACCAGGTGTTTCCCAGTTTTTCGTTTTTTTGAGGTTTTCTCCTGAACCTGACTCTCTCTCTCTCTATATATATATATATATATATATATAGGGTGCGTTTCTTTTGCAAACCAAGCAATTTGTACAAACTATGCAAACCAATCTTAGCCGTTCATCAAGTCTAATGAATATATGATTTTATTATGTTTCCTAATTTAAAATCATGATTATAATGAATAAACTTAACATTTCCTAATTTAAAATCATGATTATAATGAATAAACTTAACATTTTCCATATATATCACAATCATTATTAATGAATCATAATCATAATCATTATCCATAAATATATCTATTGTTTCCTAATATAGTGGTTTGCATAGTTTGTACAAATTGTTTGGTTTGCAAAAGAAACGCACCCTATATATATATATATATATATTATTTGTTTCCATATTTATCATTTTAAAACCCTAAAAAACCTCTCTTCCCTCAACCTTTCCCTACCATCGACGCCTCCATAAAAAACCAACCTCTACCTTAAAAAAAATTTCTTCACCATCTTCAACCTCCATTAAAAATCGATCTCCCTCCACCGGAAGCAACAACAATAGCAGCAAAGCAAAAACCAGAAACCCTCCCTCCCATGTTTTTCGGCAAATACCAACCTTCCCCCGACCATGTTTTCCGGTGAACACCAACCTCTCCCTGTCCTTGTTTTTTTGGCTCACATCCATCTCCCTGCCCCTTTTTTCTAGCGAACCCCAAACAACCGCGACCACATCTACAAATTTGCAGGCCCGTCTCTAGCTAGCTTGTACTATCTATTCATTTGAACAGGGCCCAAACATATATGGCCCATTTTTCAATTCCTTTTGTTGTTTAATATGTAGCACAAGATCGCATCTTTTCCTAAAAAAAAATTGGTCCCTAATTTCTACCATTAAAAATGCGGACACGTTCAACAATCAATCATCGTCTTCAATCTTCTGATTCAATTTTTCAACGATGAAGTTCTCGATTCAGCAGGGACGATTGAATTTCTCAACGATGGACGATTTGGTTTTTCAATGGCAAAGACAACGACTAATTCCAAACATAAACTTCCTCTTATTCGTCTGTATAATACGATCGAGTAATCTCAAATTCTTCATCGGTTCATCCTACAAATCTACAATTGGTTATCGACTCCAAACATCTAAGCTTTCAATTTTTCATACAACCGTCGACTGGTTCAGTGGTTCTTAACATCAACAAGTGAACAAGACAACAACTGATTTCTGATTTGGAATTTTGACCTATTTTGCCCTTGATATCATCAGACCGAAGTATAAATACCACACACATAGTAGATAAATTTCATTTATTGTAACTTAAATTCAATTTTCTTTGGTCTCTTTTCATAAACAAGAGTTGTTTTGTGTAAATTACTATCAGGTATCACACACAGAGTAGGTAAATTCCATTTCTTATAACTTAAATTCAATTTTTTTTGTTTCTTTTCATAAACAAGAGTTGTTTTGTGTAAATTAGATTATGAATTATTGATTTTTACTTGTTTAGGTTAATTGGTTTAGGTTCAATTGTTCATTGATGATTGATTATTTGATTTAGAAACTAACAATTTAAGTATTTAACATACTCAAAGTCAGATTATGTTCAATTGTTCATATTGTTTACTTTAGGAAATAAATATTGTTTACTCAAAGTCAGATTATGTTCAACCATACCGTTTTAGAAATTAGAATTTCATATTGTTTAATATTTGTCTAATTGTCTCATTTTGCAATCTGCTTTGTATTCAAAACTCAAAAGCTTTGGGCCTTTGGCATTGAGACTTGGGAGTTAGGAGAACCAAGAATCGATAATTCAATATCAATATATCATTCTCTGTCCTCAAGCTAGGTTTTTTTGTTCCTTTGTAGCTTTTTAGTTTTACTTATTTGTTATTTTAGTTGCATTAGTCATTATGTCTTCTAGGGTTAGAAAGTATGATTCTGGATGTGAAAAACATAAAAAGAAAAAAAGGATTGAAGAGATGATAAAGTCTCAAAGAGGATCTCTTGATAAGTTTGTCACTAAAGAATCACAATCTTGTCTTGATAATCAACATGTTGATGCTTGTGATGAAAATCCTAATTTGGAGAATTTAGCTGGCAATCAAAATGACTCAAATGATGTTCTTGATGATACTAATGTTCATGATGCTACTAATGCTAATGCTTCTAATGATGTTCTGGATTATAATAATGCTCATGATGCGACTAATGCTAATGTTAATGCTTCCAATGATGTTCTTGATGATGCCAATGCTCATGATGCGACTAATGCTAATGTTAATGCTTCCAAGAAATCAGGATTTTTTGGATTCTAAAATGATTGATGTGCTAGTTGCAAATGGTCCTAAAAGTGACTTGTCTGTTCAAAAAGGTCCCAAAGACAAATTTTCAAAACGATTTTCTGTCACATGGTATACTAGAATTTTATCAAATGGGGAAAAGTTTCATAGAGATTAGCTTGTCTATTCGGTAGAGCTTGATAAGGTGTTTTATTTTTGTTGTAGAATTTTTAAGAAAAGACATGTAAAAGGTCAACTAACAAATGATGGATTTGGCGATTAGTTACACCTTAGCACTAGATTTAAGGAACATGAAACAAGTATAGATCACGTAATGAATATGAAAACTTGGTATGATTTTCGCCTAAGACTTCAAAAGAATCAAACCATTGACAAAGTTGCTCAAAACCAAAATTGAGATAGAAAAAAGTCATTGGAAAAAAGTCTTCGTAAGAATTGTTGCTATTATGAAGTTTCTTGCAAAACATAACCTTGCATTTCGTGGCACTAATTCAAGATTGTATGAGAACGACAACGGTAACTTTTTAGGCTTGATTGAAATGCTAGTTGAATTTGACCCAATTGTTCAATATCATGTTCAACGTATAACTAATGATGGTATGCATTTTCATTATCTTGGCAATAAAATTCAAATGAGTTAATAGATTTGCTTGCTAGGAGAATCAAATCTGTAATTATTAAAAAAGTAAAAGAGGCAAAATATTTCTCCGTTATTCTTGATTGCAATCCCAATATAAGTCATTAAGAACAAATGTATTTAATACTAAGGTATGTAAATGTCTCTTCTAAAATTGTTAGCATTGAGGAGTCTTTTCTAGGATTTTTGGAGGTCAATGATACAACAAGCCAAGGTATGTTTGATGTCTTACAAGATGATTTAAAGTGTCTTGGTCTAGATATAGATGATGTAGATGATGTGTGAGGACAAGGTTACGAGAATGGTTCAAATATGAAGGGAAAACATCAACGAGTACAAAAGAAACTATTAGATACAAATCCTAGAGATTTTTACACCTCTTGTGCTTCTCACAGTCTTAATTTGACTTTGTGTGACATATCAAATACTTGTGGTAAAGCTGGCGTATTTTTTTGGATTTGATAGTAATGCCCCATGTCCCGTGGAGTTTTGGGGCTTCCGGGTTAAGATTTCGAGGACGAAATCATTTTCAAGGTGGGGAGGATTGTAACACCCGGAAAACCCAAATAAGTAGCACTGTTCAAAATCCCCGTTTTGGGAGATGTCTCGTTTTGGAAACTGTTTAAGAAACTCGTTGGCACGGTTTGGGCTTTTGGATCGATAAAACGGAGAATTTGGCGCCAACCAGGCCTGGCGCGACCTTGCCCGCGACTATGACAGGGTGTCATAGTCGCCTATCACAATCGCACGGGAGGGAAGAGGCTCGGTACATCCGGCGCGACCTTGCCAGTGATTGTGACACAAGGCAAGGCCGCCGGTCACTCTCGCGGGGTCGGTACTGCAAGTGGGGGGGCATCTCGCAACTATGACCCGTGACAATGCCCTTGGCACTGTCGCCGGACATTGTCGCCCGCGGGGGGTTTGACCTTATATAATTCCCCTTTTCACCCAATTAACCTCATTTCTCTCCCAACTCATTTCAGATCCGATTTAGAGAACCTCTTAGGCAATTTTCCCTTCATAAACCCCTCTCCTCTTTCCTTGTCAACCTAGGGTTTGTTGAGACCAAGTGTGGATCACCAAGAACTTAAGCTTTGTGGGTTCAAGTGTTGTAGCCAAGGTAATCTCCTCCACTCTTCACCTTAAGGCTAGGGTTTTGGTATTTCCCTTCTTCTTCCATTTTGTTGGGATTTAATGTAGCTATGAGCATTTTTGTGTCTAAGGACCTTGGTTGAGGGTTTGGAGCTAAGGATCTAGAAGGTTTCAATCCTTCCTTCAAGGAGCTCAAGTTGTGTCGGTAAAACCTAGATTTAGTCTAAATCTAGCAAGGTGAGTTCTAGTTGCTTTTAAAAACTATATACATGTCAAAATGCATATATTTTAGGATTTTGAAAATATATCTATGGGTTTACCTTAGTTTGATAAGTTTTGGCGAATATTTGTATACTTGCACATTTTGTGCTATCAAACTCTCGAGAAATGGCTTACAACATATTATGAGGTGTTTTGCGTCTTACATGAAATTGTTAACTTCTGATAAGTTTGGTTATTTTGAAAGTGTTTAACTTTATAAACTTATATAGCACGCATCTTTGTGATTTTTGGGCATTTCGATAAATGTGTCATAAATGAATGGGTTTTGATGAATTATTGCATAAATAGATATTTGGTCAAAATGCACTTTTAAGTGTTTGTCGGGTTTTATGCATCATTCATGAAATGAGATGTTTTGAAAAGTACTAATGTGTGAGTCCTTTGGTTTTGGGATCATTCCCGACTTTGGAGAAACATTTTAGAAATGGAAAACCTTTTGAGTTTTGGGCCGAAGGCCAATAGTAATTTGAGAATCAAAGATTTTGGGAAAAGTGTATTTTGGTTTATGTAACCATATTAGCTCTCGTGTTTTAGCCAAACGTCTATTAAGCCTCTTGGGGCTTGATTTGTACTCGGTGGAGTCTTTTGAACACTTGTTCGGTTTTGGTAGCTCGATGAGGAGCCTTGGACGTATGGTGTACTTAGTTGCATCCTATGTGAGAGTTACATGTGTTGAATGCGTTAGTTCATTCATTTGAGTCATGTAACGTTTAGACTGTAATGCATTGGATCCATAGGCATATGAGTCGTTATGTTCATCATGGAGTTTTGATGTCCATGTTTGAGTCTAGTGAGTGGTCCCCAAGTCATGTTGTTATATAAGCTTGCGGTGGTGCTCTTGGAGAGCCGTATACGGAGCTAAGTCTTGCGGTGGTGCCCATGGTGAGCCGGATACAGGGACTTGTGACTTTGTGGTGAGACTCATCTAGAGGTCGATTAGACGCTAGGTCATTTGGGTATCTTACGGTGGTAACTCAAGAGGAGCCGGATACGGGGATCCATGGTCTATGCGAAACTCGAGAACGTTGATAAGTGACTTAACTTTGTGTGCCCGCCACATTCGATGGAATCGGGTCTCCCCCGTCACCGAAATGTGTTATTTTGGGTATTCCCTTACCCATGATTTCGGTGTTAAAACGTACCCTTTTGTTTACACAAAGAGTCTTTTGACGAAATACCGTATGGGTGCGTTTTGGCGAAATTTGGATGTCAAATACTTATTTAAAATGGGTGTTTGGAAATTAGAAGTAACTTGATTTGCAAATAAAGCCTCTTTATAATCAATATTTCTAAAATGGTCTTATTTGGAGTAAAACGTTCACTTTAAATGTTTTATGATTTATATGATGAAAACTGCTTTAACTCACTAGGCGTTAAGCCTAACACTTTTTCTTTTCGACATGTATATCAGGTCTTAGATGGATCTGTGTGGCGAGTGGAGCAGTTCCGGTAGGATGGCTTTAGTGACGTCATCCGGTTTGGTGAAGATAACATCTTTGGTGGTTTTAGTAACACCCGACTAATGTTGTCCCTAGTTTGTGGGACTAGTTAGTTCCGTTAGAACTCTGATACATTGTTATTGTGATTCTTCCTTGTAACTCTAGATATTTGATATTTCAAAGCTTTGTATTTAAGAGTTTTTGGAAGTTTTAATGTGTCTGCTATTTTCGAATTTTAGGGGTGTTACACGTGGGAGAGTCGTATTGATAGTGTAAAAGCTATAAGATTTCAAGTTTTAGATATAAAAGAAAATTTACTTCAAGTACCTGAAATTGATAACGATTCAAAAATAAGAAGTGAAGCAAATTCTTTAGCACAAAATGAGCTTGGTGATTTTAAGTTTCTAGTGTCAATAGTGGTTTGGTATGAAATATTATATGCCGTAAATTTGGTTAGTAAGCATTTACAGTCAAAAAATATGCTAATTGATGTTGCTATTGAACAAGTCAAGGGATTGGTTACTTTTTTTGAGAAATACAGAGAAACTGACTTTTTAAATGCTATAGAATCAGCAAAGGAAATTGCTACCGAATTGAATATTGATCCATTGTTTCCTCAAAGACATGAAATTCGAAGAAAAATACATTTTGATGAAAATCCGAGTGATGCATCTGAAATTACTTCACATCTGCAAAGGAGTCATTTAGAGTTAATTATTTCTTATGTGTTGTTGATCATGCAATTGCTTCACTGAATAGGAGATTTGAACAATATCAAGAATATGAAAGTGTGTTTGGGTTTTTATTTACTTTTGATAAGTTGTGTTCTTTAGATAATGAGTATTTGAAGTCTTATTGCTTAAATTTTGAAATTGCACTTAAGAAACAAGACCAATCTGATGTTGATGTGAATGACTTGTATGTGGAATTGAAGTTACTTCAAAATTATTTAGCGAATCAAAAGATGGACATGTTGATATTTTAGAGTGTTTGAAACATGTTGGATGCTTTTCTAATGTTATTATTGCTTATAGAGTTTTGTTGACCATTCCTGTAATTTTGCATCTGCAGAAAGAAGTTTCTCGAAGTTGAAGTTGTTGAAGTCGTATTTGCGCTCCACGATCACACAAGAAAAACTTAACATACTTTCCATGATAGTTATTGAAAGTGTACTCTTGGAGAACGTTGATTATGAAGATTTGATTAAAGACTTCGTTTCGAAAAATGCTAGAAGAATAATCTTGTTTAAGTGAATTTCACATGTTACTATATCATTTTAAACATTTTTGTGTGCGTTTAATTTGTAAGAGAGTTAGTATGGTATGAACTTTTATAATTTATTTCTTTATTACTCGTTTTATCGTCCAATATGTAATAGCCCCCCAAAAATTTAGGAACGACCTGCAAATCTGGCAAATACTCCATAGATCTGTCGACCACTCTCTAGTCATCACATATCCAACGACTATACCTTACATATCCATCTACTCCTCCCCCTTCAACCTTCCTTTTACATTGAATCTAGATCTCAAAACCCCCATGAAAGAACATCGATGCCCGATCTCGACTTCATACTCAGATTCTTCTACTCACCATTCGAACCAGATCTCGTGACCGGTTGAGTAACGACGATGTGCACATTGCCATCCTACACATTACCAACCTACCACGAAACCACCATTTGCAGAATGTGCACACTATGTTTTAAAAATTGGTTCACAATTGTGTTCATATTGTTCTCACATTGTACTGTACAAAAATTGGTTCACAATGGTGTTCACATTGTAGTCATGATATTTTTATACCACATGGTTGGTGGTGGTCGAACGTAATGGGAACACAAAAGAGACGTGGAGAGGAGATATGAGAGAAAATAGAGGGGATTTACTAATAGCCATAATACCCTTTATTTAACATTTTAATTCAAAATTACCAAAATCAATAAATTTCTAATTTATTATGATTTTGTAGTTTATATTGGATCTCACAGATCTTACAAATTGCAAGGATATCAAAAGAAGATCCCTATAATATATATTTATACTATATAATGAAAAAACTAAAACGGTTATTGTACAAACTTTTGTACAATTACATTTACCACCCTTACAATGTTACATTTATCACTCTTACAATTACTTATTTAATTTACTTTATATCTCTTACTTTTTCATTTTTCATTCTACACCATTATCATATTAACACAAATAATCATATATTAACAAAAATGCAATGAAAAAATACGTTCATTTTTCTACAAATTATACCATTATAATCGTCTCGTCAATACCTACAAAACGAGCCCAATATTGAATATTTTTTAATTTTACCGTACTATTAAATATCATTAATATCTACGAAATAATTTGTTTTCTATCCATACGTTTTATTTTTTTCCACCGTTAGCACGTTAAAAATACATAATCGTAAAATACGTTTCATTCTTATTATAAATTATATCATTATAATTTTTTTCGTCAATAATTGTAATATAAACTAATTATTGAATATTTTTATGGGTTTAAGTTTCATAAGTTGTGATTCTTAGGTCATGGTTGATTGTTGATAACATGTATATAAGTAGCATTAATTGTCCGTTCTTTACTTACATTCCGCTGCATCGCGCGGGTATATGCCTAGTATATATATATATATATATATATATATATATATATATATATATATATATATATACGTGTGTGTATGTGTCTCTGTCAAGAACGGACCTACAAGAGGGCATACGGTGGCACGTGCCACCGTATTATTTCTCCGCCGAAAGGTTAAATTTTTTATCTTTATGAAAAGTGCAACCGTATCGTTTTAAAAAGCGCTACTGTATGATATCCAAAAGATCAAGAAAGTACAACCGTACATTGTAATCAACCAAAAACCCCAAAAAAACCCTCTTGAAATCAACCCAAAAACCCGAAAAAGGTCCCTTGAAATCGATAAAAAAAACTTAAAAATCTATCGAAATCAAGCAGAGCTATAAAAATCACTTGAAACGATGTCATCAGGCTAGAAACACATCGGACGATATTGAACGTTGGTAACACGTCGATAAAAACCGTGCTTATTGTAATTATTATTTTTATTTATATTATATAGCGTCACCGTATGAAAAAAAAAATTGGGTTCGTCCCTGGTCTCTGTATGGTTTTCTATGCAAACCATATAACCACCATAGATAGTATCAATCAAACGTCAAAATCCATTTGAGTTATTCATGTTAATAAAAGTTAAAATTTAATATTTTTAATTAAAGAGAATATTCATGAAGGACAAAAATCGTCCAAAGTTAATTAATATATTTTTTATTAATTACAAACATCCAAATTAATATTTTTAATTAAGGAAAATTAATATTTTAATTAGCAAAAAATAATATTTTTTATTAATGAAAATTAATGAAAACTATCGTCCAAATCATGATGTTTCAGAAATGAAATCAATTTCACCCGTGATGAATCAAATAAGTTATGGTAATAAAACTGTAATGAATTTAATTTCACATGTTTTATGAATTTACATTCACGTGTTTCATGGATTGTTTCATATCAACAATTTCATCAATTGCATCAAAAAGAATGGATCCATGAAACAGTTTCATCAATTACATTAAAAAAGAATGGATCCATGAAACAGTTTCATCAATTGCATTCACCACAATTCGAATAGTTCATATCTATTCGAAAAAATTGTTGATAAAAACGTTTCATCGCTTTCGAATATATCCTGAACATGTGTTTCATCAAAAGAAACTTCTTCTACATGCGACTGTTTCATTATTTCACCGAAAAAAAACCCTGAAAAACACTGAAAATATCTAAAAAAATTAATTTGTTTGAAGTAATAATAACACTATTATCGGATATTTGTTAATAAAAATAAGTAACAAGTAATACCATAATTATCTATTTAACATTGAAAACTATCCATAAATAACCACACAATATATATATATATATATAAGGTTCACGTGAGACCAAGCTGTTTCCGAGAGACCGCGTGAGACCAAGCCTTAAAACATGAAACTTCACACCGAAACACTGTGAAGGTAAAAAACATTCGAACCTTCATAATGTAATCACACTATGAAGGTAAAATACCTAAACCAAGTTAAAAAAAAAATCAAACCTTCACAGCTAAAAGACTGTGTAGGTATATCCGAACCTTCACAGTGAAGACGCTGTGAAGGTAAAAAAAACGAACATTCACAGCGAAAAACACCGTGAACGTAACATTTACGGTGTTTTCCCTATGAAAAGTTCGATTTTTTTTACATTCACAGTTTTTTGGTGTGAAGTTTCATACTTTAAAGTTTGGTCTCACTGGTCTTACGGAAACTGTTTGGTCTCACGCGAACTTAAGTTGAGAGAGAGGGGGGGTGTTCAAATGCAACCCTTTTTAATGGTGCAACCCCATGCAACCCACCTATCTACCACTCATTTTGTTTTCACCTTTTTAATTAAAAAATGTGAAAATAAAATGAGTGGTAGATAGGTGGGTTGCATTGGTTGCACCATTAAAAAGGTTGCACAATAACTCACCTCTATATATATATAGGGGTTGTTTAATTTGCAACCCTTAAAAAAGTTGCAAACCTTGCAACCCACATCTTAACCTTGCAAGGGTTGCAACCTTTTTAAGGGTTGCAAAATATCCTTTCACTATATATATGTGAGTTCAAATGAAAACTCATCTTTCATTGTGCATATGAAGACAAATCTTAACCATTGATCAAAAATTAGAAAACTAATGAATGGTTAATATATAATAAGGTTAATTGGGAAGTGATTAAGGATAAGATTGTAATTTTGAATCAACACCTACCTTCTTTGACTTTTTATTTTTATTTTTAATTAAAAAAAAATTACCCCCTTAAACTTTAAAATAATTTATCTTAAAAATTACTAATATTTGAATCAAATAAATTACATCAAAAAAACGAGAATTTCGTGCTCTTCGATATGACATTCATCTCGATATAGTTTTTTTTTCCGTTTTAACCGTTTTTTACGTGAAATTATATATACGTGTTATATTCATCATGAATATGCATGCGTCTTCGGGTGTCCACATTCAGTATGAATAACAAAGATGAACGCTCATTCACTATTCATGATGAATAATACCGTATGCTGGAAGAATAATACAATATTCAAGATTTTTTTTCGTTTTAACCGTTTTTTACGTGAAATTCTATATATGTGTTATATTAATTATGAATACGCATGCACGTCCTCGGGTGTCCATATTCAGTATAAATAACAAAGGTGAAAGTTCATTCACTATTCATGATGAATAATACAGTATTCAAACTGAATAATACAATATATTCAGGATGAATAATACACGAATCCATGATTCATGTATTATTTATCATGAATCGTGTATTATTCACCCTGAATGTTCTATTATTCATCTTGAATGATACATTATTCATGATGAATAATATATGAATGACCCGTGAAGGTGTAGACACATGACGCACTTTTTTTTGTTTCCCAATTCACAACCGAAATTTGGTTTAATTCATTATGAATATGTATGCGCATCCCCGGATGTCCCACATTCATTATGAATAACAAATGTGAACGTTCATTCATTATTCATGATGAATAATATAGTATTCAGAATGAATTACACAACATTCATGACGAATAATACACGAATTCATGAATCGTGAATTATTCACCCTAAATGATGTATTATTCATCATGAATGATACATTATTTATGATGAATAACACATGAATGACCTGTGAAGATGTGGAGACGTGACACACTATCTTTTATTCCCCGATTCACTACATAATTACTCGATAGGTTCTCGATTCGTCTTGATGGGTATTGGGACGTGATGCCTTACGACGTTGAAGAAAGTGTTGAAGAATGTGATGTCGAGTTACATACTTACGGTGTCGAGGCGTTGTATAAACTTAAACGTACATAAATATTCATAATGAATATAACACATATATAGCATTTAACGTAAAAAACGGTTAAAACGACAAAAAAAACTATATCGAGATGGATGTCATATCGAAGAGCACGAAATCTCGTTTTTTTGATGTAATTTGTTTGATTAAAATATTAGTAATTTTTAAAATAATTTATTTTGAACTTTAATTTGGTAAAAGTTTTTAATTAAAAAAAAACAAAAAGTCAAATATGGTAGGCGTGTGTTTAAATTTTTTTCCATTTTTACCCTTAAACATTTTAAAATTAAAACTCTATTTAATATGAGTTGTTGAATCAAAAAAGATTGAGTGGCTGAGATTTGTCCTCATGTGCACAATAAAAAATGAGTTTTCATTTGAACTTTCCTCTCTCTCTCTCTCTCTCTCTCTCTCTCTCTATATATATATATATATATATATATATATATATATATATTCATCTGGTCAATATTTGCGGCTTTGACCGTGAAGCACCGGATAATTCCTTGTGTGGTCTATAGAAGGTAGAAGGTAATTTCGTAAAATACACGAGATGAGTTCATATATGAATCTGTATGATTCACAAAGATTCATATATGAATCTTTGTGATTCAAACAGATTCATATATGAATCTTTGTGATTCATACAGATTCATATATGAATCACAAAGGTTCATATATGAATTTGTTAGTTAGTTCAACTGATTCATATATGAATCACAAAGGTTCATATATGAATCAGTTAAAAGAGTTCAGTTGTGAATTGCACTGGTTCATATGTGAATTATACATGTTCATATATGAACACAACCCGTGTGTTTTGTAAAATTTACGAAATTGTTCTTCTTTTTTTGGGATAGCCGCAACTTTTGACCGGTCAAAGCCGCAATATTTGACTAGTCAAATCCGATCTTGACCATATGAATGACTAGGATTACTTCTCTATTTCTCATATATTTACCATTTTTCAAATGAACCAAATACTATATATATATATATATATATATATATAGGGGTGGTTTCAATTGGAAACCAAATTTCATTGGAAGCTTTGAAAACCAAATTTCAACCATTGATCTTTTTAATCAATGGTCAAGATTCATTTTAATTATATATGATAATAAATTAATTATTTTATTAATAAAAGATAATAATAATATGTCAAAATGGTAAATGTGTCTTTCATAAATAATCATTTTTGAAGATATATTCAAATTTGGAGATTTTCATTATCTCTTTCATTATTTCTCCATTTTGGAGAAGGTTTTAAGAAATCTGTTGGAGCAAAAAATTCTCAAAATCCCTATTTTAGAGAAGCCGTTGGAGGAAAACTCCCTAAAATCACTATTTTAGAAATACTGTAATGTGAAAATAAAATGCAAAAATATTTTGAGAGCATTTAATGGTATTAAATTGTATTTAACAATTTTTTTGGAGAATCTTTTTTCATCTTGGATAACACTAGAAGGCTGATCTGTGGATTTTTTTTTTCAAAATAAAATTTAAGAGGGTATTTAAGGCGTATTTAATTGCATTTAATAATGCAAGGGGGGGGGGGTTTGGCAAAAAATATTTTAATTACATTTAATTGTATTAAATTGCATTTTAACAGTATTTTTGGTATACCTTTTTTCATTTTCGACTTAGGACAACATGATGATAAAAGGCAATTTGTGAAGAAAAAAAAATCTAAAAATATTTTTAAAAAACATTTAATAGTATCAAAATGCGTTTAATTTTTTTAGTAAACACCCACCAAAACATGGTGATAGAAGGGTGATTTGTGATTTTTTTTAAAATTATTTTAAGAACATTTAATGATATTTAAGGGCATTTAATTGTATTAAATTGCATTTATTAATTTCTTTTGGCAATTCCTTCTTATTTTGGACCTATCACTTTTGGTAAACGAGTGACAACAACTACTACAAATATTCGAATTTGAGTTCATATCATATGCAGCTTCAAAGCCCAAATTTCATATTCATATTCCCACGGTTTTTGCTTTTCATTGCTTTTATTTGGGAAAATGATCCTCAATTTTCATGTGATCGTCTAAAACAGTAATTTCCGCGACCAACAAAACTTTGTATTCCCTTTAACGCTTCCCTTTCTTCTTATAAAACCATAGAAACTCTCATCGTGCACAGACCAAATTTAGAATGGTAGATTACATCTCTTCTGAAATACCTGTTCATTTAATTTGTTCGATTCAGATCTGCCTCAAAAGCTTCGAAGTCTTCCGTCAAACCACTTGTAGCTCCTGATAGTGTTGTTATCTTGTGAACTTAGTATTGGTTTGAAAAAGATAAACAAGGAAAGCAACATACAAGATACAGATAAAAATTTTTAATAACTACACATCTTTATAATTTATTATTTAATTTACTTTATATCTTCTGTTTTTTTTTAATTTCAATTAACATAAAATATAAAGTAAATTAAAAAAATTTTAATTGAATTCTTAAGGCATCTTTATAATTTATTAAATTTTAATTTTAATTTAACTACACATCTTTATAATTTATTATTTAATTTAACATAAAGATGTCTTCTAATTTTTTTTTCCTTTTTTTTTTGCCAAAAACAATTCTTAAGGCAAAAATTTTTTTTGCGTAAACTTAGACTACTTTAAAAAAGAGATTTTAAAAAGTGCTTAAAAATGAATTTGATTGATAAGATTGACTATTTTAGTTAATTTTTCAATTTTTTTAATCTGTAGGGGAATAAAGTAGATGACATTTTTTTTATTTTTTTTAGTTTGTAGTTTTACCTGTTATGTAAGTTGCAAGTTACATTTGTATTTAACAGGTTTCGAAAAGTCGAAGGATTTATTTAGTGTGTTTTGAAATGTCTAAGGATTTATTTGTTTCAAGAAATTGTCCAATGACTTAATCATTCCAAACACTAAAGTTCATTGTTTTTTTTGGACTTTTCCCAAACATATTTGATATAGTGAAACATAATTTAAAGTAATGAAACAAAATATTAATATAATGAAACAAAATATTAATATAGTGAAACCTGATGAAACATATTTGATATAGTGAAACATAATGGAAAGCTAATGAAACAATAATGGTAACGAAACTTAATGAAACTTAATTGGGTTTTTACATACTACATATTGATGAACAAGTAATAAAAAGGTAGTCTTGATATATTATTGTTATATTTTATTAATAAATTAATTAATTTATTACCATATATAATTATTATCTTTTATTAATAAATTAATTATTTTATTACCATATTTCATCATTGTTGCCAAATTTGCAACACAAAAAAAAAGACACATTTACCCTTTTGACATATTATTATTAACTTTTATTAATAAAATAATTTATTTATTACCATATATAATTAAAATTAATCTTGACCATTGATTAAAAAGATCAATGGTTGAAAAGAGAGAGGAAAGTTCAAATGAAAACTCATTTTTCATTGTACACGCGAGGACAAATCTCAGCCACTCGATCTCTTTTGATCCAACAACTCATATTAAATAGAGTTTTAATTTTAAAATGCTTAAGGGTAAAAATGGAAGAAAATTTAAACACACGCCTATCATATTTGACTTTTTATTTTCTTTTTTAATTAAAAACTTTTTACCCAATTAAAGTTTAAAATAAATTATCTTAAAAATTACTAATATTTTAATCAAACAAATTACATCAAAAAAACGAGAATTTTGTGCTCTTCGATATGACATCCATCTCGATATAGTTTTTTTTTGTCGTTTTAACCGTTTTTTTACGTGAAATGCTATATATGTGTTATATTCATTATGAATATTTATGTACGTTCAAGTTTGTACAACACCTCGACACCGTAAGTATGTAACTCAACATCACCTTCTTCAATGTCGTAACGCATAACGTGTCTTCAGCACCGTAACCCAACACCCATCAAGACGAATCGAGAACCTATCGAGTAATTCTGTTGTGAATTAGGGAACAAAAGAGAGCGTGTCACGTCTCCACATCTTCACAGGTCATTCATGTGTTATTCATCATGAATAATGTATCATTCAGGATGAATAATACAACATTCAGGGTGAATAATTCACGATTCATGAATTCGTTTATTATTCGTCATAAATGTTGTGTAATTCATTCTGAATACTATATTATTCATCATGAATAATGAATTAACGTTCACATTTTTTATTCATGCTGAATGTGGGACATCCGGGGATGCGCATACATATTCATAATGAATTAAACCAAATTTCGGTTGTGAATTGGGAAACAAAAGAGAGTGCGTCATGTGTCTACACCTTCACGGGTCATTCATATATTATTCATCATGAATAATGTATCATTCAGGATGAATAATAGAACATTCAAGGTGAATAATACACGATTCATGACAAATAATACATGAATCATGGATTCGTGTATTATTCATCCTGAATATTGTATTATTCATCCTGAATACTGTATTATTCATCATAATAGTGAATGAACGTTCACTTTTGTTATTCATACTGAATGTGGACTCCCGAGTACGTGCATGCATATTCATAATGAATATAACACATATATAGAATTTCACGTAAAAAACGGTTAAAACGAAAAAAAAATCCTGAATATTGTATTATTTATCCTGCATACAATATTATTCATCATGTGTAACAACCCAACCAGAAACGACAATATAGCAATTTTAATCTTAATAGTAGAATAAAAATTCATACCGAAACAGCCCAAAGCTTACAATTTAAATCCAAGGTTTGCAAGGCAACCTATACACAACTGAGATAATAATAGAAATATCTAAGATAACGGTCTTCTAACTCTTCCCGTTACGCCTTCCCTTGCCCAAAACTGCTCTCTCTGAATCACGTTTGCCTGAAAAGATTTTTAGTTTTGAAAGAGCGAGGGTTAGACCATAGGTCTAGTGAGTCCCCTCTAACAGATAAGTAATAAAATAACTTTCCAGCAAATTAAATCAACATTTAATAAATGCACCAGGATAAAACACGCTACTGACCACACGACCGTCAAAGACGATGTGTCTATCTCGTGCTGCCATAATGTTGGGACACACCCCCAACGGCATAAACGGGCCACACTCCCCGGCACGAGTAGGCGGGCCACACTCCCCGACTTAGGTCAAAAGCTCCACATAGAATGTATGCATACATTTAACAACAACGATTTATAACACACTTGAAAACATTACATAGATATCATGCCATCATAAATAAATCAAAGTTTAAAAATAAACTTTACATGCTTTCATAACCAAAAAGGTTTAGTTTAGAAAAAAACTCACCTGACGTCCTTAGCTTAAACTTCGCGTCTTCTCTTACGGTCCGAAGTAAATCCTATAAAAAAAACCATCGGTCGGTAAACTTTCGATACTTTCCAAATTGCAACCGTAAACGACCCTTGACCCAACACTCGGTAACAACTCTCAACTAACCAATTAAAAAAACTTTGGGCCAAACTCTAATCCTAGGCCCACTTGAAAACAGAAGGTGGGCTGCGGCCCAAGCCTTGACCGGCTCCCCGACCGGGGTCCTTACTTGCGACCGGACTCTCCCTGACCGGGGTCCTTACTCGCGATCGAGGTCTTGCACTCTTGACTGGACTCCCTTGACTGGGGTCCTCCGGTCCCCCACCCATACCGGTTGATGACAACGCAGGTAGCAGACGAAGGATTTTCGGCTTCCCCAATCCACAGAGGTCGGGACTCAACCAACAAAACCAAACCCCTTTCTGAAATTGATTACACTTGCAATGAATTTAACATCCACTACTAATCCAGAAGTCCACAACCGATTAATCTATTTAACCTCAACATTCCCAAAAACCACAATCATCAGATTATAACAACTAACCCAACTCCAAAGAATAAATCTAAATCAAAATACCTAGAGAAAAGATAGATTACAGAGAGGATTACCTTAAGAAAGAAAACAGTGAAACCTTCAAAGAAAAATGAGTTTTCATTTGAACTCACCCCTATATATATATATATATATATATATATAGTGGAAGGATATTTTGCAACTCTTGCAACCCACATCTTAACCGTTGGATTCATATTAGGTTCATTTGAGAAATGGTTAAAATATGAGAAATAGATAAATGATCATAACCAACATTTGCGGCTTTGACCGTGAAATACCGGATAATTTCTTGTGTGGTCTGTAGAAGATAGATGGATAGTTTTCCCAAAATAACAACTCTTACTTTGGCTCTTTTTCGACAACATATGAGGTTGTTGCTTCAGCTAAATCACCTGTAGCTCATCCCATTGTTGTCACGTTATAAAGAACTTACTATTTGTCTGAAAAAGATAAACAAGTAAGACAACATACGAGATCCAAATAGAAGTTTCAATAACTACACACCTTAAAGTAAAGCTTCTATGCTTCCAAAATCAACCGTTAATTTCTCACTCCTTGAATAAATTCGTCATTAGACGGTTCAATTTAAAGAAAAGACAATCTCTTTTTCCAAAATTATGCTAAAAGCAAATGTTGCGACCGGGTGTAAGCACCAATAAAGCCAGAGTTTTTTTTTTTTTTGGAAAGTGTTATAGGTTATGTCTAGACTAATCTCTTAGCAAATTATAACCGTAAGACATCAACCCTGATTAAACCTCAGTGAACACAATTGTTGTGTACACCTAGATTCGAACCCTGAGCAGATGAGATATTCCAGCACATCCTCCAAGGCTTAACTAGTACGCCACAACTTTGTGGTTAAGCCAGAGTTATTGATAAATAACTTTTGGTAAAGCTTGATAAATGCAAAAAAGGTGTTTAAGTGAACCGTTCAATGATGAATTCTGCAATAAATAAAGAAAAATTAACGGCTGATTTTGGAGCGAGGAAGTTTTACCTTAAGATGTGTAGTTATTAAAACTTTTTATCTGTATCTTGTATGTTGCTTTCCTTGTTTATCCTTTTCAAACCAATACTAAGTTCACAAGATAACAACACTATCAGGAGCTACAAGTGGTTTGACGGAAGAGTTCGAAGCTTTTGAGGCGGATCTGAATCGAAGAAATTAAATGAACAGGGATTTCAGAAGAGATGTAATTTGTCGTTCTAAATTTGGTCTCTGCACGATGAGAGTTTCTATGGTTTTATAAGGAGAAAGGGAACCGTTAAAGGGGAATACAAAGTTTTGTTGATCGCGGAAATTACTGCTTTAGACGATCACATGAAAATTGAGGATCGTTTTCCCAAATAAAAGCAATGAAAAGCAAAAACCGTGGGAATATGAATATGAAATTTGGGTTTTGAAGCTGCATATGATATGAACTCAAATTCGAATATTTGTAGTAGTTGTTGTCAATCGTTTACCAAAAGTGATAGGTCCAAAATAAGAAGGAAAGAAATTAATAAATGCAATTTAATACAATTAAATGCTCTTAAATATCATTAAATGTTCTTAAAATAATTTTTAAAAAAAATCACAAATCACCCTTCTATCACCATGTTTTGATGGGTGTTTACTAAAAAAATTAAATGCATTTTGATACTACTAAATACTATTAAATGTTTTTTAAAAATATTTTTAGATTTTTTTTCACAAATTGCCTTTTATCATCATGTTGTCCTAGGTCGAAAATGAAAAAGGTATACCAAAAATACTGTTAAAATGCAATTTAATACAATTATTTGTAATTAAAATATTCTTTGCAAAAATTCCCCTTGCATTATTAAATGCAATTTAATACGACTTAAATACCATCAAATGCTCTTAAATTTTATTTTGAAAAAAAAAAAATCCACAGATAAGCCTTCTAGTGTTACCCAAGATGAAAAAAGATTCCTCAAAAAAGTTATTAAATACAATTTAATACCATTAAATGTCTTTAAATACCATTAAATGCTCTCAAAATATTTTTGCATTTTATTTTCACAAATCATCCTTTAGATTATCTCCATCAATTTTTCTAAAATAGGGATTTTGGGAATTTTTTGTTCCAACATGTTTCTCAAAATCTTCTCCAAAATAGAGAAATAATGAAAGAGATCATGAAAATCTCCAATATTAGAGATATCTCCAAAAATAATTTCTTATGAAAGAGAAATATTTTTTTATTCTACCAATGAAATAGATAATATTTTATCAGTTTTATTGAATATTTTAATAATATAATTAACTGTGAAATCTCTAAAATAAAGAATCTGTTAGAGATGAAGATGATTTTTTTTGGAAGTTTTGACTTTTACTTCTCCATTTTGGAGAAACAGTTGGAGATGCTCTAAAACCATCTCCAAAATAGAGAAAGTATGATAGATATGATGAAAATATCCAAATTTTGAGATATCTCCAAAAATGATTATATATGAAAAAGAAATGATTTTTTATTCATTCTACAAATGAAATTGTTTTAAATCAAATGTTTAGATTAGGAAAATAATATTTTATGAGTTGTATTGAATATTTTAATAATATAATTAATTGTGCAATCTCTGAAATAGAAAATTTGTTGGAGATGAAGATGATTTTTTTTTTTGAAGATTTTGACATTTGAATTGACACATAGTTTTAGACATAGATAATTATTACACGTTTTTGTTACCAAATAACATATTTACCCTTATTTAATTGTTCTCTCATCTTCGCAACTCTTGTATATTTGTGCATTAGTTAAGAGCAAATGTAAAAATTTAGTTATCTACTTTTTAAAAGTGAAATTTATTTTGAGACAAACATAAATATAAATGTGGACACTTATTTTGGGACGAATTGAGTACTTTGTTCAAACACAACCCGACCAACCTGAACGGGTTGGGTTAGGTTGGGTTACACTTTTGTTTTGGGTTGGGTTGAGTTAAAAATTTCAAACCACCAGCACTGGATTAATCTGTTTAAATGATTTCAATCCGATCAACAACCCGTAAGATACAAATTGAAAAGGTTGATAAAAAAAATCATTAAATACAAATTTAATTCTATTAAACGCTTTCAAAAAATACCATTTAATTATTCAATGCAATTTAGTGCCCCTCAAATAGGGGTGTGCAAAACCTTCGGAATCCAAACCGAAAACAAGGTGTTTTTGTAAAACCTGAATACCCCAAAATTCGAAAATACGAAACCCGACTTTTGTAGAGGTCTTTGGGTTCGGGTTGAGTTTGATCATTGGTCACCCAATCCGTCCGAATACACGAAATAATGTACTTATATATCTTATATATTACATAAATATATTTATTTGTCTAATTATCCTTTGAAAATTGTAAATTCTAGATGATTGAAATATATTTTTAATTTATAAACTTACTATTGATTTCATTAATCTCTCAACCGATTAAATGAATTTATCCTCAAAATCGATGGAATTTATATATATTTTTTGCATTATAAAAATACCTGAACCCGACCGACATAAACCCGGAACCCGACCAACTCAAACTCGAAGCAATCCGAAATCTGAAACCTAAAATTCGGGTCATGTTTACCATATCCGAAATCCGGTCGAGTTTTTTGTTTGCCCACCCGAACCCGCCCGACTCGCCCAATTAAATACCATCAAATACTTCTAAAATAATTTTTGAAAATAAGAGTATATGCAATTACGAACCTTTTTACAGGTTCATTACTTTGCCACATCAACTTTCTCTTTCTACCACATTAGTTTTCTCTTTACACATTTTATAAACTATTAATCTTCAATCATGAAGCAGTCCATAGTTTATACTTTATATAATACCACAATCGTAAAAATTATAGTAATAGTTAAAGAATACTTATTATATATTATAACATTTATCAGAACACTGTTCATGAACAGTGTTCTGATAAATTACATATTTGGTCCTTGAGGTTTTATCTCCCTGTTAGATTTAGTCCTATGTTTGTAGAGTTACAGATTTGGTCCTTATAGTTTTATTTTCCTCTTGGATTTAGTCCCCATAATTTGTTGATTCCACAATAGACTTTCGATTTTGCATTTGCGTAATGTTTTGGTCCTCGAAACTAAAAGTTGTTAGCTCCTGACCGTTAAGTAAATGACATTTCGATCATTTATAACTTTTTCATTTTCTAATTTAATTTTTTTTTTCAATACAGTAACTTACAGATTTGGTCCTTCAGGTTTTTAGTAAATTACAGATTTGGTCCTTGAGGTTTTATCTCCCTGTTAGATTTAGTCCTATGTTTGTAGAGTTACAGATTTGGTCCCTATAGTTTTATTTTCCTCTTGGATTTAGTCCCCATAATTTGTTGATTCCAAAATAGACTTTCGATTTTGCATTTGCGTAACGTTTTGGTCCTCGAAACTAAAAGTTGTTAGCTCCTAACCGTTAATTAAATGACATTTCGATCATTTATAACTTTTTCATTTTCTAATTTAAATAAATAAAAGTTATATTATAAAAATTATTTTTATTATATAAGCATAAAATAAAGATCCCTTAACATGCATCGCATCTCAATGACTGTGTCTTCTCCAACCCAAAACCTTCCGCCTTCCCCATCAATCCAAACACATAGTCGTAAGTGATTCACGCACCAATTTTTTATTTATTAATAAAGTAATTTATCATAATTTATTTTATGTTTAATAATGATGTAAAATTTGTTTAATTCATATTTTTATTATAATTTAATTTAGGTTTAATAACAATGTAACTTTTTTTAGGTTTAATGATGTAATGTACCATTTGCCAATTTATTTTCGCTTCCTATCATACACACACATCATCCTCATAGGGCATTTTGTAAATTATAGTCATGCTGATAACAGACACAAAATGTTTTGTTCTCATAATTGGTCATGCTCAAATTTATGGTCTTAATATTTCTTTCCATCCGCAGCAACGTGCGGGCATTAATCCCAACTCGTTATAAATAAAATCAACAATGAAATTTTTTATATAAAATAAAATTAACAAATGATAAAATTCAGAAAAAATAAAATTAATAAATAATAATAAGAGTAAATTACATTTTTTGTCCCTGTGGTTTGTCAAAATTTGCGGATTTCATCCCTGTGGTTTTGAAACTTCGGTTTTCATCCCCATAGTTTGCAATTCACTTCTATTTTCGTCCATGAAACCAAAACACAATTTTTAAGTATAAAGAACTATAATAGAAATGAAATGTAAACCATAGGGATGAAAAAATCAATCACATTTAAATCATAAGAATGAAAAAGGTAATGAATTATAAACAATAGGGATGAAAATTGTAATTTCAAAACCATAAGGACGAAAATAGAAAATTTCAATAAACCATAGGGACCAAAAACATAATTTACTCTAATAATAATTTTAAGCGGTCATATAAGCGGTTCTCCTACGTGGCGGAGAAACCGCTTCCTCCCAACGCCTCTCTTTTTCTTGCACCGGTCCATGGACCAACTACTACGGATGCTCTAACTCCACAAATCAGTATTTTGATGGATACAAGGTTTAAGAGGTTCACAAAAAAATTACTAAATATAATTTAGTATTAGTAATGTCTTTAACTATCATTAAGAGGGAGGTTTTTTGGTGAGGTTCATGTTGGAGTTTCTATAAGAACCCCCACTGTGCAACAGAGGTTCTTGTCTAATAAGAAACTACGTATTTGAATAAGAACCCAAGTTTTTGTCTATCTTCCATTTTTATTATTGTTTCTAACCATTTTGTTTTATTTTAATAAATATACATAAAACTTATAAGTTAAAAATTGATTAAAAAATATATAAACTAATTATTATTAGATATATTTATCAAAAAAAAAATTCTTTTATTGTATATTTTTATACAAGTTCTTGTATTTTGGTTTAATAAGTTTAATTTTAATTATCTTATTATATTATTATGTTTAGACTAGAAATATACTCTTGCAATGCAGTGGGTTTCTGAAATCTAGAACTCGAACCTCGATCATCATTCATACTTTTTATTAGTCTTTTTTTATTTTATTTTACGATTTTGAGAAACCTAGATTTAAAACAAAAATATATTTTAGTTTAGTTTAATTATGGTTTTTTATAAAAAAAAATAATAATTTTTTTTGTTACGGGTCAAAAAATGTTTAATTTAAATGATAACTATATTTAAGATATTTTATATTTAAAATTAGAGTAAACTCCAATTTTGGTCCCTGAGGTTTATTGATTTTTTTGAAAGAGGTCCCTATGGTTTCATAATTCAAGTTTACATCCCCAGGGTTTGGATTTTGCTCTAAAAATGGTCCCTGACACCTAACGACGTCAAAATGGTCCGTTAGTGCCAGGGGTAATTTGGGTATTAAAAGTTTTCCCTCTTTTTGCAATTCCTTTTTATCTTTTCTTATTTTTATAAAAACCAATAAAATACAGGGACCAACATATACATCGTCCCCGTTGAAAGCTTCATGCATACTATCACCCCCATCACCCACCCTTCCATGGCTCCACCATCATCGTCATCTCTTTCGATTTTGTCCAATAATAGTTTGGAGATCTCCATGTGAGCGACGAGAATGATTGGAATTGATAGGGACAGTGTTTGGGGAGCTTTTCACCGGAAAATTTTAGAGTTCACCGGAAAATTTTAAAGCTTCACCGGAATAGAGAATTACAGTGTGATTCAGTCCCTGTGGTTTCGTCGCATGTGTCCATGAAAACTAGCAAACCGTTCCAACAGGTCCTCATGGGAATTGTAAAACCTGCAAAACCTCATCGGCAACCTTCGTAAATTCACGAGGACATCGAACTCGGGTCTCAGGGATCAAATTACCAAATCACATGGATGATTTCGTGTAGTTAACGGAGGTGTGGTGGGTCCCCAAATCACTGGAACGAAGGTGGTGGTGGGTCACAAAATCACACGAAGATTCTGAGTTCTGACTTTCATCAAAGTCGAAGGTACCTTTCATCGGAAAAAATGGTGATCACCGGTTGGATTTGAGTGTTTGACTAATGATACGAATAGATGTTAGGGAAATAATACAGAGACCATCGTCTCTTCTCCGAAACCATAGGGTGGTAACCTTCGTGAAGTTCACTGTTCACAGGGACGATATCCTCATCCCCGGCCAAAAGTCTTGGAAATTTTCATCGTCATCGTCCTGTGATATTTGGTCCCTATGTTTCTTTCCCGAAGTTGGAATCAAAAGTAATCGTGGAAGAAGATGAGTGATAGGGGTTGAACTCGTGATGGGCTACGATGCTTCACGATGGTGATAGTCCTGTGTAATCGATTTTTCACAGTGATGGGTTATGGGTTAAGGGTGTCGGACAAAGTGGTGATAGTCCCTGTGTTTTACACTAGCTCACACACGTCATATATATATATATATGTGTGTGTGTGTGTGTGTGTGTGTGTGTATTAGTATATATATGTGTGTGTGTATTAGTATATATATGTGTGTGTGGTGTTACGATGGTTAGCGGTGGTCATGATGGCAGTCGTAGTTTGATAGAAGAAAGGGATGGGTTATCGTCCCTGTGATTATATATATATATATATATATATATATATATATATATATATATTAGAGTTATTTACATGTTGGTCCCTTAAAGTTTGATATTTTCATAAAATTAAGAAAAACAAAAAAGGATTGCAAAAAAGGGATAAAAACATGTTTGGACGAAAATGCCCCTGACCCTATGTAACACCCTCAAATCTGGGAATAACAACTAATTTAAAATTTTCTAAATACGTCAATGAATGGTTCATCTATAAGCACAAATTTAGATTCAACCTCAATACACACATTCATTCTACAAATACAGTCTATAATAAAGACAGGTGTTACTAAAACCCAATAATAGTCACTATCTCCAACTGCGGAAGACTTCACCAAACTACTTACTCCCGTGTAAGTCTAATGCTCAACTCCTTAAAGCGTTGCTAGAACCGAACCCCAACTGGAACCTGATGCACATGCCGACAAATAAAAGGTTAGGCTTAACGCCTAGTGAGCTCAAGAGTTTTCATTAGAGATAATTAAATCATTAACTTCAAGAATGTTATTTAAAGTCACAAATTCCAAAATACAATACATTTGATTTGAAGTCAACCCAAAATAAAATACATTAAATCTCAAAACAATCTCCTTTCCTTATTCACCCCTTTCGTGATTAAAATCATAAAAGAAAACACCTCTTTAAATAAAACCAAAACCCAAAGCGCACGTAAAACATAACTGACATTATAATGATCAAACACTGAAAACGTAGATAACTCCCACTTCCAAAACATCCCAATAACACGAATGAGTTTCAATAACCAAAACCTTAAAACATAGATAAATACCCAGAGTCAAATGTCTCCGAAAACATGGATTATAAAACTCCATAACCAAAACCACACCTAATGGTGACGGGGGAGACACGATTACATTGTACATAACGGAACACAAAGTAAATCTCGTAGTTATGTAGTAATTCAAAACATGTGGGTTACACATAAAACACCCACCGAGCTCAACTACTCCTAGTCTATCGCTCGAAAACATCAAGTCAACCACTCCAGGTCTTTCCTTGAGAGTCCCCAAAACCGGGCAACTCGGACACAATGGGATTACACCTTACTGTCCATGGGACGCTGCCCGACCGTATAGGCCCACACCCTACTTACCATGGAGCCCGATGCCTATCCCGTGCCAAATGGTGAACCAACTTCCCAAACGGGGACAGAGGAACACCGTGCCTATGGATCCATTGCACTAACTAAACCATTACATGACTCAAAACGAATGAATCAAAGCATTCAAAACATGACATGCTCAACTAAAATGCAGTAAATGCAAATCTTAACCAAACGCTCAACACCGAGCAATTAAAACGGACAAGTGTCCTCAAAACCAAACAAAATCCAAACCGAGCCACAAGCTCAATAAATCCAAAGACTCAACGTCGAAATTCATAAAATGAAATCAAATGTAAATACCCGTATTTATATAAACCCACGCTCCAAATCATACAATTAGCTACAATGTGGTTTAGATTGGGACAATTCATTCTCCAAGTGAGTATACAACATTTATCTTTTCAAAACGTCCCGTGACACCAAAACCATGCATTTTTTTTCCAAAACACAATTTGAAACACATTTATGCTCAAAATCTACTTCCATAAAATAAATCATTAAAATACCAAAATACGTGATTTATTTATCATAATGCCCAAAATCCCAAGGACGTATGTTAAATGAGTTTATAAAGTTAAGCACTTTTAAAATAACCAACTTATCAGCAGTTACAAACTTCACAACAGTTAACAAAACTTATCAACACTTAACAATTTCGTGTAAGGCATAAAATACTTTAAAACAACCATTTTGGCATGTACACCGTTTTCACAAATCAACTTGAACTCACCTTGCTAGGTTAAGTTAAACCTAGGTTTCAATTCACAACCATTGGCCTCCAAAAGCATAGATCTCACCCAAAGCTTTCCGAAGACACCCATTCCAACTCTTCAACTCAAGCTTCCAAAACCTAGATCCACATATTTCCGACCATAAATAACCATATTCAACCATAAATAATTGTTCCCTAAACATTTTACACAAGACCTCATCATATAACCAAAAACCCTAATTTCCATAAATGAAGAAAACAAGAGGTTACCTTACCCATAGCTTCAATCCACCAACCCAAAATACCACTAGAACACCAAGATGAGCCGCGCACTCCCAATTTTCAAGAACAAAGAAAAGGGTTGGGTGAAAACCCTAGAAATTGATGAAGGCGATGAAGAGGATGAAGATGGAGATGATGAATAAATGCTCAACTAGAACCTTTTGATGAAATACCCAACAACTAACAACAAATGAGGTGGTTGATGAGTTCAAGAACCCTAGGTTCGGTTTTTATGAAAGGGAGAGGTTGAGAGAGAATAGCAAAAGAAAAGGTTGAGTTTAGAATGAGAAATGAAGCTAAAATCATATTTTAACCCGTCTGCACCTCTCTCGCGATTGTGCCCGACGATAGTGACATTGTCACTATCGCAAGTCACTCTCGCGCGGAATGTACTGCGGGTGGTACACCCCCGACGATTGTGCCATGCGATAGTGACACATGTCACTATCGCGAGTCACTCTCGCGCCACCTGTACCGAAGCCCAAAAATGTCCAAAACTCGCGATTCTTGCATGGGTCGATTCAAGGTTCGAAAGCACAACATTTTCCACCCAAAAGGGTGGACGGAAAGTGGAGGGATTACCAACGGAGGGTGGAAACTTACTTATGAAAAACCGGGTGTTACACCCTAACGGTGATTTTTAACGGAGTTAGTGTCCAGGGACCTCTTTCAAAGCAAAATCCATACCCTGGGGACGTAAACTTGAATTATGAAACCATAGGGACCTCTTTCAAAGAAATCACTAAACGTTAGGGACTAAAATTGGAGTTTACTCTTAAAATAAAAAAGATAACATACTTCAATAAAAAAATAAAAATAAGGTGTTTTATCTTGAATTTTCATATATTTATCGGTTAGTTATATCAATAGTTAAAAAATTTAGATATTTTAGAAAATAAAAATAAGTGCTTATCTGCAGTTAGTTACACGAATTCAAACATTGAGCTTTTATAAGCTGTACTTATGTTTAATCAATTTGTACTTTTGGATTTTAAGTAATATGCATTAATAAGTGGTACCTAATGCATAAAAATTAGTTTTTAAGAGTTTAACTTAAATACTTTATAATATAGTTGTTTGGGTGGAAATTCCAACAGTCCATCGTCGTACGACCAAAGACAATCGGCGGCCCTTCCTTTGGGCGACCTCGACTAAACAACCAATAACCCGTCTGACAAATTCTGTCGTACGACTTGATTTCGGTCATTAACCTACAACATACATTATATCATGTTTAATGCAGGATTCAAAGACATTTATGACCAGAGATTATAACAGAAGCCATCATCAATAACAACGGACATAACGGACGCTATCATCAATATCAAACGGTCATTCTATTAATGAGCAAGATACGCATTCAAGACGTGCCAACGGAAAAATAGAGTATAAATATGAAGATGGAACCTCACATTCGGGACATCTGATTCTCCGACTTCACAAGCTCATGAATTACATTCTCAAGCTCGCTTAATTTCTCTCGAAGTTCATAAAGCCCTTTGCCGTTTGTTGCGCGACGTACGACCAAAATCTAATTACACACGACGCACGACCGACTTTACTTTATTGTATTGTTTTACATTGTATTACACTTGTAACACTTGTTATAAAGGACGACGTCCCTGATTGACGTCCATAGTGCACGACGACTCACACTCGTCCGCGGTTTTTACCCCAATTTCAGGGGTTTTCCGCGTCAACAATTCTCTCGTCTCATTTACTTTATTTTTATTATAGTCGTACGATTATTGGTGTTACTTTCTTTGGTTTGATGAGAACCCATCCAACGACCCGGATGATGAAGATCCATTGAGATGGAATATTGGACCAATCACAAGGTCAAAAGCTAAGATGTTCAGTGATGCTCTTAACGGTTTGATAAAATCCTGTCGGAAAGAATCAATCATCAATTCATCAAGTAGCCAAGGAGACCTTCGAATTTTGATCTGAATTGAAGGCCAAGATTAGCCCAAGGCTTGGTAGCCCAAGTTGTGATTATTTCATCTAAATATCACCCAAGTCCAAGAAAATTCGGCCAAGTCAAAACATGGCCCATGTTTTGGTCATAAATCATTCATTTCAAGTCCAAATGGACTCAAATCAAAGCCCACTTAAAGAGTACTCCTTTTCCTACATTTTAATAAGGATCCAAGCCCAAAATAAAGGTGGAATTTCGTCCATGAATCTGCCCAACAATAGATCCAAGTTCAAGTAACTCATAACATTGAATTAGAAGGCATTTTGAAGGGTCCTATCATTATGAAGTCATTTACTTAGAAGATATTAGAAGGTTGCCTCAATTATTGTCTAGAATTTATTTGAGTCCTTTGATTTGTCTTGTGTATCCTATAAATAGGTTGTCTTTGTAATCTTTTGAAACACCTTTGATTTGAATGATAATTGTGAGTTTAAACTCTTTTTGTTCTTTGTGAACTTTAGAACTTATTAAGTCTTCTTGCTTGTGGCGTTCAATACTTATCAATCAACTTGGTGGGTTGATTGTGGCGTATCTTATACCAAGGTTCTTGTCTCTTTATAGACAACGGGTCACGGTTTCACTAATACTATCTCGGGCAACCAATAGACGGTCGGGAAAAACACATCATGGTTGGATCAAGCTTCACGTTTACCTTAAATTTTCTTTGGAAGATTTTTGGCATAAATAGTTTGGCGCCCACCGTGGGGCCCCATCCAAAGAAAATCTTCGATAATCTTACGACGTACGAAACGTTTTCCTTCGAATGTTCTCTTTTTGCATTCATTCAGGACAATGGCATTCCAAGGAACCCAAGATCATGTTGTGGCCCAGATGAACATGGAGTTGACTGTTGCCCGTGCTCGTATTGATGCCTTAGCAGCCCAGGCTCGACAAGCGGCTGAAACCATCGAGCATCTAAGAAACCAGAATGGAAACCATGTGACGGGGACTATGAATGCTTATGCCGGTACTTGGAATGTGCCCCATCCATTGCTTAATTATCCTCGTCCACCACCAGTTAATCCTGCAACCTTCGCAATTCCAACCATGCCTATGGCCTCTATTCCATTCAATGGATATGCCTCCGATTCCTCGCGGCAGACTAGCTTCAACGGATCAGGTTATGTTCCATTGGGTGTCCCAAGTGGTGTCCCGATAGATCCCGTTGCACAACGATTGAAGCTTCTGGAAGAGCAGAATGAGCGTGTCTTGTCGATGCTATCCAAATTGTCAGGGGCAGCAGTTCCAGTTGATGTCGAGCCACGTACAGGATTTCAGGCGTCGCCGTTCATTGATGAGATCGCGTTGGTGGACGTCCCAAAGAAGTATAGCATCCCGACCTTCACCCCAAAATATTCAGGCGTCACTGATCCGACAGAACATGTCGCCTAGTACAAACAACTTATGTGGACTGTCTCGATACCGCATCAGTTTCAAGAAGTCTGCATGTGCAAGAGTTTTGGAGCAACCTTGACTGGAGCAGCGTTACAATGGTTGATCAATCTCAAACCCAAAACCATCGGGTCTTTTGCAGAGTTGGTGAACCAATTTTTTCAACAATTCGCCAGTAGCCGAAAAATGGAAAAACAGACGAGCGACCTTTACTATGTCGTACAGAAAAATGGAGAGTCCATCCGGGACTATTTCAACCGTTTCAACGCGGAGATGATCGGTATCCGAAATTGCGACGTAAAAACAGCCATAGAAGCATACAAACGGGGTCTGGACGATAGTTCAGGGTTGTATCTCGACCTTACGAAATATCCTCTAGAAACCTTTGAAGACGTACGAGCAAGGACGCTCGCTCATATGAGGGTCGAAGATGACCTCGTTTTCAGAAATAAACACTCGAGCGACAAGAAAGGCCTAGGTGTTAAAAAGCTAGACTTCAAACCGAAGCCGACCGGTCGATCAGAGCCTGTCCGACATATTTCAAATGTCAGATTTGAGAAGAAAGGGTCTACGACTTCCAAATCTGTCCAGTATCCTAAGGTATCATCTTATGGAACTCCAAACCCACCCACCGCCAGAGAACCTACTGTCGTCCTGCTGCACATCCACCGAACCACCCCCACCTGCATCATCGGCGCACCACCACCACTGCATATGTATGTGCACGTCTGGAGAAGCCCACCGGAGTGAAAGAAGGTATGGAAAAGACCACCGGAACTGTGATACTGATCTGGTTCCAATCTCTGGAAGATAGATAGAGAGAGAGAGAGAAGAGAGAAGAGAGAAGAGAGAGATCGAGAGAGATCAAGATAACTCGTCGAAGGCTCGCCGGAGAAGACCTCGTCTATTGGCCGGCGGTGGTTCCTTGGAGTTTCACGGGGGGTTGGAGGACGATGGGGGGAGAGGGTGGCCGGCGGTGGGTTCTCCGGCGGTCGGCCATGGGATCTATCTGCGATATGTATATATATAGAGAGAGACATTATAGACACATATATATATATATATATATATATATTAATATTAATATTTTAATACATAATATCATTACAAAAATTAAATAAATTACAATTTGGTCCCTTATGTTTTATGGTTTAAACCAAAATAAAAAAAAAGAAAAATTACAAAAAGAGAGAAAAAAACATGGTTGGACGAAAATACCCCTGGCTCTAACGGATAGTTTTAACGGAGTTGGTGACCAGGGACGATTTTCAAAGCAAAATGCAAACCATGGGCCGATAATTGCAGTTTTTGAACCACAGGGACCACTTTCAAAGAAAGTGGTAAACCACAGGGACCAAAATTGTAGTTTACTCATTATTATATTAATCATATCAATTATCTTTATTTTATTATTTTTTAATTATTATTCAATATATTAAGTTACCAAAAACCAAATATAACAATTTTAAATATATTTAAATAAGTTACATAATAATTAAAGTTATACTTATTTTATTTTATAGATAATAAAGTTGTATTAGATGATTTTAATAACATCTATAATTTAATTATTAATTATATTTTGTAAAAAATTGTTAATTAGTTAGAATATGTGAGGTTGACTAATTTTAATTATACTAGTATTCGACACCACACGTTGTTGCATGGTGACCAATTCTTTTTGTTAGGAAATACATAACTACATTAAGAAAAACCTAATTCATTAACTGAAAACTATGAAAATGTAATGTATCATTGTTTTGGAGTGTTTTAGATGTAAATTATTTTGGTAGACACAAAGATAAAAGAAATAATGTTTTAATATTGAAGTTAATTAATGATAGGGGCATATGCAAAATTAATATTACCAATTTAGATTATAAAGTTTGTTTGCAACCTAATTTACAGTAAGGCAATAGATTTCACACGACATTGAAAATCGTATCAAACAAACAAACAAACAAAATATGAAAGATGTATGTTTCAACCAATAATGTAATAAAAAGTCACAAATTATCTTGAATCAATAATCTGACTGTACAGTCGAAGTGAAAAAAAAGACTTGAAAAACGGAGAAAATGGAATAATAGAAAAACCATAAAGATTGTTTATTTTCAACTTTTCGTTAAAGCGAAAATAGGATGCAACAATTTCAGTGATTATGGAATGATCTAGTTATAAAAAGAAATTTTCCCAAAAGTTAAAAAGAAGTTTCACAAAAGAATGAAAAAGGGGGACGAGCCAGAGTAAAATGCATACCGGTCCATAATCCTACCCCAAGAACACTAACAATTAACCAATATTATGCCCTTAACATTTATGTATCACCCAAAATATCAATATATAAAATAGAAAAGAAAAAAAATACAACGCATGATGGTTTTTAAAACAAGTATTGTTATTGGTCATCCTTTCATAACTCAAAACTTGTATACAATCAAATACTTTTCCACCCGGTTTGATTAGCAGTCCCACAATTAGTGAAATAATCCCATCATCCATTATACATCCATACACCTTTTGCAATCCAATTCTTAACACCAGTAACCACAACTCTTTCATTTCCTTAAATTCTTCACCACTAACAACTGATACATCGACTTCTACCAGCATCTACCAACATCAACAACTTAATTCATGGAGATGCCAAAAGTAGCAGCCACGTCAAAAATTATATCATCAAACTTCACAGTCTCATAGATTTCATCATCATCATCATCATCATGCCTTTAAACAACAATCGGTAGCATCTCGATCTCTATGACAAACCCTTAAGTTAAGCATTAACTTCCAGATATTGATACTAACAACATCATTCGCAATTGCTAAAGCTCCGACTTTCACCTTCCTAAATAAATTGTATACAACTTCATAAACAAACAATGGATATTGGAAGCAATGTGACCAATAACGAAAATCCTCTTACAAAAGAACGATTGGAATACAAAACAAATATATCATACATTAACAAAGACTTTCATTCATCGAATCCTCGAGAACGAAGAAGAAAATCATTTCATTCATCGAATCCTCGAGAACAAAGAAGAAAATCAGTTGATGAATAAAGCGAAAGACTGATAAAAGCATAGACGATCCAATCGCAAGTCCAAAAACTGTGATAAAGAATGTTGCACCTATGTTGGGAGAAGGTGTCAGAGCCATACACTTGGTTGGAAGAAATGGTTACTATCGCAAAGAGCGCGATGACCGTTGGAAGCCTTTTTCACAATGTTGCTAATTTGAACCATATATTAAAATCGAAGGAGTGCTGTGGGATCGTTGAAGAAAAATATGAATGACATATCATGAAAGGCCTGTTTGGTGATTGAAGAATTGCGTTGAGTCCGATCTATAATGGAGGGGAAGAAAACAGATAGGGACGAATGAAGAGTTTTGAGTTAAACCTACAACATTAAATATGAAAATATACAAAATTACGAAAGAAACCACACTTTTGGAAACACACAATTTCATACAGGGGCTTTAGTGTCTTTAATATATTAAACTGATTAAGAAAATCCAAAATTTTGAGAAAATTCATATGGAGATTTCTAGCCCATCAATTAGGGGTGTTCACGGTTCGGTTCGGCTCTATTAGTAAGAAAAATATGAATCGAACTATATGAGGCGGATACCTAGTTATCCGAACCGAAACCGAACCGCGGGTTGAACCAAACCGAACCGAAACGAAATTAGTCGGTTACCCGCGGTTCGGTTCACGGTTACCCGAATTTATAGAAAAATATTATTTGCAATATAAATATAATACCAAAATAGAAAATTTAAAACAATTACATAACAAATACATAAAAATAATCTAAGAAAAAAAGATTAAAATAAGTTTTTTTGTTTAAAAATATCCACTATTTAGTTGATGATTATTTAAAAATTATATAGTTGATATTAAATATAATATTATAAAGTGTTTTATATATACCGGTTCGGATCGATTACACGCGGATACCTACAACTTAAAACCGAAACCGACCCATGAGTACCCGGTTTTCGGTTTTTCCGGTTTCGGATCAAACGGTTCGACTCAGTTTCTCGGTTTTCCCATTTTTTTGAACATCCCTACCACCAATTAGCCATGTCATTTTATGGGGTTCTTCCTTTTATTATATAAAAGATAGATTCATTTGTATAGATAGTTTTTAAATATATTGATTTTATATATTCATTGTAATTTCATTTATATACCGAGTTTTTTAAATTGTGATTATATTTCATTAATTGTTATGCAATTTAAAAAATAGAGTAATGTGAAATAAAAGAATGAATAGTCTAACTAATTAATTTGTTTTGCTAATAATAACATCATTAAAAAATCTGACCTTGAGAAAAAAATAAAAATTAGATTTGGATGTTTAGTAGATGCCACCTGATCATTGTTGGTGGTTCTTACTTTAATATATATATATATATATATATATATATATATATATATATAATAGATTATGGAATATTGTAATTGACTATTTAAAAAAAAAAATGATTTTTGGTAACAAACTCTAACTTGTGATTCACTAACTTGTAAAAACTCTAACTTGTGATTCACTTATTTTTCAACAAGATCAATTTCTAAACTTTTATTCAATGATTTCTTTTAACCATTTTTTGAACTAAGTATCTCAAAAATCTGGACCTCTAACTGCTTCTAAATGTGTTGATCTTTGTTAGTTATTCATTCCACAACTGCTCTTAGTAGTAAATATGGTCGATGGTCGTTAGGTAGTCCCTTTCAAAATTTATTAACCGGTCCTAAGGTCTTTTTCGTCGGATTAAGTAATTTTTTTTAAATAAGTCGAATATAGATAGCAGAGTGATTAACTTTTTCAATAAACTTATATTTCATATCATATTATTTTAAAACATATATTTAATGAAAAATATTTTATAAGTCCTATAAATTAAATATTATGTTTGCCGATCACAAAGAACAAAATAATCAAGCTGTAAAAACACCAATAATATTATAAGAGCTTCCATAGTGGGTTTGCCGATATACAAGCTCATTCATTCACATGGGTATCAAGTGGACTCTGTAAGAAATCTATTTCTTGGGACTTGTGGTTTAACTCACCACAACTTACGTCTACCTTCGATTAATTGCTTCAAGTTCCGTTTCGTGTCCCCCGCATTGGGGAGGTTTGGCTTCCTGTTTTCTTCTTGTCTGTAATTTTTTGTTTCTTACTGCACCTTGTAGTTCTGATCGTGTTTGGGCTCCTTGGTCTTCGGCTTTGTATCTTTTGTTTGGTTGGTTTTTAATAAATTGTTACCTTTCAGAAAAAAAAAGAGCATCCATAGTGGTGGAACCTTTAAGAACCTCATTTTCCATATTTTTCCGTACCACATGACTGCCACATTGTAAGGTTTCCTTGGAATTTGTTGTTGGTTAAAGAGTCGTCCCCACTCGATCACACCATCTACTTATAAGGTATGAAGTCAGAGATCGACAAGAACCAGAGGTAAAATCTCAGATAATGCCCTTTGATTTAACTGGCTATTTTAAAAGAGTTAGTGATAGGGACCCAAGTTGTTGTAAGAAAGCAACCATAGGCATACGATTCGTTGAATTTTTTAAAGAAGGAATAAGGAACGTTAAAAATGTATAAGTACAAGGACGAAACATGTAATTTACTCTAAAATTTGTTTTTCAAACGGTTTTCGTTCGGCGGAGGGAATACAAATCTTCCAGTTCACGACTTCCCTATAAACCCTAGAAACAAATTCAATTCATATTCCCAAAATCAAAATCAAAATCAAAATGTCACCCCACTTGAGTTTCGATATCCAAATGGAAATCATCAAAAGGCTTCCCGTCAAATCATTGATTCAATTCAGATCGGTTTGCAAAGCCTGGAAGTCATTGATCGATAGCTCTCAGTTCATTGTTGGTTACACAACTCAGTCGCAACATCTGCTTATAAGCTACGAAGTCAGATATGGGAAAGAAAGTGAGGTAAAATATGTTTGTTTTGTCGATGATGATAGTTTCCCCCAACAAAACTTTGCCCTAACCGTTCCTCCTCTCGATGAGGTAAAATATGGTTATATCGGTAGCTCTCATGGCTTATTGTGCTTGATTGGAGAGCCAGACGATTCCTTTAAAACACAAATGGCTGTTCTTTGGAATCCTGCAATTAGAAAACCGATTGTTGTTGTTGTGCCTAATGTGGTACATCCTCTCTTTGATTTTGTTATTGGTTTTGGGGTTTGTCCTGACACCAAGGGTCCGGTAAATATTGGTGGCATTCCGGGAGGAACCACAGTTGCCACCCGGGCTACAGGATTCGGGTTAGATGAAATATCCTCAAGCATTTCTCCCTCGTTCAGTGGTCGACTCCGAGTATTTACTATTTCGGATCTGCCACACAAGAAGGAAGGAGGTGGAAATAAGTAACACTAGATATGCAGAAGAAACATACTCATACGATCCATTAATCATTATAATCATAGTAATTCAAGTACGTTCACGTAATCGTATATTCATAACAACAGTAGCTAATTGAAATTATGAACATACACTACATAAAAATTCTCGCTACCACTTTTACAATTCTCAACGATGTAGTTTCTGTTGACTCTAGGGTCGTCCCATCTTAGAAATTCTACCCAAAACTCGCAGTTCGTAACCTAAGAGTCTCAGCTTAAGTCTAGGCATTGAGTTAAAGTACCTAGTTCACTTAAACTAAAGCTCTGATACCAACTTGTAACGCTCTAAAAATTGGTGTCAAATAAAACTTAAAATTTCGGCAATATAACGGCTAAAAGGTAAAGATTTAAACCTGTAATTACGGACAACTAAAACCTCAAGACGAGGGTTACTTTTTACAGACAATAGTAGCAGTATAAATGAAACATAATTCACAACAACCTAATTAATCTAGAACATTACAAATAACTAGATTAAACACGGGTGTTGCTATGTCTCCAAAATCGCTCTCCTCTCAAAACCCCAAAAATGATTGCCCGAGCCATGGTGCTCCTAGGTGTGCCTTTAGAGGATCAAGGTATCTTAGATGCATTGCTAACTGAACCTGTGAGTCAAAGTACATACGTACAAGTGTTAGGTTGAAACCAAGAAAGATACCTAAGAAGTTACATTTATCAACCATTACAAACAAAGCAGGTAAAAGTTGCCAATATGCCTTTGGATTTATAAAATCATACCATTATCCTGTTTGGAATAATCAAGCTCAACCTGTATAAATCATCAGAGATAAACTCTAGTTAACGGGCGTATCCGTTCCATCTTGGGTGACAAGAACATATGAGTGGAGTCACCTGCGATGTTAAATTGGATTTCACCACGTATCCCGGACCTAGTTCCCATGCCACGCCAGACATCACAATCCTCAGACCGTTTATGCCTCTAACACTTACTCCGTCGAGTTACGCTCCAAGGACTTATGGACACGGGTGCCTATCCAAAGTAGACGAGTTACAACCCGGCGACTTACGTCACCTATTGCCTCCTCGCTAGAGACCCAAGGGTCAAAAATACTTGCATGATATATAAGAACCGTCTAATTCCTCGTGCACAAGAAATTAGACATAACCTCCGTAATTAACTCTTGCGTATATACATATGAATAACACTTTTCATGCAAGGAACATATACCATTTACAAACATAATAAAGCACACTCATGCATAAAAGTTGCTTGCCTACTAGAGTAATGTGATCAAAACCCCTTTTGATAAACATTGATCCAACTGCTGATAAGAATAGTCCTACACATTTTCTCAAACCAAATATAGATCATCTTCATAACATTTATTGACATATCACATTTTACACATAGCATTCTTCTCCACATTAAATGATTTCACCACCACAATTCCCCAAACATGGAAAATATATAAACCCTAATTTTAATTCATTGAACATCTTGCAATAATCATTTATCACGTATTAACACAAGTATGAGTAGTTAGGGTTTAGGAGACTCACCTATAGGGTTGAGATGACAAACCCTAGAAATGGAGAAACCCTAGATTTAAGAACCTTGACTTCAAGAAGATAGAGCTAGCTACCAAGAGAGAGGAACCCTAGTAAGTAATAAATACAACCCACCAAGATTCTAGAGGTGATTAAAGGTAGAAGAGATGAACATTGGGATGAATAAACCTTACCTAGATGGGAGCAAAATCGGCTGCCAAAGAAAACCCAAAGTGAAATAAATGAAGTCTCTAGAGAAAATCAGGTATTTAATGCCCCTTTTTGCCCGTCGGCGATTGTGACATCGCGAGAGTGACAGGGCACTCTCGCCAGTCACTCTCGCCGAGTTTGTACCGTGGCTCTCAGCCCACGACTTGAAATTGGTCCCTGGCGATTATGACTCCGCGAGAGTGCCACTGGCACTCTCGCCAGATATGTACCTAAAGTCTTTCCCCCGGCGCGATTATGACACCGCGAGAGTGACCCTGGCACTCTCGCCGGGCACTCTCGCCGAAACTGTTCTCCATTAGAAATTTGACGTTTTCTAACTCCGTAAAACGACTGAACTTTGATGACATCAACTGAGCAAAACCAAAATAATTTTATAAACCAATAAGATCAAATATTCCAAAATTCGGGGTGTTACATTGTAGGGTGTGGAGCTTTCAAGAGGTGACTTCTAGAATGGGCTAGCAAGGTATAGATATTGAAGTGCAATTATCCAACATATAGATTGATGATAACTTGTTAGTTGTGAGATCAATGTTTCTGACATTAATGATGACGAATCTCACATTTTTATGAATACTAAAAAATTTCCCTTTATGAGTCGTGCTTTTTTGTTCAAAGTAAAGCTGTTGCGACACATGCAAAGTGACTGCTTTGAGCATTTAGGTTCTCATACTGATGATCTTGATTAAAGAACGGGGCGTATTTCAATTTTATGTTTTGCACATTATAGTTGTTCTAACGTCATACATGCCTAATAATTGTAGTATTTAAGGATGACATACCTTTTAGGTATTAGTATCCAACAAAGAGTATGACTGGACAATAATTGCTTGTTATCGATCTCTTTCGTTTTGCTTCTATCCCTTATAAATGTTTACCATATATAACTTGAATGAAAGATATAACTGCACTGCTAAACAAATTGTTAAATGACTTCAACTAGAGTTTTTCCATCTTTCTTTCCATATCTCAACTGTGTAATGTGTATATGTTAAAAAGAAATTAGGTGTCAGAACTTGTAAGTTGTAACCAAATCTGCATAGATTGCTTTTATTGATCTACCTTGGCTTAATTATCAATCTTCTTACTTAAACAATCTCCAACAACTATATTATCCTAGTAAAAACATACGTAAAACATAACCCATCTTAAAGTCGTATCTTCGGAACAAGAACGTAGATGAGTAAGTATATTTTGGTTAAATAAATATCCTTTTGTTGTCTTTGACAGTTGGTTCCATTCTAGAGTTGAGAAGAAGGTTGTTGATTGTCTGCTTGGATGATTTTATGTAGCTCTGAATTGCATAGGGATTGTATGCACACCAAGTTTGGTAAGGCTTCTTTACATTTTACAAGCCATTGATTGTATACTTAGTTTAGTAGATTTTTATTAAGAACTATTGTTTGAACTTTGAACTTGGGGATTCAAAGTTGATTCCTTAGTTGGTATATTTTGAGCATTCAAGCTTGCAATTTAACACTCTTTTTCAGTTCTAAAAAATGGATTAGTCTAATGAACCTACTTTTTACTCTAGTTCGTGCATAAAAAGGTTTGAAACCAGCAATCCCCAAACCCACACACACCGTCCTGCCCCGCCCCGCCCCAAGGGCATGACATGAGAGACAAATCAGGTACACAACATCCCCGTAGGTGGTTGGCTTAAACAGCTGTAGGAATTTTAACTCCCACAATGTGGTTGTCATACTCGAACCCTCGCTTGTTAGTGCAAGTATACCAGCCGAAACCAACTATGCTACGCCATAGGGACATTATACGTTAGTTTCCATGGCAATTGAGTCTCTACGTCTTGTTTTTCAAGTATTTACCTTGATGCTTATATATCAAGTGTTATTTTAAAGAATTTTTCGTGTTTGAAGCTTTTACCGAAATGTCCACAAACTATCTAACTGTTAGTTGGCATAGATGATTACGTCTCATACTTTAATTTGATAATATTTTAGGATTACCTTTTAGTTTCAATGGATATTGTTTTGCAGTTCCTCTGAGGAAGAGAATTAGAAGTATGTTGAAAAATTATTTTCATTTAAACTAAAGATGGGGATCCTGGTATTTATAGTATTAATCATGAATATTTGATATTGGAGTAAGCTAAAATTAGAACTTTGAAGTAACATTTTGAAACCAAATTTTGTATCCAATCAAATCCAACTCAACTGAAAGAGTTATTCATTGGCATACACTACAATGCTACTAAAAGATTTTTATCTTACAAGCTACAAAGCACCTGCCAAATAATTGCATATATAAACATAGGGACAATTTCGGTTGAGAACCACATTTCAGTTATGAACTGGGGAATCACTGAGGGTGTGTCATGTGTTTTGGGACATTCATCATATGTTTGTAGAAAATTCACTTATGGTATTCATGATGAATGTAAACACATGGCACACATGCATACATAGGTTGCTTTTTTTTTACTTGCTTTTTCCTATCTAATATTTTTTTATATTCAATACGCAAAATCGTTTATTAATGTTAACTTTTTGTATGCATTAACATCGTGTTCTCAAATCTTTTGTTACGATGGAAAGGGAAGGAAAAGGATGAAAGAAAAATCTCATATTCTCGATTTCTTATGCATTAACATTAATTTTTTTGTATTGATCAATTATATGCCAGCTTATTTATTGGCGTGCATACAACCGGATTGATGTGGATGGTGAACCTCGTAATTTGATAATGTCATTTGATATGAGCTCTCAAGAGTTTAGAGAGATAGACCTCCCAGATAGTTTATGTCTGTTTCTAGGTTAAAGGAGTCTCTTGTTTTGCTTGAGTACATTACAAAAACAATCAATAAACAAGTTTGTGATGTATGGATGATGGAGCATGGTGATTCAAAAGCGTTTACAAAGCTATTCACCATTAATGCACCAAATGCATAAGTTTCGTGGACTATGGGATTTAGGAAGAGTGGCGAACCTATAGTTGAAATGCATGATGATGATGAAGACTTTGTTGCACCCTGCACGCTTGTAGTTTATGAACCTTGCTCGGAGCACGTCAAGGATCTTGGGATTTGCGGAAACAGATTCCTTGTGTATTCCTACACGGAATCGTTGTTTAAGATGGATCACGATGATGGCCACATTGTAAGGTGTAGAGAAGTGAAGAGGTCAACAGGCGCTATTATTGAATTCACCCGACCCGACAGTATAATGTGATGCTTGCACATTAATAATGCCAGGATGATCTAGTGTTCTTTAGGCCTAGAACTAGTCGAGGTGTGCGCAACCGGTTATGGAAACCTCGGAAAGTCATCGATAAACATTCGCTTCTTCGTTGATAAAGAGTCGTGCCATGTTATTTTTTTAAAAATTACCCATGTAATTTTGATGGTTTACCGATAGCGTTCCGTCGATAAAAAAGAAAAATTCGTCAGTAAAACTAGGATAGTTTTACGGACCCACTTTTCCCGGACGGTTGTTTGTCGTTAAAATGTCTTCGATAAATGCTGTTTTCGACGGTTTTGCCATCGGTGGTACCTTGGTTTTTAGCACCAACAATTTAAAAAAACCCTCCCTAAAAGTCATTCCTTGTCATCCAACTTCATCGTTCTCTCTGTGATTGCATATAACCCCAAAAAACGGTGTCCTGCTTTGAATGATCCTTGAATTCTCTACGGTGATATGCAAACGTCTCTCAAATACGTAATTTTCCATTTTGTCGTGTAAGCCATGTCTATGTCTAAGGAGTTCTCTGTTTCATAAAAATTTGAGCATGTAAAAATTAGAAAAGGAGATAATGCAAGATTTTTACTAATTATTTTTCTTTAGAAAATATGAAAGAAACACATGTTGATGAGCGCATATTTGTCTATTATTATTCTACTAGAAGCGTACTCGAGCAATGCAGCGAGATATATCACGATTTTAATGTTTCATTTTATTTTTTGTTTTTTTTGTCGATTTACAGTACGATTTTGGATGATTTTGAGAAAGTGATAATGTTTTTTTTTAAATTTGTTTAATTTAGGCTTAATAATATAATGTTTTTTATATTAAAAAATTAAATATTTTGTTATAATTCAATGATTATCTTATATATTTTAATGACATCTAGAAAAAATAACCAATTACATATTTAATAATATAATTAAAACAAATTTATAGTAATATAATATATTAATTAATAGTGATACATGAAAATGTCTGCATAAAAGGAAGACCTTGCACATACCAAATTGGTGGGTGTTAGAAGTCTGCAGTAGTAATATGTATCTTATGCTTTGATACTTGTAAATTAAGAGATTTTTAAAATCTTGCATAAAATGATGGTACCTTGTGCCTAATAATTTGTATTTAAGAGTATTTTATATCTGCTTTATAATATAGTATAGATATAGATAATTTATGAGTTATTGGGTTATTGATTTCTAGGAGTTGATATTCAATTCTAAAATATACAAGATTTACTTTCTTAATGCTGACAAATTTTATTCTAAAATAGTTTTAGAATGATTCTAATGATATTTTAAGCTTCTTTTTGGATATAAAATATCATATATCTTCAAAGATCTTGAATGTTTGGTTCTTGTAGATAGTACATATTGATATATATTATTTTCAATTTTAACCCGATTTTATAAAAATTTCAATCACGACTATATTCATATAACATTTCTATTATACAAGGTTTAACATTGATTAGTACAACTTGTTAATAGATTTAAACTTTATAAAAAACTAATCGATAAACATGCTTAAATAAAAGATAAACGTTGAGCCCTATTTATATAACAAAATACTTAAACAAGAAAAATGAGAGAAGATCGGAGCAAAATATCATTCCGTTAACATATTGTTTTTAACGGTATTAATGGGAGGTATCAAAGTCGATCAAAAAATCATATCATAAGAGTTTTTTTGTAATAATGTGTTTTTTAACGAACAAAATTGAACACACATCAAAAACCAGAGGACCAAATCGTTATAAGCTTTTGTTTTTCAAAAGGAAAGGATTACGTATCTTCTCTTTCACGCTACGAACTTCCGTTATCTATTATATATATATATATGAAGAATAACCCTAGAAAGAAACAGATTCATTCATATCCCCAAAATCAAATCAAATCAAATCAAATCAATATGTTAGCTTTTGATATGCAACTGGAAATCATCAAAAGGCTTCCTGTCAAATCATTGATGCAATTCAGATGCGTCTGCAAAGAATGGAAGTCATTGATCGATAGCTCTCAGTTCATTGCTGGTTACAGAAGTCAGTCGGAACATCTGGTTATAAGCTACAAAGTCGATTATGGGGAAGAAAGTGAGGTAAAATATGTTTGTTTTGTCGATGACGATGATGATACTTTCCCCCAACAAAACTCTGCCCTAACTGTTCCTCCTCTCGTTCAAGGAACAACAATAGTAATCGGTAGCTCTCATGGCTTGTTGTGCTTGACTGGTTATTTTGGAGATAAAACACAAATGGCTGTTCTTTGGAATCCTGCAATTAAAAAATCTATTGTTGTTGCTTTACCTAATGTGGTACGTCGGCCGTTTAATTCTGTTCTTGGTTTTGGGGTTTGTCCTCACACCAAGGACCCCAAGCTTGTCAAGATTACATATATTCATGATCACAGGAAAATAGAAAGTATAAGTTGCATCCCCTGCCAAGTTATGGTTTTCACATTGAGCTCAGGGGAATGGACATGTTTAAGTAGCAATCAGCAGCTGCCTCGTAAATCAATTGTATTTACATGGTCTCAGGCAGTTATAGGTCAGTTTATTTATTGGCTTGCATATGATTGGATTGATGTGGATGGTGAATCTGGTAATTTGATTATGTCATTTGATATGGGCTCTGAAGAGTTTAGAGAGATACACCTCCCAGATTGTTTGGCTGAATCAGATTTGTCCGTTTCTAGGCTAAGGGAGTCTCTTGTTTTGCTCGACTGCAGTAGAAAGACAACCAATAAACAGGTTTGTGATGTATGGATGATGGAGCATGCTGATTCAAAAGCCTTTACAAAGCTATTCACTGTTAATGCACCTAATGCATCAGTTTCGTGGATTCTAGGATTTAGGAAGAGTGGCGAACCTATAGTTGAAATGCATGATGATGATGACCATGATGGTGATGATGATGATGATGATGAAGACTTTGTTGCACCCTGCACGCTTGTAGTTTATGAACCTTTCTCTGAGCACGTCAAGGATCTTGGGATTTGCGGAAACAGATTCTCTGCGTATTCCTACACGGAGTCGGTGCTTCTGCTGGATCACGATGATGGCCACATTGTAAGGTGTGGAGATGTGAAGAGGTGACTTTCTTTTGGAACAGGCAATCAAAGGTTTATATAGATCGAGGTTGAAGTGAAATTATCATGCATATTAGTTGATAAAAAAAAGTGACAACTTTGAGCATTTTTGTTCTCAGACTCCGATTAAAAAACATGGTGTATTTCAGTTTTATGTTTTCACTTCATACATGCCTAATATTAGTAGTATTTAATGATGACATGCCTTTTAGGTATTTATTAGTAATATACAGCAAAGAGTATGAATGGACAATACTTGCTTGTTATCTTCTTTGCCTTTATCTTGCTTCTGTCGTTTATAAATGTTTATAATATATAACTTGAATTCATACATGCATACATACATATATGTTTTACAGAGCAGAAAATAGCCATAAACTGATCACCATTATGCTAGCTGGAGTAAGGCAATAAAAAAGACGTTCGATGCATGCCTTCACCATGGAACACCAACAGGATGTTTGTATTTACAACATTGCCTTGTCAAAAATACGCATGAAAGCATCAGTTGCAAGCTGCTTTCTGCAAAATTTGTGCAGCAACCACTTATAGATACCTTGGTCACAAATCACAATCAATTGCACTTTGAAATTTATTAGTAGGATGTAGCTGCAAAATAGAACTATTCAAGAAACTCATTGACTTGCTTATTATGATAATTCATAGTTCGATAATTGTTTAATTTGCCATCTTGCACGTGGTCTTAAAAATGGCTCAAGGAGTAGGCTTTAGAACTACAAGCACAAAAAAGTAGTAACCATAAAGCATGGAACAACTTGATGAGTGTTGTCTTCACTTATGACCGTAGGTCTTCATGTCTTCCAAGTACCAAAGAAATATGGGATGCGGTTTGTGAGACCTACATGGACGTGTAGAATCTTTCACAGGCTTTTGAGTTAAAATCACCACATACTACAATAATATGTTTGCAAGAACTTGATAAAGATCCATCTTCCTCAATGAGAAATTGTGCCTTGGCAAAAACGCATAGGTCTCCTCATTATGTTCTTTCAGAACCTTTTTCTCTTGTGCATAGCGATATTTTGGAAACGATGGTTTGTTGCATTTATAGAGGATCACACATGAATAAGTTGGGTCTATTTAATGGAACATAAATTTGAGATGGAAAATATTTTCAGAACCTTCTACAACATGGTCCAGGATCAATTAGGGACTGAGATTAAGGTTTTGAGAAGAGATAATGGTCATGACTATTTCACAAAGAAGTTGCACAATTTCTTCTCACAAGGAATATTTCAACAGAGAGTTATTGAAAGAGCTCTAAAGGGATGTAGTTTTAACTGCAACGTTATTGATTAATCAGATGCCCTCAAAAGTTTTAAACTTTGCAACCCACTTACAGAAATTTTCAGAAAATTTCTCACACTTGAGACATAAATCTTCATTGCCAATCAAATCAAAAGGGATATAAGTGTTATGAGATTGAAGAAGAAAACACTGTTACCTTTGATGTTTGAAGAATCATTCCTATTCTTTTAGTGTCATCTTTAGGGGGAGAAGGAACATGTAGATCCAAACTATAGGGGAAGAAAGAACATTGACATCATTTTGTAAGTCTTTTCAGGAAGAGAATCAGAACTATTTTGAAAAAGAAAATATTCCCATATTTAAAGATCACAAGAGTATGAGAGCCAATGTCATATATATATATATATATAGAGAGAGAGAGAGAGAGAGAGAGGGAGGTTCAAGGGAAAACCTTAAAAAAATAGAAAATTGAGGAACACTCTGGCAATTAAATTGTTTTTTGGTTTTTATGCATGTGTGCATATTATAAATTACTTATATGCACAAGTGTATATCGTCCAGATGAAGGGCTACCGTTCCTCAGTTTTTCGTTTTTTTGAGGTTTTCCCCTAAACCTGAACCTGATCCTATATATATATATGTACTATATTCAAATTCTAATACAGTTAGACGGTTTCTTGGAAAGCCAAATTTTGTGTCCCACTCCTTCCACATCGTCTCTCAATTCCGCTAGCAGTCCACGAGAAACTCTCAATTTGGGGATGAATTCGGCCCTCTGGATCATGTGTGTCTCCGGCAACAACCTATTCAAGATTCTACAGGGCGGCGCTCTGGCTCCATGGGTTGTTATCAATTTCACTCATTTAAAGAAATCCTTTAACGACAATTGCTTTTGATTCCCAGGATTCATGAAATTGATGTACATCCTTCAAGAGCCACAATCATTGAAAGAGGCTGTTACTGGTCCAAGGCCATATGAGCATGAGGTGGAGAAAGGAAGTGCTTTTACCCTTGGACTTCTTGCAATAAAGGTAGTTATGCGACCTCTTTCTTCTTTGCGGCATGTCTTTTCATGCATAGATGTGTTTCAATTGGACTATCAAATTGTTCCTTTTGAACTTATAAACTTGTGAATTGAAATAAAGCTGTACGTGAAAGACTTGTTTGGTAAAATCATTGCTCTTAATGTGATAAATTGTTTGCTATGAATTTCTAAATTCCCTTCCTGAAACATTAACCTTTAGTGACTTAGTGGATGTGCTCTTGCTCGATAATCTTTGATTGAAATAGTAGGTGGCCACAAGGTGCCATTAAAACATTTAATCCATCAACTATAATTGAATAATATTGTGGCATCCTTTGAAATTATGTACCTGATTGAGCATTCAAGATGTTCATTTGCATATATATTATGCTGTGAAAGGCTTTTGACAAATTCTTCATGATGCTCAACACTTCAATAATGTGGATGTTCAACACTTGAATAATGACGTTAACTTGGTGATACATGTTCTCAGTTTGGAATTTTAGACATTATTCAGGATGAATAGGCCATAGATCAACAAGTGGGTATCATTCCTATTCAATATCAATTTATTAAGATTGGCAGAAGAAGACCCATTGATGCTGTACAACGTATTTGGGTGAGCTGACTAACAGGTTTTAAAAGAGATCAACAACATTATATAAATCAATGAGTGAGAGTGTTGATGATTCTCAAAGACACCCACCTGACCTAGGTTGGTTGGATGCAGGAAGATTATAAACACAATCAACAAGATGCAAGCAAAGTGCTCAGCATTAAAATATTATCATGTAGCAATGATGGTAACCATTAAAAAATCAAGATATGTCGATATATTTCTCCACACACTTACTTAAGAATACTTGTGATATATATCATATATCAAGAAGAGGCGGTTGAAAAGGTCAAATCATTCTACTTACAGATGTTTGTCACATGACTCTTCTGGCGGTTAAGCATGTAGATTTGGTGGTTATGCTAATTAGTTGGAATGGATGTGGTGAGTGGATAAATGTGGGTCATGATGGATAAATAAGAGTAAGGTCCATTTGCACCAATGAGGTATAGATGGCTAGCAGCAGAGAATACTGTTTCCCCTTTCTTTCTTTTCTGCTATCTAATTTGTATTATGTAGGCTAGGTTATATTTTCTGCTGCATTTTTCCCTTCCTTGTGAATTCAGTACTTTGTAACTTACTGTGTCTTCTATGAACAACTGGTTTGTATGCCACAATAAAACCATAGCTATATGCATGTTGTAATCGTTCTCTTTTGTTGTTGTTGCAAATTGTCCATTTTTTGCCTTTTTTTTATATATATTATAATCCTGCTATATCGTTGAAATAAACCCCAAAGGAGTTGATTCTGTCCCTTGGTCACAGAAGTCAGGTCAAAGCTTTTGTTGGATACACATAGTGTGAGTTTTGGCAAGGAAAAACTAAGGAAACACTAGATTCCTGAAGATGGCTATATACTTTTTTTTTCTTTACAAGTTTCTGTAATGTTGATGTCTACTGACGAGGATGAGAAGAAGAAGGCTCGACTTGCGAGGTTTGATAAGCACTCTGTTTGTTTGTATAGTTAAAGTCCTTCTGATATAAATGTAATCTATGCAACTGTTCTTATAGCTATGCGATGGTACAAAATTTGACATAATGAATGTTGTTTTGCATATTTCATATATGTGCAAGTAAGCAGTTTTTTGTTTGTTATAAAATGAACTTGTGTTGTAGTTTCATCATCTGGAAATTAAAACACCAGTTACGACTTCAAGTGTTGATCCTCGGGAAAACAGAAAAAGAAGGAAAAACACTAAGGTATGCACTTTACCAACAAAACTGGTTCTCCGCTTCTCCTCTTATCATGTTTCTGATTTTATTTATTATTTGTTTCCCATTGTGAGAATGATGACTGTTTTTTTATAGCTTTTTCTGTCATCAGGAAGCTTTTCAACTTTTATTCATGATATTGATGTACATCTTTGAGACGTATCTAGATTTGCGGCAACATACTACTCTCAAGCTGCCAACCCTTTTCCTAAAACTTTGGAATGGGTGATTAGTCGGGAGAAGTTTGAAAAATCTAAAGCTTATAATATTGATTAAAGGTATTTTCATCGTCATAATATTTCTTTTCCTGCTTGTTCATGTTTCTCCATATATGCTCAAACTGCTGATTCAACATTCTTCTTCGTTGTGTTCTTATTTTTCATTTCCCAGTCGCTTCCACTTTGTTCATGAATTTGTAACAATGGTGATTGAGTATGCTATCTTTCTATTTTGTTCATTGACTTGTAACAATGGTGATTTGCTATTTTGTTCATGAATTTGTAACAATGGTGATGGACTATGCTATCTTGCTATTTTGTTCATGAATTTGTAACAATGGTGATGGACTGCTATTTGGTGTATTGCCTTTGGTTCTGGAAGGTGGGTAGTTTAGTGTTTTTTCTATAATTAAAAAAATAACATATTTGTAGTTGTTTTAACAACCTTTTATTCATGTTTTTTAAGTGACAACAGAGGTTAGGTGATTTTTCGAATCCATTAGCCTTGATGCAGAGTGAAATATATCATAAGCTCGCTTCCGCAACTGGTGTTATGATTTGGTCTCAGGTATATGGGTTATTTTTAAATACCCTTTATTTCAACATGATGAAACTACATCAGAAGTTCATTTTATAACAAATGAAAGATTGCTTACTTGCACATATATGACATGCAGAACAACATTCATTATATGCCAAAATTTGTACCATCACATAGCTATAACAGTTGCATATATTACATTTATATCAGAATGTCTTTAACTGTTCAAACAAAGAGAGTGCTTATTCAGTTATTTGCACATGTAAGGAAAAAATTCTGTATGCCAACAGTTTAACTACTGTATATCTCTGACTAATTTATCTTGTACCATTCACGTACAAATTTGTTTTGTCAAGTAGTCTGTCAAAATCAAGACCTGTATACCTAAATCGGCTACAGGTGAGTAATTTGAAACACCATTTATGGTCGAAATCTGACTTTCAGCATTCAAGACTACGTAGCTTGTTGTTATGTTAATCCATATGTTGTATGTTTTAGGTACCATTGATGAACTACATGACAGGAGGCGCTTACCCGGCCCACGATGTTGACATGGTAAGCTAAGGGAGGGACTCGTGGTAAGTGATTAATCCTGACCCAGACCACACTCTTACCCAATTTGTGTTGGTGAATGGCCCCTAATATAAGTAGCCAAGTGGTTAATTCTATTTGACTACGAGATGGCCTTTTGGTTGTAATGGTCAACAGCCTTGTGTTTCCTTCTTTGATTCTTGTGCTTATTTGTGCTGCTTCACATCCTGTTGTTCCTATGAATCCCATATCTAGGCCTTTGATTCATTACCATTTTGAACTCCAACAAAGGCACACCTAAAATAGTCAAAACCAACAGGTCAATTCTCTCAACTTTGTGTGCATCTTACTTAAGTTGCAGAAGACAAGTGAAGACTCTAAAAGTTATGCATCCACTTCCTTGGCCATCAACCTTCTGACATTCCTAAGCTTTCTTCTTATTACATCTCCTTCTATTAAAGTTGATCAAGGGGCCATTTTACCAAAAGGGTAAGCGTTTACCTGCAAGGATATTATCCTCACTTACCTTATCGTATAACATTCCCGACCATCAAAATTGATTGTTGGTAAGCGTCTTAAACTCGGTAAACGTTGTCATTTCCCTCACTTACCGTGTAAGACTTTCGGTCCTTGTTGTGGCTCTTACTGGGTAAGATTCTTCCATGCTTAATAGGTAAGGACCGTAAGGTAAGTGATACCGGTTAAAGCTTACCCGGGTAAGTATGTAGTAAACGGCCCCTAACTCTGCTAAGGGGCCTTTTACCAAATGCTTACCGGGCAAAGGTTACCACCCTCACTTACCTTTACTTTATAGGGTGATATTCTCGGCCATCAAAATGGATTGTTTGGTAAGTGTGTTTTACCTGCTAAGCGTTGTTAAACGTTTACAGGGTAAGATATTCGGTCATTGCTATGCTCTTACCAGGTAAGATTCTCGATACTTGTCATGGACTCTCGATAAGATACGTAACATCCAGTAAGCACTTGCCAAGTAAACGTTTAGTAAACGGCCCTTAAGATCTTTGGTCTTACCCCAATTCAGGATGCACCTTTGTAATTTACATCCAGACAAATTGAAGAAGACTGTTGACATCTCTCACAGGTATGCACTCGTATGCTCGTGTCAGGGACATCTGACCGGTTTCACCCTATTCCTGAAGTTCAACCTCTTTGGCTCTAAAGTTTTAGCATTTGGCAGGTTAATGTGATAAACATCATGATAGATGATGTGTGCCCATAGCAGGAAAAATACAAAAGAATCCATCAGGGCAAAGAGAAGACCTTGAATGCTTGGATAACATCTATCTGCAAAACTACAACACTTAATTTACACCTTGTTGTCCCATATTTTGCATGCTGCTACTTTAAAACATTGTCTTTTAACATTATTTATATATCTTGTTTGTACAAATCCATTGTCTAAGACATTATATATGTTTTCCAACTTCTATTACGAACTAAACACAAGGGTTCTGGCGTACTGTTAACACCTGAGGGATGTGGTGGAATATTCCATCTGCTCAGGGTTCGAATCCAGGCGTACACAACAATTGTGACCATTGAGGTTTAATCAGGGCTGATGTCTTACCGTCATAATTTGCCAAGGAATTAGTCTAGACATAGCGTAGGACACCCTTTCCAATTTTTTTTATTACGAACTGTTGAATATTTATTGTGCTTTAAGGTAACGAGGACCTTGTGCATAATATTTTGCCAACCATCAGAAGAAAGTATGTTTTTTTCTTCATATTTTCTCTTTTGTTGTGATTTAAACATTTAGAAGATGATGTTTGCATTGTCTTGAAATTGTAAGGGAAACTCTTGGTTTATTTGTTAGGCACTATGAGCACCTGCGTCCTCACTTTCATAACAAGTGAACAAGATTCAAGCATGCAGATCTTGGCATCATGTGGTACCAAGATCTGGTATTTCACCACCAAACTTGGATTGGAAATGTGATTTGCAAAGTTCATTTTGTACATTGGAAGAGAAGCACTTGGCACCAGGGACATCGCCAACAAGCTTGCTTTATAAACACAGTTGGAAAGCACTTTCCTATTTTTTTTCTCTTTAGTTGTTACAAAAGATATGTATTAATTATTATTGAATCAATAATCCCAAAATGTTTTATGCAATCGATATGGTGCATTAGTGAACCATAATCTTCCAAAGAAGATGGTCAAGTATGTATAAAGTTCTCGAGAGAATTATGTCTACGAGACATTGGGACCTACCTAGATAGATGCAAGAATAGTATTCATTTCAATTAAGCATGATTAATTTATATAGCTTTCGAACGAAATGGTCGGTAATGGTTATTTTTTCTATTAATTTATGTTTGTTTGTCTATGTTCATTCACATATGTTTAACATTTTAATGAATGAACATAAATGAACGAGAACAAGCATATTTTCTTAACGAAAGTTACCATAGCATGTCGACTAGCTAAGATTATAAGCTCGTCTTTAAATTTTAAGAATAATAAATGTGATGGCATTGAAACCCCGCTATCTGGCAATCCTCTTCCACCAATAGAACATGTTGACCTTGCATTTATATATGAAACAAGACATCGATAGAAAATAGAAGAAAACGTGAAACAAAATTGCTATTTCGAGTTCTCGGCTTTATATTTGAGATCCTTCGAGCAGTATCGCGCGCATGTATATGACTAGTATATATATTTATATATAAGGTCATGTTCAGAAAACCGCAAAAAATGAAAAACTGAGGAACACCCTCGTAACCATTCATCTCTCGACGGCATGCACATGTGTATACAAGTAACTTGTAACATGCACATGTGCATGATACACACGTGCATAAAAACCAAAAAAATATGAATATGCACAATACCGTCCAGATGAACGTTAACGGGGTGTTCCTCACTTTTTCATTGTTTTGGGGTTTTCCCCTAAACCTCCCTCTCTCTATATTATATATATATATATATATATATATATATGAAGTATGGTGAGAATGATAGTTATAATGAGAAGGGATCTCTACCCTTGGATGCACATTTGGAATGAGATGCACCGGGTGAGTTCCCATATCAAGCACAATTCATGGGGTGGGAGTGAGTTTAAAAGTGATCAAGGTCTAGATTCCTTCTTACCTTCTCACCTTAAATCTTCTTCTCATACTATTCTTCGCCTATATATATATATATATGTTCACCAATAATGATTTCCTTAGTGCCATCATAAGTATATGCAGAGGCGATGAAGAGATCAGTAAACATATTTGAACAAGTCATTATCCACTTGCATTTAATTCCTTAGGTAAATGGTTTTCTTGGGTCTACGTAGGGCTTAAAAGTTTGTCATAGGTGATATGTGAGAATGAGGAAGAAAAATGGGAGAAACATGAAGTCTGGATCTTGGGCTTTGATGCGTAAAGAGAATAGAGATCTAAGAAGTGATGATTTTTCATTGATTTTGAGGAGTTTGAATTTATTTGTAGGGTTTATAAGGGAAGTTCCTAGCATGAAAAGAGAGTTAACAGGTCAACATAAGAAGATATATGTGGATTCTCACATGGATCGATGCGAGCAACCAAAATAGATTACATTAGAGGAGACGAGTAATAGTCGAGGAATCGAAATCACACACTACTAGGAGAGACGAGCCACACGACTGCAGTATAGGAGACTAGCAACAACCACGGGAAATTGTGGAAATGAGACACCCTTGAATTATATGGCCATCTCATGGAAAACGAATGATTAAATTCTTACCAAACAACATTTACCTCTCTGACCGAATCAAAGGTGAGCTTTGAATGACATTTTTCATGTAAGTGTTAACTGAATTTGAATCATAGATGATGCATCTCCTTTTAAGGTATTTGGTCTCTCATCCTTAAATTAAACAACATGGTGAATTTTAGTTGTTAGTTGTTAGGCACTTAGAGATAATTTTTCATAATACTTGGATGTGCTTCATACATGTGTCAGTTTTGTTAAGTACCGATGATGACATGCCTTTTAGGTGTTAATATACATGCAGAAATCTTGTTAGTATTCTTAGCTCGGTTACATCCTTTGTATTCCTTTTCTTTAGAATTGCCTTCTCAAAAAGATGTATAATGCCATGGACTCAATGGCTAATCTTAACGTTCTTGTCGCCCTAAAGAAAATAATGGTAAACACACACCAAAAGGGGCATTAGGTAGTCAATTCGGTATCCAAACTGATATTTAATTCTAAAACAACTTTCTAATGCTGACACTTTATTCCAAAATAACGATTCTAATGATATTTTTAAGCTTTTCTTTTTGGTATAAAATATCATATATATCTTCAAATGTGTTAAATGTTGAGCTTGTGTAGATAGTACATATTCATATATATTCTTGTAAATTTTTGCCCCATTTAATGAAAAATTCCAATCACGAGTATATTCATATAACATTTCTATTGTAGAACATCTAACACTAATTAGCACATATGACAACTTGTTGATGGATTTGAACTTGATAAAACTAATCGATAAAAATGTTCAAATAAAAGATAAACGTTGAGCCCTGTTAATATAACAAAATACTTAAACAAGAAAAATGAGAAAAGATTGGAGCAAAATTCCCTTCCGTTAACATATTATTTTTAATGGTGTTAACAGGAGGGACCAAAATCAAATAAAAATTCATATCATAAGGGGTTTTGTGTAATAAAATTCTGTTAACGGCCTAAATTGGAAATACATCAAAAACCAGAGGATCAAAATCGTTATTTGCTTTCGGGAAAGGAATTACAAATCTTCCCTATCACGCAATCACGCTACGAACTTCCATTATAAAGTAAACCCTAGAAATAGCCCCCAAATCAAATCAAATCAAATCAAATCAAAATGTTAGCTTTGGATATCCAACTGGAAATCATCAAAAGGCTTCCTGTCAAATCATTAATTCAATTCAGATCCGTCTGCAAAGCATGGAAGTCATTCATCGATTCCTCTCAGTTCATTGCTGGTTACAGCGTCCCCCACACTCAGCCTCAACATCTGCTTATCAAGTACGAAGTCGAAGATCCGCAAATAACTGAGGTAAAATTTGTTTGTTTTGTTGATGATGACACTTTTCCCCAACAAAAGTTTGCTCCGACTTTGCCTTCGCTCCTTGAAGAAGTTTATCCAGAGAGAATAATCGATAGTTCTCATGGCGTGTTGTGCTTTTACTGTTTTTATCATCCAAAGAAAGGCGATCTCTGGCCCAACTCCTCTGTAACAAATATGGCTCTTCTCTGGAATCCTTCAATTAGAAAATCGATGGCTGTTGTTGTCCCTCATGTGTTTGATGCACGGTTTTCAAGTGTCCTTGGTTTTGGGGTTTGTCCTGACACTTGTGATCCTATGCTTGTCAATATTACATATATTAGTAAATCGTTGGATCCAAAAAGCATTAGTTGCATCCCCTGCCAAGTTAAGGTATTTACATTGAGCTCAGGGGAATGGACATGTTTATGTAGCGATCGGCTGCCTCGTAAATCAATTGGATTTACATGGTCTTCGGCAGTTATAGGTCAGTTTATTTATTGGTTTGCATTTGATAGGATTGATGGGTTGGATGGTGAACCACGTAATTTGATTATGTCATTTGATATGAGCTCTCAAGAGTTTAGAGAGATAGACCTCCCAGATTGTTTGGCTGTTGAGGTGTATGAATCAAATATGTCCGTTTCTAGGCTAAGGGAGTCTCTTGTTTTGCTTGATTATAGAGAACCAACCAATAATAAACAAGTTTGTGATGTATGGATGATGGAGCATGGTGATTCAAAAGCCTTTACAAAGCTATTCACCATTAATCCACCAAATGCATCAGTTTCGGAGACTGTGGGATTTAGGAAGAGTGGTGAACCTATAGTTGAATTGCTTGATGAATTGCCTGATGATGAAGACTTTGATACACCGTGTGATACACCGTGCCTTGTAGTTTATGAACCTTGCTCAGAGCACGTCAAGGATCTTGACTTTTGGGGAAACAGCTTCTCTGCATATTCCTACACGGAATCGCTGCTTCTGCTGGATCATGATGATGGCCACATTGTAAGGTGTGGAGATGTGAAGAGGTGACTTTCTTTTGGAACAGGCAATCAAAGGTAAGGTTTATAAAGTACGAGGTTGAAGTGAAATTATCATGCATATTAGAAGTGACAACTTTGAGCATTTTTGTTCTCAGACTTGGTTTAAAAAACATGGTGTATTTCAGTTTATGTTTTCACTTCATACATGCCTAATAGTTGTAGTTTTAATGATGACATGCCTTTTAGGTATTAATATTAGCAGAGAATATGAATGGACAATACTTGCTTGTTATCTTCTTTGCCTTTATCTTGCTTCTGTCGTTTATAAATGCTTTACCATATATATATAACTAGAATTCATACATACACATATATGTTTTATGCTCTCTATATATGTTTTACAGAGCAGAAAATAGCCAACAATTGATCACCATTATGCTCAAGTAAGCCAGATAAAAAACACGTTGGATGCATACCTTCACCATGGAACTTTACACCAACAGGATGTTTTTATTTACTTTGTGTAACATTGCCTTGTAAAAAATACGCATGAAAGCATCAGTTGCAAGCTGCTTTCTGCAAAATTTGTGCAGCAACCATGCACATATAGATACCTTGGTCACAAATCACAATCAATTGCTGCACTTTGACCATATTTCTTTTGTCAATAAGAAACCTATTAGGATGTAGCTGCAACATAGAACTATTCAATAAACTCATTGACTTATTGTAATATTCATAGTTCGATAATTATTTAGTTTGTCATCTTGCACATGGTTTTAAAAATCGCCCGCTTTAGAACTAGAAGCACAAAAATTCAAAATGGTGTTGTTGAAAGAAAATATAGGCATCTTTTGGATCTTTCTAGAGCATAAGGTCCTGAAAGAGTTCTAAAGGGAATAATTTTAACTGCAACGTTTTTGATATGCTCTCAAAACAATTAAACTTCGCAACCCCCTTACAAAAAAAAAAAATCAGAAAATTTGTCACACTTGAGACATGAATCTTCCTTGCCAATCAAATCAAAAGGGATATAAGTGTTATGAGACTGAAGAAGAAAATACTGTTACCTTCGATGTTCAATTTTTTAAGAATTGTTCCTATGCTTAGTGTTATCTTCAGGGGGAGAGGGAAAGCCTTTTCAGGAAGAGAATATTCCCATATTTAAAGATCGCAAGAGTAAGAGAGCCAATGTCATATATCTATATCTATATATATAAACCTGTATGTTCATCAATAATGAGTTCCTTAGTGCCATCATAAGTATGTGCCGAAGAGATCCCTCAACATATTTGAACAAGTCATGATCCACCTGCATTGCATTTTATTTTTCAGGTAAATGGTTTTGTTGGGTCTACGTAGAGCTTAAAAGTTTGTCATAGGTGATATGTGAGAATGAGGAAGAAGAATGGGAGAAACAGGAAGTCTGGGATCACTGAAAGCAGATATGGCTATTCTTTGGAATCCTTCAATTAGAAAATCGACTGTTGTTCTTGTTGTCCCTAATGTGTTTGAATCACAATTTTCAAGTGTTATTGGTTTTGGGGTTTGTCCTTACACTTGTGATCCTATGCTTGTCTATATTAGATTTATTACTATATGGTCGGATCCGAAAAGAATAAGTTACATCCCATGGCAAGTTATCGTTTATACATTGAGCTAAGGGGAATGGACAATTCTAGAATGTGGTAATCTGCCTCGTAAATCAATTGGATTTACATGGTCTTCGACGGTTATAGGTCAATTCATTTACTGGTTTGCTTATGATAGGATTGATGAGGATGGCGGATTAGGGTTTCGTAATCTGATTATGTCATTTGATATGGGTAGTGATGAGTTTACAGAGATAAACCTCCTAGATAGTTTGGCTTACCTTCCAGATGAATTCGATCACATGCCTGAATTAGCATTTTCAGTCTCCAGGCTTAGGGAGTCTCTTCTTGTGCTTGAATACACTAAAAATACAAGCAAGCATCAAGTTTACAAAGTTATTCACCATTAAAGCACTAGATGCGAGGATAAAGAGGACTCTGGGATTTAGCAAGAGTGAGGAACCTATAATATAAAAGAATATGATTTTGGAGGTCATTTTTATTTAAAGGCTACACTTGCTGTATATGAACCTTGAATAGACCACATCAAGGATCTTGAGATTTATGCAACCGAAAATTTTGTGTGGTGAATTCTTACACGGAATCGCTGCTTCTGCTCCATGAAGAAGATGATTGCATTTATTCTATGTAGATCGAAGACCAAGATGATTCCAAAGTGTGGAGCTGTGAAGAGATGACATTTGGAACAACCAAGCAAGTTATAGATATTGATGCTTATGTTAGCCATGAGATTGATATTTCTAAAATTAATGATGATGAATCTCACATATTTTAGTATTTAGTGATGGCATACCTTTTAGTTATATTAATACGTGCATAAATCTTGTTAATATTAATTGTTTGGAATCTTTACATGCAACCTTGAGTTCATCTGCCAATTTCTGGAATTATTTTAAATGTGGCCTTGTTTCTTTATATTCTCTTTACTTGATAAAAAGTCGAAGATTAACTTTGACCATTCTAATACAATTCACTTCGGCTAGATCCTATCCAAAAGTAAACGCGAAATAGAACGGATAAATGAAGGGAACAAATATTTCTGGGAGGGGTTATTCGTCTTCCTAGTCTTCAACACACGAAAAGGGTGTGAAAAATCATTTTCTTGTGTCGAAATAATAATGATTCGTGATACTGTTCGTCAAAGATTCCTAGTATTAGTTTCGATTTTTACAAGACATATCAGAACGTTTTTTTAGAGTTATTACCTGTTTTATTTATTATTATATTATCTTATAATAATTACGTATACTATAAATATAATATAAAAAGTGATGGACAAACAAAAGAGGGGAAAATTTGTTGAGTAAATAGAACTTCTTCAATGAACTTATAAAAAAAAAACTTTTAATTATTAAGAACTCAACGGATTCCCTTCTTTGTTTGTCTGATTTGAGGGAGAAGGCCCCTTTAGAACCGTACTTGAGAGTTTCCTACCTCATACGGCTTGGCAGTCAACTCTTTTTGAATAGTAAATAAAAGTCATAGAATATTAAACTCGGCAGGAGTAATTTCAAATCACGAATTGACGCGAAATCCAGGTTATCATGCATTACGATATGAACTCCCAATTCTCTGGCTAATATAGTCCTTTAGCTATTGGTAAAAAAGCATCTTCTGGCTCAGGTAGTGACTAATTTCCAGAACCCGTCGGGGAGTGAAATAGAACAAGAAACCGTAAGCTCCCAAACAGTGGGAGGAGCCCGAGATTCTGACCGTGTGCCTGTTGAAGAATGAGCCGGCGCAAGAACATCATCTCTTATGTTTCCGATTCATGACGTTATCCCAATTTTCCTTTTAGCTTCATCTAATATGCTGTTTAACTCGCTCAAAATTGTTCTGCTAGTAAGCTCAATATTTTTTATGCTTTCCCTATAACTACTCTACTCTGTTGGATTCATAGTTCTTAGAGGAAATCTCATTGACACCATGGGATACTAAACAACGCTCACGTAGAGTGATCAACATAAGCGATTGTGACTTAAGGTCGTTTGCCAAACGTTAAGCACTTGCCATGTCAAGTATCTTATCACGCGGGCATGACAATGATCGAGAATTTTACTCGTGAACGCAAGACGGGAGAAATTATATAGTATATAAAAGATATTTAATAGACGTTTAATTTTTGTTTTTATGATATTTTTAAGGAAACTTGTCAAGCTAATAGGACGTTTTACTACTTGAGTCATATTAGTTGACCATCTTTTTCATCACTTATTGTTTCATAAGTATTAAACTTATTAATTTGTTTAATTTTGTCACTACAACTTATTTTAACACATTTGCGTAAAACTTATGTTGATTCTATAAACTTAAAAATCTCATTATGTATTCTATTAGGATGATTGTGAACATTTTGCCACACCCATAATCACAACATATCAAATAACAAGAAAGTTCATTTTACCCTCATGTGCAAGTCTCATCGGGGGAGTCACATGATATGTGTTTGTCTAAGCATGATGCTTTAGTATTGTATGGCATCTCGTCAAGACCAATTCTCTTATTTGTGATTTATCTTAAGCATTCAATATGAGTAGTTCAGTGTTATGCACTAGGTCGCGCGATACACACACAAAAGGTGTTATGCACTAGGTCGCACGATACACACACATACAGGGTTCAAAAAAGTGTTCTATAGCGTAAGACGCATCTCTGTTGTTACGATAAGGCCTATAGCGTTTTTTGTAAGGCGTGAATCATGACGTAGCGTGTGTTTTTTACAAGGCATGTTTTTTTAGAATTATTTTAGTTTTTTTAGCTTTTGTGTTTTTACACTTTTAGCTTTAGATTTTACAATTTTATAGTTTTGCTATAATCACATCATTCACAATTTCACTGATTCGCACACGTCACAGACTCATGATTAAAACGAGGTTGTAATTTACCATTTCAATTTTGATGTACTACTTTGAATAATTAATCAAAAGGACTTAGGAATATTGTAAGACCACACTATTTTTTGAGACCCTTGAAACTACATAAATAACACTAAACTTTCACAACAAAACACTAAAGGTAAACCTTCAGTGTTTTTGTTGCGAGTATGTGAAGGTTTGACTTTTTTTTTATACTTCAACAATGTTTTGCTGTGAACTTTTAGTGTTATTTTGTGTTCTCATGGTTCTCATGAAAATATGCTAATCTCACATGAACCCAACCCTTAATTAATCAAGGGCTATATTATAATAATAATAATAACCTATATATGATTTTCTTCTTCAAATATGAATTAAATTTTTTATATCATTATCTGATTAAATAATATATATAGAAAACATATATGTATATATAATTCAATATATGACATACAAATTTACGATCTGATGTCACGTCTTGAAAAATGTCGTGCCCTCCGTCGCGACATGTAAGGCTTGAGACTTGAGACTTGACCATACAGATTAGTTTAAGTTATTAAAAAGTTAAATGCATCACATATAGAATAGAATGATGCTTATGTTTAGTATTTAATGATATACGTTTCACGCATTCATATACATGCAGAAACTTGTTGGTATTCATGGTTTGCAATCTTTATATGCATCCTTGAGTTCATCTGTTCTTCTAAGCTTGATAAATGTTTGAATGTATCAAAAGTAATGTTTATGCTTCATGCCTTAATATTGAAACATATTTCAGTGGATAATATTGGAACACATCCGATACTTTCCAACTGAAAATCTGCCAATTTCCAGAAATTATGCAAATCCGACCTTATTTTCTTATATTCTCTTTACTTGACAAAAAATCGGAGATTAACTTTGACCATTACATAATGTATGCTAAATCTCTTATCTTTTCAGGGTATGATGCATAACTCTTTTGGTATATTCATAGTTCTCAGAGGAAATCCTCAAATATCTTGCCCACAAACTGGTTTTCATGTCCCTTATTAACACCATGGGATACCAAACAACACTCACGTAGAGAATGATGTTCGGAAATGTTGCCTTATAATTAAGATAACTAAGAGTGGTGATAGAACAAGTAAGCTTTTACCTATTAAACCTTTAGTAAACAACCCCTTAGTCATGATGCTTCATTTTTTTGAAGGTTTGACTAAAACTTATGCCATTTGGGGTGTGTACAAATTGCCATCAATCTTCCTATGGTCTGTAGTTTGTGAAGCATAAAACCAAACCAAACCAAAGGAACCCAATAAACCCTAAATATAAGGTCTATGACATGGGGTAGGATGTAAGCAGATTTTTCCTAAACGCTCTATGCTATAGAGCATTTAAGGATGTAGCTTCCAAGTTGTCGGTAACCAAAACAAGGATAAGGATACGTCAGGATTCTCACGAAAACGATTTAGAAGAAATGTTTGCATACATCCCTAGACCCTTCTTCTGACAGTGACACACTTGGTATTTTGGTTCGAATAGGTTTACTTATGTTAGTGTATATAAGTTGATGTTTTCACGGAAACAATATTTATGCCCTTAAGGTTAGATATATGGTATGTGTACAGACCTGGTATATGCGAGTACTTTTTGAATGGATTTTGCTTTGATTTATTTTGTAACCTATATTTTTGTACCCAAGGCTAATGAATGGCCTTGAAAAGAACTCATAATTCGTGAATACCACTTTTTTGATAAGTATTGACATGTGTTAATCTAGTTGATTAATTTTAAGAAATACTTTATCAATTAATTGTATACAACGAACAATTATTTTTGGAGGATCCAGATTAAATTATATGGATCATTTTTGAATCTGGAAAGAATTTTTATGCATTGATTACCGATGGTGAGAAGTTAGCCATGACTTTTGTTTTACCAAAATAAATCACAAATGATTTTGAGTACCCAAAGAACCGACATCTAAGGAGGTGTTTGGTTTGACGTACTTTTTTCAACTTTGATATCATAAAGAGAAAATAGAAGAACGGATGTTTTTTTTTGGGTGGGGGGAGGGTGTCCTAGGCTATGCCTAGACTAATCCCTTGGCAAATTATGACTGTAAAACATCAGGCTGATTAAACCTCAATGATCACAATTGTTGTGTACGTCTGGATTCGAACCCTGGGCAGATGGGATATTCCACCACATCCCCCGGGGCCTTAACCAGTATGCCACAACCTTTGCCGTTAAGAACGAATGATTTTCATTGATAATAATTGTATGTTATCTTCTTGGCCTTCCGTCATTTATAAATGGAACATTTATGGAGCATTTCAATGATGATGGATCTAGTTGGAACACACTTTTTAATTTGTTGGAGGAAAGTTTCATCATCGACAAAAGAAACAAATTTTTTCTCCATTTTTTCTTCGTTCCTTATAGACAAATGTTGCGATTGAGTTTGGCGAACATTGTAACCATCAATAAATTCCTAGCTATCAATCAATGACTTTCATGTTATGCACACAATTGAATCAATGATTTGACAGGATTCCTTTTGATGATTTTAATTGGATTTCGAAAGCCAAGCAAGGTGAGAATTTTATTTTGGGGAGTTTGAATTTATTTCTAGGGTTTATAAGGGAAGTTCCTATTGAGAAAAGGAAGATTTGGGAAATTTCTAGTATGAAAAGAGAGATTTGTGAGGTTGCTAGTGTGAAGAGAGATGTGGGGATGCCACTTTTGGACAACGGGAGTGGAGTGGAGCGATGCAACATATGGAAGGTGGGGGTTACACGATTTGTCGTCTTCCTTCTAAATTTTTTGATTCTGTTTCCTATGAAAACCGTTGAAAAGCAAAGTTACCTTATGAGATTCCTATAGGAGGTTCGGATAAGTGCTCTAAATATGATATTGTGTCTAACTTAATTAAATTAGTTCCATATTGTTTGTGGTTTTATATAAAGAAAGTTGCCTTAAAATGAAACCAATTATGGGTTGATTCTTGTTTTGGATATTTTAACTGTAACACCCTCATTATCTAGAAATAACAACTAATTAAAGTTTTCTAATTACATCGATGACTGAATCATCTACAACGACAAATTAAGGTTTACCTTTAATAAACACATTTCAATCCTTATACGCGATCTATAAAGGGTACGGATGTTACTAAAACCCAATAACAATCACTATCTCCAACTACGGAAGACTTCACCAAAATACTCACCCTCGTGTAAATCTATTGCTCATCTCTTCATGGCACCGCTAGAATCAAACCCCAACTGGATCTGATGCACATGCCGATAAATAAAAAGGTTAGGCTTAACGCCTAGTGAGCTTAAGAGTTTTCATCATAAACGTATAAAGCATTAAACTTAAAGAATGTTATTTAAATCATGATTTCCAAAATGATGACACGTTCCATCTGGAACGACCAAGACGAAATACATTAAATCTGAAGACAATCTCTTTTCAACATCCCCTATTTGTGATTAAAATCATGAGACAACCGTTTCTTCAAATATAAATCTAAAACACAAAACTCGCCATAACTGACACTTTAATAAACAAATACTGACAACGTAGATAAACTTTATTATGCAAAACATCCAAAACATGGATAAAGTTTAGTATGAAAAACCCAAAACATGGATAACAATCCATACTCAAAGCGTCACCGAAAACATGGATTATAAAGCTCCATAACCAAAACAACACCTTGCGGTGACGGGGAAGACCCGATTACATAGTGTATGACGGAACACAAAAGTAGGTCACATTATTATGTAAGAAATCAAAGCATGTGGGTTATACATATAAAAACCCACCGAGCTCAACTCCTCTGAGTCTATCGCTCGAAAACATCAAGTCAACCCCTCTAGGTCTATTCTTGAGAGTTCCAAAACGGTGAACTCTAGCACAAGGGAATTACACCTTACTACCAATGGGATCCTGCCCGACCGTATAGGTCTACACCTTACTTACCATGGTGACTCGATCCTATTCCGTGCCAAAGTGGTGAACTTGTCCAAAACTGGACAAAAGAACACCGTGCCTATGGATCCATTGCACTAACTACAACATTACATGACTCCAAACGAATGAACTAACGCATTCAAAACATGTAATTCTCAAAAAGATGCAGTAAATGCAAATTGTAACCAAACGCTCTACATGGAGCTATTAAAAACGGACAAGTGTCCCCAAGACCCAACGAAATCCAAATCGAGTCATATGCTCGACAAATCCAAAGACCCAACGTTGTAAATCGTAAAATGAAATCAAACGTAAACAACCCGGACTTATGTAAACCCATACACCAAAACATATAATTAACTCAAACGTAGTTTAGATTGGGACAAATCATTTTCCAAGTGAGTTTATATCATTTATTTCTTCAAAACACCCTATAACACAAAATCAAAGTCATAACCAAGACACACCATAAAATTCATTTATACTCAAACTCTACTTCATGAAATAGATCAATTAAAATACCAATGTGTATGATTTATTTGTCAAGATGCTCAAAATCCCAAACGTGGGTGTTTTACATAGTTTATAAAATCAAACACTTCAAATAATCAAGATTCACCAAATAACTCAACAATTAACAATTTCATGTAAAACATATAAACACGGTTAAACGGACATTTTGGCATGTACACCGTTTTCACAAATCAACTTGAACTCACCTTGCTAGATTTAGACTAAATCCAGATTTTACCCCAACTTGTGTTTCCTTGGAGAAACTTGAATCTACAAGCAAATCCTTCCAAAACCTAGATACACAAGTTTCCAACCACAAATAATCATATTCAACCATTTAGAATCGTTCCCCAAACATTATACATGAATATCTTAACTTATGTCAAAACCCTAATTTCCATAGATGAAGAAAAGAGGAGGTTACCTTATCCATAACTTCAATCCACCAACCAAAATACTTCTAGGTCACCAAGTTGAACCATAAACTCCCAAACTTCCAAAATGATGAAAAGGGTTAGGTGAAAACCCTAGAAATTGATGAAGATAATAAAGAAGATGGAGAGGATTCTAGTTCTAGCTTCCACCTTGATAGATGATGAAGGATTACTTGGAATTCCAAGTTTTGGTGCCATAAATGCTCAAAATCACAGTGGAAGCAGAAGGGTTCGGTTGAAAGAGTTTTAGAAGAAAGTGGGTGAAAGAATGAATGAGAAAAAGGCCCAAAAATACGATTTATTGAAGTTTGTACCCCGCCGACGATTGTGCCATGCGATAGTGACCATGGCATTGTCGAGGGTCACTATCGCGACACATGTACCGCGGCTATACCCCTTTCCGCGATTGTGCCATGGCGAGAGTGACAATGTCACAATCGTCGGGCACTCTCGCCCTAAATGTACCAAAGCCCCTTCAAACCCCGCGACATTGCAATTGGAGACAGTGACTGTCACAGTCACCGGACATAGTCACGCCACCCCTGCTGAAGCCTGAAAATCCTATTTTTCGTACACAAGTGACATTTGAGGATAAGAGGGGTCTAGAAGCTTACTTGAAATTGTGGGTGTTACATTAACTTTTCAACATCTTCATTTTTGGTTTGAAGCAGAACCTTCATATTACTTTTTCAGTACTAAACCGGTTACCTCTAATGTGGAAAAATAATAACTAAAGGTTACATGGATATTAAACACAACCATGCCACTACAGTAGTACATGATACTCAAATAACATATCATCTCATCTCGTTAACCATAGTCCATCAATTCACAACCATGATTATATGCATTCCATAATAATCAATTATTAATATAAGTATTCCAGTTTGAAAATGGTTGAAAGAAAACTCACCTTATTAAGAGTATGAAGTCACACACGCGCAAACGACACAACCGAGCACCACTTATATCAAACTTCACTGACGAGTAATCGAGCCTGTAATATATAAACCTTGATGAAATCCACATAATTATATGTATATAAGACTCACTACGACAATATGCGACCTAAAATGACCCACCGGACACCCCCGAATTGCATCCGAGCTAGAAACCGAACAACCGACACCAAACACAAGACTTAAAGTTTGTGATAAGCACTTAATAACATGTTCAAAGTGTTCAAAATCTATTCGGCAATCAAAACGAGTACCCATACCGCTATATTACGCCCAAAAACGACACAAGAGCACAATGAACGAAAAACCAAAAAATGTTTAAACATTGACTTGTGCGGCTTATCCCACGACCTGGAGGTCGCCCAACAAGTCTCCTAAGTCGTTGGACAGGGCTCCTCCACCTAAAACATCCCTTGTTCAGCTCCAAACATTCTCATACTCAAAACACACTTCATCAAGACTTCAAATTTTATATATTAGCAAGGAAATCATGCAATTGACGTGATCTAAGCTTGAATGAGCTACCAAGAACATCTAAACAACATTTAAACTTAAGTCACAACATCTAGAATGAAACTCAAAACTATCCATAAAAGGAACTCAAAACTATATGAACTTGAAGAAACATAACTTTTAACACTATGAAAACCCGTAAATTAAGATGATTTCGACTCAAAAAACAAAAACATAAACAAACTCAAAGAATTATCCAAGGAAAAGCACTTACAACATGAACTCCAAAACTAAACTCATCATACATCAAGATGGGAAGATAAAGAAAACATAAGGAAATACCTGTAGAACTCTTAGGCTATCCACTTGACTCTAAAATGAAACAAACTCTAATGGCGCGTTTGGTTTGCGGGATTGGAATAGATTTGGAGGTATTTGGATTTCAAATTCATTCCAATCTTGTGTTTGGTTTGCAGGAATAGAATTTGTTAACCGGATTTGAAATCATTTGACCTTCTTAAAATCCTTAACATGATGGATTTGATTCCTTTGCAATGGGCCAGGATTTTAAATCCCCCAATCCAATCCAATCCAATCCCTCCAAATCCAAATCCAAATCCTTACTTGAAATCCAACCCATTCCAATCTATTTCCCCAAACCAAACGCGCCCTAAGAGTTCTTCTTCCCTTTTTCCCCCTCCATACTTCTTCTTTGTTTTCCTTTCTTAGTCGACACTCTGAGAACATACACACATATCACACACTCAAAATCTGGAAATTAGAGATTATGACACATCATAAAGAAGGTGAGTCATCATAACTATGAACACAATAACACTAAGGACCTCTAATTACCAATTAGTGACAATAAGACCCTTAAACATATAATACCTAACCAATAAGTCCCCTTTAACATTATAACATTAATAATAGACGTAACTTACCGGGTTATAACACTTTTATAATACATTGTATAATAAAAAAAACTAAAATTTTAAAATTTTATCGTAATATAAATATTTTAAATTTAAAAATAAACATACACTTTATTTTTGTTTTAGAGGTTGAGTTTTTTAAAAGATAATGATAAAGTAGTTTGTTAAGGTTTAATGTCATCCTTTATTTAATCATGTTTATTAATTGGTTTTAGGGGTTGTTTACTTACAACTTAATGGTCTGAATCGCTTAGCCATATTGGAGTGTTTCTTTAGGTGGCGTTTGGTACGCAGACGGGACAGGACTAATTGTCTGTTCTGCGTTTGGTACGACTAGAACATGACAGAACTAATTGACTATTTTGTGTTTGGTAAATTGGACAGGATGGGACAGAACTGTTAAAATGACCAGATTACCCCTAACATGAGTTTTAATGTCTTTTTATTATATAATAATCTTTATATATATATAAAAACAAAAACCAAGAGAAATGACATGGTTCAATGTGGATTGAGAATTCTAAAATATTGGATTGTGGTTAACTTTGGCCATCCCACATTGATTGAATAATGAAATGTTAGAACATGAAGTTGGTTATAAAAAGAGAAGAATGTCATCTTTTTTGACATGACCTATGATTTGTTTTAATCTATTTTGCATTAAAGAGTTTATATTTAGTTACAAATTTGTTGATGTTGAATATATATATTATATATTGTATTACAACTATCTTTATTTTTATACATCTTTATCTTTATATATATAAAAACAAAAACCAATAGAAATGACATGGCACAATATGGATTGAGAATTCTAAAATATTGGATTGTGGTTAACTTTGGTCATCTCATATTGATAGAATAATGAAATGTTGGAACATGAAGTTGGTTATAAAAAGAGAAGAATGTCAACTTTTTTGACATGACATATGATTTGTTTTAATCTATTTTGGATTAAAGAGTTTATTTTTAGTTACAAATTTGTTGATGTTGAATATATATTATATATTGTATTACAACTATCTTTATTTTTATACATCTTTATATATATAAAAGCAAAAACCAAGAGAAATGACATGCCACAATGTGGATTGAGAATTTTAAAATATTGGATTGTGGTTAACTTTGGTCATCCCACATTGATAGAATAAAGCAAAAACCAAGAGAAATGACATGACATAATGTGGATTGAAAAATTTAAAATATTGGATTGTGGTTAACTTTGACTATCCCACATCGATAGAATAATGAAATGTTGGAACATGAAGTTGATTATAAAAAGAGAATAATTCCAACTTTTTTGACATGATCTATGATTTGTTTTAATCCATTTTGGATTAAAGAGTTTATTTTTAGTTATAAATTTGTTGATGTTGAATATATATTATATATTGTATTACAACTATCTTTATCTTTAAATATATGGTACAATATGGATTGAGAATTCTAAAATATTGGATTGTGGTTAACTTTGGCCATCCCACATTGATAGAAAGATGAAATGTTGGAACATGAAGATGATTATAAAAGGGAAAAGTATGCCAACTTTTTTTACATGATTTATGATTTGTTTTAATCCATTTTGGATTAAAGAGTTGATTTTTAGTTATAAATTTATTGGTGTTGATATATATTGTATTACAACTAATAAGATACACTTATTTCATTTAATTTGTTTATTTTTTATATCTTTTTGTCTTTGTATACATAAAATGAAAAACAAGACAAAATGACATATCATGATGTGGATTAAGAAATCTGATATATATATATATAAGAAAGAACCATAGAGAATGATATGACATTATGAGATTTGAGTAATGTAGGTACCTATAAGAAACGAGGACATTTGGATTTGATATGAGATACGAGTATTCTCAAATACTACTATATTCTGGTGGTGTTTTACACATCTCACATTGATGAGTGAATATAAGATTGGAGAATGAAGATATACCTGTAGAAACACAGAGATTTAGATTTTGATAAATTAAAGGATTACTTGGCTAAATATTCTTTTTGGCTGACCCCTATTTTTGTTAAAAATACCCATTTATATAAGCAAATAAATCGATAGACAAATGTATACAAATCATCATATTTCATCAATTTATACAATATTATCAATGTTGAACCTTGATGTCTTTTTATTTTCTCACAAGTCACAAGAAGATTTAAGTATTCTCAAATCTTGAATTGTGATATTATTTGGTTATCCCACATTGATAAAAAGAAAATAAATTTGGAAGAATGGATGAGTATGTAAAAGTTGAATGAGATGTCTTATTTAATTGTCCCACATCGACATAAAGACAATAGATTTGGAAGAAGATGTTAGTATATAATAGTTAGATGAAATGTCTTATTTATTTATCCCACATCAATAAAAAAAGATAGATTTGAAAGAATAGATTAGTATATAAAAGGTGCATGAGCTGTCTTATTTGGTTAATCCACATCAACGTAAATATAATAAATTTGGAAGATGAGGTAAACAAAAGAAAAGGCGGATAAGATGACTTACAAGTTTAAAAGTTTGTGGCAACCTATGTGGTTGTCTCATTTTAGTCGACCTCTTTCGCTAAAAATCAAATTTTATAAAATATTAATCTTTATGTGACTTTATTTATATAAAAAAGAACAACCATAAATAATAAGATAACATTGTGAGATTTCAGTATTCTAAAATATTGCATTGTGTTGTAGTTCAATTATCCCACCTTGATGCAAGGTGCAAGATTGGAGAATGAAGATGACTGTAAAAAACAAGGGTTGATTTTGATAATCAAAATTTTAGTTGGATAAATATGTTTTACCTCACGATTGAAATCCCATAATAAATTAGCAAGAAAGTAGGATTTGGAAGAGAGGTTTGATATTGGCTGTCAACTCTCATTTTCCAAAAAAAATTATATATATATATATATATATATATATATATATATATATAAAAAGACAAATTAACCACTCATTGAAACACATCAATTATTTTATATTGTATTCAATTAACTGTTAACTGACGAATTATATTTTATATATCTTATCTCGATACATATATTTCCTGAAATAATTATCGCCACAACTGATGATGTGGCCTAACCAAGTTTGAGTATTATTAAACGTTAAATTATGGTTTGGTTAAATTATCCCACATTACTATGAAGATGATAAAATTTAAAAATAGATGGTTATATATGAGTAGAAGTTGGCTTGAAAAATTTAAAAATAGGTTTGACTAAATATATTGGCCAACAATATTTTTTCAAAAAATCTATACATCTACTTTAGGTCTTAAGTTTAAAACTTAATGTCAACATGTTTGTTAGAGTGTTTTTATTATATGTCACCTTATATATAAACTCAAGAGCATCAAACGAACTTTTGGAACGAATCAAGTTGGATATCATATTAGCGCATTACAAGTTTGAGTCATTAAAATAATAAGCAACATTTTTTAAGTTCAAACTTCAAAATTATCAAACTCAAATTTGAGCCAGACAGTGATTCCTCAAAACTTTCGTAACAACAATAATGATATGGGTCAATGGGTGTATGACATGTTGTTTCATTCTAAATAACATAACAAAAAAGTTAATGTCAATACGTGTCAAACTCTTCGTAACAATAAAGTTAATGTCAATACGTGTCAAACTCTTCATAACAATAAAAAGTTTTCAATACGTGAAAATAAACCACTTATATAAATATATTCTTCATTTTAAATTGTAACTCATTAATTATTAAGCAAGAAATTATGTTCTATTTTAACTCGGTCAAGTACTTTTTTAAAAAAAATTATCGCTACCGTGCAACGCACGGGGTTGCCAGTAGTTATAAATGACTTAGATTACCAATATATTTAAATGATTTTAACATTTATAATTTTATTAACATAAAATTATTTAAACATGCATATTTATAACCATTTAAGCCAAAATGGTATATGGAACAAGTGAGGACCCCTCACCTGTCCACACCTCAAATAAATTAATGCCATAAATGCATCAGAAATTATTCATCTCTCTCTCTCTCCGCCTCCCTCAAACCCATCTTTCGCCACTTAATCACACCTACTTATCCAGACAAACAATTTAACCCCTTAGTTGGTTTTATGCATTCAATTGGTTTTAGTTGCTTTTATGGAGTTTAATTGGTTTTAAAAAGTCATCCATTGAAGTTTGAAATGCGTCAATTGATCCTTTATTGGAACAATATACTAATTAGAATGTTAAATGCATATGTTTTAAATGGGTGTTATGATGTAACTTTTTTTTATTCAATTGAAATTTTGCTTTAGAAATTAGAACAATTTAATTTGATTGAAGTATGTAAAAAATTAATAGTATAATAGGTTATGGTAATGTTAGTAAAAGAATATATAGGAGGCCTTCATTTGATATACTTCCAATTTTAGAGATTACTGAAATCTATTTTAGTCCAAAATATCATATTTAATTAATGGCTTTCATCTTTTTTCTCTCCACCGAAGAATAGACTATCTATATATAACATGCACAATAATAGAGTATGATGTACGTACAATGTGATAATAACATTCACACCATATATACACTTAGTTGGTGTTAACTTTGTGATGCATTTGGATCACAATGTGATAGTATTACAATATGCACATATACGTAATAGTATATATCTTAATGTTTTAGTGTGTTAAAATGTGTTTTTAGTCTGTTTGTTCATTATTTGAAACCTTATTGTTTTGTATGTTCACTATGTGATTTCAACATGTTCATTATCTGAAACCTCATTGTTTTAGCCTGTTTATAAAGTGATTTCGGTGAGTTCATTGTTTGAAATCTATTGTTGTGAGTATGTTCATTATCTGAAACGTTATTGTTTTAGTATGTTTATAATGTGATTTTAGTATGTTTATATTTGAAACCTTAGTGTTTTAATATGTCACTTTGTGCACATAACCTGATAGTTAGAGTGATAGTTTCTCACGGGAGAGATGGGGGGAGGTGAGAACAAAAAAGACGAGGACCGTTAAAAAAAAATTAGATGGAAATTCTGATAAAACAACAAAAAGACTAAAATATCTCTTAGCTTAATTGACTATTTTAACAGAGCCAGTGATAAGGATTTAAGTCGGTATAAAATGACAACTATAGGAACACAATCCGTTGAAATTTTAGAAAAAGGATAAGAACCATAAAAGCATATAGCCACATGTATTAAACATGTAATTTACCCTAAAAGCTATTTGTTCTTCAAATGGTTTTCGTAAGGAAGACGAATTACAAATCTTCCGTTTTACATAACGATCTTCCCTTATAAACCCTTGAAACAAATTCATATCCACATAATCAAAATGTCAACCCAAAACCCTTTCAATACCCCGGTACAAATCATCGAAAGACTTGTTAAATCATTGATTTAATTAATACCGGTGTGCAAACATGGAAGTCATTCATCAATTGCTCTGATTTTGTTGTTGGTTACAAAGTCCTCCCCACTCGGTCGCACCATCTACTTTTAAGGTATGAAGTCGGATTTGGGCAAGAACCTGAGATAAAATCTGAGACAATGCCCTTTGCTTTAACGGGTTATTTTAAAAGAGTTAGTGATAGGGACCCAAGTCGTTGTAAGAATGCATTCGTTGAAACTATTGAAAAATGAATAAGGAACCTTAAAAATATATAAGTAGAGGGACAAAACATGTAATTTACTCTAATAACTTATTGAGTAAACTACGATTTTCGTTCTTATGGTTTGTTGTTTATAACTATTTTCGTCCCCTGGTCTTTCAAATTTACTATTTTAGTCCCTGTGGTTTCTAGTTCGTTTCTCTTTTCGTTCTTCAAACTAAATCCGTTAAAAAGTCAGTTAAATCAAGGGGTGTTTTGGTCTTTAAACTCCTCCTTGTAATTTTGTTTATATAATCTTAAAACATTATATAAAAAGTCGTACTCATTGCCGGAAGATGTTGTTGTTCCGCCATTTTCACTTTCCTCCATCGGTATCATGTCACAAGATGCATGCAAGATCCTTGAACCACTGTCCAAAGATCGGCTTGTTGATGTCTTGCAAACTGTCGTCGTTCGTGACCCCACAGTTTTAGACGCCATCCGTTCCATTTCCGACTCTGATACCATCCTTTGCAAACTCTTTATCTGTAGTGTTGGCTGTGAAACCACCACTGATAAGAGCTTCGATCGGTCTTTTCGTCATTTGGGGAGCTTGACAATCGGTCGTTTCGTCATCTGGGGAGCTCGAGGATGTTGTTGTTGTAGCTGATAAAGCCATTGGTAAGTCGAGAGGTTATGGGTTTGTTACTTATAAGCATAATGATGGTGCCATTTTGGCTTTAAAAGAACCCAACAAGAAGATCGATGGTAGAATCGTGGTGGCCCAATTAGCCGCCGCTAGGGAATCTGGTTGCATTGATGTGTCAAAAAGGAAGATATATGTAGGGAGTGTTTTGTTTAAGATATTCCCGGAGAGACTCTTGAATATTTTTTCGTTGTATGGGGAAATAGAAGAAGGTCCTTTATGGTTTGTGTTTTTCATATATAACACTGAACAAGGAGCCAAGAGTTCACTTATTGATCCAATGAAGAACATTGATGGGCACCATGTTACGTGTAAATTAGCTACTGATGGGAAGAAGGGAAAATTAAGGGGATCAATTGGGGTGTTTGGTGATGTTGTTCCATCGACTAGGTCGATGCCAGGGTCCATGATTACTATCTATCGTATGTGAGGTTGGGTTATTATCTTGTCATTTCTTTTCTTTCAGGCTATTTTTGTATAAATTTGATCATCTAAACGACCTGAAATTATAGAGCCTATATGAAGTTGATATCATGTAGGGTTTAGATTATTGTATGATATATGTCACTTCTTCCTCAACGTCTCTGTCGAAAGTTTTAATTTTCCAGCTTATTAAAAACGTGGCTATTAATCTGAAAATCAGTTGGAGAATTAGTCTCCAACTTAACCTCTTAATCCGATTCTTGGGGATTAAACAAGGAATATTCTCAGATTATTCCGTTTGATTTTCAAGTATAAATTAGAGTTTTGGTTCATGATTATTCACTGAAAAAAAACAATATGCTATCTCTCTACGATCTGCTATCTCTCTCTCTCGATCTCTGTACTCTCTGTCTCGAACTGTTCATCATATAACATTTCCGTTTTCTACTAATCTCCTGTCGAAGCTTTGCATTGATAATCAAACACTATAGCTGTTAGTGTTAGATTAATACTGCATCAAATCCTGGGCTAAGCGATTGTAGACTCACAGCTGTTTTAGAGTGTCGCCAAAACCTTTAAGGACAGGTTCATACCGTGCAGTTTTCTTTTTCATCGTCAAAAGAAATCAGGTTGGTGTTTATTTTCTGCACTGTTTTAGTTTTCGTCCAGTAGGGTGGACACTCTATCTTCTACCCCTTCTTCTATCGTATCTATCGCGAAGGATAGATACGTTGTTAGGATTACTTTGTAAATCTGTTTACTTTGATAATTGACGAACTTTAATCATAAAGACTTTAACTTTATAAATAAAGCTTCAATCTTTATAAAGTTCGGATCTTTATTAATTTGTGATTTTTATAAATAAAGCTGTATTTTTATTTATAAAATTGGTTTATTGTTCACAACTGAATTTTTCTGATTATTAAAACTTTCAACAATCTTAAAGGTTTTGATATGGACTTCGGAAACTCTTCCAACGTTCGAATGATGAATCAAGAGTTTGTGAAGCTTGACCGGTTCGACGGGTGCCACTACACCCGATGGGCCGAAAAGATCAAGTTTCTGCTAATGGTTATAAAGCTTTATCATGTTCTGGACCCGAACCTCCTGCCTATCCCTGATAATCCGATTCCCGAAAAGGGAAAAGAACCAGATAGGGCAAGAATAGCCGAGCTTGAAAAGTTAAGGCTACTCCGCAAGGAGGAGAAATCCTTGGCCTGCGGACATATTAAAAATACCCTATCCGATAGACTCTATGACTTGTACTCCCCGATAAACGATCCTATAGAGTTGTGGAATGCGCTTGAGTTTAAATATAAGGCACAAGAAGAGGGAACTAATAAATATCTTGTGTCCCAATTTTTACGTTTTCAAATGAATGACGAAAAACCTATTTTAGAACAAATTCATGAACTCCAGGTTATAGTAAACAAACTCAAAGCGCTTAACATAACTCTTCCAGAAATTTTCCAAGTGGGGGCGGTGATTGATAAATTACCCCCATCTTGGAAAGATTTCTCAAAGAGAATGATGCACAAGTCTGAAGACTATTCTTTGGATGACCTGCTAAAGCACATAAGGATCGAAGAAGAAACTAGAAATCGGGATAAAAGAGGCAAGTCTGTGATGGGTGGTGCAAACAACGTGAAGGCTGGGAACACCAAAGGAAAGGGAAAGGTTGGAGGCTCTAAGAAGTGGAATCTGGGTCCACAAAAGAAGAGCTTTAAGAGATCCGGACAACAATCCAAACCTGTGCAACAATTAAAGAGAACTGGGAAATGTCACGTCTGCGGAGAGACGGGACACTATGCCCGAGAATGCAAGGAAAGAAAGTCCGGACCGCCAGTAGCCAACTCTGTTGAAGGAATCCAGAATCTTGTTGCAAACTTGCATATGGAGGAGATTGATATGATCTCGGAAGCAGCTACCAGAATCACTGCTAGTAGAGGAGGTTGGTACTTGGACACGGGAGCAACAGTTCACGTTTGTAACTCCTGGTCCAAGTTTGTTCAATATGGCCCTGTTCGAGAAGGAAAACAGGTAATCGTGGCAAACAACGGCAAGGCCGATGTTGCGGGAATGGGTACGGTGCTACTCAAGTTCACTTCCGGGAAGACTGTTACTTTGAGGAATGTTCTTCATGTTCCTTCCATCAATAAGTGCCTCGTTTCTGGGAACAAACTCGATGAACATGGGTTTGGAATCAACATCGAGGCAAGGAAGCTATTGATATACAAACGGAAGACATTCATAGGAAAAGGATACAACCTGTCGGGTATGTATCGGTTGAACTTGAGTGATGATGAGAATGAGGCCGGACCAAGTGGGGGTAGTGATGTGTTAGCTATTTCTGATGAAGTTTTTGTTTCTACTATCAATGTAACTCGTACTGATTTTAATAAAATTAATTCTTTTGAGTACTTTGCTTGTCCAATATCTTTATGGCATAAACGTCTAGCACACACCAATGTTAAAAATATTGAAAAAATGCAAAATAAAGGATTAATTAAAGTTGATAACAAAGATTTTGGAAAATGCGAGACGTGTGTAAAATCAAAGTTTACAAAGAAACCTTTTCCATCAGTTAAAAGAGATACAACTATTTTAGAGTTGATTCATTCCGATATCTGTGAATTGAATGGAATACTTACCCGTGGTGGTAAACGGTATTTCATTACATTCTGTGATGACTTCAGTCGATACTTATACGTTTACTTATTACATTCAAAAGACGAAGCTTTTGATGCTTTTAAACTTTATAAATCTGAAGTGGAAAATCAACTTGAAAAACGAATCAAAATACTTCGATCAGATAGAGGCGGGGAATACTTTAACAGAGAATTTGATACTTTCTATGAAGAGAATGGTATCAAACATGAACGCACCTCACCGTTCACCCCTCAACAGAATGGATTAGCGGAACGAAAGAATCGTACCCTTGTTGAGATGGTCAACTGTATGTTGAACCAATTGGGTCAGCCAAACAACTTGTGGGGAGAAGCCCTATTGACCGCTTGTCATATTCACAACCGGATCACTAGTCGTGTGATTCCAACTAGTCCATATGAACTATGGAAAGGAAGAAAACCCAATCTGAATTATTTTAGAGTCTGGGGTTGTGTTGCCTACTATCGGACTCCTGACCCTAAAAGATCCAAACTGGGAGCTCGTGCTATTAAAAGTGTATTTGTGGGATATGCTAGAAATAGCAAGGCTTATAGGTTGTTGGATAAGGAATCAGGAGTAATAGTAGAGTCCAGGGATGTGGAATTCTTTGAAGACAAGTTTTCAGAAGATGCTGAAAACTCTGAGAGAAATCTGGTTTCAAATCTTCCTAGTACATCTCATGATAGTTCGAAAACCTCAAACAAGGTTGACGAACCACGTAGAAGTACTAGAGTAAGAAAAGAGAAAAGTCTAGGTGATGATTTCTTCTCCTACCTAGTAGAAGGAACACAAAAGAAAGTGACTAGAGAAGTCATTTTATCGATTAACATCGACGATGATCCTAAGACTTTTAAAGAGGCCATGTCTTCAAGAGACGCTCCACTATGGAAGGAAGCAATAAATGATGAAATGGATTCCATTATAGGAAATGGAACTTGGGAATTGGCTGATTTACCCAGGGGAGTGAAACCCATAGGTTCCAAGTGGGTATTTAAAAGAAAGTTGCATCCTGACGGATCAATATCAGCTTTTAAGGCAAGATTAGTGGCTAAAGGATATAGACAGAAAGAGGGAGTCGATTACTTCGACACATATGCTCCGGTTGCTAGAATTAGTTCTATTCGAACTCTTATAGCAATCTCAGCCATAAAAGGACTGTACATTCATCAAATGGATGTGAAGACAGCCTTTTTGAATGGCTATCTAAATGAGGAGGTTTATATGGAGCAACCTGAAGGGTTTGTGATACCCGGACAAGAGAACAAGGTATGTAGACTTGTTAAATCTCTTTATGGGTTGAAACAAGCGCCTAAACAGTGGCATGAAAGATTTGATACTACTATCACTTCTTTCGGATTCAGACATAACGGGGTTGATCGATGCATTTACTCAAAATGCGCAAAAGGATCCACTGTAGTAATCTGTCTTTATGTAGATGATATGTTGATCATCGGTACTAACCTTGAAGGTATCCTTGAAACAAAGGACTACCTTTCTTCTATCTTTAAGATGAAAGATCTAGGAGAAGTAGACACTATTCTTGGAATAAAAGTGAAGAGGTCTGAATCACAAATCTCTTTAAGTCAATCACACTACATTGAGAAGATATTGACAAAGTTTCAACACTTGAATATAAAGGAGTTTAACACACCTTTTGATTCATGTGTAAAACTTGATAAAAACTCTGGAAGAGCAGTGGCTCAACTAGAATATGCCAGTGCTATAGGTTGCATGATGTATGCAATGCATTGCACTAGACCGGACATTGCTTTTGTTGTGAGTAAACTAAGTCAATATACTAGCAATCCGGGTCCAGAGCACTGGAAGGCAATTAGTAGAGTATTAGGTTACTTGAAAAGGACTAGTAACCTAGAATTGACATACTCTACACATCCAGGAATATTAGAGGGATATTCTGATGCCAGTTGGATAGATCACTCAGGTGACTCTAAATCCACAAGTGGGTGGATTTATACTCTAGCTGGAGGAGCGGTTTCTTAGGCAAGCAAGAAACAAACTTGTATCGCCCATTCAACAATGGAAGCCGAACTAATTGTCTTGGCAGCTGCAGGAAAAGAGGCTGAATGGATTAAAAATCTGTTGACAGATATCCATTTGTGGCCTCGACCAACTCCCTCGATTCCCATGTACTGTGACAGTGAGGCCACACTGTCAAAAGTGTACAATGCCGTATATAATGGGAAATCTCGACACATAGGCTTACGGCATAACTATGTTCGAGAACTGATCGAAAATGGTACCATTAGTATTGTGTATGTCAAGTCATGTGGAAACTTGGCAGATCCATTGACTAAGCCTCTGACGAGAGACTTAGTAGGATCAACTACCAGAGACATGGGTCTGAAACCACTCAGAATCGGTTAGTGATGGGAACCCAACTTGAATTTAGTGCTCCTATATATCAAGTTTAATGGGTAACAACAAGTCATTTGACCGATAGAAGGTACTATCAAATGATAGACCCATGTAAGGTATATGATAGTACGTCGTTGCCGAGAACTAGGATGAGATAAAACTCTTAACAAAAATTTAGAGGCATCTTAGCAACGAAGATGTTATAGAATTTTGCCTATAGGACCGAGAGGTGGTGCCGCCTCAAATGGAGAGTTATGGTTTCTCTTCTAAAAGGTCATGAAATAGGATTTTAGCGCATGGCCATATTCGCGCTCAGCGAGAATGCAAAGACAAAAGATGATGTGTGTGAATTAGCCGAAGTAGTTACAAGATTCAAAGTTTAAATCCTAAGGATACTTCTGAATTGATTCCTTCTTGCTTATTCACATTAAACGGAGGTTTAATCTTAGTGACACCACTGTAACATCACTTTTCTTGAAAGGCAGAAAACATTCCAACCTGGTGGGGGATTGTTGGAAATTTGAATGTGAGGTTGGAATGTTTCCATCCCACATTGGTAGAAATACAAAAGAAACTTGAGTTTATAAGTCTAGACTCTCAAGTGGGTCTTGAGTAAAATGATGGACTTATGGTGGGGGTCTCAAAGAAGTGCAACGCACGCGCGCGCGCGTGGCCGAGGCCGAGGGCGCGGGCGCGGTTCTTGCGAAATGACGCGCACTTTGCACTTCGCACGCTCGCATCGGAGCCTCGCCCCGAGCTATGAGCTTTCTTTTTGAGGATCGATATATAGAGATTTAAGCAGATAAAATTCTATTTAATTAGATAATGAGCAGATAATTAATTTTCAGATAAAGTTTTAATTTTCCAGCTTATTAAAAACGTGGCTATTAATCTGAAAATCAGTTGGAGAATTAGTCTCCAACTTAACCTCTTAATCCGATTCTTGGGGATTAAACAAGGAATATTCTCAAATTATTCCGTTTGATTTTCAAGTATAAATTAGAGTTTTGGTTCATGATTATTCACTGGAAAAAAAACAATCTGCTATCTCTCTACGATCTGCTATCTCTCGATCTCTGTACTCTCTGTCTCGAACTGTTCATCATAAAACAGTTCCGTTTTCTACTAATCTCCTGTCGAAGCTTTGCATTGATAATCAAACACTATAGCTGTTAGTGTTAGATTAATACTGCATCAAATCCTGGGCTAAGTGATTGTAGACTCACAGCTGTTTTAGAGTGTCGCCAAAACCTTTAAGGACAGGTTCATACTGTGCAGTTTTCTTTTTCATCGTCAAAAGAAATCAGGTTGGTGTTTATTTTCTGCACTGTTTTAGTTTTCGTCCAGTAGGGTGGACACTCTATCTTCTACCCCTTCTTCTATCGTATCTATCGCGAAGGATAGATACGTTGTTAGGATTACTTTGTAAATCTGTTTACTTTGATAATTGACGAACTTTAATCATAAAGACTTTAACTTTATAAATAAAGCTTCAATCTTTATAAAGTTCGGATCTTTATTAATTTGTGATTTTTATAAATAAAGCTGTATTTTTATTTATAAAATTGGTTTATTGTTCACAACTGAATTTTTCTGATTATTAAAACTTTCAACAGTCTCATCTTGAAGAACCTCCATATTGCATCTGCGCCTTCTTCTGCTTCAGACCATAACTTTTCCTCTTTTCTTCGGCGACAGACACAAGGGCCACCGCCACCATTATCTGTCGTCTTCGGCCTATTGCAGAAGCAACAATCGACCATTTCTCCGTCTTGTTCGTTGTTCTCTAGCCTATACGAAAATCAACGACCTTCCATTTTAGGGTAGATTTTTGTAAGGTTTTTGATTTTGATTTTGGTCAACAGTTTGGAGTGTTTTGGTTTTGAGTTTTTTTAGATTTATTTTGTTTTGCTTTTGGTGGTGTTATTGATTTTGATTTTATATTTTATATTTTGGTTTGATGGTGAAATCACAGGGTGAGGGTTCACATATGAATAGTTAATTAAAGAAGAAGAACGAAGAGGCTTTTTGGCTGGAAAATCATGTTTGGGGGGGGGGGGGGGGTTGTCAACTGAAGTAGAGTTTCAGGTTTTCTTTTTTAGTTTATATATATTTATATAAAATAAAATAATAGAATAGAAAATAATAACATTTTTAATTGAAAAATAGTTCAAATGATAAAAAGACTAAAATTCCCATGAATTAACTTTTAAAAACTAATGGGGGTTAGTGATAAGGACGAAAAAAGAAACAAAATGGAAACCACGGTAACGAAAAAAACACTCTTTAAAGACCAAGGACGAAAATAGTTATAAACACCAAATTATAGGGACAAAAATAGAATATTTTGTTTTTTTGAATGGTTTTCTTGATGAGGAGGAAATACAAATCTTCCGGTTCAGGACTTCACTCCTTATAAACCCTAAAAACAAATTCAATTCATATTCCCAAAATCAAAATCAAAATGTCACCCGACTTGAGTTTCGATATCCAAGAGGAAATTATCAAAAAACTTCCCGTCAAATCATTGATTCAATTCAGATCGGTTTGCAAAGCATGGAAGTCATTGATCGATAGCTCTCAGTTCATTGCTGGTTACAGAACTCAGTCGCAACATCTGGTTATAAGCTACGAAGTCGGATATTGTGAGGTAAGATATGTTTCTATTGTCCATGATGACGATATTTTCCCTCAACAAAAGTTTGCCCTACCTGTTCCTCCTCTAGCTCAAATAACAATGACAATCGACAGCTCTCATGGCTTGTTGTGCTTGATTGGAGAGCCACACCCCACCTTTAAAACAAAAGTTACTGTTCTTTGGAATCCTGCAATTAGAAAATCGATTGTTGTTGCTTTACCTAATGTGGTAGGTCAGTCGTTTAATTCTGTTCTTGGTTTTGGGGTTTGTCCTGACACCAAAGACCCTAAGCTTGTCAACATTACATATATTGATGATATTAGGGAAATTGAAAGTATAAGTTGCATCCCCTGTCAAGTTATGGTTTTCACATTGAGCTCAGGGGAATGGACATGTTTAAGTAGCAATCAGCAACTGCCTCGTAAATCAATTGGATTTACATGGTCTCAGGCAGTTATATGTCAGTTTATTTATTGGCTTGCATACGATTGGATTAATGTGGATGGTAGACTTCGTAGACAAAGTACAATTCGTAGACGTCGTAATCTGATAATGTCATTTGATATGGGCTCTGAAGAGTTTAGAGAGGTAGACCTACCAGACTATTTGGCTGAAGCTAAAATACTGAACTCTTTTGATTTGTCTATCCTTAGGCTAAGGGAGTCTCTTGTTGTGGTTGAGTATGGATGGAAAGGATTTTGTACTGTATGGATGATGGAGCATGGTGATTCAAAAGCCTTTACAAAGCTATTCACCATTAATGCACCAAATGGATCAGTTCCAGGCCTCTGGGATTTAGGAAGAGTGGTGAACCTATAGTTGAAATGCAAGATGATAAACATTGTGCCCTTGTTGCTTATGAACCTCGCTTGGAGCACATCAAGGATCTTGAGATTCACGGAAACAGAAATTCATTCTTTGCGTGTTCCTACACAGAATCGCTGCTTCTGCTCGATCATGATGAGGACCACATTGTAAGGTGCGACATGAAGAGGTGACTTTTAGAACAGGCTAGCAAGGTACAGTGATCCAAGTGAAATTACGGTGCATATATATTCGTTTAAGTTGATAGAAAGTTTAATGCACTTGCGTTAGCTGTGAGATCAATGTTTATGACATTACTGATGATGAATCACACGTTTTTTGTGAATGTTAAAAAAATTCCCTTTATAAGTCATGTGATATCCACAAAATACAACGTAATTATATATGTTAATGTGATATGTTAAAACGTATTTTTTAACATATTTTTAACATATAATAAAATAATTAAATAAAAAAATATTCAATATTGGACTCATTTCGAAGGTATCGAAGAGACGACTATAATGGTGTAACTTGTTAAAATTAAATATTATTTTTTAAACGTATTTTAGTTAATATATGCTTATATGTGTTAATATAATGAAAATGTAAAATGTAAAATGTAAAATGTAAAACTAAAAGGTATAAAGTAAATCTATCAAAAGAGTTAAGGGACCAAAACTGTAACTATATATATCAATAACTACTTTTCAATAACTACTTTCAAGAACCACTTTCAAGAACCGTCAAAAGACTGTTTAAATCCTTTAATATATAGTAGATATATATATATATATATATATTTTGATTAATTATGTAATTTATTAAGTTATAACGAAATAAATGTTTTATACAACAAAATACAGTATTAGAAAATTCTTTTCAAGATAGATTAAAGTGACACCAAAATAAAAAAAATTATATAGTTTCCAATTTTCCCCTTCTCAGTTAAAGTTCAAGATAAAAAGATAGGTTTGAATAGACGCCCTGTAAGTTGAAGATTGAAAGATGTGTTTAAATCAAAACCAGAAGTTGAAGATCGAGATAAAGATATCACCGAGCTAAAACAATAGTTGAAGATCGAGATAAAGATATCACCGAGCTAAAACAATCATATAATCCAATGAGAAGATGATCATATAATAACTAGAGAAGATAAACAAATGCTAAAAGAATTAACCATATATTTCATCTTATGATTATGGGTTGAATCATATGTTTGTTTTTTGTGATTTAGGTTTAGAGTGGTAATTTATGCACACACACTCTCACTCTCTCTCTCTCTCTCTCTCTCTCTCTCTCTCTCACCATCTTTTGGCTTCCTGCTTTAATGGTGCCAAATAAAAATCACAGTGTGGCTTTCTTAGGATCATGCTAGTGAGTTGTGCTTGCTGGGAAAGGACATTTTTCTTTATCGAAATTCTCTCATGTCTTTAGGGGGGGCAACAAAGCTGCAGATTGTTTGGCTGCTTATGGTCATACTCATTCAGACATATATATATATATATATATATATATATATATAGGGAGATGTTCATTTGAGAAATGATAAATATATGAGAAATAGAGAAATAATCTTAGCCATTCATCTGGTCAATATTTGCGGCTTTGACCGCGAAGCACCGGATAATTCCTTGCATGGTCTATAGAAGGTAGAGGGATAATTTCGTAAAATACGCGGGATGAGTTCATATATGAACCTATATGACTCACATATGAACTATACGTTCATATATGAATCAGTTAATTTGTTCATATATGAATCACAAAAGTTCATATATGAATCTGTTAATTAGTTCAACTGATTCATATATGAACTAACATATTCATATATGAACTAACATATTCATATATGAACTTACACTTAATTAGTTTATATGTGAATCAGTTAATTAGTTCATATATGAATCACAAAGGTTCATATATGAATCAGTTAAAAGAGTTCATATATGAATTACACTGATTCATATGAACATATAGTTCATATGTGAATTATACATGTTCATATATGAACACATCCCGTGTATTTTGTAAAATCTACGAAAATGTCATTCTATTTTTGGGATAGTCACAACTTTTGACCGGTCAAAGCCACAACTTTTGACCGGTCAAAGCCGCAATATTTGACCAGTCAAATCCGATCTTGACCATATGAATGACTATGATTACTTCTCTATTTCTCATATATTTATCATTTCTCAAATGAACCTAAGGCTATATATATATATATATATAGTGTATGAATAATACACGAATCCATTATTCATGTATTATTTATCATGAATGGTGTATTATTCATCCTGAATGATACATTATTCATGATGAATAATATATGAATGACCCGTGAAGGTATAGACACATGTCGCACTCTCTTTTGTTTCCCAATTCACAACCGAAATTTGGTTTAATTCATTATGAATATGTATACGCATCCCCGAATGTCCCACATTCAGTATGAATAACAAATGTGAACGTTCATTCATTATTCATGACGAATAATATAGTATTCATGATGAATTACACAATATGCATGACGAATAATACACGAATTCATGAATTATTCACCCTGAATGTTGTATTATCCATCCTAAATGATACATTATTCATGATGAATAACACATGAATGACCCGGGAAGATGTGGAGATGTGACACACTCTCTTTTGTTTCCCGATTCACAACAAAATTACTCGATAGGTCCTCGATTCGTCTTGATGGGTGTTGGGTTACGGTGCTGAAGAAACGTGGCGCCTTACGACGTTGAAGGAAGTGTTGAATAAGGTGATGTCAATTTACATACTTACGGTGTCAAGGCGTTGTACAAACTTGAACGTACATAAATATTCATAATGAATATAACAAATATATAGCATTTCACGTAAAAAACGGTTAAAATGACAAAAAAAAAACTATATCGAGATGAATGTCATATCGAAGAGCACAAAATTCTCGTTTTTTTATCTAATTTGTTTGATTAAAATATTAGTAATATTTAAGATAATTTATTTTAAACTTTAATTGGATAAAAAATATTTAATTAAAAAATAAAATAAAAAGTCAAATATGGTATGTGCGTGTTTAAATTTTATTCCATTTTTACCCCTAAGCATTTTAAAATAAAAAACTCTATTTAATATGAGTTGTTGGATCAAAAGAGATCTAGTGGCTAAGATTTGTTCTCACGTACATAATGAAAATTGAGTTTTCATTTGAACTTTCCTCTTTCTCTATATATATTGTTTTTTTTTATTTTCTAAAAGAAATTTTAGTAAAAGGGCCAAAACATTCTCAATTTAAGAGAGTTTATCTATACTATATAATTATTCTAAAACGGTTATTGTACAAACTATTGTACAAACTATTGTACAATTACATTTACCATCCTTAATCTTTTATACAATAACATTTACTACCCTTACAATTACTTATTTAATTTATTTTGTATCCCTTACTTTTTCATTTTACATTTTACACCGTTATCATATTAACACAAATAATCGTATATGAACAAAAATGCAATGAAAAAATACGTTCATTTTTTTACAAATTATACCATTATAATCGTCTCGTCAATACCTTCAAAACGAGCCCAATATTGAATTTTTTTTAATTTAACCATACTATTAAATATCAGAATATATACGAATTATCTATACTACTAAAACGGTTATTGTACAAACGGTTATTGTACAAACTTTTGTACAATTACATTTACCACCCTTACATTGTTACATTTATCACCCTTATAATTACTTATTTAATTTACTTTATATCCCTTATTTTTTTCATTTTACACATATTAACACAAATAATTATATATTAAAAAAATGCAATGAAAAAATACGTTCATTTTTCTACAAATTATATCATTATAAGCATCTCCTCAATATCTTCAAAACGAGCCAAATATTGAATATTTTTAATTTAACCGTACTATTAAATATCATGAATATCTACGAAATAATTTGTTTTTCTGTCCATACGTTTTATTTTATTTTCCACCGTTAGCACGTTAAAAATACATAATCATAAAATACGTTTTATTCTTATTATAAATAATATCATTATAAATTTTTTCGTCAATAATTGTAATATAAACTAATTATTGAATATCTTTATGGGTTTAGGTTTCATAAGTTGTGATTTTTAGGTCATGGTTGATTATTGATGAAATGTATATAAGGAAATAACATTAATTGTTCGTTCTTTACTTACATTCCGCTGCATCGCGCGGGTATATGCCTAGTGTTAATAGATTTAGGTCAAGGGATCCAATCGGTAATAAAAATGAAACCATAGTGAACATGGTTACATGAAACCATAGTGAACATGGTTACATGGCTGTATTTATTTGGTTTAAGGGCCCAATCCAAATTTTCATAAAACCGTAGGGACCAAATACTATAAAAAAAAGAATTAATTAATATTTACATTAAAATAAAATAAAAAATAAATAAATATAATTGGTTGGAATTTGGAAATGATACGAGTTAAAAAAAGAATTAATTAATATTTACATTAAAATAAAGTTAAAAATAGATAAATATAACTGGTTGGAATTTGGAAATGATACGAGTTAAAACCCTAGCTATGAATTCCGTTTCACGCCATGAACATCCATCCATATTATAAACCCTAGCTAGAAACAGATTCATATCCCCAAAATCAAGATGTTACCTTTCGATATCCAAGTGCAAATCATCGAAAGGCTTCCTATCAAATCATTGATTCGATTCAGATCGGTTTGCAAGGCATGGAAGTCATTGATCGATAGCTCTCAGTTCATTGCTGGTTACAGAACTCAGTCGCAACATCTGGTTATAAGCTACGACGTCGGACTTTATGAGGTAAGATATGTTTCTATTGTCGATGATGCTGATGATACTTTCCCTCAACAAAAGTTTGCCCTACCTGTTCCTCCTCTAGCTCAAATAACAATGACAATCGGCAGCTCTCATGGCTTGTTGTGCTTGATTGGAGAGCCACACCCCACCTTTAAAACAAAAGTTGCTGTTCTTTGGAATCCTGCAATTAGAAAATCGATTGCTGTTGCTTTACCTAATTTGGTACGTCGGCCGTTTAATTCTGTTCCTGGTTTTGGGGTTTGTCCTGACACCAAAGATCCTATGCTTGTCAACATTACATATATTGATGATTACAGGAAAATTGAAAGTATAAGTTGCATCCCCTGCCAAGTTATGGTTTTCACATTGAGCTCAGGGGAATGGACATGTTTAAGTAGCAATCAGCTGCCTCGTAAATCAATTCAATTTACTTGGTCTCAGGTAGTTATAGGTCAGTTTATTTATTGGTTTGCATACAATTGGATTAATGTGGATGGTACTCGTAGACTTGGTAGACCTCGTAACCTGATAATGTCATTTGATATGACAACTCAAGAGTTTAGAGAGATAGACCTCCCAGATAGTTTTGCTGAATTCTGTCGATCGAAGTTGTCCATCTCTAGGCTAAGGGAGTCTCTTGCTGTGGTTGAGTATGGTGGTGTGGTTGAGTGTGGTACATGCTTAACCTGGAAACGAGTTTGTAATGTATGGATGATGGAACATGGTACTTCAAAAGTGTTTACAAAGCTATTCACCATTAATGCACCAAATGCATCGATTTTGTCGACGATGATATTTAGGAAGAGTGGCGAACCTATAGTTGAAATATTGCAAGGTGATAGTAAAGATTGTTATACAGTCTGTGCACTTGTTGTTGATGAACCTTGCTCGCAGCACATCAAGGATCTTGGGATTCCCGGAAACAGATATTCATCCTTTGCGAGTTCCTACACGGAATCGCTGCTTCTGCTCGATTATGATGAGGGCCACATTGTAAGGTGTGGAGCTATGAAGTAGTGATTTTTAGAACAGGCTAAAGTTGATAACAAGTCTAATGCATCACATATAGATTAATGTTTTCTGATATTAATGATGATGAATCTCACATTTTTGTGAATAGTAAATATTTTACCTTAATAAATCATGTTCTTTTCGTGAAGGCTTGTAGCTATACTGATGGTTTTTTTGTTCTCAGACTGATCTTGATTACAAAAACTTGGTGTATTTCAATTATATGTTTTGCACATTATAGCTGTTTTCAATTCATAAATGCCTAATAGTTGTACTAGCTAATGATGACATTACCTTTTAGGTATTAATATACAACAAAGAGTATGAATGGACACCAATTGCTTGTTATCTCTTCTCCTTCATCTTGCTTCTATCATTTAGAAATGTTTACCATATATAACTTGAATGAAAGATATTGCGCAGTTAAAATTCTTAACTTTGACCATCATGTAATGCCGCTTTCTTTTTGGGTAACGGTGGGTATCCAGCCCAACTATTTTGATACAATCTTTAATAGCATTGTACTGTATAAGTTATAGCAAAGTGCTGATGATTCACATTTTTAATGGCCTTCTCTTATTGATCAAGTTATATCCAGTTTACTGTATGTATATATAATTATGGATATTCAATTTTGGAAGCAATTCGTACACTTGTACTCTAGAGTTCAAGCATTCCTGCGGTTTAGACAACATAACCAAAGCAATCAAGGGAATGCAAACCGGAGGAAATCTGCATAGATTGCTTGTATTGATCTACCTTGGCTTAATTATCAAGCTTCTTATTTAAACAATCTCCAACAGCTATGTTATCCAAGTAATAACAGAATCTATCTTAAAGTTTTATCTAAGAACAAGAATGGAGATGAGGAAAATAGCATTATTTTGTTGTCTTCTGACATGTGGTTCCATTTTAAAGTTGAGAAGAAGATTGTTGAGTCTGCTTGGATGGTTTCATGTAGGTATTGTTGCTCTGAATTGCATATAGGGGTTGTATGCACACAAAGTTTGGTAAGGTTTGTTTACACTGTTGAATTACTTCTTGTGTGTTCTCTTCGGTCTGTATGATATGCAAGCCATTAATTGTATTGTATGGTTAAGTTAATTTTCACTAACAACACATGTTTGAACTTGGGGATTCAAAGTAGGTTCCTAAGTTGGTATATTTTGAGCATTTATGCTTGCAATTTAAAGTTCTTTTGAGCTCTTAATGATGGATTAGTTTAGCGAATCTCCTTCTTACGCTAGTCTGTGCATAAAAAGGGTTGAAACCAGCAATTGCCATGCCCCCACACACCGCCCCACCCCACCCCACCCCACCCCAAGGAATTGACATGGGATACAAATAAGGTACACAACAGCCCCCTAGGTGGTTGGCTTAAGAGACTAGTGCCACAACTGATAAAGGAATTGTAACTCCCACAATGTGGTTGTCATACTCGAACCCTTGCTTGTTTGTATAAGTATACCACCCTGAACCAACTATGCTGCACCCCAGGGACATTATACGCTAGTTGCCATGGCAATTGAGTCTTTCTATGTCTTGTTTTTTGCAAGTATTTACCTTGATGCTTGTATATCAGAAGTGTTTTCTAAAGAATTTGTCGTGTTTGAAACTTTTATCGGAATGTCGACACAGTATATAACTGTTAGTTGGCAAAGATGATTTGGTCTTGTACATGGGATCGATAATATTTCAGGATAACCTTTTAGTTTGAATTTCTCACTTGATTACTTACTTAGGGGCCATTTACTAAATACTTACCCGGGTAAGCGCTTACCAGCATCACTTAGGGGCTGTTTACTAGCCGCTGACCAGACTGACTCGAGTCAGATTGGTCAGCGTGTTTACCAAATATCGGTCGGATCGGACCGGAATCTGACCGAAAACTTACCCGGCCAACATCAAAATCATGCATACCCCAGTCGGATTTGTTATTTCCAAAGATGCCCTTTCTTGCGATTAGGTTTCTGCCGTTCATCCCTCCTCCCTCATCGCTCCTCCTCCGGTCGGCTACCGTTCTCCTCTCTGCTTGGTATGCTCTCTGCTCTCTGCCACCGGTCTGCGACTAGGATTTGTCCGTGAAATCGATCAAAACCGGGAAATCGATCCATAGTTCTCCTCTATGCTCGGTAAGATTTCGAAACCCTTTTGGGTTTTGTCACTTCTCTCCGTCGCTCGTCGATTTCAGTTTGGTTTTGTTAACTGTTTTTTTTCTCCGCCCTGTAGTTTTTTAAGAAAGAAAACCAACAAGGGTCACCGTTTGATCTTGTCATTCAGCAGGTAGTACATCCCCTTTCTTTGTTTTTCTTTTCGATACTGGTCATGGATTTTGTTTTTCTGTTTTGATTTCGTTTTTCTGGTCATGTATTCTGTCTATTCTTACTTGTGTTTGTGCTTTTTTTTAATCCAATCTTGTATGCCAAAATGTATCATATTCCTGTAATGGTAATGTGGATCATAGTAGTGTAGTAACTTTCTCTAGGATACAGAAAGAAATTGATGGTTTGAGTATCAGATAAATAATGAGAAAATCCGGTTGAAGATTGAAAATAAAAATGCTCTTCAGTAACAAAAAAGCATGATATGAGATCTAATACTACCATCAATAAGGATCGATCTAGCCTAAAAGGTGATTCAAGGCTTTTGCAAATTTACAAGAAAATGGAGTTCAGTCTCTAATGTAGATGCAGATTGTTCTGGTTTCTGCTATTCTCTATCCACCTGTTGTTTTCAATTACATAAACATTCATGAAAATGCATGATGATATTCACGATAGTAATATTCATGAATAGTTGGTGCACATGATTCTCAAAATATCTACACTTCCTATATGAACTTTCACCTATATACAGTGTGCATGTATGCGTAAAGAGAAGTTTTTTATTTGGCTTATGGGATATGGTCTACAAACTGTAGTTTTTTACAGTATGAAAAACAAATATTAAAATGGTTCACTGGATTATAAATTGATGGGTTGGTTGATTTTCGCTTCTGGGTATTGATTTTCTCATCTGGGGGTTTGCAGTTCTTCGTCAGTTTACTACGTCTAGCTATCTTTCTCTTGTTTTCTTGATTAAAAATTGATTTTTGTTTTCTGGGTATGTGTTGATTTCTTGAAATTGATAGGGGTTTAATGATTAAAGGGAAAATACTGTAGATATCTTATTGGTCAACTCAATCTTTTTCCTTATTTATTTCTTCTTGGTGTTGAAATTCAGCCATGTAATGAGAATTTCTGGTAATGCCATGGTCAAATGGCTCAATTTTGGATTCTGTTATAACCCAGATAGTTACAGTTTTCAGTTGAATCACTTGATAAATTATGTTACATTTGTATCTTGATGGTTAACCTAGGTTTAAATATTTCTTGGTTCTAGTTTTTTTGAAGAACTAGCTTACAATTTTTAATTGGGAAACATCCAGAAAAAACCCAATAGACTTTTCGATTTTGAGGTGTCCACGGACAAGTTTGTATTTTCTAACTTAGTATTTTCTTTATGTTAATTGTCGAATGGGGGTTTCCTCTGTTGAAGACTGTGATAGCTCATATGTATTATTATTAGCTTAAGTTTTCGTTGATTTTGAATAGTTTCTCTTCAAAGAATAGAACATTCTGCTAATTAATATTCGTAGTTTTTCTTGATTCATGTCAAATGGGTTATATTGATTTCTATGTCATTATGTGAGAAATTTTCTTGTGAGAAATTCAGTGTTATATGGCAATTTGATTTGTGGGTCAAGATAGTATACGATTTCTAAATTTTTATGCATGATTTTTTACATAACATGATAGAGGTACAAAGTAGTCTAACCATGTTGTAGATCATTGTATTATGAAGTGCACATTTTAAATTTGTGTAATTTGTTATGGGTTTTTATATTTTCTAGTGTTTATTGATTATTTCTTGATGTGGGTACTTTAAATTTCCAGCCTTAAGTGGATAATTTGTTTTTGCTTTTCTGCATAATGAAATCAAGAAATGGGTTATTAAGACAATAGGGGATTCTTATTGTAGACAAATGGATAATTTGTTGCGAGTTTTTATAGTTTATAGGGTTTCTTAATCATTTTTTGATGTGGGTACTTTTTGACATAGGTATGGAATCGTATGATGAGTCATCAGAACCTAAAAAATCAAGGGTTAGTTATTATGCATGGTTTGGAATCTTTATATGCATCCTTGAGTTTATCTGGCTTCATATGCTTGATAAAGGTTTGAATGTATCAAAGTAATGTTTTTTCACATCTGATTTGTGTGCATGCCTTAGTATTGAAACATATTAAGTGGATAGTACTGGATCCATCTGAAAATATGCCAATTTCCAGAAATTCTGCAAATCTGGCTTTATTTTCTTGTATCCTCTTTAGTTGACAAAAATGGGAGATTAAGGGTCGTTTACCCAAACACTAGCCCTTTAAGCGCTTACCAGGTAAATTCAACAGTATTCACTTACGTTACTGGGTAATATTTTAGTCCATCAAAAGCCATCGTATGCAACAGTTTACCTCTTTAAGCGCTTACCGGTAAAATTCAACAGTATTCACTTACGTTACTGGCTAAGATTTTAGTCCATCCAACGCCATCGTATGCAACAGTTGACCTTGTAAGCGCTAACCAACTAAGAGTAGTCGCCCTCACTTACCGGGTAAGACACTCGGTCCTTGTCTTCGCTCTAACCAGGTAAGATTCTCGGGTCTTTCCATATTCATATGTTAAGGTAATATGACTTGATAAGCGTTTACCTGGGTAAACCTTTGGTAAATGGCCCCTTACTTTGACCATTACGTACTGTATGGTAACAAGAACAACATCTCTAATGTTGTTGAGTCAGGACTTTTGATCCCAATTTTCTTTAAGCTCCATCTAATAATTTCTTTAACACAATCAAAAGTGTAGTAAGCTCAATATGTTTGTTGTTTTTCCGGGTATGATACATAACTCTTTTTGTTGGATTCGTAGTTATCAGACGAAATCTTTAAATATCTTTCCTAAAAAAAACTGGTTTTCATTGTCAGTTGTCAACACCATGGGATACCAAACAACTCTCTAGCAGAGAAACCTAACCTATTGAGACTTAGAGGTTGTTTACCATGCGCTAACAGGGTAGGCACTTACTTATTGGGTGAGCATGACAATGATCAATAATTAATCTTATCCGGTAAGAGGCGTGACGTGACAGGACCAACAATCTTACCTCATATTGAGAAAGGTGACTCTTTAAGATTATTTCCTGTAATACCATTTTGATGGCTGAGAGTGGTGACTCTTAACGACAAGTGTTTACCCATTAAGCATTTGGTAAACAACCCATTAATCATGTAGTTTACAACTATGATGCAATTTTTGATTTGTCCCTTGGGATATGAATGCGCCACTTAATAAAAGATTTGACCAAACCTTATGCCATCTTCCTATGGTATGCAGTTTGTGAAGCATAAAACCAAACCAAATCAAAAGAACCCAATAAATCCTAAAGGTAAGGTCTAGAGTATGGGTGTGTAGGATGTAAGCAGATATTTTGTGTACGCTCCACCTTATGGGGTATGTAAGGATGTAGCTTCCTAGTTGTAAATAACCAAATATGTCAGGATTTTCAAAGGAACAATTGCTATGCTATTTGTTGATTGAATATCGCCATGCGTAAATGTTTGTAGGATGATTGAAATGAACAAATGTTTTTAGGAGGATCTAGATGAACCTATATCGATCATTTTAGAGCTTGGAAAGAATTTCTATGCATTGATTAGTGATGTGAAAAGGTGGTCATGACTTCAGCGTCACCAAAACAAATCTCAAATGATCCGGAGTTCCTAGACAACCGAGAACTAATGTTTTAAAGGATTTTAAATCCTTCTTCTGTTTGGTTTGTAGGATCTTAAATGGAATTCAATTTCATTCTTTATAACTAATTTATAAGAACTTCATAAATATTTATGAAAAATAATTAAACTGTCTTTTATTAATTGATTATTACAAAAAGAATGTTACATTTTTTAAAATATTGCTACAAACAAGTTATATAAAATATCGTAAAATACTAACTATCCTTGGATTCCTGAAACCAATATTTGTGGGATTTCAATTACGGACTTTGTTTTAAACCAAATGTGAGATAAAAATGTAATTTTAATTCCAAATTCCATCGGACCTCGCAATCCAAACAGTCATAAGTGCATGTATCACCACAAACAACAAATGTGGAAATAATGGTTTAACAACAAGTGGATGACAATCTAAGCATAATAAACCAACCACTAACAAGATCCCGATGATATAATCCAATATCAAGCAAATATAATAAAGACAAGCAAAAACGAGACACCAAGATTGACACGGAGGTAGTGTACGTCCACAAGAGGGATGAAGATCACTAAGAGAGTGTTTACTAAATGCTTATCGCGAAGACACCATGCTTACCTTACCAAATAAGATTCTCGACCATCAAAATGACATAGTTGGCAATCTTAACCGCTAAGCACAATGCGAGTAAGGGGCCGTTTACCAAACACTTACCCGGGTAAGTGCTTACGAAGCTTACCAAGTTATATTACGTTAACCGATGAATATGGCAATGACCAATAGTCTTACCCGGTAAGAGCGAAAGCAATGGTCGAGAGTCTTACCCGGTAAGTGAAGGCGGCGGCTTTTACCCGGTTAGCGCTTACCGGGTAAATTTTTTCCTACAATACCATTTTAATGGACTAAAATCTTACCTAATAACGTAAGTGATAATGGTAAGTGCTTACCGGACAAGTGTTTGGGTAAACGGCCCTAAGAGTCACCACCCTTACTTATCTGGTAAGATTGTCGGGTCCTTATCATGCCACTTATCGAGTAAGATTCTCGGTCCTTGTTTGATACAGGAAGAATTCGTGAGTTAAGAAGGGTTTTCGCAAATAATTGGGAAAAGGAGAAACGAACTCAAAAAGAAAAATGAGCTCGAAAGAGGCTCGGAATTTGGCATCGAAAGAGAGGTAAAAATAATGCACCGAATATAAAGAGAGTTACGATAGAGATCGAAGAACAAGTCGAAAACCATAAACAGAAGCGAATGCAAGTGCCAAGCGACTTGAACCGCACGACACCCACATAAACAGTGCCTCTCACGACTTTCACCCACATGATAAGCCGCAAATGTCACTGTTTTCCAACTTAATCATCACGTGACAAGCCACCAATTCTCATCCATGATTTAATCATCCACGTGACATTATAATTCCTTTGCTTTCCTTATTATGTTTAGTTTAATTAAATAATTATGTTAGCTAGTAATTATCTTAATTTGTTTTTCTAATTTCGTAATTATCTTTTTCTAGTTTAGATTATAAATAGGATAACTAGGTTTCATTGTTAATCAGTTCAATTTAATCAAGTTATCGATCAATAAAGTTTAGCTTTTTAGAGAGTTTTCTCTTAATTTTGAGTTTTACGGTTGTAATTCTCATTATCAAAAGGGTTTAGACGCTTGTCGATCATTCCGCAAACCTACGCTGCATCATTGTTATACTCATGTGGTAAAAAAAAAAAAGTGACCCCACTAAGAATTTACCTGGTTAGCGTTTGAGAACGACCATAATATTAACCAAATGTGGGGGTGACAAATTACTTTCAATGAAAGATGATTAAAAATAGATAAAACCGTAAGGTAAGCTCTTCTTGGGGATTTTTATATGATAGGGAAGAAACAAGTAGTGAACAAAAGAAGCATGCAACAAACGAAGTACAAAGATCCTGTAAATATTTACAGTATCACTACAACACACACCAGTTTTTTCCGATGGCCAAATCCGTCGGAAATCCACCGGAAATTAAAGTCTTCAGCGGATTTGGTCGACGGAAAATCGACCGTTGGACAAAAAATTCCGGCGGAATGACCAACGGATCTGAGTTTTCCACGAATTTCAGACGACACTATTCCGCCGGTTTAAAAAAAAATATTTTCTTAATTTAATAATTAACTTAATTAGAATTAATTAATTTCCTACTACCGATTTTCCCGTCCGGAACCCGAACCTGTACATATACGGTTCGATTTTCGGTCCTACTTTTTAGTCCCAAAAAAATCGGTACCAACCGGTTTGGTACCGGTCCGGTCCCGATCTCATCCCTAATTTTGGTGAGTTCATAGTTTGAAATCTTATTGTTGTGAGTATATTCATTATCTGAAACTTTATTGTTTTAGTATGTTCACGATGTGATTTTAGTATGTTCATATTTGAAACCTATTTGTTTTAATATGTTCACTTTGTGTACATAACATGATAGTTAGAGTGATAGTTTTTCACGGGAGAGATAGGGGAGGTGAGAACAAAAAATGATGGGACCGGTAAAAATACAAAAAAAAAAAAAAATTCAATTTTTAGTTTTTAAATGGAAATTCTGATAAAACAACAAAAAGACTAAAATATCTCTTAGTTTAATTGACTATTTTAACCGAGTCAGTGATAAGGATTCAAGTCGGTATAAAATGACAACTATAGTAACACAATTCGTTGAAATTTTAGAAAAATGATAAGAACCATAAAAGCATATAGCCACAAGTATTAAACATGTAATTTACCCTAAAAGCTATTTGTTTTTCAAACGGTTTCGTAGAGAAGACGAATTACAAATCTTCCGTTTTACATAACGATCTTCCCTTATATACCCTAGAAACAAATTCATATGCACATAATTAGAATGTCAATCCAAAACCCTTTCCATATCCCATTACAAATCATCGAAAGACTTGTCAAATCATTAATATAATTCATATCGGTGTGCAAAGCATGATAGTCATTCTTCAATTTCTTTGAGTTTGTTGCCTGTTACAGAGTCCTCCTCACTCGGTCGCACCATCTACTTATAAGGTATGAAGTCGGAGATGGGCAAGAACCTGAGGTGAAATATGAGATAATGCCCTTTGCTTTAACGGGCTATTTTACAAGAGCTAGTGATAGAGACCCAAGTCGTTGTAAGAATGCATTTGTTGATTTTTTAAAAAAATGAATAAGGAACGTTACAAATATATAAGTAAAGGGACGAACCATGTAATTTATTCGGTTTTCTTGAGGAGGCACTACAACAAAAAAGGGTTTATAGGACACTTTTTTAGGACACTTTTCGAGACTCGTCCTATAAAAAAGGCTAATACGACACATTAAATTCTGAGTCCTATTTAATTTAATCTAATACGACTTATTTTGATGTCTTATTAGCATACCTTAATAGGACAATTTTGATTGTGGTATTAGAGTTTAAAAACTAATAGGACACCTTTAAGTGTCCTATTAGAGTTTAAAATAATATAAATACAATCTTTAAAAGTGTCTTTATATAAAAAAAGGCCCAATATTAATTAACATTGATTTAGTAATTAAAGCCCAACTGAAACAAAAATATCTACTAATTACTGGACTCTTAAAACTTGGGCCCTCTCTCTCATATTTACGTGGCAGCTTCAACTTCAGTGTCAAACTAATTGGAAACCCAGATATACATCGATTCATCGCTCAGTACCAATTGGAAACCAAAAAAACAACGATTTCGAAAACTAATCGTGAACTTCACCACTAATCGCTCATCGATTGCTCATCGCTCATCGCTCATCGCTTTCCTCTCTTTTTTTATATATACTTGATGCTCCGCTCATCTAGGGTTCATTTTTCTAGCCAATCAAGCAATCGACATCAGGTTCTTAATTCAAATTGATCATGTTCATAGTTTTTATACTTGATTAACTGATCACTATCATATTATTTCATTTATGCGTCATTTTGTTTTCCATCATCATTTTAGTTGATTCTATAATTAATATGCAATATATGCCAGATCTCTATGAATTATCCTTGATTATTAGTTGTCTCTTGATGGTCTTTTTAAGTGGTCTCTTGCTAGGTTGTTAAGCTTTTGTATAGTCTCTTCATGATGTTGTGCTCTATATACACCATTCTGTCATGAATTTGACTAGTTAAGTAGTTATGCATATGTATAGGATACATAAGAGTTCTGATGAATGGCTTTCCTTTGGGATATGCTTTTCCTATAAAGAGCTTTTTTCAGTTCTCTATTTCATCAGGTATATAGTAAATAAAAGAATTTGTTGGTTACCCTGATTACAGGTGTAATTAGGATCCCTTTTTAGAGAAGGTTGTAATTAGGATATATCGTCAATTTTTCTGTTTCAGCTTTGTTTGCGATGCCTTGGATGGTTTGTTTGCCCGCAAATTCAATCAAGGTAAGGAGTAATCCATTATTAGTTATCAACATATCTCTAGGTGCATTGTTCCTCTATATTGTTTTCTAAATATCATTTTAATCCTCGGGCTGCTTCTTATGTATATAAGGTTTACCCCCAAAAGTTGGAAGGTATATTATATGAAAAGGTTTAGGTCTACTTTTAGTATGCTGTCTTCTTATATTAATGGTCTAGACCATTAATATAACTCATCAAGTCAACACACCATATTATATTAATGTTCCAGGTCTACTTTTGATATGCTGTCATCTTATATGTCTCCATGTTGGCTATCCAGTTCATGACATTCATCTTGCTTTCATGTGTTTAGCAGATCACACCACAACAAAATATCACGACTGGGAAGATATATCAAGTAGATAAAATAAAAGCCGTTGTTTGATATGAATTAGATCACAAATCGTGGCATATTCGATAGTTGTACGTATGGACTAACTGGTTATGTTTTTTGGGGTGAAGTCGGTCATTGATAAGGAGCGAAGGGGCGATTATCATGGATCAACGATTCAGGTTGTGCCACATATCACATATGCCATTCAATCTTGGATCGAACGGGTTGCAACCATACCTATGGATGGTAAAGAAGGTTCACCCGGTGTTTATGTTATTGAGTTGGGTGGAACTATAGGTATTATTACTAAATGTCGTTTTTTTTCATGTCAATTTACAATTTTGGGTTATTTGTGTTACTAAAACACGACATTTGTTCATGCAGAGGACATCGAATCTATGCCATATATTGAAGCTCTTGGACAATTCTCTTATTGTGTTGGTAAATACTCTGCGTGTTCTTTGAATCTTTATCATGAAAAGAATGAAAAGAACTAAAAAGTTGGTAACTTTTAAAGAATTTATAACTTAATATCAATCTTTTTAGGTGCTGGAATCTTTTGCTTAATACATGTTAGCCTTGTTCCTGTTCTAAATGTTGTTGGTGAACCGGTAAGTATTTGAGAAGTTACTCATCTTATGTTTTAAGATGTAAAGAAACCGTAAAAATGAAATTATATCGCTTGCTTTTTTGCTTCTTGTTCAAAAAACGAAACCATATTGATAGTTTTACTTCAAATTCTTTTATTACAGTAACAAATATTTTCATTAGTTCAATACCAATATTGATGGTTAGATAGGAGAAGTTCCGATGTTGGCATGTGATATAATATATTAATATGTTACATAGGACTTGGCCTCCCACTTTCAGTCTTTACCACTTTGCTTACAGACACAGACACTGATTCACTCTTTAGACTCAATCACTCTTTAGACTCAATCACCTGCCTACTAATTTGCTCCTCATATACATCAACATACAAAGTTATCTTTTACATTTCAATGTATGATTTGGTCTGATTTTGACATAAATAGGTGTGCATATAGCACCACCCTTGATATATGGATTCCAGTTAATTGTCGATGATATTAGGTTCTACCTGATAGGTTTTTGCCTACTGTTTATTTGGCTACTCTATGCTACTGTTGTTGCTCCTCGAGAACGATATGAAAATTATTCTCCAGGTAGGTCCTTTGGCTAGTTTCTTCTTTTTTTGTTCCCACATGCTCTATGTTTGACAAAACGAATTCATAAATCACTTTTTTTAATCTTGAAATAAACCTGATAATGGCTTTCTCCAAGTAAAGTATGCTTCAGGATTATAATTACATGTAGAAACTGTTCAATGCAATCTTTTGGCATCTTCATACACATCGTCGTTTTTGTGGCATTTTCATTCAATTGTATTTGTCTTACTAATTGCTATATTTAGTTGTCAAAGTTAGGGCAGAGTAAAAGTTTAAGGATAATAAGTGGAAAATAAACTGCATTTAGAGCCATATCAACAAGTCAATCCGTTGGATGAGTGTTACTGCTATCTACTGATTAGTATAATGCAATGGGTAGCAAATATTCATTTTTGTTTTTGATCTGGTGAAATTGTTGTGTTGTTCTTTAACTCAAGTTCATTGGTTCATAATCTGGCTTCCGAAGATTCACCAATTGATCCTTATTTTAATTTTGTATTTTGTACTCCTTTCAATCTGAGGTCTGTTTGACTTTTTTTTGCTCTTTAATTCGTAATGGTTATGAGTTGATTTATGCTTGTAAAACACATTGTTTCATTGAAATAAAACAATTTTGCTACTTGAATTCTTGATCCAGAAGTAGAATCATCAATCATATGTGTTTTCTGTACTCCACTTCTCTATTTTATCCTTGAAAATCTTACCTTAAAAACCTTACAGGTAATCAGAAGTGAAGGACTTGGAGGTCTATACAGCGGTCTTAAGCTTTCTCTGCTTGGAATTGCTACATCACAGGTGCTACATCCTCTTTCTTGTTTTATTAGCTTTTACATCCTAATATAAGCCTGGTTTTATAGCCTTTCCACATCACCCATAAATTTCATCCATAGTTAAATCAAACTTGCATATTTACAAATTTAGGATCAAACTTGCAAATTTACACCCTGCGGCATTGCACGAGTCAAGAATAAGACTAACGTTTCTGGTAGTTAGAATATTCTATCAATATATTATTTGTGAAGTTTCACTTTGCCTGTGGATTTTTAGGATCATTGTACTTTTTAGGCTCCTTTTTTAGTATAGTTAAATAAACGAAATACTCGCACCATTGTTAGTAGTTTACGATCTCTGTTTGGTACCAGTTGGGCAAAAGACCATTAGCACTTTATATGATTTTTACTTTCAAGCACTTATGAGATCTGCACTATAATGCACTTTTTCTATATGCCAAATCCCATCTAAATTGTAAATAAAAAGATCCAAGCAATCATATTAATCTTAAATTTATACACCGTCTTATACTTTTATTTGTAATTTAAGCCACACAAGATCATAAAAATAAAATTGAGACATGGAAAAAAGAATAAACCTCATGGTACACAGTTGGGTTATCTTTCTTTCTTCTCAATTTTGTCATCTAAAATTAGGATAATCATTGAATTATAATAGAATACTTCACTATTATTTTATAAAAAACATTATATTATTAAACCTAAAATAAATTACATTATTATTAAACCTAAATGATAATTATAATGAAAATTAGATTAAACAAATTTATAAAAAATACATTATTGCAACCGTATTATAAAATCAACAAAGACAGAAAATAAAACGAAACATTAAAATCGAGATATATCGTGCTGCATTGCGCAACTAGACTTCTTTATTAGTTAGAGCATCTTCAACAAATTCTCTAAAATTTCTTCGAAATTGAGAATCAAGCTTCAAAATCTCTAAAAAAATACATTCAAATCCAAGAAAATCTCCATTTTGAAGCTAAAAGGTTAGGATGCTGGCATACAACATGAACATGCAATTGCTTGGGGAATTTGTATGTATTAAACTTGTATAAAGTGTTGAAATATCCAGAGTTTTCCATGTACACATCTCGTGAATTCTTTTGGATCTAAGTTTTCTGATAGTTTTATTTTCTTCAATATCTTGGTTTTATCATTTTTTTCTTTATTTTATGCACATTCCATGGGTTGTTGTTACATTGATAGATGTTGCTTATGGCTTGTTGAGCAAATTACGTTTTCATCTTGTCTTGAAAATTGCTATGTTTGTCCCCCTGCTTTTGAAATGATGGTTTTCGTTCTTGTGGTTTCACCCATGTGGTTTCATTATTGATTTTGATGCTAATTGTAGATTCATGTGCTTCGGAGTTTGGTGATCTCTTTGGCTCTCAATTTTGGATTCAAAATATGTGACCACCAACGAGTTTTAATATCAAAGATTGCAAAAGTGGTGATGATTAGGAGAACATTTGTCCAGATAACAGGAATCATCCTTACAATTTCCATGAGTAAGTTTAAGGATTCATGCTTTCCTTTCTCATTTTCATGGATTTAGATTTAAAGATATGTAAAACCGATTGACCCCGCCACTGTCCAACCAAATGAGGCCTTCATATATCATCTCTTTATTGAAAATAGTATAGGAAATCATCCTAAGCCACACCTTTGATCATTCATCAAAACCATATAACCATTCTTCTCTTGGTCCCTTCACCTTTTGCAAATGCATTTTCTCATGTAATATGTCTCTCACAAGTCACAAGGTGCCAAATTCTGTACTATGATCAAGCTTGACTAAAAAGTCAACATACCAAATCAGGAAGTTTAAGCATATGGTCTATGGTCTACGAAGGGAGTAAAATATATTATCAAAGCTCTTACATGGATTTTAAATTAGAAATAAGTTTTTTGTGTATGTTGCATTGTACTGAAAACTTGGAAAACCATTATTCTTATTATTAATTTCTACCTCTAGCATAGACCGTTATAAAAGTTGCGATTTATCTTGCGCTACATTTTAGATAATAAGTTACTTACGCAATCACTTTTTCTTTTCACTGTTTATTCGAATTCGTTGTCTCACGTTAAGTGTGGGTGTTGCCTCCTTATCATTTTGGCTAGAGGGATTTGCGTTCATCATACTCACTCGGACCATGATTTTGAGTGGTACATACCAACTATGTTTGGTTTTCTTTCTTGATTTACCATAAAAAATTGCATCCCGCCGCATTGTGCAGGTACATAACTAGTATATATATATATATATATATATATATGGTTCTCTCCACTAGCTTAATATCATTCATCTGCATGTGATCACCCACAATGCCTTCATATATTTCTTGTTGTTGGTAGACCCCTCTTTCTAATAGACATTTTGAACTCTGGATAAGCAGAACATTTTCTCTGGATCATAACTCAATTGGCCAGGGTACATTGTGTATTGGAGATGCTATTGGATTACAGTTGAAGATGTTATTGGAGCAACGATCGCATGACCCTGTCCTTTCACTTTGGTATATTAATATTTTAAAAGTTGTGAGATTTAGTATGTACATAATTTTTTTATCATATAACTTTAAACTCGTATATGTGTTCTTTAATTGTAGGTGGTTCATGACGAAGATTAATATCTCTCGTTCATAAGGGACAATAAGATTTTTTGTATTTTGGTAATTCTTGACTGATACTTAGTTTTGTCATGATACGACTTTGTGGTGGGATACATAGCTTGGTAGTAGGTACTCATATAAGTACTTGTACATCATTAAATTTTGTTCTATGAAATCAATTCGTAAAACTTTCATATTTGTTTTTAAATGCAATATTACAGAAGGATTTATAATTGCATGAAGCGTCCCATATTATATTCTTTTAGGATGCTTTTAGTGTTATTTATTATAGTCTATTAGGACACTTTTTAGTGTTACTTAGTTGCTTTTATAGGACTCTAGAGTGTGTTTCATAATTATATAATTTATTAAGACACATATTTTGGTACTATATAAATGTTTTGGTGACACCGAATTTCGTCCTATAAAACCAATTTTTGGGACACCCATATTTGTTTTTAAATCTAAACATTTTGTGACAACATAAAGCGTCCTATATTATAGTCTATTAGGATACTTTTTAGTGTTACTTAATCCATTTTATAGGACTAAGGTATTTGTATCATAATCGTAGAACTTATTAGGACGCTCAATTTTATCCTACTAACCTAATACAACGCCTTTAGAGGGGACACACATGATTTTTGTCCTATAAACTTAAAAGTCCTATTAAGTATCCTATTAGGACACTAATGAGTGTCCTATAAACCCCTTCTTGTTGTAGTGAGGAGGAAATACAAATCTTCCTATTCATGACTTCCCTCCTTATAAACCCTAAAAAAAAATTCAATTAATATTCCCAACATCAAAATCAAAATGTCAACCCACTTGAGCTTGGATATCCAAATGGAAATCATCAAAAGGCTTCCCGTCAAATCATTGATTCAATTCAGATCGGTTTGCAAAGCATGGAAGTCATTGATCGATAGCTCTCAGTTCATTGCGGGTTACAATGAAATTACCAAGGATCTTGGGTTTCGTGGAAGCAGATATTCATCCTTAGCGAGTTCCTACATAGAATCGTTGCTTCTGCTCGATTATGATGAGGGTCACATTGTAAAGGTGAGGCGTGCAACTATGAAGAGGTGATTTTTAGAACATGCTAGCAAGGTATAGTGATCCAAGTGAAATTATGGACATCATACGCTAGTTGCAATGGTAATTGAGTCTTTTTATGTCTTGTTTTTTGCAAGTATTTACCTTGATTCTTGTATATCAAAAGTGTTACTCTAATGAATTTGTCGCGTTTGAAACTTTTATCGAACTATCCACAGTCCACGAACTATCCACAGTCCACACACTATATAACTGTTACTTGGCAAAGATGATTTGGTCTTGTACATGGGATTGATAATATTTTAGGATAACCTTTTAGTTTGAATTTCACACTTGATTACTTACTTAGGTGTCGTTTGTTTTTTAAGAGGTCTGAAGTTTGAATTCTTATTTTAGTTATGATTAATAAGAGGTTGTGTGTAAAAAGGTCTGAACGATTCAGACTTAAGAGTCATTAAGACGTTTTTTTTAAAAAACAAACAACCCCTTAGAGTGCATCAATGGATATTGTTTTGCAGTTCCTTAGTTTTGTATTCAATCAAATCCAACTCAAATGAAAGATTTATTTATTGGCATATGTAAATATAGGGTTGTTTCGGTTGAGATCCGCATTTTCATGGCAAATTGTGGAATCACCGAGAGTGTGTCATGTGTCTGGGACATTCATCATAGATGCATGTTCACGTCTGTTATTCATGATAAATGTGACATGTGGTACATGTTGCTTTTTTTAGTTAAAACTTTTTCCTATCTAAATATGTTTTTATATTCAATATGTAAAATCGTTTATTAATGTTAAATTTTTGTATGCATTGTTGTGTTATCGAGTCCTCTTTTACGAAGGAAAGGGAGGCAAAGGGAAGAAAATCTCGTGTTGCTGAGTTTTTTTTTAGAGGGAAAAGAAATGAAACGGAATTGTAGTAAAATAAGATTGATTTTTTTTCTCAAAACTTCCGTCCCAAATGTAGGAGGAACGGGAAGTAAAAGAAAAGTATTTATAAAATTAACATTTATCCCTCAATTACAACATGTTCGAAAATAATTAAAGATATATTTGTATAAATGACATATTTTCTCTTTTTTCTCTCGTTCTGAAGAACATAAAAATTTTATTTTCCTTATTTTTGATTCCTCACCTTCCCTCCTAAAAGAACAAATAAAAAAGTTTCTTTTCTTTTTCGTTTCAATATCTTTTTGTTTTAAATTCAATAAAACATCGTAAGTGTGTGAAATCTCATTTATAGGTGGAATGTTGAATTATTGAAATTTTACATGTTCAAGTTCAATAATCAAGGAAAATATGTACACAATTTTAATGTGACCCAAACATTTCTCGAATTGGTGTAACTGGATTAATAGTGTTTTTTAACACATTTTTTTTAGTATTTCAAATAAGTACATTTATTAACTTCATTTATCTTATTGTGTTACATCCTTGGTTATGAAAATGGATTGATGGTAAGCATTTTAAACACGGTAAGTGTTTATCGGGTAAGAGTCATTTCAAAATAAAACTAACCGATAAACATGTCTAAATAAAAGATAAACATTGAGCCATATTAATATAACAAAACACTTAACAAGAAAAATGAGAGAAGATCGGAGCAAAATACTCTTCCGTTAACGTATTATTTTTAAAGGTGTTAATGGAAGGTACCAAAATCAATCAAAAAATCATATCATAAGGGTTTTATTGTAAAAAAGGAAATTAACCAAGTAAATTGGAAATACATCAAAAACCAGAGGACCAAATCCTTAAAAGTTACTAGTATTTGTTTTTCAAAAGGAAAGGAAAGGAATTATAATTACATATCTTCTCTAATTTCACGCTACCGTATAAACCCTAGAAAGAAACAGATTCATTCATACCCCCCAAACCAAATCAAATCAAATCAAAATGTTATTAGGTTTCGATATCCAACTGGAAATCTTCAAAAGGCTTCCTGTCAAATCATTGATTCAAATCAGATCCGTCTGCAAAGCATGGAAGTCATTCATCGATTCCTCTGAGTTCATTGCTTGTTACAGCGTTTCCCGCAGTCAGCCACAAAATCTACTTGTAAAGTATTTAGTCGGAGATCGGCAAGAGGTAAAATTTGTTCATTTTGTGGATGATGATACTTTTCCCCAACAAAAGTTTGCTCCAACTGTTCCTCCAAGCCTTCAATTACTTGATCAATCCAGAATAATCGATAGCTCTTGTGGCTTGTTGTGCTTAAATGGTATTTTCCGAGAACCAGACAATTCTACAACGGATATGGTTGTTCTTTGGAATCCTACAATTAGAAAATCGATTGCTGTTGTTGTGCCTAATGTGGCACATCCTCTCTTTGAATTTGTTATTGGTTTTGGGGTTTGTCCTGACTCCAAGGACCCTAAGCTTGTCAAGATTACATATATTCATGATTTTTATTGGAAAATGGAAAGCATCCCCTGCCAAGTTATGGTTTTCACATTGAGCTCAAAGGAATGGACATGTTTATGTAGCAGTCAGCTGCCTCGTAAATCAATTCAATTTACATGGTCTTCGACAGTTATAGGTCAGTTTATTTATTGGCGTGCATACGATTGGATTGATGGTGAACCTCGTAATTTGATAATGTCATTTGATATGAGCTCCGAAGAGTTTAGAGAGATAGACCTCCCAAATTGTTTGGCTCACGTGCCTATGTCCGTTTCTAGGCTAAGGGACTCTCTTGTTTTGCTTGAGTACAATAGACGTTTCCCAACCTATAAACAAGTCTGTCATGTATGGATGATGGTGCATGGTGATCAAAAAGCGTTTACAAAGCAATTCACCATTGAGGCATCGTATGCATCAGTTTCGTGGACCCTGGGATTTAGGAAGAGTGGGGAACCTATAGTTGAAATGCAGGATGATGTTGAAGACTTTGTTACACCTTGCTCAGTTGTAGTTTATGATCCTAGTTGGTCGGATCACGTCAAGGATCTTGGGATTTGTGGAAACAGATTCTCTGTGTATTCCTACACGGAATCGATGTTTCTGCTGGATCACGATGATGGCCACATTGTAAGGTGTGGAGATGTGAAGAGGTGACTTCCTTTTGGAACATGCAATCAAAGGTTTATATATATATATATATATATAGATCGAGGTTGAAGTGAAATTATCATGCATATTAGTTGATAAAAGCGACAACTTTGACATTTTTGTTCTCGACTACAATTAGAAAAGTTGGTGTATTTCAGTTTTGTGTTCACTTCATACATGCCTAATAATATTACTAGTATTTAATGATGACATGCCTTTTTAGGTATTAACATACAGCAAAGAGTATGAATGGACAATGTTATTATTTTTACAACATTATGTTTTTGCAAGCAGCAACCATGAGTTGTACTTTGACCATATTTCTTTTGTCACTAAAGAAATTTATTAGTAGCTGCAAAACAGAAGTATTCATTGACTTGCTTATTATTATATATAATATTCATAGTTCATAATTAATTGTTTAATCTGCCCTCCCTCTTGCACATGCATGGTTTTAAGAATCGCTCAACCATAACGAGTGCTAGCTGTCTTCACTTAATTAAAACCGTAAGTCTACCAAATTAAGAAATACTCGAGAATCTTTCACAGGCTTATGTGTTGAAAACTCGTGGAGTATGATCACCACATATATATTACAATGATATGTTCTTTCAAATTAATTAAAACACATATATAGTCTCCTTATTATATATATATATATAGGGTCTCATTCATTTGCTAACCAACCCATTGGTGCTAACCGTGCTAACCAATCTCAACCGTATATTAATTAGATCAATGGTCCAGATTTAATTGATTTTCTATTTATCTAAAATATGGAAAATGATTAATGAAAATAATTTGAATCTATGCACAAGGGTAATTTTGTCCAAGTACCCTAATATTTTAACTTGGTAAGTCACGCTCTAATCTAATTATACCAACAAATTAGGGATTTTATCCCCTAAAATTAGCTTCCCCAAACAATGCATACAACAATGCATATTTTCATTAATGCATATTTAGTAATTGAGCATGATATACAATGTACAATTAATTATTGTAAACGTGTATTAAAGTATTTAATGTGTGTATGTTGAAATATGTGATCAATTTTGATATCTAAACATAATATGTCATCTAATGAAAATATGGATACTAATGCATAGTATTTTCTAAACACTAATGAACGTAAGTTTGCGTATATGCAACCATGTATAATTTTGAACTTAAGTTTGCGTATATGCAACCATGCATAACTCTAGGAAACAGTGCTGAATTTAGATTGTGCACATGTGCATATGTATGCAAATATGCATATTGAGTAATTGTGCATTCTTTACAATGTATCATTAAATATTGTTAATATGAATTACAGTATCTAAGCCGCCTAGTTTGTGTATGTTGGGAAATGTCCGTAATTTTGATATCTTCAGATAATATACCACCTAGTGCAAACTTGCAAACTAGTGCATATAAATTTCTGAGAACTTTTGAAATTAAGTTTAAACATATGCAACAATGCATAGTTCTAAAAATTCAAAATGTGCATGTCCAACCATGCATTACTACACGCAACAATGATGGATTGAGTTTATGCACAAGTGCATATGTATGCACATGTGCATATTTAGTAGTTGTGCATTATTAACAATGTACGATTACAAATTGTGTACCTAAACTGCCTTGTGTATTATATGTTGCGACATGTCTGCGATTTGGATATATAGATATAATATGACACCTCTTGCAAACATTCATACTAGTGCGTAGATGCAAAAGGTATCAGATGGTGCTCAAAAATAAACGGCATGGTAGAGTATCTATGCACTAACCAATTAATTTTAAAGTTGTCTATAAATATAAACAACATGGTCGGCTGTTGAAATCAATATGAAGTAATAAATGTCTTTTTGCATATATGTAATATCACGTGCATATGTGCAACCAAATTATTGTGAATGAAGATTTCAAACAGGTATGTGCGAGTTTATGCGAATTTTTTTCCACGCTGTGAATCTGTGTAAATTATATGAACATTGTCGTATAGAAAATAAATTTCAGTTCCTTTTACATGTATTAAATTCTGGATGCATTGTACTAGAAGACGGGAAATTCTGGAAATTGGTCTTGAGTGAGATGTCATCAAGTCCTGTAGAATTACCGAACTCTAACGGTAATCCGGTATTCAACGGTTGAACATCGGAATCAACCCGTCTGCACGGAAGAACTTCTTCAATCTCGAAAATCGATTCCATTAAACTCTCGTTATCAACAATATACGTAATTCGATTATCGCTCATTGTGATGTTACATATAAACGAAAAAGTTTAATTCACAAACTTAATAAACAAAAAATCTGTAAAAAACTTATTGACTGATCCGATTGATAACCCCATATAAAAAGTTATGGAATGTAAAAAAAATATATAAAAGATATGTTAAGATTCAAGATAATCATAAACAAATTTAAATTTCAAAGAATTGTATTTAATGAGTTATATCGTTACCATAACAAACTTTGATATAAATATGGAATACATTAATTTGGCGATTTGGTTGACTAAATGGTGATGGGTGATATTAGTTAAATTACATTAATACCCTTGAATATTTAATATAATCAAAAACATTACCTCATCTCTAGGAGCATTCTGATTAGTCAAAATCGGTTAGCACGGTTAACACTAATGCGTTGGTTAGCAAATGAATGACCCTCTCTCTCTCTATATATATATATGTTCTTTCAAAACCTGTTTCTCTTGTGGATGGTGATATTTGGGGTCTTTCTCGGATTCCAACGCCTTCATGGTTTGTTGCATTTATTATAGATGATCGATCACACACGAATAAGTTGGTTGGGTCTATTTAATGGAACATAAATTTGAGATGGAAAATATATATTTTCAAAACCTTGTACAACATAATCTATATATTTGAGACTGAAATTGAAAAAAGATAATGGTGACAACTATTTAACAAACAACTTGCACGTACAATTTCTATTTCTTCTCACAATTAAGGAATATTTCAACAGAGTTATATATAGTGTTGGAATATTAACAAGTTAGCAAATTAAGTGCTCATGATATTCTTTTTGAATGTCTCACTACTAGAAAAAGGGATAATAGGAATGGGCTTTAGCGACGACTTAAGCTTTAGCGATGGATGGACCACAAACGTAATATGTCATGAATTAGCGACGGAGTCCTTGATTTTATGTTTTTTTAAAAAAATAAAAAAAAATCCACGTGTCCTTTGCTAATTAGTGACGAACTCATTTATTTTTCTTGTTTTCTCATTTGTATGTGTTATGTACACGTGTATGGTGTTATATGTATTCTTGGTCCATATTATGTATATGCATACATGATGTTTGGATGTTTGTTGCTAACTGTAATTGAATTTAGGGGGTCATTTACTGAACATTTACTCGGGTTAGCGTTTACCAAATAACATTACTTTATCGAATGAATATTGTAAGGACCAAGAATAGAATCTTATCTGGTAAGAGTTAAGACAAGGAACCACAAGGGTTGTGGCGTAATGGTTAAAGCCCTGGGTGATGTGGTGGAATATTCCATCTGCCCAGGGTTCGAATCCAATCGTACACAACAATTGTGGCCACTGAGGAACATATATATCTGCTATAGAAACAACTAAAACCCCCATGAGGAGAGGTTATAAACGTATACACCGTACCCAAAAATGTGAGATTCATCGTCATTAATTAGTTAACATTAGAATCAGTGATCTCATAGCTAACATAAACATCAATTTATATGTGATGCACTTAACAATTTTAGAAACTTAGGGCCGTTTACCCAAATGCTTACCCGGTAAGCGCTTACCAATAAAACACGACACACTAACTTGCTTTACCGGGTAAGATTTTAATCATTACGATGGTATCTTATACAACAATTTACCCGGTAAGCGCTTACCCGGGTAAGGGTTGTCACTCTCTCTTACCGGGTAAAACTCTTCATCCTTATCCTCGCTCTTACCGGGTAAGATCCTATCCGCTTGTCATGTTCATCCACTATGGTACGTAAATTCCCCGGTAAGCACTTACCGGGTAAGCATTTTGTAAACGGCCCCTTAAACTAAAGATCTGCATGGTAATTAATTGCACTTCAAACTCTATATATACCTTGCTTGCATATTCCAAAAATCTTCACAACTCCACACCATGCAACAAGGCCATCGTCTTCGTCCTTAAATCAATCTAGATATAATAAATGCTATCATCTTCCTCGTTCAGCAGAAGCAGCGATTCCGTGTATGAATTCACAAAGACAGAATTTTCATTTGCGGAAATCTCAAGATCCTTGATGTGGTCCGAGAAAAGTTCATATACAGCAAATGTAGGCTTCTGTATATAAAGATCACCTACAAAATCATCATCTTGCTTTTCTATTATAGGATCGCCACTCTTGCTAAATCCCAGAGTCTTCTTTATCATCGCATCTGGTGCTGAAATGGTGAATATCTTTGTAAACGATTTCGGTTCACCATCCTCCATCATCCATACACCACAAACTTGATGCTTGCTTGTAGTTTTAGTGTATTCAAGCACAACAAGAGACTCCCTTAGCCTGGAGATGGAATAAGCTAATTCTGGCTGAAACAAACTACCAAGGTGATGATCATGCAACAAACTACCAAGGTGATGATCATGCAACAAACTATCTGGTAGGTCTATCTCATTAAACTCTTGAGTACCCATATCAAATGACATAATCAAATTACAATAACGTAATCCCTCATCGTCATCAATCCTATCGAAAGTGAACCAATAAATAAACCGACTTATAACTACGGAAGACCATGTAAATACAATCGATGTACGAGGCAGATTACCAGATTCTAGATTTGTCAATTCTCGATCCTGAGCTCAATGTAAATACCATAACTTGGTAGGGGATGCATCCTATTCTTTTTGGATTCAACCCCGGTTTAATATATGTAATCCTGACAAGCATAGGGTCAGCAGTGCCAGGACAAACCCCAAAACCGATTACACTTGGAAACCCCTTTAACACATTATGGACAAGAACACCAATCGATTTTCTAAGCGAAGGATTCCAAATTAAGAAGAACCATCTCTGGTACAGTGTTGAGCCAGGAATAGTGATGCTTTCCATGATAATCACCGTAAAAGCACAACAAGCCATGAGAGCTATCGATTATTCTGGATAGATGAAATTCTTCAAGGAGCCATGGCAAAGTTGGAGCGAACTTTTGTTGGGGAAAAGTTTCATCATCAACAAAACAAACACATTTTACCTCATTTCCGACTTCGTACCTTATAAGCAGATGTTGCGGCTGAGATTGGGGGACGCTGTAACCAATAATAAACTCGGAAGAATCGATGACTGACTTCCATGCATGCTTTGCAGACGGATCTGAATCGAATCAATGATTTCACAGGAAGCGTTTTGATGATTTCTTGTTGCAGTTGGAAACAGATGAAATCTGACATTTTGATTTGGGAAATTGACCCAAATGGGCCAATAGAGGGGTTGGATTGGCCTCCTAGCCATATCTCTACCGAATTTATTGAAATGTCCAAAAGGTCTCCATTTGCTACCAAGGGCTCCATTTGCGTCCTTGGTCTTCATTTGCGTCCCTAGACACGTGTGCAACTGTTATTGGCTCGAAATAGGTTTTTCCATGTATATTGGTTGGTTTGTTATTTATTCACGTTTTTAGCAAATGGAGCCCTTGGGCGCAAATGGAGCCCTTGGGCACAAATGGAGACCTTGGTAGCAAATAGAGATCTTTTGGACATTTCAATAAATTCGGTAGAGATATGGCTAGGAGGCCAATCTAACCCCTCCATTGGCCCATTTGGGTCAATTTCCCTTTTGATTTTGGAGGAAATGATTAGTGCATGGTTTCTAGGGTTGTTATTATAAGAGGAGAGAGAGAGAGAGTAAAATTCTCCGATATAATCTAATAGTATATCATAGTTACAGGAAATTACACATGTTTGGATAAAAAGATACAAAATATGATTAAATAAAAGTAGACCAAATCAAATTACACCATAAAATTGTTAATTTCGATATACTTCTTTTATTTTATTTTATTTTGCAAACTTTCACATTTGTATTGTATTTACAGGAAATTACATATTTTCACTTCGATATAATCTTTCATATTTAATAATGATTTTTTATTTAATAACAACAACCTTCATGTTTTATACCCGCGTAAAGAATTTAGTAAAAAAATGTAAAGATTAATTCATTGTTAAAAAGAATTAGAGATGTTAAATTAAAAATAATAAAAGACTCTTTCTTTTGGTTTTACTTTTTTCATCGAGTTTCGGTTATATTTCATTTATTTTAGATTAGAAACATAATACAGTGAAATACATCACGATTTTAACATTTCTTTTTTTAATGAGAATTACAGGTTTGATTTTCGTGTGTTAACTCTTGTTTTATATTGTTTACTACTAGAAGCGTACTCCACTACTAAAAAAAGAGCTATCACCGACGGATTTTCCGGCGGAAAAATTTCCGGCGGATTTCCGACGGATTTCAAAAAAGTCAACAAAAGTCAACATCACCTTAAATCCGTCGGAAATCCGCCACAAATCCGCCACTGAAATTTTACGAAAAATAAATATTTTTATTCTCTTTAATATTTGTGGCGGATTTGTGACGGATATTTTATCCGTCACAAATCCGCCACAAATATTTGTTTAATTGAAATTAAAATACTTAATTAAATAAATTAGTAACTAAACAAGCAAATTAGAAGAAAATTAAATTAATTCTAATTAATTTCCGACGGATTTCCGACGGAAATTAATTAATTTTAAATTAAATTAATTTCCGTCGGAAATTAATTCGATTTTTAATTTTTTTTATTTTAAAACATTTTCTTAAATTAAATGGTTAAGATATATATATATTTTTTAAAATCGAATTAATTTCCGACGGAAATTAATTCGATTTTTATTTTTTTTATTTTAAAACATTTTCTTCTAATTTTAATTTTAAAACATTTAAAAAAAATAAAAATCGAATTAATTTCCGACGGATTTCCGACGGAAATTAATTTAATTTTTAATTTTTAATTAAATTAATTTTCCGTCGGAAATCCGTCGGAAATTAATTCGATTTTTATTTTTTTTTATTTTACAATATTTTCTTCTAATTTGAATTTTAAAACATTTTTAAAAAAAATAAAAATCGAATTAATTTCCTATGGATTTCCGACGGAAATTAATTCGATTTTTAATTTTATTTTATTTTAAAACATTTTCTTAAATTAAATGGTTAAGATATAATTTTTTTTAAAAATCGTAAGTCAATAACAATCATAATGGGATTTTATGGGTTCAACTGGGATTGATGGGTTATATTGATCTTAAGTCGGTTCAATTGGGTTTAAATCGGTTCTTATGGGCTTAAACTGATTCAACTGGGCTTAAATTGGTTCAATTGGGTTTTAATAGATTATATTGGGCCTTAATAAGTCAACAATGCTCGTAATGGGCTTTATTGGGCTTTGATGGTTCTATTGGGCGTAAATCGATTCAATTGGGTTTTAATCGGTTATATTGGGCCTTAACAAGTCAACAATGCTCGTAATGGGCTTTGATGGCCTTTATTTTGCTTTGATTGTTCTATTGGGCTTAAATCAGTTCAATTGGATATATTGGTCTTAATAAGTCACCAACAATCACAATTGGCTTTGATGGGTTCAGTTGGGCTTAAATTGGTTCAATTGGGCTTAAATCGGTTGTATTGCTCTTTGATGGGTTATATTGCGTGTGAATCGGTTAATTGAAAAACTAATGATGGTTTAGTTTTCTTATCGAACCGACTGCACACATATATGTATACAAACACGTAATAAGTCACATATGGTTTTAAGGTGGGCCTTAATAAGTTTTAAAACGTCATATTAGGATATAATGGTGATTTAGTGGTTCGTATTGTGATATAATCGTTCTTAGTTCTTTTTTCGACCTTAATAGACAACATATACATCTATGAGTGGATACGTACACACAAACACATAATAAGTCCCCACTGGTGTTATTGGGTCTTAATAAGTCATAAAATGTCATATTGAGCAATAATGGTGGTTGAGTGGCTTATATCATGGTATAATGATTCTTGGTTGTCTAGTTGACACGAATACACGACACATGCATCTATGAAGTCGATACGTGAAAAGAAACACATAATAAGTCATTACTTGTGTGTTTGGGCATTAATAAGTCAACAACGATCATAATAGGCTTTGATGGGTTCAATTGGGGTTTGATGGGTTATATTGATCTTATATCGGTTATGTTGGGCTTAAATCAGTTCAATTAGGCTTAAATCGGTTCAGTTGGGTTTTTAGGTTATATTGGGCCTTAATAAGTCAACAATGCTCATAATGGGCTTTGATGGGCTTTTATTAGGATTTGATGATGAAGTCGGTTTTATTGGGCTTAAATCGATTCAATTGGACTTAAATCGGTTCTATTGGGCTTAAATCGGTTCAATTGGGCTTTTAATAAGTCAATAACAATCATAATGGGCTTTTATGGGTTCAATTGGGATTGATGGATTATATTGATCTAAGTCGGTTCTGTTGGGCTTAAACTGATTCAACTGGGCTTAAATTGGTTCAATTGGGTTTTAATAGGTTATATTGGGCCTTAATAAGTCAACAATGCTCGTAATGGGCATTGATGGGCTTTGATGGGCTTTGATGGTTCAAATTGGCTTAAATCGATTCAATTGGGTTTTAATAGGTTATATTGGGCCTTAACAAGTCAACAATGCTCGTAATGGGTGTTAGGTCTGATTTTATAGTAATCATTGTATTTATAGGACTTGGTCAATACTGCGTTTAGTGCTTATCAGTATTGTATCTGACCAAGGGTATTTAAGTCCCTTTGGTCTTTGTTCCTTGTAAGTTGAACACGCACTTTAAAGTGAAATTCTGTTTTTGCGCTCCATAGTCTCTCTCTCTACTTTCTCTCTCTAGAAGTTCTAGTGATCTTGGAATTTCAATGGGTTTTGATGGGCTTTTATGGTTCAATTGGGCTTAAATCGATTCAATTGGGGTTTAATAGGTTATACTGGGCCTTAACAAGTCAACAATGCTCGTAATGGGCTTTGATGAGCTTTATTTGGCTTTGATGGTTCTATTGGGCTTAAATCGGATATATTGGTCTTAATAAGTCACCAACAAATCTTTCACAAATATTTGTTTAATTGAAATTAAAATACTTAATTAAATAAATTAGTAACTAAACAAGCAAATTAGAAGAAAATGAAATTAATTCTAATTAATTTCCGACGGAAATAGTTTAATTTAAAATTAAATTAATTTTCCGTCGGAAATCCGTCGAAAATTAATTCGATTTTAATTTTTTTTATTTTACAACATTTTCTTCTAATTTGAATTTTAAAACATTTAAAAAAATCGAATTAATTTCCGACGGATTTCCGATGGAAATTAATTTATTTTTAAATTAAATTATTTCTGTCGGAAATCCGTCGGAAATTAATTCGAATTTTTAAAAAAATTGTTTTCCCCCCATTTTTATTTTACAACATTTTCTTCTAATTCGAATTTGAAATATAACATTTTTAAAAAAAAATTAAAAATCGAATTAATTTCCGACGGATTTCCGACGGAAATTAATTTAATTTTTAATTTAAAATTAAATTAATTTTCCGTCGGAAATCCGTCGGAAATTAATTCGATTTTTAATTTTTTTTTATTTTACAACATTTTTTCTAATTTGAATTTTAAAACATTTTTAAAAAAATAAAAATCGAATTAATTTCCGACGGATTTCCGACGGAAATCAATTTAATTTTTAATTTAAAATTAAATTAATTTTCCGTCGGAAATCCGTCGGAAATTAATTCGATTTTTAATTTTTTTATTTTACAACATTTTCTTCTAATTTGAATTTTAAAACATTTAAAAAAAATTAAAAATCGAATTAATTTTCGACGGAAATTAATTTAATTTTAAATTAAATTATGTCCGTCGGAAATCCGTCGGAAATTAATTCGAATTTTTAAAAAATTTGGTTTCCCCCCAATTTTTATTTTACAACATTTCTTCTAATTTGAATTTTAAAACATTTTTAAAAAAAATTAAAAATCGAATTAATTTCCGACGGATTTCCGACGGAAATTAATTTAATTTTAAATTAAATTATTTCCGTCCGAAATCCGTCGGAAATTAATTCGGATTTTTAAAAAATTTGGTTTCCCCCCAATTATTTCCCTCCCTTAATTTCACGCTCTTCCTCTCCCTCTCAAATAACCATTCCCTTTACGAACACCTTCACAAACCCACCTCTCATTTTTCCTCTCAACCTCACCATCAACACCAAAAACTCGTCGGAGAACTTAGATAAGAGATGCTTCTTGCCAACAACTTTGGGGCTACATCTCGTTTTTACACTGTTACTTCTCTTATTCACACAAGGTATCGTTTTTTCGATTTATTTTTTTTAAAGATGTTTTCTTCTCTAACATAATTGTTTTTTAAAAAACCTTAGATATCTTTGTTTTATAATATTCAAGTCTTGTTAAAAAAACTTTAAATCTGTTATGTTTTATTTTTTATCAATGGTTTTTGAAGATCTATAACCACTGCATGTACATGTTTTCTATTTGGGATCTACTTTTTATAAAAAAAAAAATTAAAATCCGTTTTTTGTAAAAATATTCCAAAAAAAATACCACATCTAATTTTATAAAAGTTTTCAGATCCGATTTATTATTATTTTTGTATCAATGCTTCTTTTAAGATCTACAACTACTACTTTCTGTTTAAAAAATTATTTTGGAAATGTTTTTTTATTATCAATTTATCGATCTGTTTTTTTTTTATAAAAAAACCTTGATATGTTTTTAAAATATTGAATATTTTATTTTTACTTTGTTATAATTTTTGCAGTTCAAATTCACTGGAAATTTGGCATCAATGTTAGTTACTTATGAAGGACGTCAGATTTGCAAATGCAAATACTAGGAGAAGAAGGATATGCATGAAGATTCTCATACTTTTGTGTGGAATGTTAATTTTAAATTGTTCTAGATGTACATTATTTTTAATAGGGTATTTTTTTGTTTGGAGATGTAAATTATATTTTGATCTTAATATATTTGTAAAATGTTTATGAGGTTTATTTAATATCTATTATTTATAGATGTATGCGTATGCGTGTTTGTTTTGTTTTTTTAAATAAATCAAATTTTATCAACGATTTAATGACAAAATATCTGAGGGTGAAATTAAACAAATAGATTCAAATTTATAATTTTAAAAAATTTTCCAACGGATAATTTAATTAAATATTTTAAATAATAATTTTAAAAAACAATTTTAAAAAAGAAAAAAAATCGGACGGATTTCCGGCGGATAATTTAAATAAATATTTTAAATAATACTTTTAAAAAACAATTTAAAAAAAAATCCGACGGATTTCCGGCGGAATTACCGACGGATTTCCGGCGGAATTACCGACGGATTTCCGGCGGATTTTCCGTCGGAAATTTGTTTTCCTTTTTTAAAATTGTTTCTTTATATATTTTTAATAAATAAACGGTTAAAAATAAAATAATTAATAAATTTTTATCCGTCGGAAATCCGTCGGAAACTAATTAATCAGATTAAGAATTTGTTAATTAATCTGACTTTTTTTTAAAAAATGGGAAATTAATTTCCGATGGATTTCCGACGGAAAAATCCGTCGGAAATGATAAATCCGTCGGAAATCCGTCGGAAAATCCATTTTCTGGCGGGGCATTTTTTGACAGCCTAATCCGCCAGAAATCCGCCGGTAATTTGATTTTCCGACGGATTTCCGACGGATTTTGCCGTCGGTAATGGTCTTTTTTCTAGTAGTGCTCGCACAATGCAGCGAGATCAATCACGATTTAAATGTTTCTTTTTTTCTCGATTTACAGTATGATTTTGGATGATTTTGAGAAAGTGATAATGTTTTTATAAATTTGTTTAATTTAGGCTTAATAATATAATGTTTTATATAAAAAAATTAAGTATTTTGTTAGAATTCAATGATTATTTTATATATTTTAATGACATTTAGAAAAAATAACCAATTAGATATTTAATAATATAATTAAAACAAATTTATAATAATATAATATATTAAATAATATTGATACATGGAAATGTCTACATAAAAGGAAGGCCATGTAAATACCAAATTGGTGGGTGTTAGAAGCCTGCAGTAGTAATATGTATCTTGTGCTTTGATACTTGTAAATTAAAAGATTTTTAAAATCTTGCATAAAATGATGGTATCTTGTGCCTAATAATTTGTATTTAAGAGTTTTTTATCCGTGCTTTATAATATAGTATAGATATAGATAGATTAAACTAGAAGCCAATATTTTTAAGTTTAAAAATAAAGTTTTTTGAAATAAAATTCCTAAATTACAATTTTGGTCTCTCGTCGCTGTTTTATCGTGTTCGTTCCTATAATTCATAAAATACACTTGTCCCGTTAACGTTCTTAGAAAAATTTCTTTTAAGTGCATCATTTTGCCCTTTTCAACTTAAGTTATACATACACACACACACACACACACACACACAGACACACATATATATATATATATATATATATAGAGAGAGAGAGAGAGAGAGAGAGAGAGAGGTGGATATATATATAGGGTCAGGATCACGTGAGACCAAGCTGTTTCCGTGAGACTGCGTGAGACCAAGCATTAAAACATGAAACTTCACACTGTGAAGGTAAAAAACATTCAAACCTTCATAATGTAATCACACTATGAAGGTAAAAAAAACCTAAACCAATTTAAAAAAAATCAAACCTTCAAAGATAAAAGACTGTGAAGGTATATCCGAACCTTCACAGTGAAGACGCTGTGAAGGTAAAAAAACGAACATTCACAGCGAAAAACACCGTGAACGTAACATTTACGGTGTTTCCCTATGAAAAGTTCGATTTTTTTTACATTCACAGTTTTTTGGTGTGAAGTTTCATACTTTAAAGTTTGGTCTCACCAGTCTCACGGAAACTGTTTGGTCTCACGTGAACTTAAGTCTATATATATATATATATATATATATATATATATATATATATATAGAGAGAGAGAGAGAGAGAGAGAGAAAGGGATAATCATTTAGAAACCTTCTAAAGATTACAAACTTTACAAACCCATCTAGGCCATCCAAATTTTTGATCAACGGTTGAGAAATTTTAGGACTTAAATTAATTAAAAAAAATAGAGAGAAAATAAGGAAAGGGTAGTTTAGGAATAGTTTTAGGTATTTTAAATTTAAATTTTATTAATTAATTTGAATTATCTAATTATGGTTACAAGATATCCTTAATTTTCTCCATATTTAACTCAATCTCTCTCTCCTCCTATCTAAAAAAAATCCGGCCACCACCGACATCATCTCCATCGTCATCACTCCATCCGACGACTGTCATGTGCCGCCGCCATCTGCAAGGAGCCTCATTCGCCACCCCATGTATCGTGACCTCCCCCGAATCTCCGACGAGTTTATGAAATTTCAAGTTCATACAATGTTTGTTCGAGTTTAATAAACTGTTTTTTTTTTTAAATTTTCTAGTTTTATAAACGGTTTCATATATTTTTCTCTCATATGAATAATCATATTTTAAAGTTTCATATATTTCTCTCATATGATTATTCAGATTTTTTTCAAAATAATCATGTATTTTTTAAGTTTCATATATTTTGTTTCCTATATGAATAATAAGATTTTTAAGTTTCATACATTTATCCAATATGAATAATCAGATGATGATACTTGAAATTTTCAAAAAATCGTTTTATGAAACCAAAAAAACTTGAAACTTTCGAAAAAACAATTTATATATGAAAGTCGAAAAATTTATGAAACTCGCCGGAAATGGGGAGGTCGCCGGAGTGGGAGGAGGTCACCGGAAGTGGGAGAACGTCACCGAAAGTTGATGGTGACGGTGGATGGTGAGTGTGTGTATGTGTGTGTGAGCGAGAGAGAGAGAGAGAGAACTGGAGAGATAATTAAGAAAGTTAATTTTTTTCCTAAAATTACGAAATTTATAAAAAGACATAAATGTCCTGGTTTGTATTGTTTGTAACCTTTAGAAGGTTTGCAAATAAAGGTGCATATATATATATATATATATATATATATAGAGAGAGAGAGAGAGAGAGAGAGAGAGAGAGAGAGCAAAGATCATTTGTTAACCACTCATTTCTTGTTAACTTCATGAACCTTACTCAACCAATAGAAATGTAATGTTGGTTATTGTTTAATTTGTATATATATTTAATGTAAAATGGTAGAAACGTCATTTTGTAAGTAACCAATATTTCATTAATTTTATTGGGGGTTACAAAAATGAAGCTTCCATAATTATATTGTATGTTACGATTGCATTATTTTTTCCATTTTCAACATATTTTTGAAATCATATCAATATTACCAAAGTTTTCCGGTTCATATGTTTGTTAAAATCGTATAGTCGTTGTTTTCAAAAAATTTATTCGGTATTCATTTTAATTCAGGAAACACATGAACATCCCTGAAATGAACGTAACAACGATGAACATGAATAGAGATGAACACAAATGTTCATCAATAGAGATGAATATCCCTGAAATGAACGGAACATCCCTGAAATTTATTCGTTATTGATCATTTTAATTTTATAGAGATGAACACATATGTTCATCAACATTTATAGATGGGAACATTGATGAACACTTTACAAACATTGATAGATGGGAAATATTGCATAAAACACATATGTTCATCTTTAATTTTGAATTTCTACCCTTCCACCTTGAATGTTCATCGGTTACAAATTGTGGTGTAAGGAAACATTAATGAGCCTATTTAATGGGTTTTATAAGAATGAATGTTTTAATCCCCAAACTACCCTTAACCACAAGTGTTCACATTAGGGGTGTGCATAACCTGACCGACCCGAAAAACCCGACCGACCCGACCACCCCGAAAACTCGTTACCCGATCACCCGACCACCCGAACCCGAAAAATAGTACGGGTATAACGGATCGGGTTGGGTATCCATAGCCCCCACCCGACCCGTCCGAAATATCCGAAATTTTTTTAAAATTAAAAAAAAATCATTTTTATTTTATATTTATATAATTCTAATTGTAATTTGTATTTGTAGTTTAATGTTTTACTTTGTAGTTTAAACATTAGAGTTGTTATTTGTAGTTGTAGACTTTTAGTTTAAACTTTAAAGTTATATATTGACAATTTATAATTTGTAGTTTGAGAAATTAGGTCCAAAAAAAATACCCCATTGAGGCCCACTACCCGAATATCCGACCCGAACTACCCGAACCCGAACTCCCCCGAACCCGAACAACCCGAACTTTAATCGGCCGGATGTCGGGTCTTCCCCCACCACCCGAATATCCGATCGGGTTTGGGTTTTGGATATCCGACCCGACCCGACCCGATCGATGCACACCCCTAGTTCACATATGTATTTAATAAATAAAACCTATTTTATTAATTAAAAATCTAGTTTTAATCTCAACCATCCATTGTTAAGATTGATGGTTTAGCTTAGTTCATATAGTTATATATATATATAGAGAGAGAGAGAGAGATAGATAGATAGTGTTTGGTTCATTTGAGAAATGGTAAATATATGAGAAATAGAGAAGTAATACTAGCCATTCATACAGTCAAGATCGGATTTGACAAATCAAATATTGCGGCTTTGACCGGTCAAAAGTTGCGGCTTTGACTGGTCAAAGGTTGCGGCTATACCAAAAATAGAAGGACAATTTCGTAAATTTTACAAAACACACGGGCTGTGTTCATGTAACACCCTAAAAATAGGGATAACAAAAATCCGAAAAACGGACATGCGGTATTTAAAATTGCCAAAGCAAGTGCCTCCCAAAAATGGGAAAAATACACAAACCTGTTTAAATACAATCGTAATTAAACGGATAATTAATAACAACCAACTAATCTAATTTCTATAACCAGAAAAGATATTACAATCAAGGGTGTCATTTATAGACCTAAAGGATTCTCTACCAATAGTAAGTCCAAAAGCGATATTCCCAAATCTCTCACCTAAGCACTATGCCAGCTTAGGACCGATGCCGCTAAAACCTGAGATATACATCGACACCAAACAAGTGTTAGGCCAAAAAGCCTAGTGAGTTGAACAATAGTAAGCATGCATGAACAGTCACATTTCTTATCAGCAGTTAACCATAGTTCAACAAATGTGGAGTCAATGGGGGAGACCCATAGCAACAATCAAGTCCCACCCAAGAGTCGATATACCTTGATGCCCTTAACAAGGAACACCCCAAAGGCCCGACACACCCGAAGACTATCGCTAAGAAAATTCCCCGAATGGCGGAGGTCTAGGCACATACCATCACAGTGGCGCCCAAGACTATATCCTCCTAGTGTACTGACTTGGTTCGTCCACATAACATTTATAAGGGGTCCTTTAGGTATATTTCAACCCACATAATTCAATACTAACTACGGGTATAATATTACCACCTTATCCTCGTGATGTCTAACAAAAGACCCAATGTAAATCATGCTCATCATGCATATAAACATATCACCAAAATGGTGTTCCAACTAGAATCATCATAATACCCATATATGCATACATTTAACATATCAAGGTACCCACATTATGTATCTATGAGACAAATCCCAAATAATGATACATATAACAATAATCATGGCACATCACCAATATACACATTTCCAACTATTTTCACCAAGAAAACCCAAATACTTGAACACATAAAGATAAGATAACAAATAGAAGATTATGATGTGTATCTAGTTTTAACAAAGATTTAGTAAACTCACCTTGCTAGATTTAGACTAAATCTAGATTTTACCCACTTAGAGCTTTCCTTGAAGAAACTTGGTTCTTCAAACCAAATCTTCCAAAACCTAGATCCACAAGGTTCCAACCATAAATATACATAATCAAACACAAAGAATCATTTCCAAACCATATACATGAATACCTCAACTAATACCGAAACCCTAACTTTCATAACCGAAGAGAATATAATATTACCTTAACCCAAACTTGAATCCACCAATCAAAACACCTCTAGTTCACCAAAATGATTACAAACCTTCAATCTATGAAAGGGAGAACAAAGGGTGGATGAAACCCTAGAAAACTTTGGTGAAGAAGATGAATAGGGAGAGATGAGAAGCTTACCACCACCAAATACTCTATTATACTTCAATAGACTTCCAATATATTTCCATAACCTTGAAAAGCTCTCAAAAACGAAACCTTAGCAACTTGAATCACCCAAATTGGAGCTACGATGAGAAAGATATGAAGAAATAAAGTTTGGGGCTGAAAATCGCGATTTTAAGACCCTGAAACACCCAGGCGACTGTGCCAGGCTATAGTGACCATGTCACAATCGCCGGGCACAATCGCTGAGATTGTACCGAGAGTTTTCGGGCTCCGGCGACCTTGACAGGCGATTGTGACACTGTCACAATCGCCGGGCACTATAGCCTAGCGCGTACCGAAACTGTTTTGGCCATAACTTCTTCGTTATAGCTCCGTTTTCGCTCCGGAAAGAACCGTTGGTCTCGTAATTGAATCCTTTATCCATCAAGACTATAAAACCAAGGATTCAAGCCCAAAATCAAATATCTTATTTTTCCTTAATATATCGGTTTCTGTATAAACTTCAAATGATAGCTTTCGAAAATCGGGGTGTTACAATCCTCCCAACCTTAAAAGAGATTTCGTCCTCGAAATCTAGCACCAACCAATCACCCAATATCTCCCTTGGCGAGGTCAAATGATTCCCTGTCCAAAAGGAATACCTTCACTAAACCTTACCTCATATACGAACTCGATTACATCCCCGTTGAGGTTATCGCTGTGTTCCATATAACGAACCATCGCCAACTCAACCTCAACTTTCCATATAACTCACCCAAAGCAGGATAAACGTTAAGTTCTAGCTTAATCACATTCTTATCATTAAATCTCGGTCGCCTCCCAACCTTATGTTGCTCATATTACCTTAAGAGTAACTTACGACGTTATTCAGTCATTTCCATCAAAAATACCCCAAAGTAAACTTTTCCCTTAGGTACCTCTAAATACGACGCATCAAGGTCTCTTCAATAATAGATTTGTACTTAAAGTCTACCTCAACATTCTCCCCAAATGTCTCCAATAAACATTACCACTAAACTCCCACCATAAACGCAAGCATCGATTTCCAAATCAGCGAAAGTCCTGACAATTATCAAAATACCAATGATTGATTTCTTAATTATCAACGTCTAATTTCCTTAAGATTACTTCTCGTCCTACAGACGCACCAGATCTAACGGAAATACATTGAAGCACACCAACAATCGTTGTCCTCAAAATAGAGTGTCGACACCTATCATCGGAATAACCATTCTGCAAACGTGGGTATACTACCAAATATTTCATTCTCGATTAACCATGTCGATTCAAAGTTGACACCTACTCTTGGAAGTAGTCACCCAAATCCAACATTCTTACCAGTCAACCATAACCATCATTATTCACGAATAATCAACAAAATAGTACACCACCGACAAATAGCACACCGTCGTACCAAATTCCCACAATTCCAACACCAACCATACCCAAACAACTGAACACAATATTAATCCATAGGTTTAACGAAGCATAAAGGTCGTTACTTAACTAACTGGGAGAAAGCACATGTCTAACGCCTCAAACTCCGGGGACTCTTTTAATCCTGAATATCGACTTCTAACACGAGGGGGCTTACACCTATAGTCCAATGAGTTCAAGGTTTTTCACATTACTATGCCAATTTGAAATTTATAAAACTCTCAAATACATAAGTTTTATAACAATTAAACGTGCGGTGAAAATATACTATCGTGCATTCGATAGGTTTCAAAATTGATCACCGATGCCACACATATAAACCATTTTCAAAACTCATTTGATCATTACTTACACTAATACAACGATAACGAAAGATGCATAGCAAAATTTTAAAATGGACTACCAGGGTCTTAGTATGCATCAATTTATGCTATGCGTATGAAAATAACTTTCCGTTCCATAACATGTGCAATAAAAGTTTGTACAACTCCCAAAAGAGGATTTCACAACTTCAACTTTAAAATCTTTTACTTTGACACAAAACGTCGGAAGATAAAATTTCCAACAAGACCTATATACGTCTGATTATTTCCCAAATGTAGTAACACAGTAGGAAAATAAATAAATATATATATTATTCGCGGTTCAAATTTGGGCCACACCGATAAAACGTACTTACCTAAATTGTAAATACAACGACAAGTAAACCGGAAATTCACAAAATCGAGCCTCAAAATTTCTGCAATTAACCATGAAATGTCATGAAATAAAGCCTCCCATCGTGACTCGCATACATCTGTTTATTCCCCAAAATTTAGTAAAGACATATGCATGCGATTAGAGCACTTGTAAGAGTGATTTAGTTTAATTCCAAACTGTATAAATAAAATGTTTGCAAAACCCAATACCACATGCTCATAATATTGAACTCTTAAAGTTTTCTCTCTTTTAGTCACAATGCGACATGAAATAAGATTTCACAACAAAACTTGCATGTGACCGTTTGTTTCACAAAGCTAGAAGATTGATATGCGTATGCACCCGGTTAAAACATGAAATAATTTATGTCTTTTTTGAGTTCAAAGCCAAATATAAACATGCTCTCATCGTTCTAAAACATTGACTGAAATGACATGACGGAAATTTCCAATAAAATATGCATACATGATATGTGCAACTGAACTGCTCCCACTAAACTCAAAGGGGAAATAATACCACTGGACGCCAATAAAATTTCCACTACTGTTTTTAAACCGGACAAATGTCCTCAAGATTCCATTTAGTCAAAACCGAGCCAACGACCCAAAAGTATAAATAAATAAAATCTCATCGTTGGTTGAGACAAACCATTTTCCCAAATGAACTCATACTCTTATGTTTTCAAAATTCCTCATAACACAATAATATGCATTTCTGAAAAAGTTCATAAAATTAAATACATAAAATGACCCTTACGTTAATTGAACTCCAATTATATATGTAAAATCATCAAAGAAACATTTCAACATCATTTATTTACTAAAATGTCCAAAGATCCCCAAAATGGGTGTCTCAACATGTTCATAAAACTAAACATTTCAAAATAACAAAAACTTCTCATTGGTTGAAACAAAATGTTTTCCAAATGAACTCTTTCTCTTCATGTTGCCAAAATGACTCATAGTTCAATGATATACATTTTCCACCGGTTTATAAAATCGTATGCACCAAATGGACAATTATATAAAATGACTTCCATTTATATATTACATCGTAAAAGAAATATATCAAAATGATTTATTTATCAAAATGCCCAAGAATCACGAAGACGTGTGTTACATAAGTTTATAAAGTTAAATATATCCAAATAACCCAAAACTTATCAGCAGTTAACAATTTAATGTAAAACACAAACACTTTAAAATAAGTAACTTATAAATAATAGCCCATTTTCTTTTTAAATAACAAAGACCGACTCATATACATATGAATCCACTACATTACAGTCTAAACAGTACATGGCTCCAATTGAATGACAAACGCACTCAAAACATGTACTTCTCAAATGATGCGCATTAACCGCCATCATACTTGGTATTTCACAATTGAGCTATTAAACCAGACCGAAGTCCTAAAGACTCATTTATTTTCAAATATGCATTTCCAAGTGTAACTGCCGGTAAGAATAGAAATCATAAAATGGGACTATATACATACTTTCAAATACATCACATAAATATGCATGTAATGCTTCATAAAACATTTCATTTCATGAATGATGCATGAAAACTGACAACCATTCAAAAGTATATTTCTTTGACCAAAGATCGTTTTATGTAATAAAACGTTAAAACACATTGATTTGTGACTCTTTATCAAAACGTCCAAAAATCCCAAATGTGGTGTTACACAAAGTTTATAAAGGTAAATACTTCAAATAATCAAAGATTACCAACTAACCCAACATTTGATAATTTCATGTAAAACACATAAACACCTTAAAATGGATATTTTGGCATGTACACCGTTTTCACAAATCAACTTGAACTCACGCTCCTCGATTTTCCCTAGTTATACTATCGTCATTCAGATGCTCAACATCTTAAGGCAAAACCACGGACTTCATAGGTTCACCTTACCATTTCTCCTTGGATACATCGATTCAAAAAGTCTATGGTTCTAATCCAACCAATTAATCGGACTCGAAACTGTCCACTTAATGCAATCACCATACTTACCGTCACTCCAAGTAACGAATATTAAAACATTAACCTTTTCTAATAGTTACCCATTCGGAAACTTTCTTACCACCCCAACAGTCGACATACCAAGGCAGTTCATGCAAGCACGAGAATGAATAAGGAGGAAATTAACAAAATTGAACATGAAGAAAACATACTACTATGTCTACCAAATAACATAACGTTAGTAAACCAAGCACAAGAGAACGTACCACTACATTACCAATTGTCACAGTAACGACACTTCAAGCACCATCACGTATAAATATCCTCATAATAACATTAGCTAGGTGAGATTATGAACATATAATACATAAAGGTTCTCTTTACCATCGCCACAACGCTTGATAACCATAGTTTCCGTCGACTCTAAGACTAACTCATCTTAAAAATTTATACCCATCTCACAAATCATTGCCTAACGTACTTAGTCTAAGTCTAGACATCTTACATTCATGCCTAGTTCACTTAAACTAGAGCTTTGATACCAACTTGTAACACCCTAAAAATAGGGATAACAAAAATCCGAAAAACGGACATGCGATATTTAAAATTGCCAAAGCAAGTGCCTCCCAAAAATGGGGAAAATACACAAACCTGTTTAAATACAATCGTAATTAAACGGATAATTAATAACAACCAACTAATCTAATTTCTATAACCAGAAAAGAGATTACAATCAAGGGTGTCATTTATAGACCCAAAGGATTCTCTACCAATAGTAAGTCCAAAAGCGATATTCCCAAATCTCTCACCTAAGCACTACGCCAGCTTAGGACCGATGCCGCTAAAACCTGAGATACACATCGACACCAAACAAGTGTTAGGCCAAAAAGCCTAGTGAGTTGAACAATAGTAAGCATGCATGAACAGTCACATTTCTTATCAGCAGTTAACCATAGTTCAACAAATGTGGAGTCAATAGGGGAGACCCATAGCACCAATCAAGTCCCACCCAAGAGTCGATATACCTTGATGCCCTTAACAAGGAACACCCCAAAGGCCCGACACACCCGAAGACTATCGCTAAGAAAATTCCCCGAATGGCGGAGGTCTAGGCACATACCATCACAGTGGCGCCCAAGACTATATCCTCCTAGTGTACTGACTTGGTTCGTCCACATAACATTTATAAGGGGTCCTTTAGGTATATTTCAACCCACATAATTCAATACCAACTACGGGTATAATATTACCACCTTATCCTCGTGATGTCTAACAAAAGACCCAATGTAAATCATGCTCATCATGCATATAAACATATCACCAAAATGGTGTTCCAACTAGAATCATCATAATACCCATATATGCATACATTTAACATATCAAGGTACCCACATTATGTATCTATGAGACAAATCCCAAATAATGATACATATAACAATAATCATGGCACAACACCAATATACACATTTCCAACTATTTTCACCAAGAAAACCCAAATACTTGAACACATAAAGATAAGATAACAAATAGAAGATTATGATGTGTATCTAGTTTTAACAAAGATTTAGTAAACTCACCTTGCTAGATTTAGACTAAATCTAGATTTTACCCACTTAGAGCTTTCCTTGAAGAAACTTGATTATTCAAACCAAATCTTCCAAAACCTAGATCCACAAGGTTCCAACCATAAATATACATAATCAAACACAAAGAATCATTTCCCAAACCATATACATGAATACCTCAACTAATACCGAAACCCTAACTTCCATAACCGAAGAGAATAGAATATTACCTTAACCCAAACTTGAATCCACCAATCAAAACACCTCTAGTTCACCAAAATGATTACAAACCTTCAATCTATGAAAGGAGAACAAAGGGTGGATGAAACCCTAGAAAACTTTGGTGAAGAAGATGAATAGGGAGAGATGAGAAGCTTACCACCACCAAATACTCTAGTATACTTCAATAGACTTCCAATCTCTTTCCATAACCTTGAAAATCTCTCAAAAACGAAACCGTAGCAACTTGAATCACCCAAATCGGAGCTACGATGAGAAAGATATGAAGAAATGAAGTTTGGGGCTGAAAATCGCGATTTTAAGACCCTAAAACACCCAGGCGATTGTGCCAGGCTATAGTGACCATGTCACAATCACCGGGCACAATTGCTGAGATTGTACCGAGAGTTTTCGGGCTCCGGCGACCTTGACAGGCGATTGTGACACTGTCACAATCGCCGGGCACTATAGCCTAGCGCGTACCGAAACTGTTTTGGCCATAACTTCTTCGTTATAGCTCCGTTTTCGCTCCGGAAAGAACCGTTGGTCTCGTAATTGAATCCTTTATCCATCAAGACTATAAAACCAAGGATTCAAGCCCAAAATCAAATATATTATTTTTCCTTAATATATCGGTTTCTGTATAAACTTCAAATAATACCTTTCGAAAATCGGGGTGTTACAGTTCATATATGAACATGTATAATTCGCATATGAACTATATGTTCATATATAAACCAGTGCAATTCACAACTGAACTCTTTTAACTGATTCATATATGAACCTTTGTGATTCATATATGAATCAGTTGAACTAACTAACAGATTCATATATGAACCTTTGTGATTCATATATGAATTTGTATGAATCACAAAGATTCATATATGAATCAGTTGAACTCATTAACAGATTCATATATGAATCTTTGTGATTCATACAGATTCATATATGAACTCATCCCGTGTATTTTACGAGATTACCCCTCTACCTTCTATAGACCACACAAGAAATTATCCGGTGTTTCGCGGTCAAAGCCGCAAATGTTGACCAGATGAATGGCTAAGATTACTTCTATATTTCTCATATATTTAACATTTCTCAAATGAACCTCTCCCTATATATATATATATATATATATATATCCAGATTGATACATTAACTTGATTCTCAAGAATCCACAAATGATTCTAAGTTATTTTGGAATTCGATGATCTTGCTTCATAATTATCTTACAGCTGAAACCGATTTATAACACTTATATTTCGGAAAAGAAAAGATATTATTTTACCTTGTAAGAGTCCTGTAAGGTAACAACCCAAAAACTTAACATAACAATTTAGACAAACTCCATTCCTAAAACCGGGTCCCAATACAAAGTTTTAAAGTAAAAAGATCAACATGGTTCAACATCGTTTTATACAGCCGAGAAACTAAAAAAAACTGCAACTATGCCGTAACTAAGGTCCTCTCTCCTGCTTGCTAGCTCCTAAAGTTTCTCCTTTTCCTTGGATGATCTAGGAGCAACTCTGTTACCTGAAAATGGGTTTTAAGAAAAGTGGAAATGAGGATTAGACCGGGAGGTCTAGTGAATTCCCAACCTCGTCCATTTTATAACGTTAGGAAACACAGACAAAATTTACAAAATCAAGTCACAAACTTTGCATCATAGGTATTGATTTGTTCCACGTCGACAAACCTCCATCAAGAGACAGGACCATTCGTCCTCGGGGCCCCCTAGTAGATCCCCATACGGCCCCCTAGTCGATGTCGTTACCGTGTGTAAGGAAACGAATTCCAAACACGTAGTTCAACCATCCCCGATGATTGAAAATGAGCCATGGCGCGCAGTTCATAAAACAACACCAAATTTTCATATAATAGAAAAAAATACTCAAGCATTGTAATGAAATAGATCCACTCCTTCACAATCCAAAGTTATAATTACTGGACAACGGTAAACACAATAAACATCATTAATAAATGCCATTTCCAGTTTTACAAGTTTTAGAAAAGGAAGTCGATTTTTTGGTGCGATTGTCGGGGAATTGAGACAGTTTAATTTGACAGGGGAACCCACCTCGTGTTTGGCTTTAAGGCACATTCGAACGCTAACCCCAATTAGAACAAATTTCCTACAATCCGAGTTTAGCAACCATTAAATCTCTCGTTCCTAATCCCTAGAGGTTTTCTGACCAAGGTCCAATTAACAAAACACCCTAGATTGAACATGGCACTAAAGCCCCCGGTCGAAGACCCCCGGGCTTTGACACCGGTCCATGGACTCCCGGGGAACCCCGGGCTCTAATCCCCCAGGTAACCCCGGTCGAAGATCCACCCGTGCGACCCCGGTCGTATGCTCATCCGGGTGACCCCGGTCAACAAGCATCGGGTAGCCCCGGTCGATGGAGTACCGGGCCACCCCGGTCAACAAGACACCGGGCAGCCCCGGTCGAGATGGTATCGGGCCACCCCGGTCGAAAGGGATCAGTCGCAGAAACTGGGTATGAAACCCTTCACAACCCATCGACGAATCCCAGAAATCAATCACCCCAAATCTTAACATTCTCTTAATTCGATTTAATAACATACACAAGATAAAAGTAAATTCATCGAGTCCTTAATCAGTACATTAAACTCCCTAACCCCAAACCCAGTGTCGATTCCATCGAATCGACACCGATTTCTTCCCTATATCAAATCGCTGCAATCTAGAACAAAAAAATGGAGTCCAAGGTTTTGATTATATTACTTACCTCTTGAAGACAATCCACACAATGCTCTGATTCCTCTCCAAAACCCTGAATCACTATAGTTTTCCCGATTGCTTTCTCTTCCACAGCGCCGCACAACACACACACACGTACTGATTTATTTTCCCAAATGAGAAAGGGTTAAGGGTTTTAGACCCCTTTTTTGCCAATATTTGCAACCAAGCCCCTCCACTTCTTTATTTTCACCCCTTCCCCGACTTATTAAATTTATTTAATCTTCAAGGACTTTCAATTGTTACATGTAACTATCTATGTGTTATTGATCCAAGAACGAAAATCCTTCAACAAAATCAAAACTAGTTGAAGTGAGGCCAAGATCGTCACCAAAGTAGATTGGTTATCTAACCGAAAGAATATCATTACAAGATAAAGTTAAATAGTAGTGTAACAAATACTAATACTGACAAATCGGGTTTTGGAGTGCAAACTAGCAAAATTTGGCTCAACAACTCTCATAACTTTCATCCTAGTATGGGAACATGCCATACATATCAACCAAAGTAAGTTCCAGAGCACTATTTTGTTAGTGTCATGTTTTCTTTATCGTTCCCTCTATATACCAAAAATATGGGACGGATTAACAAATGTCTACATCAACTTCAAAGGCTAAAATGAAGAGTACAAGCATGCATTGATCAACAAATTTGGTGAAGCCATGTGTTAAAGTTGAATAGTAACATTTAACGCAATGGTGGCTATAAAAGGTCACCCTTGTCATTAGTTGTTACTCACCCATTTTGAAAGAACTTATGAGTGATAGTTTTTAAGGTAGAACTGATGTCACCATCTAAAGAACTACCTTAGTACTTCATATCTAAAAGAGTACCTTTTGCTTTACTCTTTTCAGTGCTAGCAAAGTTGTTACCGGTCAGATCACATCTTACTTTCCTAGTTTTTGCAAGAAATTTTAATTCTTCGTTATAATACAAAATATAGAATAAAAAGTGAAAATTTGGTGTGTTTGTATACGACCCCCTTCTACAAACACATTATGTGATAGTCATTACATTCTAGGACCAACAAGTGGTATTAGAGTGGTTTGTTTAAGGCATCGTTTGGCAAAAATAAGCTAGCTTATTTTCTGGATATATGTTTGGATGGACATAAGCTAGTTTTTTGATAAGCTACTTGGAGTAGCTTATGAAGAGCTTTTTGTGATTATTCTAAATATGCCATAATTATATTAATTATTATATATAATTATTAATTATAAATAAATATTAATTATTAAAATTTATTTTATTATTAATTAATAAATATTAATTAATATTATCTGAAAATTATAACATAAATTTAATTATATATTGATATTAATTTTTAATTATTTAAAATTATTGATAATTATATCGATTTTTTAATAGTGATCAATATATTTTAGTTATCAATTATTATTATTTTTGTAATTATTGTTTGATTATTTTTTTCATATTATATGTAACGGTTATTTAAAATCATAAATCAATATAGATTTTTTTTTTAAATTTGGTTTAAAATTCAAAATTTATAATATATAAAATAATAAATTTAAAATTCTTTTAATTAACATATTATATTATTTACCACCTTATTTGTATTAATTATTATATTGTATTACTATAAACTTGTTTTAATCATATTATTAAATATTGCAATTGATTATTTTTTCTAGATGTCTTTTTTGGTAATTTTACATGCTTATAAGATAGCTTTTTGCCAAATGTGACTTTTTCATCAGCTATCAGGTAACTTATCAGTCACCGGAAGCTTATTAGTTATCAGCTAGTTTATCAGTTATCAGCTAGCTTGCCAAACATAGCCTAACTCTCGTAAAGAAGATCCAAATGACTTCTACAGCCAATGACAATGGCTCTCTATCCAAACCACGTTGTTTTTAAAAAGATAACATTTCTCTTTAGAAATATCGGATGTTACTTTTTCTTGAAGGGGTTGATAATCAAATCCTAAGCGTTATCATAATTGGTTTATATGTTTCTATCATCTTTCTTCTTTATGTCAATATTGAAAGCAACTACAGAAAGATGAATGTAGAACACAAAGAATTGCAGGAATATCTCTTATTATAACAAAGAAAATAACTCAAAACTTTGTTACAATATCTTCCTCTCGTGATACCCTAAACTCGATATCAGCCTAGCTATATATACTGAACGTATATATGTGGATAACCACAGAACCAGGACTTTTAAACCTATTCAAATACCAACTCGTATTAACAGATTTTATCCCTTTATAATAGGAAATTACCAACATTCACCCCTCTAATTTCCGAATGTAAATTGAGAGATTCTCCACCCCAAGAAGCTTGCGCATTTCAACAAACTTGATCTTAGCAAGTGCCTTCGTTAGAATATCAGCACGTTGTTCCTTCCCACTAATATGCTTCACCAAGATTTCCTTCTCCTCAACTCGTTCACGAATGTAGTGCGAGCGAGACTTTATGTGCTTACTTCGGGCATGAAAGACTGGGTTTTTGACCAGTGCGATGGCAGATGTATTATCAACTTTAATTACTACCTCTTGCATTTTAGACCCGGTTATTTCTCCAAGTAAATCACATAACCATATTGCTTGGCAACTTGCAGCACATGCAACCATGTATTCTGCTTCACACGAGGATAACGCCACTGTCTCTTGTTTTTGTGAACACCGGTCACCGGTGACTTTCCAAGATAGAAGATATGCCCAGTTGTACTCCTCCCATCATCTTGATCTATATTGTGACTACTATCACTATATCCGACCAATTCCATGGGTTCTCCACGTGCATATCTAATCCCAAATCCCAAAGTTCCTTTTACGTACCTTAAAATTTGTTTTATTGCCACCATGTGAGACTTCTTCGGGGTTTGCATGTACCGACTTGTAATGCCTACCGCATATGAGAGATCGGGTCTTGTTTGTAGTAAGTATCTTAGTCTTCCCACTAGACTTCGATACTCCGTGGCATCCGCATCCTCCTCCTTTTCGTCCTTCGAGAATTTTACATTTGAATCCATAGGTATTAAGGTAGGATTGCAGTCATACATACCTGCATCTTTAAGTACTTTCTTCGCATAGCCTTCTTGTGTGATAATAATGTCATCTTTCTGTTGATACACCTCAATTCCTAGATAGTATCTGAGTACACCCAAATTAGTCATATCAAAATTTGAAGCCATAACTTGCTTAAACTTGGATATGATATTTATGCTGGATCCCGTAACCACCAGATCATCGACATAAACTCCGACAAGAATTAGATCAACTCCAATACGCCTTCGATACACAGCTTGTTCTTGCATACACCTTTGAAATTTCATATCTTTCAAGATTCCGTCCAGTTTTATATTCCAAGTGTGCGGTGCTTGTCGCAAGCCATACAACGCTTTTATCAATTTATAAACTGAACCTTCTCTTCCTTTCTTTACAAAACCTTCTGGTTGGTGGACGAACACTTCTTCTTGTAATTCACCATGCAAGAAAGCAGATTTCACATCGAGGTGGTGTAGTTCCCACCCTTTGGAGGCTGCAAGGGCGATTAGAATTCTTACCATTTTGGAGATAGCCTTTCGCCACAACTCTAGCCTTGTACCTGCTTATAGAGCCGTTTGCGTCTCTCTTTACCTTGAACACCCACTTCAATCCAATGATGGTGGCATTGTTTGGTCGCTCAACGAGCTCCCATGTGCCTTTTTTTCAATAGAGTCAATCTCCTCTGTCATTGCTTTTACCCACATTGGATTGTTCTTAGCTTCATGGTAGTTTGATGGTTCATCATCATTAAGAGATAGCAAGAGTTGGAATTCCTCGACATAGAAATTCAACTCGAAGTCTTCATATCGTCGTGGCAGTTGTGAAGGTCGATTTGATCTTCGTAATTGAGGTGGTTGTTCCGCCCCACCCCCATCTTGAGGTGGCGGTTGCTCCGCCCCACCCCCATCACTACCCTCGGTGTTTACTACTTCCTCTATCGGTCCATCTCCTGTGTCAATGAGACTTGGCCAGTGAACCCAAAACATACCGGGTTTGTGTGAAGGGTCAGGCGCTTCATCCCACTTCCAACTTGAATTTTCATTAAAAATCACGTCTCTAGATACAATGAATTTTTGGCTTTTTGGGTCGAATAGACGGTAGGCTTTTGATCCTGGTTCTGATCCGAGATGAACAGTTTTTTTGGAGCGGTCGTCAAGTTTTTTAAAATCGGTCCAACCATTTTGGCGTAGGCAATGCACCTGAACACTCGCATGTGTTCAATATTCGACTTACGACCGTAATAAAGCTGGTACGGTGTTGCTTCTTTTAATGCTCTTGTTGGAATTCGATTTATGATATACGTTGAGTGATTTACTGCTTCACCCCAAAGGTAGTTAGGAACTTACTTTGCTTTCAAAATACTTCGCGTCATCTCGAGAAGGGTCCGATTTCGTCTTTCCACTACACCGTTCTGCTGTGGTGTATATGGAGATGTGAGGTGTTTTATCATCCTATGTTCCTCACATAGTTTATTGAACTCATGTGAGGTAAATTCGCCTCCTCTATCTGTTCGAAAAACTCGAATTGAGTTGTTGGTCTCGCTTTCCACCCTGACTTTAAACTTACGGAAATAGGTAATAGTGTCGCTCTTTTCTTTCATGAGATAACACCACATAAATCATGAGTAGTCGTCAATTAGAACAAAAATATATCTATTTCCGGCAATAGTTGATGGTGATATCGGTCCGCACAAATCTCCATGAACTAGTTCCAAAGTGCCTTTTGCTTGATACATCGATTTCCTGGAAAAGGATCTTCGAGTTTGCTTTCCAACCAGCATGACTCGCACAGTTGGTTTGTACCTGTGATGGTTGGTAAGCCGGTGACTAGGTCCTTCTTTGACATGTTTGAAATTGTGTCAAAATTTGCGTGATCGAGCCTTGCATGCCACAACCACTCTTGATCTCCAAGGCGACTATGCAAGCAGATAGGTTTTCCAACTGAGATCCTTGCTTTGTAGAGTCTATTTATCGAGCGTTTAACTTTGAATATAAGGGTTTTCCGACTGTCATATAGGTGTAGAAACTCATCTTTCATCAATATTTCACACCCAGTTTATGTTGCTTGACCCAGGCTAATTATGTTGGCTTTGAGATTAGGGATATAGTAGATGTCGGTTAGCAACTTCTGACCTCCACCTATCCCTTCAAATAAGATCTACCATTTGCCATGTATCTCGACAACAGAGTCGTCTCCAAACTTTACTCGCCCTCCAATGCGCCTGTTGAGTTCGGTAAAGAACGAAAGATTGCCCGTCATATGGTTACTTGCACCGTTGTTCAAGTACCATATGTTGTTTTCGTCTTTTCTGGTCTCGTACTTGTTTGGTATCACCTTTTCTTCATTCAAGAAAATTGTCTCGTAGAGAGTCTTGACCATAAACAACTGTGGATCTTGATCTTTTGTTTCAGCTATATGAGATTCTTCTTGTCTAGCTTCCCGGTCCGGGCATTGAGATGCAAAGTGACCAAATTTATCGCACCGATAACATTGGATTTTAGAACGATCCTTCTTGGTCTTGGATTTAGTATCGGTCTCATCATTCGAACTAGATGAGGCCCGATTCTGATTTTGGGATTGACGTCCTCCCCCACGTCCACTTCGCCCTCCTCCCCTACCGCAATCTGAATTGCGAGTGGTGTTTGCTGTTTTGTGAAGCAGCAATTTCCCTTGGTCATTTGTTGAGTCATCATCACGAATACATTCTTCATACGCCTTCAAACGCCCAACCACATCTTCAAAACCAACTGTCTTTAGATCAAGGAGTTGTTCAATTGATGCCACTATGTGAATGAATTTTCTTGGCAAGCTGGTGAGAAACTTCTTGACTAATTTCTTTTCATCGAGAGTTTCTCCAAGCGAGGCCGACTTCGATGCGATCCCCGACAACTGGCTCGCATATTCATCAATAGTGCTTGATTCCTTCATCTTCAAGTTATCAAATTCCGTGATGAGGGTCTGTAGACGGGCCTCCCTCACCCTGCTGCTCCCAGATTCCGAGTTTTAATTGCTTCCCAGATTGCTTTCGATGTGCTCATCGTGCCGACTTGCAAGATGAGATCTTTCGGAATCGCTTGGAACAAGACGGCTATTGCTACATTGTTTTTCTTCTGGCCGTTTGAGCCTGGATCAATGGTGTCCCATACCTGATGGACGTTGAGAATGACTTTCATACGAATTGCCCACACCGTACGTGTAGTTTGTCCCATTTAGCATTGGAACATGGAACGGAAATGATGATCCCTCCTTCGATGATGAAGCAACAGCCTCTGCCATGATTCGAGGCCCTCAATATTGGCTCTGATACCAATTATTGAAAGCAACTACAGAAAGATGAATGTAGAACACAAAGAATTGCAGGAATATCTCTTATTATAACAAAGAAAATAACTCAAAACTTTGTTACAATCTCTTCCTCTCGTGATACCCTAAACTCGATATCAGCCTAGCTATATATACTGAACGTATGTATGTGGATAACCACAAAACCAGGACTTTTAAACCTATTCAAATACCAACTCGTATTAATAGATTTTATCCCTTAATAATTGGAAATTACCAACAGTCAAAGATAAAAATGACAATCTCATCGGATCTGAAAGGTCAATCATTAAATTCTTTGATTAGTAGACAAAAGATGATGTAAAGCAAGTTGCAAAAGTCATCAATACAGAACGTTTTACTCAGGTTTTACTCCCTGATGATGTCTACAACACGTTTTACTCTCTCCTCAGTACCTCCGTAATATATGATGAAGATTTTGATAAGTAAAATTTTTTGAACAATCTTATGGGCTGTTCTCAAACTCTTGGAAAAATATAACTAATTGTTTAAAAGCTTTTAAGGAACTACATGTTTTGCTCCTCACATCCCAGTATGAAACTTCATATGACCAGCAAATTAAACAAATGGTTTTTAGGGGAAAAAAATCTTTCAAGATGACAAGAGTGCAAATAGTGTCTTATCATTATCTGAGTTAGAATTTGTACCTTTTACAACATGTTGTAAAGTTGTAAAATCAAATCCTTTCTTTTCTTTAGAAGCTTCTATTGTCTCTCACTCTTTTGATAACAACTTAATAGATCATAATCTAAGTAAAAAACTCAAAAGAAAGAAATCAAGAAATCCCTTAGGAAAAGAAAAAAATGATGACAGAAGGATATGTTTGGATGGATCTCAAAAGATTTTCAGAAAAGAGGTCGGAAGAAGAGACAAATACGTCTTTTATGGCTCATCTCGTTGCACTAAGTGATTTAGATGAAATAAATCCATAAAGCTCAACACCTATCTCCACAAGTGCATCAAGAAAAATATTTTAAACATTCAAACATAGGTATACTTAGGAATTTTTTCTGGGGTGAAGCCATCGGAAGACAATACTATTATGTGGATTATATGGGATAAAGTGATGACGGACAAACATAATGGGGGCCTTGGAGTTGGTAGTCTATAGCCTTAAATCATTCCCTTTTGGCGAAATGGATATGGAGATTTCATTCGGAAGAAAACGCTATGTGGCCTAAAGTGATTATTGACATTCATGGGAAAGAGGGGGTTCTAAAGGATGATTCATTTAAATGGGTGCATGCTTGTACATGGAAATCGATTATCGCAACATCTAATGATTTAAAAAAAACTTAGTATTGATATTTGTGCCAGATTACTTAAAAAGTCTAGTGATGGGAAACAAACCAATTTTATGTGGGACAGATGGTGTGATGGTGAGCTTAGATTCCCTAGATTATTTGCCACCGAAACCTGCAAAGATAAATTGGTAAGCCTTAGGCAAAGACCAATTCAAGATGAGTGAGTGAGTGAGTGAGAGAGAGATGAGCTGGAAAGTCTTCTTGGCACTATTGAAAATGTGGTTCTTGCTGAAAATAGCGATCGATGGGTGTGGAAGGACTCCACTGATGGAAAATTTCATACAACGGATATTAGCGTATTAATTGATTATAAAACTCTTTATAGTAGCACAAACAAAACCCTAGGATAAATTATTTATGCAATTGAGATTAAAAAACCATTTATGCAGTGAAGAACATGTCTAGATTGGAATTTGTACCAGAGAAGAAGATGGATATTTGGATTTTGATCGAGAGGAAGCAAGAGTCAGCCGTTCCAGATGAATATTTCATATTTGAATGTTGAACGTCTGAGAAAGAGACAGATGGAGAGAGAAGCGGGAAATTTGAATAAATTTCAGGGAAGAGAAGCGAGAATAAGTCTGAAACAAATTTGAGGGAAGAGTGAAAACTTGTACATATTGCTTCATAATTTGTAATTAAGAAATTTTCAAATTTAATGCATAAAATGGTAGTACATGGTGCTTAAAGCATTGTACTTAAGATTTTTTTTGCTAAAATGCATATTGATGTAGTGTAGATTAGTCCATGGTGGAAAACTGAAAGTATAAGTTGTACCCATTGGTGAGTCATGGCTTTTTCAGTGAGCTCAAAGGAATGGGCATATCCATGTAAGTCAAATTCCTTTGACAGATTCCATTCCATCCAAAAACATTCTGCGAACCAAACGCCCCCTAAGAGTCCTTACTTTTTTTTTCTTCTAATACTGTTATTGCAAGGTATGATGATAGATGAAACCCCAAATTACTCTTTAAAAGAGTCGTTCACGAGAGAAAGGTGGTTCTAACATATATAAAAGCTAGTAAAAATCATAGTTTAAGTGTAACCGATGTGAGACTCTAACACAAGACACATGAACAAATTGCACTTCTTATTTGTTTGTTTTGTACATTTTGTAGTGAATCCCCTAAGTTGATTTTTCAGTATGATTAGATTCAAGTTCACTTAGGGGACGTTTAGTAAACGCTTACGTGGTAATTGCTTATTGTTTTTCGGCTCACTTTACCTTATTGAATGAACATGACAACGATTGAGAATCGTACCTGGTAAGAGCAATGAAAAAGATCTAGAGTCTACCCCGGTAAAAGTGATGAAAAAAATCTCAAGTCTTTCCCGGTAAGTACTTGCCGAATAAAAAATGTTGCATACGATGTCGTTTTAATGGACTAAAATTTTATATATACCTACTATGGGTTGGGTTGGGTTCAGATTCTTTCAGCCTATCGTAATTGATTGGGTTGTATACCTTGCCCACGGTCGTCCGACCTCCATCTCCGACCAACCCTTATTCATCCCCCCACTTGTTTGCACAATGCTTCTTTATTAAATTGAAAAGGCGAAAACACGAGGACAAGGTTTGTTGGAGAACGATGGCAAGCAACATCCCTAAATTGACAACAAAACCCAAATGCTAATCAAGCAATTTTGGAGACGACGATGTTGGTGGCTGAATGAACTCGAATAAAGCAAATCACACTTTTTTTGAAGAAAAGAATGAGAAATAGGTTGTAAGAGTGTTAAGGCCGTTTACCAAATGCTTACCGGCAATAGACATGGCACTTGCTTACCTTATCGTATAATTCTCGATCATCAAAATAGATTATTGGTAAGTGTTCTAAACCCGATAAGCATTTACCGGGTAAGAGTCTTTTTCCTCGTTTACCGGGTAAGACTCTTGGTCCTTGCTATGCCTCTTACTGGGTAAAATTCTCGTTTTTTTTAATGGTCAATCAATAAGGTAATTAATATTAGTAAACACTTACACGATAAATGGTTGGTAAATGACCCGAGATCTATGACTATGGCTAGGATTAATCTCAGAAAGAAACAATTAATTTCACCTTCCATGGCCAAAATGCATTCACTTTTCTTCTAGGGTGGGTTTTCCCGTGATTGTATCAAGACAACATCTCATGGGACTAACAACGAAATTTACTCAACAAAAATATAAATAATTAATTAAAAGTCAAATGGAAGGTTAAAAAGATAAAATGCCACCTAATGTAACTAAGGGTGCGAGCACTCACTAATCTATACTATCTATACTATATTATAAAGATGACATAAAAAACTCTTAATTACAACTCACTAAGCTTTATGTACTATCATTTAAAGATATCTACTTAAAATCTCTTAAAAATAACTATTAAAGTCTAATGTAGTACCTGTAAAGCTTTTAACCCTAATTAATATATTTCATCCTTATCCCCCAAAATCCTTATCTTTAATCCCCAAACCCTAAAATTATGAAATTTGAATTCTGATAAACATAATCAAAACAGGATAAACATCTCAATTTAAATATAAAAAATTTAAAATATATAAGATAATTAATGAATTTTAACAAACTACTTAATTTTTTTTATATAAAAAACATTATATTGTTAAGCCTAAAATTAAACAAATTTATATATAAAAAATCATTATCACTCAATAAAAATCATCCAAAATCGTACTGTAAATCAATAAAAAACAAAAAATAAAAATAAACATTAAAATCGTGATTTATCTCGCTGCATTGCGCGAGTACGCTTCTACTATTATAAAGCAGACATAAAAAACTCTTAAAAACAAGTCTTAAAGCTTAATGTACCGCTATTTAATGCTAATTACTTAAAATCTCTTAAAAACAACTATTAAAGTTGTATGTACTACATTTAATGTTATTTATTAACTTTCAATCATTATCTCTAACCATTTTAACTCCCCTAAAATCATTTCCACTTTAACTCCCCTAAAGTCACTCTCAACATAATCTATATCTATTATCTATTACTATATTATAAAGCAGATATAAAAAACTCTTAAAAACAAGTCTTAAAGCTTAATGTTAATGTACCGTTATTTAATGTTAATTACTTAAAATCTCTTAAAAACAACTATTAAAGTTGTATGTACTACATTTAATGCTATTTATTAACTTTCAATCATTATCTCTAACCATTTTAACTCCCCTAAAATCATTTCCACTTTAACTCCCTTAAAATCACTCTCAGCATAATTAAATATAGAATAAAAATCAAATTTTAAATATAAAAAACCTAAAATATAATTAAAAAAATCTAACAGAATATTTTATAAAAAAAACCATTATAATATTAAACCAAAATAAATTACATTATATTTTGTAGCTAAGTTTGTAATTGAGTTCAATTATTATGTTTTACTATCTTATATATCTTTATTCGATTATTATTGATGTATTTTTAAATTTATAATTTATTGTAATAAGTTATGGTTTTATATTTTTAGAACCAATTTGATTTTTTGGTCGTCGTTTTGTACTTTTATGTATTGTGTATTGTTTATTGATATACATTACCTAAAATTCAATAATACAAGTCATGATGCATGAGTATAAATTTCTAAATATATATGTTTGAATTAATAACTAACTCATAATAATTGAATTCTAACAAAATACTTATTTTTTATAAAAAACATTATATTATTAAGTCTAAATTAAACAAATTTATATATAAAAAAATCATTATCACTCTCTCACAATCATCCAAAATCGTAATGTAAATTTACAAAAAAACAGAAAATAAAATGAAACATTAAAATCGTGATGTATCTAGCTGCATTGTGCGAGTACACTTCTAGTATAGCAAAAATTGGCCAACTTGTGTAGGCAGAAGAACGAACTTGTATCGTTAAAAAATACAACCTTAATTAAGGGTAAGTTTTGTTAAACATTTCAAAAGATGGATGAGTTTGATTAGAAATCCCAAACCACAGGGACTAAAAAGGTAAATCATTTATATTTGAATCTTATATACGAAACGGTTTTCGAGCGGAAAAGATACAAATCTCCCATCATCTATTCCCCCGTATAAACCCTAAAAACAAATTCATATCCTCAAATCAAAATGTCACCACCGCACATACCTCCCCATATCCACGACGAAATCAACAAAAGGCTTCCTGTCAGATCATTGATTCGATTCAGATCGGTGTGCAAAGCATGGAACTCACTCATCGATTGCTCCGAGTTCATTGCTTCTTACAGCGTCCGCCAAACTCAGCCGCATCATTTGCTTATAAGGTACGAAGTCGGAGAACGGGAGGAAACTGAGATCAAATACGTTTCTTTTGTGGATGATGATACTTTCCCCCAACAAAACTTTGCTCCCACTGTTCCTCCGCTCCTTCAAAATACTTGATGACGATGGATCAACACTAATCGGTAGCTCTCACGGCTTGTTGTGCTTCTACGGTCATTATTTCGAGGGGAAAAAACAGGACGTGGCTGTTCTTTGGAATCCTTCGATTCAAAAATCGATTGCGGTTGTTGTCCCTAATATGTTAGATCCACCGTATTCAAGTGTCCTTGGTTTTGGGGTTTGCCCTGAAACTGGTGACCCTAATCTTGTCAAGATCACATATGTTAGTGCATGGTGGGAAAGGGGAAGAGTAGGTTATAACCGTTACATTCCTTGGCAAGTTATGGTTTTCTCAGTGAGTTCAAAGGAATGGACATATCCATGTAACAATCTGCCTCGTAAGACAATGTCATTTACACACTCTCAGACGGTTGTAGGTAAATTTATTTATTGGTTTGGTTATGATAGCAGGTTTGCTGAAGATGGTACATTTAGGGATTATAATCTGATATTATCATTTGATATGGGTACCGAAGAGTTTGGAGAGGTGAACCTTCCAGATAGTTTGGTCCATGAGTCCTTTATAAGTTTTTCCATCTTTAGGCTAAAGGAGTCTCTTGCTTTGCTTCAGTACACTCATGAAGATATAGATGATATAGAATGGAAACAGGTTTGTGTTGTATGGATGATGGATGATGGGGATCCAAAATCTTTTACAAAGTTATACACCATTAAGCCACCACATCGTGCATCAATACAGACAACTCTGGGATTTAGGGAGAGTGGCGAACCTAATTGATATGATACTTCGTTATTACGAGCAAACACTGGTTGTTTACGAACCTTTATCAGAGCACATCATGGATCTTCAGATTTACGTAAACCGATGTAAATCCTTTGTGAATTCTTACACGGAATCACTGCTTCTGCTCAACGAGGAAGATGATTTCATTTATTCTATCTAGATTGATTTGAGGACGAAGACAATGACCTTGTTGACAAAGTGTGGAGCTGTGAAGAGATAGACTTCTGGAACAGGTAAGGAAGGTATAGAGTTTGATGTGCAATTACCATGCATGCAGATTAGTTGAAGTTGTTAAAAAAGTTAAATGCATCACATATATGGATTGATGCTTATGTTGGTATTTTTTTTTAATGCATGCATAAATCTTATCAGTATTTATGGTTTGGGAATCTTTATATGCGCATCCTTGAGTTTATCTGGCTTCATATTCTTGATAAATGTTTGAATGTATCAAAGTAATGCCTTTTCACATCTGCTGATTTGATGTGCATGCCTTGATATTGGATTTATCTGAAAATATGCCAATTTCCAGAAGTTCTTCAAATCTGGCCTTATTTTCTTGTATTAGTTGACAAAAAATGGGAGATTAAAGGTCGTTTGCCCAAACACTTGCCGTGTAAGCACTTACAGGTAATATTCAATACTATCACTTACCTTACCGGGTAAGATTTTATTCCATCATACGAAACGGCATGGTATGCAACAGTTTACCCAGTAAACACTAACCAAGTAAGAGTAGTCGCCCTCACATACCGGATAAAATTCTCGGGCCTTGCCATATTCATCCGCTAATATGACTTGGTAAGCGCTTACTCTGCTAAGAGTTTGGTAAACAACCCCTTTCTTTGACCATTACGTACTGTATGCAATGTTCTAAAAAACTCGCCGCATAGCCGCCATGGCGCGCCATGGCACCAAGGCTTGTGTGTCACGCCACGTTAAGCCCATGGCACGCCATAGCATAATGCGTAGTTATTGTAAAGAGATATTTGATTTTTCTTTACGTTTTTAATGTCTTATTTGCAAGTCTTTAATATATAACCTAATTTAACTTGTTTATTACTATTTACTCATTGAGTAACATTACAAAACATACGTTTTCATATATAATAGTATTTATGAATTAGAAATTTGACGCCACAAGTCACGCCTTGAAAACGCCATGGCTTCGCCGTGGCTCCTAAGGCTTGAGGTTTGGCCTCGCCGCCTCGTCACGCCTCACGCCATTTAGAACCTTGACTGTATGGTAACAAGAACAACATCTCTTATGTTGCTGATTCAGGACTTCTGATCCCAATTTTCTTTCAGCTTCATCCAATATCTTGTTTAACTCACTCAAAAGTGTTCTGCTAGTAAGATCAATATGTTTGCTTCTTTTACGGGTATGATATATAACTCCTTTTTGTTGGATTTATAGTTATCAGAGGAAATCTTCAATTATCTTTTCTTCAAAAACTGGTTTTTATTGTCAATTGTCAACACCATGGGATACCAAACAACTCTCTCGCAGAGAAACCTAACTGATTGAGACTTAGAGGTTGTTTACCTTACGCTAACCGGGTAGGCACTTACTGGGTGAGCATGACAATGACCAAGAATTTTACCCGGTAAGATGTGTGACACAGACCAACAATCTTACCCCGCAATTAAGACTAGCTATTTTTAACTGGTAGGTGTTTACCCGTTAAAAATTTGGTAAACAACCTCTTAATAATGTAGTTTACAACTATGATGCAATTTTGAATTTGTCCCTTGGGATATGTAGTTTGTGAAGCATAAAACCAAACTAAATCAAAAGAACCCAATAATCCCAAAGGTAAGATCTACAATATATGGTGTAGATGTAAGCAAAACATTTTCTCTACGTTTACCTTATGGGGTATGTAAGGATGTAGCTTCCTAGTTGTCAATAGATTTTCATGGAAACAACTATACTCTGCAATTTGTTTATTTAATATAGCCATGTGTAAATCTAGTTGATTAGCGTAAATCTCGTTGATTAATTTTAAAAAATACTTTATTAGTATATAATGAACAAATGTTTTTAGGAGTATCCAGACGAACCTATATCGATCATTTTAGAACTTGAAAAGAATTTCTATGCATTGATTACGTGATATGAAAACGTTGCCATGACTTTTGTGTCCCCAAAACATATCTCAAATTATCCAGAGTTCCTAGACAACCGAGATCTAAGAGGGCGTTTGGTTTGACGTAATGTTTTTAAAGGATTTGGAATTTTTGTTCTGTTTGGTTTGTTGGATCTTAAATAGACTTTTAATTTCATTCTTTATAGATAATTTATAAGAACATATCGTAAATACTTATGAAATTAATTAAATTATCTTTTATTAATTGATTATTACAAAACAAATGTTTTTAACATTTTTAAAAGTATTATAATAAAACAAATTCTATAAAATCCCGTAAAAATACTATCCTTGAGATTTTTAGAACCAATATTTGTGGGATTTCAATTACGGACTTTGTTTTAAACCCAACATGGGATTTCAATGTAATTTAAATTCCAAATTCCATCTGACCTCGCAACCCAAACAGCCATGAGTGCATGTATAACCACTAACAATAAATGTGGAAATAATGGGTTTAACAAGTAGATGACAATATAAACATAATAAACCAACCACTAACAAGATCCCGACGATATAATCCAATATCAAGCAAATATAATAAAGGCAAGCAAAACGAGACACCAAGATTTACGTGGAGGTGGTGTACATCCGCAAGAGAGATAAAGATCACTAAACGGCGTCTACCAAATGCTTATCGGCAAGACACACCACTTTAGCTTACCTTACCAAATAAGATTCTCGACCATCAAAATGACACAGCAGGCAATAATCTTAACCGCTAAGCACCAACCGAGTAAGAGTCACCACCCTTACTTATCGGGTAAGATAAGTGGTGGATCCAAGATTTTTGTTTAGTGGGGACACCTTTAAGGTAGATTAAAGACCTTCAAAGTTGATCGATGTGTCTTTAGCCTAATTCCACCTTTTCGAAGGATTTTTTAAAGTTTTTTTGGTTGATTTTGAGGGATTTTTAAGTTTTTTTTGTCGATTTTGAGACTTTTTTGTTTTTTTTCCAAGTTTTTTTTATTGGCGGGGGCACAGGAAGGGGAACTACTGGAGGGATCTATAATAGAATGTTTAACAAAAATTGGTTTTTAACCTAGAAAAAGGAGGAAAAAAAATATTAGTGGAGGCCCTTCCCCCCACCACGTAAAGACTATGTCCGCCCCTGGGTAAGATTGTCAGTTCTTGTTATGTCACTTACCAACTAAGATTCTCGGTCCTTGCATGCTATATTCACGTGGTAAAAATAAAGTGACCCCGGTAAGAATTTACCTGGTTAGCGTTTGAGAAACGGCCATAATATTAACCAAATATGGGAGTGACAAGTTACTTTCAGTGGTAAATGATTAAAAATAGGTAAGCTCTTCTTGGGATTTTTATATGATAGGGAAGAAACAAGTAGTGAACAAAAGAAGCATGCAACAAAGGAAGGACAAAGAACTCGTATTTAGCGTCTACGCAACTTGGGAGTTGTCTGCTACCTAAAAGGTTTCCCCGGCCAACACCTCCTCTTACGCGTAGACAACGAGCTTTCCTTTCAAGGATGGTGTGACTCTGATTACGATGCAAGCCCGTTCATTAGACGTTCGATTACCGACTAGTTTGTTTCCCTTGGATATTCTCCAATTTCATGGAAGACTACTAAGAAACACACAGTCTCAAGATTATCCGCTAAGCAGAATATCAATGTATGGCACTCGTACATGCGAATTGAAATGGCTAAAGGGTTTGCTCATTAGCTTGGGTATCTATCAAATGAACACAGGCTATACCTTTCTTTTGGGATAATCAGCCGACTCTACACATTGCACGCAACCCGGTTTTTCTTGATAGTACCAAGCACATTTAGATTGATTGTCACTATTGTACGAGATGCGATACAAGATGGTCTAGTCGCTCCTTCATTTGTTCTTACTACTATTCAATTGGTTGACATTTTTACCAAAGCTTCGAGTGTACAAAGAAACCGACCATAACCCTCTAATCTAAGTGCCTCCTTCAACCTCCTGCAAACCCACATAGTTCCGGCTTCCATCTTTGCCTATACGGCCCTAACCTTGGCCTCCAGTGGCAGATCCAGGAAATGAATGTAATGGGGGCACATAATAATTACCATGTTATCAAAAATACAAAAGTAGTTACATTTTACAACTGCTCTCTACGCGTTTTCATCATTTGAAAACGAGTCATGACATATTCATTTGTAACATGAGCAAGTCCTTCTTTCTCTACGGAACATATCACACATCTATTCAAAAAAGCATCACAAATTCGATTGTGTAAAGATGTCTTCACAATTTTCACCGTAGAAAAGCATCTCTCGACTGTTGCGGTTGCGAGGGGCAAAACCAATACAAGCATCAATAATCGATAAACGAGAGGAAACGCAAGATGTTTCCTTGTTTTGACCATCACTCTACCAAGGTCGGATATACCTTTCAAGTTGCCAAATATTTCATCTTGTTTGACATTGTCAATGTAGAGCCGAAGTTGATGCTCAAGAGTCCTTCTTTCCTCATCACTAAAATCATCCGGATAGAACTCCGCCAACCTTAGTAACTTTGATGGCTCAAAGTCATAAAATGAGTAAAGTGGATTCAAAGATGCCATACAAGTAAGCAATTTAGAACTTACCTCATCGAATCTGTCACCAACTATTGAATTTGAATATCCACAACCGTGTTGAAACATTCAAACTCATTGTAATGTCGGTATGTGATATTTGTCCTTTGTCTTCGATTTTTTTGATTAACATAGACATCCTCCATATTCACCATTTCAATATCATATTTTTTTGCAAAAAGAAGAGATCTAATCAAGAAGTCGACAAAACCCATCAACTCCAAATTGTTGCAATTCTTGCTTCGTTGATTTCACCAATGAAATAGCATTTAAGATATCTTGATCCTTTCTTTGAAGAGCTTGTGACAATGAATCAGTTAGTCCCAAAATATTCAACAATAATGTGCAAATAAAATACCGAGTCAAACGATTGAAAAAAATATTTGAACACCATTTGCTTGACGTTGACTGAAAGGTTTATCGCACGCATTTTCAACATAGTCAAGCACCTCAATGATGGAAACAAATCAACCAAACGCTTATGAGTTTTGTAGTGAGAACCCGATCATGTATATCCAGGTCTTCCAAGAGAAAGCTCTTGATTTAACCCAATGCCAGTTTCAATTTCACCATTACCGATGGCTTCTTGCACTTTCTCCTTTTGTCTTTCTCGAACCATATATGCTCGCTTACAAGAAGCACAAACCATATTCATCAAAGTCGCTACCATGTCAAAAAAATTCCCAACTTCAATATAAAACTAAAATAACAAGATTTTGAGATATATTTAACAAAATCATCAATAAATTCTATGATTGTAGCATGATTTCAAGAACTAACGGTAATAATATACGGACAAAACAATTGTCAAGAAAGAGAGTGAGGGTTTCGTTAAAACGGACTAGGCCATTGGGGAACCGTAAAAAATGGCCGTGGGAACTAAAAGAGTAAAAAAAAATCAAAACCAATATTTCAAAATCTGCACAGAAAACGGAAGCCAAATAATGAGAACCATGAAATTATTGAAAGTACAAAGTAAATATATATTTGTTTCATGAAAGACGTATCGGTTTTGTATTTTTGCACAATATATTCAATAAGTTAATAGCCAAAATGGTCATTTAACAAACGCTTACCAGAAACAAAACACCATCACTTACTTCATCGGGTAACATTCTTGACGATCAAAAATGGATTGTTGGTAAGTGTTTTTTACCCGGTAAGCGCTTAACGGGTAAGATTCTTGGTTCTTACTATGCTTCTTACCGGGTAATATTCTTGGTCCTTACTATGCTTCTTACCGGATAAGATTTTGGTAAATGGCCCCTAAGATTATAGATTGAAAGCATATATAAATCATATTGTAACAATACAAATATAAAATATTGGGAATGGAAAAATGAACCTCGTGAGATTTGGGGAGAATCGTTGGATAAAAAAAAGAGAATTAATGGCTTAGCAGTGCATTTGAGCGGTCCAAATCGAAATCGTCAAGTGAATACCAATGTAATCAAGCGAAGCCTCAATCATCGCATCAACATCGATATGTGAACGTATATGAACAATGTTGTTATAATCTTCATACTACCATATATTCATACAAGTTAACTCGTTCATTAGAGTTCAGTCGACCAATGTTGTTATTTTGTAACATCCCCTTCATTAATGGTCACTTTGTAACTCCCAAGTCAAAAAGTCTAGAAAAAAAAACATAATGAAGTATGTGAACGTATATGAACATAAATGGACATGTATATAACGACTGAACATCTATGATCATTCATTACACTTCATTCGAATTTGCTGAACGTATATGAACAATGTTGTTATAATCTTCATACTACCAGATATTCATACAAGTTAACTCGTTCATTAGAGTTCAGTCGACCAATGTTAGTTTGTAACCCCCCTTCATTAATGGGCACTTTGTAACTCACAAGCCAAAAAGTCTAGAAAAAAAAACATAATGAAGTACCATTTTTACCCTTAGACATTTAATGATTTGTTCAAACCAACCAACGATTAAAATGAATTCCTATTGGTTGAGAGGAGTTCGTAAAGTTAATACAAATTGGTAGGTTAACAAAGTAACCTCTCTCTCTCTCTCTCTCTCTCTATATATATATATATATATGGTTGAGTTCCGGTGAGAATGAGAGTTGAAGGGATCTTCATCCTTGTATGCACATTAGGATGAGATGCACTAGATTAATTCCCGTACCAAGCGCACGCAATTCATGGGATGGGGGTGAGATTAAAAATGATCAAGGATCTAAATCCCTTCATACCTTCTCAATCTTAACCTTTCTTCTAACATGATCATTCTTCTCTCTCTCTCTCTCTTTCTCTCTCTCTCTCTCTCTCTATATATATATATATATATATATATATAAACGTGTATGTTCACCAATAATGAGACACCCTTGAATGATATGGCCATCCCGTGGAAAATGAATGATTAAATTCTTTCCAAACAACGTCTATATATATATATATATATATATATATATATATATATATATATAAACGTGTATGTTCACCAATAATGAGACACCCTTGAATGATATGGCCATCCCGTGGAAAATGAATGATTAAATTCTTTCCAAACAACATCTACCTCTGACTGAATCAGAGGTGGACTTTGAATGACATCATTCATGTAAGTGTTAACCGAATTTTAATCATACATGATAAATGTCCTACAAGTATTTTGGTCCCTCATGCTTAAATTAAACAATATGGTGCATTTTAGTTGTTAGTTGTTACACACTTGGAGATAATTTTTCATTATATTTGGATGTGCTTCATACATGTGTCGGTTTTGTTAAGTAATGATGACATGCCTTTTAGGTTTTAATATACATGAAGAAATCTTGTTAGTATTCTTAGCTTAGTTACATCCTTTGTATTCCTTTTCTTTAGCGTTGCCTTCTCAAAAAGATGTATAATATCATGGACTCAATGGTTGATCTTAACGTTCTTTTGTTGCCCTAAAGAAAATAATGGTAAAAACACACAAAAGGGCATTCGGTAGTCAATTCGGTATCCAAATTGGTATTTAATTCTAAAATATATAAAATGTACTTCTAAAACAGTGTCCTAAGCTTTTCTTTTTAGTATAAAATATCATATACATTGAGCTTGTGTAGATAGTACATATTGATATATGTTCTTGTCAATTTTTAACCCGATTTTATGAACACGAGTATATTCATATAACATTTCTACTATAGAACATCTAACACTAATTAGTACATATGACAACTTTTAATGGATATGAACTTTATAAAGCTAATCGAGAAAAATGTTCAAATAAAAGATAAACGTTGAACCCTATTAATATAACAAAATACTTAAACAAGAAAAATGAAAGAAGATCAGAGCATAATGTCATTCCGTTAACATATTATTTTCTAGGGGTTTTTTTGTAATAAAATTTATTTAACGGCCTAAATTGGAAATACATCAAAAACTAGAAGACCAAATCCTTAAAAGTTATTTGTTTTTCAAAAGGAATTCGTGAGGAAAGGAATTAATTACATATCTTCTCTTTCACGCTACGAACTTCCGTATAAACCCTAGAAAGAAACAGATTCATTCATATCCCCGAAATCAAATCAAAATGTTAGTTTTGGATATCCAACTGGAAATCATCAACAGGCTTCCTGTCAAATCGTTGATTCAATTCAGATCCGCCTGCAAAGCATGGAAGTCATTGATCGATAGCTCTCAGTTCATTGCTGGTTACAGAACTCAGTCGCAACATCTGATGATAAGGTGCGAATATGAGGAAGAAGATGAGGTAAAATATGTTTGTTATGTCGATGATGATGATACTTTCCCCCAACAAAACTTTGCCCTAATTGTTCCTCCTCTCGTTCAACTATCAACAACAATAGTCGGTAGCTCTCATGGCTTGTTGTGCTTGATCGGTTATTTTGTAGATAAAACACCAATGGTTGTTCTTTGGAATCCTGCAATTAGAAAATCTATTGCTGTTGCTGTACCTAATGTGGTAGGTCGGCCTTTTAATTCTGTTCTTGGTTTTGGAGTTTGTCCTGACACCAAAGACCCTAAGCTTGTGAAGATTACATTTAGTGCTGATTACAGGAAAATGGAAAGCATCCCCTCCCAAGTTATGGTTTTCACATTGAGCTCAGGGGAATGGACATGTTTATGTAGCAATCAGCTGCCTCGTAAATCAATTGGATTTACATGGTCTCAGGCAGTTATAGGTCAGTTTATTTATTGGCTTGCATACGATTGGATTAATGTGGATGGTAGACCTCGTAATCTGATAATGTCATTTGATATGACCACTCAAGAGTTTAGTGAGGTAGACCTACCAGACTATTTGGCTGAAAAGCCGAACTCTTTTGATTTGTCTATCTTTAGGCTAAGGGAGTCTCTTGCTGTGGTTGAGTATGGATGGAAAGGATTTTGTACTGTATGGATGATGGAGCATGGTGATTCAAAAGCCTTTACAAAGCTATTCACCATTAATCCACCAAATGCATCAGTTTCGCGGACTCTGGGATTTAGGAAGAGTGGCGAACCTATATATGAAATAGTGCAAGGTGATAATGAAGACATTTGTACACTTGTTGTTTATGAACCTTGCTCGAAGCACATCATGGATCTTGGGATTCACGGAAACAGATATTCATCCATTGCGAGTTTCTACACGGAATCGCTGCTTCTGCTCGATTATGATGAGGGCCACATTGTAAGGTGTGGAGCTATGAAGAGGTGATTTTTAGAACAGGCTAGCAAGGTACAGTGATCGAAGTGAAATTATGTTGCATATTCGTTTAAGTTGATAGAAAGTTTGTTTAATGCATCATATATATATAGATCGATGCTAGCTTGTGTTAGCTGTGAGATCAATGTTTCTGACATTAATGATGAGGAATCTCACGTTTTTGTGAATGTTAAAAAAATTTCCCTTTATAAGTCATGTTTTTTTCTTGGGCAGGCTTGTAGTTATACTGATGCTTTTTTGTTCAAGGCGGTTGCGACACTTGCAAAGTGACAGCTTTGAGCATTTGGGTTCTCATACTCGATTAAAAAACTTGGTGTATTTCGATTGTATGTTTTGCACATTATAGCTGTTTTATGATATCTTCATACATTCCTAATAGTTGTGGTATTTAGTGATGAAATACCTTTTAGGTATTGATATACAGCAAAGAGTATGAATAGACAATAATTGCTTGCTATCTCCTTCTCCATCATCTTGCCTCCATCGTTTATAAATGTTTACGATATATAACATGAATGAAAGATATTTCGCAGTTAAAATGCTTAACTTTGACCATCATGCAATGTGGCCTTTTCTTTTTTTTGGATAACCGTGGGTATTTGGATCAACTATTTTGGTACAATTTTGCAGCTACTTGTGACCTGATAATTATTTTGATACAATCTTTAATAGCATTGTACTGTATAAGTTAGCAAAGTGCTGATGATTCTCATTTTTTAATGGCCCTCTCTTATCGTTCAAGTTATATCTAGTTTACTCTATGTATATATATACTTATGTATATTCAATTTTGGATCAGTTGAAATGAACTAGATTTGTAGGAGATACCCGACTTTCTATTTCTTGAAAAATGAGTATGTTTTGTGCCATATGTACAGTTCGTGGCTGATTGACATACTTTATAACTTCACAGCATATGGGGAACCTCTGTATATTGAGAATGCAGAGGGGCTAAGCTTCTCGCTGGTGGGTTTCTTCTCAACTTCTGCTGGTGTATTTTAGTTTTGGTACTTAGAGGGGTTGTGTTCGGTGGTGAGCTTGTAAGAAACCTTATTATCATGCATGGTTTTAACTTCTCAATTGGTGTTTATGTAAAAAGAATAAAACTTTGTTGAATGCTTTAAAGTACAAGTTCGTTTATCTTGAATCTTGCAGAATATCAAGTATGTTGTTCATGCCCATCCAATTTTGTTTGAAGTGATTGATGAACTATAAATATCACTGAATCAGCCAAGGTAATATTTTCATACTTTTGCTATTGTGTACTCGTACTACCATTTTAGCTTTCATAATGATCTGAAAAAGATTTTACAAGCCATATGAGTCGCTACTATGTCTGCATTTATTCATAATTGGATATGATTTGGAGCAAAGTTGTTTTAGTTGAAAGATTAAATTGATCTTGTTTGAAGTTCGACTTGGAGTCACAAAATTGCAGTTCTAAAACATATTGTTGTTTGCGTTTGAGACCTTGGAAGTTGGGTTCGAGATCGGAGTTCATTTGATGAAAATTAGAAATTTTTTACTTGAATTTTGATTCATTTCATGGAATTGGCTTCCAGAATATAGAATTAGGTAGTGTTTAAAATTGATCAAACAACAATTTTAGTGAAAATCATGAAACAAGACTGTCTAAAAAAATATATTTGAACCAACAATAATTTTAGTGGTTACCAAATATGGATAGAATCATTTTGTTCTAATTGTAGCTAATTCTCTTTTCCGGGATGCTTGAAATAAGTTCATCTCCGATTATGTTTCTTTGTTGGTATGGTTTTTCCAAGTATGTTTCATATATTCCTTGGTTTTGATAAAAGATTATAAGAAAACAGTACAAGTGATTGCCGAGATGAGTATTGGAGGAGTTGCCACAAGAGTGTTGAATGCACTAACATTGGAACTTTTAGTAATATGATCTAGTATCTTTTTTATTTATTTATAAATTTAGACGAATGTACGGATTGGTTGAATACTTGAATGTTAGGGTTTGTTTTGAAATTGTCTTTTCTATGACGAATATATGAAATCTTATTGTGTTAGGATTTTTATATTGTTTCTATTAATTAATTTTATTTATTATTTCATTTTATTATACACTCGTTTATGTACCCGTGCAGTGCGCGGGATGTAAAATCTTCTACATTGTTGCTGATTAAACAAATACAAGAGCAACAACTCAAGATATCAGCAGAAATTAAGTACTTTGAACATTGCTAACCTTATGGTTTTTTATTGAAATTGGATTTTTGTTTCTACTTTTTAAAAGAGAGGTTTGATGTCGGAAGTTCTCATTCAATCATTTGGCGGTCATGAATTCATCATAGTTGATTTGGCCATCACTATGCAAATCAACGTCACATATCATCTCACCAACTTCCTCATCTGTTAGCTTTGCGAAACACGACTGCAGAAATGAAGCCATTTTGATTCTTTTGGAACACATGGTAAGACTCTTTAAGCTTATCTTCAGAGTCGTTGTTCGTCCTTTTTCGAGCGATATGGTTCAGGAATTCTGGGAAATCAATAGTCCTATTATCTTCTGTCGGGTTTTCTCCTAGAGATCTCATAACGATTATGACCTCTTAGTAGTGATGCATTATAAAGGAGTAAAGAATAGATTATCAATGTTAGGGGCTGTTTGTTTACCTCTTAATGGTTCCATTAAGAGACAACCTCTGAATCTCTAAGAAGTAAATCTTGTTTGACAAAAAAAAAAAAAAGGATTTGCCTCTTAATGATTCCAAAACTCTCTGAATGATTTTGTATCATGGTCCTCCCTTAACCATTCAGCACCCTAATTTCATTTTGAACAATTAGCAAACAACCATATTTCATTTTGCACTATATCACAATCTTAATCATTCTGACCACTTAATTATTTTACACTAAACCATTCAATAACCGCCAATGTCATTTGATTGTAAAAACTACATCTAATCAAAAGAAAAGGACTCTTCAGGGAGATCTTGGGTGGTTGTGCGAGAGGCTTCTTGGGGAGTAGATGAGTTGGAGTTGGCCTTATCCATAGCAAACACCAATGGGATGACCATGTGTTGGGGAATCCTTTCAGGACCACTATATTTATAGTGCTTTGGCCTTGACAGAAAATCTGCGAATGCATTCCTAATTTGGTACATTGTTTAAATTCGAGAAATAGTACACTAACAATGAGGACTTTGCAAGAAAATCAAGCTCAAAGATCCCCTTGTCAAATACCAGGAACTTGGGTTTGACATTTTTGCATATTGTTTCCTGAATTTCTCCATTTATTGATAGCTCTTGTCCAAATAATGAGAACCATGAAATTATTGGAAGTACAAAGTAAATATAAATTTGCTTCATGAAAGACGTACCGGTTTTGTATAATATATTCAATATGTTAATAGCCAAATGGTCGTTTACCAAATGCTTACCAGAAAGACAACCACCATCACTTAGTTTATCGGGTAACATTCTTGACGATCAAAAACGGATTGGTGGTAAGTATTTTTTATCCGGTAAGCGCTTAACGGGTAAGATTATTGGTTCTTACTATGCTTCTTACCAGGTAAGATTCTAGGTCCTTAGAATGCTCATCCGGAAGGTAAGTGACACGTAAACACTTACCCGGTAAGTGTTTGGTAAATGGCCCCTTGTAGATTGAAAGCATATATAAATCATATTGTAACGATACAAATATAAAATACTGGGAATGGAAAAAAGAACCTCATGAGATTTGAGGAGAATCGTTGGATAAAAAGAATGAATTAATGGCTTAGCAGTGCATTTGAGCAGTTTGAATATGCAAATCAACCATCGCAACAACCGGGAGCGAAAGTGATCATCCCCATATCAGAGAGATTTTAGGGGTGTGGCTAAAGATGCGGAGGAGCAGGTTAATAGCTTTGAAGCTTGTACATTTAGCATTAAAGCTTCTACATCCTAAAAATTCAAGAATAACCGAAATTGGCCTTTATAATATAGTAAAAACTAGTTACGTACTCACGTGCAATGGAGTGTGAAGCATCTCGAAATCGAAACCGAGAACCCGAATCAGCAATCATGTTTCATTTTTTGTTCTATTTCCTCTCATTTTTTTACGGATCTATTTGGTTTTATATCGCAAATTGGATAGTAACTAGGTGTTTGGTTCATTTTAAGGAATAGGAATGAAAATGAAAATGAGAATGAAGTAGAATGGGAATAAGAATGGGCATTGCATTGATGTTGTTTGGTTAAACCGATATAATGAATAAAAAATTATTTTATATAATATTTTTTAATACAAATATGTGTCGTTCAACACAAAAATAAAAAATATGTTTCATTCAACATTGAGAGATGAAGAGCGTATGGGAAAAAGTGACTGAGCGGGAATAAGATTTTCATTCCCCCCAATTTGGTCAGAAATGAAAGTTAATGGATTTGGGGTAATGGACTCGTTATATTATATCAAAACAAACAACATTTTTCATTCTCATTCTCATTCCTTACCCCTCAATACCTCCAACCAAACACCCCCTAAAAGTTAGTGGCACCAATTATTTAAAAAGTCTAAACTTATTTTGAATAATACTCAAATTTCAACTTTTTTCTATCTCAAATAATGAAGAACTACACATATAAGAACAATCCAATTATTTTCTTTCATTTCATTCAAAACACAAGATAAATGCCTCACTTGGTGTTTCTAAGAATGTGGTTATGGCAATGAACCGGATGAAACGTCTTGCTAATAAATCCATCTTTGTTAACCCGAAGAGCTTTCTTCTTGCCTTTTCCTATTTTCATTACCTAATCCACAAAATATAATTGAGAAATGTGACAACCATGCTCAAATCAAGAAGATTAAATACATGAGAAGTGAAATAAGGACACTGACACATCAAGCAATCTATTGAACACATCAATCCTACAATCACATCACATGTTCAAATCCATGTGTTCCTAAAGAGAACTTTTACAAATATATTTACCCGAAGAAGCTGCCATGGAGAATTCGGCCACGGCAACAACTTTGAACATAAGATACAGTTCCCATGAACCAATCAGAAGTAAAATTTGATCCAATGATGAAAATTTAATGCAACTCACTAAAAACAATTTTTTTTATCTAATTACAATAATTCCAACCATCGCGTAATTAAAATCCAATGATCATAAGAAAAGTTGGTTCTTTGACAAGAACAACTCATAAAAAGATGGAACAAATCAACAATGGCAAAAATAACAATAACTTACAGCAAGAGCTTGCAAGTTGTTCATCAACTTACAGCAAAAGCTTGCAAGCTATTCATCAACTTATAGCTTAAAAGTTTGTCATAGGTGATATGTGAGAATGAGGAAGAAGAATGGGAGAAGCAGGAAGTTTAGATCTTGGGTTTTGAAAGATCGAACCGATGATTTTTCATTGATTTTGGGTAGTTTAAATTTATTTATAGGGTTTATAAGGGAAGTTCCTAGCTTGAAAAGAGAGTAAACAGGTTACGATAAGAAGATATGTGTGGATTTGCTCATGGATTGATTCAAGCAACCAAAATAGATCATGGTAGAGGAATTGAAATCGGACACTACTAGAAGAGACAAGATGAGCCACACGGTTGCAGTACTGGAGACTAGCAACAACCACGGACAATTGCGGAAATGAGACACCCTTAAATGATATGATATGGCCATCTCATGGAAAATGAACGATTAAATTCTTTTCAAACATCTACCTCTAACTGAATCAGAGGTGGACTCTGAAATGGCGTGATTCATGTAAGTGTTAACTGGATTTTAATCATACATGATGAGTGTCCTACAAGTATTTTTGTTCCTCATACTTAAATTAAACAACGTGACACATTTTAGTTGTTAATTGTTACACACTTGGATATAATTTTTCATTATCCTTGGATGTGCTTCATACATGTGTCAGTTTTGTTAAGTAATGATGACATGCCTTTTAGGTGTTAATATACATGTAGAAATCTTGTTAGTATTTTTAGTTCGGTTACATTCTTTGTATTCCTTTTCAAGATGTATAATATCATTGACTCAATGGTCGATCTTAACGTTCTTGTTAATTTTTAACCGGATTTTATGAAAAATTTCAATCACGAGTATATTCATATAACATTTCTATTATAGAACATCTATCACTAATTAGTACATATGTACAACTTGTTAATGGATTTGAACTTTATAAAATTACTAATCGATAAAAATATTCAAATAAAAGATAAACGTTGATTCCTATTAATATAAAAAAATACTTAAACAAGAAAATGAGAGAATGTCGGAGCAAAATGTCATTCCGTTAACATATTATTTTTAACGGTGTTAATTGGGAGGGACCAAAATCAATTAAAAATTCATATTATAAGGGTTTTTTTGTAATAAAATTCTTTTAACGGCCTAAATTGGAAATACATCAAAAACCAGAGAACCAAAAAGGAATTACATATATATTTTCTCTTATTTCACGCTACCGTATAAACCCTAGAAACAGATTCATATCCCCGAAATCCAATCAAATCAAAATGTTAGCTTTCGATATCCAATTTGAAATCATCAAAAGGCTACCTGCCAAATCATTGATTCAATTCAGATCCGTCTGCAAAGCATAGAACTCATTCATCGATTCCTCTCAATTCATTGCTGGTTACAGAACTCAGTCGCAACATCTGATGATAAGGTACAAATATGGGGAAGAAAATGAGGTAAAATATGTTTCTTATGTCAATGATGATACTTCCCCCAACAAAACTCTGCCCTAACTGTTCCTCCTCTCGTTCAACTAACAACAATAGTCGGTAGCTCTCATGGCTTGTTGTGCTTGATCGGTTATGTTGGAGAGCCAAAGGATTCCTCTAAAACACAAATTGCTGTTCTTTGGAATCCCACAATTAGAAAATCGGTTGCTGTTGTTGTGCCTAATGTGGTACATCAGCCTTTTACTTATGTTGTTGGTTTTGGGGTTTGTCCTGACACCAAGGACCCTAAGCTTGTCAAGATTACATATATTCATGATTACAGGAAAATTGAAAGTATAAGTTGCATCCCCTGCCAAGTTATGGTTTTCACATTGAGCTCAGGGGAATGGACATGTTTAAGTAGCAATCAGCTGCCTCGTAAATCAATTAAATTTACATGTTCTTTGACAGTTATAGGTCAGTTTATTTATTGGCTTGCTTATGATAGGACTGATGATGATTATGAATTTCGTAATCTGATAATGTCATTTGATATGAGCTCTCAACTCTCAAGAGTTTAGAGAGAGAGACCTCCCAGATAGTTTGGCTGACATGCCTATGTTTATTTCTAGGCTAAGGGAGTCTCTTGTTTTGTTTGAGTACTATACAAGTGTCACAACCGATAAACAAGTTTGTGATGTGTGGATGATGGAGCATGGTGATTCAAAAGTCTTTACAACGCTATTCACCGTTAATGCACCAAATGCATCAGTTTCGGAGACTTTGGGATTTAGAAAAAGTGGCGAACCTATAGTTGAAATTTATGATGATGAAGACTTTGTTACACCCTGCTCACTTGTAGTTTATGAACCTTGCTCGGAGCACGTCAAAGATCTTGGGATTTACGGAAACAAATTCTATGTGTATTCCTACACGGAATCGCTGCTTCTACTGGATCACGATGATGGTCGCATGGTAAGGTGTGGAGATGTGAAGAGGTGACTTTGGAACACGCAATCAAAGGTTTATATATATATAGATCGAGGTTGAATTGAAATTATCATGCATATTAGTTGATAAAAAGTGACAGCTTTGACATTTTTTGTTCTCAGGCTCCAATTAAAAAACTTGGTGTATTTCAGTTTTATGTTTTCACTTCATACATGCCTAATATTACTAGTATTTAATGATGACATACCTTTTTAGGTATTAACATACAGCAAAGAGTATGAATATGGTCTAAGATATACGAGTGAGTATGGTGTGGTGTTTATAACTATTTCTATTTTTGATCTTAAAATTTATTTTTTTAATCATTGTGGGCTCCATTCCGTTTCACTTGTCATCCCTAACGCTAACTTCTTAAAAATAACGACATTCTACCATTAGACTAAAAATATCGTTATTCTACTAAAAATATCGCTATTTTACCATTTTAGTAAAAATAACGATATTTTAGTAAAAATAACGATATTCTACCATTTTACTAATAACAATATTTTACTAAAAATAACGATATTCTACCATTGGACTAAAAATATCGTTATTAGTAAAATGGTAAAAAGAAGAATAACATAAACTATGAATAATTTGTCCAAAAATATGTAGTATATATGATATATAATACGTTTTATGTTTTATAGTAAAAAGAAAAATAATATATGCATACGTTTGATACGTTTTATGTAGTACATATGATATATAATTAAATAATTAAATCCAAAAATATTCAATATTAGACTCATTTCGAAGGTTTCGAAGAGACGATTATAATGGTGTAACTTGTTAAAATTAAAACGTATTATTTTAACGTACTTTAGTTAATATACGATTTTATGTGTTAATATAATGAAAATGAAAAATAAAAAATAGAAAAGTAAAAGGTATAAAGTAAACTAACTAAATAATTATAGGGATATAAAATGTAAATATATATTAAATATCACAATTCAATTAACAAATGTGAGTCATGACCGCGTTTTAGCCCCATGTCCGCGTTCAACAGTGGAAACGCGGCCTCAACCCCCGTTTCTACCCACATGCGGACCCAAAATGACAAGATTTGGGGCATATTGAACACTGGTTTTTCAAAAAAAGATATTTTAATTAAATTCCCAATAAATAAATATAACGAGGTGGAATTAATGCCCGTGCGTTGCTGCGGATGGAAAGAAATATTAAGACCATAAATTTGAACATGACCAATTATGAGAACAAAACATTTTGTGTCTGTTAGCAGCATGACTATAATTTACAAAATGCCCTATGAGGATGATGTGTGTGTATGATAGGAAGCGAAAATAAATTGGCAAATGGTACATTACATCATTAAACCTAAAAAAAGTTACATTGTTATTAAACCTAAATTAAATTATAATAAAAATATGAATCAAACAAATTTTACATCATTATTAAATATAAAATAAATTATGATAAATTACTTTATTAATAAATAAAAAATTGGTGCGTGAATCACCTACGACTATGTGCTTGGATTGATGGGGAAGACGGAAAGTTTTGGGTTGGAGAAGACACAGTCATTGAGATGCGATGCATGTTAAGGGATCTTTATTTTATGCTTATATAATAAAAATAATTTTTATAATATAACTTTTATTTATTTAAATTAGAAAATGAAAAAGTTATAAATGATCGAAATGTCATTTACTTAACGGTCAGGAGCTAACAACTTTTAGTTTCGAGGACCAAAACGTTACGCAAATGCAAAATCGAAAGTCTATTTTGGAATCAACAAATTATGGGGACTAAATCCAAGAGGAAAATAAAACTATAGGGACCAAATCTGTAACTCTACAAACATAGGACTAAATCTAACAAGGAGATAAAACCTTAAGGATTAGTTTACTAAAACCTCAAAGACCAAATCTATAAGATACTGTTCATCATTCCTGTTAAATGTTAATATATATAATTGGTTGGAATTTGGAAATGATATGAGTTAAAAAAGAATTAATTATAGTTTGGAAAGCATATATATGAATATCCATCCGAATTCCGTTCATGAACATCCATCCATATTATAAACCCTAGCTAGAAACAAATTCTAATTCATCTCCCCAAAATCAAAATGTTACCTTTCGATATCCAAGTGCAAATCATCGAAAGGCTTCCTATCAAATCATTGATTCGATTCAGATCCCTGTGCAAACCATGGAAATCATTCATCGATTGCTCCGAGTTTATTGCTGGTTACAAAACTCAGTCGCAACATCTGGTTATAAACTACGAAGTCGGACATGGGGAAGAACGTGAGGTAAGATATGTTTCTATTGTCGATGATGATGATGATGATGTTACTTTCCCTCAACAAAAGTTTGCCCTAACTGTTCCTCCTCTAGTTCAAGTAGCAATAATAGTCGGCAGCTCTCATGGCTTGTTGTGCTTGACTGGTTATTTTGGAGAAACACAAATGGCTGTTCTTTGGAATCCTGCAATTAGAAAATCGATTGCTGTTGCTTTACCTAATGTGGTACGTCGGCCGTTTAATTCTGTTCTTGGTTTTGGGGTTTGTCCTCACACCAAAGACCCTAAGCTTGTCAACATTACATATATTCATGGTTACAGGAAAATTCAAAGTATAAGTTGCATCCCCTGTCAAGTTATGGTTTTCGCATTGAGCTCACGGGAATGGACATGTTTACGTAGCGATCAGCTGCCTCGTAAATCAATTGGATTTACATGGTCTCAGGCAGTTATAGGTCAGTTTATTTATTGGTTTGCATATGATCGGATTAATGTGAATGGTGGATCTCGTAATCTGATTATGTCATTTGATATGACCACTCAAGAGTTTAGAGAGGTAGACCTACCAGACTATTTGGCTGAACAGCCGGACTCAGATTCGTCTCTCTTTAGGCTAAGGGAGTCTCTTGCTGTGGTTGAGTATGGTGGTGTGGTTGAGCGTGGTACATACTTAACCTGGAAACGAGTTTGTACTGTATGGATGATGGAGCATGGTGATTCAAAAGCCTTTACAAAGCTATTCACCATTAATGCACCAAATGCATCAGTTTCGCGGACTTTGGGATTTAGAAAGAGTGGCGAACCTATAGTTGAAATGCGAGATGATAATAAAGATTTTTATACACCATTTGCACTTGTTGTTTTTGAACCTTGCTCGGAGCACATCAAGGATCTTGGGATTCACGGAAACAAATATTCATCCATTGCGAGTTTTTACACGGAATCGCTGCTTCTGCTCGATTATGATGAGGGCCACATTGTAAGGTGTAGAGCTATGAAGAGGTGACCTTTGGAACAGGCAATCAAGGTATATATAGAGGTTGAAGTGGAATTATCATGCCTATTAGTTGATAAAAAGTGAATGCATTGTGCTTTTTTGTTCTCAGACTTTGAATTAAAATACTTGGTGTATTTCAGTTCTGTTTTGCACATTATAGCTGTTTTGACTTCATACATTACCTTTTAGGTATTGGTATACAACAAAGAGTATGAATGGACAATAATTGTTTGTTATCTTTTTCATCTTGTTTCTATCTTTTATAAATGTTTACCATATATAACTTGAATGAAAGATATTACACCATTAAAATGCTTAACTTTGACCATCATGTATATAACCATTCTTCTTTTTATTGGCCTCCTCTCATTGATCAAGTTACATCCAATTTACTCTATGTATATATAGTTTTGGTAGTAATCCGTACACTTGTACTCTAAAGTTCAAGCATTCCTGCGGTTTAGATGTCACATAATCAAAGGAATCAAGGGAATGCGAACCGGAGGAAGTTTGCATAGATTGCGTTCTAGTGGTCTACCTTCGCTTAATTATCAAGCTTCTTATTTAAACAATCTCCAACAACTACATTATCCAAGAAAAACATATCTAAAAGAGAACCCATCTTAAAATCTCATCTTTGGTTTTCAGAACAAGAACGGCTACGAGTAAGTATAAGTATATTTTGGTAAAATAGTATCCATTTGTTGTCTGGTCACTAATTAGGATTTTTCTTGTAGTGCTTGGACGGTCTCATATAGGTATTGTTGCGTAGGGGTTCTATGCACACCAAGTTTGGTAAGGTTTCTTTACATTGCTGAATTCATTATCTGTGCTTCTTTCGGACTATAATATACAAGAGATCCGTTGTATTGTATGGATCAGTTAATTTTCACTAACAACACATTTGAACTTTGAATTTGGGGATTCAAAGTAGGTTCCTAAGTTGGTATATTTTGAGCACTCGATCAAGCTTGCAATTTAAAGTTCTTTTGAGCTCTCAATGATGGATTAATCTAGCGAATCTCCTTCTTATCTAGTTTGTTCACAAAAAGGTTTGAAACCGGAAATCCCCAAGGCCGCCCTACCCCACCCCAAGAGCTTGATGTTCAAGGCAAATAAGGTGCACAACAACCCGCTGAGTGGTTGGCTTAAGAGACTAGTACCTGAACGGGGCTCAATTTTTAAAGATATCGTGTGGTTGTTATACTCGAACCCTCGTCTAGACTATATGCTACACCCTAGGGACATTTTATGCTAGTTCCCATGGCAATCGAGTCTATCTGTTTCTTGCTTTTTTTTCCTCAAGTATTTACCTTGATGCTTATATATCAAAGTGTTATTTCTAAAGAATTTGTCTTGTTTTAAACAATATCAAAAATGTTGATACGCCATTTAACAACTATTAGTTGGCAAAGATGATTCGATGTACCACGGGTTGATAATATTTTAGGATATATAACCTTTTAGTTTGAGTTTATGACTTGATGACTTACTACGAGTGTTTCAGTAGGTATTGTTTTCCTGATCCTTTCAAGAAGAGAATCAGAAATATGTTGAATATGACTTAATTTGGTCAAATTCTTTCTTTGGGTTTTCAATTGGAATTAGGTTTCAGATGCAGGTTTAAATTTCTCAATGTTCTCCTCTGTATTTTTCTGGTTTCTTCTATGAAATATAAATCAACTTGTGATGTGCAATAGTTTTCTTTTGAGGCAGGGAGTGCTCAATTTGGTTTTTAGGGTCTCTGCCGCTGCTGCTCTCATTGTCATTTCTTCACTCCACTATAAATCAATCAGTTGTGCTAATCCTGAAGGTACCTAGGGTGATTACAACTGTGTCTGCGTGTATATTTGTATTTGATGAAAGATTTCTGGTTTAATGATGATGATTATTGGAGTTCTATTTCTACCTTTCTAGGTTTGAATTTAATCAAGTTCTTTCTTTCAATTAGGGTGAAATTTACAAGCACTTTAGTACTTATGAGAGTCTTTAACTGAATGGGAGAAATTTAAGTTTTAATTATCCCTTTTACAGTCAAGATTGTGATCAGATCTGAAACCAACTAATCCAGAAAATCTCACTCTCACTCTGGGGATTATGATCGGATGTGGCAATATATCTCTTAATGAATCATGAATGTTGATTTATATTGTTCTTCCAATTAACCCTTTCAGAAGATAAAAATGTTGATTTATAACTGACATCTAGCTTAATGAATGTGAATAATAAAATTTGTTATGATGCTCTTTTTCATGAGATCTATGGTAAGTCACGTTGATCCAAAATTGTAGATCATGTAGGGCCAAATCAGTTGCAATTTCAGTTGGGCCATAGTCTTACAAAAGATCTCTTCAAGCACCAAGGATGACCATCTCAGTTTCAATTTCACAAATTTAAGGTATCAAGCTTTTCGTGGTCCTTATGTAATCCAATGCACAAGGTTTGTACAATCATCTATATTTGTTCCCACTTTGCAGCAGCCAGCTACGACAGCCCCATTTATGGATATCTGGAGACAGAGGCCACCTTGATCTATCCTGGAATTGGAGTTTCATCAACTGCTACTGGTCTTACGTTGTCAAGTTTTCAGGTTTTATTATTTTCAGCTATGGTTTGCCTCTAGTCTGGTGCACTGTTTCAATGGCCATATTTCTTTCAAAGACTGTTTTCGCAATAATCTGAGTGCCAATGGATTTCTCAAGCTTCAATACGTTATTTTGAAGGCCAAAAGTGTACTCATATCTGCATTTCAGTCAAGATTGAAACTTTTGCTGAAAATCTGCAATCTTTGTGGATTGTGTACAATGGCCGAAGGTTGTGGATTTATTTTTTGCTGAAAATCTACAATCTTTGGTGGACTCTTTAAACTCACTTTTAACCTAACTATCAATCCCACTTATCCCGGACACTCCTCCATGTTATATCTCACTTCTCCCTATCTGTTGCTGCTCCTCTTTAGTTTACCCTCACAATCTCTTGACGTCCTCTCAAAACCATCTCCACTGCTTTCTACACAGGGGTTGTGAGTACGAGATAGAATCTTTTCTCCCATGAAGCATAAAATTACAGTTCCTAATTTGTCTGTCTCTCCCAGTAAAAACTGGAACCCGTATCGAAGGAGGAGACTGCAATATGCTAAAAGTAGCGTCAATCGATGCTCATACTGGGAAAACAGTTTCCAACAGGATTGAGTCATCAGCAAAAGTGGAGATAGTGGTTCTTGAGGGAGATTTCGATGATGATATATGTAGATGACAATTGGACACTTGAAGAGTTCAATGCGATCATTATTAAGGAGAGGCGAGTGAAGAAACCCCTTCTTTCTGGAAATACACTTTTAAATCTGAAACAAGGCATAGGTCTAGTGGGTGATCTTTACATCACAGATAATTCAAGTTGGACGAGGAACCGTAGATTCAGGCTGGGAGCACAGGTTGTGGATAATTGTGAAGGAATCGTGAGATAGTTGTAAGCCTTTAATAGATTCATATAATTTTCTTGAGAAAACTACTTTAGTCGACTACATTAGGTCTCCTGTTAAAGAGAAAAAGAAAGAGACTTTCAAAGCACGAACCTCGATCATACGGTGGCGGCTGGTAACCCATTACAATGGTATCAGATGACGGGGTTTGCAATGGGAACCTCTTCCCCTTTACAATCTTCAACCTATCATCACCCTTTTTTCCGTTCTTTTTCATTTTCTTCGGCCCTTTTTTCTTCCAAAGAAGAACACATGATTTCAGTAAACGACGGAGATTTATGTTGGTATGCAAAATCATGACCCTAACGAAGACGTTTCTTGTGGGAGAAGGGGGATTCTTTCGTGGGTATTTATGTTCTTCCCTTCTTGAATCTCAAGTCGAAAGCTGCCGAAAATGTGATAGGAGCAAAGAGTACGTTCCCTACAAGCCTGGTAGCTAAAGCCAAACATTACATCAATCTTAAGAGTCTCCCCCTCTTTAGACAGTAAGGTGAATACATAAACTAAAAGAATCTGTAGATTACCGGATGTATTCTCATCATATGGGTTATGTTATACCTGACTCTTTGAGATTTTTACAAGAGACCCGGTCGTGTATGTTCCAAGAATGAGCGATGGTGGAAAGAGTACTGCGATGGATACGAGAAGCCAGAGGAATGGTGGCCTGCATGTGGTGATTGCAACACTGTGGTTGACGATGAGGGAGAACGACCAGAGACATGGCTGTGGAGGTTGACGGTGAGGAATTGAAGACGATGATGACGGAGGATGGGTTGGAATTTTTTGTGCAGGTCTCTTTCATATATATATATATATATATAGAAATAAAAGAGAGAGAGAGAGAGAGAGAGGTGAGTTATTATGCAAACCATATTTTTATTGCAAGCAATGCACCAAATCCACTCTTTAATCAACGGATGAGGGTAGCAAGGTGGCAGTATAGTAAATAAAATGCATTAAAAGGGCACGCCCTATTCATTGAAATATCGTCCATGGGTAAAATGGGAACATGAAAAGGTGAAATTGAATGTTCCGAAAAACATATGAGAAATAGAGAAATAATTCTAGTCTATTCATTCGGTCTGACCGGTCAAATATTGCATCTTTGACTTGGTCAACAATTATGGCTTTGACCGGTCAAAAGTTGCGACTATTCCAAAAATAGAATGATAGTTTCGTAATTTTTACAAATACACTATGATTCACATATGAACTATATGATTCACATATGAACTCTTTTAACTGATTCATATATGAATTAATTAACTGATTTACATATGAACCGATTAACTGTAAGTTCATATGTGAATACGTTGAAGTAATTAACAAATTCACATATGAACTAATTAATTGATTCTCATATAAACTAATTAACTGATTCATATATCAACATATAGCTTATATGTGATTCACATAAGTTCACATATTAACTCGTCCTGCATATTTTACGAAACTATTCCTCTATCTTCTACAGACCACACAAGGAATTATCGGGTGTTTCACGGTCAAAGCGGCAAGTGTTGACCAAATAAAGGGATAAGATCATTTTTCTATTTTTCATACATTTATCATTTCTCAAATGAACCTAAGGCTATATATATATATATATATATATATATATATATATATATATATATATAGGGGTTGTTTAATTTGCAACCCTTAAAAAGGTTGCAACTCTTGCAACCCACATCTTAACCGTCGGATTCATGATCGGCGGTTACAATAGATATGGGACCCAATATTTTTAATTAAAAAAAACAGAAAAGTAAAAATAAAATAACCGTCGATCATGAATCCGACGGTTAAGATGTGGGTTGCAAAATATCTTTCCACTATATATATATATATTACAATAGATATGAGACCCAATATTTTTAATTAAAAAAAAGAAAAATAAAATAAAATAACCGTCGATCATGAATCCAACGGTTAAGATGTGGGTTGCAAAATATTCTTCCAATATATATATATATATATATATATATATATATATATATATAGTGGAAGGATATTTTGCAACCCTGAAAAAGGTTGCAACCCTTGCAACCCACATCTTAACCGTTGGATTTATGATCGACGGTTATTTTATTTTTATTTTTCTGTTTTTTTTAATTAACAATATTGGGCCCCATATCTATTGTAACCGCCGATCATGAATCCGACGGCTAAGATGTGGGTTGCAAGGTTTGCAATCTTTTCAAGGGTTGCAAATGAAACAACCCCTATATAGTTAAGATGTGGGTTGCAAGGTTTGCAATCTTTTTAAGGGTTGTAAATTAAACAACCCCTATATATATATATATAGAGAGAGAGAGTCGGGTTCAAACGAGAACAATACTTATTTAAAAGAACATGAGAACGACAAATCACATACAAAATCATAAGTGATTTTACATTAGCGGGAAGTCGTGCAAAATCAAAGTATGCAGACGACTTTTGCCGCGACTTAAGGTCGCAGGAATCACATGTAAAATCACTTATGATTTTGTATGTGATTTACTGTTCTCGTGTTCTTTTAAATATGTATCGTTCTCGTTTGATCCTCCCTATATATATATATATATATATATATATATATATATATAGAGAGAGAGAGAGAGAGAGAGAGAGAGAGAGAGAGACGGAGGTTCAAGGGAAAACCTCAAAAAAAGGGAAAACTGAAGAACACTCTGGTAGTCTTCCATCTGGATGATATGCACTACAGGTAATTATGTTGTTTTTTTTGGTTGTGCATTATGCACTTGTGCATATACATGTGTGCATGTTACAAATTACTTGTATGCACAAGTGCATACCGTCCAAATGAAGGACTATCAAGGTGTTATTTAGTTTTTTGTTTTTTTGAGGTTTTTCCCTGAACCTGACCCTATATATATATATATATATATATGTATATATATATATGTATATATATATATATATTAAAATATATGTATATATTAAAATATACGTGGCATCAACGTGCATCATCCGACTCTTACTTAAAAGAGATCTTTTAATTAATACTTGAAATTACCAAATTCCCCTTAAGTTAACGGATTGAAGTTTACATAGTTAGGGGAAGGGACTCAACTCATAACGAAATGTAATATATCGGGACCCCTAATGTACTTATTTTAAAATAGGGATCATAACTAGATTCTGAGCTAACGATACGACCAACGGTGTAATTTACTCTTGTCCTAATTTTATTTTTATAAATTTTATATATTTAAAATGAAATGTTTATTCTGTATTTGATTATGTTTATTTGTTAGTTAATTTAAATTTAACTATGCAACAAAGTTATACCTATACATTATTTACTTGTAATCTTGAATTTCTAAATAATGCGGATCAATAAACAATATTTATGCATAAAAAATGAAATGAATTTTTCCTAAATTCTTTATTACTATAAACATACTCGCGCAATGCAGTGAGATACATCACGATTTTAATGTTTTCTTTTATTTTTTGTTTTTTGTCGATTTACAGTACGATTTTGGATAATTTTGAGATATTGATAATATTTTTTTTAATTTATTTAATTTATGCTTAATAATATAATGCTTTTATATATAAAAAATTAAGTATTTTATTAGAATTCAATGATTATCTTATATATTTTGAGATATTTATTCTGTTTTGATTATGTTTATCAGTTAGTTATGAATTCAATCATATAAATTTAGAAATTACGTAATACATAAAAACTTGTTTTTAAGAGTTTGTTCGAAATTTTAATAATAATATAATTTATTTTAGTTTTAAGAATATAATGTTTTTTCTAATAAAATAAACATTAAATATTATGCTAGATTTTCTTGATTATAGTTTAGATTTTTTATATTTAAAATTTGATTTTTATTCTGTATTTAATTATATGGAGAATGATTTTAGGGGAGTTGAAGTGGGGAGTAATTTTAAGGGAATTAATGGGGTTAGAGATATTGATTGAAATTTAATAAATAACATTAAATGTAGTACATAAAACTTTAATGGTTGTTTTTAAGAGATTTTAAGTATTTAACATTAAATAACGGTACATTAAAGTTTTAACAATTGTTTTTAAGAGTTTTTTTTAAATGTTTTATAATATAGTGTGTGTATATATATATATAAATAATAATTAAATATTTGTAAGAGCTCAATGGTTATCCTAATTATATCTTTATAAAATTTTATATTTAAAATGAGATGTTTATTATGTATTTGATTATGTTTACGATTTTCGTCCCTGTGGTTTGATGTTTCTTACGATTTTCGTCCCTGGTCTTTAAAAACTGCTTTTTTCATCCCTATGGTTTACATTTTGCTTCCATTTTCGTCCCTCCATCCAATTCCTTTAAATATAAACGTTAACTCATCCAAAAAAATTATATATTTGGTCCTTATAGTATTCCAACTTTTACATTTTAATTCTTAAAGTACATAGTTTACATGACATTTATTCTTATAGTAAAAAATTATATTTTTTACTTTTTACCTTTTCTACTTTTTACTCTTCTTTCTTTATTATATTTCATGAATACATTTATTTTTCTATTAACTATATTATATATTTTCAAAATAATTATAACTTTAATTATTAAAATAATCAAATAATTATTAAAATTATTGTCAAGTACATGACATTTTTTTTTCCAAAGGTTAGGTTGAAATATCGTAAAATTAATATTTTTTATCTATTGGTTTATTAAAACTTTTAATTCATTTTAAATTACCAATATTGGAAGAAGTTTAGTCAAATTCGAGAAAAAAAATTAGTTTTATGTTATAACAACCGGCTGCTGATTTTATTAATTGCACTTTACTCCCATTATTCCATATTTTCATTTAAACTTTATTTTTTTTATTAATTAATCAAAATTAAACACTCACACACACAAATATATATATATATATATATATACATACATATACATATATATATATAGAGAGAGAGAGGGGGGGGGGGGGGGAAGATCAAATGAGAACAGTAACTATTTAAAAGAACACGAAGACTAAAAAATTCATTAGGGACTTTACATTAACGTGCAAAAAAGTCACGCAGACCTGAATCCACGACCAAAGTCCTTTTTTGTGCGTTAATGTAAAATCACTAATGATTTTGTTAGTTTTCGTGTTTTTTTAAATAAGTATTGTTCTCGTTTGAATCTGACTATATATATATATATATATATATATATATATAGTAGAAGGATATTTTGCAACTCTTGAAAAGGTTGCAACCCTTGCAACCCACATCTTAACCGTCGGATTCATGATCGACGGTTATTTTATTTTTGTTTTTCTTTTTTTTTAATTAAAAATATTGGGCCACATATCTGTTGTAACCGTCGATCATGAATCCGACGGTTAAGATGTGGGTTGCAAGAGTTGCAACATTTTCAAGGGTTGCAAAATATCCTACCCCTATATATATATATATATAAGGTTCTAAATAGCGTGAGACATGACTTGTGGCGACAAATTTATATATCGTTTATAATGTTATACATATAAACATTTGTTTTCTATAATTAATCAATGAGTTAATTATACTAAATATTTCAGTTTAGGTTATATATTAAAAACAAAAAAAAACAATAAAAGGATAAAACAAATTCAATATGGTGTTACAAAAAGCACGTATTGAGTCATGGCGTGCCACATAGTTAACTTGACATCAGACACAATTTTAAGTCTTACGCTATTTAGAACCTTTGTGCGTGTGTGTGTACACATATATATACGTGTGTGTTTAATTTAAATATTAAACAAATTTGATTAATTAATAAAAACTAAAGTTTAAATAAAAATATGGAATAATGGGAGTAAAACGCATTTAATAAAACAGCATCCAGGTTATTATAAAATAAAACTAACTTATTTCTCGAATTTTATTAAACTTCTTCCAATAATGGTAATTTAAAATGAATAAAAAGTTTTAATAAACCAATAGATAAAAAAAATATTAAATTTACGAGATTTCAACCTAAACCTTTGAAAAAATAATGTCATGTACTTGTTAATAATTTTAATGAAATTATTTGATTATTTTTATAATTAAAGTTATAACAATAAATGTAACAAAGAAAGAAAAATAAATGTTTTCATGAAATATAACAAAGAAAGAAAAAGTAAAAAGTAAAAAATAAAAAAATGTAAAATATGTAATTTAAGGATACAAATGTAAAAGTTGGAATACTACAAGGACCAAATATGTAATTTTTTTTGGATGAGTTAACGTTGATATTTAATGGAATTGGATGGAGGGACGATAATAGAAGCAAAATGGAAACCACAGGGATGAAAAAAGCAACTTTTAAAGACTAGGGACGAAAATTGTTAGAAACATCAAACCACAGGGACGAAAATCGTAGTTTACTCTTATATGAATTTAAATATGTAGCTTTAAAAAGTTGTACCTATACACTATTTACTTGTAATCTGTAATTTTAAGTAACATGACCAATAAACAATACTTAATTTACTAAAAAAAAAATTTAAAATTTTTTCTTAAATGTTTTATAAGTATAGATAAATGTTAATTAATATATTAAATGTTAACCTTTAAAAGTTAAAAAAACTTATATAAAACAATATTTCAAAATAAAAAAGTCACAATTATCCCCATAACCTTTAATTAGTTACTTAATTTGATTATACCGCCTTTGCACCAACACCTTATGCACAGAAGCCTCATATTATATTTTAATCTCATAAATGCGAAAACCAATCATAAATCCTCGGTTACAAACCCTAGAATTTTTATTAAAAAGTATAAATCCTCCAAACATATTCTATTAATTTATTTAGTTAATAAATATTGAAATATTAATTATACAATATCTTGTTAAATAAAAATACGCCCAAAATATGATCTAAAATATTAGAGTAAACTAATTTTCATCTCTATAGTTTAGTATTTATAACTATTTTTGTCCTTAATTTTTAAAATTAACTTTTTTAATCATTGTGATTTTAATTCAATTTCACTTTTCATCCCTAACACTAACTTCTTTAAAAAAAAATCTAGAACTTAACCCTGCTAAGCCCACACCCACGTGAACCCTCTACCCACCCCCACCCATCTTCCAAAATCCTAATCTCCCTGTCTTCTCCCTTTTTAGGGGGTGTTTGGGATTGCTTATTTGAAGGGCTTTTTAGCTTATTGCGATTTGGCACCGCAGATAAGCTATTTTGAGTGTTTGGATGGAACAAAAAGAAAACAGCTTATAGCGGTGCCAAACCGCTGAAAAGCCATTTTTGATAAGTCATTTTGTTGTAACTTATGACTTATTTCAAAAGTGCTTATTAATTTTTTGGTTCTTTTATATGTATAAGCAATCCCAAATACCTTTAAATAACAACTTATTAGCTTATTACGTTTTGGTACTACAATAAGTTAATCCAAACACTTTTTAAAAAACTCCGATTTGGCACCACATAAGCTGATAAGCACTTTTCCAAATAAGCAGTTTTCCAAATAAATAAGCAATCCAACCTGCAACGTTTTTCCTCCCCCCCCCCCCCTTTTTTTTTCCTGATAACCCTTTCTAAACTTACTTCTTTTTTCCCATTTGGTGTACTGGAGAAGAAGGTGAGAGGAGAGTTATGATAAAGTTCCGAAACAATATAGATACAAGCCTCGAAGCAGAACCAATCGAAGTAGCGTGGGCTCGACGGAATATATGGTAGTGTGTGTAGTTTGTATTAGAGGATGTGTGGTGCTTAGTGGAATCTGTGGTAAGGAAGAAGTCGTAGAGGGCAGCGTGGACTTGCGGTGGCGGAGAAAAAAGGAGGAGAAAGGCGATTGGAGGAAACGGATGATGGTGAATGTTGTTTACGAGTTTTATATATAATATAATATAAATCATTATATTATAATAATATTTAATAAGATAACATATAATATAAATAGGGTCAGGTTTAGGGGAAAACTAAAAAAAACGGAAAACTGAAGAACACACTGATAACCTTCATCTCATCTGGACGGTATGCACTTGTGCATAAAAACCAAAGAAACAACATAATGTACTGCATAAGTCCATATGAGGGGCTACTAGAGTGTTCTTCAGATTTTTTTTTTTTTTTTTTTTTGAGGTTTTCCCTTGAACTCCCTTAATATAAACAATCTGATATTTACTTTTTGTAATAATTTTTTTTTTAAAAATATAAAATGACCAAATTGTCCAAGACTTAAAGAATTTATTTAACAGAGTTAGTTTGAGGGACGAAAAACAAAATGATATAGAAACCTTAGAGACGATAAAAGCAATTTTTTAAAACTAGGGACTAAAATAGTTAAAGACACCAAACCACAGTAACAAAAATTGTAGTTTACTCAAGATATAGTATAAAGAGTTGGGCTATGTTTGGCAAAAAAAACTAGCTTATAAGTTAGTTTTTTTTCCTGGTATATGTTTGGATGACCATAAGCTAGCTTATAAGCTAACTTATTGAAAAACTACTCATAGTAGCGTTTTAAAAAGTTAGTTTATTAGCTACCAGCTAGCTTATAAGTCAGTTTGCCTAACAATGCCTAAAATAGAAACCTTAGAGAAGATAAAAGCAATTTTTTTAAAACTAGGGACTAAAATAGTTATAAACACCAAACCACAGGAACAAAAATTGTAGTTTACTCAAGATATAGTATAAAGAGTTGGGCTATGTTTGGCAAAAAAAAGCTAGCTGTCCTGATACATGTTTGGATGAACATAAACTAGCTTATAAGCTAGCTTATAAGCTAGCTTATTAAAAAAGAATTAATTAATATTTATATTATTTTTTGGTGAATTCTATCCATACCCCCTCCTATAGAGGTATGTGAGTGAAATAGAGGGGGGTATGGGGGTTTTGTGAGTGAGGAGGGGGTAGAGATAGCAACACCGTATTTTTTACATTAAAATAAATTAAAAATAAATATAGTTGGTTGGAATTTGAAAATGATATGAGTTAAAAAATGAATTAATTAATACTAGTCATATACTCGTCAAGGTTCAAAATAGCGTGCGGCGTGGCGTGGCGGCGAGGTCAAGCCTTAAGCTTTACACGCCACGGCGAGGACGCGACGTTTTTCAAGGCGTGACATAAGGCGACAAATTTGTATGTCATATTCAAAATTATATATATATGTATATGTTTTATATATATTATTCTAATCAAATAATGATATTAAAGAATATACATTCATATTGGAAGAAGAAAAATCATATAAATTAATAGTAAAAAAATAGCTTTTGATTAAATATTTAAAATAGAACATAGAAAAATAATTTTACAACTTCGTTTTAATCGTGAGTCCATAACGTTTATGACTTCATGAAACTGTGAGTAATGTGATTAGATAAATCTATAAAAATGTTAAATCTAAATATAAAAATGTATAAACACAAAAGATAAAAAAATTGAAAAATTGAAAGATTAAAAAAAAATTTGAAAAAAAGTCACGCCTTCAAAAAAACGCGCGCCGCGGCGCGCCATGGCGCGCCTTAAGGCGCCATAGCGTGAACCACGCCTTACAGAAACGTTATGGGCCATTTCGTAACGGCGGAGACGCGTCTTACGCCATATCGCGCCATGACGCGCCTTTTTGAACACTGATACTCGTGCGATGCAGCGGAATGTAAGTAAAGAACGAACAATTAATGCTAATTCTTTATAGACATGTCATCAACAATAACCATAACCTAAGAATTACAACTTATGAAACCATAAGTCCATAAAGATATTCAATAATTAGTTTATATTACAATTATTGACGAAAAAAATTATAATGATATAATTTATAATAAGAATGAAACGTATTTTTAATATATTTTACAATTATGTATGTGTTAACGGTGGAAAAAAATAAAACGTATGGATAAAAAACAAATTAATTCGTAGATATTCATGATATTTAATAGTACAGTTAAATTAAAAAATATTCAATATTGAGCTCGTTTTGAAGGTATTGACGAGACAATTATAATAGTATAATTTATAAAAAAAAAAGAAACTTATTTTTTCATAGACAATTATTTGTGTTAATATGATAATGGTGTAAAATGAAAAATAAAAAAATAAAAGATATAAAATAAATTAAATAAGTAAGTGTAAGGGTAAAAAATGTAAAATTGTACAAGAAATCACTTTCCACATTAAAATAAAATGAAAAATAAATAAATATAATTGATTGGAATTTGGAAATGATACGAGTTAAAAAAAGAATTAATTAGTATATATCCATCCCATGAACATCGATCCATTATATAATAAACCCTAGAAACACAACAAATTCGTATCCCCAAAATCAAAATGTTAACCCAGTTGAGTTTGGATATCCAAATGAAATCATGGAAAGGCTTCCTATCAAATTATTGATTCAATTATATATATATATATATATATGGATAGAGCCGAGTGTAACTGCTTTTGGATGAATCTGGGCCGTTTAAAATCACCTCAGATTAAATCGCAACCCTTCAAATTCCTTATTTCACGCCTGATAACTGCCCATCCCAACTCTCTTGGCCCATTCAACCCCTCACGCCTGAATTCTCTCGCACGAACTCTCTCCTCTGTTGCAGCCTCACGCAGAGCTCCAGTCCTCCACGTTCATGGAGTTTCAACTCCCTCACGACTATAAATAGACTACTTCTTCCCCTTGCCCCCAACATTAAAACCCAAGCGTCCCTCTTCTTCGCTCAACTGCTCTCAACTCACACACATCGTTTTCATCTTCATCGTCTCTATCTTCTTGATTCTCACCAATCTTTCATCACTTATTCGCTCAAATCATCAAATAACTCAGATTTCAGGTTCGTTCTTCTCTGATTTCATCTGCAATTAGGGTTTTGTACATTCCATTTTACTGCATGTGATTCTCGTAAATGGTGAATTCTCTTTTAACAGGTATCAACGGAGGAAAAGAGCAAGGAGAAAGATTTTAAAATGAATCTTATTTTCATGTTCCAATTGTCGATGTTAAATAATCCAGGTCAGTGGACACACCCCAGTCAAGGATTTCTTTTTTTCAATTTCGTAAATGTTTACTATTGCTTCATATTTTTTTGGTGGGTTCAATATGTCTCATTTAGTCAATGGATTTCAATTCTGAAGTGGTTAAGGCATCTTGCATCCCTCCAAGCGTACGTTAATGGTTCTATATTTTGCCGATTGCTAGAACAGACTGTGGACCTATGGTAATCCGATGGTTGAAGTAAGTTCTTTACTTCCATTTTCCATTTTTTTTTGTATTTGTTACTTCGGTTGTATGATGTAAATGTGCATGAAACATCATTCCGGTATATGAAAAACTAGACATTTGTGCTTTTTAGTGTATTTTATGACAATTTGATTGGAAAGTGTTTTGATCGTGCTGATGTTTGATATGAATACTGATCGCTCAAGTGAAATTAATGGTTTCAGGTTGATGTTACAACACTTTCTGATGGAACCGAGCTGCAGTACCTAGCGGTGCTTCAGCAGGTTTGATATTTTGTTCGCGATTTATGTTTCAATCATTTTGAGTAAAGTGTTTCATCTGGAGTATTGAATAAGTATTTACATGGAATGGCCTTCGAGTTGCAAAACTTAAAATGCTTTCTGTCAAATGAAATTGCTTTCGAAAAGGTAGACATCATATGCTTATAATTCATTCTTTTGTTTGAATCCTCATTGGTTATTTTTTATGGAAAATTGATTTACAGGTATCTATAAAGCTCTAGAATTGAGATGGAGGTTCCAGCTATCTTGGAAAAGGTGTCTCGAAGATGTGTAATACTCTGGACTTATCTCATATTTTGTTTGTTTCTACTTAGTGATCGTATTGTGCACATTTTAACATTATGAATTTATGACTTAATATCTACTGATATTAGAACACGTTGCTTTGTTGGCCTAGCTACAAATGAAAATAGGTGGTTAAGTATTTTGAACTTCATTCACACATTTCTAATGTTGCTTGAACTGCATATCTAATTGAACTTGAACCAAATTAATTTTCCATTGGTTGATGCCATACTTAGTATGTATCAACTCTAATATTTTGAGTGGCCAATTTGCAACCAAAGTCTGGTTTAGATTACTACAAATTTAGTTTGGATTTGGTGTCAACAGTTGCTTCCTGTTTCTCATGTGCTTGATCTCACCTGCTTGCCTCTGTTGATTTCATATCCCTTGATGATACATTCAAAGTGTATTATGATAATATTCAGATCACCAAATGCTGCTTCAGGATCAGTTTTCATCTACCAATTTTCAGATTGGACCGTAGTCTCGGGGGTGTAATCGGTTTTCAACAGGACTGCAGCTTAATTTCTTTGAATTCTAGGATTAAATGGTTATGGAATCTACTGCAGAGTGGTGCTCATTGGATGGTTTGGTTATATGCTCATATCAGTTCATGTTTGAATTTCAACACGACTGTTTTGAGTTACCTATTGGATTCTGCCCAGTTTATGTTCCAAAGGCGAATTTCATGCCCATGTCATATGTTTTGATCTTTGGAATTTCTTTATATTGGAGTTTGCTACTGGAATGAAGTATATCAAAATACAGCAACCTATGGATTCAACAATAGCCGCAGGTTTCTCATTTGATCTCCATGTTCCTCTGTTGAATGGTTTCTTTCGATAAATATTTGGAAAATTCAAACAGTTCATTATAGAACTCGTCGCAACTTCATGCAGTAGTTTGATTGTGTGTGTTTCGAAGCTTATTTCTGGAGATCAACGTATTGCATTTAGTTTTTCTGGTGAAATCTCCATCGATCATATATGGCTGGAAGACGTGAAGCACCGGCGATCGGAATCGACTTAGGTACAACATACTCTTGCGTAGCTGTTTGGCAACACGAACGAGTCGAGATCATCGCCAATGAACAGGGCAATAGAACGACGCCTTCTTGCGTAGCTTTCACTGATACGGAGCGTTTGATCGGTGATGCGGCCAAAAACCAAGTTGCAGTGAACCCTACCAACACGGTTTTCAGTATAATATTTATTGTAAATGTAGCTAGGCTTTCCTGTGTGTAAAATTGTTTCTTTATCGTCTCAATCACACACACACACACACACACACATATATATATATACTAGGCATATACCCGCGCGCGATGCGGCGCATGACATATCGAATCTAAAATCGAGAACTCGAAAGTGGTTGTAAAGTGTATTCATAATTTAGGTAAGCCATTACTTGCTTTGACAGAGGATTCACGATGGGATCTTGATGAAGCCGCAAACTTGATCCAAATATTCAGTCGCATACTTTGTTAGATCTCACAAGAGTATGCACTTGAAGCTTACATTTCAAGAAGGAAGTTTTATGGATTTTCTTTGAAACCCTAAAATGTTATGGTATCTTGAAGTTTAATGATCGTGTTGATTTTATGATAGAAGATTATAGTGGTAGTTTGTCGAATTCTTTGTAACCAAATAGGTGTTAATAGTTGATCGAATGATTAAAGTTTCATTCTTTGTTAATAGTTCAACATTTTTTGAACAAAGTACATAAATACAAGATTAAATAATGTATGGATTCTTTGAACAAACCTTTAAAACTCGATTAGATACTTGTGAGATTCAAGATATTTCTCGATTTCTTTCGAGATTTGATTTGAAGCTTAGAGCTGGGGAGAGAAGAACCACTTGATCTCTGCAAATTGATGATGTGAATCTATGTCCACGTTTCCATCAGCAGTGGGACTTGTTGATACTGTTGCATTATCCATAAAGATTCTACGAACATGTTTCCTGACAAATGGCTCACAACTAATCTCAACAGCAGCCTAAAAATAAGAAAAACCATCAAACATTTGCTAGCTACCAAATTTACTCCTTCAATAGTTCAATGACTATAGAGAAATAATTCAACCATTGGTTCAAAAGTAGGGGCAACAACCACAAAAGTTGTAACTACATTAGTGCTTTTGGTCCTCTATTACACTTTGCTCAGAACATGTGGTCCTGAACCGAACCAGGAGAACCAACTCTGCAAGCTTAATGGTGGCATCACAATTATATCGTCTATTGTTAGCCAACATATTAACTGTCCCCGCGATGAAGATATAGGGTTGATGCCTCTTGAAGAACTCATCATAATCCAATTGTTTCATAAAAGCAAGTATTTTGTTGCAGAACTCTTAAGTTATTTGTAAACTACGTTGAAGCTTATAAAGGCGTAGATAAGATGCACTACTTTCAAATCCAGATGAGCTACATGAAAGCCATGGCAATACAACAAAAACACTAAAGTTATTACCATAAACTGATGTCGTCACCAAGAAGACAAGAAAGTACCACTGGGATCGAAACATGTGCATCAAAAGCTGTCATGATCTTTAAAATTTAAACTGAGCAATTATTGATTTGTTGAAAACCAGAAGGGTGTAATTCTTTTTCATAATACTACAACAATCCCACATTCTATGAACACATCAAGGATGATAAAATTTTGAATAAGGGTCCCATCCCTTTTTTACAAAAAAAATGACAAAATAAACAAGAATAACTAAATACCTTTTACGATTGTATCTAATAGAACATGACAAACTTGTTTTCGTACTGCCCCCGTCCCAAAGCATTCAGTATTGAGGGGAAATTATAACAACCATATATCTACTCCGACCCTTCTCTTACAAGTGAAGGTGGTCTTGGGGGAGCAATATAATTAACTTTTAATTTGCATTCCTTGCCTAATTCCTTATTGAACCATTGTCGGTCAAAAGGTCTTAAGTTTCCACCCACAGAGTTAATAGTTTGAACTTTGAACACAGTCGGATATGCTAATTTATTACCAGATCTGGGTGATATCTTTTGGGACAGCTCCAGGACTTGCAACTGCACTTTGAAGCAAAAACTTATCCTTACATTGCATGTCAAGTGGATAAACTAACATGTCTATATGCATCTTATACGAACCTTGCTTGGCTACAAGCAAATACATACTTGATCCATGATCCAATATTTTGAGGTGATCCCATGCATTCAGAATATGAAAATAGTATCAATAAGTTAATTAACAATTCCATTTTCCAGCTAATGAAAATTGAATTTACTAAGGATGAAAAACTAACAATAATCATGCAACTTGGTGAAATTTAACGGCTATTGGAGCAAATCAATATTTCTAATGCATTGTTTTGTCGATAACTCGTGAACACAAAAATTGTCAAGAAACAAAAAAGTGGGCTTCAAATTGAGAATCTTTTTGATGCATTGTTTTTCATAGTTTTTTGTTTGCAAAATGTAATCATTTTCTTTGTTTTGTGTTTGCTAGAAAAAACATACCCTGAAATTGTTATATTCCTCTTTCACTTTCACTTTCAATTGAACATTCTTTCTGTTAGCACAAACATTTATTAGTGTTCAATATCTATGAAATGTCTGTACTAAATGACATAATAAGATATACTATTTTGAACACAAATCTGCAAATATTTAGTTAATTGTAACGTGAAATGTAAATGTTGTGATTTTCATGGGATGCCGGGTTTTGAGATTTCACATTGTAAACTCAATAAATTCTTCCTTTTTTCTGTCTTTATAACTAAAGCATCCATAAGACTCCTTTTTCATTCTCCACATGCCTGGAAAGTCATTGCTAACTTGAAACAAAATGTATAAATGCAGACAAATGAAACAAGTAGAAATAGACTCAAGACTAACCTCATGCTTCAGTGGTTTCACAGAAAGTCACTGGCAAACACAAAAACAAACACATCATCAACCTCATTCACAGAAGGTATGGCTGGATGCTATTCGAGAGAGCTTGGTGGATCAACAAATTGTGAGATGATAAGTTTCAACAAATCCTGCAGACAAAATCCAGGAACTTATTCACAAGGGTACCACTATCAATGATGTTGCTTTTAAATTTATGCAATAAAAAGCAGTACTCTATTTTGATTGGCCTTGCTACCCTTCTCTTAGTCTTAACAATATCACAAACTTAATTCACATTAAGCATCCTCCAAATTTTTTGAAAAACATAAAAGATTGAAAAGTTGTTCAACGGTGTAGATAATTTCATAACAATCTAAGCAAAGTATTTCTACTAAAAGATTGAAATTCAATATGATATCCTATGTTTGAGACTACACTGTTGGATGAAAGGCAAAACCCAATTCAAAAATTACATCTGATGCTACTAAGCAAGTTAGTGAGTTGAAACTTGAAGTAAAAAAATAATTACCAAATTCCATCTGGTAGGAGGGATCAATCAAGATAAAAGTTGAAAATAAAAGTTCATTTAACAAAGAGGACCGACAGTTCCATTACCAATTCCATGTCTCATGCATTTAATTGCATAATATTGAAACTTGAAAGGTATTTTAGCATCGGAGCATTTGAAAATGAACAAAAGAATAGCAACATAAACGAGTTCCATTACCAATTCCATGTCACATATCTATCAACTGGTTCTTCGTAAAGTAAATGGCAAGAATACTAATTACCCAATGCATCAAAACTTAATAAATAAAAAACCAGCATCTGTAAATTTAAAAAATTGCAGAAATAAAAAAGAAAACATTGTGAACAACATAAAAAAAATTGAAGCTAGAATGAAATATACCTGTTATATATCCGAGATATCAAACAGAGATGAAACTTTGTCGGGTTTGAACCCATACACCGAGTCAAAAGTCCACCGCTGGTCACACGACTCTCACCCTAAATCATAAAATTAAAAACCCCGTTTCATAACTTTACTCCCAGAAACAAAATGCAGAAATAATAAGAAACTAAAAGAAAGAACTAATGATAATCTTGATACCGTAATATCTCTGCAAAAACATACTAAGTTTATTGTATATATCCTAGCACCTAACCTCAGCTTCTTATTCATTCTCAGATTTATATATGAAATTAAAAAAAAAAAAAATACACTGCAAAATTCTTTTTAGCCCATAATTTGTCGTGTTCTAAGTCCTAGTACTATGATTTGATAGGGTTTAACACAATGAGCTGCAATCTTTAAAATTACAGGTTGTTGATTACCATAGACAACAAAACTGCCTTTAAAATTACAGATGTCATAGTTATTTAGGGGTGAAGGGGTAATCAAGACAGATTAGATATCAGATCTTTATTGATAGAATAACATTTCTCCATTCTAAAACGCCACAAAAGCAAATCATTATTGATCCCATACTTCCTATAATTTCTACGCATATAATCTTCAGTTTTTCATGTGATCCAAATCCGATGAATCTATGATAAGGAAGATATGAAAATGAAGATCATACGTAAAGTTGAAATAAATGTTCATCTGACAAAGAGGACCCCCAAGAAATGTAGATGAATGTGCTACTTCATATCAGTTGACCCTACACATCTATTTTAAGCCAAAATTAAAGGGACATGGAAAAGATGAACGTGAGACCCCACTTAGATGTTGACATGAAAAATCGACTCCTAGATATTTATAATAACTTTAATGACCATCTTGAATCTGATTAAACCAATATCATCTAAAACTGAGAATATATAAATCACTAACCTGAATGCAGCAGGAACTTTCAGAGGCTGCTGCAGGACATGAAAGGAAGTTGCCAAAATCTTACGTCAAAACCTGTACAATCCCAAAGAAACTTAGTAATTTAACAAGAATTTAACTCCGATTACCCTAAAACAAGAATGCTTGATACCTATTTCTGAATAGATAGGATAAAATGCATAATTATGTTGAAAAATAGAAAATGCCATCACTTCACTAACAAAGACAAGTAAAGTTATCTCGCATTTTACCTTTTAGACCAGCTTCCTCGGTTCTTTATTACAACCATTATGCCAAAGATCTGCATTTTGCATGTATGAACAATTATGGACATAAATGGATAAGTATGATGGTTTTTTCTTTACTTTTGCATTTACATGTTCATAGTTTGTCTAAAACTCATTATTACCTAGTAGTTTTTCTTCCTTTTCTTTGTTTTTGCAGAAACAAGGCAAATGATGATGGTTAGAAAAGTTTAACACTAATAAATTTTAATAGAAGAAATCAAGCAAACTTCACCTTGAATGATATCTAACAGGAGAGAAGGAAATTGCAATCTTTTGGCATCTGAAACTGCATCATGACTGTAATCAACTAATCAAAGCATGAAAAAAAACATAAACATTATGCAGCATCACCACATACGAGGATAAGAATCAGCATGGTGAGCCAGATGTGTAATTTAGCCGTAGTATGGAAAAATCGATTAAAAAATAAACCCTGTCTTAATCAAACAACAAGTTAGCCCTAATTCAATGATTCAATAATACATACCTATTCGAAAGAAACAGTGGTCCGTATTGCTGGAGGGTCGAATGCCAAAGATGAAGAAAGTTAGAGAAGGTCTGTGGGAGGTAGAAGGGATTTTGTCGACGATTTCCTTCGGCGGTGGGAGAAAGAAAACCAGAGACGGGCTCAGGGGTAGAGCGAAGGAGATATGAATGCGTGAATTGTGAGAACTAATGAAGAGGAGATATACCTGTAAACGTCTGGGCAAGCACGACTGTTTTCTTGAATAGATTGTCGCTGTGTTCTGCGAATTCATCCCCAATTAAGGGTTTATCGTCGACCAGTAGGGTGATTGAGAGAGAACGTGGAGCGGAAGAATAGCCTTTCCAAAAACCGTTTTCAAGAACGGTAATACAATTTTAATAATATAGTATATATATATATTAGTTTATTGCTGTATGAAACACAAATAGTTTGTAGTTGAAATCGTTAATTAAGCACAAAACATTAAGAAATACATGCAATATTTTGGATCGAATAATAAAAAACTTACGTCGGTTGGCAACTCTAATTTGACTGATCGTGTACCTGCCCTTATTTGTATGGTTTTAGTTACTCTTAAACCAGCATTCCAAATCTTTATCATCCATGACTTTCTCTCTGTTCACACTTTTCACAACTGGGATTTCATGGAAACAACTGGTAAAGGTGAGGTGAGGTACGTGTACATTTTACCCTCCATAAACAATAAACCCCAAATGTCCTCTTGTTTTGTTTGTTTAGGTAGCATAAAAGTTATTAGGTTAGTGGATGGCAAGCAGTCAATTTAAAGCAAATATGCTCATTTTCAGGCAACAAAGGATGCAACTACTGTTGCGGGTCTGGATGTTATGCGTTTGGTAAGTGAACCTACAGCGGCTGCAATTTCTTATGGGCTAGACCAGAAGGCTTCCATCATTGGTGATGTAAATGTGCTTATCTTTGATTTGGGTGGTTGTACATTTGACGTCTCTCTTCTAACCATCGAAAAAGGGTTCTTTAAGCTGTTGGTGGTGACACTCATTTGGGTGGTGAGGATTTTGACAATCGCATGGTGGAATACTTTGTTGCAGAATTCAATAGGAAATATAGGAAAGACATTAGTATGAATCCAATTCAACATAATCAAATTACATGGTGGAATACTTTTGTTACAAGACAGTTCCAAATTAGGATTTTGACAATCGCATGGTGGAATACTTTTGTTACAAGACAATTCCAAATTAGGTTCCCTCCATTCTAAAATCAATCGCCACACTGAAAAAAACAAACAATTTTAAAGTTTTGTAATAATTACAATTCTTAGTTAAGTAATAACTAAGAATTTTATCCTTCGTAGTAGAGGGAGTACTGAATTTTTCAATCTCATAATCAATGGTAGAATTGGAAAGTAGACACTGAAAGTGGAGTCCTGTTTTAAGATAAGCTAAAATAAAAACGTGGACACTTATTTTGTGACGTAGAGAGTATTTGGTTTATAATTCAAAGATCATAATATTGTTTTCACTGTTTCTTTTCTTATGCAAATATACTTGGTTATTGGTCCAAATGTCAAGCTCGACATTTACTGGCCGAGCGAGTGGATCGATAAGGCGAGGGAATGAGGTGGAGGCCAATCCCAGACACAAGACAAAATTGTTCACCATTAGGTGGTCCGTCGTCGAATCCAAGAAAAAGTATGTGAAACACCCAAATAACTGTGTTAGTTAAAAGACTGATCACTTTAAATAATTGAATCTAGATTATCATGTCATATACCTGACCAACGGACGGGTATAACACTAGTTAAGATCGGTTTGCAAAGCGTGGAAGTCATTGATCGATAGCTCTCACTTCATTGATGGTTACAGAACTCATCAGTCGCAACATCTGTTTATAAGCTATGAAGTCGGACATGAGGTAAGATATGTTTGTTATGTCGATGATGATACGTTCCCCCAACAAACCTTTGCGCTAACCGTTCCTCCTCTCCTTCAACTAACACCAATAATAATCGGTAGCTCTCATGGCTTGTTGTGCTTGACCAATTCTGAAAAGCAAATGGCTGTTCTTTGGAATCCTGCAATTAGAAAATCAATTCTTGTTGCTGTGCCTAATGTGGTACTTTGGCCGCTTGATTCTGTTCTTGGTTTTGGGGTTTGTCCTGACACTAAGGACCCTAAGCTTGTCAAGATTACATATATTGATGATACCAAGAGAATTGGAAGTATACGTTGCATCCCTGGCCAAGTTATGGTTTTCACATTGAGCTCAGGGGAATGGAAAACTCCACGTAGCAATCAGCAGCTGCCTCGTAAATCAATTCAATTTTCAGATTATCAGACAGTTATAGATCAGTTTAGTTATTGGTTTGCTTATGATTGCATTGCTTTTGATGGTGAATTCAGGTTACATAATCTGATAATGTCATTTGATTTGAGCACTGAAGAGTTTAGAGAGATAGACCTCCCAGATAGTTTGCGTAAATCATATTTGTCTGTTTCTAGGGTTAGGGAGTCTCTTGTTTTGCTTGATTATAGAGAACCAACCAATCAACGAGTTTGTGATGTATGGATGATGGAGCATGGTGATTCAAAAGCCTTTACAAAGCTTTTCACCATTAATGCACCAAATGCATCAGTTTTGATGACGCTGGTATTTAGGGAGAGTGGTGAACCTATAATTGAAATGAAAGAGGATCTAGATATTGATACAACCTCTGAACTTGGTGTTTATGAATGTTGCTTAGAGCACATCAAGGATCTTGGGATTTGTGGAAACAACTATTCATTCTCTGGGAGCTCCTACACGGAATCGCTGCTTCTCCTCAATCATGATGATCATGGCCACATTGTAAGGTGTGAAGATGTGAAGAGGCATTCAAGGTATATATAGATCAAGGTTGAAGTGAAGTTATCATGCATATTAGTTGATAAAAAGTGACAGTTTTGAACATTTTTGTTCTCAGACTTGAATTAAATTAAAAAACTTGGTGTGTTTCAATTTTATGTTTTCACTTCATACATGCCTAATAGTTGTAGTTTTTAATGATGACATGCCTTTTAGGTATTTATTAATAATACACAGCAAAGAGTATGAATGGACGATACTTGCTTGTTATCTTGTTTTCCTTTATCTTGCTTCCGTCATTTATAAATGTTCATAATATATATAACTTGAATGCATACATACAATTTGGTGTACAGAGGCATTTTTGTTGATATCTGTGATGAGGTTATAATTCTCTTTTGTAGAACAATTAATTTTTTGGTTGTATATATATGGATATTGGACTTGTTTCTTTCTGGGATTTTGGGACAGGTTAATTTGGTATCTTTCCGCTGATCTGTTATGGAGTTTTGATCTTATTCTGGTCTCTGGATTGGAGGTATAAGGATGCTGTTTGCATCTGGTTGTGTTTTGTCTCTGTTGAATTCTTTCTACTATGGTTCAACTATTGCTTCTTCTCTTATTTTTTTGGTCTTATAGAACATGCATATTTAGTCATATTTTCAGTGGTGGCATCAAGGTTTATATATAGCTGGGATTGGAGGAATAATAATCATCTTCTGTTAGTTGTGGGCTTTTGGTTTATGTACATCAATGACCTTTGGTTACATTTGGGCATACAGCTTTTTCACATCAGAATATAGTTATACTACTGCCAAAGTGTTCTGTTGGAGTTTTTAATTCCTTGGGCCATGCTTCTAATTCTCAGGATTCTTTCAGTATCATGAAAATTGGAGTGTTAATCTTTATGAGTTGGACTACTTATTTGGATTACTTATTTGGGATTTAATTCTGATTTTAAGTATGGGCCATATGTTTCTAAAGTTGGATTATGATTTGGGCTTACTTGAATTGGGTTAAAGTGGCTAGATGGATTTCTGGAAATTTGATGGAGGTTTGGGCTGGTTTATGAGGTCTTATCTCTTGGCCTTGGTTTTGATTCTACTAGTGGTGGCCAAATGGGCCCGGCCCGATCGGTTAACCAGGGACCGATCCGGCCCGGGACCAACCTTAACCGGTTAAGGGCCCGAAATTCATAACCGGCTACACTTTTGGAGCGATTCGGCGGCCCAGCCCAGCTTGATCCAGGGTTTTTCAAAAAATGTTACCTTTATGTGACCATTTTTTGTCCCTTTTTTTTTTTAATAATGTTACCCTTTTTTTTGCCTCTTAGCCCCCTAAAAACACTATAAATAAGTTGTGTGGTGTATGGGGTTAGATACCAAGTTACAAAACACAAAAAACGCAAACAATTCTCGCTATATTTTGTGATTTTAACTCGTATTCATTTCTCGCAAACTTGCGAGTATAAATAAATGTTTTTTAAATTGTATTTAAGTGATCCAAATTTATTTTGTAAAGTTTATTAATTGACTAGAAGGGTACTCGCGCAATGCAGTGAGATACATCACGATTTTAATGTTTATTTTTATTTTTTGTTTTTTATTGATTTACAGTACGATTTTGGATGGTTTTTATTGAGTAATAATGATTTTTTATATATAAATTTGTTTAATTTAGACTTAACAATATAATGTTTTATATATATAAAAAAAATAAGTAGTTTGTTAAAATTCATTAATTATCTTATATATTTTAATTTTTTTATATTTAAATTGAGATGTTTATCCTGTTTTGATTATGTTTATCATAATTCAAATTTCATAATTTTAGGATTTGGGGATTAGAGATAAGGATTTTGGGGGATAAGAATGAAATTTATTAATTAGGGTTAAAAACATTTAAAAGTAGTACATATTGCTTCATTAATTGTTTTTTAAGAGATTTTAAGTAGATTACAATTAAATAATAGTACATAATGCTTAATACATCACGATTTTAATGTTTATTTTTATTTTTTGTTTTTTATTGATTTACAGTACGATTTTGAATGATTTTTATTGAGTGATAATGGTTTTTTATATATAAATTTGTTTAATTTAGGCTTAACAATATAATGTTTTTTATATAAAAAAAAAAATAAGTAGTTTGTTAAAATTCATTAATTATCTTATATATTTTAAATTTTTTATATTTAAATTGAGATGTTTATCTTGTTTTGATTATGTTTATCAGAATTCAAATTTAATAATTTTAGGGTTTGGGGATTAGAGATAAGGATTTTGGAGGATAAGGATCAATATATTAATTAGGGTTAAAAGCTTTACAGGTAGTACATTAGGCTTTAGTAGTTATTTTTAAGAGATTTTAAGTAGATAGCTTTAAATGATAGTACATAAAGCATAGTGAGTTGTAATTAAGAGTTTTTTATGCCATCTTTATAATATAGTATAGATGTAATTGATTATATTTTATAAATTTTATTTAAAAAAAACCCTTAACCAGTTTGGACCCGACCCGTAACTGAACCGGGACCGGTTACCCTTAACCGGTTACAAAGTACCTTACCAGGTGATAGGGTAAATTTATTTACCCTATTTATAGTCCTCTTTTTGACATTTTTGAGCTACTTTTCTTTTCCCATTACGTCTTTTAGCTTATTTTCGTAGTTTTATCGTATAACTTTATATTTATCGTTTACGACTAATAAATCCATCTTATTGTGAAAATGCGGCAAAAATCTTATGTATGTTGTAGGATTATGTGCCATCATCAAAAGTAAGTGATTGATATAATATTTTTCTAGTATTAGAATTTACCATAATGAATGTTTCCTTTTCTTTGTAAACTCCTCCCTATTTAAAGGGCTTATGATTAATGAGAATTACATACTTCTTCTCTCTGTCTTATTGTTATTCTCTCCATATTGTTGTTCTATTTGTTTTTCCCTTTAATACAGTATCAGCACGTACGCTCCTTACAACAAAGTAATCACAAAATCAAGCTGAAATTCAGCATTTGAGGTAAATTTTATATGTCTAAGTTTTAAAACTTCAGCATATCATGTTTTATGCTATGAACAAATATGATAATTTTTAAGAATATGGTTTTTCTCTATATGTTTAAACTATATTATCATTCTACTGTACTTTATGTTATAGACATAAATTATGATTTGCCAATCTCATGAAAACTAATTCACATATTGTTTTTCTTTATGCTTATAAAAATTGCATAATATGTGATATCATGATGCATTCAATTTAAAACAAAATACATGGAATTGTTCACATATATATGTTTTTTTTTTGGAGAATACTAAATTGTTATCAGCAATTTTCTTTTTTCTTCTTTATCACTTATTGGTAGATAGATTGGTTAATATGATATTTCTTTATTACTGCTAAAATAAATAAATAAATAAAACCTAGCCTTTAATATGTTTGTTTTACGAGTAATTTGTATTGATGATTAATTTATTTTTATTTAACATTATGTTTATTAATTGCATATTTCATTATTCGTAAAAAAAAATCTAATTATATATATGAGTAATCATTTTATATTTTTCTTGTAAATCTACCTTTTAATGTAAATAATAATGATATCTTTGATTCTTTGTTTTAAATTTATTTCTTAATTGATAACTAGTTTATAGGTTATTCTTTTTATTAAACTGATTTTCTTTCCATAACAAATAATACTATAATATGGTTATGTTTTAAAACCATTAGATCTCGATAACATACACATTATATTTACTTTGTTGGTTAATTTGATTGGTTAAAATTATTTAGGCGAATATTGCATTATTTATTTAGGCTCACTGCCATAAATTATTTTAGATGTTTAAGTTTATTCAAATCTATGTTTAATTTTATTTATTTGCTTAGTCATAAATCATAATTAATTGGAAGTTACACTTCCACCTCTATACTGTCTTGTTTTGCTCTTTTGCCCAAACTATTAAAATCTTAGAATGTATGATATTAAACCGTTCTTAAATACATAAGTTCGTCTTGATCATAAATCGTAATATTCTTTTGGTTTCTTGCCAAAAGCTCCTAAATTACCAATATGATCTTAATTTCGTTTGAATTTGATCTCTCACACAATATATTCAATGAATACCTTAATTATAAGTTCATACTTATAATTCCAACCATATAATTAAGTTTTTAGAAGTTACACTTCCAACCTTCATATATTTTGGTCTTTTCCAAAAGTTCCAAAAATATATTAATATGTTAAAAGTTTGATATCGACTTTATGTCAAAACCAATATTTATTGTCTCACGACAAAATCTTTCAAAATACCATTAAGGTATTAAAACATTGAAATTGGCCTAATATGCCAAACTCATGTCAATTTTTGGTCTCATGCCAAATGCTCTATAATTAACAATGTTATATTTAAATTAAATAAATCACAAGATATCGACTGGATTTTGTCAAACGGGTGTAAACAGACCTAAGATTTGTAGGGACTTAAGAAATCAATGTGATTCCCCTACTACCTGGAAATCCAATAGATTGAGTGGTTTTTTTTTTCACAAATTGAAATATTGATGAAGTATTATCAACAAAATATAAACATACAAAAATCAAATATTGTTATGATAATGAAACTTCATAACCATAATCCATTTTCTTATCAAAAAGAAAATCATATATTATCCTTTATATATGTAAATGGTTGAAACAACCCATCATAAAATCAACGTCGTAACTCAAAAGAATCTGAGTATCATAAATGAGTATATAAATCTCATTCTGAAAAGGTACAAGAAAATACCTAAAGTCCATCAACTCCCCAATTGACTCTAAAATCAACCTCTTGAAAAGGTACAAACAAATACCTCATGTTTTGAAACGACATAAAAATCCTAAGTTTCATAGGAATACCTTTACTAGAAACCCCCAAAGAAATGTGGGATGTCCCGAAAGGGATAATCGGGAGTACTCATGAATATGTACTTCCCGAACTAATCGTACAGTGGAATGAAACTCACTTACTCGATTACAAAAAGGTAACTGATTTCAACAAAGAAATGTTATATCCAAAACGCGTATCAATCTCTGTGGCAAGGAACTCACAGAAGATGACATGATTCTTAACATTATTTCCACCTTTCATATATCAAAAATATTAATGAACTAATATAAGTTAGAAAGTAACCTTTAGATAAACTCATCAACCTACTGCAAGTGGTTGAGAGACATAACAATGTTTTTTTGAATAATAACACCACATATGTCGAGACAAAAAAAAATTATTGAGATCAATAATGAAAACATTAAAGGTGGAAACAACTCCAAAGAACAGAGAGTTAAAAACAATTTCACACATGTGACATTTATGCACCATGTGGACGAAACCCTATAACGGGGTCAGGGTCTCGGTAAGAGTCGGGAATGATTTTTCAACATCTGGAGTAGAGATACAACTACCGCCACAGGTGAAAATGGACAATCAAATAAGAAATGCACTAAAGAGTGTTCCTGTCGAAAAGGAACATGTGGAAAATGAAATATAACATATTAATTTAATATTCAATATTGATTAAGCATATGTTTCTTTGAAAATTATTTTTAAGTATCAAATTTAATTTCTTTTGCTTAAGTAAAATCGAATATGTAACCATTATAGATGTAAAAAATACATCTAAATAAATAAATAACAAAACTATCAATATTCTCCGTTCCATATAGGAATGTATCGAGGAGAACTTGAGTTTTTGTAGAATATTCCGCACAATCTAAAATGATAGACAAATACTTATTTTATAATGCATTCAACCGAATACTTAGACGATGAATTGTCATTTTCTTGTTGGTACAAGATCAATAGGAACCTTGTAAAAATATTCGTATCAAATGGAAATTATAATGGAAATGAGCATATATACATAAGTTCTAATGAATATGAGAGTAAACATATATCATGGAAACTATGTGTCAAACTAGCTAGTAGATTATTGAGTCATCGAAACATATTTGTCACCAATAAAAAACTTTAGGGAAATGACACATATATGTTTTGACATGACCATGTAGGACAACATGGTTATGACATAGTGATCAATGTATTACAAAATACACATAGACACATTCTCTTTCGAGTGATAGGCAAAACGAGGCAAATTGCAACTGTTGACTTCTGCAGTATAAGAAACAACACTGCCATCATAATATGCCCCCTCGAATACCTAAAACTTTTGTATATATCCTAATCCTTAGCCCATACAGGAATGAGATCATCATAAAGTTAAGGACATAATACAAAAATATTCCATTGTTACAACGAATACAAGGTGATATTTATGGACAAAAACATCCAGAATGCGGGCCATTAAAACTTTATGGTTCCGGTTTCAACACGATGAACGCATGTTGTATCATTATCCACATGAAATACTGCACTCCTAGCACTAGCTATACATTTAAGGGCTCACCACTCTGATTAGTTCATCAAGTCTACATGACTTGGAATGCTGGAGAATTTACATCATAAGGATTTGATGTTAATTGCATATATATGAGGATCAATGTAGAGTTTCCTATACCCCATGTGTATATATAAAATGGTCTCATAGAAGTTGTTATCAAAAGAATATGATGACATCTAGGGTATTAGTAATGCACACCAATTTACCCACATCTACCTGGGGTTATGCAATTATTATATGCAACTTTTTTTTTCCGTTTTTAGACCCACTGCTTGCTAACCAACCTCATGCGTACCAGTTGGTAACTGGATATAAGCCTGATACTTTACATTTACGCATGTTTGATTATATGTGTCAATTGCGCCCCCACAGCGCATCGAAATGGGTCCTTAAAGACAATTTGGTATATGTTGGATATGAATCCCCAACAATTATCCGCTAATTAGAGTATTTGACTAGTGATCTCTTTACCGCTAGATTTGCGGGTTGTCACTTTCATGAGACAATCTTCCCGTCGTTAGGGGGAGATAGGAAAAAGGATTTTCCATGGGAACAACATGAAGTGTCATTGAATATTCCCACTCTGTCTCATTTTGATCCCCAAAAACTTCACAACGTAATGTTGAAGTCAAACGAATCAGACTCGATACCTGATACGTCTAATGTTATTCCAAAAGTGACAAGATCACATATACAAGCTGCAAATACACTCACAAGGTTAAAGTCCCCAAACAAGGGCACAACGTCGCTGGAAAGTGCGTTGCAATCACACATGGTGGAGGTGTGCTTGAGGTCGTAGCTCCCAAACGGAAATGGGGGAAGCTACTTGGTTCGATATATACTCATCTAAAGGAAAAGAAGAGTAAGGCACAACTATTTGTCATCAAAACATAAACTTCTCATGAGATTGTCTCTAATTAAACTATGTCTATGAATCATTACTGGAAGACGCTCCAAAGTTAATATTGATTCCAGAGATTAAATAAATCTCAAATGAATTATGAGAGTGCATATGAGTCGATGGATAAATCATACATACTTATTGATGATATATTTCGCATATATTGTTGCTTATTAGATGATAAAGCACATTAACATCGAACCATGCTCAATTGAAAAATATCAACAAAGAGCAAATTGGCCTAAATAAGCAATCCAGGATAATCATATTATTTGACAAATGAACAGGTATTTGGTTTGGTAGTGCTAACCCACCAAGTGTAAAGCCTGTAAGACATAGATAAATCATTTGTCGTAAAGCGTAATGAGAATAATTAAGTCATAATGTATGAGACTCTCCTTTGGCGCAAGGTTTCTCACAACGCCCTGGATTGACCACGAGAAGACTTACTCTCCCGTTATGGACGTTGTAACGTTATGCTAATTAATTATCCTAATAGTTTCCGAAGGACTGGAAATGCATATCATAAATGTGGTTACCACATATCTCTATGGGGATCTAGATTTAGAGATATATAAAGGTGCTTGATGATATTACATTACCAAAATCAAGTAACTCTAAACCACGGAATGCGTTTGCAATAAAATTGAAACGCCCACTTTATAGATTAAAGTAATCTAATCTATAAAGGATATATAAGAACTAATGGAATACTTGATTGGGAAAGGATATATAAGAACGATGAACTATTCCCTTGCGTATTTATTATGGAAAACAAATTCCAGATTTTCAAAGTAGCTCTATATGTCAATGTTATGAACATAATAGACACTCTTGATGAAATAAAAGGAACCATAAGCTACTTGAAATCTGATTTTGAGAGGAAATATCTTGGTAAAACTTGGTTTTGTCTAGATATTTGAGCTAGGACACCGAGTTTGTGAAATATTATTTCACCGATCGCATATGTCCAGAAAATAATCAGGCAATTTAATATGGACAAAGCGCATCCGGTTAGCACTCCCATGATCGGTCGAAGCGTCAGATATAAGGAAAGATCCATTTCGTCTAAAAGGATGATGACGAAAAATATTGGGAGTTGGAATTCCCTATCTAACACAATACACTTGACCGTATATTGTATTTCTCAATGAATTTGTTAGCTAGATTTAGCTCAGCGCCAACGCAAAGTCATTTGGAATGATATCAATTGATCTTTTGGAACCATTGACGTGGGTTTATACTTTCCCTATAGAAAGAAAAAGGGAATTGATAATGGAACTTCAATACCTACTTAGAATGTAAGCAGTAAAAGTACTAGCTCTTATAGAAAAACACCAAACAATGTTTTGGTATGTCTTCGTTGATATTAGGTATATGTCTGACCCATACAAAGGTTGTTCTCAAATTGAATAAGGAATTACCACTGGGAATACGCCGATTGCTTGGAAGTAAGCTAAACAAACCCTTGTAACTACCTCCTTGAACTAATCCAATAATATTACTCTCCATGAGATAATGTATATGATTAAGGACTATCATTACATATATTAGAGGAGTTAGTAATTCTGGGTTCAACCAGTATCCTACTTGCATATATGGAAATAATGCATCATGTATCAAATAAGTGAACATAAGATATATCAAGGGTGATAACCAAAAGGCATATTCTGCTTAAGTTTCTATACAATCAGCAATAAAAGACTCTCCTTTAGATTCAAGTGAATCAAGTAAGGTGTCAAAAGAATGTGACATATTTTACCAAGTCATTACCTAAAACCATATATTGGGAAACATGTAGAAAGTAAATGGAAATGTTTTCAAAACTCCTTTGATTAATGCACGAATCAGGGGGAGTAGTAGACAAAAGGGGGAGTCTACTATATTTGTGATATTGGTATGTTGTGCTCTTTCCTTCAACCAAAATTTTATTTTTCCCATTGGGTTTTGTTCCTTGGTGTAAGGTTTTAGTGAGGCAACTGTTTTTCTACCATCATGTTTTCCTAACTCTCATGATTAGTGTACGAATCTAAGAGAAAAGTAGACTGAAGGAAAAGTCTATATATTGCAAAGAAACTGGTGCGTTGTACTCTTTCCTTTGTCATATTTTTTTTATCCCACTGGGTTTTTTATTTTGGCGTAAGGTTTTAACGAGACAACAATTGTGCACCATCACTCCTTTGACTCGGCACAAGGGGGAGTGTTGTAGGATTATGTGCCATCATCAAAAGGAAGTGATTGATATAATATTTTCCTAGTATTAGAATTTACCATAATGAATGTTTCCTTTTCTTTGTAAACTCCTCCCTATTTAAAGGGCTTATGATTAATGAGAATTACATACTTCTTCTCTCTGTCTTATTGTTATTCTCTCCATATTATTGTTCTATTTGTTTTTCCCTTTAACAGTGTATTTATATATATGCGTATTTTAGGATCAAGTTACGGCCGATTGAAGTCCAACATTACCGGAGTGCGGATTTTTGCGAGCTTACAAACGCGGGCTTCAATATTTTTGATGGGCCGAATTTTTTGAAGACGTTGGGCTAAATTTTTGGGTCTCTACCACTACACACTTGGGCCTTGTGATACTATTTCTTTTTGATGATCTTTGTGGGCTAAAAGTTTGTATTAAGTTAAATAGAATATGTAGGCCAACTTGTTATAAGCCCAATTGTCTTTGAAGCCCATGGCCTCTTCCAAGTATCTTAGCCTATAAATAAGAGGCTTTGGCTTTGTATTCCATCATCCCATTTTTCTCTTAGCAATCTTTGCTAGAGAAATCTCTCTTCCATCCCCTTGGTAAGTTACTTACTTCAAGTAACTTAAGCCAATTTTTTCTTCCTTAGTTAGCATTAGTCAAAGTTTAGAGAAGTTTGAGAGGGTGAGCTCATGGTTGTAAGCTAGGCTCACAAGTTCAAACTCCCATCTTTTGGTAAGAATTAATATATGGTTACCTTGTCATTTTAAGTGTAGTGTGATAGTTTTTCGTTACATTCTCGCAATTTCTACTCATCTCATCCGGTTCGATTGATCTTGGTTTTTATTTGGTTTTCACTACAATTTTACTTCTATTACAAACCGGAAGTCCGATCAATCATTTCGGATTCCCAACCCCGTTTGGTTCACGGTTTGTAGTAGTATTAAAATTGTTCCGTGTTTCCAAAGTTTTAAAAACCATCCCGCTTATTACGTTAATTAAATTAACAAATACCAAGGACTCTTGACATAACTTAAGGACTAAAGACACATTTAAAACAAGACTTTCTTTAACTAATGGTAAATTAGTTGGTAAATCGCAATTATATAATATTATTCTAACGCCGTGTAGTTAACTGAATTTAATTTCTTATAATTGTAGTATTTGTAGTTTAATATTGTCATTGTTCTCAAGTAAGTTAATTTTTCTAGTTCAAGTAAAGATTTTAGTTACATGCATAGTTGATAAATCATTTATTTTAAGGTTAATTAACAAGTAGTTGACGTAATTCTCATTTTCTTTAATCACTTTTACAATCTTTAAAATTAGGATTTAAAATGATGATGAGCTAACCGTCTCAGTTCGGGGTAAAAAGTAAAGTTGGGACCGAGACCGATAAGAGAATAAAAGGTGTATCGTATCGCATGATTGTCCAAAGTTATTTAAATCATAGTTATATTTTATGTCGAAATACAACTGATCAACTGACAACTGGTTCGTTGTGTGACGGCTTCTTTAAGTTACATAAAATATCGACTCTGAGATAACAAAGGAATGTGATCTCGTCTTTTATTTAATTATTAAATTCGTCCCAACGGATCTTTATACCCTGCACTCTTTTTAAATTAATTTCTCAGTAGTTGTTACTCAAAACCCCCAACCAAAATATTGTTTTCGAATTCGCCATCTGAGACTCGTTTTTACTGACCCGACTTTCGAGGAAAACTTTTCCACGCTTCCCTGTGGGATCGATATTCGGTACTTTGTACCATTATTACTTGTTACAGACGACAATAGATTAAGATGTATATTTGCGTCGAGATCTATTTTTTTGCATTTTAAAAAGGTGTAAACACGAAAAGCCGCGACACCAGGTTACCCGAGATTTCGCCTCAAACCGTGACCGGCTCGGGACCGGTTGAGCCATAACCGGTTACGTGGGTTACTGATTGGGCCTGATGATCGATTGGGCCCGACTTGGCCTGTAACCGACTTTTGGCCACCTCTAGATTCTACTCACTCAAGAATTAATTTGGGTCGTATCTTAGGGTTATTTTTTTGTGGGTGGTTATAAGGTGGGTTCCTTTGAGTTGAAGGTGAATTTTTTGGATTGTTCTTTATTTTGTTGGATTTTTAGGCCTTAGATTTGTATTTGGGCTTGTATTCGTTTATGGTTTTTTTCTTAAGAATGTGTTGGGCCTTCATTATGTAGTCATTGGGGTATGACCCTCGTGTTTTGAATAAAGTTTTTCCTAGGATTCCATCCCCTTTCCCCCAAAAAAAAAACACTAAACCATTTACCTTCACCCATACAATATATATATATATATATATATATATATATATAGGTTCAGGCGAAAACTCTAAATAAATGGAAAACCGAAAAACCACGAAAAAACGAATGAAAAGTATATGAATACGGAAGTCAAATTAACGAGGAAAATATGATCATTTATTTGGTGTAATTTATTTTGCTCGAATTTTGTTCATTTTTCGTATTTTTTCGAATAAAAAATAGGGGGAGGAGGGAGTTTTTTTAATTTAATAAATATTGTTGTAATCATATTCATCAGATCATCTAATCTAACGTTTGATAAGGTGTTTTTTAGTTTTTCAGTTATCTGAGGTTTTCCCTTGAACCTCCATCTATATATATATATATATATATATATATATATAGAGAGAGAGAGAGAGAGAGAGAGAGAGAGAGGAAAGATCATGCGAGAAGTTAAACATTTTGCGAGAAGACGAGAAGTGTGATATCATATATTATTACACGACATGTGAGGGTGTAGAATCATATATGATTAAACGTCCATGTATTGTCAATGTAACATGTGTTTAATCATATATGATTAAGCTTGTGTATCATATATGATATCACATTTCTTGTCTTCTCATAAAATATTTAGCTTCTTGTTTGAACTTGTCCTATATATCACATTGGCTCTCTTACTATTGGAATCTTTATAAATGGGAATATATATATATATATATATATATATATATATATATATTCAAAATAGTCCTGATTCTCTTCCTGAAAAGACTTGCAAAATGATATATGGTTCTTTCTCCCCCCTAAAGATGACGCTAAGAATAAGAATGATTCTTTCAAAACTGAACATCGAAGGAGAAACTTCTGGATGGCACATAGGTCTCTGAAATGGTCATGGCTTCTACGTTCTATCATGGATCTGCGCCCACATCTGAGACGGTTTTTTGTTACTAGGATAGGGGATGGTAGCCACACAAATGCTTGGGAGGACTCATGGCTACGGTGTAGCCATCTTGCGGCTCATTTCTCCTATCGTTTCATTCACTTAATCGGCCATGGGCCTTTATCTACGGTACGCGATGTAATTAATAGTTGGGATGGAGTGTGGCCGGATTGTTGGATCCAGAGGTTCGATGTATTACAAACGATTGACGTGCCAACCTTGGACGATAGGCGAGACCACGTTATGTGGGTTAATGTCCAAAACAAACCGGTGGAGTTCTCGGTCCATGATGTGTGGCATTCTTTAGAGGGCAATCATGATATAGTGCCTTGGCATTCGAGTGTATGGTTTGCGGGGCATATTCCAAAACATGCCTTCTGTCTTTGGATTGCATGTCATCGGAGACACCCAACGCATGATCGTATGGAGGTGTGGAAGCATGAACCACCAGACTGGGTTTGTGCCTTATGTCAAAATGTGCGAGATTCTAATGAGCATTTATTCTTTGATTGTAGTTATGCAAATCAAGTTTGGAAGAAACTGAAGTGTGCTACAGATTGGACGGGATTTCCTGATTCATGGGATGCTATTATTTTGGCCATTGGTGACACTACACGGGCACCCAAATCTAAGGTGCATAAGCTTTTGTTAGCGACTGCAGTTTACTTTGTCTGGCAAGAACGTAATAGGCGCATCTTTCGGAACAAAAGGAGAACGATGGATCAACTTTGCAAAGAGATTTTGGCTATAGTTCATCTAAGAGCGAAGTGGAAGATTAGAACTAACGGTTTGAATCGGTCATGAAGGGAGACGGATTTGGCATCTTCTCTCAACTATGGGTGTGGCGGCGTAGAGTGCGTTTGTTTTGGAATTGCATTTTCTTCTCTAGTTTGGAGAGGTCGTGTAGCCTTTGTTTGTTTTGGCTTATGTTTGTTTGGTATGGTGTCGTGTCTTCCTATTATTGTTTCTTTTGGGGTTTTGTAATGTTTGTTCTTAGCTTTGGCTCTTTTCCTGTTTATAAAATTGCCTGGATCTATTCCTCTAAAAAAAAACATCGAAGGAGAACAAAGTATTTTCTTGTTCAGACTCATAACATTCATATCCTTTTTTGATTGCCAAGAAAGATTCAAGTCTCAAGTGTGAAATTTTTTGTAAGGGGGTTGCAAAATTTAAGACTTTTGAGGGCATCCGGTTAATCAAAAATGTTGCAGCTACAACATAAACATTCTAACACTGGGGACTGAACCTAATTCCTTAATGGAACACAAGCCCTCACCCGACTACTGATTGGTGAACGAGCCTCAAGTCTTAATTTATTAGGGTCATCATTCTCTATCAGCGCGTTTACGATGAAAACCAGTTTGTGGGCAAGATTTTTGAAAATTGTTTTAGAACTATGAATCCAACAAAAGAGTTATGTTATCATACCCAGAAAAGCAGCGAAAATATTGAGTTTACTAGCAAGAAAGATATTGAATGAATCTAAAAGGGGATAACAAGTACGTAATAATGGTCAAACATATGCATCAATCTCTATACATTGCCTACCTGTTCAAAAGTCATATCTTCACAACTCCACACTATGCAACAAGGCCATCGTCTTCGTCCTCAAATCTGTTGGATGTTGATCCAAACTTCACAATGGTAGTATGACTTGGTATGTGGATAAGGATCTGCTGATCTAGTATGAAGTTCCAGCATTGTTGTTATTTTCATAGGTTATAAATAGGATCATCTCTTTTGTACGAAGTATCACAGATGAATAAATTTTCAGTTTATTTAATTTGCTATTTCCTACATATATGGTCCCATGCAAACTAAGTCGCTTGGTGGCAGTAGATATTTTCTGTTGTTCACATATAATTACACCCGTATGAGCTGGGTATACTTCTTGGAAAACAAAGGAGAAACATATACCAAATTCAAGGTGTTTAAAGCTAAAATAGAAAAACAAAGTGGTCTCAACATTAAGTTACTAGGACATACAACAGTGCAGAGTTTCTGTCCAAGGAATTCAGTTCCTTTTGTGAAGAAAACAGAATGCAAAGGGAGCTGACCACACCTTATACACCGGAGTAGAACGGAGTTGCAGAACCGAAAAATAGAACAGGAGATGGCTCGGAGCATGTTAAAAGAAAAAGGGTTGTCAAATCAATTTTGGGCACAGGAGTAGCAACATCAGTGTACCTGTGAACCTATCTCAACCAAAGGGGTGTTGAATCATACCTCGTACGTGGAACCATCGGCAAGACACGTGTTTTTGGATCTATCGCATATGCTTTAATTCCATCTCACACACGTCAAAAGCTAGATGAAAAATCGGTTAAGTGTATTTTTGTTGGGTATTCAACACAAGTTGAAGCATCCCGTTTGTACAATCCACAAAATGAACAGAAGGAAAGTCTCCGGATAGTACTCCAAGAAAGTTCAAGTCATTAGCCGAAATATATGCATCGTGCCGGTTCGCATTGCAACTGACCCCATTACGTATGCTGAGGCGAAAACAAAAAGCGAATGGCAGAAAGCTATGGAAGAATAAATGACTTCAATAAACAAAAATGAGACGTGGCAACTAGAAGACTTGCCACATGGTAAGAAAAATTTGGGTTTAAAATGACAAAGTATGGAGTAGATGGTGTGGTGCTTAAACATAAAGCCAGACTCATGGTTAAGGGATATGCTCAACAACATGGTGTAGATTTTGAAGAAACCTTTGTAAGGATCGTACTTGCTTTAGCAGCTCAACAGTGATTGACGGTCCATCAGTTTGACGTAAAATCATCATCTCTCAACCGTGACTTGATGAAGGAAGTTTACGTTGATCAGCCGCAGGGTTTTTGTTGTTCAAGGAGAAAAAAAAGAGAGTTTACAAGTTGCGTAAGGCACTTTATGGCCTGAAGCATGCACCACGAGCGTGGTATAGTAAACTTGATGATCACTTCAAGATGAAAGGGTTTAGTAGAAGTGAGCATGAACCTACTCTCTACATGTAGAAGGAAGGTATACATGATTCTCTCATTGTTTGTGTCTATGTTGACGATATTATCTATATCAATTCTTCTAGTTTGATGATTACAGAGTTCAAGACTCAAACGATGAAAGAATTTGAAATGATGTGCTTAACAGAATGGGAATGATGAACTGCACCCCTGCTGCAACGCAAATGAATGTCAACGAGAAGCTAACTTTAGAGGATGGTGAAGAGAAGGTCGAACCTACAAGATTTAGAAGCTTAGTAGGAGGGTTGATTTATTTAACCCATACAAGACCTGACATTACGTTTGCAGTTGGATTTGTGTTTAGATTTATGCCCAACCCTCCAAGTGCCACTTTGGTGCAACAAAAAGATCTTGAAGTATGTAGCTAGTACAATTAATTTCGGGCTCTAGTATATGCAAAAACGGAGTTTCAAATTAGTTGGGTTCTCGAATAGTGATTGGGCTAGTTGGGTTGATGATCGAAGGAGTATTTCAGCAAATGTGTTCATGTTTGGCACTGAAGCAATAACATGGATGTCGAAAAAACAAAACATTACAGCGTTGTCAAACACATAAGCTGAGTATGTTGCATTAACTTCCGCATCGTGTCAAGCACTTTGGATGAGAAGGATTCTGAAAGAATTATAGCAAGAACAACATGAAGGTATCGATATCTACTGTGATAATCAATCTGCAATTTTTATGGCAAAAAATCCTACCTTTCACAGCCGAACAAAGCATATTGATACTCGTTTTCACTTCATTCGTAAGCTGGTCTCGGAGGGGGAGATTAAAGTCAAACATTGCAGCATTCACGAGCAATTAGCTGACATTCTTACAAAAGCATTGCCAATTGGGAAATTCAGTAACTTCAGAGAGAGGCTTGGTGTGTGCAAGTTTGAATCTAGGGGGAGTGTTGGACGTTGATCCAAACTTCACAATGGTACTATGAATTGGTATGTGGATAAGGATCTGTTGATCTGGTATGAAGCAGAGTTTTAGGGATAATTATGATTTAGTTGAAATAAATGTTACGATTTATCTTTTCCCTGTTTTCCAGCACTGTTGTTATTTTCATAGGTTATAAATAGGGTCACCTCTTTTGTATGAAGTATCGCAGATCAATAAGATTTCAGTTTATTTAATTTGCTATTTCCTACAAAATCAATCTAGATAGAATAAATACAATCATCTTCCTCGTCGAGCAGAAGCAACTATTCCGTGTAGGAGTTCACAAAAGATTTACATCGGTTTACGTAAATCTGAAGATCCAGGATGTGCTCTGATAAAGGTTCGTAAACAACAAGTGTTTGGTGGTAATAACGAATTATCATATCAATTATAGGTTCTCCACTTTACCTAAATCCCAAAGTTGTCTCTATTGATGCAACATGTGGTGGCTTAATGGTGTATAACTTTGTAAACGATTTTGGATCACCATCATCCATCATCCATCATCCATACAACACAAACTTGTTTCCATGCTATATCTATTATATCTTCAGTGTACTAAAGCAAAGCAAGATACTCCTTTAGCCAAGAGATGGACAAACTTTAAAAAGAAAGGTGGACCAAAATATCTAGGAGGTTAACCTCTCTAAACTCTTCGGTACCCATATCAAATGACGATGTCAGATTATGATCCCTAAATCCACCATCTTCAGCAATCCTGCTAACATAACCAAACCAATAAATAAATTTACCTATACAACCGTTTGAGACCGTGTAAATGAAATTGACTTACGAGGCAGATTGTTACATGGATATGTCCATTCCTTTGAACTCACTAAGAAAACCATACTTGCCAAGGAATGTAACCTACTCTTCCCATTTCCCACCATAAACTTATGTAATCTTGACAAGTTTGGCGTCACTAGTTTCAGGGCAGACCCTAAAACCAAGGACACATTGAAAACGGTGCATCTAACAGATTAGGGACAACAACTGCAATCGATTTTTTAATCAAACGATTCCAAAGGACAACCACGTCCTGTTTTTGCCCCTCGATATAACAAGCAGTGAGAGCTACTACTGATTACTGTTGATCCATCGACATCAAGTATTTTAAGGAGTGGAGGAACAGTGGGAGTAAACTTTTGTTGGGAGAAAGTATCATCATCCACAAAAGAAACGTATTTGATCTCAGTTTCCTCCCGTTCTCCGACTTCGTACCTTGTAAGCAAATGATGCGGCTGAGTTTGGCGGAGGCTATAAGCAACAATAAACTCAGAGCAATCGACTTCGTACCTTATACAATTTTATAATGCAATCCTTTGTCCTATGAACTATGTTCATCCAGGACATGTCCATATCCTTAGTTAAAAGAGAAGTCCTAAAGAAAAGGTTAAAAATAACAAAGGCAATAACTATGAGCTTTCAGTTTTTATTCCATTTATTCACATTTATTCATCAAAGGGAAGTACATAAGGAAGATGGAAAAGTACATGTATATATACATATTTTTAATTTCATATCAAAAATAATCTCACAAAGAGTCCTAAACGAAGATAAAGAAGATTCCAACATATATTGAGATAAAATGGTCCAAGTCTAGCCGATGCGGGACTCCAACACCTCCTTCCAACGGAGGCTAGACGGACACAAATTGTCCCCGAGTGTCGAGAGGGGGCTATACAGGCGAGGGTGCTAGACGAGTCTAGATTGCACAGAGTTTCGACTCCTTAGAGTGGTTAAAACCATGTGAGAATATATGGATCCCCATTAGGCCATTACATTACTCACCAAAAGAGCTCTTGAGGAGAGAACGGAGATTCAACATATATAAAGAAAAAATTGGTCCAAGCCTAGCAGGGGTGGGACTCGAACAAAAACAAAATTAGGTTATCATCAAACTCGTTTGGTGTTCTTTTGTTTATCATAGCAAATAAGTATTTTTCGCTTGGAAAATTTCCAAAAAGGGAATCATCAACAGTTTTCATGGACATTGCAGAATAAAAACTTGCAATTTTCATGAAATCAAGCTAGAAAATCACTTCAACGCATCCCCAACCTATAATGCAGTCACAAATTGAAATAATACTACTCCACAACCATTCACTGAACCCCAATATTCACACACATTCAAAAAAAAACTTCTCGAACCATTCAACTCAAACCAAGTGATGCAATAATTCAGGCGCCCAAAAGTGATTAGGATATTACTTTCCATCTTAGTACTGAACTTCAATAAATCTAAAGGAACTCCACAAGAAGAAATGAAATAAATCAAGTATACATATATAATTACACACATCAACATTTGAAACAATCGGGATACAAATGGCATCAAAGCAGGTCAGAACTGGTGTGCGTTTAAGATAGAGAATCACAAAATCCGCAAAAACACAGACTCATATATACAAATTTAGCTGACATTTAAGGTTTATCTACACCAAATAGCAGAAAAAGAAAAAGAAAAATCCAGATAACAGTTAACACATACGATAGGAGATCATACTACATGATCAAAATCCCCCATTAACGAAATTTGAGATGACAATCGAAGAAACAGAAGTGATGCATGATCAAAATCTCCACGTCCATGAAGGTCTCACAAACCGCATCCCATGCATATTTCTTTGGTAGACATGAATACTTACGGTTATAAGTGAAGACAACACTCATTACGTTGTTCCATGCTTTACGGTTACTACTTCTTTGTGCTTCTAGTTCTAAAAAGCCTACTCCTTGAGCCATTTTTAAAACCATGTGCAAGACGGCAAATTGAACAATTGTCAAACTATAAATATTATAATAAGCAAGTCAATGAGTTTATTAAATAGTTCTATTTTGCAACTACATCCTACTAATAGATTTCTTAGTGACAAAAGAAATATGGTCAAAGTGCAATTGATTGTGATTTGTGACCAAGGTATCTATAAGTGGTTTCTGCACAAATTTTGCAGAAAGCAGCTTGCAACTGATGCTTTCATGCGTATTTTTGACAAGGCAATGTTGTAAATACAAACATCCTGTTGGTATTCCATGGTGAAGGCATGCATCGAACGTGTTTTTTATCTAGCTTACTTGAGCATAATGGTGTGATCAATTGATGTCTATTTTCTGCTCTGTAAAACATAGAGAGCGTAAATACTAGTAATATATGTATGTATGCATTCAAGTTATATATTATAAACATTTATAAATGCGAAAGCAAGATAAAGGAAAAGAAGATAACAAGCAAGTATCGACCATTCATATTCTTTGTTATATGTTAATACCTAAAAAGGCATGTCATCATTAAATACTAGTAATATTAGGCATGTATGAAGTGAAAACATAAAACTGAAATACACCAAGTTTTTTAATCGGAGTCTGAGAACAAAAATGCTCAAAGTTGTCACTTTTTATCAACTAATATGCATGATAATTTCACTTCAACCTCGATCTATATATATATATATATATAAACCTTTGATTGCGTGTTCCAAAAGGAAGTCACCTCTTCACATCTCCACACCTTACAATGTGGCCATCATCGTGATCCAACAGAAGCAGCGATTCCGTGTAGGAATACATAGAGAATCTCCTTCCACAAATCTCAAGATCCTTGACGTGCTCCGAGCAAGGTTCATAAACTACAACTAAGCAAGGATTAACAAAGTCTTCATCTTCATCATCAAGCATTTCAACTATAGGTTCGCCACTCTTCCTAAATCCCAGAGTCTCCAAAACTGATGCATTAGGTGCCTTAATGGTGAATAGCTTTGTAAAGACTTTTGAATCACCATGCTCCATCATCCATACATCACAAACTCGTTTATTGTACTCAAGCAAAATAAGAGACTCCCTTAGCATAGAAACAGACATAGTTACGCGAGCCAAACAATCTGGGAGGTCTATCTCTCTAAACTCTTCAGAGCTCATATCAAATGACATAATCAAATTACGATATTCACAATACACACCACCAATCCAATCATATGCAAGCCAATAAATAAACTGACCTATAAGGCTATAACTGCCTGAAACTATCTAAATACAATTGATTTACGAGGAAGCTGATCGTTACATAAACATGTCCAATCCCCTGAGCTCAATGTGAAAACCATAACTTGGCAGGGGATGCAGCTTCTACTTTTAATTTTCGTAATATTATGAATATACGTAATCTTGACAAGCTTAGGGTCCTTGGTGTAAGGACAAACCCCAAAACCAATAACAGAATCAAAGAGAGGATGTACCACATTAGGCACAACAACAGCAATCGATTTTCTAATTGTAGGATTCCAAAGAACAACCATATCCGTTGTAGAACTGTCTGGTTCTCGGAAAATACCATTTAAGCACAACAAGCCACAAGAGCTATCGATTATTCTGGATTGATCAAGTAATTGAAGGATTGGAGGAACAGTTGGAGCAAACTTTTGTTGGGGGAAAGTATCATCATCCACATAAGAAACATAGTTTACCTCACATCCAACTGTGTACCTTATCAGCAGGTGTTGTGGCTGAGTGTGGCTGTAACCAGCAATGAACTGAGAGGAATCGATGAATGACTTCCATGCTTTGCAGACCGATCTGAATTGAATCAATGATTTCACTGGAAGCCTTTTGATGATTTCCAGTTGGATATCGAAAGCTAACATTTTGATTTGATTTGATTTGATTTCGGGGATATGAATCAACCTGTTTCCCTTCTAGGGTTTAGAGAAAGAAGATATGAACAACAAAAACATTTAAGGATTTGATTTGTGTTCAATTTACTTTACTTGGTTAATTTTCCTTTTTACAATAAAACCCTTATGATATGAATTTTTGATTGATTTTGGTACCTCCTATTAACACCTTTAAAACTAGGGAAAAGTTCAAAAAAACCGAATAAACTATTCCATTTTGAATGATTAAGTTCTTAAACTATTTTTTGAATAAAAAAACCATTAAACTTTTATATTTTGAATGATTAAGTCCCTCAACTATATATTCGAATGAAAAAATCATTAAATTTTCTAATTTTGAATAATTAAATTCATAAACGTTTTTTTTATGGATAAATAAATCATCGAACTTCTAAAAATTGGTTACCTTTTTTTAAAGGTACATAGAACTGACTATGAATGTTTAAAGTAAAAATAAATCTAAATCAGTTTTACCGTTCTCAAACTCTACGCCATTAAAACCCCTTAGAAACAATCGTATCGCTCCGCTTCGCCACTTCTCGTTGCCCGAACGTTGTTCGTTCTTCATATCGCTTAACACGTTGTTGCCCCTACCATCGATCTCCCTCTTTTTGATCTATCAAAAGAGCAAGAATCAAAAGATAACCGGTTATAGGTTAGTTTTTTTGGGTTAAAATTATGTAAGTAACAAATTTTTAGAAGTTCGATGATTTAATTTATTGAAAAAAATGTCCAGGGACTTAATCATTCAAAATGAGAAAATTTAATTGTTTTTTAATTCAAAATGAAAAAGTTTTATGTTTTTTCATTCAAAAAAATAGTTCATGGACTTAATCATTCAAAATAAGAAAGTTTAATGGTTTTTTCATTCAAAAAATTAGTTTAAGAACTTAATCATTCAAAATGGAAAAGTTTATTGGATTTTTATGAACTTTTCCCTTAAAACTAATACGTTAATGGAAGGGCATTTTGCTCCGATCTTCTCTCATTTTTCTTGTTTAAGTATTTTGTTATATTAATATGGCTCAATGTTTATCTTTTATTTAGACATGTTTATCGGTTAGTTTTATTTTGAAATGACTCTTACCCAGTAAACACTTATCGGGTTTAAAATGCTTACCACCAATCCATTTTCATGACCAAGAATGTAACACAATAAGGTAAATGAATGTAAATCTTTTGCCGATAGTGCTTACCCGATAAAAATTTGATAAACGGTCCATAAAAGAAGTTAATAAATGTACTTATTTGAAATACTAAAAAAAATGTGGTAAAAAACACTATTAATCTAGTTACACCAATTCGAGAAATGTTTGGGTCAATTTAAAATTGTGTACATATTTTCCTTGATTATTGAACTTGAAAATGTAAAATTACAAATTTCAATAATTCCACATTCCACCTATAAATGAGATTTCACACACTTACGATGTATTATTGAATTTAAAACGAAAATATATTGAAATAGTAAAAGAAAAAGAAAAGAAAGAAAAGAAACCTTTTTATTTGTGTTTTTAGGAGGGAAGGTGAGGAACCGGAAAGAAGGAAAATAAAATTTTTATGTTCTTTAGAACGAGAGAAGAAAAAAAAATGTCATTTATACAAATATACCTTTAATTATTTTCGAACAAGTTGTGATTGATGGATAAATGTTAATTTTATAAATACTTGTCTTTTACTTCCCATTCCTCCTACATTTGGGATGAAAGTTTTGAGAAAAAAAAAAACAATATTATTTTACTTCAATTCCGTTTCATTTCTTTTCCCTCTTAAAAAACCTCAGGAACACAAGATTTTTCTTCCCTCCTTTTTTTCTTCCCTTTACCTCCCTTTCCTTCGTAAAAGAGGACTCGAGAACACAACAATGCATACAAAAATTCAACATTAATAAACGATTTTACGTAATGAATATAAAAACATATTTAGATAGGAAAAAAGTTTAAAGTAAAAAAGCAACATTATATGCATGTGTACTGCATGTCCACATTTATAATGAATAACAGACGTGAACACACATCTATAATGAATGTCTCGGCACATGACATGCTCTCGATGATTCCACAGTTCGCAATGAAAATGCAGATCTCAACTGAAACAACCCCTATATTTACATATGCCAATAAATAACTCTTTCAGTTGAGTTGGATTTGATTGGATACAAAACTAAGTTGAAATTGGTTTCAAAATGTTGTTTCGAAGTTCTAATTTTAGGTTACTCCAATATCTCATATTCAATATATAAATACCAGGATCCAGATATTTAGTTTAATTAGGAATAATTTTTTCAACATACTTCTTCTGATTTCTTCAAAACAATATCCATTGATGCACTCAAGTAAGTAATCAAGTGTGAAATTCTAACTAAAAGGTTATCCTAAAATATTATCGATCCCATGTACAATACCAAATCATCTTTGCCAAGTAACAGTTATATAGTGTGTGGACAGTCCGATAAAAGTTTCAAACGCGACAAATTCTTTAGAGTAACACTTTTGATATACAAGTATCAAGGTAAATCCTTGCAAAAAACAAGACATAGAGAGACTCAATTGCCATTGCAACTAGCGTATGATGTCCATAATTTCACTTGGATCACTATACCTTGATAGCCTGTTCTAAAAATCACCTCTTCGTAGATGCACACCTTACAATGTGGCCCTCATCATAATTGAACATAAGCAACGATTCTGTTTAGGAACTCGCTAAGCATGTATATCTGTTTCCGTGAAACCCAAGATCCATGATAATTTCATTGTAACACGCAATGAATTGAGAGTTATCGATCAATTATTTCCATGCTTTGCAAACCGATCTAAACTGAATCAATGATTTGACGAGAAGCCTTTTGATGATTTCCATTTGAATATCCAAACTCAAGTGAGCTGACATTTTGACATAGAGAGACTCAATTGCCATGGCAACTAGCATATAATGTCCCTATGGCGTAGCATAGTTGGTTCCGGCTGGTATACTTGCACAAACAAGCGAGGGTTCAAGTATGACAGCCACATTGTGGGAGTTATAATTCCTTGATCCGTTGAGGCACTAGTCTCTTAAGCCAACCACCTAGGGGGTTGTTGTGTACCTGATTTGTATCATGCCCTTGGGGCAGGGTAGGGTGGTGTGTGCGGGATGTTTCAAACCTTTTTATGCAGAGACTAGCGTAAGGAGATTCACTAGACTGATCCATCGTTGAGAGCTCAAAAGAACTTAGGAACCTACTTTGAATCCCCAAGTTCAAAGTTAAAACAATTAAGGGCTTGCATATTATATTAGACCGAAAAGAACACACAAGAAATAATTCAACGGTGTAAACAAACCTTACCAAACTTTGTGTGCATACAACCCCTATATGCAATTCAGAGAAACAATTAATACCTACATGAAACCATCCAAGCAGACTCAACAATCTTCTTCTCAACTTTAAAATGGAACCACATGTCAGAAGACAACAAAATAATGCTATTTTCCATTCTTGTTCTTAAATGAAACTTTAAGATAGATTCTGATTTTACTTGGATAAAATAGTTGTTTGAGATTGTTTAAATAAGAAGCTTCATAATTAAGCCAAGGTGGATCAATAGAAGCAATCTATGCAGATTTCCTCCGGTTCACATTCCCTTGATTCCTTTGGTTATGTCGTCTAAACCACAGGAATGCTTGAACTTTAGAGAACAAGTGTATGAATTGCTTCCAAAATTGAATATACATAATTATATATACATACAGTACACTAGATATAACTTGATCAATAAGAGAAGGCCATTAAAAGATGAGAATCATCAGCACTTTGCTAACTTATACATTACAATGCTATTATAGATTGTATCAAAATAATTATCAGATCACAAGTAGCTGCAAAATTGTACCAAAATAGCTGATCCGGATACCCACGGTTATCCAAAAAAAGAAAAGGCCACATTGCATGATGGTCAAAGTTAAGCATTTTAACTATGAAATATCTTTCATTCATGTTATATATCGTAAACCTTTATAAACGACGGAGGCAAGATGATGGAGAAGGAGATAACAAGCCATTAATGTCTATTCATACTCTTTGTTGTATATCAATACCTAAAAGGTATTTCATCATTAAATACCACAACTATTAGGAATGTATGAAGTGAAAACAGCTATAATGTGCAAAACATACAATTGAAATACACCAAGTTTTTAATCGAGTATGAGAACCCAAATGCTCAAAGCTGTCACTTTGCAAGTGTCGCAACAGTGTTGAACAAAAAATCATCAGAATAAAAAACATGACTTATAAAGGGAATTTTTTTAACAGTCACAAAAACGTGAGATTCATAATCATTAATGTCAGAAACATTGATCTCACAGCTAACACAAGTGCATTAAACTTTCTATCAACTTAAACGAATATATATGCACCATAATTTCACTTGGATCACTGTACCTTGCTAGCCTGTTCTACAAGTCACCTCTTCATATCGCACCTTACAATGTGGCCCTCATCATGATCGAGCAGAAGCAGCGATTCTGTGTAGGAACTCGCAAAGAATGAATATTTGTTTCCGTGAATCCCAAGATCCTTGATGTGCTCCAAGCGAGGTTCATAAACAACAAGGGCACAATGTTTATCATATCGCCTTTCAACTATAGGTTCACCATTCTTCCTAAATCCCAGAGGCCTAGAAATTGATGCATTTGGTGCATTAATGGTGAATAGCTTCGTAAACACTTTTGAATCACCATGCTCCATCATCCTGCGGTACAAACTTGTTTCCAGGTTAAGTATGTACCATACTCAATTACACCAGCATACTCAACCACAGCAAGAGAGTCCCTTAGTGTAGAGATAGACAAATCTGGTTCAGGCACATCAGCCAAACTATCTGGGAGGTCTACCTCTCTAAACTCTTCAGTGCTCATATCAAATGACATTATCAGATTACGAAATTGACCATCAATCCAATCATATGCACGCCAATAAATAAACTGACCTATAACTGCCTGAGACCATGTAAATTCAATTGATTTACGAGGCAGCTGCTGATTGCTACATAAACATGTCCATTCCCTTGAGCTCAATGTGAAAACCATAACTTGGCAGGGGGGGATGCAACTTATACTTTCAATTTTCCTGTAATCATCAATATATGTAATCTTGACAAGCTTAGGGTCTTTGGTGTAAGGACAAACCCCAAAACCAATAACAGAATTAAACGGCTGATGTACCACATTAGGCACAGCAACAACAATCGATTTTCTAATTGCAGGATTCCAAAGAACAGCCATTTGTGCTTTAGAGGTGAGGCCTGGCTCTCCAAAATAACACAACAAACCATGAGAGCTGCCGATTGTAATTGTTAGTTGAACGAGAGGAGGAACAGTTAGGGCAAACTTCTGTTGAGGAAAAGTATCATCATCATCATCATCGACAATAGAAACATATCTTACCTCATGATGTCCGACTTCGTAGCTTATAAGCAGAAGTTGCGACTGAGTTCGGCAACCAGGAATGAACTGAGAGGTATCGATCAATGACTTCCATGCTTTGCAAACCGATCTTAATTGAATCAATTGTTTGACAGGAAGCCATTTGATGATTTCCCCTTGGATATCGAAACTCAAGTGGGCTGACATTTTGATTTTGATTTTGGGAATATGAATTGAATTTGTTTTTAGGGTTTTAAACAAGGAGGGAAGTCGTGAACCGGAAGATTTGTATTCCCTCCTCCTCACGAAAAGCGTTTGAAAAACAAATAGAGTAAATTACATGTTTCGTCCCTCTACTTATATATTTTTAAGGTTCCTTATTCAATTTTTTTAAAATTCAACAAATCGTATCCCCATGGTTGCATTCTTAAAATAGCCCGTTAAAACAAAGGGCATTATCTCAGATTTTACCTCAGCTTCTTGCCCATCTCCGACTTCATACTAGGGGTGCTCACGGGTTGGGTTGATCGGGTTGAAGGTATTTCAACAACCCAACCCAATGTTGACGATTTGAAAATTTTTCAACCCAACCCAAACAAAAGTGCAACCCTACCCGTTCAAGTTGGTCGGCTTGGTTGGATTATGTTTAAACAAAATAAAAACAATATTAAAAACATAAAAATAAGAAAATTTGTGTTTGAAATACGATCTATCATTCAAAAAAATATACGAGTTCATCAAATATTTAGGTATTACATATAACGTTCCAATAATGTTCTCTTATAAGTTCCATTGCTCGTTATTGCCGAGTTGTTTTTGTTGACTTATACATATTAAATAGAAATACAAATAATTTTAGAAAATTCGCTAAAACGTTTATCAGGTTATCGGGTTACTTTGAGTCTAACCCAATATCAATCAAATAAATTCGATTGTCCTAATTTTGTATCGTTTATATGTCGGATTACCTCAGGTTGATTTTTTTCCCGGGTTTTTGGGTTGGGTTGATCGGATTGGTCGGTTTTTTGAACACCCTTACTTCATACCTTATAAGTAGATGATATTGGAAAAAAAAATCATTGAATTTGTAGTAAGTTATTTGATGAGCATCTAACATGTTAAAAAGTTTCAATACTATTTGAAAGTTTTTTTTTTTCTTTTCAGTTTTTTTTCAATATTTTATCAAAATGACCAAAAAAATTATTAAAATATCTGATAAGTTTATTATCCAATGCATTTAAAAAAAGACTTTATATAAGATAATAATAACTCAATCTCATTGTTGAAATAATAAAATAATCGTTTCTATCTATTCTCAGTATATTTTTAAAATTATGTAAAAACTAAATTTGCTCTTGCTTTCACTATTTTCACTAAAAAATATAAAGAATATGTTAAAGTAAAATAGAAAACCAAATCTTTATTATCTCTATTTAAAAATTTGTTGAAGATGCTCTAAATAGACAAGTTTGGTTTGGTCTTGCGACGAATGACCTGACGAACCTTCCTACAAAACCAGTCAAGTTCTTGATTTAATTACAGATGTGAAAAAGTGAAATTGTTCACATCAGTGTCATCGTCATAAACACAATGGAACATTGACCCAATCACATTGGATACGAGAGTTGGAAATACTCAAGAGGTGCGTAAAAAATGATAATACAACATTTTTTTATATAAAAAGTACGATTCTATCCAAACAAGTAACAACTATTAATGCAACAAAAAATTAAAGAAATGGACTATTAAACCATAAGAGTGAAAGTTATATAAAATTTTCATAAATACCATGATAGAGTAGTTGGTTTGTCGTTTTTTTGTTAAGGAAGGTTGCGGCCACTTGTTGGTTCAACCTTTCTTCTCCCAGATGACGTCCATTCATTTTTTATCACTAAAATATTAGAAACAAAAATTTAAAAGGTTAAAAAACGACTTTTGCTAGAAACAAGAATCAAACACAAACACCTCAAACGAAAAGCATTAACCAAGCTTCTAAACCACTTGAAATTCTTTTAAAATTTCGATTTTAAATTAATGAAGGACACCTTTCAAAATTAAATGGATGTATCTTTAAGACCCCCAATTCTTTTGCATTGAAACCAGACAATTGAGCAAGAAGCCATGCACCCCACTCCATTTGTAGGGCTACCCTCTTGCCATGCTTATCATAACTGTTTTTGAGATTCAAGTACTTCAAAACCTTCGTATTGAAGATGGATCATGTTGTCAAATACAGTGTTAACGATGTGGGGTATGATGCCATTGAGTTTTGTAACACTCTACCTACACCCACTTAGGATGGCATTACAAAAATACAAATATAAAGAAATACTAATGAATAAACTCAAACTGTAACATTACGTTCAATTAAACGGGTACAACAAGAATCTTATAAAGTGAAAGAAATGTCTAAACAAACTAGTGTCTCATATCAAACTAAATATGATGGCATGATAGGATATAAAACACTCTAGAGTGATCTAAGCCATGTCATTCCCCTTACTGTGTATGCCTCCTAAGATTTCCGACATATATCAACTATAAAACTCGGTGAGTTCATGGTTAGACATATAACACTATAATAAGTTCAATTAATAACATTGAATAAATTTAGATAGCAACATAGGCATTAAACTAATACCACTGAAATACTCATACCGGAAGCTTAACATAAATCTCAAACAATGGAAATGGTCTTGACGAAATATTGTATAATACTAAAGAATCATGCCTAGACAAGCACATATCCCGTTAACTCCCCCCCCCCCCCCCCCCCCCCCCCCCCCCCCCGCCAAAAAAAACACATACACGCGTACAAATGTGACTCGAAACTCTAAGGTGGATGCTACTCAAAACGAATCAACACACATCCCATATGCACTTTGGACTATGCTAGCCAGTATTGCATAAAGAAAAGCTTTGGTACATGTCCGATACAATCATGATAGCGAGCCAATTCGTGGACTACAGATTGCAGAAGCCATAAATTGCTCGGACGAGTTCACGTACGCGACCCCATGTTGCATAGACCTATGATGCCCTAAATACACGATTTTTGGCCTTTATGTGTTGCATGCTTCTTTTGTTCACTTGTTTCTTCGCAATTATAGAAAAAAAAAAACCAAGACGAACTTACCTTATGGTATCATCTATTTGTAATCATCTCAAGTTGCAAGTAACTTGTCACTCCACATTTGGTTAATATTAGGTAAACTATTACCATTTTACCGGTAAACTCTTATCAGTCCACTTACCTTATCACGTGAGTATATAGCAAGAACCAAGAATCTACTTGATAAAAAGTATGACAAGTACAATCTTACTCGATAAGTGAGGATGGTGACTCTTACTCGGTTAGTGGTTACTGGGTAAGATTATTGTCTACTATGTCATTTTGATGGTCCAGGTCTAACTCAGTAAGGTAAGTGAAAGTGATGAGTCTTACTGGTAAGCGTTTAATAAACGAAACCTTAGTGATCTCTCTCTCTCTCTCTCACTCTCTCTCCCTCTCTCTCTCTCTCTCTCTCTCTCTCGTATAGATGTACTCTACCTCTACGTAAATCTTGGTGTCTCGTGTTGCTTGCGTTTTATATTTGCTTGATATTGGATTATATTGCTTGGATCTTGTTAGTGATTGGTTTATTCTACTTGGATTATCATCTACTTGTTGCTAAACCCATTATTTCCACATTTGTTGTTTCTGCTCGAACATGCACTTAGGGTTGTTTGGTTTACAGGATTTGGTAGGATTTGGAATTGGTTTCCATTCTAATCCCATGGCGTGATAATTGACGATAAGAAGCAGTTTGTGGGCAATATGTTTGAAGATTTTCCTCTAAGAACTATGAATTCAATAAAAGAGTTATTTATCATACTCGGGAAAACAACAAAAATATTGAGCTTACTAGAAGAACACTTTTGAGTGAGTTATAGAAGACACCAGATGAAGCTAAAAGGAAAATTGGGATGAGAAGTCCAGTTGAATCAGAAACAAAAAAGATGTTATTGTTAACATACAGTATGTAATGCACAAAAAAATTTCTAAAAATTGACAGATGAACTCAAGGTTGCATATGAAGATTCCAAACCATGAATACCAACAAGATTTATGCATGTATATGTATGCCTGAAAGGTATGTCATCATAAATACCAACATAAGCATCAATTAAACTAATTTGCATGATAATTGCACTTCATTCTTTATACCTTGCTTGGTTGTTCCAAATGTGATCTCTTCACAGCTCCACACTTTGCAACCATCATCGTCCTCGATCTACATAGAATAAATGCAATCATCTTCCTCATGGAGCAGAAGCAACGATTCCGTGTAAGAATTAATTCAGAGAGACAAAATTTTCGGTTGCATAAATCTCAAGATCCTTGATGTGGTCGTCTGTGCAAGGTTCATATACAGCAAGTGTAGCCTCTAAATAAAAATGACCTCCAAAATCATATTCCTTTTCTATTATTAGGTTCCCCACTCTTGCTAATTAAATCGATCATATACTAATAGATCTAATATAGACAAGCATAGGATCACAAGTGTCAGGACAAACCCCAAAACCAATGACACTTGAAAATTGTGATTCAAACACATTAGGGACAACAACAACAGTCGATTTTCTAATTGAAGGATTCCAAAGAAGAGCCATATTTGTTATATAGTTGGGCCAGAGATCACCTTGCTTTCGGTGATCCCAGACTTCCTGCTTCTCCCATTATGACAAACTTTTAAGCCCTACGTAGACCCAATAAAACCATTTACCTGAAAAATGAAAAATAAAATGCAGGTGGATCATGACTTGTTCAAAAATGTTGATGGATCTCTTCATCGCCTCTGCACAAACTTATGATGGCACTAAGGAACTCATTATTGATGAACATAAAGATTTATATATATAGATATATTACATTGGCTCTCTTACTCTTGCGATCTCTAAAAATGGGAATATTCTATTCCTAGAAAGGCTTACGAAATGATATCAATGTTCCCTCTCCCCCTGAAGATGACACTAAGCATAGGAACGATTCTTAGAAAACTGAACATCGAAGGTAACAATATTTTCTTCTTCAGTCTCATAACACTAATTATATCCCTTTTGATTTGATTGGCAAGGAAGATTCATGTCTCAAGTGTGATAAATTTTCTGAATTTTTTTTGTAAGGGGGTTGCGAAGTTTAATTTTTTTGAGAGCATCTGACTAATTAAAAACATTGCAGTTAAAACTACATCCCTTTAGAGTTCTTTCAGGACCTTATGCTATAGAAAGATCCAAAAGATGCTTATATTTTCTTTCAACAATACCATTTTGAATTTTTGTGCTTCTAGTTCTAAAGCCTACTCCTTGAGCGATTTTTAAAACCATGTGCAAGATGACAAACTAAACAATTATCGAACTAAGAATATTACAATAATTCAATAAGTCAATGAGTTTATTGAATAGTTCTATGTTGCAGCTACATCCTACTAATAAATTTCTTAGCGACAAAAAAAATATGGTCAAAGTGCAATTGATGGTAATTTTTGCACAAAGCTTGCAACTGATGTTTTCATGCGTATTTTTGACAAGGCAATGTTACACAAAGTAAACAAAAACATCCTGTTGGAGTTCCATGGTGAAGGTATGCATCGAACGTGTTTTTTATCCGGCTTACTTAAGCATAATGGTGTGATCAATTGATGGCTATTTTATGCTCTGTAAAACATTGAGAGCATAAAGCATGTATGTACGTATGTATGTATGTATGTATGTATGTGTTCAAGTTATATATTATAAACATTTATAAATGACGAAAGCAAGATAAAGGAGAAGAAGATAACAAGCAAATATTGTCCACTCATACTCTTTGCTGTAAGTTTATACCTAAAAAGGCATGTCATCATTAAATACTAGTAATATTAGGCATGTATGAAGTGAAAACATAAAACTGAAATACACCATGTTTTTTAATCCGTGTCTGAGAACAAAAATGCTCAAAGCTGTCACTTTTTATCAACTAATATGCATGATAATTTCACTTCAACCTCGATCTGTATGAACCTTTGATTGCCTCTTCCAAAGTCACCTCTTCACATCTCCACACTTTACAATGTGGCCATCATCATGATCCAGCAGAAGCAGCGATTCCGTGTAAGAATACACAGAGAATCTCCTTCCACAAATCTCAAGATCCTTGACGTGCTCCGAGCAAGGTTCATAAACTACAACTGAGAAAGGATTAACAAAGTCTTCATCTTCATCATCAAACATTTCAACTATAGGTTCGCCACTCTTCCTAAATCCCAGAGTCTCCGAAACTGATGCATTAGGTGCCTTAACGGTGAATAGCTTTGAAAAGACTTTTGAATCACCATGCTCCATCATCCATACATCACAAACTTTTTATTGTACTCAAGCAAAACAAGAGACTCCCTTAGCCTAGAAACAGACATAGTCACGCGAGCCAAACAATCTGGGAGGTCTATCTCTCTAAACTCTTCCGAGCTCATATCAAATGACATAATCAAATTACGATATTCACAATACACACCACCAATCCAATCATATGCAAGCCAATAAATAAACTGACCTATAACTGCCTGAAACCATTTAAATACAATTGATTTACGAGGCAGATTGCTAGATAAACATGTCCATTCCCCTGAGCTCAATGTGAAAACCATAACTTGGCAAGGGATGCAACTTCTACTTTTAATTTTCGTAATATTATGAATATATGTAATCTTGACAAGCTTAGGGTCCTTGGTGTAAGGACAAACCCCAAAACCAATAACAAAATCAAAGAGAGGATGTACCACATTAGGCACAACAACAGCAATCGATTTTCTAATTGTAGGATTCCAAAGAACAACCATATCCGTTGTAGAATTGTTGTCTGGTTCTCGGAAAAAACCATTTAAGCACAACAAGCCACAAGAGCTACCGATTACTCGGGATCCATCAATTAATTGAAGGAGTGGTGGAACAGTAGGATCAAACGTTTGTTGGGGGAAAGTGTCATCATCAACAAAACAAACATATTTTACTTCAGGAGTTTCTTGCCAATCTCCGACTTCGTACTTGATAAGCAGATGTTGCGACTGAGTTCTGTAACCAGCAATGAACTGAAAGGAATCGATGAATGACTTCCATGCTTTGCAGACGGATCTGAATTGAATCAATGATTTGACAGGAAGCCTTTTGATGATTTCCAGTTGCATATCCAAAGCTAACATTTTGATTTGATTTCGAGGATATGAATGAATCTGTTTTCTAGGGTTTATACGGAAGTTCGTAGTAGCGTGAAATTAGAGAAGATACATAATTAATTCCTTTTGAAAAACAAGTAACTTTTAAGGATTTGGTCCTCTGGTTTATGATGTGTGTTCAATTTACTTACTTGTGATATGATTTTTTGATTGACTTTGGTACCTCCCATTAACACCTTTAAAAAATAATATGTTAACAGAATGGCCTTTTTCTCCGATCTTTTCTCATTTTTTCTTGTTTAAGTATTTTGTTATATTAATATGGTTTAATGTTTATCTTTCATTTAGGCATGTTTATCGGTTAGTTTTATAGGCCAATAATCAAATGAAAACCACAAATATATTACAAACACGTGAGAACCGATATAAAAATATTTTTTACATTATTTTTTTTTTTCATCAAAACCTGTGATTTAAGATATTGTTTTACATATGTTTTTTTTTACCTTGTGAAAAAATTACACGTGAAAGAAAAATTGATTCAGCTAGTGAAATGAAAAATACACGTAAAAGATATTCACGTGGTGAAACAAATACATGTGAAATTATCATATTATGAAATAAATATATGTGAAGCAATATCTTAAATCCAAACTTTTGATGAAAATATATCATGTAAAAAAATATTTTTATATCAGTTCTCACATATTTGTAACATATTTGTGGTTCTCATTTAACCCTAGTTTTATAAAGTTTAAATCTATTAAGAAGTTGTACATATGTACTAATAATATTAAATGTTGTATAATAGAAATGTTATATGAATATAGTCGTGATTGAAATTTTTATAAAATCGGGTTTTTTTAAAGAAAGAAGGAAATTTATTCAAGAATATCCATCTCCAAAACCGATACAAGACCCTGATGAAAAGAAAAATCTCTATTGTTACAATCGGAATAGAAGCACGATTCCCTAGCAATGATGTGAGCAACCGTGTTCGCCGATCGCTTTATGAAAATGACAGAAGCATTTTGTAAATTTCACAAAATCTCCTTGCAGTCTTCAATAATTTCCCCAAACGAAGAAATCATAGCCAAATCACACCGTAGAGCTTGGGCCACGCTTAAACAATGTGTCTCAACCACTACGTTGATCCATTGCTTTCGTTTGATCCAGCTTAACGCTTCCTTGACTGCAATTGCCTCAGCTATCACCGGCTCAACTTTTCCCTCACGACCCTCTCTTTTTACACTAACAACTCTTCCTTCATGGTCACAGGCCACACAGTAGAAAGCGAACCTCTCATTACTCGAGAAAATAGTGTCATCTACATTCACCTTAATCGTATTTACTTGGGGTTTACGCTCCTCATGGTAACAATTTCCTACGGTGTCCTGAGCGCTGAGCCATTGGGTAAGGTGTAATTCAGTCATGCTAGTCACCTCGATTACGCTAGTCTATCACTGTTGCCAAACACTATCATTTCTCGCCTTCCAAAGAGCCCAACAAAGCACCATCACTCTGGCCATTATTTCAGATGATTCCCCGTTAATCAGTTTATGAAACCAGGCCCCAAAGCCAGCCAATCCTTCATCGTTTGCAAGCCTGCTTAGCCTCACCGTGTGCCAACACTCCTGGGCAAAAGTGCAACCCACTAACGCATGGAATATTGTCTCCGGAGCCACATTACATCTTGGGCAACCAACCGGGACGTCAACTTTCTTCGTCCTAAGTTGGACCCTCGTGGGTAAACATCCTGAAGCTGCTCTCCATACAAAATTCTTCACCTTTTGCGACACTTTCTGTTTCCACAGCCTCTTCCATATTCTGTCCGGTTCGTTCGGCCTCCAATAACCCTTAGCTACTTGTATCAGTTGATACGCACTCCGAACTGTGTAGTGTCCCGACACCTCCTTCAACCATTGCCACACTTCCGTCAGGTTTGAATCACTCAAAGAATATATATCAATATGTACTATCTACCAGAACCCAACATTCAACATCTTTCAAGATATATGATATTTTATGTCCTAAAAAAGCTTAAAATATCATTAGAATCATTCTGAAACTATTTTAGAATAAATTGTCAGCATTAGGAAACTATTTTAGAAGTAGATAATGTATATTTTAGAATTGAATATCAGCTCCTAGAAATCAATTCCCCAATCACTCAAAAATTATAGATTAATAATACATCAAATATGTTTGTTCATATTTTCCAAGGAAAAATAACTACTAAGAATCTTGCCTTTTTCTAATTTTTACATGCTCGAATTCTTTATTAAAACGGGGAACCCTTTAGACATGGTTTACAAGACAAAATGGAAAATTACATATTTGAGAGACGTTTGCATATCATCCGAGAGAATTTATCATTCAAAGCAGGACACCTTTGTGGTTATATGCAATCACCAGTTGGTGAGAGGGAGTGATTTTAGGGTGATTTTTCTTAAACTGTTAAAAACCAAGGTATCACCGATGGCATAAACCGTTGGGTGGGACTTATAAAGACTTTTCAACGAGAAACAACCGCCGGGAAAAAGTGGGTCGGTAAAACTATCTCACAGTTTTACCGTCGGATTTTTCCTTTTTACCGACGGAATGTTATGTCGGTAAGCTGTCAAAATTACATGGATAATTTTTTAATAAGTTACATGGCACGACTCTTTACCGACGAAGAAGCGAGTGTTTATCGACGGCTTTCCGAGGTTTCCATAACCAACGGCTGCGCACACTTGGACTAGTTCCAGGCCTAAAGAACACTAGATTACTCTGGTGTTGATAATGTCCAAGCATCACATTATCTCAAATTTGATTATCCATTTAACACCTAAAAGGCATTTCCTTCCTCACAATCCATACATCTAGCCGTGTATTCCACCTCCAAAGAAGAAACTCCAATACCCGGCCGAATAAGTTAACCTTAAGACTTGAGGCTAAATGAAAGCACCTCAATATTCTCATAAGGTTAGTTAGTGGCATTCGAACTAGACCACTCCCCAAGAAAAAGTGCATCATCCGCATAATGAAGATTGGCGATGCAGGGAGGTTATTAGGAAGCTTCACACCCCTAAAAATGCCTTTGTCCAAGGCTTCCTTCAAAGCGATAATCAACCCTTCTGCAGTGATAATAAAGAGGTGAGGAGACAACAGGTCTCCCATGCACCCCCTTTTCCATCTTAAATTCCCCATAGGGGACCCGTTAACAAGAACCGAAATGGTCGCGGAGGAAATACAACCCAAAACCCACCATTCCACACGGGGCCAAAGCCCATTTGCTCGAGCACATCCATCAAAAATCCCCAGTTGAGTTTGTCGAACGCCTTATCGAAATCAACTTTGAAAACAAGCAACTTCTTTTTAATTCTCTTAGCCCATGAAATGATCTCATTGTTCATCAAAGGTCCGTCAATAACATTACGCCCACTAACAAAAGCCGATTACTTTAAGCTAATGACCGAGCCAATAACCGACTTCAATCTTTCCACAAGAACTTTGGAGATAATTTTGCTAACACATTCGTCAAGGAACAAAGGGTCTTGATCTTTTTGCGATAAGAGTGATTAAAGAGGTATTACAACCACGATTGATAATTGAGCACCTCTTAAAATGCTTGACCGCCCGCAAAACAAAAACTGCCGATAATATCCCAAAACCTTCTAAAGAAAGCGAAGCCATCGAGCCCTGGAGGTTTATCCCCACCGCAAATCCAAACCGTCAATTATATGCATGTTTAGCACCCATAGATTAGTTTATTGAAAAAAAATTCATTGAATTTGTAATAAGTTAGTTCATAAATGTTATAAACTTTGCTATTTGGAAGCTTTTTTTTCCATTTTTTTGTTCCAGTTATGTTTTCAATATTTTACCTAAATAAGAAAAATCAAACTTTCTTAAAAAACCAAGTATTTATTTATTTTCATTGACTTACTATTACTAATCTATTATTATTGTTACTTGCAATTTTAATTGTAAAACAGATACTTGCATGCTTTAAAGTGATCGACGGAAAATAGTTACTTATTTCCAAGGGTCTAATTAGAAGATTTTGTTTTATATTATTCTTTATGCTAAGGAAAGAGAGGAAGTAATACTATTAAGGTTATGTTTACCAAACTAGCTAATAAATTAGTTGATGGCTGATAAGTGAGGTGATTACTGATAAGTTAGCTGATGAACAAATTATTTTTTATAAAACTAGCTGATAAACATGTAAAATAACCAAAATAGACATCTTCAAAAAATAGTAATTACAATATTTTATAAAATAATTAAAACAAAGTTCTAATAATATAATACATTAACTAATAAAACAAAATAATGAAGAAAAATTAGATAATATAATATGTTACTTAAAAGAATTTAAAATTGAGTATTACATATATACTATAAATTTTGAATTCTATTATAACAAATTTATAAAAATCGTACATTAATTTATGATTTTAAATAACCATTAATAATATGAATAAATAAAATTGGTCAACCTCAATTATCCTTATTAATTTATGATTTTTCAAAAAAAAAATATAATTAATAATAAAATTAAATATTTATGAAAATCATTTTACACAGTTTTATAATCTATAAAACAAAATAAGTAAAACTTTAATTTTTGTGTAACTTATATAAACATATTTAGAATTGTATATACTTGTTGATGTTCTTTATCCTTATATACTTGTTTGCATGTCAAAACTCCCTAGATAAAATTCTCTTTTGAACTGTTGAGGTCTTAAACCCGTTAAAAACAAAGCTAAATGTGTGTTGGAGGTGAAAAACAAGCGTCATTAATTATCAAGATAGAAAAAAAAATGTGAATTAGATTCAATCATTAGAAAAAAAAAATTGTAAATACAAAAATAACCTCTCTTATCTTTTACAATTCTAAATAAAAAAAATAACATTGAATACTCGTATTAATTTCATCTCTATTTTCAAATTTGTTCCCACTTTTTATTGATTAACCGTATTTTAGTACAAGTTTTTCTTCTTAGTTTGTTTATATCTTTTAATTTCCTCTTAGTCATTGATGTGATTATTGTTACTCGAAGATCTAGATGCATAAGAAAACAAAATAAGATGCATACTAATTTTTGATTTGGAAAACATCTTATTTAATACTAGGAGTTTTATATGCACAAGGAAACGAAATTTAAAACCTATAAAAAAAACGGAGATAATCAATATCAATTACTAAAAAGTGGAAAATTTTATGAAATAAACCAAAAAAAGCAAAAAAGTTCCCCATAACGGTAGGATTTAGCAAAAACACATCGGACATAAGACGTAGTCTTGTGTTTTGCTCAAAAAATCAAGGTCGATTCAATTTGAGAAAATGTATTATTATTGAAATCGACATAATTGACTTTCCCTCGGGTCAAACCGTGTCAACTTTTCCTTACGATCGAACCCACAACTTTACAACACTTTGATCCACCTCAAAGGTGTACCCGCTCAAGATAATTCCTGGGTTCGTCACTGACCATATGTATTTGCTTTTAAAATGATTTATTATTGTTTTTGACTTTCTTTAGGATGCAAATTGGCAAAATGGTCATATGATCATCCTTGTGATACTTTAAGCAAAATTTGCTCGAGTATAACTAGCTGTTTTAGTTGATTGTTTATTCAAACAAGTCATAGTACTTTGAAATGAAAGCTCAAAATCAATCAATTGTTGTTAGTTTCTTGTGCTTTAGTGATTGACAAATATATAACACTCTATTAATTGGGTACGTTGGCTTACTATATATAACACTCCAATGTTCACCACCACCACCATAATACCGTTTTGATTTTCTTCGTGTTCGTCTACTACTTTTGTTTTTGTTGTTTATACCTAAGAAGGTATTGATTAGTCTTAAAACTTTTGTTTTTTGTTCTTCTTTTTCTGTTGTTCTCCAAACAGCATAACTCCCAGGATGTGATTACTCTTAAACTTGAAAACATATATACTATGAAGAAGTTGAACACACAAAGAAAAGAATGGGTTTTGCATACATGATGATGATTGATGAATATATATATATATATATATAGATAGATAGATAGATATACACACAACAGACTTATCTATAACAGGCCCTAAAATGGGCCAACATTAAAAGAAAAAAAGAAGGAAAAATAACATAGGCTGGAGCAATCAAATAATCCAGAATGAAACACTTCCAAAAATAGGAAAAAAAAAGAGACATAATGGTGCATGAATGTAGTTGATTTCCTTCATACTAAACTAAGGGCCCATTTACGCAAAAGCTTACCCGGTAAACACTTATAGGTAAAAATCAACACTCTAACTTACTTTATCGGGTAAGATAGTATCCATCAAAAAGCTATCGCATGCCAAAATGCTTACCGGCAAGGACATTACCTTATCGTATAACATTCTAGACCATCAAAATTGATTGTTGGTAAACATCTTAGACCCGCGCTTACTGGATAAGAGTCATTTCTCTCACTTACCGGGTAAAACTCTAGGTCCTTGTTATGGCTCTTACCGAATAAAATTGTAGGTAAATTCCATGCTCAATAGGTAAGGACCGTAAGGTAAGTGATACGGTAAGCGCTTACCCGGGTAAATATTTAGTAAAATGGCCCCTAAGTAAGTAATCAAGTGAGAAATTCAAACTAAAAGGTTATCCTAAAATATTATCGATCCCATGTAAAAGACCAAATCATCTTTGCCAACCAACAGTTATATAGTGTGTGGACGTTCCGATAAAAGTTTCAAACACGACAAATTCTTTAGAGCAACACTTTTGATATACAAGCATCAAGGTAAATACTTGAAAAAAAACAAGACATAGAAGGACTCAATTGCCATGGCAACTAGCATATAATGTCCCTATGGCGTAACATAGTTGGTTCCGGGAGGTATACTTGCACAAACAAGCAAGGGTTCGAGCATGACAACCACATTGTGGGAGTTACAATTCCTTAACCCGTTGAGGCACTAGTCTCTTAAGACAACCACCTAGGGGGATGTTGTGTACCTGATTTGTATCATGCCCTTGGGGCGGGGCAGGGTGGTGTGTGCGGGCTTGGCGAGTGCTGGTTTCAACCCTTTTTATGCATAGACTAGCGTAAGAAGGAGATTCGCTAGACTAATCCATCATTAAGAGCTCAAAACAACTTTAAATTGCAAGTCTAAATGCTTAAAATATACCAACTTAGGAACCTACTTTGAATCCCCAAGTTCAAACAAGTGTTGTTAGTGAAAATTAACTGAACCATACAATACAATTAATGGCTTGCATATTATATAGACCGAAGAAATCACACAAGAAGTAATTCAACAGTGTGAACTAACAAACCTTACCAAACTTTGTGTACATACAAGCACTATATGCAATTCAGAGCAACAATACCTACATGAAACCATCCAAGCAGACTCAACAATCTTCTTCTAAACTTTAAAATGGAACCACCTGTCAGAAGACTACAAAAGAATGTTATTTTCCTCATCTCCATTTTTGTTCTTAGATAAAACTTTAAGATAGATTATGTTTTTACTTGGATTAAATAGCTGAGTTTGTTTAAATAAGAAGCTTGATAATTAAGCCAAGGTAGATCCATACAAGCAATCTATGCAGATTTCCTCCGGTTCACATTCCCTTGATTCCTTTGGTTATGTCGTCTAAAACGCAGGATTGCTTCAACTTTAGAGTACAAGTGTATGAATTGCTTCCAAAATTGAATATACATACAGTAAACTAGATATAACTTGATCAATAAGAGAAGGCCATTAAAAAATGAGAATCATCAGCACTTTGCTAACTTATACAGTACAATGCTATTATAGATTGTATCAAAATAATTATCAGGTCACAAGTAGCTGCAAAATTGTACCAAAAATAACTGGTCCGGATACCCATGATTATCCAAAATAAGAAAAAGCCACATGGCATGATGGTCAAAGTTAAGCATTTTAACTGCGAAATATCTTTCATTCATGTTATATATCGTAAACATTTATAAACAATGGAGGCAAGATGATGGAGAAAGAGATAGAAAGCAATTATTGCCTATTTCATACTCTTTGCTGTATATCAATACCTAAAAGGTATTTCATCATTAAATACCACAACTATTAGGAATGTATGAAGTGAAAACAGCTATAATGTGCAAAACATACAATTGAAATACACCAAGTTTTTTAATCGAGTATGAGAGAACCCAAATGCTCAAAGCTGTCAGTTTGCAAGAGTCGCAACAGCTTTGAACAAAAAAGCATCAGTATAACTACAAGCCTGCACCCAAAAAAACATGACTTATAAAGGGAATTTTTTTTTAACATTCACAAAAACGTGAGATTTATAATCGTTAATGTCAGAAACATTGATCTCACAGCTAACACAAGCTAGCATCGATCTATATATATGATGCATTAAACTTTCTATCAACTTAAACGAATATGCACCATAATTTCACTTGGATCACTGTACCTGGCTAGCTAGCCTATTCTAAAAATCACCTCTTCATAGCTCCACACCTTACAATGTGGCCCTCATCATAATCGAGCAGAAGCAGCGATTCCGTGTAGGAAGTCGCTAAGGATGAATATCTGTTTCCGCGAATCCCAAGATCCTTGATGTTCTCCGAGCAAGGTTCAACAACAACAAGTGCACAGAGTTTATAGAAATCTTTATTATCACCTTGCAATATTTCAACTATAGGTTCGCCACTCTTCCTAAATACCAGCGTCGATGCATTTGGTTCACTAAAGGTGAATAGCTTTGTAAAGGCTTTTGAATCACCATGCTCCATCATCCATACAGTACAAAATCCGTTCCATCCATACTCAACCACAGCAAGAGACTCCCTTAGCCTAAAGATAGACAAATCTAGAGAGTCCGGCATTTCAGCCAAATAGTCTGGTAGGTCTACCTCTCTAAACTCTTGAGTGGTCATATCAAATGACATAATCAGATTACGAGATCCACCATTCACATTAATCCGATCATATGCAAACCAATAAATGAATTGACCTATAACTGCCTGATACCATGTAAATGCAATTGATTTACGAGGCAGCTGCTGATTGCTACTTAAACATGTCCATTCCCCAGAGCTCAATGTGAAAACCATAACTTGGTAGGGGATGCTGTAATCAGCAATATATGTAATCTTCACAAGCTTAGGGTCTTTGGTGTCAGGACAAACTCCAAAACCAAGAACAGAATTAAACGGCCGACGTACTGCATTAGGTAAAGCAACAGCAATCGATTTTCTAATTGCAGGATTCCAAAGAACAGCCATTTGTGTTTTATCTCCAAAATAACCAGTCGTCAAACACAACAAGCCATGAGAGCTACCGACTATTGTTGTTGTTAGTTGAACGAGAGGAGGAACAGTTAGGGCAAACTTTTGTTGAGGGAAAGTATCATCATCCACATAAGAAACATATTTTACCTCAGGAGGTTCTTCCCCATGTCCGACTTCATACCTTATCATCAGATGTTGCGACTGAGTTCTGTAACCAGCAATGAACTGAGAGCAATCGATGAATGACTTCCATGGTTTGCATAGGGATCTGAATCGAATCAATGATTTGATAGGAAGCCTTTCGATGATTTGCACTTGGATATCCAAAGGTAACATTTTGATTTTGGGGATACGAATTAATTTGTTTCTAGCTAGTAACATATGGATCGATGTTCATGGCAGAATTCAGATGAATATACTTTCCAAACTAATTAAATTTTTTTTTTTTTTAACTCGTATCATTTCCAAATTCCAACTAATTATATTTATTTATTTTTTACTTTATTTTAATGTAAAAAATAATGTAAATATTAATTAATTCTTTTTTTAACTCGTTGTATTATATCTTTAGTAAACTACAAATTTAGTCCCTTCGGTTTGGTGTTTATAACTATTTTAGTCTCTGGTTTTTAAAAATTACTTTTATCATCTCTATAGTTTCTATTTCGTTTCGCTTTTCGTCCCTCAAACTAACTCTGTTAAATAAGTTCGTTAAGTCATGGACAATTTGGTTATTTTATATACTTATTAAAAAATTTATTACAAAAATTAAAATATTAGATTATTTATATTATATAATATCTTATTAAATATTATATATAATAATTTATATTATACATATAAAACCCGTAGACAACATTCACCATTCTTCATTCCCTCCAATCGCCCTCTACAACTTCTTCTTGTTGAGTACCACCAAAGATTCCGCTAAGCACCACACATCCTCCGATGAAAACCACACACACCACCACATATTCCGTCGAACCCACTACTTCGATTGGTTCTGCTTCAACGCCTGAACTTTATCGTAGCTATCCTCCCACCTTTTCGGTACAACGTCAAGAAAATTTGAATTTACGTCTTTGTCTTCCTCTATTAATGAGGTCATTTTCGATTCGGTTTTGCTTTGAGTTTGATTTGAAAAATGGGGAAAAAGAGGATTTTTAGAAAGGGTTACCGGAAAAAAAGGAGGGAGAAGAAAAACGTTGCAGGCAGGCCCGGCCTTGGGGCGGGCATTAAATTTTTATATATTATTAGTATAGGTCTAATAATTTGGGTTTGGGTTGAAAAAAATATTAAAACCCATGGTGTATATTTCATATTTGGTATGTTTGTTTTTTTTATATCAAAGCCCAAGCCCACGGTTGGATAACTAGACTCTGGAGAATGAAAAAAGTACGTTCCAATTTTCAATTGATTGACTCTTCCAATTGATCGACTCTTCCAATTTTCAAAGCGGCGTTCCACTTCCAAAGGGGCCGATTGCCGATTAGTGTCAATGTTTAACGGTAATGAAGCCAGTAGGCCGATTGCAATCGGTGACTATATATACCAGTATACGACCGTCGACCGATTCACAACCTCATCAGTCACCACCAATTGCGATTTCTTCTCAAATCTTAATCTTTCATTGTTTGTTCTTCACTTCTTCTCAATCTGTACGGTTGTGCTTCTGTCACCAATTGCGATTTTAAATTTCTTGATTTTCTTCTCAAATCTCCCACTGTCCCATGTATGCTTTTTGTTTCTAAACTCTAAATTCATTGTATTTCCAATTCCAATTTCTTGTGTGGTTACTGTGAATGTGATAATCAAACGGCATAGGGATGAGCCCCCCTTTTGTCTCAAATATGTATTCCCCCCTTTTGTACTTTTTATTTTAATTAATAAAAATCGACATAGGGATGAGCCGCCTAGTTTGACTAGGTTCCAAACCCTTTAAAAACGTATATTTTGTCGTTTCATTTACTTAAAACTATATAAAGGCATTTTTTTAACATCTTCGCACGGGGCATCAAAATCTTTAGGAACGACCCTGGTTGCAGGTTGACGACTAAAGGCAGAAGATAAGAAGATTAGGATTTAGGAACATGGGTGGAGTGGGTAGGGGGTTAAGTTTTGTTTTTTACTTTTTGTAAATGCTTTAAGATAATAAAAAAAGAACTTAAATTATCCTTGGTTTAACACATTTTTTTAAAGAAGCTAGTGTTAGGGATGACAAGTGTAACGGAATGGAAACCACAATGATTGTAAAAATAAATTTTAAAGATCAAAGACAAAAATAGTTATAAACCAAACCATAAAGAAGAAAATCGTAATTTAGGGGTTGTTTGGTTGGTTTTACATTAAGTTCTGTATGGATAAAGTTGTCTGTATGGATTAATCTGTTTGTATATATTTAGAAGGTTTTTATTTAAGAGAGTTTTTTCATAGATGGAAGGAACGTGTTTTTTAATGAGAGAGATTGGTTTGGAAAAAACTTGGCTTTCTACATTAAGCTCCCCTTTGAAATCTTACTGAATAAGCCACTTTCTATATTATTAAGCCACTACCAAACAGTCATATATAGCTAACTGAATAAGCTATGAGTCTCATTAAGCTCATTAAGCTGCTAACAAACAGACCCTTACTCTTATATCTTAGATGATATTCTTAGTGCATTTTTATTTAATACGATTTTGAATAATATCTCAGTATTTATTAATTAATTAAATTAATAGAATATGTTTTTATTCTGTAACTTTATAATAAAAATTTATAGGGTTTGTAACCGAGGATTTGTGATTGGTTTTCGTATTTATGAGATTCAAGTATGATACGAGGCTTCAATAGTTCAATGTAGGCCTGTAGGGTGTTGCCGTGTTGGTGCTGATGTGGCGTAATCAAAGTAACTAATTTAAGGTATGGGGATTTCACATTTTTTTATTTTAAAATATTGTTCTATATAAGAGTTTTTTTATATTTAAAGGTTTATATTTAATATATTAATTAACATTTGTCTATACTATATTATAAAACATGTAGGAAAAGCTCTTAAAAAACATTTTTAATGTATTAAGGGGTTGTTTACTAAATTTTTCATTAAGTCGTGTATGGATAAATTTGTTTATCTGGATAAATTGATGTTGTTCTTTACTTTGTTATCTGAATAAATAGTCTGAATAACAGAAATGACCGATTTACCCCTGAATATGAACTATAAGTTGTTATATAAATTGTTGTTTATTTTTTAAGCCATATATTTATAAATTCATTGATATTATCAAAAAATCAAAACATAAATTCATAAAGTACTTAAAATTCCTAGTTCAAACACAAAGTAGCGAAGTTCAAACACAAATCGGGTGACATTTTGATCTTGGGAATATGAATTGAATTTGTTTTTAGGGTTTATAAAGGAAGTCGTGAACCAGAAGATTGGTATTTCCTCCTCCTCAAGAAAACCGAGTAAATTACATGTTTCGTCCTTGTACTTACGTTCCTTAAACATTTAAAAAAAATCAATGAATCGTATCCCTATGGTTGCATTCTTATAACGACTTGGTTCCCTATCACTAACTCTTTTAAAATAGCCCATTAAAGCAAACAACACTATCTTAGATTTTACCTCATGTTCGTGCCCATCTCCGACTTCATACCTTATAAGTAGATGGTGCAACCGAGTGGGGAGGACTTTGTAAACGACAACAAACTCAGAGCAATTAATGAATGACACCCATGCTTTGCACACTAATATTAATTAAATCAATGATTTGACAACAAGTCTTTCGATGATTTGTATTGGGATATTGAAAGGGTTTTGGGTTGACATTTTGATTATGTGGATATGAATTTGTTTCTAAGGTTTATAAGGGAAGATCGTTATGTAAAACGGAAGATTTGTAACTCGTCTTCCTTATGAAAACCGTTTGAAAAACAAATAGCTATTAATGTATATATTTCTTAGTGTGTATATTGTTTTTTTTTTTTTGTACGGCAACTTGGGCTATGCCCACACACACGCACCCGCGGTATCCGGGCATCCAATTGGGCAGTACCGACTAATCTGCGGCGACCCGACCCAGCCAAATCGACTGGACCCGCCCAGGTACGACTAAGCCCGGTCAAGACCGAACCCGCATACCCATAGATTGGTATGCCCGTAAACCTGGACCCGAACCGACCCGAAGGCCGACCCAAGGTCTGGGTATCGCCGAAGTGCATCCCCCAGGATTCGAACCCTGGTAGATAGGCATACCATACACTATCCCCCCAAGACCTTACCACTAGGCTAACACCTCTTTGATGTGTATATTGTTTATTGTATAGCTTGGCCCATTTTGTAGTCGAGCCCATCTCTTATTTATGTTTGGAAAATATAGAACACACTAAAATCACATTATGAACATCTATATATATACTACCTTATAAAGCAGATTTAAAAAAAGTCTTAAAAACAACCTAAACTGCATAAAGTACTACTTTTTTATACACAAAGTCTTAAAAACAACCCAAATGCATAAGTTACAACCTTTTTATACACAAAGTCTTAAAATATCTTAATTACAACACTAAAGGCATGGTATACAACTTATTAATGCCAAACTTCTTGTATAAACGTGATGGTTTATAGTCCCAAAGAGCTTTAACTCACGCCGGTTCCAATCTATCGGTCTTCTCCTCCTCTTTCTCGAGGTGACGATTCGTAGTCCAAGATGGCGATTATATACCTGCTTGGTCATAGCGCCACTCATTCCTCTCATACATCTCTAATTTTCTCTCCATTGAAGACTTTCAGGTAAGTTTTCTCTCAAATTTTCCGGTCTCTTCCATTCCATTTAAGTTTTGGTTTTGTTTGAATTTAGGTTTCTGGTTTGAATATGAAGAGATGAAATTTTGTGAATTCATGTAAGATTTTATTGCACTGACGAGTCTTCTCTCCAGTTTTAGGTTTTTTCTCCCATTTTTTTGAATTCAGAATATGAATTCATTCAAATCCAAATACATTATTGTCGTTTGCTACTTGCTCTTTTTAGGACATCATTCAAATACACAAGCTTACTTTTGGTATGTTTGCTATTGACTTTTTACTCTAATATGAGTTGAGTATTCATAGGTGACCGACATAATTTTTGATGTTTCACCACATAATTTTTTAACGAGCATGATAGACTCCCCTTTTTTCTTCGTAACTTTTCTTTAATATGTCACTTTTTGACCGCAATCAAAGGTGCTTGTTAGTTATTATTTTGTATGTCATATCCAATATATACCTTACATTAGGCGTCAAATGTAGAAACAAAGATGAAATTAAATATTATTGGATCAAGATAAATTATTGCCTTTTGTTTTGCAAAGTCAGAGTGATTTTGAACTACTAATATTGGATGACATTGTACATGATGTTTTCCCAACTCTCCGGTTCTTTAAATTTCAATTAGCCGTTATTTGGTCCATCATGGTTTATTTGTCACTAAATTTCAAGAAGTCGTTATTTAGTCCATCATGGTGTAACTGTCGCAAAATTTCCCAACTCATTAGTTCTTTAAACTTCAAGAAGCCGTTATTTGTCACTAAATTTCTAGAAGCCGTTATTTGATCCATCATGGTTTATTTGTCACTAAATTTCAAGAAGTTGTTATTTTGTCCACCATGATTTATTTGTCACTAAATCTTAAGTAGATGTTCTCATGATGTTTACCCAACTCATTAGCTCATTCTTCATGCATGAATAGTAGCCATTATTATCAATTCAGGGAACATGGAATCGATCAATTTACGTTGTTTTTGAACTTAAGAGCAAACACTTCTATTTGTGTTCAGGAAAAGTCGAGCCTACAACATGAAAACTATATATAATTAATATGTTTATTTGAAACTTTCAAACCACATATTGGACCTGACCAAGGCATTTGACTATTTTTCAAATTGGACAGGACCGTTAACTGCAAAAACAAAAATACAATCCAATTTAACTTGATTCGGTTGGTTTAAGTGGTCCAATTTTTTTTGAACAACCCTACTTGACGGAGTTGAAAGAAAAATACTAGAATCAATTATCGTGGAGACATCATGTTTGATTAATCTTAAAAACGACTTAAGGATATATCGGATTCGAAAAACCACTAGTCATTTTTGCACTTAGTTATGTTTAAGGACCGGTTATTAACCTCATATTGCCTCTTAACAAATAAGAGACTTTTATTGTGATTTTTGTTTAAGGAAAAAAAGTGTCATCTATTAGGCTGCGTTTGGTACATGAGACCGCGCCGTTTGGCAAAACATGGAACAAAACAAAAACTCATTGTTCCATGTTTAGAGCGACATGAGGGAGGGACTGGTTGTTGGACCGGAAGGAATAAAAAACTACTTTTTTTCCCACCAAAGTAGGTCAAACAAGATGGAAAATAATGGAAACTAAAAAAATTACAAAATTATCCTTGTTTGATGATAACCCCAAAATTGGTATTTGTTTCAACGACCGTAACCGTCCAATGCCACCACCACCGGCGGCAGCCACCTCCAACCACCACTACCACTATACCACTACCAGGTCTACCTCCATTCTCCATATTCACCATTGTTGGCTGCCACCACTGCCCATATCTGTCATCTCTGCCACCTCCACCGTCCATCACCATCTCTACTTCCTCCACAACCACCATCTCCATCTCTCTGTATCCATCACTGTCACCATCTCCACGTCCTCGACAACCACTGGCCACCATCACCTCTACCTCCACCACTATCACCGCCACCATCGCCGACCACCTCCTTCTCCGCCACAATCACTACCTCCTCTTCCACCACCACCGGTATCCATCATATAAAATCATTAAACAATATTTACGGACAACTTGTCCAGCCCATCCCATTTCTCGTCTAGTCCTTTCCAAGCTTGTCTGCATACCAAACCTTACCTTAAATAGACGACGAATTCAATAGCAAGTCGAGTTCAAGAGATTAGAATCATACCGAGTATTTTTTAACATTCTGCTAGTTTCCCACATAGTGTTACAATTCTGAGAGAAAAATGCAAGAAATATACAAACAAATAATTGCCATATATATATATATATTCACATTTTCACTTTTGTTACTAGCTTGTATATAAAAACAACCAAACTCTTTTAATCTATGTATTGCAAGTAAAACTAACCTTACATATGCAACCATTTACTGTTTTTGAAAGCCACAGCAACAAGTTACGACCCCTCTTCAACTGCCTCCTCGTTTTCCATCTCCATCATACACAAGTCGTCAAACATAACAACTCAAATCCGAATCATGCCCACCGCCACTAATGTTCGCCAATATCCCTCCATATATAGTAAACAACGATCACTTGGCCCAAAAAACTCACCTCTCTCCATAATTCCCTCTGGATCGCATCCATTAGCACCTACAAACTTTACGGTCTCCAACCATCTCAACTCAACACGATCTTTCCAAATAACCATTTCCATGAACCAAAAACTTCCACAGCGTTATATCACTAATACAGTTTAAAAACTCCACGGATGTCTAAAACCTTGTTAGGACAATGACCATCATCAAAATTAGCTTCCAACATATCAATCAAACCACATCTTGAGCATTCACAACTTGAATCAGAATCAGATACTAAGCAAGAATGCAAGATTTATTACAGCTTCACCAGTACCCACCCAATAATATATATGAAACCGAATGAAGATTCAGAAAGAAATATATGATGGGTTACAACTGCAAGTAGTAAGGAATATGCAGCACTGAATCGGTTCATCTTTAAAGCAATATAAATGATTTTCATCCATTGCATGGACCTTATATGCAGACGCGAGAGTCGTGTAGCAATTTAAAGACAGATGGTGTTGGGGATGTAACCTTATTACGAGTCGTTCATAGTGGAATCCATTCAAAAAGGCATTCTCCAACAAGAATCGGCATCGTTGGAAGATATATAATCATCAATAGCATCATCTATGTACTCGGTTAACAAGGAAAGGTTGGTCGTGGATGAAAACAAGGCTAAAATTTCGGATCCTAATCACTTTCTAAATGTACAGAGGAATTTAGGGGTATGATCACCAGCGAGATACCAGCTGGACACGATCAATCATATCCTATTTTAGAGAATACAAGTACTTTGGAAATAACGGAGGAAAGGAAACGAAGGAGGGGAGATTCCCATGTGGTAGGCCATAATGTAATTGTGGAGAAAGGCCTGATTAAATTCACCACTTGAAACGAAAAACAATACACCTTGCTGCACCAAAAATAAGATGACCTATATAGGGAAAAAAAATTAATATTCACAAAAACGTAAACATTCATCATGATTAATGTCAAAAACATAAATCTATATATGTGATGCAATTAACTTTTTATCAACTTAAACTAATTAATATGCACCATAATTTCACTTCGATCACTATACCTTGATTGCCTGTTCCAAATGTCACCTCTTCACAGCTTCACACTTCACAATCCGGCCATCATCATGATTGAGCAGAAGCAGCGTTTCTGTATAGGAACTCCCAATGAATGAAAATCCGTTTCCAAGATCCCTGATGTGCTCCGAGTACGGTTCATAAACTACAAGTGCACGGGGTGTATCAAAATCTTGATTATCATCTCGCATTTCAACTATAGGTTCGCCACTCTTCCTAAATCCTAGAGTCCACGAAACTGATGCATTTGGTGCATTAACAGTGAATAGCTTTTTAAAGGATTTTGAATCAGCATGCTCCATCAACCATACATCACAAACTTGTTTAATGGTTGTGAAATTTATATTGTACTTGAGCAAAACAAGAGACTCCCTTAGCCTAGAAACGGACATATGCCCCTCAGCCAAACAATCTGGGAGGTCTATCTCTCTAAACTCTTGAGAGCTCATATCAAATGACATTATCAAATTACGAGGTTCACCATCCACATCAATCCAATCGTATGCACGCCAATAAATAAACTGACCTATAATTGCTTGATACCATGTAAATACAATTGATTTACGAGGCAGCTGATTGCTACATGAGGCTGTCCATTCCCCTGAGCTCAATGTGAAAACCATAACTTGGCAGGGGATGCAACTTATACTTTCCATTTTCCTGGGACCATCAATATATGTAATCTTGACAAGCTTGGGGTCCTTGGTGTCAGGACAAACCCCAAAACCAACAACAGAATCAAACGGCCCATGTACCACATTAGGCACATCAACAGCAACCGATTTTCTAATTGTGGGATTCCAAAGAACAGCAATTTCTGTTTTAGAGGTGGGATAGGAATCGTTTGGCCCTGGAGCATAACCGATCAAGCACAACAAGCCATGAGAGCTACCGATTAGTGTTGTTCCTTGAATGAGAGGAGGAACAGTTAGGGCAAAGTTTTGTTGGGGGAAAGTATCATCATCGACATAAGAAACATATTTTACCTCATTTTGTTCCCGATATTTGTAACTTATCATCAGATGTTGCGACTGAGTTCTGTAAGCAGCAATGAACTGAGAGGAATCGATGAATGACTTCCATGCTTTGCAGACGGATCTGAATTGAATCAATGATTTCACAGGAAGCCTTTTGATGATTTCCAGTTGAATATCGAAAGCTAACATTTTGATTTCATTTCATTTCAGGGATATGAATGGAGATTTTTCTAGGGTTTATACTTTAGTTCGTAGCGTGATAGGGAAGATTAGAGTATATTAAGAATTTGGTCCTCTGGTTTTTTACATGTTTTCAATTTAGTTCCTATAAATTTTTATTAGAAAAAACCCATCAATTCATGACATGATTTTTCAATTGATTTTGGTCCCTAACGTTAAAAAATTATTGCTAACGGAAAAGCATTCTGCTCCAATCTTTTTCCATTTTTTGTTTATATAATAAAAACATGTTATTTTAGATAATATAGGGAATTTAATTGAAATACCCAAAATTGAAAAACAAGTTACCAAAGTACCCCAAATCTCCCATTTTTTTTCCAAAAATACCCAACGGAAAAGGAATACAATGCATGTAACCGAGCTAATAATACTAACAAGATTTCTGCATAAAAGGCATGTCATCATTACTTGACGAAACTATGACACATGTAAATCACATCCAAGTATAATTAAAAATTATCTCTACGTGCGTAACACACAACTAAAATGAACCAAGTTGTTTAATTTACGTTTGAGAGGCCCAAATACGTAGAGGATAGACAATAGCTCATCATGTATGATTAAAATCCAGTTAACACTAGAGCTCACTGTTGATTCAGTCAAAGGTAGATGTTGTTTGGAAAGAATTTAATAACCTCTTATTTGTTCCATAAACCTTTCAAATGTTCATTGTCTATGCAATGGACATATCATTCAAGGGTATCTCATCTCCACCATTGTCCGTAGTTGTTGCTAGTGTTTGTATTATACTGTTGCAACGACATGGTTGTTTTAATATCCATGTAACCTTTAGTTATTTTTTTTTCCTTATTATTTTGAGGTAACAGGTTTAGTACTGAACAAGTAATATGAAACTCTTGCTTCAAACCCAAAAAAGATGTTAAAAAGTTAAATATCCAAAATAAGAATCAACCCATAACTGGTTTCATTTTAATGCAATTTAAAACGATAAACAGTATGGAACTAATTTAATTCAATTAGAGAGAATGCCATATTTAGAGCAATTATCCGAACCTCCTATTGGAATCTCATAAGGTAACTTTGCTTTTCAACGGTTTTCGTAGGAAAAAGAATAAGAAAAGTTGGATGGAAAACGACAATTTGTGTAACCCCAGCTGCCAAATGTTGATGTCCAAAAGTGGCATCCCCAAATCTCTCTTCACAATAGGAACTTTGCAAATCTCTCTTTTCACACTAGGAACTTCCCAAGTCTTCCTTTTTGCAATAGGAACTTCCTTTATAAACCCTAGAAATAAAAAATAAAAATCTCGCCTTGCATAGCTTTCCAAATCCAACCGAAAATCATCAAAAGCAATCCTGTCAACTCATTGATTCAATTGTATGGATAACATAGAAGTTAACACCTAAAAGGCATGTCATTATTATTTAACAAATTTACGACACATGTATGAATATCATCCAAGTATAATAAAAAATTATATCTAAATGTGTAAAGTATAACTAAATTGCGCCAAGGTGTTTAATTTACGTCCGAGAGACCAAAATACTTAAAGGACACTCATCATGTATGATTAAAAATCCAGTTAACGCTTACATGAATGATGTCATTCATATCCCACCTCTGATTCAGTCAAAGTTAGATGTTGTTTGGAAAGAATTTAGTCGTTCGTTTTCCACGGGATGCCATATCATTCAAGGGTGTCTCATTTCCGCAAGTGCCCGTGGTTGTTGCTAGTCTCATGTACTGCAGTCGTGTGGCTCGTCTCTTCTAGTGGTGTCCGATTTCGATTCCGATTCCGCTACTTGTCTCCTCTACCGTAATCTATTTTGGTTGCTCGAATTAATCCATGTGCAAATCCTCATTTATCTTCTTATGTTGACCTATTTACTCTCTTTTGACGCTAGGAATTTCCCTTATAAACCCTACAAATAAATTTAAACTCCCCAAAATCAATGAAAAATCATCGGTTTTTCGATCTCTCTCTCTGTTCTCTTTATGGTATCAAAGCCCAAGATTCGGACTTCATGTTTCTCCCATTCTTCTTCCTCATTCTCACATATCACCTATGACAAACTTTTAAGCCCTACGTAGACCCAAGAAAACCATTTACCTCACGAATTAAATGCAAGTGGGTCATGACTTGTTCAAAAATGTTGACAGATCTCTTCATCGCCTCTGCACATACTTATGATAACACTAACGAACTCATTATTTTTTTTGAAATATATAATATTTATATATGGCAAATGTAACAAATAAACTCACACATCCTCCTCACGTTTGGTGAGGTTTGAACCTCTGACCTGCTAGGAGGCCAAAGGCTCCGATACCGCTAGGACAAATCCCCTTTGGTTAAGGAACTCATTATTGGTGAACATTCAGGTTTATATATATATAGGGGTAGTTTAATTTACAACTCATGTAAATCTTACAACCTATGCAACCCACATCTTAACTGTTAGATTCATGATCGACGGTTATAATAGATGTGGGCCCAATATTTTTCAATTAAGAAAACAAAAAAATAAAAAGAAAATAACCGTTTATCATTGATCCAACGGTTAAGATGTGGGTTGTATGTGTTGCAAGATTTACATGAGTTGCAAATTAACCTTGGCATATATATATATATATATATACACACACACACACGAAGTATCGTGTTAAAAGAAGGTTAATGTGAGAAGGTAAGAAGGGATATGAACCCTTGATCACTTTTAAACTCTCCCTCGGTCACCGGGTGCTTCTTACCGGCAAAGGTTCTCAGTCATTTCCAAGGTAACTCGGTATGGTAAGTGAATAAGTGATGCTTGATAAGCCGGTAAAAGTTTGATAAACAACCCCTTACTCCAATATCTCATATCTCATATTCAATATATAAATACGAGGATCCCGATCTTTACTTGGAAATAAAGTTTTCAACATAGTTCTGATTCTCTTCTTCAAACTAAAAGGTTGTCCTAAAATATTATGGATCCAAAGTATGAGACCCAATCATCTTTGCCAACTAAGATTTAGATAGTGTGTGAACATTTCGATAATACAATCCATGAGAGCATAAAAGTTTCAAACACAACAAATTCTTTAGAATAACAATTATAATATACAAGCATCAAGGTAAATACTTGGAAATAAAAAGAACAAGACAAAGTTGCCATGGGAACTAGTGTAGAATGTCCCTAGGGCATGGCATAGTTGGTTTTGGTATCCTTTCACAACTAGGTGAGAGTTTGAGTATGGCAACCCAGTATGGGAGTTACAGTTCCTTTAAAAATGGAGCTCTATTTGTGGCACTAGTCTCTTAAGCCAACCCCCTAGTGGGCTATTATGTACCTGATTTGCCTCTCACATGACGCTATAGGGATGGGACGGTTTTTTAATTCAAGTCTAAGAACCCAAATGCTCAAATATCTCACTTTGCATATGTTGTAACAACTTTGAACATAAAAGCACGAGTATAACTACAAGCCACTCTAGAATTTTGATTTTTGACGACTTTCAGAATTTTGCTGATGTAAGGAAACAATTGAGAAGAGAAAACTAAAAATTTAATGTATTGAACATATTTTTTATTGGGTTATAAAAAGTAAGCCTACAACATGAAAACTATATATAATTAATACGTTTATTTGAAACGTTCAAACCACATATTGGACCTGACCAAGCCATTTGACTATTTTTCAAATTGGACCGGTCAGTTAAACTGCAAAAATACAGTCCAATTCAACTTGATTCGGTTGGTGTAAGTGGTCCAAATTGGACCGGTCAGTTAAACTGCAAAAATACAGTCCAATTCAACTTTTTATCAACTTAAACTAATTAATATGCACCATAATTTCACTTCGATCACTATACCTTGATTGCCTGTTCCAAAAGTCACCTCTTCACAGCTTCACACTTCACAATCCGGCCATCATCATGATTGAGCAGAAGCAGCGTTTCTGTATAGGAACTCCCAATGAATGAAAATACGTTTCCACGAATCCCAAGATCCCTGATGTGCTCCAAGTACGGTTCATAAACTACAAGTGCATGGGGTGTATCAAAATCTTGATTATCATCTTGCATTTCAACTATAGGTTCGCCACTCTTCCTAAATACTAGAGTCCACGAAACTGATGCATTTGGTGCATTAACAGTGAATAGCTTTTTAAAGGATTTTGAATCAGCATGCTCCATCATCCATACATCACAAACTTGTTTAATGGTTGTGAAATTTATATTGTTCTTAAGCAAAACAAGAGACTCCCTTAGCCTAGAAACGAACATATGCCCCTCAGCCAAACAATCTGGGAGGTCTATCTCTCTAAACTCTTGAGAGCTCATATCAAATGACATTATCAAATTACGAGGTTTACCATCAATCCAATCGAATGCACGCCAATAAATAAACTGACCTATAACTGTCGAAGAACATGTAAATTGAATTGATTTACGAGACAGCTGCTGATCGCTACATAAACATGTCCATTCCCCTGAGCTCAATGTGAAAACCATAACTTGGCAGGGGATGCAACTTATACTTTCCATTTTCCTGGGACTATCAATATATGTAATCTTGACAAGCTTGGGGTCCTTGGTGTCAGGACAAACCCCAAAACCAACAACAGAAGTAAACGGCTGATGTACCACATTAGGCACAGCAACAGCAACCGATTTTCTAATTGTGGGATTCCAAAGAACAGCAATTTCTGTTTTAGAGGTGGGATAGGAATCGTTTGGCCCTGGAGCATAACCGATCAAGCCCAACAAGCCATGAGAGCTACCGATTAGTGTTGTTCCTTGAATGAGAGGAGGAACAGTTGGGGCAAAGTTTCGTTGGGGGAAAGTATCATCATCGACATAAGAAACATATTTTACCTCATTTTCTTCCCCATATTTGTACCTTATCATCAGATGTTGCGACTGAGTTCTGTAACCAGCAATGAACTGAGAGGAATCGATGAATGACTTCCATGCTTTGCAGACGGATCTGAATTGAATCAATGATTTGACAGGAAGCCCTTTTGATGATTTCCAGTTGGATATCGAAAGCCAACATTTTGATTTCAGGAATATGAATGAATCTGTTTCTTTCTAGGGTCTATACTTTAGTTAGTAGCGTCAATTGCGTGATAGAGAAGATAGTAAATTAAGAATTTGGTCATCTGGTTTTTTACATGTTTTCAATTTAGTTCCTATAATTTTTTATTAGAAAAAACCCCTCATGACGATTGAGTTTGGTCCCTTTTATTAACAATGTTAAAAAATTATTGTTAACCGAAAAGCATTTTGCTCCAATCTTTTCTCATTTTTTGTTTATATAATAAACATGTTATTATTGACAATATAGGGAATTTAATTGAAATACCCAAAATTGAAAAATCAGTTACCAAATTACCCTAAATCTCCCAATTTTTTCCAAAATACCCAACAACCCCGTGATTTAGGGCCGGGATTTTAATATTCCGCGGGGTTAACATTTTTCGTGGGTATGGGCCGCGAAAACCGAGCAATCACGGGGTTGGCCCTCGAAAAATGTAAAAAACACGAGGTTTGGCCGCGAAAATGTGGTGTTCACGGGGTTGGGCCGGGAAAATATTAGGGTTTTGGGAAATTAGGGTTTCAAGGTCTATTATTTCATGTGATGTTAACTGTTTTTTCCACACTTTGGTCTGATTGCCATACAATAATTGTACTATTGTCATTGAATTTGTGGTTCACATTCATCTTCTCCATTCAATCTTGTCTATAAAGATCAGTAAGATGTAAGTCAAATTCGTTCATCACATCCATTCCATTCTTCTTTCTTGCTCTCTTTTTCATCATTTAAATTTCTTCATTTTTCATACTACTGAAAAAATGAGTTCATCTGTTAAAAAAGCTAGGTTCTATTTATGTTACGATGGTCAATGGGTGCAAAATAACAATGGGTGGGATTTTATTGAGTACAAAAGGTGTGGTGTATATATTCCAATAATGCTTTCATATAAGAGGTTTATTGATTACGCCATGGGAAAATGTGGAATCGAAGATTTGCAAGTTGGTGTTTAGATGTGAAGATCACTCACTGATGGAGCTAACCAACGGTGATGAAATCCTTGGTTTTATGCAACTTGCAGCCGATTCAGAAATACCTCTAAAACTTTTTGTGTATGTCGCATCATTGATGTGCGACGAAGGTGATGACGAAGATGATGATGGAGGTGATGAGGAAGGTGATGACAAAATCCATGTCGGTGGTAGTCAACTAAAGCCTGATTCTCAATTTCAGCCATCCTACGACACCACACTTTATTCTGATCATGCATATCGTCCTAACGAGTCTTATTCCGAAGAAGAAGAAGACCCAAAAAGACGGTTTGCTGGAGTTGCTGATGACGAAACCCATGTTTTCACAACGGGTATATCTGATCTGGACAGATCAGATACCGATAATAATGAGAACAAAGAAGAAGAAACATATACCCCTAACAATAAATCATTTGGTGAGTTAAACGATTATTTTGATATGCCCCTTTCCCTTCCAAACACGGAGACCCATATACCAGTGTAACACCCTCAAATTTGGCAAGAACGACTAACTAAAAAAATCAACAATACCTTACAGTATAATGAAATTCTTACTACAAGACCATAATTGAAATACATTTCTAGGTCGAACCATCAACAAATAATTAAGGTCTTACACAAAGACTAAATAAAGTCGGGTGTTACTAAAACCCAATAACAGTCGCTATCACCATTAAAAGTGCGGAAGACTTCACCAAGCCAATCATCTCTTCGAGCACACAACTAGCACTCAACTCTTCACAGAGACGCTAGAACTAATCCCGAAATGGAATCTGATGCACATGTCGAAAAATATAAAGGTTAGGCTAACGCCTAGTGAGTTCAAGAGTTTTATATCATGATCATAAAGGAAATCGTAAAACGCAAATATTGTAGCTTATAATCATGATCCTTTAAAAATGAATTACTTTAAAATAAGAGAACGACCCATTTACCAATAGTATGAATTTTATAGATGGATGCCTCAACGCCAAAACATTCTTTTGTGAATTAATGCAACCCAACGTTTACACAAAATGCGAGTAACGATGAATGCTCAAATATTAAAATTTTAATAGAATTTATAAATCAAACGTTTGAAATATGAGTGAACTCAAACCCCAAAATTTTAGCAATTGGAGAATAACACAAACTCAACACATCACCAAAAACAAGGATAAAACTAAATACCCCAAAACAACACCTCTCGGTGACGGGGGAGTCCCGAATTCCAAGACTAGTGGCGGAACACAAAAGTAGGCCACATTCCAAGTTACTGAGCTCACCATAATAGGACCCATGGCCACGAGCACGCCGACTCGTACTAAGATGTGGGGGAGGGCAACCCGATGATCCTAATCATACTCATTCGCTAGGATTACATTTACGGCCCATGGCTAGTAACCGGTCCCACATAACCGTACCAAACTGCCCCCGAGGACCCAATGTCTCAACTCGCTACAAATGGGAAATAACTATCCCATAAAAACAGGCTCAGAAATTACATCACGGATGCAGGTCTGGGTATTGGACTCCACGAGCCCTCACCGTATTGTCCTCGAAATCCCATGACTAATTCTGGTGCCAACATATAACTAATAGCTAGGGGTGTTCATCCAAACCGCATAAACCACCCGCACCGCACCGCAAAACGCGGTTTAGAACTCTCGCGGTGCGGTTTTCGGTTTGCATTTTTACCTGTGGTTTTGAGTTATCAAACCGCAGTTCAGACCGCACCACACCGCATATTTTATATATTTATTTTTTAGTTTTGTATATATAATATATATATAATTACTTAGTATTTAAATATTTATAACTTTATGTAATGTTTTTGAACTTCAATAAACAATTAGCTAATTGGGAGTCGGGGCTTAAGGATCGAGATGAAAGAAAATTTGGGCATGTCGCAACTCACACTTCTTAGACTATCAATAGTTATGCAATATGTATTTGGGAATTGAATGTATTGAAACTCTTTATTTTTTTGGACTACGATCACTTTGTCATTGATTTTATAATGTATTTTTAAACTTAATAAATTTGGATTGTAGGCATAAAGTGCGATAGGGACAAACCGCATAAACCGCACCGTGCGGTGCGGTTTGGTGCGGTTTGAGGTTTATGCAGTGCGGTTTGGGAAATTGCTCAAACCGCATATGCGGTGCGGTTTGCAGTTTCGTCCCAAACCGCACTAAACCGCACCGCGAACACCCCTACTAATAGCCCATTTTCTTTAAATAATAAAGACAGACTCATATGCTTATGGATCCACTGCATTACAGTCTAAAATATTACATGACTCCAATCGAATGACCCACACACTCAAAACATGTAATTATCAAATAATACGCATTAAGCGCAATCATACTCACAACTCCACGACGGACTATTAAACCGGACCATTGTCCCCAAGACTCATTTTAGTCAAACTGAGCTAGAGCTCAACAAAATTGCTTTATCGTACAATAAATGTCGGTGTAAACAATAAAACATTTTTAACCAACGGTCATGCAACTCAACGACTAAAAGTTTGATTAACCCAAAACACAAAGTTGGTTGAGGCAACCCATTTTCCAAATGAACTCATACCTTTATATTTCCAAAATGCCTCATGACACAATGATATGCATTTTCCCAAACGGGTATATAAGATCAAGTACTCAAAAATGACAATTACGTCAAATAAACTCCGTTTATATAAAATTGTCAATGACACATGTCAACATGATTTATTTATCAAAGTGCCCAAGAATGTATATTATATAAGTTTATTAAGTTAAACACTTTCAAATAACCAAAACTTATCAGCAATTAACAAATTTCATGTAAAACACAAAACACTTTAAAATGAATATTTTGGCATGTACACCGTTTTCACAAATCAACTTGAACTCACGTTTCTAGATTTAGGCTAAATCTAGATTTTACCCCAAATAAGTTTCCTTGAAGAAATTTGAATCCACCAACCGGGTCTTCAAAACCTATATCCACAAGTTTCCAACCATAAATATACATAACCAACCATTTATAATCGATCCCCAAACATCTTATATCAAAGTCCCCAAATTTAGCCAAAACCCTAATTTTGAACTAACTTTCTCAAAGTCATCCAAACCGAAAATGGAGAAACATAATACCACAAAATCATCCATGGTGCGATTATAACACATAAAGAAGCTTAGAAATGGAGGGGATGAACTTACAATTAGGTTTTTGAGCAAAACCCCCAAAACTTAGAAATCTTCAAGAAATGGTGATGAATACTTGAATCTTGCTCAAGAGGTTGAGGTTACAAGTATAGATGATGAGAGAGTACAAGGTTGTAGGGGAAAACCCCCAAAATGTGTTAGGGTTCAAAGGGGAGGGTGGAAAATCGTCTTGGGGAAGAAAATGGAAGAGCAAGAGAGGTAAAAAGAAGGAAATGGCTGAAAACCCGAAATTTAAAGGGGCCTGGTACTCGTCGGCGAGAGTGCCCCGCGAGAGTGACACCTTGTCACAATCTCAGGCACAATCGCCCGCTTCTCCCAACTCTCGGTACAAGGGCTGCAAGAGTGCCCCGCGAGAGTGACACTTTGTCACAATCGCGAGCACAATCGCCCAGGACGTACCGAGCTCCAATCAGTTGACCTTTCGACCTGAGGCGTTCTCTAACCAAACTTCTAACTTCACAAGGGTTTATAATTAAGGGTTTGCGATTAGAAATTAGAAAAGAAGGGTAGGACAAGGCTTATCAAAAATACAAGTGTTACAATCCTCCCAACCTTAGAATTATTTTGTCCTCGAAATCTATCTCTCACACAAAGCATCTCAAGACCGCTCTTAGCATTTATTGGGTTTCCTCGGTTCCCGAAGGTGACAAACCCGACATAGGTCTGGATGACGACATTCTCCCAAACGATCGTCTCCCTTCTCAAGGGATTATCTCTAATCCACTTCGATGCATTACTCACATATAAGAGTAAACGTCGACCCTTAGTGGAGCAATTCCTAACCATAGGGTTTCGGTCGCCTCCCAACCTTAGGCGACACGCACTACTTTCAGGGTAGTTGTGACCTCAACTTCTTATCGTTCAGCCCGATCCAGCTCTACATAAACCTGAATCGGTGCTCCAATGACCAACGTCAACCCAAAGGACTCCCAAAATTTACCACATCAAGAAAAGCATACAGATTAATAATTAGTTACCAACACCTAACTTCCTTTAAGTTCCACCACCGAGAAGCTAACATTTCTCGTAATCCAACGGGGTCACTTCCAACATTCCAAGGATTACTGACCTCAAAAGGACAAGTCGGCTTACACTGAGTCGATCCTCAAAAGATTTAAAGTTAGCACCTAATATGGAGATGAGGACTCCGATCATACCTCTTTACGACCAAACCATGACGTCCTCAATATTCCCAAATACCCGTAAAGGTAGTACACCACCAACACATAACATGCTGTCAATATCAACCCATCAATTCAAAACCAACCGCACTCAAGCAATCGCACAAGACTCAACCCAAAGATTTATCGAAGAGAGAGATCATCGCTTATATATATATATAGGGGTAACATATAAATCTGATACCTCAATTATTCATACGTGCACAGATCCAAAACTGAAACCCAACATTTAAAGCTGACCACAAGTCGGATCATCTGACGCTTCAAATCCCAAGGACTCCTCTAGTCCTTAATTACTATTCTTTTCCAGATAGGGTTTTAAACCTGTAGCCCTAATGAGTTCAAAGTTTTTCAACTAGTATGTCAAGTTGAAATTTATAAAACTTTAAAATATACAAGCTTTACAACTATTAATCGTGCGGTAATCCACTATCGTTCACTCGAAAGGTGTGCAAAATGGTCACCAATGTCGTGCATATGAAACCCTTTCAATATTCGTTTGATCAACACTTGCGTTAATAAAACAGTAACAAAAGATGCACAACAAAATTTTCAAATGGACTACCATGGTCCTAACATGCCTCAGGTTATGTCGTGTATGAAGAATAATTTTATGTATTAAAACAATGTACAACCAAACATTTGGACAAACTCCCGAAGAAGAAATATACGTAATCAAGTTCTAAAAATTTCTTTTAACCACAATATGCCATAGAAGAAAATTTGCCAATAAGACCCGCAGGCCGGGGTTTATTTCTGAAAATTTAACAAGGCAAAACGTGCATGCGATTTGGTTAAACTTAAAGCAATTTAAATCGATTTCAACTCTTAAACCGCATAATAAAATGTTCCTTGTCCCCAGAATAGTGGCTGCTATGACATGCATACCGATAACTCATTTAATGCATTGCGAAAACTTATAATAGTAAAATCAACGACTGAAGCATGTTCAAGACAAAAGTTCAACACAAGACAATATAAATCTTACATATGTTTACTCACACCAACAATATGAATTAATTTAAATTTTAAGTAACGTGCAACGAGATGTACTCATATAAACTAAGAGAAATCACACAATATTGAAACTTACAAAAATAACATACAGGATAACACTTACTAACAAAATCTCAAGACGTCCCTCACGGTTGCGAAAAGACATGTACAAAACCCGCATGAGACGAAAATGTTAAACAATAACTCATGAATTAACACACACAACAATTCAAGTATACGCGTTTCCAAAATTTTATCTACGCGATGCAAACTATCGTAAAATAAAACTCTATATGACTCGACTGAATTTTTCATAAAACTCATCGACGCTAAAACCAAACGATGCCAAAAGTTCCATTTTCCAATATAAAAGTATAAGACGACAATATGTCTAAAAATGTTAAAATTCTAAGAGTTTATCTTTTATCGCAAAGTAGAATAAAGTGACACTTTTCAACAAAATTTACATGAGATGCGAAGCCTAATAAACTCGTAAATTTACACGCAGTGAAGTTAAAACTTAATCATTTCAAAGTTCACTCACGTGCCGAAAAACGTCGCAAAACGTCGCAAAACAACGCCCCATAAAATTCAACAAAACTCGTACAAACTAAGATTCCCAAGAAACTCAAAAGCAAAAACGTGGGAATAACTTCTTCTTTAAAACCTTAACATACGTGGAGGAGATCCAATGTCAAGGTTAAAATTTCGCAGTTACTTGCCTAATACCCCAAATAACATTAAGACACAGATATTACAATATCCGAAAAGAAGTAGCATTAGACCAAAACTGGGATGAAGAGATTTTAAATGAGAATTTGCAACCACGTGCAACAAAACGATTTCATGCATGCTTAAATTCACAGTTTAAAATTTGTTGAGTGTTAAATGCCTTACCAAGACTTCATAACACAACTCACTTTATACTTTGAAAACATGAGAAACAATTAATGCAAACTTTGGTCGGCTCTCGGCATCCTAGGTCCACGCTTCCCAATTTCCTAGCCACGCTATCGACAACCGGATGCATCAAACATCCCTAAGCAATAATCACACCAATCTGATTAACTTACAATCTCTTATTGAAATAGAGTCTCTTTATCAAGCATATGGTTCTAATTTCAACCAATAACCCCGACACCAAAATGGTCAACTTAATGCATTCATCGCAATTAACTATCACTCCAAAGTGACAATGCTATAGACATCAACTTTTCCTTAGACTACTGACTTAGAACTTATTTACTACCCCAATGGTCATCCCACCAAGGTCGTACAAGTATACACATGTAGCATGTAGGTTCATCATGACACTGGCCAGGTGCCATCAAGAACGTACCGTACATGATCATCCTTGCTATCCTCGATAAGTTTTCCGTTTCTAGTGACCCAATCAACTCCTAAATGTCCTATCTTAAGGTACCAAATGGCGCAATTTCACTTTCAATCACTTAAAAGAACGCTAGTTTGAGTCTAGGCATCCAAAATCAATACCTAATTCTCTCAAACTTAAGCTCTGATACCAATTTGTAACACCCTCAAATTTGGCAAGAGCGACTAACTAAAAAAATCAACAATACCTTACAGTATAATGAAATTCTTACTACAAGACCATAATTGAAATACATTTCTAGGTCGAACCATCAACAAATAATTAAGGTCTTACACAAAGACTAAATAAAGTCGGGTGTTACTAAAACCCAATAACAGTCGCTATCACCATTAAAAGTGCGGAAGACTTCACCAAGCCAATCACCTCTTCGATCACACAACTAGCACTCAACTCTTCACAGAGACGCTAGAACTAATCCCGAAATGGAACCTGATGCACATGCCGACAAATAAAAAGGTTAGGCTAACGCTTAGTGAGTTTAAGAGTTTTATATCATGATCATAAAGGAAATCGTAAAACACAAATATTGTAGCTTATAATCATGATCCTTTAAAAGTGAATTACTTTAAAATAAGAGAACGACCCATTTACCAATAGTATGCATTTTATAGATGGACGCCTCAACGCCAAAACATTATTTTGTGAATTAATGCAACCCAACGCTTACACAAAATGCGAGTAACGATGAATGCTCAAATATTGAAATTTTAATAGAATTTATAAATCAGACGTTTGAAATGTGAGTGAACTCAAACCCCAAAATTTTAGCAATTGGAGAATAACACAAACTCAACACGTCACTGAAAACAAGGATAAAACTAAATACCCCAAAACAACACCTCTCAGTGACGGGGGAGTCCCGAATTCCAAGGCTAGTGGCGGAATGCAAAAGTAGGCCACATTCCAAGTTACTGAGCTCACCATACTAGGACTCATGGCCACGAGCCCGCCGACTCGTACTAAGATTCGGGGGAGGGCAACACGAGGATCCTAATCATACTCATTCGCTAGGATTACATTTACGACCCATGGCTAGTAACCGGCCTCACGTAACCGTACCAAATTGCCCCCGAGGACCTAATGTCTCAACTCGCTACAAATGGGAAATAACTATCCCATAAAAACAGGATCAAAAATTACATCACAGATGCAGGTCCGAGTATTGGACTCAACGAGCCCTCACCGTATTGTCCTCGAAATCCCATGACTAATTCTGGTGCCAACATATAACTAATAGCCCATTTTCTTTAAATAATAAAGACCGACTCATATGCCTATGGATCCACTGCATTACAGTCTAAAACATTACATGACTCCAATCGAGTGACCCACACAATCAAAACATGTAATTATCAAATGGTACGCATTAAGCGCAATCATACTCAAAACTCCACGACGGGCTATTAAACCGAGCTAGAGCTCAACAAAATTGCTTTATCGTACAATAAATGTCGGTGTAAACAATAAAACATTTTTAACCAACGGTCATGCAACTCAACGACTAAAAGTTTGATTAACCCAAAACAGAAAGTTGGTTGAGGCAACCCATTTTCCAAATGAACTAATACCCTTATATTTCCAAAATGCTTCATGACACAATGATATGCATTTTCCCAAACGGGTATATAAGATCAAGTACTCAAAAATGACAATTACGTCAAATAAACTCCGTTTATATAAAATTGTCAAGGACACATGTCAACATGATTTATTTATCAAAGTGCCCAAGAATGTATGTTATATAAGTTTCTAAAACTTATCAGCAGTTAACAAATTTAATGTAAAACACAAAACACTTTAAAATGAATATTTTGGCATGTACACCATTTTCACAAATCAACTTGAACTCACCTTGCTAGATTTAGGCTAAATCTAGATTTTACCCCAAATAAGCTTCCTTGAAGAAATTTAAATCCACCAATCGGGTCTTCAAAACCTAGATCCACAAGTTTCCAACCATAAACATACATAACCAACCATTTATAATCGATCCCCAAACATCTTATATCAAAGTCCCCAAATTTGGCCAAAACCCTAATTTTGACCTAACTTTCCCAAAGTCATCCAAACCGAAAATGGAGAAACATAATACCACGAAATCATCCAAGGTGCGATTATAACACATAAAGAAGCTTAGAAATGGAGGGGATGAACTTACAATTAGGTTTTTGAGCAAAACCCCCAAAACTTAGAAATCTTCAAGAAATGGTGGTGAACACTTGAAGCTTGCTCAAGAGGTTGAGGTTACAAGTATAGATGATGAGAGAGTACAAGGTTGTAGGGGACCCCCCCCCCCCCCAAAAAAAAATGTGTTAGGGTTCAAAGGGGAGGGTGGAAAATCATCTTGGGGAAGAAAATGGAAGAGCATGAGAGGTAAAAAGGAGGAAATGACTGAAAACCCGAAATTTAAAGGGGCCTGGTACTTGTTGGCGAGAGTGCCCCGCGAGAGTGACACATTGTCACAATCGTGGGCATAATCACCCGCTTCTCCCAACTCTCAGTACAAGGGCCGCGAGAGTGCCCTGCGAGAGTGACACTTTGTCACAATCGCGGGCACAATCGCCCAGGCCGTACCGAGCTCCAATCAGTTGACCTTTCGACCTGAGGCGTTCCCGATCTATACTTCTAACTTCACAAGGGTTTATAATTAAGGGTTTTCGATTCGAAATTAGAAAAGAAGGCAGGACAAGGCTTATCAAAAATACGGGTGTTACAACCAGCCTACCAACCCGCACCTTACAATCACAGTACAAGTATACATGAAGGTCATATATTTCATACAAAGGAGAAAATGACCATACAACTCGGTGTTAGTGTATATATGTATAAGGCCCAGGCCCATGGGCCCATATAGTCTCTGTATATAAAACCCTTGTATCTTCTAGTCTAGGTTAACTCTCTCATTATTACTTTGTCATATTGTAATTTTATTCTCTCAATCAATATATCGAAGTTTCAAGCCTTCAGCATATTCATCGTCTCTTTCATCATCATCATATTCTAACATGGTATCAGAGCTGTAGGTTTGTTTTCACTATCACCGTCATCATCGTTTCTTTCAATCATCGCCATCTCGCCACCCTCTCTGTCTCTCGTGGCCTTCGAATCGCACGGGAACATTCCGCTGCCATCTCGAAGTATTCCGCCGCCATCTCGAATCGCACTGAAACCCTATTCGCAGACCGAAAGAACTTCGGTCGTAAAACCTCATATCGGTCGACGGACACCGGTCACTTCATACCGGTCCACTACAGATCGGTCACTACATACCGGTCGACACTCAGGTCCATTCCACCGGTCCACTACACACCAGTCACTACACACCGGTCCACTACACACCGGTCCATTCCAACTTCGGTCAATCTCATACCGGTCCATACCGGTCGCAACCTCATACCGGTCCATACCGGTTGCAAACTCATACCGGTCGCAACACCATACCGGTCCATACTGGTCATTCTAGTGCAAATATCCATGGCTGCCAATCTCAGTCACTCAAATCCCATCTCGGTTGTTTTCAATGGTAGCAACTACATCCTGTGGCATCACCATATGACAATTCTGCTAAAATCTCATGGGCTTTACATCTATGTTACTGGTGCATCCAAACTTCCAGTTCAGGCAGCAACTGAGAATGCTGTTGATTTTGCTAAACGCATGAATGAGTGGGACATCAATAATGCTCGTATTCTGGGTTTCATTAATGCCTCCACTACTTCTGAGATCAACCAACGGTTTCTTGGCTATGTCACCGCCAAGAGTCTCTGGGATTTTCTCGCCAAACGGTACACGTCATCGGGCCTATCTCATCAGTATCAACTGTGGACCACCTTTCAGAACAAACGTCAGCTTCCTGATCAATCCGTAAACTCTTATATATCTGAAATGCAGTCTCTCAGAGATCATATAAGTCTTGGAGCACCACAGATTTTTGACGAAACAGCTCAACAATTCACAACCTACTTCAACCAGCTACATTTGATCACCATTCTGATGGGCCTTACTGATAAATTTGAGAATGTTCGTGCTTCTCTTCTTCATAGGCAGCCACTACCTACTCTTGAAGAAGCCATATCAGAATTGTTAAGTGAAGAAACTCGTCTCCACATGCGCTCACCGATGCCCACTACTGACAGCGTTCTCTACACGTCTCATCCCAAGTCCAAAGGTAAATGGACCAACAACAACCATTCCAAATCTGTAGGAAAGTCGAACACATCTGAGTATGCCTTTTGCCATTCTACTACTCATCTTCTCCTTGATTCTCCTATTCGTAAGTGTCGTCGGTGTGGCATCACTCATCCGCGTCATTATGAGTCTGACTGCCCTAAGAGCTCAAAGAACACTAGCCCTCAGAACCGGACTCACGCTGTTGTAGGATCTACTCTCGCTGATAACGAGGTTTCTCCAGTCTCCTCACCTGACCTCATGGAACTGATGCGTCGCAATCAGGAGCTCATGGAGCAGATCATGTCTGGTGCTATGGGTATGAATTATCAACACTCAACTGCATCAGGTAACTCATGGCTTTTTAACTCTGGGTGTTGCAATCATATGACTCCCTGCACTGATGGTTTTGTTTCTACGAAACCACCTCAGCATTTTACGTCAGTACGAACTGCTGACAACACTGGCCTACCGGTATCCTTTAGTAGAAATGTCTCCACTCCTCATATACAATTACCAGATGTTCTAAATGTTCCGAAACTATCTCTGAGCTTAGTTTCGATTGCGCAACTTCTAGAATCTAATCTGATCATTTTATTTCATTCTTCTGGTTGTGTTGTACAGGATCCAAAGACCAAGCAAATCCTTGGACTCGGCCGTAAAGTTGGACGGATGATTGCAGTGGTCTACCTTCGTCTTCCATTACCCTCTTCAAGTCTTGTTGCCTCAGTTTCCAGCACTTCTTCCTTTGACTTGTGGCATGCCCGGCTAGGTCACTTATCTCTAGCCAGAATAAAATCATTAGCTAATTTAGGGGTGTTAGGAAATTGTATGTCAACTGACAATATTTCTTGTTTATCATGCAAACTTGGCAAACATCATGCTTTATCTTTTGAAACAAATGAGTTTAATTCTATTTCTCCTTTTGATCTTATTCATTCTGATGTATGGGGACCAGCACCACATCCATCCATGGGGGGTGCTCGTTATTTTGTTATCTTTATTGATGATCATACATGTTTCACATGGATATATCTCATGAAACATCGTTCAGAGCTACCTAAAATTTATATTATGTTTGATCGGATGATTCACACCCAATTCTCAAAATCTATAAAGATTCTTAGGGATGACAATGCTATGGAATACAAAGAGTCCTCTCTTCTCTCCTTTCTTCAATCTCAGGGGACTCTCTCTCAGTACTCCTGTCCCGGCATCTCCTCAAAATGGTCGTGCCGAACGCAAACACCGTCATATTCTTGATACGGTTCGCACTCTTCTCATTTCTGCAAAATGTCCAGAACGTTTTTGGGGTGAAGCTGCTTTCACTGCAGTTTATACTATCAATCGTCATCCTACTCCTATCCTTAATAATAAGTCTCCTTATGAGGCTCTTCATGAGATCACCCCTGCATATGAACTTTTAAAAGTTTGGGGTAGTGCTTGTTTTGTTCAGTTACAACCTCATGAACATACCAAACTTGAACCTCGCTCCAGACTTTGCTGCTTCCTTGGATATGGTATTGAGCACAAGGGTTATCGCTGCTGGGATCCTATCTCCTAGCGTCTTCGTATATCTCGTCACGTTACCTTCTGGGAACATGTTCCTTTTTCTTCTATATCCAAGTTTCATGAGTCCCCTACTTTCACCGCTCCGTTCTTTACTGATGCTTTCGTCTCATTGGACTCACTCCAATCTGACATCACTTCATCTCCGCTTATTGTTCAAACACCTTACGAATTCACCTCTCCTTCAGAGTCTCCTGCCTCTACACAGTCTACCTCTCCTAGTTTTTCTGATCAACATCAATCATCTGCTCCATCCGCACAACCAACATCTGAGCTGCCTGCTGAGTCTTTGGCTCCTGGAACGTCTCAATCTCAGAATGTTCGACGATCAGATCGGGTAAGACAAGTTCCCTCTCATTTTCGTGATTATCATGTTTATGCTACTCTGCTGTCCAATCACGAACCTACTTCCTACAAGGAAGCCTCATCTAACCCTGATTGGCAAAAAGCTATGGCTGAGGAACTTCAGGCTCTTGACAAAGCTCAGACATGGGAATCTGTCCCTCTTCCACCGGGTAAGTCACCCATTGGTTCCAAATGGGTGTTCAAAATCAAGACAAAATCTGATGGCTCTATTGATCGGTACAAAGCCCGCCTTGTAGCCAAGGGCTTCAATCAAGAGTACAACATCGATTATGAGGAGACATTTGCACCAGTTGCTCGAGTCACTTCTGTTCGCAGTCTCCTAGCCATCGCCGCTACCAAACAATGGCCTCTCTTTCAGATGGATGTTAAGAATGCCTTCTTGAACGGTGACTTATCTGAGGAAGTCTACATGACACCTCCTCCAGGCGTTCAACTTCCACAAGGTCATGTTTGTTGTCTTCGGAAGGCTCTTTATGGACTCAAGCAAGCTCCGAGAGCTTGGTTTGAGAAGTTCAGTTCCACGGTCACCTCTCTGGGTTTCTCACCCAGCCACTACGATTCCGGACTGTTTACTCGGACCACTGAGGCTGGAACAATCTTACTTCTTTTGTATGTAGATGATATGATTATTACTGGCAGTGACTCTACAGGCATCGTTCATCTCAAGACATCTCTCAGCTCCTGTTTTGAGATGAAGGACCTTGGCTCTTTACACTATTTTCTTGGTCTTGAGGTACTCTTAGATCCATCGGGAATTTATCTTTGTCAAGCCAAATACACCTCAGATCTCTTGTCAAAAGTTGGGCTTACTGACAACAAAACTGCATCCACTCCTCTTGAGCACAACCTTCATTTAGATCCGAATGCTGGACCTCCTCTGCGTGATCCTACTTTGTATCGACAGTTAGTGGGGTCACTTGTTTACCTGACAGTGACTCGCCCTGACATTGCCTATGATGTTCATACCGTCAGTCAGTTCATGTCTGCACCCTGTTCTGATCACTATTCTGCTGTCTTGCGCATCCTTCGATATTTAAAAGAGACCATGTTTCACGGTCTTCACTTTTCATCCACATCATCATTGACCTTGCGAGGTTTTTCTGATGCTGATTAGGATAGTGACATGGCTGATCGTCGCTCCACTACCGGCTACTGTTTCTTTCTTGGAGACTCACTCATATCTTGGAGGAGAAAGAAACAATCTCTTATAGCTCGATCCAGTACTGAAGCTGAGTATCGAGCACTAGCTGACACAACTCAAGAACTTGTGTGGTTACGCTGGCTATTTTCTGACATGGGGGCTTCTCAACATTCTCCAACTCCATTGTGGTGCGATAACAACAATGCGATTCAGATCGCTCACAATGATGTCTTTCACGAGCGAACGAAGCATATTGAAATTGACTGTCACTTTGTTCGTCAACACGTGACTCGTCAGACTATCCAGCTTCTTCCTATTTCAACTATTGATCAACCGGCCGACATTTTCACTAAAGCTCATCTACCAGGACGTTTTCGTGATCTAGTTTCCAAACTCCATCTGGCTCATTCTTCTCCCGATTAAGTTTGAGGGGGGATGTTAGTGTATATATGTATAAGGCCCAGGCCCATGGGCCCATATAGTCTCTGTATATAAAACCCTTGTATCTTCTAGTCTAAGTTAACTCTCTCATTATTACTTTGTCATATTGTAAGTTTATTCTCTCAATCAATATATCGAAGTCTCAAGCCTTCAGCATATTCATCGTCTCTTTCATCATCATCATATTCTAACACTCGGAATTAAGTTCTTGGAAGAGGGTTTCGTGTTTAGAGCGAAGAATTCCGACAAAAGCAGATACGAGGCTATCTGTAACCAAAAAAATTGTGAATGGCGTATGTCGGCGAAGTCCGTGGGCCCTAAAGGAGGGTTGTTTGCCGTTAGAAAGCTGAACAACGTACACACTTCTTCGAGGACGCAACTGAATGCCAACCACCGACAGGCCAACAAAAGGACTTTGGGCCACATACTGAGAGGCAAGTTTCTTGATGCTAGCAGGGCATTTCCACCAAAGGACATCGTCAACGATATAAACTAGCAGTACGGAATCAACATTGGTTACCACCAAGGATGGCGTGCGCACTAATGGTGAGAGGCACTCCCGAGGAGTCGTACGTACGACTCCCTACTTATTTATATAATTTGGAGCTGAAGAATCAGGTACACGCACTAGAATAAGGACGGATGCAAACGAACGTTTTGAGTTGTGTTTCGCTGCCATTGGATGTGCGGTACGTATATTAGCAACATCATATCTTTACATATTATAAATTATAACATTTACAAACGGAAACACTTACGTTTTTTGCAGATCCACACGTTTTTGAATAATTTGCGTCTTGTCCTTGTAATAGACGCTGCCCATTTAAAGGGACCTTACCTTGGTATGATGTTCTTGGCGGTTGCCATGGACGGAAATAACAACATTGTGCCATTGGATTTCGGAGTAGGCAAGTCCGAGACGGGGGATGAGTGGAGTTGGTTTTTATCCATGTTGAGAGAATGTATCGGAACCCTGGAAGGGTTGGTGTTTATGTCCAACAGGGCTCTTTCCATAAGCGCCGCAATTTCTGCCGTGTATCCCTCTAACCTTCACGCCCTATGTTGTTGACATTTGGAGATGAACGTGAAAAGCGTCGACAAGCGTAATACAATAAACAAGACCACCTACTGGAAGGCATGCAAAACATATACGATTAGGGAGTTTGACATATACATGAATGCACTACGATTTGAAGTAGATCGTGGAGCACAAGTGATGGATGATGCTGGTAAGGAGAGGTGGTCAAGTGCCCATTTTCCTGCACAACGGTATAACATAATGACCTCTAATAGTGTAGAGTCCGTGAATGCACTGTCTCGTTTTGCGCGCAGGTTACCGATTGTCGGCCTTATGGAGTACTTCCGAGATTTTCAACAAGAGTGGTACCAACTTCGACGGCGAAAGGGAGGTTGATAAACTATGAAATATTGAACTTATATCTTAGTTGCTCTTTCTGTGTCCTGTATAAATCGTAACACAATTAACACATATTTGTAGATGAAATGCGTAATGATCTCACACAAAAATAGAACAATAACGAGCACTCGTCGTCACTTACATTTTGCTGGAATGATGGGGTTGAAAAGGGCCAATTCCTCCCGATGCCGCCTGCGTGTACCCATGCGACGTGTAGTTCGACGCCATACTTTCCATCCCAAACTAATGACATAGATTATAATAAGCACTATTAATAAGATTTTTCAAACGTAATAACGAAAATAGAACTACAATGAGCTCGTCATAACTTACACTTTGCTGGAATGATGGGGTCGCAGATGCCGCATGTGTGTACCCATGCGTGTGCCCAGGCGACGTGTAGGTCGGCGCCATGCTCGTCGACACCTAATACAAGTATGGAACGTAATATCAATACACAAACCAATATAAAGGTATGGAACGTAATATCCCCAAATTAAATTAAACACTAACGCGAACAGTGCGAAGGTGTGCGGTGAGGGCCTCGAGCTCTTTTATGCGTCTGTTCATGGAGTCCATTAAGTCCCACTTGTGTTGGTATGGGCCTGGAGGCGGCACACCATGATGGGAGGAGCTAAGGGGAGCCTGATCTGTCGGCCCATCATTGTCATTATCATCATCTTCGTCATCTTCATCATCATCGTCATCTTCATCATCGTCATCAGGAACTCTTCGTCGGTCGCCTGGCCTCCGAACTATCAAAAAAGACGACGCTCCGTTGAAACCAACTCGACTGCTGCTCGGCAACAGTAGGACGTAGTTATGCCAGCGATCCATGATCAAGATAATAAAACAATAAAACATACAAGATTTAATATGCAGGACTAAGTTACACAATTAATTGTTTAATTACTACAATTAGGAATATAGTAAGAGAGCGTACGTTTCCAACTGAGTTATAGCTTCCAATGCATGTAGCCTTATTCAGGATAACATCTCGGTCCTAACTGGTTCCCCTAATGACCCTGTCGGAGCGCTTGGTGAAATTTTGACGACAGACGGGTAACATCTCCAGGATCCATAACTGGAGTTACACAAAATGAACAAGTACGTTAAAAGAAAGCCAAAATAGAGATGAATTAATATTTATGTTATACTACTTATCTAACCTTTAGAGCGTGTGCAAACCCATTCAAAGTCATCTTGTTGTTGTTCTGCTTCCTCTCGTTGCGTCTGGCGATGGCACGGTGTAGTCCTTTGTATGAGTGTCTCCAGATGTGGCTACCCCACAAATAGCTGTTAAACCTCCCGAAGTCATCGACGGCGATAATGACAGTGTCGAAAACCACCTGCCTTAGCTCACGATCCATGAACATCATTTCCACCATCACTACCAAGCAAACACGCACAACATCCTCATCGGATAGCGCCTGGAGGCCATTTCTCATCGTCTGGACGACGATTTTCAGCGTCAAAAGACCTTGTGCGTGGTCGGGCCAAACTTTACTAACGAATGAATCATCCGATAAGGTAGAAATGGAGGGCATTGGTCCGAAAAGGAGTCATGTTACAAGACAGAACTCACGACGACCAAAGTGCATGTAACTCCCACACACGTCGAAATACAGTTCCTCCGGATCTGCATTGGCGCACTCGACCTCCAACTGTAAAAACATGTGGACTAGGATGGGGTCCTGCCTAACATTGGTAAGTTCGAGCCATAGCCCGAAAGGTGTCCGTCCAAAGATTCGTATAAATTTTGTGCCCGTTCAGGTTGATACAATGCAAAAGCATCTCTAATTTCCTTGACGAAGCCAAGGCGACATTTGAACGACAGTCTGTGTAATGAAAATCATCCTACATAGTAATGCAGAAATATTGTCAACGCACCTAACTTATAACTAAAGAATAAAAGACAACGGCTTGGGGTTATATTTATTATTTGGGGTTTTTTTACAATCTTAAGGGTGTACATTTTGTTGATTTCGTCTATTGCTTAATTTAAAAAAAAAAGAAAAAGAAACCACTCAATCTATTGGACTTCCAGGTAGTAGGGGAATCACGTGGATTTCTTAAATCTCTACAAACCAAGGTATTTACACACGTTTGACAAAATCTAAATCAATATGTTGTGATTAAAAGGCTTATGGTTATATTTATTATTTCGGTTTTTTTACAATGTTAAAGGTGTACATTTTGTAATTTGGTAAATTTAAAAGTCCTCATTTGTAGTTTAGCAAAGTTAAGGGGCCTAAGTTGTAGTTTAGCAAAGTTAAGGAGCCTAATTTGTAATTTAGCAAAGTTAAGGGGCCTAAGTTTTAGTTTAGAAAAGTTAAGGGGCCTAAGTTGTAGTTTAGCAAAGTTAAGGGGCATAAGTTGTAGTTTAGCAAAGTTAAGGGACCTAAGTTGTAATTTTGCAAAGTTAAAGGCCCTAAGTTGTAATTTAGAAAACTTAAGGGGCCTAAAAAAACGCAATACTATAACATATTATCAACGTAAAAGTAATCGCTAAAATTAGCGCAATCTCTAAAATTAATGCAATCTCTACAAATTAACGCAATCGCTAAAACTAACGCAATCTCTAAAATTAACACAATCTCTACAATATTTTTCTAAAAAAAAAAGCAATGTCTACTATATTTTTAAATAAAATACAATATCTAAAAAACGCAACCCCTACAATATTTTTCAAAAAACGCAAATTTTCAAATTAACGCAATCTCTAAAATTAACACAATCTCTACAATATTTTTCTAAAAAAAACGCAATATCTATTATATTTTTCAAAAAAAATGCAATCTCTAAAAAAACGCAATCCCTACAATATTTTTCAAAAAAACGCATTTTTTCAAAAAAAAACGCAATCTCTAAAATATTTTTCAAAAAATTGAAATCTTAAAAAAAACGCAATCCCTACAATATTTAAAAAAAACGCAATCTCTAAAATTGATGCAATCTCTAAAATAGTGCCCAAAAAATGTAATACTCTAACATATTATCAACACTCTAAAATTAACACATAATCTCTAAAATAGTTTTGAAAAAACGCAATATTTTTAAGTTAACGCAATCTCTACAAAACATGCAATAATCTAACATATTATTAACGTAAACGTAACACTCTAAAATTAACACATAATCTTTAAAATAAAATCAATATTTTTAAATCAAACACATAATCTAAAAAAAACATACAATAACATAGTATAAAATATAAAACTAAAACGGGGTTAAGAGAAACTTACCGTACTAAGTAAACGAGACATATCCGACTTTTAAAAACACTAACGAACCGAGCCGAGATCCGAGCGTGTGAAATACACGGTATATTTGTGTGAGAGAGAGATTTTTTATAGCGTGAAAGGAGATGATGGTGGGGTTTCAATTGGGGGACCTCTAATTTATAAGGGGAGGGAAGTAGTTGGCCAATTAATTTGACCTAGCAAAATGCATCATCTCACCGTTGATCTTGGTTAAAACGTTTATCCCGGCCCCCAACCCCGCGAAAAATGCTTCAATTGCGGGGTAACCCCGCGAAATAAACCTAATCCCGGCCTCCTTACCAACCCCGTGTTTTTTACATTTTCGCGGCCCCCAACCCGTGTTTTTTACACTTTTTGCGGGCCAACCCCGTGTTTTTCCGGCCCATACCCACAAAAAATGTTAACCCTGCGAAAAATTAAAATCCCGACCCTAAATCACGGGGTTGTTGGGTATTTTGGAAAAAATATGAGGGATTTGGGGTATTTAAATAACTGATTTTTGAAAATTGGGTATTTCAATTAAATTCCCATATATTTAATTATTTTTAAATTATATAAAAAAATATGTAACTCCCATTATAACAACGTTAAAATTATTCTTTAGTGAAGTTGTCACGTTTGAGGCCAAAGTCGTGGTTAACTAATCCACCGAAGACGACAACTCTTGCTGCAATAGAAGAAGTCTCGGTGGCCTTAGGAAGCAACTACAAGCAAGCCTTTGCCGACAATTAGTCGATCTTCATCTTTAGACCATGCTCCTTTGTTTGTGTCCCTTTTCACAACATGGTGATCTTCCCATTTTATTTTGTTCTAATATTTTGTGGCTTCTTGCCTTTCGTTTTCGATCTAGGGTTGTCAAGATTTTTTTTTTTTTTTTTGCTCTATTGATCTCAAACGATATATGGAGAGAAAAGGTCGGCCAGTCTAAGAACTTGATTTGGGGTTTTATAATCTTTTGAATATATATATATATATATATATACACACACACACTAGAAGTGTATTCGTGAAATACATCGCAATCTCTATTTAGTCTCTCTCGATTTTATATTATGGATTTGTGTGGTTTTTAAAAAGGAGAGAATATTCTTTCGTTATAGTTTTATAAGGTATTTTGTTGTATCAGTATGACTCACTACTTCTCTTTTTATTTAAACATGTTTATATATCAGTTTGAGATATAAAATAATTAGTGTTAGATATTGTATAATATATTAAAAAATTTATTTGAACATATTCATGATTGAAATTTTGAAAATTAAGTTTAAAAACTGAAGAAAAAATAATATTAATATGGGTATCAAATTAAAAAAAATAAAATACACGTTTTTGATATATTATGTTTAAGTAAAAAATTAATTATGACTAAAATAACATATATTTTTTTAAATAAGATAAATCTCTAGGTTCCCAAAATTTGACATGTTCATAACGGAAGGAGATGGAGGTATATGTGGGACCAGTTGTTATTGAAAGAAGGTATTGTTTGTGGAGGAGAAGAGAGGAGGCGATCGACGCTTGGCGGTGTTGATGGTGGTTGGGTGCGACGGTGAAGGGGTCAACGGAGATGGGGAAGCGAGGTGGGGGTGATGGGTTATAATCACAAAAAGACCAAATCAATTTAATAAAACAAATAGAAAATGAGAAGAAAATTTGGTAAGAAACAAAAATGTATTCACTTAATGGATTTATAGACAGTTTTAGTTAGAGGAATTAACACCGGTCAAAAAACCAAACTTGCTTAAAAACGTCGGACAAAATCCTTAATTTATTTCAACAAGGTTTAGATAAATGGTATAGATATATTTCTAATCTATTACATTAATTTTTACACAAAAAAAGAATATAAACAATATAACATAGTATAACAAGAGTTACAAGATTTTTAATAAAAAAAGGTTACAGTATAACACATCTAAACAATTTAATATTGACCCGACACTTCTCTTGCAAATTCATTTGGTGCAATGACACGACATTGATCATCTATTATCATGTTATGTAAAACAATACATATAGCTATTATGTCATACATCACATCTTTCTTTTTTTCAAAATGGCTTGCTCCAACAACAATTGTGAAGCGTGGTTGGCGATGATCCAAGTCTCCCAAGACCGCCTCTCTTTTGCGTAAAGTAGTACACAATGAGACTTAATTTCATCAACAATGTGAGGGAACAACGAGAAAAACATTTGTATTAATACATATGTATTATCTACAACAGAACCAACATTCAACATCTTTCTTTGAAGATATATGATATTTTATACCAAAAGGGTTTAAAATATCATTAGAATCATTTCGAAACTATTTTAGAATTAGTTTGCTTTTGAAGCATTAGAAAACTGTATTAGAAGTAAATATTGATTACAAGAAAGCAATAACTTAATTCCACAGTCACTCAAAAATTAAGAATAATCCTACATTAAATATGCGTTGCTCAACATGCGGGTTATACACAATCACTGTTTTTGTGGGCTATACACAATCACAAAGAGGACGATGAAGTCAGGTGAGAGGGGTGATTTTAGGGAGGTATTTTTTTAACTATAGGTGTCTGGGTCAACTTGTACACACCTCGACTAATTTAGGGACATGAGGAACTATATATCACTCTGGTGTTATTACATATTAATGTGCAAGCATCATAGTATCTTAAAGTTGGTTATCCATTTGACTACTGAATGCTCCTTTTGGGATGTTTTTATCATTATTTTCATTAGGGCAACAAGAACGTTAACATCGACCATTGAGTCCAAGATATTGTACATCTCTTTTAAGACGACAACGTTAAACAAAAGGAATACAAAGGATGTAACCGAGCGAAAAATACTAACAAGATTTATGCATGTATATTAACACCTAAAAGGCATGTCATCATTACTTAACAAAACTATGATGCGTGTATGAATCACATCCAAGTATAATAAAAAATTCTCTCTACGTGCGTAACACACAATTAAAATGCACCAAGTTGTTTAATTTACATTTGAGAGACCAAAATACTTAGAAGATAGACACTAGCTCATCATGTATGATTAAAATCCAATTAACACTAGAGCTCACCGTTGATTCAGTGAGAGCTATATGTTGTTTGGAAAGATTCTAATGACCTCTTATTTGTTCCATAAACCTTTCAAACGTTCATTGTCTATAGGATGGCCGTATAATTCAAGGGTGTCTCATTTCCACCATTGTCCGAAGTTGTTGCTAGTCTTTGTACTATACTACTGCAGCAACATGGTTGTTTTAATATCCATGGAATTTTTAGTTATTTTTCCACATTATTTTTAGGTAGCCGGTTTAGTATTGAACAAGTGATATGAAGGTTTTGCTTCAAACCCAAAAATGAAGATGTTGAAAAGTTAAATATCCAAACAAGAATCAACCCATAATTGGTTTCATTTTAATGCAATTTTCTATTTAAACATGGAACTAATTTAATTCGGTTAGACACGATATCATATTTAGAGCACCACTTATCCTAACCTTGATCGGAATCTCATAAGGTAACTTTTCTTTTCAACGGTTTTCATAGGAAAAAGAATCAAAAAATTTAGACGAAAGACGAAAAATTGTGTAAACTGCACCTGCTAAATGTTGCATCGCTCGACTCCATTCGGCATCACCAAATCTCTCTTCACACTAGGAACTTCCCAAATCTCTCTTTTCACACTAGGAACTTCCCAAATCTTCCCTTTCCCAATAGGAACTTCCCTTATAAACCCCAGAAATAAATTCAAACTCACCAAAATCAAAATCTCACCTTGCTTGGCTTTCGAAATCATCAAAAGGCATTCTGTCAAATCACTGATTCAATTGTGTGCATAACATTAAACATGAAAGTCATTGATTGATAGCTAGGAATTTATTGATGGTTATAATGTTAGCCAAACTCAATCTCAACATTTGCCTATAAGGTACGAAGAGAAAATGGAGAAAAAATGTTTCTTTTATCAATGATGAAACTTCCCTCCATCAAATTAAAGGTTGTCCCGACTACACCCATCATTATTGAAATGCTCCATTTATAAATGATTGAAGGCGAAAAAGATAATATACAATTATTATCAATGAAAATCATACATTCTTCTCTTTTCTCTTTATGGTCTCAAAGTCGAAAAGATTACGCCAAACCAAACACCTCCCTAGATGTCAGTTGTTTGGGTACTCAAGATCATTTGTGATGTGTTTTGGTGAAACAAAAGTCATGGCCACCTTTTCACATCATGTAATCAATGCATAGAAATTCTTTCCAAGTTCTAAAATGATCGATATAGGTTCAACTAGATCCTCCTAAAAACATTTGTTCATTATATACTATTAACTAATATAAAGTATCTCTTAAAATTAATCAACTAGCTTTACACATGGCGATATTCAATCAACAAATAGCAGAGCAATTCTTCCCTTGAAGATCTAGATATATTGGTTATTGACATTTAGGAAGCTACATCCTTACATACCCCATAAGGTAGAGTGTACAGAACTTACATCCTACACCCATGTTGTAGACCTTAACTTTAGGATTTATTGGGTTCTTTTGATTTAGTTTGGTTTTATGCTTCACAAACTACATACCATAGGAAGATTGATGGCAATTTGTACACACCCCAAATGGCATAAGTTTAGTCAAACCTTCAATAAAATGAAGCATTGATATCCTAAGGGACAAATAAAAAATTGCTTCCTATTTGTAAACTAAATGACTAAGGGGTTGTTTACTAAACGCTTAATAGGTAAAAGCTTATCGGTAAGAATCACCATTCACACTTATCTTAATTATCAGACAACATTGTTGGACATCATTCTCTACCTAAATGTTTGTTTGGTATCCTATGGTGTTATGGTGTTAATAAGGGACGATGAAAACCAGTGGCACAAATATTTGAAGCTTTCCTTTTGTTAGAGCATATATTTGTTGGATACAAGATCATAAAGACTGAAAGTCAACCAAGTCAAAGCTAAAACTCAACTCTCAGTGCAAGTCAAAGTCTTAGTGTAATAAAGTCAAAGTCAATTGTAGTGTGTTGTAATTCTTAGTATAAATAGTTTGTCTCGTGTCAAATAGGGATATAGCTAGAAGTTGAAATTGTACGCATCCTGTTCTAGAGAGAGAAAGTTTGAGATAGAGTCTGTGTAATCGAATTACATTCATCAATTGAAATAGGTCGAGTAATCGAATTGTTATCATCTTGTTATTGATTGAATAGTTTCAATTAGAACTTGAATTAGGGATTAACAATCGGTATCAGAGTAGAGTTCATGTGAAATCGATTAAGAAATGGAGTCGCACTGTGTTTTTCTGAGTTTAGATTGAATTTCGAAGTTTTCAGTGAAATTGCGAGTCTAATCGAGTCTATTGTGTTCGTATAAGTGTTTAGACAAATCTTGTGTAGGTTAATTGGATTCTTGCACTGTAATTTTGGTTAATTCTTAGATTTTTACGATTTTAGAAACACGAGTTCGTAAAGCACTGTGAAAGGATCAGCTTGTTCATTTAAATGAATCTTGTTGAAATTCAGTGATTGTAATCGATTCTAGGAGTGTTGGTGAGTAAATTGTTGAAGTTACAGATCGAAATTCGAAGATTTCATGGGTTTTTGAGCCAATCAGAGTGATTTTCTATCGAGATCTCAAGAATTCTCATAGCCCTGAAGAACTTGCATCAAGAACTCGCATCTAAGAGGATTTCGCATAATTGTTTTGTCTGAAAAATTTCTTAAGTACATATATCGCACATGTGTGTTATGCGAAATGAGGAGAATTCGTATATGTGTGTGATAAGAAAACCTCATAATTCGTACAAGGTTATATGCGAAAAGTCAGAATTCACATAAGCCTTTTATACGAAAAGTTCAACGAAAAGTTCAGCGAAAAGTTTTCTAAGTTCAGAATTCGCATATGCTTGTGTGCAAAAAGTTAAGAACTCGCATATAAGTTCATACGAATTCATAGATTTCGCATCAGTGAGTTACACGAATTCCTCAGAATTCGCATGAAAAATCTTTAAAAGTTTCAATTACAGAATTCGTATCATTCTGTTGTGCAAATTGTGTATGCGAAAAGGTGTATGCGAATTGTGTGTGCGAATTCTGTTGTTAGTGTGTGTAGTGTGCGAATTCTGTTGTTAGTGTGTGTAGTGTGCGAATTCTTGGTTATTTGTGCTTGTGTGCGAATTGTGCTTGTGAATTCTTTGTGTTTCATTGTTGCATGCGAATTCTATGTGCGAATTGTTGAGTGAACAGTGGTGTGCGAATTCCATACTTGGGAAATTTTTTTGTTTGGAAATTTATTTCTGAAAATTTTCTAAGTTTTTATGTATTCTTATTTCACTTGGACTAACGATCATTTCAAGTTCTTGTTGAAACAGTGTAAAGCTCAAGATGTCATCAAAAGAAGAGATTGCTAAACTTAAAGCCAAGATTGTCTCTCTTGGAGATAAGATTGCACAAAAGCGTGAGAACAGTTTCAAGTTACGCAAAGAAATTGTTGGATATGAACATCTGGTTGATTACTATAAGCAGACAGAAAATGACCGAGTTGCTACTTTTAATAGTCTTAAGAATGGATGCACATATGGGTTTACTGAAAAAGGCAACTGGTCCGGGCAAATTTTGAGATTTCTTTGTTGAATATAAAGATCATATCAAACAACTTGAAAAGGAAGTTCTTCAAGCTTTGAAAGGAGATAAATGGGTGGAAGTTGATAAATTGAAGACTGAAAATTCTGAGTTAATGCAGAAAGTGTCAGAGATGGAAAAAGTTATAGATTGCAAGTTGAATGAAGAAAAGGTACTGAGTCTGGAAACTGAGAACACTGAGTTGAAGAACAAGATCTTAGACTTGGAAGATCAAATTGTTCAAATCCAGCAAGCAAATTCTGTTGATATGTATGAGAAGAGAAAACTGTTAAAGAAGATTTCTGAGTTAGAACTGCAGGTTGCTAAAGAAAGATAAGTGTTTGAGAAGGAAAATAAAGAGTTTGCAAAGAAATTCTCAGAGTTTTCAAGGAAGAGTTTTGAAGAGAAGAAAATTGTTGAGCTTAAATGTTCCAAGCTTTCTCAACAAGTGACTGACTTTGAGAAAGTAATTATAATGGAAAGAGACAAGTTTGCAAAGGAGAAGAAGGCCATTGAACAAAAGAATGTTGGAATCTTCAAAGAAATATCTGGTCAGAGAAAAAATGTCGAGAAGGACTTTGAGGAAGAAAGGAAAGTGTTTGAGTCAGAGATAAGAAAGCTTACTGACAAGTTATCTGAACTATCTACAAGTGCTTTGAAAGATCAAAACACGAAGTTTGAATTCCAAAAAGAGATTGACCTACTCGTCAAAGAAAGATACAATTTATCTTCAAAGATAAAAGAGCTTGAAGAAATTGTTTCTAAGGTGGTCGTGACTGAGCAAAAGACTCCAGAGTCAATTATCCACACACCTAGAGATGATTCGGATGATTATGAATGTTCATTCAAGACAGCTGCAAGTTCACATCATAGAACTGTTTCAACAAAAAGGTCAGTTAATTCATATGATCAGATTCGTACTACTAACATTTTCTATGATCGAAATATAGATGGTTCAGGTACACAAAGAAGAAGAAGAAGAAATGTTTATGAAAAGCTGGTCAGAAAGTGAAACCAGTTGATGATGAAAAGAATGAAGAAAAGAAAGGTAAGAAGTCATTTGTACATGCTTCACATGCCAAGAAGAACAATGTGCGGAAAGGTAAACCTGAGTTTGTTTACTCGAGAAATCAATTGATGGAAAATTTTAGTAAACAATATGGGTTTTTACTAACTTTGGACACAATTAAATACATGTATATGTATTGTATATATCTAACTCTTCGTGGGTTTGTATTCTCCTATATGAGAGCTTCAAAACGATATATTGTGTGTCCAAAACGGAATATGTGTGAATGACATATCGATGCTCAAAGTTGAGTGTTTGGGATGAAATTGGCAAAAATCAAGTGGGTGTGGGATTGTGTCCCACATAGGAAGGAGGAACAAAACTTTTGTGGTTTATAACCATGAATGTGGGAGGGACTTACAAGTCCTTTGTTTGGTTTTACTCCAACACCTACCCGCGCACAGGGGGGTGCCGATTGAGACTTTCGTAGGATAAAATCGGCGAACTTGTGCATGGGCGTGACCTGCGGACACGAATGTCGCTCCAAAATCTTGTGCTCGTGCAGATTGGTTTTTGCGAAAATTTTGTTTTGATCCAGTGCATTGGGCGAGTTATGCCGCAGGTTTACCCGCGTGGCAACTCGCGACATGCACTGGAGTGTGGACAAAAAATAGTGAACCACGCGGGTTAGGCCGCGGGCTTACCCGCGCCGTAAGCCGCGACATGCACTGTTTTGAGGACGAGAAACAGTGCACCACGCGGGTTGTGCCGCGAGTTTACCCGCGTGGCAAGTTGTGACATGCACTGTTGCGGAATCCGTTTTGTAACTCCTTTGATACTCATTATTATAAAGATTAATATGATTAATGGTCAAATAATTCATTTTAATGACCGATTAATTTCATATTAAATTGTCGGTTTTCGAAATCGAGTATAAAATAGGAGTCCGAGTTCATTCCTCGACACAACAAATACCGAACGATACATATTATCTGAAATCTCTTTTGCATATGTTTTCTCTCCGGCATACCGAACATACTGCTTACGCTGTTGTACCCTGGGAACAAACGACGAATATGTTTAAGGAAATCGTGTCACACACGAGCCTCAGCGTCGTTTGATTTCTTCTTCGGTTTATTCTTCTACATTTATCTTCAGTCGATTTCATTGTATTCGATTTGTATTAATCATTCATTGATTGTATTTACTTTTACATTCGTTGTAATTTTATATGTATTGTTAAGATACATATAGTGGAAAACTAACATCAATTACTCAGGATAACTCATAAGAAGAATTATTGTTCTTATTGTTGTACATTTGATTTTGTTCACAAAACAAGTGATCACTACTGGTATGGTTCTTATTCTATTACTCATAATAGAACTGCAACTAACAAATATGGACCCAAATACCAGTGGGTACCAAAACCAAAGTGTGAATCTGTGTTGCAGGCACCTCAAGTCAAGGGGGAGTAAAGGAACCATGTCTCTTGAATACTACAGTTCAAGACCCGCCCCTCAATGATAAAGAGTGTGACTTCTAAACACAATAGTTTAGGACTCGTACTTCAATGCTCAAAAGAACTTACTCCCATGCGTGACTGAGAGTGTACTCCGATACTTAAATGAGAAGATCAACCTTCAAGGGGGAGTACATAATTTTTACTGTAAATATTATGCATTTGCAATATTATCTGAAAGATATATGCACTCAACATTGTTCATGTTTTCAGGGGGAGTGTGAGATAAATTTAATGCATAATTTCAGGGGAGTATATTGTAACACCTCAAAATGGGGTAAATAAATAATTAAGTTAGTAAAAAAGAGAGGGAAAATAAAATAAAATGAGTTTTATTTTATTGGGTCAAAAATATAAAAGTATTTGAAGATCGAACTATGATCGAAACAAAATCTTGGATCAGGGATAAAAAGTGTAAAGTTGGTCAAAGTGGTGAAAACGAGGGGCTGAATGTAATAGTCAGAAGGTTTAAGTGGGGCAAGTGTAATACTTTGGAAAGTTGGAGGACCTGTTTTGTCACAAGTACACCTCTGTTTGGAAAACAGGGGTTGATGGTGACCTTACATCTTTGAGTCCCTATGGGCTCTCCCTTGTCAACTAATAGGCCAAGATATCTTAGGGTGTTGCTAAGGTTACCCCCAGTTAAAATGTATACCCCCTCCTATACTTGCTAATCTCTCACATACACGACAACAACAATCCAAATGTTGATTTTAAAATATTTTAATATATATAATTACACTTTATACCCTTATAATTATTTAGTTAGTTTACTTTATACCTTTTAGTTTTATATTTTTCATTTTACATTTTTATCATATTAACACATATAATCATATATTAATTAAAATACGTTAAATAAATACTTTTTAATTTTAACAAATTATATCATTATAATCGTCTCTTCGATACATTCGAAATAAGCCCAATATTTAATAATTTTTTATTTAATACTCTAAATATATCCACATATCGACTAATAATTTTGAAAATAAAATAAAATTGTTGACAAAATCTGAACATTTGAATGCATTTTTAAGGAATACATCACTTTTTTGGACACCAAAACCAATTAAATATTGTTCATGTTTTTTAAAAGAGGGTCTGCAAATTTAATATAGGTTAATATAATTTCTATTATATGTTTATTAATTCGTGTTTTTAATTTATTTAACATGGTGTAACTTGTTAAAATGTTGATTTAAATGAATAATGGTGTATCGACGGTATTTGGCTCATTTCAAAGTATCGACGAGACGATTAAAATGGTGTAAATTGTTAAAATTAAAAAGTATTTTTTAACGTATTATGATAACTAACATTTATGTTAATTTTAACTTACGGGTACAAGTGAAAGTTATAACAAAATATAATAATTTTAGGTGTTCGAATCTCGAGAAGAAATAACTAACTGGGTGCGTAATGTGGGACTTTCGGTTGGTGTCGTTGTTGTTACCAAAAGATCAAAGACTAAGATAAATGGAATAAAAAAACACGTAATATATTTATTATCTTTATGTTAAAAACTTACGTTCGAAGTGATGCATTTTCTCTTTTTTCAAAAAAAAAATCAATTAACCAAGATACAGTATATGACATATAATAATATAATTAAATCAAAAAATATTCAATATTGGTTCATTTCGAAGGTATCGACGAGATGATTATAATAGTGTAACTTGTTAAAATTAAAAAGTATTTTTTTAATGAATTTTAGTTAATATACAATTATATGTGTTAATATGACAAAAATGTAAAATGAAAAATATAAAACTAAAAAGTATAAAGTAAATCAATCAAAATAGTTAAGAGACCAAAAATGTAATTATGAAATTAAAAACAAGAAAAAAAAATGATGTAAGGGGGAGGGGGAGGGGGAGGGTTTTTTTTTTTGGGGGGGGGGGGGGGGGGTAGGGAAAGAATTTCCCATATCTTAATATAAACTGAAGAGGACCAGTTATTGATTACTTTGTGTTCAAACAACTAGTATAGATAGAGAAATTGGAGCTAGAAGAAGGGAATGGAGTTTTTCGGTTTTTTTGAAGATTGAAGGTAACATGCTAAACCATTCTTCAAGTTTCTTGTGTGGTTAGCTTCGTTTTTAGTAGGCTATCGAACCCTTATAGCCGTCCATCAGATTTGTGTTTTTATGAGTTAGATCGATGTTCAAGGTGTTATGTTTTAGATTCTAAAACCAAAACTTTAAAATCAAAAGTCAAACTCAATAGTTGACGAAATTATATGTTCTATATGTCAAAACGTTGGGAAAAAAAAGTTTTATATAATGGTGCAAAAAGAACGGAGAGAAAAGAGCAAGAAATTGCTCATTTTCGAGCTCAGGAATGGCTAAAACGTGCAGCAATGGCTGCCTGTTTTGCTGGGTTTTCGGCCGGGTCGTGGGTCAATGGTCTGACCCGGGTGTGTTTTTATCCATTAAAAATAACTAGAAGTGTACTCGCGCAATGCAGCTAGATACATTACGATTTTAATGTTTCATTTTATTTTCTGTTTTTTGTCGATTTACATTACGATTTTGGATGGTTGTGAGAGAGTGATAATGATTTTTTTATATAAATTTGTTTAATTTAGACTTAATAATATAATGTAATTTATTTTGGTTTAATAATATAATTTTTTTATAAAATATTTTGTTAGATTTTTTTAATTATATTTTAGATTTTTTATATTTAAAATTTGATTTTTATTTTATATTTAATTATGCTGAAAGTTATTTTAGGGGAGTTAAAGTGGGAAATGCTTTTAAGGAAGTTAAAATGGTTAGAGATAATGATTGAAAATTAATAAATAACATTAAATATAGTACATACAGTTTTAACGATTGTTTTTTAAGTAATTAGCATTAAATAGCGGTACATTAAGCTTTAAGACTTGTTTTTAAGAGTTTTTTATTTCATCTTTATAATATAGTATAGATTTAAAGGATTCGTAGGGTGTAAGGTTCGCCTCAACCTTGAAAAGTCAGTGCTCTAACCAACTGCTCTAGTTAGTTTTTTCTTGTCATTTATGGTCACCATATTTATTTATTGTTTATTTATATGTTTTTATTTAAAACAAGAAATTTTTGTCTTGGATTTTGGTTCCAACCGGTAAACCAAATTTTGTTTCTTGTTTTATGAAAACAATATAATATTAATATCATTATTTTTATTTAAAATTTTAGAAATATTCTTGGATATTACGAAATGCATCTTTAACCAAATTTCGATTATTTGTTTTTCTTTTACGAGAGTACGATGATGTCCCTACCATTAAATCACTAGTATTACAAGCAATATGTCTTATGCATTAATTTATCTTTATAAAATATCCTAGATAATTTTGGAATTTGGACATTTAAAGGGGTGATTACAATAAATAATTTATTTATTTAGGTGAAATAAAAATAAAATTTAAAGTGTTGTAATAAGGACAATTATTATCGATCACTTTGATTTTAGAGGATTTATATAAATTATATAATTCATAAGAAGATGTGTATAGTAAGTCATTTAGTTATTTGGTTGACTTTAAGATAAGAGTCAAGTGTCGTTATCGGATTAAAATAATTATTGGGGTTAACTCGGAGTTGAGATTTATAAAATTTTAGAAGGGCTTAGTTGACGTTTTGAGACGTCATCGAGTTATAAACGGGAGTTTTGACTGAGTTGACCAAGGGTTGACATTTGACTCGTTTGGCCCACGTGGATTTTAATGATGGGGTCAAATTGAGTTTATTGAAGCGTATTAGGATGCTCGAGTATGGAGTTTGACTTTAGGTTGGGTCAAGTTGACCATATTGACTTGTGGAGAAATTAAGTCACTAATTAGATATGGTGGTATGAAATGTGTAGGTTTTCAGTTGAGAGTTATCAGTAGTCGATCTACACGGAATCGGGTGAGTCTTCATGAGACTTACACTGGGATGCATACCTATGTACAAATTTATTTTCAACATTATATGATTTGAATGGTGATGTGTTAGTATGCATGATGTTTCAGTTTACATACATGATGCCAATATATTTTACATGTATGTCGTTTTTGATCAGTTGCATGCTATGTGTTTATTTTGTTTTCAAATAACTCTAGCATGTTATTTCATATAAAAGTTTTATGACTTGTTTTAGTGGGTGGGCATTTGACCAGTAAGTCACGGACAAGTGACACGACCCAGTCAAGTGGGTGATCGAATAGAACATAAAGTTCAACTCAGGGTGTGTCGGTGACAAGTAGCATGACCCAGTCAAGTGGGTGATCGAATAGAACATAAAGTTCAACCCAGGGCGTGTCAGTGACAAGTGGCACGACCCAGTCAAGTGGGTGATCGAACATAACAGAAAGTTCAACCCAGGGCCTGTCAGTGACAAAATGACCCTTACCTGACGAGACAGTTTATGATATCTCTTTTCTTTCAGCGCTGCATGTTTTCAAAAAATGCATACTATTTGATACAATGTTTTGAAGTTGATATGCATTATGTGAAATAATTTTATTCACGCAAACCATGAACTCACTAAGCTTTATAAGCTGACTATAATATGCATCTCAGGGACAGAAGGTTTCAAGTTGGATAAAGGAAAATGGCACATATAGAGACTTGCCACTACCATTTAAGTTCAGTATTTATGTTCAGACATCTATTTTGAATAAATATTGTAACGTAACTCGGTATGGGACGGGTTAGCATATAAGTCACATACTTATTATTTTAAAGTCTTCCGCTGTAAACGATTTTAATTTAGCCGTTATTTTGGAATATTTTGGAGAATTGTTTTAGATTACGTAACACTTATCAAGGCGAAAATTATGGGTGTTACATATATGATTTCTGATTATATCTTATCAGAACTCGTACTTTCAAAGTTTTATTGCTTTATGTTTTTAAGTTTCAATAAATTTTGTGAATAAAGCTTTGTACTTTGACAGACTTGTGACTGTTGCAGAATTGAGAGGAAACTTTCACGATCATATCATATAAGACTTAGAGCTGACTTGATGAGATTTAAGACTGAACAAAAGGTTTATTTCTAATCTTAATCTCATACGTATCTGAAAGAAGAACAACTTTCATATATGAAAACATGTTCTTAAATGTTCAAACCACTTCTGATTCTTAAAAAGATTTCATGAATATAGAAGTGCGATTTTAAATGTTTTCTAGTTTTTTGTGCTTCATTGTTTAACAAACCGTGTGTTTCCAAAGATAAATACTTGTGTATTATATTTTTCATATACTTTCAAGTATTCATACACACGGTTTACTGTTTTGTTGATTATGTTCTTACCATGTCTCAAATTGAAACCAATTTTCGATGGTAAGACACCCTGATTGAATTTCAAAGAATTTTGAGCGTTGATTTCATTTCAGAATGTTTCATTCAAGAATGTCTATATCTTGATTCGTATGGACAAATTCTTATTTTTCATGACCTAAGCTTTTCATGATTAAATCATTTCTATTTGATCTTTTCATACAATATTAGATTTTCAAACAAGTTTCTTGTATTCATTTTATTAATTAAATATACTTGTTTTGAAAACTCTTCAATGTTTAAAATGCTCAAATCTTCATGATTATCTCATTGAGCATACAGACATCTGACTTGTATATATGTGATTTAACAGCAAAGTTAAATCATTTTGAGCAACGTGTTCTTTTAGGAAAACAACATGGGTTCATTGTGTTAGGACTTCAATGAAATTTCTATGGATTCACGTTAACCAGTGTTTCCTACCCAAGAAGTTAATCCTTAGTGATCGGGAGGCGAGGAGTCAATATAACTGAGTGTGGGTGTGCGATGAGGTAAAATGTAAAAGAGAGTTTGGTTAGATGTGAGTTCAATGATTAAAAGAAAGAGGGTGTGAGAACAGAGTAAAAGAATATCAAACTCTGCACCAACTTTTTCTGAGTCGGGCAACCATATTACTGATTGTTTCACATTTTTTTCGTGAACATCATTGAAATAGGCACCTAGCCCATGCCAACTCTTGATTAAAACCCCACCAGCTACTCATCTTTTACTGAAATAGAAGATGTTTCATATTTCAAGGGGACGTAACACATAATCTATCTGGTTTTCATTTGGAAAATCTGGATATTGAAAAAGAAGGAAGTCTGCCCCACTTTCGCACTTCGATCATGCACAATCAAGTCTGTGTTTAACTGTTGTTGTCTCAATGGTTTACACAATGTTGAGCCTATCAAAATCAATTATCTGGTTTAATTTTTTCATACACTTTCACGAACACACAACGAATTTGTTTTTCTGTCTAAACGTTCATAGAATAATCTTGTGTTATTCGATGATTGAATGGAAGACGTGGGGGAGTGAACATCAAAAAGCTCCTTTCCAATGTGTATTTGTTACACACAGTGACTTAGTGTTATTGACAGACACTTCTAACTGATTCATTTGTTGATTCAGGTGTTACACTCATATTTTATCTGAATTTGTAAAGATTCGGATGAATATCTTTATGAATTGACGGAGAATCAGAGGCTCAGATGATAAAGATCAGTGGTCAGATCAGATCAATGACATTTCTTGTACAATTTTGATGATTTCAATGTTCCAATCATCAAAAAGGGGGAGAAGATGTATTCAAGAAATATTTGATAAAGAAATGTTGGAGAGATAATCAAAAAATGTGGGAAATGATAAAGAAAAGTTGGAGCTTAAAGGAGAGATTTTTGTCAAGACAGTTACTTTGAAGAAAGATTGTTGAAAGTTGAAAGAGAAAGTTGAATTTTTCTGAAATTTTCTTTGAAGACAATCTGCTGAAGCAAAATGAGCTGAATCTGAAGATAATTTCTTTCCGATGTCTGAAAGAGATTTCTTATTACTTTGGAGGAGAATGTTAAAGCTGATTGCAAGTGTTGTTCAAAGACTTTGGGAAGAATACATAATTGTTTTTGGAGATAAAAAGGGAGATTGAATTTCAATGCATATTTTCCTTCTGAAAATAGTCAGAGCTGACAATAATCTACAAGGGGGGAGATAAAGTTGTTAAAGTTTGATCAAAGAGGGAAAATGAATTGCAAAATCTTTTTAGAGATGATCTTGATCTAAAGGGGGAGAATGTTAGAGCATATATTTGTTGGATGCAAGATCATAAAGACTAAAGACTGAAAGTCAACCAAGTCAAAGCTAAAATTCAACTCTCAGTGCAAGTCAAAGTCTTAGTGTAATAAAATCAAAGTCAATTGTAATGTGTTGTAAGTCTTAGTATAAATAGTTTGTCCCGTGTCAAATAGGGATATAGCTAGAAGTTGAAATTGTACGCATCTTGTTCTAGAGAGAGAAAGTTTGAGACAGAGTCTGTGTAATCGAATTACATTCATCAATTGAAACAGGTCGAGTAATCGAATTGTTATTGTTATCATCTTGTTATTGATTGAATAGTTGCAATTAGAACTTGAATTAGGGATTAACACCTTTAGAACTATGAATATACCAAAAGAGTTATGTATCATACCCAGGAAAGTAGCAAAGATAAGAAATGTTCTTGTTAGCATACATTATGTAATGGTCAAAGTTAATCTCCAATTTTTTGTCAAGTGCATGACACTGAACTACTCATATTGAATGTTTAACATAAATCACAAATAAGAGAACTGGTCTTGACGAAATACCATACAATAATAATAAAGCATCATGCTTAATTAGACAAACACATATCATGTGACTCCCCCGATGAGACTTGCACATGAGGGTAAAATAACCTTTCTCGTGATTATGAGTGTGGCAAAATGTTCACAATCATCCTAATAGAGTAATTAATGGGATTTTTAAGTTTTTAGAATCAACAAATGTACTTTTTATGCAAATGCGTTGAAATAAGTTGTAATGACAAAATTAAACAAATTTATAAGTTTTATACTTGTGAGACAATAAGTTATCTATGATAAAGATGGTCAACTAATATGACTCACGTAGTAAAACGTCCTATTACCTTGACAATATTCTTGAAAAATATCATAAAAACTAAATTTAAACTGTCTATTAAGTAATTTTTATATACTATATAATTTCTCCGTCTTGCGTTCACCAGGTAAGATTCTCAGTGCCATACTGGCGCAATAAGGTAAGTGACCTGGCTGGCTACTACTACTGGTGCAATAAAGTAAGTGACCTGGCAACTACTTAACGTTTGGCAAACGACCCCTAAATCTCAATTGCTTATGTTGATCATTATCTACCAGAGAGTTGTTTAGTATCCAATGGTGTTGACGATTGTCGATGAGATTTCGTATAAGAATTATGAGTCCAACAAAAGAGTCATGTATCATACCAGGGAAAGCATCAAAATTATTGAGCTTACTAGCAGAACACTTTTGAGTGAGTTAAACAAGATATTGGATGAAGCTAATTAAAAGGCAAATTGGAATAACGTCCTGAGAAACATAAGAGATGTTCTTTTTAGCATGCAACATGTAATGGTCAAAGTTAATCTCCCCATTTTTCATCAAGTAAAGAGAATATAAAGAAAAAGGCCAGATGTACAAAATTTCTGGAAATTGGCAGATGAACTCAAGGTTGCATCCAAACAATTAATACTAACAAGATTTATGCATATCTTAATATACCTAAAAGGTATGCCATCATTAAATGCTAAAAATGTGAGACTCGTCATCATTAATGTTAGAAACATCGATCTCATGGCTAACATAAGCATCAATATCTATACCTTGCTTTGTTGTTCCAAATGTTATCTCTTCACAGCTCCACACTTTGCAATCGTCTTCATCCTCAATTTACATAGAATTCACAAACACCGAATTTTCAGTTGCAAAAATATCAAGATCCTTGATGTGGTCTGTGCAAAGTTCATATACAACAAGTGTAGCCTCTGAATAAAAACGATTTCCAAAATCATATTGCTTTTCTATTGTAGATTTGCCACTCTTGCTAAATCCCAGAGTCCTCTTTATCCTTCCGTGCTTTAATGGTGAATAGCTTTGTAACGATTTTGGATCACCAATAAATGACATGATCAGATTACGAAACCCTGTAACCGACCTATCATCAATCCTAATTCCTATCAAAAGCAAACCAATAAATAAACTAACCTATAACTGCCGAAGACCATGTAAATCCTATAGCTGATCGCTACATAAACATGTCCATTCCCTTTAGCTCAATGTAAAAACGATAACTTTGGCAGGGGATGCAACTAATTCTTTTTGGATCCAACCATTTACTAATACATGGGAATATTCTCTTCCTGAAAAGGCTTACGAAATGATATCAATGTTCCCTCTCCCCTTGAAGATGACACTAAGCATAGGAACGATTCTTAGAAAACTGAACATCGAAGGTAACAATATTTTTTTCTTCAGTCTCACAACACTTATATCCCTTTTGATTTGATCGCCAAGGAAGATTCATGTCTCAAGTGTGAGAAATTTTCTGAATTTTTTTGTAAGGGGGTTGCGAAGTTTAATTTTTTTGAGAGCATCTGATTAATCAAAAACGTTGCAGTTAAAATTATTCCCTTTAGAACTCTTTCAGGACCTTATGCTCTAGAAAGATCCAAAAGATGCCTATATTTTCTTTCAACAACGCCATGTTGAATTTTTGTGCTTCTAGTTCTAAAGCCTACTCCTTGAGCCATTTTTAAAACCATGTGCAAGATGACAAATTAAATAATTATCGATGAGTTTATTGAATAGTTCTATGTTGCAGCTACATCCTAATAGGTTTCTTAGAGACAAAAGAAATATGGTCAAAGTGCAATTGATTGTAATTTTGCTTATATATCGAGTCGAGCCTATTCGAGTCGATTGTTGACCGAGTCAATCTCGAGTAGCTCACGAGTTGTCTCGTCTCATTTACACCCCCTAGTTGCTGCACAATTTTTGCACAAAGCTTGCAACTGATGCTTTCATGTGTATTTTTTACAAGACAATGTTACACGAAGTAAAAAAAAAACATCCTGTTGGTATTCCATGGTGAAGGCATGCATCGAACGCGTTTTTTTATCTGGCTTACTTGAGCATAATGGCTATTTTCTGCTCTGTAAAACATAGAGAGCACAAAACATATATGTGTATGTATGAATTCTAGTTATATATGGTAAAACATTTATAAACGACAGAAGCAAGATAAAGGTGAAAAAGATAACAAGCAAGTATTGTCCATTCATACTCTTTGCTGTATATTATTAATAAATACCTAAAAGGCTTGTCATCATTAAAAACTACAACTATTAGGCATGTATGAAGTGAAAACATAAAACTGAAATACACCATGTTTTCAAATCGGAGTCTGAGAACAAAAATGCTCAAAGTTGTCACTTCAACCTCGATCTGTATAAACCTTTGATTGCCTGTTCCAAAAGAAAGTCACCTCTTCAGATCTCCACACCTTACAATGTGGCCATCATCGTGATCCAGCAGAAGCAGCGATTCCATGTAGGAATACACAAAGAATTTGTTTCCGCAAATCCCAAGATCCTTGACGTGCTCCGAGCAAGGTTCATAAACTACAAGTGCGCAGGGTGTAACAAAGTCATCATCATCATCATCATCATCATCATCATGCATTTCAACTATAGGTTCGCCACTCTTCCTAAATCCTAGAGTCCACGAAACTGATGCATTAGGTACATTAACGGTGAATAGCTTTGCAAAGGCTTTTGAATCACCACGCTCCATCATCCATACATCACAAACATATTTATTGGTTGTGTGTCTATAATCAAGCAAAACAAGAGACTCCCTTAGCCTATAAATGGACGTATGCATGTCAGCCAAACTATCTGGGAGGTGTATCTCTCTAAACTCTTCAGAGCTCATATCAAATGACATAATCAAAATACCAGATTCACCATCCACATTAATCCATTCATATGCACACCAATAAATAAACTGACCTATAACTGTCGACGAACATGTAAATTGAATTGATTTACGAGGCAGCTGCTGATTGTTACATGGAGTTGTCCATTCCCTTGAGCTCAATTTACGATGGATTATTGAATTTAAAATGAAAAGATATTGAAAAGAAAAAGGAAAGAAACCTTTTTATTTGTGTTTTTAGAAGGGAAGGCAAGGAATGGAAAGAAGAAAAATAAAATTTTTATGTTCTTTAGAACGAGAGAAAAAAAGAGAAAATATCTCATTTATACAAATATATCTTTAATTATTTTCGAAGAGGTTGTAATTGATGGATAGATGTTAATTTATAAATACTTTTCTTTTACTTCCCGTTCCTCATACATTTGGGACGAAAGTTTTGAGAAAAAAAATCAATCTTATTTTACTTCAATTCCGTTTCATTTCTTTTCCCTCTTAAAAAAACTCAAGAACACGAGATTTTTCTTCCCTCCTTTTCTTTTGTTTTCTTCCCTTTACCTCCCTTTCCTTTGTAAAAGAGGACTTGACAACACAACAACGCATACAAAAAAGTAACATTAATAAATGATTGTACGTATTGAATATAAAAAACATATTTAGATTGGAAAAAGTTTTAACTAGAAAAAGCAACATGTACCACATGTCACATTTATCATGAATAACAGACATGAACACGCATCTATGATGAATGTCCCAGACACATGACACGCTTTCGGTGATTCCACAGTTTGCCATGAAAATGCGGATCTCAATCGAAACAACCCTATATTTACATATGCCGATAAATAACTCTTTCAGTTGAGTTGGATTTGATTGGATACAAAACTAAGTTGAAATTGGTTTCAAAATGTTGTTTCAAAGTTCTAATTTTAGGTTATTCCCATATCTCATATTCAAGATATAAATACTAGGATCCGTATATTTAATTTAAATAGGAATAATTTTTTCAACATACTTCTTCTGATTTTCTTCTTGAAAGGATCTGCAAAACAATATCCATTGATGCACTATAAGTAAGTAATCAAGTGTGAAATTCAAACTAAAAGGTTATCCTAAAATATTATCGATCCCATGTACAAGACCAATTCATCTTTGCCAGGTAACACTTATATAGTGTGTGGACAGTCCGATAAAAGTTTCAAACGCGACAAATTCTTTAGAGCAACACTTTTGATATACAAGCATCAAGGTAAATACTTGCAAAAAACAAGACATAGAGAGACTCAATTGCCATTGCAACTAGCATATGATGTCCATAATTTCACTTGGATCACTATACCTTGCTAGCCTGTTCTAAAAATCAACTCTTCATAGTTGCACACCTTACAATGTGGCCTTCATCATAATCGAGTAGAAGCAGCGATTCTGTGTAGGAACTCGCTAAGCATGAATATCTGTTTCCGCAAAACCCAAGATCCTTGATAATTTCATTGTAACCCGCAATGAACTGATAGTTATCGATCAATGACTTCCATGGTTAGCAAATCGATCTGAATTGAATCAATTATTTGACGGGAAGCCTTTTGATGATTTCCATTTGGATATCCAAACTCAAGTGGGATGACATTTTGATTTTGATGTTGGGAATATGAATTGAATTTGTTTTTAGGGTTTATAAGGAGGGAAGTCGTGAATCGGAAGATTTGTATTTCCTCCTCCTCAAGAAAACTGAGTAAATTACATGTTTCGTCCCTTTACTTATATATTTTTAACGTTCCTTATTCATATTTTAAAAAATATCAACAAATGCATTCTTACAACGACTTGGGTCCTATCACTAACTCTTCTAAAATAGCCCGTTAAAGCAAAGGGCATTATCTCAGATTTTACCTCAGGTTCTTGTCCATCTCCGTCTTCATACCTTATAAGTAGATGGTGCGACCGAGTGGGGAGGACTTTGTAGTTGGCAACAAACTCAAAGCAATTAAGGGATGACTATCATGCTTTGCACACCGATATGCATTAAATTAATGATTTGACAACAAGTTTTTCGATGATTTGTACTGGGATATTGAAAGGGTTTTGGGTTGACATTCTAATTACGTGGATATGAATTTGTTTCTAGGGTTTAAAAATTATGTAAAACGGAAGATTTGTAATTCGTCTTCTCTACGAAACCGTTTGAAAAACAAATAGCTTTTAGGGTAAATTACATGTTTAATACTTGTGGCTATATGCTTTTATGGTTCTTATCATTTTTCTAAAGTTTCAACGGATTGTGTTCCTATAGTTGTCATTTTATACCGACTTGAATCCTTATCACTCACTTTGTTAAAATAGTCAATTAAGCTAAGAGATATTTTAGTCTTTTTGTTGTTTTATCAGAATTTCTATTTAAAAACTAAAGATTGTATTTTTTTTTGTGTGTATTTTTACCGGTCCTCATCCTTTTTTGTTCTCACCTCCCCCATCTCTCCCGTCAGAAACTATCACTCTAACTATCAGTGTGCCCAAAGTGAACCACTACAACAAATCGACCCTATTGCGACGACAAAAGTCGTCTCTAAAGCTCTAAATTTTGTCACTATAGAGCTATTTCGACGACAGTCGTCGCTGTAACCTTTGTTGTTGTATGCTCGTAGCTGTAGCTCACTATAACAACGACATGTCGTCGCTATAAGTAAAAAATATTAAAAAATGGTTTTTTATCTACTGCGACAACATGTCGTCGCTATTAACAAAAATTAAAAAAAATCTTTTTTATCTACTGCGACAACATGTCGTCGTATAAGTAAAAAATAAAAAAAAATTGATTTTTTATCTACTGCGACAACATATCGTCGCTATAGGCAAAAAAAATTAAAAAAAGATAAATTTTATCTATAGCGATGAAATGTCGTCGCAGTAGATAAAAATTGATTTTTTTAATTATTAATTATAAAATTAATATTTATTTAATTTGATTATAAAATATACTTTAATCAACTAATTTGATATATAAATACTAGAAAACAACTTTATATTCATATAACTAGAAAAATATTTGAAAACAATAATACAAATTTGATGACAAAATAAACATTAACGTCTCAAACATATTAATATGTAAATATCTAATCATCATACGAGTCGGTATCATTATCTGTGTCCTCAATGCCAAGGAACAAAAACACATCAAATTTCAAAGAAACAAAATCTACATGTTCCCTAAACACCAAAATATGAAGAAAATCCCAAAAGGTAGCTAACATTTATATACAATCTTCACACCTTTTGCGTAGTAACACATGAAAAAACTTGACCATTCAGATTGTTCTAAAACTCATTATACATTTATGCAACTACACTCTGTTCCTAAGATAAGCATACTTCATTTCTACAATCGGAATCACTGGTCCACTCACAGATCAAAATGTCGAACTGTATCTTCATGTCCTAGTCTCCTAGACTCTATTCCATCAACTTCCATTCGCATCAAAACATTTTACAGGAATTACAAGTTTTGAAACCTATAAATTGGTTCGAAACTCGCATCCAAACATGTTTTAGAGTTGCAAATTTGAATGAATACATAAAATAAAGGGAAAAGTCTAAAAAAACCCAGTGGACTTTAGTGTTTGAAGTGATTAAGTCCTTGGACAATTTTTTGGAACAAATAAGTCCTTAGACAATTCAAAACACACTAAATAAATCATTGGACTTTTGGAAACCTGTTAAATATATTCTTATTACTTAAAAATGTAACTTGCAACCTATATATAACAGGTAAAACTACAAATTGAAAAAAATATCACTACTTTATCCCCTACAAATAAAAAAATTGGAAAATTAATTAAAAAAAAATCAATCTCATCAATCAAATTCATTTTTAAGCACTTTTCAAAGTGTCTTTTTAAAATAGTCAAAGTTTTGGCATAAATTTTTTTCCCTTAAGAATTTTTTCTGGCAAAAAATAGAAAACATCTTTATAATTTGTTATTTAATTTACTTTATATCTTCTACCTTTTTTTTTCTTCATTTTAACCATTTATTATATTAACACACATAATCGTATATCAACTTAAATACATTTTTTTTACAAATTACACCATTATAAGTTTATCATCAATACGTTTAAAATAAGCCTAATATTGATTTTTTTATTTAATCTCATATTATTAATATCATTAATGCGTACGAATTATATTTAATACTTACACTTTATATCCTTTAGAGTTAATTATTTAATAGTATAAGATTAGTCTGTAACCTTAAAGGTATAAACTGTAAGTATTAAAAATAATTGGTATATATTTATAATACTGAATAATATAAGATTAAATTTAAAAACAATCTTGAGTTCATTTTTAACGTATTGACGAAACGATTATAATGGTGTAATTTGTATTTTTTTTTATATATGTTAGTTAATAGATGATTATGCGTGTTAATATATAATAAAATGAAAAATGAAAAAGTAATGGATATAAAATAAGTTAAATAACTAATTGTAACTTTATAAGGATGCAAAATATAATTTTTTTCCAAAACTATAAGCAGAAAGTGAATCTTAACACATAAATTTTTTACGTAAAGATGTTTTTTTTTATCTTTTTGGGAAAAAACACAAAAAAAAAAATTATTTTTCGCAAACTTTGGCTATTTTAGGAAAAAAGTTTTGAAAAGTGGTTAAAATTAAATTGGGTGATGAGATTGACTATTATAGTTAATTTTCCCATTTTTAATTTGTAGAAGGATAAAGTACCACCTTTTTTTTTTAATTTGTAGTTTTACCTCCTATATAGGTTCCAAGTTATATTTTTAAGTAATAAGGATGTATTTAACATGTTACCTAAAGTCTAAGGATTTATTTAACAGGTTTCGAAATGTCCAAGGATTTATTTGTTCGAAAAAATTGTCTAGTGACTTAATTACTCTAAACACTAAAGTCCATTGGGTTTTTTTTAACTTTTCCCTAAAATAAAGTTGAATTACTTTTAGCCGATGATGGATTGATGAATGATGGTTGATCGATGCTTTCTCTACACTTCTTCTTTAGTTTCGCCAATCTCCCTGCTTAAGTTCGTTTCAAACTGTTGTCGTTCAATCTTTGTCACTGTCACATGCTTGATTTGAGTTGATAACAAAATAGTTTTCTCAATATAACCCTTCGAGATACGAGTTTTATTTCAATTGGCATGCTTGGTAAGGCACTGACTTGCTAGATATACCCAATTAAAGATTAAATAGGCTACAAATAAAACCAAATCATGTGCATGTAGTGTCAATATTAGAAGCTTATATGTTGTGTTTGACAAGGACACTCCTGACCGCTGGCATAATGTCACCAAGGCTGTTGGTGGCAAGACTGCAGAGGAGGTGAGAGGAGGTGAAGCAGCATTATCAACTCCTTGTGGAGGATGTCAAGCATATCGAGAATGCTCAAGTCCCTTTCCCCAATAGGTTAGAAGGAAGAATATAATGAACTTGTTTGATTCACAAATAATACACTGATTAGAACTCTCAAAGAAAAATGAGAGCAATAGTGACACAGTTTTCCTTGGCCCTTGAGAAATATATTGGTTTAAAAAAACTAAAAAGTGGCTCAGAAATTAAAGAGAACATCATTCAAAAGTAACATGGAGGCAACAAGCCAAGAAACAAGAGGACCGGTGAGTAGTATCACCGTGCTGGTATTCCTCAACATATGACAGAAAGGAACGTGAATCAATCGGATTGAAAAACTAGTGAAGCAGCTTCAAAATATGAAACATTAAGAGAAAAAATGCAGAATTAGGGCATAGACAACAATCAAATCGATTAAACCCCAAATCAAACCCTAATACCACAAAATTATTGAATCGAGATGAAATTTGATTCATTTACGGGGTGTACCTTCTCGATCGTTCCAAAAAACGATATGTTCCTGAAATTCGCTCTCCCAACTTTCAATTGCCTAACCAACGCTGTAACACCCGTAATTTTTGGTAAGTAAATGTCACCCGGACATTTTTGTGACTTGTAAACAGTGGGGTTTTGTTGGGAATTGTATTGTTTAAAGTCCCTTGGAGTATCGGGAGTATTGACAGTGAAAAAGTCGAGTTTCGGGGCTTCGGAAAGGTCTGCGACAATGCCGGACGAATATGACAAGTCACAGTCGCATGGCACAGTCGCAGAAGGGAAACAGCAGCCTGGGGCAAGCTGGCGACATTGCCCTAGGCATAGTCGCCTGGCAATGTCGCATGGTGGGGGCAGCCTGCTATAAATGCGGGTTTCAACCTCTTTTCTCTCATTCTTCACTTCTCATTTCCTCCCCAACTCTCCCAAAACTCTCCCAAGACCCATCCTCTCCATCTATGGTGTTTTGGGGTTCTAAATTTAAATCCCCAAGTTATAAAATATCAATACTCTACCAAGTGCAATGATGGAAGCTAGCTATCTAGGATCTTCATCTTCATCTTCAACCTCAAGCTCTAACTTAGGGTTTTCTAGGTTTTCATCAAAATCTAAGTGGTAAGTGCATCCATTCCATTTCTAAATCCTAATATAAAATATAAATGTTCTCTTGATGATTTCCTAGTGATTGGTTTCTCAAATTTTGGATTTGATAGTTTTGGTGAAATTAGGTCAAGTTGGGGTTTTCGTCAAGATTGGGATTTTGATGTAAAATGTTTGGGGATTGATTATTAACGGTTGAATGAGTATATTCATGGTTGGAAACTTGTGAATATAGGTTTTGGAAGGTTTTGCTTGTGGATTCAAGTGTTCTTCAAAGGAGCTCAAGTTGGGGTAAAATCTAGATTTAGCCTAAATCTAGCAAGGTGGGTTCAAGTTGATTTGTGAAAACGGTGTACATGCCAAAATGTTTATTTTAAAGTGTTTTGTGTTTTACATGAAATTGTTAACTGCTGATAAATTTTGTTATTTTGGAAGTGGTTAACTTTATAAACTTAAATAACACCCATCTTTGGGAATTTGGACATTTTGATACATAAATCATTTTAATATGTTCCCTTGATGATTTAATACTTAATTGGAGGTCATTTAAGTAATTGTCCTTTTGGTGCAACTGATTTCATAAACCGTTTGGAAAATGCATATCATTTGTGTTATGAGTCATTTTGAAAAAATAAGGGAATGAGTCCTTTGGGAAAAAACTTTGTTTCAACTAATGATGATTTTGGAGTTAATCTTACTTTTGGTCGTTGTGTTGGCATATCCGTTGGCCAAACGTGTTTTAATGTTTACACTGGCTTTCATTAGGAATTTAAGTAAATTGTTGAGCTTTTGGCTCGATTTTGACTAAAATGAGTCTTGAGGACATTTGTCCGGTTTAATAGCCCGTTATGGAGATTTGAGTATGATGGTGGTTAATGCGCATCATTTGAGAATTACATGTTTTGAGTGTGTTATTCATTCGATTGGAGTAATGTAATGTTTTAGACTGTAATGCAATGGATCCATAGGCATATGAGTCGGTCTTTATTATTTAAAAAGAAAATGGGCTATTATTTATATGTTGGTGTCAGAATTAGTCTTGGGATTTCGAGGACTTGTCGGTGAGGGCTCTTGGAGTCCAATAACCAGACCTGCATCCGCGAGTTAATTTACCTGCATCCGTGAGTTAATTTATGAGCCTGTTTTTATGGGATAGTCACTTCTCATTCGTAGCTAGTTGAGACATTGGGTCGTCGGGGGCAACTTGGTACGATTATGTGAGACCGGTTACTAGCCATGGACCGTAAATGTAATCCTAGTGAATGAGCATGACTAGGAATCATTGGGTGCCCTCCCCCACATCTTAGTACGAGTCGGCGTGTTTGTGGCCTTTATCCTAGTATGGTGAGCTCAGAAACTTGGAATGTGGCCTACTTTTGTGTTCCGCCACTAGCCTTGGAATTCGGGTCTCCCCCGTCACCGAGAGGTGTTGTTTTGGGGTATTTAGTTTTATCCTTGTTTTCAGTGACGTGTTGAGTTGGGTTTTCCTCCATATACTCTAATTTTGGAGACTTGAGTTTACTCATATTTTGGTCGTCTGTTTTATAAAGTTTTATTCAAATTCCAATATTTTAGTATTTACCATTAGTCACGTTTTGAATGAGTGTTGGGTTGCATTACCTCATGAAAGAAAGCTTTGGCGTTGAGGCGTCCATTTATAAAATGTGTATTATTGGAAAACGGGTCTTTGTCATATTTAAAGTCACTCGTTTTTAAAGGATCATGATTTAAGTTGCATTATTATCATTTAACGATTCTTATATTCATGTTAAAAACTCTTGAGCTCACTAGGCGTTAGCCTAACCTTTTTATTTGTCGGCATGTGCATCATGTTCCATCTCGGGATTAGTTCAAGCGTTATTGAGAAGGGACAAGTGCTAGTTGTGTGCTCGAAGAAGTGAATAACTCGGTGAAGTCTTCCGCATTTACCATGGATGTAGCAACTGTCTTTGGGTTTAGTGACACCCGACTCTAAATAGTCTTTATGTAAGACTTTATTGATTTTGTTGACAGTTATATCCAGAATTGTAGTTCTAGTGTGAGCTTGTTGTAAGAGGTTTTATCTCTCTTTGAAGTGTATTTGAAAGTTTTAAATTAGTCGTTCTTAGCAAATTTGAGGGTGTTACAAACGCCTCCACACAGGAGATCTGCGAACAGGAGGAAGAAGCGACTTTCAATTGCCTAACCAGCAACTTTCAGAGCTTCCACGCGATTAAATTGAATCGAGCTTTCAATCTCAAAAATTTCAATGATTTGTTGGAAGTAGAAGTACTCTAGATCGAGAGAGAAGAGAGCTCCGACAAGTATGTATGTAGGATAAATTAGGTCAACTCGTTTTAATAAATAAAAAAATAAGCCTAAAGGGACGACAAGCCGTGTTTGTAGGATTAATATAGATAAAAACTTTTTTAATAAATAAAAAATATTCAAGCCTACAGCGACGACAAGTCGTGTCTGTAGGGTAAATATAATTACTTTTTGTTTTTCCTAAAACAAAGATATACATTTTAATAAAACAAAAAAAAAATTTAATTCTATTCCTCTACGACAACATGTTGTCGCTGTTGATTTTCATGAATTTTATTTTTTCAAAACATATTTTTTATTTACAAAAATGTATTTGAAATTTTTTTGAACACCTACTGTGATGACATGTCGTCGCTGTAGGGTTCTATTTTTACAAAAATAATTGAACTCTTCAAGTATATGTAAACACAACAATTTCATTACCTACAACGACGATTCCAAGTCATCGCTATAGCTTTTGTCGATATTAAAACAATAAGGTTTCAAATATGAACATACTAAAATCACATTATGAACATACTAAAACAATAAAGTTTCAAATAATGAGCATACTCACAACAATAAGATTTCAAACAATGAACTCACCAAAATTAAGGATGAGATCGGGATCGGACTGGTACCGAATCAGTTGGTACCGAATTTTTTTGGGACTAAAAAGTAGTACCGAAAACCGAACCGTATGTACCGGTTCGGGTTTGGGTTCGTGTTCGGGACGGGAAAATCGATACTAGGAAATTAATTAATTCTAATGAAGTTAATTATTAAATTAAGAAAATCAATTTTATATAAAAAAAATTTGGCGGAATAGTGTCGTCTGAAATTCGCTGGAAAACTCAGATCTGTTGGTAATCCCGCCGGAATTTTTTGTACGACGGCCGATTTTCCGGCGACCAAATCCGCCGAAGACTTCAATTTCCGGTGGATTTTCGTCGGATTTGGCCGTTAGAAAAACTGGTCTTTTTTGTAGTGATACCCTAAATACGGGATCTTTGTCCTTCCTTTGTTGCATGCTTCTTTTGTTCACTACTTGTTTCTTCACTATCATATAAAAATCCCCGAGAAGAGTTTACCTTATGGTTTCATCTATTTTTAATCATCTTTCACTGAAAGTAACTTGTCACTCCCACATTTGGTTAATATTATGGTCGTTTCTCAAACGCTAACCAGGGGAAATTTTACTGGGATCATTTTTTTTTTACCACGTGAGTATAACAAGGATCGAGAATCTTACTTGATAAGTGGCATGATAAGGACCGACAATCTTACCGGATAAGTAAGGGTGGTGACTCTTAGAGGCCGTTTACCCAAACACTTGTCCGGTAAGCACTTACCGATTAAATTCGGTGTTATCCCTTACCTTATTAGGTAAGATTTTAGTCCAATAAAATGGTATTGTAGACAAAAATTTACCCAGTAAGCGTTAACCGGGTAAGAGCCGCCGCCCTCACCGGGTAAGACTCTCAACCATTGCTTTCACTCTTACCGGATAAGATTATTGGTCATTGCCATATTCGTCGGTTAATGTAATCTAACTTGGTAAGCTTGGTAAGCGCTTACCCGGGTAATCGTTTGGTAAACGGCCCCTTACTCGCTTTGTGCTTAGTGGTTAAGATTATTGCCTACTATGTCATTTTGATGGTCAAGAATCTTATTTGGTAAGGTAAGCGTGGTGTCTTCCCGATAAGCATTTGGTAAACGCTCCTTGGTGATCTTTATCTCTCTTGTGGATGTACACCACCTACGTGTCAATCTTGGTGTCTCGTTTTTGCTTGCCTTTATTATATTTGCTTGATATTGGATTATATCGTCGGGATCTTGTTAGTGGTTGGTTTATTATGCTTAGATTGTCATCTACTTGTTGTTAAACCCATTATCTCCACATTTGCTCTTTGTGGTTATACATGCACTTATGATAGTTTGGATTGCGAGTTCCGATGGAATTTGGAACTGAAATTACATTTTTATCCCACATTTGGTTTAAAAGAAAGTCCGTAATTGAAATCCGACAAATATTGGTTTCAGGAATCCAAGGATAGTTAGTATTTTACGAGATTTTATAGAATTTGTTTGTAACAATATTTTTAAATATGTTAAAAACATTCGTTTTGTAATAATCAATTAATAAAAGATAGTTTAATTATTTTCATAAATATTTATGACATGTTCTTATAAATTATTTATAAAGAATGAAATTGAATTCCATTTAAGATCCTACAAACCAAACAGAACAAGGATTTTAAATCCTTTAAAACATTACGTCAAACCAAACGCCCCCTTAGTTCTCGGTTGTCTAGGAACTCCGGATCATTTGAGATTTGTTTTGGCGACGCTGAAGTCATGGCCACCTTTTCACATCACGTAATCAATGCATAGAAATTCTTTCTAGGTTCTAAAATGATCGATATAGGTTCATCCGAATCCTCCTAAAAACATTTTTTCATTTGGATCCTCCTAAAAACATTTGTTCATTGTATACTATATTAACTAATAAAGTATCTCTTAAAATTAATCAACTAGCTTTACACATGGCAATATTCAATCAACAAATAGCAGAACAATTGTTCTCTTGAAAATCCTGATATATTTGGTTATTGGCAACTAAGAAGCTACATCCTTACATACCCCATAAGGTGGAGCGTACAGAAAATGTTTGCTTACATCCTACACACCCATACCGTAGACCTTACCTTTAGGATTTATTGGGTTCTTTTGATTTGGTTTGGTTTTATGCTTCATGCACCAACTACATGCCATAGGAAGATGGCACAAGGTTTGGTCAAATCTTTTATTAACTGGCGCATTCATATCCCAAGGGACAAATCAAAAATTGCATCATAGTTGTAAACTACATGATTATGGGGTTGTTTACCAAATGCTTAATGGGTAAAAACTTACTGTTAAGAGTCACCACTCTCAGCCATGAAAATGGCATTGCATGCGATAATCTTACTACGGGAAGCACCGGTAAGAGTCACCATTCTCAGTTACGAGGTAAGATTGTTGGTCATGTCACGCCTCTTAGTGGGTAAGATTAATTATTGATCATTGACATGCTCACAGAGTAAGTGCTTACCCAGTTACGTCTGGTAAACAACCTCTAAGTCTCAATCGGTCAGGTTTCTCTGCTAGAGAGTTGTTTGGTATCCCATGGTGTTGACAATTGACAATGAAAACCAGTGGTTGGAGGAAAGATATTTGAAGATTTCCTCTGATAACTATGAACCCAACAAAAAGAGTTATGCATCATACCCGGAAAAACAACAAACATATTGAGCTTACTACACTTTTGAGTGTGTTAAAGAAGATATTAGATGAAGCTTAAAGAAAATTGGGATCAGAAGTCCTGACTCATCAACATAAGAGATGTTGTTCTTGTTACCATACAGTACGTAATGGTCAAAGTAAAGGGACGTTTACCAAAGGCTTACCTGGGTAAGCGCTTATCAAGGCCCGAGAATCTTACCCGGTAAGTAAGGGCGACTACTCTTACTTGGTTAGTGCTTACAAGGTAAACTGTTGCATACGATAGCGTTTGATGGACTAAAATCTTACCTAGTAACGTAAGTGAATACTGTTGAATTTTACCGGTAAGCACTTAAAGGGCTAGTGTTTGGGTAAACGACCCTTAATCTCCCATTTTTTTTGTCAACTAAAGAGAATACAAGAAAATAAGGCCAGATTTGCAGAATTTCTGGAAATTGGCATATTTTCAGATGGATCCAATATTATCCACAGAATATGTTTCAATACTAAGGCATGCGCATCAAATCAGATGTGAAAAAACATTACTTTGATACATTCAAACATTATCAAGCATATGAAGCCAAATAAACTCAAGGATGCATATAAAGAATCCAAACCATGAATACTAATAAGATTTATGCATGTATTAATAAATGCTAACATAAGCATCAATCTATATGTGATGCATTTAACTGTTTAACAACTTAAACTAATCTGCATGGTAATTGCACACCAATCTCTACCTTGCTTACCTGTTCCAGAAGTCATCTCTTCACAGCTCCACACTTTGTCAACAAGGTCATCGTCTTCGTCCTCAAATCAATCTAGATAGAATAAATGCAATCATTTTCCTCGTTGAGCAGAAGCAGCGATTCCGTGTAAGAATTCACAAAGGATTTACACCGGTTTACGTAAATCTGAAGATCCATGATGTGCTCTGATAAAGGTTCGTAAACAACAAGTGTTTGCTCGTAATAACGAAGTATCATATCAATTATAGGTTCCCCACTCTTCCTAAATCCCAGAGTTGTCTGTATTGATGCACGATGTGGTGGCTTAATGGTGTATAACTTTGTAAACGATTTTGGATCCCCATCATCCATCATCCATACAACACAAACTTGTTTCCATTCTCTATCATCTATATCTTCATGAGTGTACTGAAGCAAAGCAAGAGACTCCTTTAGCCTAGAGATGGAAAAACTTATAAAGGACTCATGGACCAAACTATCTGGGAGGTTCACCTCTCTAAACTCTTCGGTACACATATCGAATGACAATATAAGATTATAATCCCTAAATGTACCATCTTCAGCAAACCTGCTATCATAACCAAACCAATAAATAAATTTACCTACAACCGTCTGAGACCGCATAAATGAAATCGTCTTACGAGGCAGATTGTTACATGGATATGTCCATTCCTTTGAACTCACTGAGAAAATCATAACTTGCAAAGGAATGTAACGGTTGTAACCTACTCTTCCCCTTTCCCACCATAAACTAACATATGTAATCTTGACAAGCTTAGGGTCACCAGTGTTGGGGCAAACCCCAAAACCAAGTACACTTGAATACGGTGGATCTAACATATTAGGGACAACAACCGCAATCGATTTTTGAATCGAAGGATTCCAAAGAACAGCCACTTCCTGTTTTTGCCCCTGGAAATAATGGCCGTGGAAGCACAACAAGCCATGAGAGCTACCGATTACTGTTAATCCATCGTCATCAAGTATTTTAAGGAGCGGAGGAACAGTGGGAGAGAACTTTTGTTGGGGGAAAGTATCATCATCCACAAAAGAAACGTATTTGATCTCAGTTTCCTCCCGTTCTCCGACTTCGTACCTTATAAGCAAATGATGCGGCCGAGTTTGGCGAACGCTGTAAGCAGTAATAAACTCAGAGCAATCGATGAGTGAGTTCCATGCTTTGCACACCGATCTGAATCGAATCAATGATTTGACAGGAAGTCTTTTGTTGATTTGGTCGTGGATATCGGCAGGTATGTGCGGTGGTGACATTTTGATTTGGGGAAATGAATTTGTTTTTAGGGTTTATACGGGAGATGATGGGAGATTTGTGATCCCTTCGATCTTTTCCGCTCGAAAACCGTTTCGTATAAGCCTTTTATAAGATTCAAATATGAGAGTGATTTACCTATTTAGTCCCTGCGGTTTTGGGTTTATAACCGAATGCGTCCATCTTTTGAAATGTTTAACAGAACTTGCCCTTATTATGATGATTGCATTTTTTTAACGATACAAGTTCTTCTGCTTACACTTTTAACGAGTTAAGTTTTTTTTTTTTTTTTGCCAAGTTGGTCAATTTTTGCTACATTAGTGAGTGCTCGCACCCTTTAGTTATATTAGGGGCCATTTTGTCTTTTTAACCTTCCATTTGACTTTTAATTAATTGTTTATATTTTTCTTGAGTAAATTTCATTGTTAGTCCCACGTGATGTTGTCTTGATACAATCACGTGAAAACCCTAGAAAAGTAGATGCATTTTGGCCATGGAAGGTGAAATTGTTTCTTTCTGAGGTTAATCCTAGCCATAGTGATAGATCTCGTATTAAAGGGTTGTTTAACAAGCACTTATCGAGTAAGTGATTACCGATATCAATTACTGGTAGCAGATTATCGTATACTGCACAGCAGGGGCACAATATTACCCAGTGAGAGCACAAGTATATACCTTCACTGGAATCGCTACAAGTAATATAATGGTACAAGTACCGAGTATCGTACCCACAGGGACTGACTTACTGAGAAACAGAGATTTTCATGAACTTCTTGCACAAGTTTCGAGAGTGAGAAAAATATTTGTTTGGTGGTTGATTAATGCTAAGAGTACGGAATAAAATTTATAATTAAAGAATGGGTACGGGTGTAAGCTTTTCTTGAGATGGACGTAGTAACAAATGGTTAGGCCTTTTGTAGTACGGAAAATCTATAAAAATCCCGATCTCTCGAAAGTGAATTTTTAGAGACCGGTCCTACAAAATGCCCATAAAGCGTCCATCGTTACCAACTCTTAATCTTACCGATTTAATTACGTTGATAAAAATCAAGTTCTACCGGTGCGGAGATTTACACCCAAATCTCTTTGTGATATAAATCTCCTCCGACGTTTGAACCGTAATAAATCATGCAAAACCCGTATCTCTACGTGATTATCAAAGACTCTCTCAAATCTTTGTGCATCCCTTAAGCCGTATTTCGAATCCGCCCCTCTCGAGGTCTAGATTTAATATTAACACATCAAAGTGATCGGCTTATCAGCGTTGAGTTTAAGTCCCGACTTAAGTGACTAAGCTCAAGAACTAGTAACGATGGCCACACCCAAGTGTTGCCTACTAGTCTCAAGTTAGCTCACACCCTTACCTAAAAGATGGTTAGTTCATAATAAAATGCATAATAATAAAAGACATAATAATAAAATGCATAATAATAAAAAACATATAAATAAAGAGCATAAAAGTAAAGAGCATAAGAATAATAAAAGACTTGGAAGTAACAAAAGACGTAAAGGAAGAAAGGAAATACTTGTTATACTACTTGCATAAAATTAAAAGTTAGCTACAGACGTAAACGAAAATACAAGAAACTAAATGCTTAAAATTAAAAACAACCTTCTTAGTTCCAAAACTCTTCCAAAGAGAGAGTTAATAGAGTTGGAGAAGGTTGATGGTGTGATAGAATGCTTAAGCTAACTATCCTATTTATACTAAAAAGCTAGGCTTTTACCCAATGGGTAATACCCACAAGTTAAAGGGTTATTACCCACTAGACAAAAGAGTACAATGATTGAGGAATCTTCCAACTAGCATCCACCATCTTTTTATCAGATATTTTCCAGCCTTGAATACTGCAATACCTCCAGAATACGAGTATAAATACGCCGTATAAATACCGCATGCATCCCCGGGTGCCCTCGGAGGGCAGACAGTGCCCACAGTCCCACAAAAACGAGATTTTCTTAACAAAACAGCATCCTTTGGTGTTTTCATCATATTTGCAAACTTTAAAGACCAAAGGAAAGAGATGGAAGCAAAAGTAGCTAGAAAGGTGAATAAAATGACGGAAAAGAGTAACAAATAACCCTAAAAAATGAGGGTTATCACACCCCCAAACTTGAGATGTCACTTGTCCTCAAGTGACGGAAGAAAAAGAATCACAAAGAATGTTACGAGGAGACGAAGAAAACTTACAAAGGTATTGATGCATCCGCCATGACATTGAAGAGGCACAAACTTTCATTTTGGAAATCACTGTATTTGTAATTAATCGGTAGGGCTTGAGCTGGGTTTGTGTATATGGCTATGATTTATGTCTCACTTCTCTCTTCCCCCCCAAACTTATGGTAGACCACATAAAACGGGCTTTGGGTTTTTGTTCTTTTCTTTTCTTTTCTTTTTTTCAAATTTGGGCCCCCTTTACTATTTATTTATTGGGCTCCACATGTCTTCTCATTTGAAGACTTATTTTATACATGTATCTTTTTTTTTTCTTTTTTTTTTATGATCAAAATTTTGGAATTGATCATAATATACACAAAATCTCCTAATGTTCACCCCCCCAAACTTAGAACATATCAATGTCCTCATTGGTGAAGGTAAAAAAAAGGCATTTATTGGCAAAATGTTTGGTTACGAAGGGAAGTGTTTCGGCCAAAATTCAATAATGGCTTACGTCATTTTAATTTCCAAACCCAATGATTTCCAATGAAAGTTGTACCTGAAAATTAAGATGCATAATACCGAAAGTGATAGAAAACATTAAGAATTATATTGAAAATCCATCAATGAGTAAGTACAAAAGGAAAGGGTTAGCACAAGTTCCGGATTTTCAACACAATACCCAAGATCAGAATAAACAACAAAAGGAGTTAAAGTTTGCAAAAGATGAATCCCACACCAAAAGACTATTCTGTCAACGGAGGTTGAAACATGAGAAGTAGGGCGTGGAGCAGCATGGCAATCTTATGGGTACAGACACCCATGGGAAATGTCGTGACACTCGTCAAAACTATGGATGAATGTTGCCGGTGAGGAGGAGTGTGTTTGGTCGTCGTCAGCGTTGGCTATTGATGAACGGCGGTGGTTTTCACGACGAGAGTTGATGATCCGGTATTCAAGGAGGTGGACGGATGCATCTGTGGTAGCATGGCGGAGCTAGCGTCGGCGATGGTGGATGGTATAGTGGTGGCCGACAGAAGGCGACGTGATCGGTGAGAAGGAGATGGGAACCAACTTCTTGGAGCGTGCCATGGAGAAGATGAGAGGGTTCATTTTGTTTAAAATCCCGCCCAAATTCTCCGTGGACTCATCTTCGTAAAAATCATGACCAACTCCTGCAAATACACAATAACAAAAACACAAAACTACTAAAATTAGGTAAGACTATTTACAAGGTTGTTTCCAACCAATTCAAGGGTTAAGTACATTGGGTTTGGGCACTCCGTCTGGGAGGTAGTGTTTAACCCGATATCCATTAACCTTGAAAGTGCTGTTATCCTGAGGATTCAACAAGTCTATTGTGCCAAATTTTCCTACGTCCATGATGGTAAAAGGACCGGACCAACGCGATTTCAGTTTCCCGGGGAACAACTTCAATCTTGAGTTAAAGAGGAGCACTTGTTGTCCTTTTTCAAAAATCCTTTGGTTTATCCTACGATCATGCCAGAGTTTTGTCTTTTCTTTATAAATTTTGGCATTTTCGTAGGCATGGTGCCTTATCTCTTCTAACTCAGTTAATTGAAGTTTTCGCTTTTTCCCCGCGGCATCCTCACACATATTCAACTCTTTAATGGCCCAAAAAGCTTTGTATTCGAGTTCCAAAGGCAGATGACATGCTTTTCCAAAGACCAATCTGTACGGTGACATATCTAACGGGGTCTTGAACGCTGTTCTATATGCCCAAAGTGCGTCATCCAACTTGAGTGACCAATCTTTCCTATCAGGTTTTATGACTTTTTCCAAAACTGATTTGATTTCCCGATTTGAAAGTTCCGCAAGACCATTTGTTTGAGGATGGTATGCGGTGGCCACTCGGTGTTGGATATTGTATTTGCTCAAAACTGTGCTTAACATTTTGTTTACGAAGTGTGTCCCTTCATCACTAATTAAAGCTCGGGGAGTGCCAAATCGTACAAAAATATTTTTATGAAGAAAATTAACCACAGTTTTAGCATCGTTTCGAGGACACGCAATAGCTTCTACCCATTTAGATACGTAATCGACCGCAACCAGAATGTATTGATTGTTAAAATACATAGGAAATGGTCCCATGAAATCTATACCCCAAACATCAAAAAGTTCGACTTCTAAAATATTATTTAAGGGCATTTCATTTCGTTGGGACAAATTTCCTACTCTTTGACATTGGTCACAACCTTTTACGAACTCAAATGCATCTTTAAATAAATTGGGCCAAAAGAGACCACTTTGAAGAATTTTTGCTGCCGTACGTTGACCACCAAAATGTCCTCCGTACGGTGAAGCATGACAATCATTCAAAACATTTTTCATTTCGAAATTTGGGACGCATTTTCTTAAAACTTGATCTGCACCTAGTTTGTACAAAAATGGGTCGTCCCAAAAATACTGTTTGCAATCATGTATGAATTTCTTGAATTGTTGTCCCCTCATGTTGCATGGCCTGATTCCACTTGCCAGATAGTTTGCAATATCTGCATACCATGGGAGATCTTTTTCAAAGTGGTGATGGATGGCTAAAATTTGCTCGTCTGGGAAAACTTCCTTTATGTCATGATTTCCACCACTTGACACGTTATGTTCGATCCTAGAAAGATGATCGGCCACTTGATTATCCACTCCTTTTCTATCAACTATCTCAAGGTCAAATTCTTGTAACAGAAGGACCCACCGAATAAGTCGTGGCTTAGCATCGGTTTTGTTAAAGAGATATTTAATGGCGGAGTGGTCAGTGTGAACGATGACTTTTGTCCCGATTAAATAGGATCGAAAACGGTCAAAGGCAAATACTACAACAAGCAATTCTTTCTCGGTTGTGGTATAATTTATTTGAGCTTCGATAAGAGTTTTGCTTGCGTAGTAAATGGGGTGGAAAATTTTATCTCTTCTTTGCCCTAAGACGGCACCCACAGCCCAGTCGCTTGCATCACACATTACCTCAAAAGGTATGGTCCAATCTGGGGCTATCACAATGGGTGCCGAAACAAGGGCGACTTTGATTGTTTCAAAAGCTTTGGTGCACTCCGGAGTAAAGTCGAAAGCTTGGTCGGCATGCAATAAATTACAAAGGGGTTTTGCAATTTTTGAAAAATCTTTTATAAAACGTATGTAAAACCCAGCATGCCCCAAGAAGCTTCTAATGCCTTTAACCGAACTTGGTTCGGGTAATTGCATTATTACCTCAAGCTTTGCTTTATCAACTTCTAAACCTTTTTTAGAAACCATGTGACCCAACACGATTCCTTCTTGTACCATGAAATGGCATTTTTCCCAATTTAAAACTAAATCGTGTGTTTCACATCTTTCCAAGCTCTTTTTCAAATTTTCAAGACAGTTTTCAAATGATGTACCGATAACTGAGAAATCGTCCATAAACACTTCCATGGAATCTTCAATCATGTCCGAGAAAATAGACATCATACAACGTTGGAACGTTGCGGGTGCATTGCAAAGACCAAATGGCATTCGGCGAAAAGCAAAAGTTCCGAAGGGACAAGTGAAGGTGGTCTTCTCTTGATCTTCGGGTGCAATGTGAATTTGATTGTACCCCGAATAACCATCCAGAAAGCAATAAAATTCCTTTCCGGCCAATCTATCTAGCATTTGGTCTATAAATGGAAAAGGGAAATGATCCTTTTTCGTGGCTAGATTCAACTGTCTATAGTCCATACAAATTCTCCACCCGGTGATGGTCCTTGTTGGGTGGAGCTCATTTTTCTCGTTGGTGATTACCGTGGTACCACCCTTCTTCGGTACACATTGTACCGGACTCACCCAACCACTACTTGAAATGGGGTAAATAATACCCGCATCTAGCCATTTTAAAATTTCTTTCTTAACGACTTCTTTCATGATTGGGTTAAGTCTCCTTTGAGGTTGCACCTTGCCAACTCTATTTTCTTCCAAAATTATCTTATGTTGGCAAAGGGACGGACTGATTCCTTTGATGTCAGCTATTGTCCAACCTATGGCCTTCTTGTGGGTTTTCAATAACTCAATCAATTTCACTTCCTGTTCACAACTTAAATTGGAAGAAATAATTACAGGCAATTTTTCCTCTTCCATAAGATAAGCGTATTTAAGGTGATTAGGAAGTGGTTTTAATTCTAGATCGGGAGCCTTGATTATAGAAGGAACCTGGGTTGGTCTATCATTAAAGTCCAACTGCTCAAATGCATCTATAACCTCTATCAAATCCTCTTCAGAAATATCTTCCCCAATGCAATCAATCAAACCTAACTCAAAATCATCACCTAAGGCATTTAGGTAGGAACAATCTTCAATCTCACCATTAAACTTAAGGGATTTGAAAACATTGAAAGTGATTTGCTGGTCATTTAGTCTCATAGTCAACTCACCCTTCTGCACATCTATCAAGGTTCTACCAGTTGCCAAAAATGGTCTTCCCAAAATGATTGGGACATCCTTATCCGCCTCATAGTCCAACACTAGAAAATCAGCCGGAAAAATGAATTTATCGACTTTCACCAAAATATCTTCAATTTTACCCTTCGGATAGGCCAAAGACCTATCTGCAAGCTGTAAGGTGACTGTGGTGGGTCTGACTTCACCAATCCCTAACTTCTTAAAAACCGACAACGGCATGAGGTTTATACTTGCACCCAAATCACATAGAGCATGTCCTACTTCTTGTCCCCCAATAGTACACGGGATAGTAAAACTCCCCGGGTCTTTTAGTTTCGGAGGGATTTTGCAAGTAAGAAGTGCACTACATTCTTTGGTCAAGGCGACAGTTTCAAATTCTCCCAGCCTTCGTTTCTTGTTGAGAATATCTTTTAAAAATTTAACATAATTTGGCATTTGCTCGAGAGCCTCTACCAAAGGAATGTTAATGTGAAGTTGTTTGAAAACGTCCAAAAACTTTTTGAATTGTTCATCAACATTTTTGGTTTTTAATCTTTCAGGGAAAGGTAAGTCTCTCAAATCCGGGACAGATTTGCTTTTGTCGGGAGTGCATGAGATGAGTGGTTCTGGAGTGGGTGCAGTCTGTGCTGGACAACTTGGGACAATTGGGCCTGTAGTTTGGGCCACAGACTCTGGTTTTGGGGCTTCACTAGGGGATGGGAACAAGTCTGGAAAGTTCGAGGCATCAAACAAATGTGAAGTCTCTTGCACTACTGGTACGGGAGAGGTTTTCTCGACTTCTCTAGACTCACTTATGTTTTCAATCTCTCTAATACTTATGGCCTTGACGTGTTCCTTGTGAATGCCTTTGGGATTTTCCGTGTCACTAGGCAAAGTCCCTTGTGGTCTGTTCTTAAGCTCGACAGCAAACTGTCCAAGTTGGGTTTCAAAACCCCTCAGAGTTGCATTGGTTTGGTTTATAAAACCTTTAAGCAACGATTTGATTGAACCATTACCGTCCAAAGCATTCTGTTGTCTAGGTGCATGTGACTGTGAAGACTGACCATGTTGGTAATTCTGGGACTGTGAAGATTGTCCATGTTGATAATTCTGAGGTGGGCCTTGATGAAATCCCGGGGGATTTGGTGGTCGGTTTTGGACTTGACTTTCCCCGGGGGGTTGAAGTCCTTGATTTCCAGACCAGGAGAAGTTTGGATGATTTCTCCAATTCGGGTTATATGTTTGGGAAAACGGACTATTTCTAGACTGATTTCCGACATAGTTTACCGAAACAGGATTACCAGGACAACATTCAAAAGGATGATTTTCACCACAAAAACTGCACGTTTCAATTAAAGCTTGATTTACTGTTTGCACATGACCTTTTTCTCCATTAATGTTCAAATTGTTTTTAACCAAATTAGTCAAAGCTACAATTTGTGCATTTAAAGCGGTGATGGCATCAACCTCACGAACTCCTGATGCAGTTTTAGAAATTACAGCACGAGGGTTCGACCAATCAGTGTTATTATTGGCGACTTTTTCCAAAATCTCATACCCCTCATTGTATGTTTTTGCAGTAAAAGCTCCACCAGCCGTGGCATCGAGGATGATTTTAGCAGCATTAGAAATGCCATTATAAAATGTTTCTAATTGGATGCAGTGAGGGATTCCGTGATGAGGGCATTTTCGAATTAAATCTTTGAATCTCTCCCATGCATCCGATACTGCTTCATCTTCCTCTTGTCTAAACATTAAAATTTCATTTCTGAATTTCACGTTTCTGGTGGGAGGAAAGTATTTTTTCAAAAACTTTTCAGCTAAACTCGTCCAAGTGTCAATTGAATGAGGTGGCTGAGAATTTAGCCAGGCTTTGGCTCTGTCTCTTAATGTATAAGAGAAGAGTGTCAGCCGTAAGGCTTCCGCTGAAACTCCGGGAATGAGAAAATGATCCGTCATTTCTAAAAATGATTTTAAATGAGAGTGCGGATCTTCCGAAGGTAATCCTCCAAATTGACCCATTGCTTGGATCATTTGAAACATTACCGGTTTTGGTTCAAAATTTTGCGCAGTAATGTGGGGCCTAAGAATACCCGACTTGAGTTGATCAAATTCGGGTGTTGCATAGTCCCGTATTCCCCTTTCTTTATCATCAGCAATTTTAATCGTTGTTTCCACAAGCGGAGGTGGTGGAGGGTTAGCTCCCTCATCTGCCATGGTTCGATTTAAAACTGGATTTTGCTGATTTCCTCTACCTCTTCTTCTTCTTTTAAAAGTCTTTTCAATTTCGAGATCAAGAGGTACAAGTTCTCCGTGTTGCAGCCGTGACATACAACACGAAAAAATGTTTTTTTTTTAAATGAAACAAGCGACACAGGCTCAAATGAAAATCAAGATCTCAGGATAAAAAATCGTGCCAGTCCCCGGCAACGGCGCCAAAAACTTGGTAGCAGATTATCGTATACTGCACAGCGGGGGCACAGTATTACCCAGTGAGAGCACAAGTATATACCTTCACTGGAATCGCTACAAGTAATATAATGGTACAAGTACCGAGTATCGTACCCACAGGGACTGACTTACTGAGAAACAGAGATTTTCATGAACTTCTTGCACAAGTTTCGAGAGTGAGAAAAATATTTGTTTGGTGGTTGATTAATGCTAAGAGTACGGAATAAAATTTATAATTAAAGAATGGGTACGGGTGTAAGCTTTTCTTGAGATGGGCGTAGTAACAAATGGTTAGGTCTTTTGTAGTACGGAAAATCTATAAAAATCCCGATCTCTCGAAAGTGAATTTTTAGAGACCGGTCCTACAAAATGCCCATAAAGCGTCCATCGTTACCAACTCTTAATCTTACCGATTTAATTACGTTGATAAAAATCAAGTTCTACCGGTGCGGAGATTTACACCCAAATCTCTTTGTGATATAAATCTCCTCCGACGTTTGAACCGTAATAAATCATGCAAAACCCGTATCTCTACGTGATTATCAAAGACTCTCTCAAATCTTTGTGCATCCCTTAAGCCGTATTTCGAATCCGCCCCTCTCGAGGTCTAGATTTAATATTAACACATCAAAGTGATCGGCTTATCAGCGTTGAGTTTAAGTCCCGACTTAAGTGACTAAGCTCAAGAACTAGTAACGATGGCCACACCCAAGTGTTGCCTACTAGTCTCAAGTTAGCTCACACCCTTACCTAAAAGATGGTTAGTTCATAATAAAATGCATAATAATAAAAGACATAATAATAAAATGCATAATAATAAAAAGCATATAAATAAAGAGCATAAAAGTAAAGAGCATAAGAATAATAAAAGACTTGGAAGTAACAAAAGACGTAAAGGAAGAAAGGAAATACTTGTTATACTACTTGCATAAAATTAAAAGTTAGCTACAGACGTAAACGAAAATACAAGAAACTAAATGCTTAAAATTAAAAACAACCTTCTTAGTTCCAAAACTCTTCCAAAGAGAGAGTTAATAGAGTTGGAGAAGGTTGATGGTGTGATAGAATGCTTAAGCTAACTATCCTATTTATACTAAAAAGCTAGGCTTTTACCCAATGGGTAATACCCACAAGTTAAAGGGTTATTACCCACTAGACAAAAGAGTACAATGATTGAGGAATCTTCCAACTAGCATCCACCATCTTTTTATCAGATATTTTCCAGCCTTGAATACTGCAATACCTCCAGAATACGAGTATAAATACGCCGTATAAATACCGCATGCATCCCCGGGTGCCCTCGGAGGGCAGACAGTGCCCACAGTCCCACAAAAACGAGATTTTCTTAACAAAACAGCATCCTTTGGTGTTTTCATCATATTTGCAAACTTTAAAGACCAAAGGAAAGAGATGGAAGCAAAAGTGGCTAGAAAGGTGAATAAAATGACGGAAAAGAGTAACAAATAACCCTAAAAAATGAGGGTTATCACACCCCCAAACTTGAGATGTCACTTGTCCTCAAGTGACGGAAGAAAAAGAATCACAAAGAATGTTACGAGGAGACGAAGAAAACTTACAAAGGTATTGATGCATCCGCCATGATATTGAAGAGGCACAAACTTTCATTTTGGAAATCACTGTATTTGTAATTAATCGGTAGGGCTTGAGCTGGGTTTGTGTATATGGCTATGATTTATGTCTCACTTCTCTCTTCCCCCCCAAACTTATGGTAGACCACATAAAACGGGCTTTGGGTTTTTGTTCTTTTTTTTTCTTTTTTCAATTAAGATGAAGGAGAAGAGATAACAAGCAATTGGTGTCCATTCATACTCTTTATTTGCTGCTGTATACTAATACCTAAAAGCTAATGTCATCATTAACTAACTATTAGGCATTTATGAATTGTAAACAGGTGCAAAACATACAATTGAACAATCAGTATAATTAAGATCAGTCTGAGAACCCAAATGCCATAGCAAGTCACTTTGCAACAGCTTTGAACAAAAAACAATCAGTATTATTAGTTAACTACACGAAAGAACATGATTTATTAAGGTAAAATATTATATTCGCAAAAATGTGAGATTCATCATCATTAATATCAGAAACATTAATCTATATATATATATATGATGCATTGAACTTTCTATCAACTTAAAACATTAAAAATGTTTTCTGTCATGCCCTTGGGACGGGCCAGGGTGGTGTGTACGGGCTTGGCGATTGCTGGTTTCAACCCTTTTTATGCATAGACTAGTGTAAGAAGGAGATTCGCTAGACTAATCCATCATTAAGAGCTCAAAACAACTTTAAATTGCAAGTCTAAATGTTCAAAATATACCAACTTAGGCACCTACTTTGAATCCCCAAGTTCAAACAAGTGTTGTTAGTGAAAATTAACTGAACCATACAATACAATTAATCGCTTGCATATTATACAGACCGAAGAAAACACACAACAAGTAATTCAATAGTGTAAACAAACAAACCTTACCAAACTTTGTGTGCATACAAGCACTATATGCAATTCAGAGCAACAATACCTACATGAAACCATCCAAGCAGACTCAACAATCTTCTTCTAAACTTTAAAATGGAACCACATGTCAGAAGACAACAAAATAATGCTATTTTCCATTCTTGTTCTTAGATGAAAATTTAAGATAGATTATGTTTTTACTTTGATAAAATAGCTGTCGGAGATTGTCTAAATAAGAAGCTTGATAATTAAGCCAAGATAGATCAATACAAGCAATCTATGCAGATTTCCTCCGGTTCACATTCCCTTGATTCCTTTGGTTATGTCGTCTAAAACGCAGGATTGCTTCAACTTTAGAGTACAAGTGTATGAATTGCTTCCAAAATTGAATATACATACAGTAAACTAGATATAACTTGATCAATAAGAGAAGGCCATTAAAAAATGAGAATCATCAGCACTTTGCTAACTTCTACAGTACAATGCTATCATAGATTGTATATAAATAATTATCAGGTCACAAGTAGCTGCAAAATTGTACCAAAATAGCTGGTCGTGGTTATCCAAAAAAAGAAAAAGCCACATTGCATGATGGTCAAAGTTAAGCATTTTAACTGCGAACTATCTTTCATTCATGTTATATATCGTAAACATTTATAAACGATGGAGGCAAGATGATGGAGAAGGAGATAGCAAGCAATTATTGTCTATTCCTACTCTTTGCTGTATATCAATACCTACAAGGTATTTCATCATTAAATACCACAACTATTAGGAATGTATGAAGTGAAAACAGCTATAATGTGCAAAACATACAATCGAAATACACCAAGTTTTTTAATTGAGTATGAGAACCCAAATGCTCAAAGCTGTCACTTTGCAAGTGTCGCAACAGCTTTGAACAAAAAAGCATCAGTATAACTACAAGCCTGCACCCAAAAGAAAAAAAACATGACTTATACAGGGAATTTTTTTAACATTCACAAAAACGTGAGATTCATAATCATTAATGTCAGAAACATTGATCTCACAACTGACACAAGTGCATTAAACTTTCTATCAACTTGAGCGAATATATATGCACCATATATCACTTGGATCACTATACCTTGCTAGCTAGCCTGTTCTAAAAATCACCTCTCCATAGCTCCACACCTTACAATGTGGCCCTCATCATAATCGAGCAGAAGCAGTGATTCAGTGTAGAAACTCGCAGTGAATGAATATCTTTTTCCGTGAATCCCAAGATCCTTGATGTGCTCCGAGCAAGGTTCAACAACAACAAGTGTACAAATGTCTTTATTATCACCTTGCACTATTTCAACTATAGGTTCGCCACTCTTCCTAAATCCCAGAGTTCGCGAAACTGATGCATTTGGTGGATTAATGGTGAATAGCTTTGTAAAGGCTTTTGAATCACCATGCTCCATCATCCATACAGTACGAAATCGGGTCCCATACTCAACCACAACAAGAGACTCCCTTAGCCTAAAGATAGACAAATCAAAAGACTCCTCCTTTTCAGCCAAATAGTCTGGTAGGTCTACCTCTCTAAACTCTTGAGTGGTCATATCAAATGACAAAATCAGATTACGAAGTCTACCATCCACATTAATGCAATCGTATGCAAGCCAATAAATAAACTGACCTATGACTTCCCGAGATAATGTAAATTGCATTGATTTACGAGGCAGCTGATTGCTACTTAAACATGTCCATTCCCCCGAGCTCAATGTGAAAACCATAACTTGGCAGGGGATGCTTTCCATTTTCGTGCAATCAGCACTAAATGTAATCTTCACAAGCTTAGGGTCTTTGGTGTCAGGACAAACTCCAAAACCAAGAACAGAATTAAACTCTACATTAGGTACAACAACAGCAATCGATTTTCTAATTGCAGGATTCCAAAGAACAACCATTGGTGTTCCATCTCCAAAATAACCGATCAAGCAAAACAAGCCATGAGAGCTACCGATAATTGTTGTTGTTAGTTGAACGAGAGGAGGAACAGTTAGGGCAAAGTTTTGTTGGGGGAAAGTATCATCATCATCGACATAACAAACATATTTTACCTCCTCTTCTTCCCCATATCCGATAGTGTACCTTATCATCAGATGTTGCGACTGAGTTCTGTAACCAGCAATGAACTGAGAGGAATCGATGAATGACTTCCATGCTTTGCAGACGGATCTGAATCGAATCAATGATTTGACGGGAAGCCTTTCGATGATTTGCAGTTGGATATCGAGAGCCATGTGCGGTAACATTTTGATTTCTGGGATATGAATCCGTTTCTAGGGTTTATACTTTAGTTCCCGCGTAGCGTGATAGGGAAGATTTGTAATTCCTCTCCTCACGGAAAACTATTTGAAAAGTTAGAGTAAATTACGAATTTGGTCCTCTCATTTTTTATATGTTTTCAATTTAGTTCCTATAAATTTTTATTTACAAAAAACTCATTATGATATGATTTTTCGAATGATTTTGGTCCCTCTTATTAACAACGTTAAAACATTATACGTTAACGGAAAAGCATTTTGCTCCAATATTTTCCCATTTTCTATTTAAATAATAAAAAACTTATTATTATATATAATATATTTAATTATTTTTATATTATATAAAAAAATATGTAACTCCCATGAAAACAACGTTAAAAAATTATTCTTCAGTGAAATTGCCACGTTTGAGGCCAAAGTCGTGGTTAACTAATCCACTGAAGACGACAACTCTTGCTGCAATAGAAGAAGTCTCGGTGGCCTTAGGAAGCAACTACCAGCAAGCCTTCGCCGACAATTAGTCGATCATCTTGCTCCTTTGTTTGTGTATAACATGGTGATCTTCCCATTTTATTTTGTTCTAATATTTTGTGGCTTCTTGTCTTTTGTTTTTTGAGGTTGTCAAGATTTTTTTTTTTGGCTCTGATTGATCTCAAAAGATATATGGAGAGAAACGGCTGGCCATTCTAAGAACTTGATTTGGGGTTTTATAATCTTTTGAATATATATGTATATACACACTAGAAGTGTATTCGTGAAATAATTGCAATATATCTCTATTTAGTCTCTCTCGATTTTATATTATGGATTTGTGTGGTTTTAATAAAGGGAGAGAGTATTCTTTCAGTATAGTTTTATAAGGTATTTTGTTGCATTAGTATAACTCATTGCTTATTTTTTTATTTGAACATGTTTGTATATCAGTTTGAGATATGAAATAATTAGTGTTAGATATTGTATAATATATTAAAAATTTTATATAAACATACTCGTGATTGAAATTTTGAAAATTAAGTTTAAAAACTGAAGAAAAGAAATATTAATATAAGTATCAAATTAAAAAAAATAAAATACACGTTTTTGATATATTTTGTTTAATTAAAAAATTAATTATGACTAAAATAACTTATATTTTTTTAAATAAAATAAATCTCTAGGTTCCCAAAATTTGATCCGTTTATAGGGGAAGGAGATGGAGGTATATGTGTGACCAGTTGTTATTGAAAGAAGGTGTTTGTGGAGGAGAACTAGAGAAGAGAGGAAGCGATCGACGTTTGGCGGTGTTCATGGTGGTTGGGTGCGACAGTGAAGGGGGTCAACGGTGAAGATGGGGAAGCAAGGTGGGGGTGGTGGGTTATAATCACAAAAAGACCAAATCAATTTAATAAAACAAATAGAAAATGAGAAGAAAATTTGGTAAGAAACAAAAATGTATTCACTTAATGGATTTATAGACAGTTTTAGTTAGAGGAATTAACACCGTCAAAAAACCAAACCTTAAAAACGTCGGACAAAATCCTTATCTTATTTCAACAAGGTTTAGATAAATGGTATAGTGTTGTAGGATAAGTGTGTCATCGTCTAAAGGATATGACGATAGAGATAGAGATAGAGATAGAGATAAATATATCAGAGTTAGATTAGAACTGAAATATCTCCTAACTATCTACTTGTAACTCCTCCCTATTTAAAGGGCTTATGATTAATGAGAATTATAGACTTCTTTTCTCTGTCTTATTGTTATTTTCTCCATATTGTTGTTCCATTTGTTTTTCCCTTTAACACGTTATCAGCACGTAAAGCTCAAAGTTGTTTTTCATCGTCTCTAAACGATTGGTGCACGTTGTCGTTGAACGATTTGCTGCAAAATTGCATCGCTACTGCGTTATCTTTTGCTCATTGCCACGCATGTCAAAAAAAAAATCTCGTAAGTTTTCTATCAATTTCTTCATAAGTGAATATTATGAATCATATTTATTTTTTTTCTTAAGTTTTCTGTAGAATACTTGTTTTATAATACATCCAACCAAATTACTTAGACGATGGACTGTCACTCTCTTGTTGGTACAAAATTAATAGGAACCTTGTAAAGATATTCGTATCAAATGGAAATGGAAATGAGCATATATACATAAGTTTTAATGAATATATGAAAGTAAACATATATCATGGAAACTAATGTGTCAAACTAGTAGATTATTAGGTCATCAGAACATATTTTGTCACCAATAAAGAACTTTTGGGGGGCAATAACACATATATGTTTTGGCATGACCATGCGGGATACCGTGGTTATGACATAGTGATCCGTGTATTGCAAAATACACATAGACACATTCTCTTTCGAGTGAAAGGCAGAATGAGGAAAATTGCAACTGTTGACTTCTGTAGCATAAGAAACAACATTGCTATATGCCCTCTCGAATACCTAAAACTTTTGTATATAACCTACCCCTTAGCCAAGACATGATTGAGACCATCATAAAGCTAAGGACATAATACAAAAATATTCCATTGTTACAACGAATACAAGGTGATATTTATGGACATAAACATCTAGAATGCGGGCCATTAAAGTACTTTATGGTTCTGGTTTCGACACGATGAACGCATGTCGTATTATTGTCCACATGAAATACTGCACTACTAGCACTAACTATACGTTTAAGGTCTCACCACCCTGATTATTTCATCAAGTCTACATGACTTTGAATGCTGGAGAATTTATATCATAAGGTTTTGATGTTAATTGCATATGTATTAGGATCAATGTAAAGTTTCCTATACCCTATGTGTATATATAAAATGGTCTCATAGAAGTTGTTATCAAAAGAATATGATGACATCTAGGGTATTAGTAATGCGCACCAATTTACCCACATCTACCTGGGGTTATGCAATTATTATATGCAGTTTTTTTTCGTTTTTAGACCCACTACTTGCTCATGCGTACCAGTTGGTAACTGGATATAAGCCTGATACTTTACATTTACGCATGTTTGATTATATGTGCCAATTGCGCCCCCACAGCGCATCAAAATTGGTCCTTAAAGACGATTTGGTATATGTTGGATAAGAATCCCTAACAATTATCCGCTAATTATAATATTTGACTAGTGATCTCTTTACCGCTAGATTTGCGGGTTGTCACTTTCATGAGACAGTCTTCCCGTCGTTAGGGGGAGATAGGAAAAAGGATTTTCCATGGGAACGACAGGAAGTGTCATTGAATATTCCCACTCTGTCTCATTTCGATCCCCAAACTTCACAACGTAATGTTGAAGTCAAACGAATCAGACTCGATACTTGATACGTTTAATATTCCAAAAGTGACAAGATCACATATACGAGCTGCAAATATACTTCCAAGGTTAAAAAGTCCCCAACAGGGGCACAACGCCATTGGAAAGTGCGTTGCAATCATACATAGTGGAGGTGTGGTTGAGGTCATAGCTCCCAAACGGAAATGGGGGAAGCTACTTGGTTCGATAGATACTCATCTAAAGGAAGAGAAGAGTAAGGCACAAATACTTGTCATCAATACATAAACCTCTCATAAGATTGTCTCTGATTAAACTATGTCTATGAATCATCACTGGAGGACGCTCCGAAGTTAATATTGATTCTAGAGATGAATATTAATCTCAAATGAACTATGAGAGCACATATGAGTCGATGGACATATCATATATAATTATTGATGATATATTTCACATATATTATTGTTTATGAGGTGATAGAGCACATTGACATCGAACCATGCTCAGTTGGAAAATATCAACAAAGAGCAAACTGGCCTAAATAAGCAATCCAGGAGAATCATATTATTTGACAAATGAACAGGTATTTGGTTTGGTAGTGCTAACCCACCAAGTGTAAAGCCTGTAAGACATAGATAAATCATTTGTCCTAAAGCGTAATGAGAATAATTAAGTCATAATGTATGAGACTCTCTTTTGGCGCAAGGTTTCTCACAACGCCCTGGATTGACCACGAGGAGACTTAGGTGCCGTTTGTTTTTTAAGAGGTCTAAAGTCTGAAGTCTTAATTTAGTTATGATTAATAAGAGGTGGTGTGTAAAAATGTTTGAACGATTTAGACTTAAGAGCCATTAAGAGGTTTTTAAGAAAAAACAAACAATCCCTTACTCTCTCATGTGGATGTTATGACATCCGTATAATTTACTAGCCTAGTAGTTTCCGAAGGACTGGAAATGCAACTCATGAATGTGGTTACCACATATCTATACGGGGATCTAGATTTAGAGATATATAAAAGTGCTTGATGATATTACATTACCAAAATCAAGCAACTCTAAACCACGAAATGCATTTGCAATAAATTGAAACGCCCACTTTATAAATTAAAACAATATAAGTGGATGTGGTATACCCGCCTAATGGAATACTTGATTGGGAAAGGATATATAAGAACGATGAAATGTTCTCTTGCTTATTTATTATGGAAAACAAGTTCTAGATTTTCAAAGTAGCTCTATATGTCAATGTTGTGAACATAATAGGCACTCTTGATGAAATGAGAGGAACCACAAGCTACTTGAAATCTGATTTTGAGAGGAAAGATCTTGGGAAAACTTGGTTTTGAGCTAGGACACCGAGTTTGTGAAATATTAATTCACCGATCGCATATGTCCAGAAAATAATCAGGCAATTTAATATGGACAAAGCGCATCCGGTTAGCACTCCCATGATCGGTCGAAGTGTCGGATATAAGGAAAGATCCATTTCGTCTAAAGGATGATGACGAAAGATGCTGGGAGCTGGAATTCCCTATCTAAGTACAATATGCACATTATCGTACTTAACATAATACACTTGACCATATATTGTATTTCTCAGTGAACTTGTTAGCTAGATTTAGCTCAGCGCCAACGCAAAATCATTGGAATGATATTAAATTAATCTTTTGGAACCATTGACATGGTTTATACTTTCCCTATAGAAAGAAAAATGGGATTGATAATGGAACTTCAATACCTACTTAGAATGTAAGCAGCAAAAGTACTAGCTAGCTCTTATAGAAAAACACCAAATAATGTCTTGGTATGTGTTTGCTGATATTAGGTATCTGTCTGACCCATACAAATGATGTTCCCAAACTGAATAAAGAATTACCACAAGGAACACGTCGATTGCTTGGAAGTAAACTAAGCGATCCTTTGTAACTACCTCCTTGAATTAATCCAAGAATATTACTCTCCATGAGATAATAAAATAATGTATATGATTAAGGACCATCATTACATATATTATAGGAGTTAGTAATTCTAGGTTCAACCAGTATCCTACTTGCATATATGGAAATAATGTATCATGTATCGAAGAAATGAACATAAGATACATCAGGGGTAATAACACAAAGCATATTCTGCTTAAGTTTCTATACAATCAGCAATAAAAGACTCTCCTTTAGATTCAAGTGAATCAAGTAAGGTGTCAAAAGAATGTGACATGTTTTACCAAGTCATTACCTAAAACCATATATTGAGAAACGTGTAGAAAGTAAATGGAAATGTTTTCCAAATTCCCTTGGTTAATGCACGAATCAGGGGGAGTAGTAGACAAAAGGGGGAGTCTACTATATTTGTGATATTGGTATGTTGTGCTCTTTCCTTCAACCAAGGTTTTATTTTTCCCATTGGGTTTTGTTCCTTGGTGTAAGGTTTTAGTGAGGCAACTGTTTATATACCATCATGTTTTCTTAACTCTCAAGATTAAAGTATGAATCTAAGAGAAAACTAGACTGAAGGATAAGTCTATGTATTGCAAAGAAGCTGGTGCGTTGTACTCTTTCCTTCGTCATATTTTTATTTTTTCCCACTGGGTTTTATTTTGGCGTAAGGTTTTAACGAGGCAACAACTGTGCACCACCACTCCTTTAACTCGGCACAAGGGGGAGTGTTGTAGGATAAGTGTGCCATCGTCTAAAGGATATGACGATAGAGATAGAGATAGAGATAAATATATCAGAGTTAGATTAGAACTGAAATATCTCATAACTATCTACTTGAAACTCCTCCCTATTTAAAGGGCTTATGATTAATGAGAATTATAGACTTCTTTTCTCTGTCTTATTGTTATTTTCACCATATTGTTGTTCTATTTGTTTTTCCCTTTAACATATAGATATATTTCTAATCTATTACATTAATTTTTACACAAAAATAGAATAGAAACATTCTGAGATAGATTTTCTTTTATTGTGATTAACAAGATTTTTAATAAAAATAGTTACAGTATAACACATCTAAAAATTTTAATATTGACCGGGCACTTCTCTTGCAAATTCATTTGGTGAAATGACACGACATTGATCATCTATTATCATGTTATGTAAAACAATGCATATAGCTATTATGTCATACATCACATCTTTCTTTTTTCTCAAAATGGCTTGCTCCAACAACAATTGTGAAGTGTGGTTGACGATAATCCAACTCTCCCAAGTCTGCCTCTCTTTTGCGTAAAGTAGTACACAGTGAGACTTAATTTCATCAACAATGTGAGGGAACAACGAGAAAAACATTTGTATTAATACATATGTATATCTACAACAAAACCAACATTCAACATCTTTGAAGATATATGATATTTTATACCAAAAGGGTTTAAAATATCATTAGAATCATTTTGAAGTTATTTTAGAATTAGTTTGCTTTTGAAGCAATAGAAAACTGTATTAGAAGTAAATATCGACTACAAGAAAGCAATAACTTAATTCCACAGTCACTCAAAAATTAAGAATAATACTACATCAAATCTGCACTGCTCAACATGCGGGTTATACACAATCACTGTTTTTGTGGGTTATACATAATCACAAAGAGGACGATCAAGTCAGGTGAGAGGGACATGAGGAACTATATATCACTCCGGTGTTATTAGTTATTAATGTGCAAGCATCACACTATCTTAAAGTTGGTCATCCATTTGACTACTGAATGCTCCTTTTGGGATTTTTTTTAATCATTATTTTCGTTAGGGCAACAAGAACGTTAACATCGACCATTGAGTCCAAGATATCGTACATCTCTTTTAAGAAGGCAACATTAAACAAAAGGAATACAAATGATGTAACCGAGCTAAAAATACGAACAAGATTTATGCATGCATATTAACACCTAAAAGGCATGTCATCATTACTTAACAAAACTATGATGCGTGTATGAATCACATCCAAGTATAATATAAAAATTCTCTCCACGTGCGTAACACACAACTAAAATGCACCAAGTTGTTTAATTTACATTCGAGAGACCAAAATACTTAAAAGATAGACACTAGCTCATCATGTATGATTAAAATCCGGTTAACACTAGAGCTCACCGTTGATTCAGTCAGAGCTAGATGTTGTTTGGAAAGATTCTAATAATCTCTTATTTGTTCCATAAACCTTTCAAATGTTCATTGTCTATGGGATGGCCGTATCATTCAAGGGTGTCTCATTTCCACCATTGTCCGTAGTTGTTGTTAGCCTTTGTACTATACTACTGCTGCGACATGGTTGTTTTAATATCCATGGAACTTTTAGTTATTTTTCCACATTATTTTTAGGTAGCCGGTTTAGTACTGAACAAGTGATATGAAGGTTTTGCTTCAAACCCAAAAATGAAGATGTTGAAAAGTTAAATATCCAAACAAGAATCAACCCATAATTGGTTTCATTTTAATGCAATTTTCTATTTAAACAACATGCAACTAACTTAATTCAGTTAGACAAGATATCATATTTAGAGCACCACTTATCTTAACCTTGAACCGTTGAACGGAATCTCATAAGGTAACTTTTCTTTTCAATGGTATTCATAGGAAAAAGAATCAAAAAATTTAGATGGAAGACGACAAATTGTGTGACCCGCACCTGCCAAATGTTGCATTGCTCCACTCCACTCCACTCCAGTTGTCCAAAAGCGACATCACCAAATCTCTCTTCACACTAGAACTTCCCAAATCTCTCTCTTCACACTAGGAACTTCCCAAATCTTCCCTGTCCCAATAGGAACTTCCCTTATAAACCCCCGAAATAAATTCAAACTCACCAAAATCAAAATCTCACCTTGCTTGGGTATGGAAATCCAATTGGAAATCATCAAAAGGCATTCTGTCAAATCACTGATTCAATTGTGTGCATAACATTAAACATGAAAGTCATTGATTGATAGCTAGGAATTTATTGATGGTTATAATGTTAGCCAAACTCAATCTCAACATTTGCCTATAAGGTACGAAGAGAAAATGGAGAAAAAATGTTTCTTTTATCGATGATGAAACTTTCCTCCAACAAATTAAAGGTTGTTCCGGCTACACCCATCATTATTGAAATGCTCCATAAATGCTCCATTTATAAATGACTAAAGGCGAAGAAGATAACAAACAATTATTATCAATGAAAATCATACATTCTTCTCTTTTCTCTTTATGGTATCAAAGTCGAAAAGATTACGTCAAACCAAACACCTCCCTAGACATCGGTTGTTTGGCTACTCAAGATCATTTGTGATTTGTTCCGGTGAAACAAAAGTCATGGCCAACTTCTCATCAGTAATAAATGCATAAAAATTCTTTCCAGATTCTAAAATGATCCATATAATTTAATCTGGATCCTCCAAAAATAATTGTTCGTTGTATACAATTAATTGATAAAGTATTTCTTAAAATTAATCAACTAGATTAACACATGGCAATATTCAATCAAAAAAGTGGTATTCACGAATTATGAGTTCTTTTCAAGGCCACTCATTAGCCATGGGTACAAAAATATAGGTTACAAAATAAACCGAAGCAAAATCCATTCAAAAAGTGCGTAACAACTAACAACTAAAATGCGACATGTTGTTTTATTTAAGTATGAGAGACCAAATACTTGAAAGGAGATGAGTCCTGTATGATTGAAGCAAACTGTAATATCAAAGAGATAAGATCTACATTATGAAGAACTATAAATGCATCACTTTGCAACACACATGCACATCAGGAAGTGTTGGTAATACAAGCCATATTTTTTTGACTTTTTGGGTGTTTAAAATCCAAAATTGCTTAAAATTTCAATAATTGTGGGTGGAGGTTTAGACACCTGATTTGTTACATCTATTTAGATTTGTCAAGTTATATCTAAATTTTCTGAAGAATCCAACACTTGAACAAAGTCCATAGCTTGTAATACAAAAACAATCTTTAAATCTTCTGCATAAAGTACCCTATACGCTGCTGCAAGGGAGAAAAAAGGATTACCATTCTGCAAAAGGAAAAAGAACGCCTAAGATGAACAAATGACAGTTTAAAGTTGAAGAGGTATAATCTAAATGAAAGGAATCCCAATCCAACAAAAATGGCATGCATTAATAAGTCTGGAGAAATTATCTTGACAAATAAATAGATATAAAAATAAAAATGACCAGGATATAGAAACCGACATCATTTAAAAAAAATATCATAACTAATCGTGCTACTTAATTAAAAACTCCAATTTAAAGAGCATAACATTTAGTCACATGATAAAATGTGAAAACATATGAACTAACCTTTCTCTCAGAAAATAATGTCCTCATATTTGTGGGCAGCTACCTGCAAGTAGTTTTAAATGCAGCGCAAAAGGTAAATAATCTTGAGATACCGAAAAAAAAAATTCATGAGATACCAGAACAAAAGCCATCAAAACAAACACGAAAATCAAACAAAAGCGAAGATGTCAAAAAATCATCGAAACATACCTTCTGCGTGAATCTCCATGAATTTAGGCAAAGGTGTCAAAAATCAAAGGAACTTTTAGTCAAATATAGGCTTGGGAATCGAGACCGTAAACTTACAAGTTTGGGAGAAATCCATAACCCCACGTCATGTCTATGAATCGAGTGTTATGAATCGCTGCTTTTAAAAGAGTAATCGTTCTTTTACGAAGAGAAATTTTTGAAACAGGCAGGGCTCTGAAATCACCGATTCGAGGAGTATGAGAGCATATGTTGGATGGGTATAAAGAAATTTAGGGTTTGGGAGTATGTTAGTATGTTAGGTGATTTGAATTTGGGATAGGCTTCTGAGATTTCTATCATTCCATCGATTTGAAATTTGAATTGAAATTTGAATTTGGTTCAATTGAAGGAACGCCTGAGAGTTTGAAGTAGCTTTGACAACATAAACTATCCTTTTTATTGAAAAATCATGGATCTGATAAAGCCTGATAAAGCTCAAACCTTCAGCATTCAAAGATATGCATTTAACATTTGTACACATGCATTGCATATTGTAATTAACAGATTTTGCTTAAATGCTTTTCAATATAGTATATATATAAATATATATACACGAAGTATCGTGTGAAAAGAAGAGTTAAAATGAGAAGGTAAGAAGGGATCTGGACTTGATCACTTTTAAACTCACCCCCACCCCATGAATCGAGCTTGATACAAGAATTGATCTGGTGCATCTCATCCTAATGTGCATCCAAGGGTGGTAAGCATATTTTACACACTATTCGCTTACCAGGTAAGAGTTTTCTCCCTCACTCATCGGGTGCTTCCTACCGGCAAAGGTTCTCAGTCATTTCCAAGGTAACTCGGTATGGTAAGTGAATAAGTGATTGATAAGCAGTTATCCGGTAAGAGTTTGTAAACAACCCCTTACTCCAATATCTCATATTCAATATATAAAATACGAGGATCCCGATATTTACTTGGAAATAATGTTTTCAACATAGTTCTGTTTCTCTTCTTCAAACTAAGAGGTTGTCATAAAATATTATCGATCCGAAGTATGACACCGAATCATCCTTGCCAACTAACAGTTAGATAGTGTGTGAATATTTCGATAATGCAATCCATGAAAGCATAAAAGCTTCAAACACGACAAATTCTTTAGAATAACACTTTTAATATACAAGCATCAAAGTAAATACTTGGAGGGAAAAAAAACAAGACACGTTGCCATGGGAACTAGTATAGAATGTCCGTAGGGCATGGCATAGTTGGTTTTGGGATCCTTGCACAACTAGGTGAGGGTTCGAGTATGGCAACCCCAGTATGGGAGTTACAATTCTTTTAGAAATGGAGCTCTATTGTGGCACTAGTCCTTTAAGCCAACCACCTAGTGGGCTACTGTGTACCTGATTTGCTTCTCACATGATGCTCTTGGGATCTTGGGACGGGAAGGTTTTTTAATTCAAGTCTATGAACCCAAATGCTCAAATATGTCACTTTGCATGTGTTGTAACAGCTTTGAACATAAAAGCATGAGTATAACTACAAGCCAGTTGGGCCCGGCGGTAGAGAGCCAACAAGCGGTTAAAAAGGAAAGCTTGGTCATGGATGGAAATAAGGCTAAAATTTTGGATCCTAATCACTTTCTAAATTTACAGAGGAATTTGGTGGTAACTATGATCACCATCAAGATACCAGCTGGACACGATCAATCATCTCCTATTTTAAAGAATACAAGTTTAATGAATGTTGATGAATCCAAAAAGACAATACGACAGAAGACTTGATGGAATCCGATCCAAAAAACAGCACGAAGGAAGAAATGGGAATCATAAGCTGGAACTGTCGGAGTTAGCTAACCCTAGGGCAGTTCCTGCAATCCGTGAGCTACAATGGCCACAGTGGTGGCGTTTCTGTTCTTTGGAGGAATAAAGATGACGCTCTCTTTTGTCTTTCTCTATAAACCACATTGACTTACAGATTAATGTCTGTTTAATAGGAAATTGGCGCAAACAGGGTTCTATGGCTGCCAGGAACGGAATCGCTGTAGAGAGTCTTGGAACATGCTAAGGACACTAGCCACTTCATCCACTCTCCCATGGACGATTATCGGGGACTTTAATGATATTTTAACTCAAGACGAGAAACAAGGGGTGAATGAGCAACCTATTGTGTTTGCGTGGGTTCAAAGATACCTTAGTAGATTGTGGGTTGTTTGATTTGCCAATGAAGGGATACCCTTTTACTTGGATTCGTCACAAAGGGAAACCGAATGAAGTCCAGGAAAAGCTCGACAGAGCTGTAGCCACCGAGGCTTGGCTCAGATTATTTCCTAATTTCTTTCTAAGGAATGTTATGGCACCTGTTTCAGACCACTTGAAACCAAAAACAATACACCTTGCTGCACCAAAAATAAGATGACCTATATAGGACAAAAAATAATATTCCCAAAAACGTAAAAATTCATCATGATTAATGTCAAAAACATAAATCTATATATGTGATGCAATAAACTTTTTATCAACTTGAACTAAAATTTCACTTCAATCACTATACCTTGACTGTCTGTTCCAAAAGTCACCTTTTCACAGCTCCACACTTTACAATCCGTCCATCATCATGATTGAGCAGAAGCAGCGATTCCGTATAGAAACTCCCAAAGAATGAAAATCTGTTTCCACGAATCCCAAGATCCCTGATGTGCTCCGAGCACGGTTCATAAACTACAAGTGCATAGGGTGTAACAGCATCTTGATTATCATCTTGCATTTCAAATATAGGTTCGCCACTCTTCCTAAATCCCAGAGTATGCAAAACTGATGCATTTGGTGGATTAATGGTGAATAGCTTTGTAAAGGCTTTTGAATCACCATGGTCCATCATCCATACATCACAAACATATTTATTGGTTGTGTGTCTATAATCAAGCAAAACAAGAGACCCCCTTAGCCTAGAAATGAAATGTGATTCATGCATGTCAGCCAAACTATCTGGGAGGTGTATCTCTCTAAACTCTTGAGAGCTCATATCAAATGACATTATCAGATTACGAAATTCATAATCCTCATCAGTCCTATCATAAGCAAGCCAATAAATAAACTGACCTATAACGGCCTGAAACCATGTAAATCCAATTGATTTACGAGGCAGCTGATTGCTACATAAACATGTCCATTCCCCTGAGCTCAATGTGAAAACCATAACTTGGCAAGGGATGCAACTTATACTTTCCATTTTCCTTTGATCATCAATATATGTAATCTTGACGAGCTTGGGGTCCTTGGTGTCAGGACAAACCCCAAAACCAACAACAGAATCAAACGGCCGATGTACCACATTAGGCACAGCAACAGCAACCGATTTTCTAATTGTGGGATTCCAAAGAACAGCAATATCTGTTCTAGAGGTTGGCTCTGGAGAATAGCCGAACAAGCACAACAAGCCATGAGAGCTATCGATTACTATTGTTGTTAGTTGAACGAGAGGAGGAACAGTTAGGGTAAAGTTTTGTTGGGGGAAAGTATCATCATCGACATAAGAAACATATTTTACCTCACTTTCTTTCCCATATCCGACTATGTACCTTATCATCAGATGTTGCGACTGAGTGTAATAACCAGCAATAAACTCGGGGGAATCGATGAATGACTTCCATGCTTTGCAGACGGATCTGAATTGAATCAATGATTTCACAGGAAGCCTTTTGATGATTTCCAGTTGGATATCGAAAGCTAACATTTTAATTTGATTTCATTTCGGGGATATGAATGAATCTGTTTCTAGGGTTTATGCGGAAGTTTCGTATCGTGAAATTAGAGAAGATGTGAAAAACAAAAACTTTTAAGGATTTGGTCCTCTGGTTTTTGATGTGTGTACAATTTAGTTCGTTAAAAAAAAATTATTACAAAAAAGCCTTTAAGTTATGTTTTTTTGATTTATTTTGGTACCTCTTATTAACACCGTTAAAAATAATATGTTTTTTTTTTGTAAAGTGTATCCCAGGCCTTTGGCCCGGACTATTCACTTGGCAATTCGGGCCCGAAAGCCCAGCTACTAAAACGTGCAACCCTGAGTTAATCCTCAGTGGCCACAAACGCTGTGGGTGAGACTCGAACTCGGGTTACACTCTATGAATGCCCCAAGCCTTACCAACGGAATGGCATATTGCTCTGATCTTGTCTCATTTTTCTTGTTTAAGAATTTTTTTATATTAATATGACTCAACGTTTATCTTTTATTTGGACATATTTATCGGTTAGTTTTATAAAAGATTAAATCTATTAACAAGTTGAACATATGTACTAATCAACGTAATTGAAATTCTCATAAAATGGGTTTAAAATTGAAAAGAATATATATCAATATGTACTATCTACGAGAACCCAACATTCAACATCTTTGAAGGTAGGGGTGTAAATGAGACGAGACAACTCGCGAGCTACTCGAGATCGACTCGGTCAAGACTCGACTCGAGCTCGAGCTCGACTCGATATACTAACAAGTCAAGTCGAACAACCTCATATTCGACTCGATAAGCTCGTGATATACTCGATATATAAGCAAAATAATAATAATAATAATTAGTAATATTATTTTAATTTAATTGATGATGATGATAATAATAATAATAATAAAAACAAACTCAAGTGTTTTAAAAAAATGGAAAATGATAGTGTAAAAGATATAGGGTTGTCTCTAATCCATCCCACATTGGTGGAATATAGAACTCAAAGCTTAGAACTCCATTATATATTGACATTTCCCTCCCTTGCTTTTACATTCTTTGGTTTTGCTAAATGGCTTGAGCCTAAGGGCTTAAGCCTATGTGCTTGTTTTAGTAGGAGTACCCTTTAAAAGTGGGTTCACCTTGAGTTCTTTTAAGCTATTTGTTCACCTTGAGTTCTTTTATGTATTAAACGAGTTTGTAACACCTCAAAAAGTGAGATCAACAAAAATTTCTGAAAAGGGAAGTATGGTATTCAAATAAATGTCAAAGCATGAGCTCACCCAAAAAGGGAACAATAACAGCCTGTTTAATTACAAGTTTGTAATGATAAACAGTTACAGTCTTACAGATAACAACCTCTTAATCTAAATTCTAGACAAGAAATAAGATTACAATTGGTTGTCATCTACTTCCAAAAATAAACAACTTCTATAATGGCATCCCAAAAAGCTCCCAAGCTCATATCTAAAGACCCGCTAGATCTTATTAGCGGTCGCGCCGCTAGAACCTGAGATACACATCAAACCGAGCAAGTGTTAGGCCAAACGAGCCTAGTGAGTCAATAATGATAGCATGATCAGATGAACATTTAAAGACAATAATGGCCATAAGGAATCAATGGGGGAGACCCATCACAACAAACAGTTTCACCGCAAGTCAATGTACCTTGATGTTCACTCTCATGAGCAACATCCTGAAAGTCTGGCACATCTAAAGACTACCTCCCAGACATTACTTCAAATGACGGAGGTCTAGGTGCATACCGTCATGGTGACACCCTAAGACTACATCCTCCTAGTGCTTACTCATGGTTCATCCAATACATATATACAATATCCACCTCTATACATATTCCATATCAACAGGATACATGTATAAGACCTCATATAGTTCCAATTCCCATTTTAGGTCCAAAACTCTAAAACATGTAGGTTTAACAATAATATTCACAAATCCCATGATATTACACAATCATGACCAAATAATGTCAATAATAATCCCATCAAAGTCCACAGGATGAACAATAGCCAAAATTAGGGGTGAGCAAAACCCGCCCAACCTGAAAACCCCGACCCGAACCGAAAAAAGCAAGAAAAACCGAAACCTGAAATCCGAAAACCCGAACTACCCGACCCGTTTATATTATCGGATAATGTAGGGGCGGGTTGGGTATCCAAAACCCAAACCCGATCCGACCCGAAAATCTGAAATTCTTACTTAACCTAAATACCCCGTTTCAGAATCTAAATCCTACATACCCCGTTTCGAAATCAGATTCAGGCATTCAGCCATTGACGGACGACGAACCATCGAGGCATAGACGAAGACGAACGACTCTCGAGTCTCGACCTGTGGAGTGTCGACGAAGACGAAGACGAACGACTATCGAGTCGACCATCGTCTCTCCATTCCATCTCCATTCCTCCGACGACTCTCTGTAAGCCATCGATATGATCCTCTCTTTATCATTTAGACATCGACACACACACACACACAGTGACAGTTGAGTACTTGAGTTCACAGAAAATGGTTTTAGACTTCTCAGTGGTTGTGAGTTTATCGATTCCACATTTATGAATGATTTCAAGTTCATTTTTGGATATTAATTAAATTTTGACTATTTTTCTGCTTGAATTCGATCTCGTTTGTTTTGGGGTTGAGTATATTTATGTTGTCATTATTTGCATCAAACTCAAGACTTGATTCCAAAGCTTGAACAAAAATGGCTCTGAATGTTATCCTTCGCCCGACCAACCCGAACCGACCAACCCGAACCCGAACTACCCGAACTGTGTTCGGTCGGGTTTCGGGGGTCCTCGTCTTACAAGAATATCCGATCGGGTTTTGGGATTTTAGGCCCGACCCGACCCGACCCGTCCGATGCTCAGCCCTAGCCAAAATCACCAATAATCTTAAAAGTAGCAGTTAGGTCAAACTTATCAGGTGATCAAATTTATACATGCATATGAAGTAATGACAAGTAAACACACAAGACATGTATCTCATTTGAAAATGGTTAATATAAACTCACTAACTAGGTTTTATAGAAAACCCTAGAAACTAGAGTAGCTCAAGAAGTTGAGCAAGTGAGAAGTTGAGGGAAGTCTTCACCAACAAGCTTTAAGTGTGGACTTGAATGCTCCACCCAATAATCACCAACTCCAAGTGTTTTGTAATAAATGTAGTTAGGGTTTTGAGAGGGGAAAAACGTTCTAGAGCTCTCCTAAATTCAGTTCTAAAAATAGTTTTGAAGAATAAATGAGAATAAGGGACTGAAGTGGGTTTTTATATGGTCCAGGCCCGTCGGCGATAATGCCCGACAACAATGCCACTGTACTGTCGCATGGGGAAATGTCGCACCCAAACCCCCACTCACTGGCAGCCCAGGGCGACAATGCCCTGCGACTTTGCCCAAAGTCATTGTCGCGGTGGCAATGTCGCATGCACACCCCCACACCCTCTGATGTCCCCCCCGGACGACTGTGACTCGCGATAGTGCCCATGGGCACAGTCACTTGTCACTGTCGCACCAAGCCCCTGAGGTCCAAAAATCTCGATTTGAAAATCAACATTAGCTGCATAATTGAACATTCTGAAGAGGTGTAACATGACTAAATCACAGATATACATTCTACCCACTAAAGATTCAAAATTCACAATTCTACTATGATGTCGAAAATACGAAGGGTAAATACTTACCTTAATTTTCCGAGTGTTACAATCCTCCCCACTAATGAGGATTTTGTCCCCGAAATCTTATTTACTAAAGAAATGAGGATATCTCTTCTTCATGTCCTCCTCTGACTCCCACGTTACATTGGTACCCCGATGATGCCTCCATTGTACCTTGACCAAAGTTACCTCCTTGTGTCATAGTTGCTTCGTCTTTGATTCCAATATAGCTTCCGGTTCTTCCACACATCAGTTGTCGGTGTCCACCCGAATTTTTGTCAAAGGAATAACATTTTCTTCTTCGGCTAGGCACTTGCGAAGGTAACACACGTGAAAAGTAGGGTGGATTCCGTCCATTTCTGGTGGCAAGTCCAGTCTAAAAGCTTGGAATCCAATCTTCTCCAAAATGGTGAAGAATCCAAGAAAATGAGGACTAAGTTTTCCGCGCTTCCCGAAACGGATGATCCCCTTCCATGGTGACACCTTCAATATAACCCCTTCTCCCACTTGGAACTCGACCGATCTTCGCTTTTTGTTTGCATAACTCTTTTGTCGGTCTTGGGCCGCCTTCAACCGTTCTCAGATACTTTTCACCTTATCCGCCGTTTCTTGTACTATTTCCGGTCCCGCAAATTGCTTTTCTCCCGCCTCGAGCCAACACACCGGCGTCCTATACTTCCGTCCATAAAGAGCTTCGAACGGTGCCATCCCGATGCTCGAGTGATAACTATTATTGTAAGCGAACTCTACCAACGGCAAGTGTGAATCTCAATTTCCTCCAAAATCTATGACGCATGAGCGAAGCATGTCCTCGAGAGTATGGACGGTCCTTTCACTTTAGCCATCCGTTTGAGGGTGATAGGCGGTTCTCAACTTAACTCTCATGTCCAACTCCTTTTGTAAACCATCCCAAAACTTGGAAGTGAACCGACTATTTATAACACCCCAAAAATTAGGATAAACAAAAATTTCCATAAAAAGGTAAATATGGTAACATAATATGCCAAAGCATGAGCTCTTCCCCAAAAAGGGAGACAATAATGCCTGTTAAGATTACAAGTTTGTAATGAATAACAATAAGAGGGAAAACAACCCTTTAATCTAAATTCTAACTAGGAACAAGATTAATACTAGTTGTCTTCCAAACCCAAAAGTAAGACTTCTAAAAATTGGCGTCCCAAAATGTCCCCAAGCTCGCATATAAGTCAACTATGCCTTCTTGGCGGCCGCGCCGCTAGAACCTGAGATACACATCAAACCAACAAGTGTTAGGCCAAATGAGCCTAGTGAGTTGTACAAGATCATGGTATAACATTTGTGAACATACATGAACATTTATATCATTTTAGTCCTCATAGGCCATAAGAGAATCAATGGGGGTGACCCATTACACCAATGAGTTTTACCTCAAGTCAATGTACCTTGATGTTCACTCGCATGAGCAGCACCCCAAAGGCCTGACACACTTGGAGACTACCTCTCCGGCATTACTCCAAATGGCGGAGGTCTAGGTGCATACCGTCACGGTGGCACCTAAGACTACATCCTCGTAGAACATACCCATGGTTCCTCCAATATTTATATATATGCAATATTCATCTCTATACATATTCCATGTCAACAAGATACATGTATAAGACTTCCCATAGTTCCAATCCCCTTTTAGGTCCAAAACCCTAAACCATGCAATTCCCATAATGATAATCAATAATCCCATAATACACACTATCATGGCTCATACATATAATGAATACTTCCACATAATCCACATGATGAATACATAACCAAAACTCCCATAATCTCAAATATAACAGTTAGGTCAAACTTATCAGGTGATCAGATTTATACATACATTTTAAGTAACACAAGTAAACATTTAAGATATGTATCTCATTTAAAAGATTTTGGTAAGAAAACTCACTATCTAGGGTTTTTATGGAAACCCTAGGAAACTCAAGGAGAATGGTGAGAAGATGAGACTTGGAAGCTAGATTGTTGCACCACTAAATGCTCCACCAACCTTGTTGAATGATCAATCAATGAGGGGAAGATACTTAGGCTTGCAATAAATGCACTAGAGTTTGAAGAGGGAAAAATCGCCCCTTTTTGCTCTCCAAAATCGGCTCCCAATTGAAAAATATGAACTAAATCCCAAAATCCCGTCTAGAGGCTGTTTTTATACCCCAACACCTCGCCGGCGATAGTGCCCGACGATTGTTCCCATGGCACTATCGCAGAGGCACAATCACGCCACTCAAACGACCCGTGGTACACCCCACGCGATAGTGATCGACGATTGTGCCTATGTCACTATCGCGCCAGCCCCGACCCTCACGGTACATTCTTGGTGATAGTGACCAGCGACTGTGCCCAGGGCACTGTCGCGTGGCACTATCACGCCACACCCCCCAACACCGAAAACTTGATTTCTTTAAGGGTCGATAATGCAAGACTAAGCATTAGGATTAACATACAATTAACAGGTTGATAAAACACAATTAAGCACACATAGAGGTTTTTAACTTCACAAAATGCCAAGGAACGAGGGGAATACTTACCTTAGATTTTCGGGTGTTACAATCCTCCCCACCTAATAGGGATTTCGTCCCCGAAATCTTATTCACTATATAAATGAGGATATTTCTTCTTCATATCCTCCTACGACTCCCACGTCACGTTAGCACCCTGATGGTGCTTCCATTGGACTTTCACCATTGTTACTTCCTTATGTCGCAATTGCTTCGTCTGTGATTCTAGAATGGCTTCTGGCTCCTCCACACATGAAATATAGGATGGATTCCGTCCATTTCAGGTGGCAAGTCCAATTTGTAATCTTGGAGTCCAATCTTCTCTAATATTGTGAAGGGTCCGAGGAAACGAGGGCTAATCTTCCCTCGCTTTCTGAAACGGATGATCCCCTTCCATGTCGACACTTTCAACATGACTCGTTCCCCCACTTGGAAAGAAACCGGTCTCCATTTTATGTCCGCATAACTCTTTTGACGATCTTGCGCCGCCTTTAAACGTTCCCGAATCCCTCTAACCTTGTCTGACATTTCTTGAACGATTTCTGGTCCCACAAATTGCTTCTCTCCCACCTCAAGCCAACACACCGGTGTCCTACATTTCCGTCCGTAGAGTGCCTCGAATGGTGCCATTCCAATGCTTGAATGGTACTGTTGTTGTACGCAAATTCCACCAACGGTAAGTGTGAATCTCAACTTCCTCTAAAATCTATGACACATGACCGAAGCATGTCCTCAAGAGTTTGGATGGTCATTTCACTCCGTCCGTCGGTTTGAGGATGATAGGTCGTGCTCAACTTGACTTTCGTGCCCAACTCTCTTTGCAACGTATCCCAAAACTTAGAAGTGAACCGACTATCTCAATCCGAAACTATGGATAGTGGAACGTCGTGCCGTGACACCACCTCATCTATATATAACTTGGCCAATTTATCCATTGGCAACGTCTTCCGCAACGCCAAAAAGTGTGCGCTCTTCGTGAGTCGATCCACCATCACCCAAATAGTATTGTGACCCTTCAAGGTCTTCGGAAATTTGGTAAATAAGTCCATTGTGATGTGCTCCCACTTCCATTCCGGAATAGTCAAAGGTTGCAAACTTCTATAAGGTCTTTGATGTTCTGCTTTGACTTGAAGGCAAGTGACGCATCTTTCCACGTAATTGGCCACGTCGAGCTTCATTACCGGCCACCAATAATGAAGTTTCAAATCTCTATACATCTTGGTGCTACCGGGATGTATGGAGTACTTTGACTTATGCGCCTCCGCCAAAAGCAAATCGCGGTTTCCCCCGATCTTCGGCACCCAGATCCTTCCTTGAAATAGCTTAATACCCCGACTATCCTCCGTTAGTAACTCCCGCTGTTTCCCCATAACTTCATCTTTAAGGTTTTCTTCTCGAAGTGCCTCCGTTTGGCACCTCTTGATGTCCTCCACTAGACTTGACATCACGTCAATTCTAGTAAGAGTTACTTTGACTTCTTTCCCGTAACTCTTTCGGCTCAAAGCATCCGCCACCACATTGGCCTTACCGGGATGGTACAACAACTCACAATCGTAATCCTTCAAAAGTTCTAACCACCTCCGTTGCCGTATGTTGAGGTCCTTTTGGTCAAAGATGTACTTCAAACTTTTATGATCGGTGAATAAAGTACACTTCGTCCCATAAAGGTAGTGTCGCAATAGCTTCAAGGCAAACACCACCGCTGTTAGCTCCAAGTCGTGCGTAGGATAATTCTTCTCGTGATCCTTGAGTTGTCGTGAAGCATACGTGATCACTTTCCCCCTTTGCATCAACACGCACCCAAGGCCCAATTTAGAGGCGTCGCTATAAACCACGAAATCTTCGGAACCTTCGGGTAAAGATAGGATCGGTGCTTCGCATAATTTCCTTTGGAGAGTCCGAAAGGACTTCTCTTGAGTTTCAGTCCACAAGAATTTAACGTTCTTTCTTGTCAACGACGTGATCAGAGAGGCGACCTTCGAGAAGTATTGAATAAATCGCCAATAATAGCCGGCCAAACCCAAGAAACTTCTTATCTCCGTTGGGTTCGTCGGTGGTTCCCAATTCATCAACACCTCAATCTTTACCGGATCCACTTTCACCCCATCCTTCGACACCACGTGGCCCAAGAATTGGACTTCTTGCAACCAAAATTCGCACTTTGAAAATTTTGCAAACAACCTCTCCCTTCGGAGGATTTCCAAAACCTCTCGTAAATATTGTCGGTGCTCCACTTCATCCCGCGAGTAGATTAAGATGTCATCGATGAAGACTATGACCGATTTGTCCAAAAATGGTCGGCATACTCGGTTCATCAGGTCCATAATGTTAGAGCACAATCTCATTGGATTCAAGATCATCCAATCCGAAGATCACAATCTGAAGTAAAAGCTGACAAGTCACTCTCAACAATAGTCTAAGGGTCAATTTGTAATAAGTGTCAAAGTTAGTTTTAATATCTAGAATAATATCTAGATATTATGTTTTAATATTATATTATGTTTTAGTTAGTTTGATAATATCTTATATATATATATATATATATATATATATATATATATTATGTTTGAGAAGTAATCAGATTAGAGATTAGATAACATACATTACACACATTGAAGGTGTAAACGAGAGCTTCTCAAGATCAAACATATCAACCTTGTAATCGTCGTATTATTAATCGAACAGGTTGGTAAATCGTTTATGTGTTGTTATCAATAAGAACTTGTACAGGGACACACAATTGGTATCAGAGCGAAACCAGATCAAATCAATTTTTTTAAAAAGTCGATTGTGTTCTTCATCTTTCAAAATCAAAATCGAGATTTAGGGTGATTTAGGTGTTGAAATCGATCAGGTTGTGATCGATTGGGGTTTTAGATCGATTTGATATACTTTAAATTCATTATTACATTTCAATCGATTCCCAATTTGTGAAATTTGTGTCTGAGTTCATGTTTTAAAAACAACACTGTTCCATCGATTTATAAATCATAAAGTGATTTTTAAGGAGATCAAAAGCTTATAATCTGTTCTAGATAGTTTAGTAGTCGATTTGATACAATTTGGGACTGCTAATCGTTGCAAACAGGTTATTTTTGAGCAAATTAGATCATTTTTTCGAGAACAGGGATGAACTCGCACAAACACAGGGACGAACTCACACAAACCAGAGTTTTGCGCTAACCATTACTCGTGCAAAACTCTATTTCGCGCGACCAACTGCTCACGCAATCTTCATTTTGCGCGACCTTCGACTCGCGCAAACCTCAAATTGCGCCACCTTTGTCTCGCGCAAATCTCAGATCATAAGTTCGCGAAGTCACTTTTGCGCCACTATCGCCTAGCGCAAACCATCTTTTTGCACCACCCTCAGTTCGCGCAAAACAAAAGTTTGCACCACTGCCTTCTAGCGCAAATCTTTTAAGACTTGGTTAAATTTTGGAAATTTATTTCTGAAATTTATTTGATTTTATCTGGATTAACGATCATATTCAAGTTCTTTTTTATCAAACAGGAATCATGGATGATGATTACTTTGATGAAGCTCCTAGAGAGAAAAGTCTGTCTCAGAAACTTTCAGATCTTCAAGAACAGTATAAACTAGATCAGATGTCTATTTCGAAAGAATTTTTATCAACTGCATCTGATATGAAACCTACTATTCTAGAAAGAGGAAAATATGAGAAGTGGAAACATCATTTCTTAGACTTTATTGACAAACATAAATTGAATACTTATATCAGATTATCTTTGCAGGAAGGAATGATGAAAATTCCAACAAAGTTCAATCCATATCGAGGATCTTATGGAAGTTTGGCAGGTAAAGAGGTTCCAATATACCTTAATGAGTACACAGATGAGCAGAGAAGGAGACACGAAGCTGATAAATTTGCCAAAGTTCTTCTTTTGAAAGGAATTTCAGAAGAGATTACTATTAAAATATATAATTGCAAATGGGCTTCAGCAAAACTGATATGGGATCAACTTGAAGCTTTATCACAGTTGTCTCCAACAGAAAAGGTTAAGGTTTTGGAAGTTGAGAACACTAAGCTTCAAATGAAAATATCAGAATTTGAAAAGAAGTTCTCAGATCTTTCCAAGAAGAGTGTTGAAGAAAAGAAGACACTCGAGCTTAAATGTATAACGCTTTGTCAACAGGTTAGTAACTTTGAGAAAGTAATCATTTTGGAAAGAGATAAGTTTGCCAAAGAGAGGAAGGCAAATGATCAGAAGGGTGCTAAAAATGGATTTGAAGAAGAGAGAATCACCTTTGAAGATGCAATTAGGAAGCTCTGCTTAATGCAAAGCTATCTGAACTGTCTAAATATGCACAAAAAGAAAAGAAAAAGAAGTGTGAGTTTGAGACGAAAATTGACCTTCTTATCAAAGAAAGAGACAGTTATTCGTCAAGGATCAAAGAGCTTGAGAAGATTATTTCAAAGGTAGTGGTGACTGAGCACAAGACTCCAGAGTCAATTGTCCACTCACCTAGAGATGATTCAGCTGTCTCATTCAAGTCAGCTGCAAGTTCAACATTCAGAACTGTGTCTTCAAAGAGGTCAGTTAAATCTTCTGATTAAATTTGTAACACTAACCTTTTCTTTGATAGAAATACAGATAATTCAGGTACACATCAAAGGAGGAGAAGAAACCTCAAAGGAGGAGAAGAAACCTCAAAGAAGAAGCACTGGTGTGGAATAGGAAACCAGTTAAAGAAGAGCTGAATTACAAAAAGGCATGTGTACATACGCATAATGCCAAGAAGAACATTGGGCGTAAAAGTAAACCTGATTTTGTTTACACGAGAGATCAATTAATCAGGTTATCAGGTAAGAAATTCTATTGTTCTTATTGTCGTACACATGATCCTGTTCACAGAACTAGTGATCATTACTGGTATGGTTCTTATTCCATAACTCCCATACGAACTGCAACTAACATTCATGGACCCAAATACCGGTGGGTACCAAAGAAACGGGATGATTCTGTGTTGCAAGAACCTACTATCAAAGGGGAGTAGGAGAACCAATGGCTCTTGAATACAACAGTTCAAGACCCGTACTTCAAAGAAGAATGACTTCTAAACACAACAGTTTAGGACTCATACTTCAAAGATCAAAAGACCTTACTCCTGAGCTGATAAGGATTGTACTCCGAGACTCAACGAGGAAATCAACCTTCAAGGGGGAGTATATATATATTTCTGAAATGTTTTGCATCCGATAGATATGACGATCTATATTTCAAAAAGAAAGTTGTAGATCTCTATCATGTGATTTATAACTGACATATTTCAAATGCATAATTTCAGAGGGACTATAAAAAGGTGATGACTTCTGATTATTTCAAATCAGGACTCGTACTTTAATTTGTTTTACTGCTTTTTGTCTTTTCAATTTCAGTGAATAAAGTTTCTTTGACTTGACTTAAGACTTTTGCAGAGTTTGAGAGAAGCTTAAAAGATCATATCTTTATGACTTTAAGCTTAACTTCATGAGATGTAAGATCATACGTTAAGGTATTATCCTTTATCTTAATCTCATATATGGTTGAAAGAAGGACATCTTTCAATCATTAAGAACATGTTTTCATTCTTAAATGTTCAAACCACTTCCCGATTTTTCATCAGATTTTATATTTTGGGAGTGTAATTTAAATGTTTTACATGAGCTTACATGATAAATTAAACCATTTTGAGTAACTTATTCTTTATAGGATATATGGGATCAATGTGCTAGGATTTAACACAACTTCTACGGATTCACGTTAACCTGTGTTTCCTACCCAAGAAGTTAATCCATAGTGGTTGAGTGTGAGGACATCAAAAGAAATGAGTGTGGATTGAGTGATGAGGTATCTTGAAAAAGAGAGTTCGGTTAGAAGAAAGCTAAATGTTTAAAAGAAAGAGGGTGTCAGAACAGAGTTAAAAGAATATCAGAACTCTGCACCAACTACTTTCTGATCCGGGCAGCCACATTTCTAGTGTTTCACATTTCATTGGTGATCATTATTGAAACAGACAACTAGCCCATGCCAACTCTTGAATTACCCCACCATATACTCATTTTCTTCTTAACAGGAAAATGTTTCATTTTCAAAGGGGACGCAACACATTTGCTATCTGATTTTCATTTGGAAAATCTGGATATTGAAAAGAAGGAAGTCTGCCCCACCTTCGCACTTCACTCATGCACATTGAGTCTGTGTTTAACTTACTGTTGTCTCAGTGGTTTACACATTTTGAGCCTATAAGCGATTATCAAATGCTTAATTCTTTCTATCACAAGCACAAACACACAAGGAATTTGTTTCTTTGTCATAACGTTCATAGAAAATACCTTAGTGGTATTTCGATGATTGAATGGAAGCCCTGGGGGAGTCAACATCACAAAGCTCCTTTCCATTGTGTATTAGTTACACACAGTGACTTAGTGTTACTGACAGGCATTTCTAACTGATTTGTTTATTGCTTCAGGTGTTACACGACTATTTTGTCTAGATTTGCAAAGATCTGGATGAATATCTATTGCGTTGACGAATCAGAGGCTACGATTGATAGGCATTTCTTGACCATAAAGTTTTGATGAACTCGTTGCACTTTCCATCAAAAAGGGGGAGAAGATAAAGTATTCTGAAGACATGCTAATTTTAGAGAAATTTTCTTTGAAGATACTTTGCTAAAGCATTCTGAGCTAAAACTAGAGATAATTTCTTCCCAACATCTGAAAGAGAGTTTATCTACATCAAAGGGGAAGATTATTACATTTTGAAGACTGAGAGAGATTGCATCTTCTGAGCTGAAAGAGAAGATTAAATTGCTAAATCATTTTAATAATGATCTTGATCCAAAGGGGGAGATTGTTAGAGCACAGTCTCATTGGATTCAAGATCATCCAATTCGAAGATCGCAATCTGAAGTAAAAGCTGACAAGTCACTCTCAACAATAGTCTAAGGGTCAATTTGTAATAAGTGTCAAAGTTAGTTTTAATATCTAGAATAATATCTAGATATTATGTTTTAATATTATATTATGTTTTAGTTAGTTTGATAATATCTTATATAGATATTATGTTTGAGAAGTAATCAGATTAGAGATTAGATAACATACATTACACACATTGAAGATGTAAACGAGAGTTTCTCAAGATCAAACATATCAACCTTGTGATCATCGTATTATTAATCAAACAGGTTGGTAAATCGTTTATGTGTTGTTATCAATAAGAACTTGTACAGGGACACACATATAAAGACGGCCAGAGCATTAGTCAGCCCAAAAGGCATGACTAGGAATTCGTAGTGACTGTACCTTGTCCGAAACACCGTCTTCGGGATATCGCTTTCCTTCACTCAGACTTGATGGTAACCGGATCGCAGATCTATCTTGGAGAAGCATCCAGCTCCTTGAAGTTGATCAAAGAGGTCGTCGATTCGAGGAAGCGAGTACTTATTCTTCACAGTGACCTTGTTGAGTTCGCGGTAGTCGATGCACATCCGCATAGACCCGTACTTCTTCTTCACAAATAAAATCGGGGCTCCCCATGGCGATGAGCTTGGTCGAATAAATCCCTTCTCGAGGAGTTCTTGAAGTTGCGTCATCATCTCTTGCATTTCCGTTGGAGCTAGACGGTATGGAGCACGAGCGATCGGAGCGACTCCCGGAGTGAGGTCGATGTGGAACTCCACTTGTCGTTCCGGTGGTAGTCCGGGTAGGTCCTCCGAAAAGACATCCGGGTATTCGCACACCACGTCCACATCTCCCACTTCCTTCTTATCCAGCTTCGCGTCGATCACGTAGGCTAAATACGAAGTGTATCCCTTGGCTAAGCTCTTCCGTGCCTTGAGGGACGAGATGACCATGTTGGCTTTTCGGTTCTTCTCCCCGAAAATTAACACTTCACCACCCTTCGGCAAGGGTACTCTAATCATTTTCTTGGATCAAAATATACCGACATCATTCTTGGATAGCCAATCCATTCCGACAATCACGTCAAACTCCCCGATGTCCGTTGGTAACAAATCTATAATGAAAGGCTCCCCATCTAGTTCCAATGTACACCCAACAAAGCATTCTTGAACTAATAAGTGCTCCCCATTGGCTACTTCTACTACTAAGGCCTCAGATAAGGTGCTAGAAGAGATAGCAAAATTCTTGCAAAAAGTAGTGAACACAAAGGATCGATTCGCGCCAGAGTCAAATAAAACGTGGGTAGGTAGAGAGTTCACTAGAAACGTACCCGATACGACATTCGCTGTCACTCTTGCTTCATTCGCCGTCATTTGGAAAGCCCGACTTGGAGCTTTCGGTTAAACTTCTCTCTTCGGCGCAACCCCACTTGGAACCCCTTGGTTACCCCTTGCTAGTTTGGGACAGTCCTTCTTGATGTGCCCCGGTTCTCGGCACTCGTAGCAAACTCCCGTCCGGGAGGGGTAATCCTTACTCGAATGATCATTTCGACCACATTTAAAACACCCGGTAGAGTTGGAAAAAGATTTCGGGTTGCAAGATCCCGAATGCTTACATTTGCACTTGGAGCACCACTGTGTCTCACGTCTCGGCTCTATACTACTCCCCCCGATGAAGGGTTTGGATTTCCGCACGGGCCCGGTCGGCCCTTACCACTTTCTCTTCTCTCCTTCTTGTTTCTTCTCCTCCTTGTCTTCAATCATATCATCCTCTACTAGTTGGGATGCCTCGATCACCTCCTGTAAGGTGGTCTTGTGGGCGTTCCTCACATCCGTTTTCATATTCGCCGGTAATCCCTTCACAAACCATTTTATCTCCGCCTCTTCATCACTTTCCACATGCTTAACTAGGCTAAGCTTATCCATGAATTTTTTTGCATAGTCGACAACAGTCAGATTTCCCTTCTTTAGATTTCGAAACTCTTCTTCTATCTTGTCGAGCGCCCTCTCATTGCAATACTTTTCCATGAGTTTCTTCTTGAAGGTTGGCCAAGTGAGCTTGGCCAAAACCTCCGGTGTAAGCACCTTTCAGGTAACTTTTCACCAACTCAACGCATCCCCTCTAAGCAGTTGGGACGCAAAGTTGACCCGTTGAGAGAACTCGACTCGAATGCCATTTCCACTTCTTGAACCCATTTCATACATGCAAGCGGGTCGGTCGTCCCGGAAAATTCTGGAGCTCGACTGCATAGGAATGATTTGAGGGAGCAACCCCCTTCCTTCTTCTTTTCGGTTCTAGTCACGTGCCCCTCCATCCCAATTGCATTCTTAGCACCGCCCGATCCAATTACCGCATTATCCCCCACAGCTTCAGGCCTCCGGTTACTAGTGTCCTGGTCTTCCAACAACTTCATAAATTTCTCATCCCACTTGTCCATCGCCGACTTCATCATTTGCATTATGCTAGCTAATAGGACTGATTGAGGGTCCACTTCTTGAACAACTGGATTCTCGGTTTCCAAGTTCACTTGAGGAACTACGTCTATGATCCCCTCTAGAATTTGGGGAACCGGTGGAATGACTTGGTTTGCCATCGGGTTTGTTTGTCTTGTAGTTTCCGGGGCGGTTACACTCGCCTCATTTGCATCCTCGGTCGCCCCAACCCGACTCCTCGTGTTTACCATTGTGAACTGTCACACATGATAAGGGTCATACCAGTTAATTATTGAAAAGATAAACGGTTCAATACGTACTAATACAAAGATTAATCATCATAATAACAATTTCAAGCACACGTACGTAATCATAAATTCAGAACAACACCGGCCAAGTGAGATTGTGAATGTATTTTACACAAGAACCCTCGTTATCATCATCATAAGTTTCAATCAATGCAATTATGTAATCCTAATACTCTCCCCACCTAGGAATGCTCTACCCGTATGGACAGTGATATTATAATCACAACCAGCTTAAGTCTAGGTATGCTAAATTCGACACCTAGTTCACTTAAACTAGAGCTCTAATACCAACTTGTAACACCCTAAAAATTGGGATAAACAAAAATTTCCATAAAGAGGAAATATGGTAACATAATAAGCCAAAGCATGAACTCCTCTCCAAAAAGGGAGACAATAACGCCTGTTAAGATTACAAGTTTGTAATGAATAACAATATATGAATAACAATAAGAGGGAAAACAACCCTTTAATCTAAATCCTAACTAGGAACAAGATTAATACTAGTTGTCTTCCAAACCCAAAAGTAAGACTTCTAAAAATTGGCGTCCCAAAATGTCCCCAAGCTCGCATATAAGTCAACTATGCCTTCTTGGCGGCCGCGCCGCTAGAACCTGAGATACACATCAAACCAACAAGTGTTAGGCCAAACGAGCCTAGTGAGTTGTACAAGATCATGGTATAACATTTGTGAACATACATGAACATTTATATCATTTTAGTCCTCATAGGCCATAAGAGAATCAATGGGGGTGACCCATCACACCAATGAGTTTTACCTCAAGTCAATGTACCTTGATGTTCACTCGCATGAGCAACACCCCAAAGGCCCGACACACTTGGAGACTACCTCTCCGGCATTACTCCAAATGGCGGAGGTCTAGGTGCATACCGTCACGGTGGCACCTAAGACTACATCCTCGTAGAACATACCCATGGTTCCTCCAATATTTATATATATGCAATATTCATCTCTATACATATTACATGTCAACAAGATACATGTATAAGACTTCCCATAGTTCCAATCCCCTTTTAGGTCCAAAACCCTAAACCATGCAATTCCCATAATGATAATCAATAATCCCATAATACACACAATCATGGCTCATACATATAATGAATACTTCCACATAATCCACATGATAAATACATAACCAAAACTCCCATAATCTCAAATATAACAGTTAGGTCAAACTTATCAGGTGATCAGATTTATACATACATTTTAAGTAACACAAGTAAACATTTAAGATATGTATCTCATTTAAAAGATTTTGGTAAGAAAACTCACTATCTAGGGTTTTTATGGAAACCCTAGGAAACTCAAGGAGAATGGTGAGAAGATGAGACTTGGAAGCTAGATTGTTACACCACTAAATGCTCCACCAACCTTGTTGAATGATCAATCAATGAGGGGAAGATCCTTAGGCTTGCAATAAATGCACTAGGGTTTGAAGAGGGAAAAATAGCCCATTTTTGCTCTCCAAAATAGGCTCCCAATTAAAAAAATATGAACTAAATCCCAAAATCCCGTCTAGAGGTTGTTTTTATACCCCAACACCCCGCCGGCGATAGTGCCCGACGATTGTGCCTATGGCACTATCGCAAAGGCACAATCGTGCCACTCAAACGACCTACGATACACCCCATGCGATAGTGACCGGCGATTGTGCCCATGTCACTATCGCGGGGTCACTATCGCGCCAGCCCCGACCCTCGCGGTACATTCTTGGCGATAGTGACCAGCGACAGTTCCCAGGGAACTGTCGCATGGCATTATTGCGCCACACCCCCCGACACCGAAAACTTGATTTCTTTAAGGGTCAATAACGCAAGACTAAGCATTAGGATTAACATACAATTAACAGGTTGATAAAACACAATTAAGCACACTTAGAGGTTTCCAACTTCACAAAATGCCAAGGAACGAGGGGAATACTTACCCTAGATTTTCGGATGTTACACTATCTCGATCCAAAACTATGGATAGAGGAACACCGTGACGTGACACTACTTCATCAATGTAGAGCTTAGCTAATTTTTCCATCGATAACGTCTCTCGCATCGCTAGAAAGTGTGCGCTCTTTGTGAGTTGATCCACCACCACCCAAATTGTGTCGTAACCTCTCAAGGTCTTTGGTAGTTTAGTGACGAAGTCCATTGTGATATACTCCCACTTCCATTCTGGAATGGCCAGTGGTTGCAAACTTCCGTAAGGCTTTTGATGTCCCGCCTTGACTTGAAGACATGTGACGCACCTTTACACAAAGTTAGCCACGTCGAGCTTCATTACCGGCCACCAATATTGCACTTTCAAATCTCTATACATCTTGGTACTTCAAGGATGTATGGAGTATTTCAACTTGTGAGCCTCCACCAAGAGCATCTCATGGTTTCCTGCGATCTTCGGTACCCAAATCCTTCCTTGGAATAGTTTAAGACCGCGACCATCTTCCGTCAATATCTCCCTTTGCTTCACCATGATCTCGTCCTTGAGGTTCTCTTCTTAGAGTGCTTCTGCTTGACTTCTCTTGATGTCGTCCACTAAACTTGATATTACATCAATTCTAGATAAGGTTACTTTACTCTCAGTCCCATAGCACTTTCGACTCAAAGCGTCTGCCACTACGTTGGCTTTACCGGGGTGGTAAAGCAACTCATAATCGTAATCCTTCAAAAGCTCCAACCACCTTCTTTGCCGCATGTTGAGGTCTTTTTGATCAAATATGTATTTCAAACTCTTGTGATCGGTGTATAAGGTACACTTCGTCCCATATGAGTAATGTCGCCATAGCTTCAAGGCGAATACCACCGCCGCTAGCTCCAAGTCGTACGTAGGGTAAGTTTTCTCGTGATCCTTGAGTTGTCGCGATGCATACATGATCACTTTCCCTCTTTGCATCAAAACACACCTGAGACCCAGTTTAAAGGTGTCGCTATAAACCACAAACTCTTTGGATCCTTCGGGTAAGGATATGATCGGTGCTTCGCATAACTTCTTTTGGAGAGTCTGGAAGGATTTCTCTTGCGTCTCGGTCTACAAGAACTTAATGTTCTTTCTTGTCAACGTTGTGAGTGGAGAAGCGATCTTCGAAAAGTCTTGAATAAACCGTCGATAATAACCGGCTAATACCAAGAAGCTTCTTATCTCCGTTGGACTCGTCGGCGGCTCCCAATTCATCATTGCTTCTATCTTCGCTGGATCCACCTTCAACCCATCCTTCGATACCACGTGCCCCAAGAATTGGACTTCTTGGAGCCAAAATTCACATTTAGAAAACTTCGCGAACAACTTCTCTTTTCGAAGAATCTCCAGGACTTCTCGCAAATGTTGCCGATGCTCCATCTCGTTTCGAGAGTAGATAAGAATATCGTCAATAAAGACTATGATCGACTTGTCCAATAAGGGTCGACATACTCGGTTCATCAAGTCCATAAATACGGCCGGAGTATTAGTCAACCCGAATGGCATGACTAGAAACTCGCAGTGACCGTATCTCGTTCGAAACGCCGTCTTCAGAATATCCCTCTCCTTCACCCGCACTTGATGGTAACCGGAACACAAGTCTATCTTGGAGAAATACCCCGACCCTTGCAATTGATTGAAGAGGTCGTCGATCTGAGGAAGTGGATATTTGTTCTTCACGGTGACCTTGTTGAGTTCTCGATAGTCAATACACATCCGCATAGACCCGTACTTCTTCTTCACAAATAACACTGGAGCTCCGCAAGGCGACGAGCTCGTTCATATAAATCCCTTCTCAAGAAGTTCTTGTAGTTGCGTCATCATCTCTTGCATTTCTGTCAGGGTCAGATGATAAGGAGCGCGAGCAATTGAGGAGGCACCCGGGGTGAGGTCGATATGTAATTCTACTTGTCGATCCGGCGGTGACCCGGATAGATCCTCCGTAAATACATCTGGGTATTCGCGCACCACGTCCACATCTTCCACTTTCTTCTTCTCTAGTTTCGCGTCGATCACGTAGGACAAGTAAGACACACACCCCTTGGCTAAGCTCTTTCGTGCCTTGATTGATGAGATGATTGTGTTGGCCCTTCGGTTCTTTTACCCATAGATTATTGTTTCACCACCCTTTGGCAAGGGTACTCGAATTAACTTCTTAGAACAAAATATACCGGCATCATTCTTGGATAGCCAATCCATCCCCACGATCACATCAAAACCCCCGATATTCGTCGGTGGAAAATCTATTAGAAAGGATTCCCCATCTAAATCTAAGATGCACCCAACGTAGCATTCCCAAACTGCCATATGCTCCCCATTGGCTACCTCTACCACTAACGCATCATTCAGTACACTACTAGGAGTGCAAAAACTCTTGCAAAAAGAAGTAGACATAAACGATCGGTTCACACCGGAATCAAACAACACCCGGGTAGGTAGACAGTTCACTAGAAACGTACCCGACACGAAATCCGCCGTCTCTCTTACTTCATCCGCCGTCATTTGGAAAACTCGACTTGGCACCTTCGGTTGAGTTTCTTTCTTCGGTACAACCCCGCTTGGGACTCCTTGGTTTCCCCTTGGTAGCTTGGGACAATCCTTCTTGATGTGCCCCGGTTCACGACACTCGTAGCAAACTCAACGAGAGGGGCAATCCTGGCTCATGTGGTCCTTCCGCCCACACTTGAAACACTCCATAGCGTTAGAGAAGGGTTTCAGATTACAAGGCTCGAAATTCTTACTCTTACACTTGAGGCACCACCTTGCCTCACGTCGTGGCTCAAAGTTCATCCCCCCGCTAAAGGGTTTGGATGGTCGTGCGGGCCCGGTTGGCCCTTCCCACTTTCGCTTCTCTCCTTGTTGGCCTTTCTCTTCCTTCCCTTGTATAATTTCGTCCTCCACCAATTGCGACTCTTCAATAAGCTCTTGCAAAGTATTCACTCAGGCGTTCCTTACACCCGTCTTCATCTCTGCCGGTAAACCCTTCAAATACGCCTTCATCTTTGACTTCCCATCAGTAGCCAAGTGTTCCACCAGGCTGAGCTTGTCCATGAACTGTTTTGAGTAGTCGGCAATATAAAGATTGTCGAACTCCTCCTCTATCTTATCAAGCGCCCTCTCGTTGCAATATTTCTTCATGATCTTCTTCTTGAAGGTTGGCCAAGTGAGCTTGGCCAGAACCTCCGGTGTAAGAGTCCTTATGCTAACATTCCACCAACTCAGTGTATCCCGTCTAAGCAATTGGGACGCAAACTTGACTCTTTGAGAGTCCGCGTACTAGCTTGACTCGAATGCCATCTCTACAAATCCATTTCATACATGCTAATAGATCAGTATTCCCGGAGAATTCTGGAGCCCGACTACATAGGAAGGTCTTGAAAGAGCAACACCCTTCTTTCCTCTTTTCAGTTCTGATTGCATGCTCCTCTGTCCCAATTGCATTGTCGGCACCACCCGATCCAAGCACAACATTGTCCCCCAATGCTTCATGTCTCCGGTTGCTTGTGTCACGATATTATAATATCTTTATAAACTATTCATCTCGCTTGTCCATGGCGGAGTTCATCATTTGCATGATGCTTGCCAACAAAACCGACTAGGGGTCCGCTTCCTGAATGATCGGGTTCTCGGTCTCGAGATTTACTTGGGGAACTTGGTCCTCAACCCCCTCCAACAAGATGGTTCCTTGTGAAATGATTGGACCACCCGTTGGGTTTACTCTCCTTGACGTCTCTAGAGCCATGACACTCGTATCATTGCCCTCCTCGGGTATTACCGTTTGATTCCTTGTGTTTACCATTGTGAACTGTCACCCATGATAAAACCATACCGGTTAGTTCTTTAAAAGATAAACGGTTCAATATGTACTACTACAAGATTAATCATCATAATAACAATTTCAAGCATACTCACGTAGTCATAAATTCATAACAACACCGGCCAAGTGAGATTGTGAACGTATTTTACATAAGAACCCTCGTTGTCATTATCATAAATTTTAATCAATGTAATTCCGTAATCCTTATACTCTCCCCACCTAGGAATGCTCTACCCATATGGATAGTGATACTATATGCACACCCAGCTTAAGTCTAGGTATACTAGAAAGGACACCTAGTTCACTTAAAATAGATCTCTGATACCAACTTATAACACCCCAAAAAGTGGGATCAACAAAAATTTCCAAAAAGGGAAGTATGGTATTCAAATAAATGCCAAATCATGAGCTCACCCAAAAAAGGGAACAATAATAGCCTGTTTAATTACAAGTTTGTAATGATAAACAATTAGAGATAACAACCTCTTAATCTAAATTCTAGACAAGAAATAAGATTACAATTGGTTGTCATCTACTTCCAAAAATAAACAACTTCTATAATGGCATCCCAAAAAGCTCCCAAACTCATATCTAAAGACCCGCTAGATCTTCTTGGCGGTCGTGCCGCTAGAACATGAGATACACATCAAACCGAGCAAGTGTTAGGCCAAACGAGCCTAGTGAGTCAATAATGATAGCATGATCAGATAAACATTTAAAGACAATAATGGCCATAAGGAATCAATGGGGGAGACCCATCACAACAAATAGTTTCACCGCAAGTCAATGTAACTTGATGTTCACTCTCATGAGCAACATCCCGAAAGCCTGGCACATCTAAGACTACCTCCCAGACATTACTTCAAATGGCAGAGGTCTAGGTGCATACCGTCATGGTGGCACCCTAAGACTACATCCTCCTAGTGCTTACTCATGGTTCATCCAATACATATATACAATATCCGCCTCTATACATATTCCATATCAACAAGATACATGTATAAGACCTCATATAATTCCAATTCCCATTTTAGGTCCAAAACTCTAAAACACGTAGGTTCAACAATAATATTCACAAATCCTATGATATTACACAATCATGACCAAATAATGTCAATAATAATCCCATCAAAGTCCACATGATGAACAATAGCCAAAATCACCAATAATCTCAAAAGTAGCAGTTAGGTCAAACTTATCAGGTGATCAGATTTATACATGCATATGAAGTAATGACAAGTAAACACACAAGACATGTATCTCATTTGAAAATGGTTAATATGAACTCACTAACTAGGTTTTATAGAAAACCCTAGAAACTAGAGTAACTCAAGAAGATGAGCAAGTGAGAAGTAGAGGGAAGATCTTCACCAACAATCTTTAAGTGTGGACTTGAATGCTCCACCCAATAATCACCAACTCCGAGTGTTTTGTAATAAATGTAGCCAGGGTTTTGAGAGGGGAAAAAACGTTCTAGAGCTTTCCTAAATTCAGTTCTAAAAAGAGTTTTGAAGAATAAATGAGAATAAGGGACTGAAGTGGGTTTTTATATGGTCCAGGCCCATCGACGACAGTGCCCCGCAACAATGCCATTGTACTGTCGCATGGGGAAATGTCAAACCCAAACCCCGCTCACTGGAAGCCCAGGGCGATAATGCCCTGCGACTTTGCCCAAAGGCATTGTCGCGGTGGCAATGTCGCATGCACACCCCCACACCCTCTGATGTCCCCCCCCCCCCCCGGGCGACTGTGACTCGCGATAGTGCCCATGGGCACAATTGCTTGTCACTGTCGCACCAAGCCCTCAAGGTCCAAAAATCTCGATTTGATAATCAACATTAGCTGCATAATCGAACATTCTGAAGAGGTGTAACATGACTAAATCAAAGATATACATTCTACCCACTAAAGATTCAAAATTCACAATTCTACTATGATGTCGAAAATACGAAGGTAAATACTTACTTTAATTTTTCAGGTGTTACAGAGTTCGAGCTTGATCCGTGTTCGAGTTCAAGCTTGATTCGAGTTTTCGAGCTTGATTCGAGTTTTCGAGCTTAAGTTCGAGTTGCGATTCGAGCTTGAAATGAGCTCGAGTTCGAGTTTGGAAATTGGTTATCGAGTTTGAGTCGAGTTCGAGCTTGATAATTGGGTTTCAAGTTTGAGTCGAGTATAATGATACTCGAACTTGACTCGCATCATTTACACCCCTATTTGAAGGTATATGATATTTTATACAAAAAAAAGCTTAAAATATCATTAAAATCATTTTGAAACTGTTTTGGAATAAATTGTCAGCATTAGGACACCGTTCTAGAAGTAAATTTTGTATATTTTAGAATTAAATACCAATTTGGATACCTAATTAACTGCCTAATCCCCCTTTTGGTGTGTTTTTACCATTATTTTCTTTAGGGCAACAAGAAATGTTAAGACCAGTCATTGAGTCCATGATATTATACATCTTTTTGAGAAGGCAACGCTAAAAAAAGGAATACAAAAGATGTAACTCAGATACGAGTACTAACAAGATTTCTGCATGTATATTAACACCTAAAAGGCATGTCATCATTACTTAACAAAACTGACACATACACATGTATGAAGCACATACAATTATAATGAAAAACTCTCTCTAAGTGCGTAACAACTAACAAGTAAAATGCGCCATGTTGTTTAATTTAAGTATGAAAGACCAAAATACTTGTAGGAGACTCGTCATGTATGATTAAAATCCAGTTAAGACTTACATGAATGATGTCATTCAGTGCCCACCTTTGATTCACGTCCATCACATTGAGTCAGAGGTAGATATCGATCGGAAAGGAATTTAATCGTTCATTTTCCATGGGATGGACGTATCATCAAGGGTGTCTCATTTCCGTAATCGCCCGTGGTTGTTGCTTGGGCTCTGAGTCACGTCCATCACATTGAGTCAGAGGTAGATGTCGTTCGGAAAGGAATTTAATCCTTCATTTTCCATCGGATGGACATATCATTCAAGGGTGTCTCATTTCTGTAATTGCCTGTGGTTGTTGCTAATCTCCTGTACTGCAGCCGTGTGGCTTGTCTCATCTATTCTAGTAGTGTCCAATTTTGATTCCTCTACCATAATCTATTTTGGTTGCTCGAATCAATCCATGAGCAAATCCACAAATATGTTCTTATCCTGACCTGTTTACTCTCTTTTCACGCTAAGAACTTCCCTTAAAATCCCTACAAATAAATTCAAACTCCTAAAAATCTATGAAAAATCATCAGTTCTTCGATCTCTATCGCGGTCCGGTTTGGGCGGTTTAACCCCTCAAACCACAAACCAAACCGCTAGTGGCGGTTTGTTGATTTTTAAAACCAAGCGGTTTGACATCAAGTGCCTAGACCGGTCAAGTCGGATCGCGGTTTAGGCGGTTTGGTCAACCGGTTTAGGCGGTTTGGGCCTTTTAGTGGGCTTTAAAGTTCAAACATTAAAACATATAAAATTTTGAATTTTAAAACTTCATTACTTGAGTCCATTTGAAAGTAACACCTATGCATCAACGGATTCGATCCAAGTAACACAGATTCATCAAAAATTCAAAATCATTCTATAAAACTAACACAGATATAATCGCAGTGACACACTAACACAGATTTAAAGTTACGAACTAAAAAGAGTGAACATGAAGTCACGAACCTTGAAGAACAGAAGTTGTTAACTTGATGCAACCGCCGTGAATTCGCGAACAGAAGCTGTTAACTTGATTCGTGAAGTGCACAAAAGCTCATTGAACAGGTCAGAAGCTCGTCGAATAGAAGGAAGAATCGAATCAATCAATGTGTTTTGTGCGTGGAGAAACTAGAAAGGAAAAGTCGATTTGAATTTTAGAGAAGTCGTCGTCTGGTCGATTTGGTAGAATCTGATAAAATTTGAATTAGGGATTTCAATGTTTTGGGCTAGATTTAAAGTTATGTTGGGCCTTTTCTATATAAGATAAATTGGACATTTTTTTTGGGCTAAACAGTAAATATATAATGCCCCATTTGGTGTGTTTTTACCACTTTTCTTTAGGGCAACAAGAATGTTAAGATCAGCCATTGAGTCCAGGATATTATATATCTTTTTGAGACGACAACGCTAAACAAAAGGAAAACAACGAGATAAGAGTACTAACAAGATTTTTGCATGTATATTAACACCTAAAAAGCATGTCATCATTACTTAACAAAACTGACACATGTATGAAGCACATGCAATTATAATGAAAAATTATCTCCAAGAATGTAAAAACTAACAACTAAAATGCGCAATATTGTTTAATTTAAGCCTGAGAGACAAAAATATTTGTAGGACACTCATCACATATGATTAAAATCCAGTTAATACTTACATAAATGACGTTATTCAGAGCCCACCTCTGATTCGGTCAGAGGTAGATGTCGTTTAATTGGAAAGGAATTTAATCATTCATTTTCCATGGGAAGGACATATCATTCAAGGGTGTCTCATTTCCACAATTTCCCGTGGTTGTTGCTAGTCACCTGTACTGTATTGCAACCATGTGCTCTTCTAGTAGTGTCCGATTTTGATATCTATTTCGGTTGCTCGAATCAATCTATGAGCAAATCCACATATATCTTCTTATCCTGGCCTGTTTACTCTCTTTTCACGCTAGGAACTTCCCTTAAAAACCCAAAAAATAAATTCAAACTCCCCAAAATCCATGAAAAATCATCAGTTCTTCGATCTCTATTCTCTTTATGGTGTCAAAGCCCAAACTTCATGTTTTTCCCATTCTTCTTCATCATTCTCACATATTATCTATGACAAACTTTTAAGCCCTACGTAGACCTAAGAAAACCATATACCTGAAAAATTAATTGCAAGTGGATCATGACTTGTTCAAATATGTTGACACGGGATCTCTTCATCGTCTCTGTACATACTTATGATGACACTAAGGGGCCGTTTCACAACCACAAGGGTTGTGGCGCACTGGTTAAGGCCCTGGGGGATGTGGTGGAATATCCCATCTGCCCAGGGTTCGAATCCAGGCGTACGCAACATTGTGGCCACTGGGGTTTAACCAGGGCTGACGTCTTCCGGTCATAATTTGCCAGGGATTAGTCTAGGCATAGCCTAGGACACCATTCCAAAAAAAAGGGTTGTTTCACTTACCTTATTGGGTAAGATTTTAGTCTATTAAAACGGTATCGTAGGCAAAACTTTACCCACTAACCGGGTAAGAGCCTTCACTCCCACTTACCGTGTAAGACTCTCAACCATTGCTTTCGCCCTTACCGGGTAAGATTATTGGTTATTGTCATATACAAAGGTTAAGACAACATGACTTGGTAAGCACTTACCTGCGTAAGCGTCTTGTAAACAGCCTCTACCTAAATCGTGGAGTTCCATAGTGTTTTTAATTTACCTTGATATATAAAGAGTTTGGCAAAGGATCGACATTTGAAAATTAGATTCAAAGCATAGGATGAATTTCTCTTTGTGAGTTCAAATGCAACAAGTCCACCTTCTATGTAGTAAGCTTTCTGCTACATGACCTTGGAGTTCGGTCTCCATTTTGTCATAGAACCCTTCCTTCATATTCGTACTTTGATAAAAATAAACATATGTTTTGGCTGAGTCAACATATGATCTTATTAACTCCTTCAACGTACCTTGGCTAGCAACATGAGGAAAACATAAATAAAAAAAGAATTGTTGGTACCCGCGCAATGTGACGGGAAGTCAAACTTTTTTGTAAATTGAAAAACATAGTCCATATACCATTTCAGACAAATAACTCACCAAGTAATTATTTTTCAAATACAACTTACATAAGTTGCTATGATATCTACATGCTCTAACGTAATTATTTTGAAAAAAAACACACATATACCTAAAGAAAAACAAAATCAGTCTTGTCTTGGGTCCTCGATAAAATGAAAATTACACAAATACAATATAGCAATTTTTATTTGAGAATTAAGCATGCAACAACCAACAAGATGTTCTAAACATTGAGTGTAACACCCGTAATTTTCGGTAAGTAATTGTCACCCGGACGTTTCTGTGCCTTGTAAACAGCGGGGTTTTGTTGGGAAATGTATTATTTAAAGTCCCTCGGAGTATCGGGAGTGTTGGCATTGGAAAAGTCGAGTTTCGGGACTTGGGAGGGGTTCCGCGACAATGACCGGCGACTATGACAGTGTCATAGTCGAATGTCACAATCGATAAGGAGGTACCGAGGGCTGGTACACTCCAGCGACTATGCCTAGCGACTATGCCACTGGCATTGTCGCCAGGGTGTGCCAGGCCCCTTAAAGTCGCGATTTTCAGTGTTCTTCTCATTTCTCCTCACCCAAATCAGTTCCAAACCTCTCAAGAACGACTTAGCACCACCCCTTTAATATTGTGGGGTATTTTGGCTCAAATCCTTGGATATCTTGGTGGTAAACCGGCGTCAAGCTTAAGAGTAAAAGTTAGACATCAAGGATCTTCATCTTCACCTTCAACCTCAAGCTTATTTTTGGGTTTTCTAGGTTTTCTTCGAAAACTAAGTGGTAAGTGTATCCCTTCCTTTTCTAAACCTTAAAATAGGTTATAAATGTTCTCTTGATGATTATTCTAGTGGTTGGTTTATCAATTTCGGGTTTGTTGGTTTTGGAGAAAACTAGGTCAAATTTGGGTTTGGATCAAAATGGAGATTTTGATGTATAATGTTTGGGGAATGTTTCTATGTGGTTGAATATGGTTATTTATGGTTGGAAATGTTTGGATCTAGGTTTTGAGGTTTCGGCTCAAAGGATTCAAGTTTCTTCAAAGGAGTTCAAAGCGGGGTAAAAATCTAGATTTAGCCTAAATCTAGCGAGGTGAGTTCAAGATGATTTATGAAAACGGTGTACATGCCAAAATGGTTGTTTTTGAAATGTTTATGTTTTACACCAGATTGTTAACTGCTGATAAGTTTGAGTATTTGGTTATATTTATCTTTATAAACTCATGAAACATGCATCTTGGTGATTTTAGGCATATTGACAAATAAAACATGTTGACATGTTTCTTTGACGTATTTTATATAAATAGAGTCAATTTGATGTAAATGTCATTTACATGATTTTGTTCTTACGTCTATTTGGAAATGTGCATAACTGTGTCACGAGGTATTTTGGGAAATAAGAGTAAAGAGTTTATTTGGGAAAATGGTTTGCCTCAACAATGTTGAGTTTGTGTTATTTTACACTTTTGGGTCGTTGTGTATTCGTTAGTCAGTTAAACGTGTTTTTAGTGTTTACAAAGGCTTCGTTGGTGATTTACGTAAAGCGTTGGGCCTTTGGCTCGGTTTTGACTAAATGAGTCGTGTGGACACTTGTCCGGATTTATAACCGTTGTGGGTTTTGAGTATGATGATGCTTAATTTGTGTCATTGGTGAGTTACATGCTTTGGGTGCTTTGGTCATTCATTTGGAGTCATGCAATGTTAGACAGTGTCGTAATGGATCCATAGGCACGTAAGTCTGTCGGTTATGTAAGGCCTGAGGTTTTGGGTTACTTTTAGTGACCGCTCGAGTTTGCTAGCGAGTGGACAACGAGTGGCACGAGCTGCGGAGGGGGAAACTCGTCTAGATTGGATAGGCACCCACGTCTGTAAGTCCTTGAGGTGGAACTCAACGGAGTATGGCCAGAGGCATTAAACGGTCCGAGGATTGTGATGTCGGTGGTGGCATGGGAACTAGGATGTCGGGATGTGTGGTGAAATCCAATAACATCGCGGGTGGCCCCATTCAAGTGTTCTCGCCACCCAAGATGGAAACGTTTAGATGACATGCAAGGAAGTCGCGTGAACGGCCTACTTGCGTGTTACTCTATTCTTAGTGTACACGAATCTCTTCATCGTTGATTCGTGGTATTTTTAAAGGGTAATGTCATATTTGACCAAATTGGGCTTTTAAGTGGTCGACGGTAAATGATGACTTTAATATTGGGATTCTTCCCACGTATATTAAGGTTTGAATGGAATGTGTCCTTTCCACGTGTCGGTATTTGTTTTCGTCCATTTTATGGTCGTGTGAGTTATGGGGCTAACGCCGTGTTCTTGACAATATTTAGTTATATAGATTTTCATCTATAATTTATGGGTTGCGTATTATATTCCACACCTGTTGGGTATTTCGAGATATAATGTTTTACCCGCGTTTTATAAATAGGGGGAGTTCCCTCCTTATTCTCATTTTGAGCAAGTCTTGGGTTAAATCTAAATTTACGAAAGTACGTTTATATCGAGATCTTCGCCTTTAAAACAATTTGGTTGGTTAATGAGTAACTCAGTGTCTCTTTCGTATAAAATGCATGATTATTGATAAACGAGTCGTTTCCATATGTGAAGCATATCATGTTGAAATATTATTATTTTATTCGCATTCTCCCTTTCCAAATGATTAAATTATCTTTATTGAAAACTCTTGAGCTCACTAGGCGTTAAGCCTAACCCTTTTTATTTGTCGGCATGTGCATCAGGTTCCAGTTGAGAGTTGGGTTCTAGCAGTTCTATGAAGAGTAAAGCCTTATCTAGACACAAAAGTAAGTAATTGGTAAAGTCTTCCGCGAGTTGAAGATAGTGACATGTTTTGGGTTTTAGTAGCACCCGTCCTTATTGTTTACTGTATGTATAGATTGAAGGTGTGTATTGAGGTTAAATCTGAATTTGTGTTTGTAGATGATTTAATTATCGTCGTATTTAGAAAATTTAAATTAGTTGCTATTTCCAGAATTGAGGGTGTTACAAGTTGGTATCAGAGCTTAAGTTTGAGAGATTTAGGTATTAATTGTTGGATGCCTAGACTCAAACTAGCGTTCTTATAAGTGATTGAAAATGAAATTGCACATTAGGCACCTTAAGATAAGATATTTTGGAGTTGATCGAGCCGCTAGAAACGGGAAATTTGTCAAGGGTCGCAAGGATGATCATGTATGGTACGTTCATAATGGCACCTGGCCAGTGTTATGGTGAACCTACATATTACATGTGCATACTTGAACTACCTTGGTATGATGACCGTTGGGGTAGTGAGAGAGTTTCTAAGCGAGTAATTTAAGGAAAGGTTGATGTCTATAGCAATGTTGCATTAAAGTGATAGTTAAGTGCGATGAATGCATTAAGTTGATCATCTTGAGTCATAATTATTTGTTGGATTAGAACTATAAGTTCGTTAGACCAATTTTATTTCGAGGAGAAATTGTAAGTTAACCGAATTAGTGGGTTTGTGGCTCTAAGATGTTTGATGCATAGGATGTCGGAAAATAGAGGAGTGTAGTCCTAAGATGCTGAGTGCCGACCAAATCTATGCACGAAATTTATTTCTAAAATGAGTTTGCATAAATTGTTCTCGTATTCTCAAAACATAAAGTGAGCTATATTATCAAGTCTTGGTAAAGCATTTATTACTCATCGGATTTTAAACCACGAGTTTAAGCATACATAAGATTGTTTTGTTGCATGCGACTACATATTGTTGTTAAAAATCTCTTCGTCCACGTTCCGTGTCTAACGTTGTTTTTGGATATTGTAATATCCGTGTTTTAATGTTATTTCAGTTATTGGGCAAGTAACTGTGGACTTTTTTACCTTGACATTGGATCTCCTCCGCGTATGTTAAGGTTTTAAAGGAAGAGTTGTCCCATGTTTTGGAGTCAGGATTTTCTTTCGTAGAATTTTGGTCTGAATGAGTCGTGTTCAATTTTATGAAGTAAAGTTTTGCAACGTTTTGGGCGTGTGAGTGTACCTTGAGTTGCGTGGGTTTCAATTTTATTGCGTGTAAATTTACGAACTTTTTGGGTGTCGTGTCTCATGAAGGTTTTGTTGAAAAGGGTCACTTTATCTTACGTTGCGATTTAGAGTTTGACATTTTGGAATTGTTGTCGTATTACGTTTTTGTTTTATTTTATTTTTATTTATGTTGGGAAATGAAATTTTGACACCTTTTTGATTTTAGCGTTATTGAGTTTTTATGGAAATTCAGTTGAGTTTTATGGTGTCTTATCTTACGACTTTTTACGTCGCGTAGATGAATTTTGGGACGTATATACATACATTATTGTGTGCGTTGATTTATAAATTTTGGTAATAGACGTCATCCCACGCGTTGTTTTGGGAAAGTTTCATTTTCACGTGATTTATCTCTGGGCTATATACAAGTGTCACTCGTTGCATACTAATTTCATTTGGAGTAAATTATTCCGTTGGTGTGAGTAATTGTATAAAAAAAATCTATGTTGTTTCAGATAGAACTGTTTATTTAAACGTGTTTCAATTATAAACTTTGCTGTCATAAGTTTCCGCAATGCATGAAATGGATTTTCGGTTCGCATGTCGTTGTAGTTGTCGCTTTGGGTAAAAATTTACTTACGTTCCTGTCGTGTTGCTAAAGTTGGGAAAATTATTTTCTTACGCATGTTATGAACTGATGCATGCCAAGACCTTGGTAGTCCATTAAAATTTTGCTACACATCTTTTAATTCTGCCCATAATAACGTATGTACTGATCAAATGAGTTTTGGAAAATGGTTTTATATGCGTAGTGTTGGAAAATCAATTTTGAAACCTACCAAATAAACGGTAGTGTATTAATTTACCACACGTTTATTTGCTATAAAACTTATGCATTTGAAAGTTTTATAAGATTTCAAATTGGCATACTGGTTGAAAACCTTGAACTCATTAGGCCTAAAGATTTAAACCCCTGGCGTGAAAGGAGTTAGAATTAGGGACTAGAGGAGTCCTTGGGATTTGGAGCGTCGGATGATCTGGCTTGCGGACAATCTTGAATTTTGGGTTTTGGTTTTCGAATTTGTGCGCGCATGAATAATGAAAATAGTGGATTTAAGTTTTCCCAGATAATTAAGGAGTGATTTTATACTTCGGTAATCATATGGGACAAGGTCTTATGTGATTGCATGTGCTTAAAGTGGGTTCGATTTGGTGGGTTGCTCGTCAGCGTGACATCATGGTTTACGTTGATGGTGTACCGTCTTAATGGGTTTCGCAATCAAAAGAAATCCTTGTGGTCCGTTTGTTAGAGATGTAAGATTCGGAATTTTAGCTTTCTGATAGGTGTCAACCTTAGTGCGACAATCCGTTTGGAATGAAATTTTGGGCGGGATGTCCACGTTTTCGAGGTCACCGTTTGGTCCTAGGCGTCGACTTGTTTTCTTGAGGTCAATGGATCTTGGAATATTCGGAAATATCCCAGTTGGACCATGGGAGATAATGACCTTTCGGTAATGGAAATTTGAAGAAGGTTAGATGTTGTTAAGAAAATACCGATGTGTATAAGCTTTTCCATGGTGAAAAGGGTTGCATTAGAGGATTATTGTGAAGCTAGGGTTGGAACGGAGTTGAGTGTTAACCGAATCCGGGTTAGCCAGTTGCCTGAAGGAAGCATTGGTGCGCCTTAGGAGGTCAACTTTATCAGCATTAGGAATGGATCAGTTGAAATCTGAGGATTTTGGAAGCTTAGTTGTGATCTTTGAGATTAGGTTCGGAACCGTGATGATTCGAAGGAATTTGATTGGTGAAATGTTGAGGTCACGAATTACCCTAGAGGTAGTGATTGTCATTCTAAGGTTGGGAGACGACCGTAACCTTGTGGGTAAAAGGTTACTTTGGAGAGTTAAGTGTTCGCTCGGTTATGAGCATATTGTGCCCAAGAGGGGCAACATAGATGTGTATCAGTGCAAAGGTCCAAATAGTGGTGCTGGAAGAAGAGTTAAGGGAAATCCTTCTGCGGGAAAAATTCCATGGGAATCTAGATTTCGAGGACGAAATCATTCTAAGGTTGCGAGAATTGTAACACCCGTAATTTTTGGTAAGTAATTGTCACCCGGATGTTTCTGTGACTTGTAAACAGCGGGGTTTTGTTGGGAAATGTATTATTTAAAGTCCCTCGGAGTATCGGGAGTGTTGGCATTGGAAAAGTCGAGTTTCGGGACTTGGGAGGGGTTCCGCGACTATGACCGGCGACTATGACAGTGTCATAGTCGCATGTCACAATCGATGAGGAGGTACCGAGGGCTGGTACACTCCAGCGACTATGCCTAGCGACTATGCCACTGGCATTGTCGCCAGGGTGTGCCAGACCCCTTAAAGTCGCGATTTTCAGTGTTCTTCTCATTTCTCCTCACCCAAATCAGTTCCAAACCTCTCAAGAACGACTTAGCACCACCCCTTTAATATTGTGGGGTATTTTGGCTCAAATCCTTGGATATCTTGGTGGTAAACCGGCGTCAAGCTTAAGAGTAAAAGTTAGACATCAAGGATCTTCATCTTCACCTTCAACCTCAAGCTTATTTTTGGGTTTTCTAGGTTTTCTTCGAAAACTAAGTGGTAAGTGTATCCCTTCCTTTTCTAAACCTTAAAATAGGTTATAAATGTTCTCTTGATGATTATTCTAGTGGTTGGTTTATCAATTTCGGGTTTGTTGGTTTTGGAGAAAACTAGGTCAAATTTGGGTTTGGATCAAAATGGAGATTTTGATGTATAATGTTTGGGGAATGTTTCTATGTGGTTGAATATGGTTATTTATGGTTGGAAATGTTTGGATCTAGGTTTTGAGGTTTCGGCTCAAAGGATTCAAGTTTCTTCAAAGGAGTTCAAAGCGGGGTAAAAATCTAGATTTAGCCTAAATCTAGCGAGGTGAGTTCAAGATGATTTATGAAAACGGTGTACATGCCAAAATGGTTGTTTTTGAAATGTTTATGTTTTACACCAGATTGTTAACTGCTGATAAGTTTGAGTATTTGGTTATATTTATCTTTATAAACTCATGAAACATGCATCTTGGTGATTTTAGGCATATTGACAAATAAAACATGTTGACATGTTTCTTTGACGTATTTTATATAAATAGAGTCAATTTGATGTAAATGTCATTTACATGATTTTGTTCTTACGTCTATTTGGAAATGTGCATAACTGTGTCACGAGGTATTTTGGGAAATAAGAGTAAAGAGTTTATTTGGGAAAATGGTTTGCCTCAACAATGTTGAGTTTGTGTTATTTTACACTTTTGGGTCGTTGTGTATTCGTTAGTCAGTTAAACGTGTTTTTAGTGTTTACAAAGGCTTCGTTGGTGATTTACGTAAAGCGTTGGGCCTTTGGCTCGGTTTTGACTAAATGAGTCGTGTGGACACTTGTCCGGATTTATAACCGTTGTGGGTTTTGAGTATGATGATGCTTAATTTGTGTCATTGGTGAGTTACATGCTTTGGGTGCTTTGGTCATTCATTTGGAGTCATGCAATGTTAGACAGTGTCGTAATGGATCCATAGGCATGTAAGTCTGTCGGTTATGTAAGGCCTGAGGTTTTGGGTTACTTTTAGTGACCGCTCCGGTTTGCTAGCGAGTGGACAACGAGTGGCACGAGCTGCGGAGGGGGAAACTCGTCTAGATTGAATAGGCACCCACGTCTGTAAGTCCTTGAGGTGGAACTCGACGGAGTATGGCCAGAGGCATTAAACGGTCTGAGGATTGTGATGTCGGTGGTGACATGGGAACTAGGATGTCAGGATGTGTGGTGAAATCCAATAACATCGTGGGTGGCCCCATTCAAGTGTTCTCGCCACCCAATATGGAAACGTTTAGATGACATGCAAGGAAGTCGCGTGAACGGCCTGCTTGCGTGTTACTCTATTCTTAGTGTATACGAATCTCTTCATCGTTGATTCGTGGTATTTTTAAAGGGTAATGTCGTATTTGACCAAATTGGGCTTTTAAGTGGTCGACGGTAAATGATGACTTTAATATTGGGATTCTTCCCACGTATATTAAGGTTTGAATGGAATGCGTCCTTTCCACGTGTCGGTATTTGTTTTCGTCCATTTTATGGTCGTGTGAGTTATGGGTCTAACGCCGTGTTCTTGACAATATTTAGTTATATAGATTTTCATCTATAATTTATGGGTTGCGTATTATATTCCACACCTGTTGGGTATTTCGAGATATAATGTTTTACCCGCGTTTTATGAATAGGGGGAGTTCCCTCCTTATTCTCATTTTGAGCAAGTCTTGGGTTAAATCTAAATTTACGAAAGTACGTTTATATCGAGATCTTCGCCTTTAAAACAATTTGGTTGGTTAATGAGTAACTCAGTGTCTCTTTTGTATAAAATGCATGATTATTGATAAACGAGTCGTTTCCATATGTGAAGCATATCATGTTGAAAGATTATTATTTTATTCGCATTCTCCCTTTCCAAATGATTAAATTATCTTTATTGAAAACTCTTGAGCTCACTAGGCGTTAAGACTAACCCTTTTTATTTGTCGGCATGTGCATCAGGTTCCAGTTGCGCCACCGCCCCACCCCGTGCCGCCACTGCGTCGTTGCGCCACCGCTGCACCGTCTCTGCGCCACTACCTGTCGCCGTCGTGCCGCTATTTACCGTCACCGCTGCTAAAAGATTCCTTGTTTTTTTGTTTGTCTATCTCCAACAGTTTGGGATAATGGCTGATGACGGAAAAACTAGGATTGAAAAGTTTGACGGACAAGATTTTGGATGGTGGAAGATGCAAATCGAGGATCTTCTATGTCAGAAGGACTTGGATCAAGCCTTGACAGGAATAAAACCCGAGAAGATGGAAGACGTTGTATGGGCTGCTCTAGACAGAAAAGCCATGGCTGTTATCAGATTTACACCGGCCAAGAATGTGACCTTTAACATTGTGAAGGAGACTACTACATGTGGATTGATGAAAGCATTGTCAAACATGTATGAAAAACCTTCTGCTTCTAACAAGGTATTTATGATAAGATAGTTAGTAAACACCAGAATGAGAGAAGGTATGTATGTTACCTCACACATTAATGATTTCAATACTATTATATTCCGCTTGTTATCTGTTGATATTAAGTTTGAAGATGAAGTCCAAGCTTTGCTCTTGTTATCCTCGTTACCGAAAAGTTGGTCAGGAACTGTCACTGTCATTAGTGGTTCAGCTGGAACCTCTAAACTCACTTTTGAGGGCATACATGAGTTCATCCTAGGAGATGACATAAGGAGACGGAGTTCTGGAGAATCATCTAGTGATTTTTTAAGCACTGAAGGGAGAGGTATAAAGACATAAAAGGGTAATGGCAGAGGCAGATCAAAGTCTCGAAAGAGGAGCCAGTCAAAGCTAAGGAAAGACATCCAATGTTGGAAGTGCAAAGAAACTGGGCACTTCAGAAATCAATGCCCTAATTCAGATGGAATCAGAGAGATGAACACAACAACTGATGATTCAGAAGAAGCCCTTATCTGCTGTGTTGAAAATTTAGCAGAGTCTTGGATCATGGATTCCTATGCATCCTTTCATGCTACTTTCAACATGAAGATGATGAATAACTATGAACAGGTAACTTTGGTAAAGTTCGTTTGGCTGACCATTGCTCTCTTGACATCACAGGAATAGGTGACACAGAAATAAAGACTTCATTGGGTACCACATAGACTTTGAAGGATGTTCGGGTCATTCCCAACCTTAAGAAAATGTTGATTTCTACTGGGCAGTTGGACAACCAGGGATTTAAAACTATCTTTGGTGACAGGAAATGGAAGTTTTTCAACATGGTTGATGTTCCTGATAGCGAGGTGAATGCAGTGACCAGCGAGCTGAATCCATCCAGATTGTGGCATCAACGATTCGGCCACATGAGTAAAAAAGGAATGAATATGCTCGTAGAAAAAGGGAAGCTTCCTGATTTAAAAGGGATGAATTCAGAGTTCTGTAAATCCTGTGTTCTTGGCAAGAAAAAGAAGGTATCCTTTGTAAAGACGGGTCAGACACCGAAAGCTCAGAAATTAGAGCTTGTTCACACGGACATTTATGGGACGACACTAGTTTCTTCCTTGGGAGGATCGAACTACTATGTGACCTTCATCTATTATTCAACATGCAAGGTATGGGTTTACTTTCTTAAGAATAAGTTGATGTTTTCAATACTTTTAAGTTTCTTCCCAAGGAGGATCGAACTACTATGTGACCTTCGTCGATTATTCAACATGCAAGGTATGGGTTTAATTTCTTAAGAATAAGTTTGATGTTTTCAATACTTTTAAGAAATGGAAAACTAATGTTAAATTGGAAACTAACCTGAAGGTAAAGTGCTTAAAGTCAGATAATGGTGGGGAATATATTAGCAGATAGTTCACTGACTGAACATGGCATTCGGATGATAAAGACAGTTCCAGGCACTCCTCAACAGAACGGAGTGGCAGAAAGGATGAACAAAACTTTGAATGAAAGGGCCAGGAGTATGAAACTTAATGTCGGGCTTCCAAAGACGTTCTGGCCTGATGCAATTAACAATGCAACTTATCTTATCAACCAAGGAATATCAGTACCATTGGGCTTCAAGATACCAGAGGAGGAGTGGAAAGGTGAAGCAGTAAAGTATGAACACTTGAAGATGTTCGGATGCAGTGCCTATGATCTGATGAAAGATGGTGACAAGTTGGATGCAAAAGCCAAGAAATACACCTTTATTGGATATGGCTCAGATAGTATGGGTTACAGGCTTTGGGATTTTGAAAGAAGAAAGGTAGTCAGAAGTAAACATGTAACGTTCAATGAGGCTGAACTTTATAAAGACAGGAGCACAGTAAACTCAAATGATCAGAAAGAACAAGTTGAGTTTGAAAGTGATGACATCAGAATCAGAGGGCCAGAAGATACTCAGCATAATGGGAGTACTGAGCTTGATTTTCAGAATAATGATGAGTATGAAGATGTTCATGAACGCAGTGAAAGCTCAGAGGATGAAGAAGAAACATCTTCTCCTGTACAACCTCAACCAGTTGAATCACACTAGGTCAGGAGATCCACCAGAGTCTCCAAGCCTCCTGAAAAATACACTCCATCATTCAATTATCTTCTTTTGACTGAGAATAGTGAACCAGAAAGTTACTTTGAACCAGTTAAGCTGAAAGATTCGTTGCAGTGGGAGCGTGCAATGAAAGAAAAAATGAGATCTCTAAACAAGAACAAAACTTGGGTTTTAACCAAGATTCTGCAAGATAAAAGAGCGTTGCAGAACAAATGGGTATTCAGAATCAAGGAAGAACATGATGGGTCTAAACGGTATAAAGCACGTTTAGTGGTCAAGGGTTTTCAACAGAAAAAGGGGATTGATTACAATGAAACTTTCTCTCCAGTGGTGAAAATGATCACCATCAGATTGATCTTGAGTATTGTAGCTGCAGAGGGCTTACATCTAGAGCAGCTAGATGTTAAGACAACATTTCTACATGGTGACCTTGAAGAGGATATCTACATGGCACAGGCTGAGGGGTTTCAGGTTGCTGAAAAAGAAGATTGGGTCTGCAAACTAAAAAATAGCTTGTATGGTCTCAAACAAGCACCAGGCAGTGGTACATGAAGTTTGATAACTTCATGGAAAGGACCGGGTACAACAAATGTGAGACGGATCATTACTGTTATGTGAAGAAATTCAAGGGCTCCTATATCATTCTACTTATCTATGTAGATGATATGTTAATTGCAGGTGCAAATATGAAAGAGATCAGCAAGTTAAAGAAACAAATGTCTGAAGAATTCAAGATGAAAGACTTGGATCCAGCCAAACAGATACTCGGTATGGGCATTGCTAGAAACAAGAAAGATGGATCTTTGACACTATCCCAGGAGAAATACATCGGGAAAGTGTTAGAAAGATTCAAGATGAACGATGAGAAAACAAAACCTAGAAACACACCCTTGGGAAGTCATTTCAGGCTTACCAAAGATCAGTCTCGTAGATCAGAAGATGAGAAAGAAGATATGGCTAAGGTTTCTTATGCATCTCTATTGGTAGTCTCATGTACGCCATGGTTTGCACAAGACGAAACATAACCCATGTCGTCAGGGTTATTAGTCTCTTTATGTCAGATCCAGGAAGAGAAAATTGGGAAGCAGTCAAATAGTTGCTCAGGTATTTGAAGGGTACTTCAAAGTTGGGATTATGTTTCAAAGGTAAAGATTCAGTTCTCAGAGGATATACTGATGCTGATTTGAGTGGATGCAAAGAGACATTTAAAAGCACTACTGGGTACGTCTTTACAGTAGGAGGAACAACAGTTAGTTGGATGTCCAGACTTCAGAAAAGTGTGGCTTTATCAATAACAGAAGTTGAAAACATGGCAGTTGCTGAAGCCAATAAAGAGCTAGCGTGGTTGAAGGACTTTCTTGAAGAACTTGGGAAACAACAAGCTGATGGTACAATAGGAGATATCATTTTGTCAGAGAATTGATTCGTGATGGTACAATGAATTTGAAGAATATCTCAGGTGCAAATAATCCAGCAGACATGTTCACCAAGTCTGTGACTCTGGATAAGCAGAAGTTCTGTATGATTTCAGCTGGCCTTCAGGAATAGTGTTGAGAAGGCAAGTGGCAACTAGGGGGAGCTTAAACTCAGTTAGTGTTCACATAAGTACAGAGGAGTGCAGATGAACGTGTATTGAAGCCTCCAAGTGGGAGATTGTTGGGATGTAGGCTTCAGCCCAACTAGGGAGAGGCGCAGTTAATGGGAGCCGACCCTAGGCTCTCTTTCTAGTTACCTTAATTAGGAGATTACCCTAATTATGTTTCTCTATATATTAATCCCATTGTACTTGTAAACATTATAGCACCTAATATAAAGAAAACCCTAGTTGCCCCCGTGGACTAGCACGATCACCCTGATTGTGTGAACCACGTAAATTCTCGTGTTCTTCTCTTGCTTTCGGTTTTGTGTGATTATGTGTGTAACGTTTAAACCCTAACAGATGTCATTTCATATTATTTGAAAAAACAAATATGGGAAAGTTTGGGTAAAACTCACCCAATTTTGAGTACTAACGCAGACGTAGACAGACATATAACTCAGAACCCAATTGAAATGTTAAAGATGAACAAATTCAGAACTTGAAATCAGAAACGGAGAAAGACGGATGAGGAACAATTGAACCTGGATTTTGATGTAAAGAGAAAAGGCTAAAGATAGAACATGATATCTGATCATGATTGGCATACCACATATAAGGACTTTGAATATCATCGTGCAGGCTGAGGTAGTGATTTCACTGATTAGATAAACAAGACCGAATCGAGAGAGGGAAATCATAGGCATCGACGAGGCTTTTGGGGACGGGTTTAGGGGTGGTTTATGGGACGTGGTTCATGTTTGAGAAGAATCTTCTTAGAAGAGGAGTGAGATGTGGAGAAAACTCTTGAGTGCGTGGGGAGAAAATCCTAGATATAGGATTCCAAGCATGTACTATGTGTAAAAAATCAGTACCTCTTAAAGACAGGGTGCTTTGAAGCTTGTTCATAAAGGAAAGAAAATTGTACCTCTAAAAATTCAACACGTAACTGTTTTACGTGCTTATGTATATATATAGTATATATATGACATTGGCTCTCTTACTCTTGCGATCTTTAAATATGGGAATATTTTCTTTTTTTCAAAATAGTTATGATTCTCTTCCTGAAAAGACTTGCAAAATGATATCAATGTTATTTCTTCCCCTATAGCTGAATCTACATGTTCCTTCTCCCCCTGAAGATGACACTAAAAGAATAGGAATGATTCTTACAAACATCGAAAGGTAACAGTGTTTTCTTTTTTAGACTCATAACACTAATTATATCCCTTTTGATTTGATTGGCAAGGAAGATTCATGTCTCAAGTGTGAGAAAATTTTTGTAAGTGGGTTGCAAAGTTTAAAACTTTTGGGTGTATCTGATTAATAAAAAAACGTTGCAGTTAAAACTACATCCTATTAGAGCTATTTCGGGACCTTATGCTCTAGCAAGTTCCAAAAGATGTCTATATTTTCTTTCAACAATACCATTTTGGAGTGGTGTTTCAACACTAGAACTCTATGTTGAAATATTCCTTGGGAGAAGAAATTGTGCAAGTTGTTTGTGAAATAGTCATGACCATTATCTCTTCTCAAAACCTTAATCTCAGTCTCAAATTGATCCTGCAAAGTAAATACAAACATCCTATTGGTGTTCCATGGTGAAGGCATGCATCGAACGTCTTTTTTATTGCCTTACTCCAGCATAATGGTGATCAGTTTATGGCTTTTTTCTGCTATGTAAAACATATATGTATGTATGTAGGTATGCATTCAAGTTCGATATTATAAACATTTATAAATGATGGAAGCAAGATAAAGGAAAAGAATATAACAAGCAAGTATCGTCCATTCATACTCTTTGTTGTACATTAATACCTAAAAGGCATGTCGTCATTAAAAACTACAACTATTAGGCATGTATGAAGTGAAAACATAAAACTGAAATACACCATGTTTTTTTAATCGGAGTCCGAGAACAAAAATGCTCAAACTTGTCTCTTCTAATATGCATGATAATTTCACTTCAACCTCGATCTGTGTAAACGTTTGATTGCCTGTTCCAAAAGAAAGTCACTTCTTCACATCTCCACACCTTACAATGTGGCCATCATCGTGATCCAGCAGAAGCAGCGATTCCGTGTAGGAATACACAGAGAATCTGTTTCCGCGAATCCCAAGATCCTTGACGTGCTCTGAGAAAGGTTCATAAACTACCAATGCGCAGGGTGTAAAAGAGTCTTCATCATCATCATGCATTTCAACTATAGGTTCGCCACTCTTCCTAAATCCCAGAGTCCGCGAAACTGATGCATTTGGTGGATTAATGGTGAATAGCTTTGTAAACATTTTTGAATCAGCATGATCCATCATCCATACATCACAAGCTCGTTTATTGGTTGTGAAACTTATATTGTACTCAAGCAAAACAAGAGACTCTCTTAGCTTAGAAACGGACATATCTGATTTAGGCACATCAACCAAACAATCTGGGAGGTCTATCTCTCTAAACTATTCAGTTCTCATATCAAATGACATAATCAAATTACATGGTTCACCATCCACCTCAATCCAATCGTGTGCAGCAAATGAATAAACTGACCTACAACTGTCAAAAACATGTAAATTCAATGGACTTACGAGGCAACTGATTGCTACATAAACATGTCCAATCCCTTGAGCTCAATGTGAAAACCATAACTTGGCAAGGGATGCTTTCCGTTTCCCAATAATCATCAATATATGTAATCCTGACAAGCTTAGGGTCGTTGGTGTAAGGACAAACCCCAAAACCAAGAACAGGATTAAACCGTCGATGTACCATATTAGGCAGCGCAACAACGATAGATTTTCTAATTGCAGGATTCCAAAGAACAATCATATGCGTTATAGAATTGTCTGGTTCTTGGAAAAAACCATCCAAGAACAACAAGCCGCCAGAGCTACCGATTACTCGGGATCCATAAATTAATTGAAGGGGATCAAACTTTTGTTGGGGGAAAGTGTTATCATCAACAAAACAAACACATTTTACCTCGGTTTCTTTCCAATCTCTGACTTCGTATTTCATAAGCAGATGTTGTGGCTGAGTGTGGAAGACGCTGTAACCAGCAATGAACTGAGAGGAATTGATGAATGATTTCTATGTTTTAGAGACAGATCTGAATTGAATTAATGATTTTGTAACAGAGTGTTAAAATCTGTTTGAGTGGTTATTGTTAGTTCCTTTCTATGATAGAACTATAAATAGGATGTACCCGTTAGAAGTCTGGATATGATGAATAATACCCAAAATACTTCTCTCTAAACTTTCTCTCTCTACTCTCTAATCTCTCTCTCTCTCTCTCGTTCTCTGTTTTTCTTCTCTCTGTCTTCTTAATTCTTCTTCCTGTAACATTGGTATCAGAGTTATTTCCTGATCAAAACAACACTACGATCTTCATCCATCTATCCAAACACCAATCAATCATTAAATTCTTCTAAATCTGGCACCTGCAACCAGGAAATCAACGGTTATGGAAGAACATATCTGACTTTTGGAGAAGAAACTGGAAGCCCAAAATGAAAATATGTTGAAGATGATGCAAGCTATTATTGATTTGAATGAACGAATGAAAGAATCAGAGGCCAATTGAAGGAATGAAGGCCAAAGAGTCGATGTGTAACACCCTCAATTCTGAAAATAGCAACTTAATTAAAATTTTCTAAATACATTAATAAATACTTTGAACTACAAACATAAATTGAGAATCAATCTCAATACTCCCATTCATCCTATACATACATTCTATGAGAATGACGGGTGTTACTAAACCCAATACCAATTACTAACTCCAACCTGCGGAAAGGCTTCGCCGACTACTCACTCTTGTAAGGCTAAGGCTCAACTCCTCATAGCCCTGCTAGAACCGAACCCCCCGCTAGAAACCTGATGCACATGCCGACAAATAAAAAGGTTAGGCTTAACGCCTAGTGAGCTCAAGAGTTTTAACATGAATAAATATATATATTTAAAAGCAAGCAAACCAGTTTAAAGCGAGATCCTTTGAAATATTATACTTTGAAATGGAAACGACACATTTTCCCATAATATGCACTTTTAAAGACAATGCTCCCAAACACACATTTCTTATAAAAAATGATGCAACCCGGAACTCACCCAAAACGGGGTCATAGTTCGATATTCCAATTTATGAAAATGTAAATAATATTTCATATCCCAAAACACACAAAACTCGGGTGGGACATAATACTCGACCCGTAATTAACGGAAAACAAACCACATAAATATGATACGCCAATAAAACTTGGAACTGAAACTTAATACTCACTCGACCATAAAATGGAATGAAATCTAATTATTAAATCATTGACAATTAAATATCTAAAAATACCGCGGGCCGACAACGGGGGATACCCGTATCCTTTGAGAGTAGAAAACACAAAGTATGCTACTTGTACAACGTTAATAACATGACACTTCACGACATGAAAGCCCAAGTGTCCCCTACGACTCCCTTCAAGCTACACCAAAAGAGACAGCTGACCTTAGTGAATATTACTAAGAATACCACCAAAGGCCCGGCACATACGGGACTACAACCATGGAATTACCCGATATGGCGGAGGTCTAACGCCCATTATGAATACCCTCCTTCATAATAGCACAACCGGACTCAACCCTCCTAGTGTACACTTTAAAGTTTAAGGTCATACAACATGGGTCCCGGAGTCCAACCCCGTACCACCCAATTGTCCATCAAATAAGACTGACTTACGTGCCTATGGATCCAATGCAACACAGTCTAAAATAATACACGACTACTCATGAATGACTAAAGCACTCGAGTCTGTAAATATAATAAATATGCACTAAAATGCATTGAGATGTGAACCATGAATTGGACTCAACATCGAGGCATTAAAACCGGACAAATGTCCTTAAGACCCCTTTAAGCTAACACCGAGCTAAAATGCTCAAAATCCATTTGACCAATAATTGTCGGTCCCTTAAATAATGAAATGCCTTTAAAACCACGTTTATGAAGACACATATCTCAAAGACGAGATTAACCCAAAACTCCACACGAGACGGGACTAAAGATTTTTCAAAGGATTTATGAATGCAAATACACCAAAATACTCATGACATGAATAGACTCCGTTTGTACAAAATCATCAAAGATGCATAATTCATAAAATAGATCTTATTTGTACAAAATCACCATGAATATGAAAATCATGCTATTTACTCGTTAGAACATTCAAAACCCAAATATTAGCATTTTATGAGGTTAACACAACCCAAGTTTACCAAATATGAAAACTTATCAAAATACTCACACTTTGACAAATAACCAAGTAAAACACATTTTTACTTCAAAATACGCATTTTGGCATGTACACCGTTTTAACAAATCAACTTGAACTCACCTTGCCAGATTTAGGCTAAATATAAGTTTCACCCAACGAGCTCTTTTGAAGGCCACTTGAATCCTCAAGCCGAAAACTTCCAAAACCTAGATCCATACATTTCAAACCATAAATACCCATATTCAACCATTTAGAAACATTCTCCAAACATTATATACCAAAATCTCAAGCAAGATCAAAACCCTAATTTCTCCAAACCATCCGATCCGAGATTTAAGAAACCAAACTCTATGAAACCATCAATGGAGCATTTATAACCTTATTTCAAGAGAGCTTACCATTAAAGATGATGAGACTTTCCGAGAACACCCAATCCAACTCTTCAACCCGAGCTCTCAACCGTTAAACTTGATGAGGAAGATGAAGATGAAGATGGAGGTTTTGTGGTTCAAGATCCCAACTAGTTAGAGGGTGGAGAATCATGGGGTTTGGGGAGGAAAAACCCCCAAAGTAGGTTAGGGTTCGGTTTTAGGGTTTGGGGGAGAAAAGGGGAGAAGATAGAAATGAGAAATGAGAAGAAATGGTGAAAATTCGGACTTTTAGTGAACCAGACGTCGCACATGACCTTGCCACGCGATAGTGACAAGGTCATTATCGTGAGTCACTATCGCGTAGATTGTACCGTGAGTTTCGTGGTACACCGGCGATTGTGCCACGCGATAGTGACTCATGTCACTATCGCGCCAACTGTACCGAAGCCTAAACTGGCCGAAAACTCGCGATTCTGGCATGGGTCGACTCAAGGTTCAAAAGCACAACATTTTCCACCCAAAAGATAGGCGGAGAGATTACCAACGAAGGACGGAAGCTCACTTACAAAAAAAATCGGGTGTTACACGATGCAGGGCCTGTTGTGGCAGCCCTTAATCAGGCTAGGGTTCTTGGGTACGTGCCTAAACTTGATTTTCCAAAATTTTATGGAAATAATTCAAGAATGTGGATAAAGAAATGTAACAAGTATTTCAATCTGTGCAAAATTCTTGAAGACCAAAAGTTTGATTTGGTCTCTTTAAACATGGTGGATAAAGCTAAAAATTGGGTAACCAGTTACCTGGCTGTTAGAAGGAATGTTGATTGGTCTGAGTTCATTGTTGATCTGTCTGCAAGATTCAAGGATGAGATTGGGGCAAATGTAGTAGAAAATTTTAACAAATTACAACAAACAGGCACCATCGAGTCTTATCTTGATGAATTTGAAAATCTGAGATCCCTTATGCTTCAACAGAACCAGGTACTGCCTGATTCTTATTTTCTTGATAGCTTTGTTGGTGGTTTAAAATCAACGTTAAAGCCCTTTGTTAGAGCCTTTAAGCCTTCAACATTAGCTGAAGCAGTGAAGTATGCTAGACTTCAAGAAGATTCCCTTGAAGCTTCTCTCCTATGCTATAATCTTGAGTCTTTTGTGGCCAAAAATTCAGAACCGGTGTCTAAATCTTTGCCTGCTCTTCTACCTACTCCTCCTCCTGCCTTCAAATTAAATTCTGTAAAGAAAACTTTATCGACTACTGAAAAAAGGGAAAAACAAATCAAGGGTGTATGTTATTTTTGTGATCAATCGTATGAAAAGGGGCATAAATGTGGGTTGAAACAAACACAATTGTTTTCAATTGAGATTCCGGGCATAGATGAGGACGAAGAGGAAAAACTTGAAAAGGATAATTTCTTTGAGCTTGTTAATATATCAATGGAAGCTTTAAGTGAAAACCATAAATTCCATACAATGAGGATGACCGGTTATTTTGATGATAATCCTTTTTACATTTTGGTTGATCCGGGTAGTGTAACACCCTTAAATTTCGGTAAGTAAATGTCACCCGGACATTTCTGTGACTTGTAATCAGTGGGGCTTTGTTTGGAAATGCGTTGTTTAAAGTCCCTAAGGGTTTTGAGAACGTCGGCATAGAAGAAGCCAGATTTTGGGACTCGGGGAGTCTTGGGCGACACTGTCGCCGTGTCACAATCGCGGGTGGTGTACCGCGAGCCCTTAGGAGCGGGCGACTATGCCCCGCGACTATGCCAAGGGCATAGTCGCCTTGTCATTGTCGCGCATGGGGGCTAAGAGGCTGTTAAGTCGCGAAAATCAGCCCATTTCTCATTTCTCACTTACCTTCTTCTTCCCTTTCTCTCTCAAACCCTAAAACCGAATCCTAACCCATTTTGGGGGTTTTTCCTTTTCCTACCACGTGATTCTTAATCATCTAGCTAGTTGGGAGCTTGAACCACAAAACCTTCCTCTTCATCTTCCTCATCAAGTTCATCGGTTGGGAGCTCGGGTTAAAGTGTTGGATTGGGTGTTCTCGAAAATCTCATCGTCTTCAAGGGTAAGTTTTCTTGTATTAAGGTTATAAAAGCTTCATTGGTGGCTTCTTAAGGTTCGATACCTTAAATCTTGGATTTGATGATTTTGGAGAATTTAGGGTTTTTGATCTTGTTTGGGATCTTGGTATTTTTGTGTTTGGAGAATGTTTCTAAATGTTTAGTTTTGGGTGTTTATGGTTTGAAATGTATGGATCTAGATTTTGGAAGCTTTCGGCTTGAGGATTCAAGTGGCCGTAAAAAGAGCTCGTTGGGTAAAACCTAGATTTAGTCTAAATCTATCAAGGTGAGTTCAAGTTGATTTGTTAAAACGGTGTACATGCCAAAATGCGTATTTTGAAGTAAAAGTGTGTTTACTTGGTTATTTGTCAAAGTGTGAGTATTTTGATAAGTGTTCATATTTGGTAAACTTGGGTTGAGTTAACCTCATAAAATGCTCGTATTTGGGTTCTTAGCAATTTTTTACAAATAGAGTCCATTTCATGACTTATGCATCTTTAGTGATTTTTGCACAAATGAAGTCTATTTCATGTTATATGCATTTTAGCATATTTGCATTCACAAACCCCTTTGGAAAATCTTTGGTCCCATTTCGTGTGGAATTTTGGGTTAATCATGTCTTTGAGGTATGGGTCTTCATGAAAGTTGTTTAAAGATATTTCATTATTTGGGGGACCGGTGATTATTGGTTAAATGGATTTTGAGTATTTTAGCTCGGTGTTGGCTTAAAAGAGTCTTGAGGACATTTGTCCGGTTTTAATGGATCGATGTAGAGTCCAATTCATGGTTTACGTCTCAATGCATTTTATTGCATATTTATTATAATTACTGGCTCGAGTGCTTTAGTCATTCATGAGTAGTCGTGTATTTTTAGACTGTGTTGCATTGGATCCATAGGCACGTAAGTCAGTCTTATTTGATGGTCAATTGGGTGGTACGGGGTTGGACTCCGGGACTCATGTGTTATGACCTTGTCCTTTCAAGTGTACACTAGGAGGGCTGAGTCCGGGTTGTGCTATCATGGCGTCTTTGTAGTCATTTGATGGGCGTTTTGGGACCTCCGCCATGTGGGGCAATGTCGTGGTTGTATCCCCCTTGGGTCGGGCCTTTGAGCGGTATTCCCGTTAATATTTCGCTAAGGTCAGTTGTCTCTTTGGTGTAGCTTGAAAGGATTCGTAGGGACACTTGGGCTTGCGTGTCGTGAAGTGTCATATGATCAACGTTGTTGAGTGGCATACTTTCGTGTTCCTCCGCTCTCAACGGATACGGGTACCCCCCGTTGTCGGCCCGCTGTTATTTTGGATATTTAATTATCCATGCTTTAATATTTGGATTTCATTCCATTTTATGGTCGTGTGAGTATTGAGCTTCGGTTCCATGTTTTAATGGTGCATCATATTTATATGCATTGTTTCCGTTAATTAAGGGTCGGGTATTATGTCCCACCCGAGTTTTGGGATATGAAGTATCACTTACATTTTTATAAATTGGGATGTCGAACTATGACCCCAGTTTGGGTGAGTTCTGGGTTGCATCGTTTTATAAAGAATGTTTGCTTTGAAGCGTTGTCTTTAAAAGTGCATATTATGGGAAAATGTGTTGTTTCATTTAAAGTATTGTATTTCGAATGATCTCGCTCTAAACTGGTTTCCTTGCTTTTAAAGATATATTTATTAATGTTAAAACTCTTGAGCTCACTAGGCGTTAAGCCTAACCTTTTTATTTGTCGGCATGTGCATCAGGTTCAGCTTGGAGATAGTGACTATGCTTGGGTATTAAGTCTTCCGCAGGATTGAAGATAGTATTGTTGTAAGGTTTAGTAATACCCGTCCTTTTGATAGAATGAATGTATAGGATGAATGGGAGTATTGAGGTTGATTCTCAATTTATGTTTGTAGTTCAATGTAATTGTTGATGTATTTAGAAAATTTTAAATAAGTTGCTATTTACATATTTGAGGGTGTTACAAGTTGGTATCAGAGCTTAAGTTTGAGAGATTTAGGTATTGATCTTTGTATGCCTAGACTCAAACTAGCGTTCTTATAAGTGATTGTAAGTGAAGTTGCACAGTACCATAAGATAAGATATTTTGAGGTTGACTAGTCGCTAGAAACGGGAAAATTGTCAAGGGTCGCAAGGATGGTCATGTACGGTACGTTCATAATAGCACCTGGCCAGTGTTATGGTGAACCTACATGCTACATGTGTGCACTTGCGCTACCTTGATACGATGACCGTTGGGGTAGTGAGAAAGTTCCTAAGCGAGTTAGCTAAGGAAGGATTGACGTTTATATCAATGTCACTGGGAAGTGATAGTTAAGTACGAGGAAATTATTAAGTTGATCATCTTGAGTCGAAATTATTGGTTGGTTTAGAACCATAGGCTTGTGATCAACATTATACGAGAAGAAATAGTAAAGTGAACCTATGAACTCCTTGGTGATTGTCTTAAGATGTTGAAGCATCCGGATGACAATAGTATGCCGGGTTATTGGGAAGTGTAGTCCTATGATGCCAAGTGTCGATCAAATTCATGCACTAAATTTATTTCTGAAATAAAGTTACATAAATTGTTTCTTGTGTTCGTAAAACAAAAAGCGGTTTATATTATAAAGTTTTGGTAAAGCATTTAACATGCATCAGATTCGAAACTGTGAGCTTAAGCATACTTGAAATTGTTGGTTGCACGTAATTGCAAATAGTTATCAAAGGCTCCCTTTTGCACGCCTCGTGCTTAACGTTATTTTCGGATGTTGTAATGTCCATGTTTTAATGTCATCTGGGTATTGGGCAAGTAACTATGAGATTATAACCTAGACATTGGATCACCTCCACGTATGTCAATGGTTTTAAAGGAAAGGTTAATCTCACGTTTTGAGTCGGAATTTCTTGAGAATTTTTAGTTTGTGCGAGTTTGTTAAATTTCATGGTGTACTGTTTTATACGAGGTCTCTTATGCGTGAGTTTTACATTTTGTCCCATTTAAACTTGCGAGTTTATCTAGCGTCATGTCCCATGTAAATTTTGTAAGGTGTCATTTTACCTTTCATTTCAGTCAAAGGAGGAAACTCCTAAAAGTTTAATATTGAAAGCATATTATCGTTCTTCTTTACACTTTGTTGAGAAACGAAAATTTTGACACCGCTTGATTTTAGCATTATTGAGTTTTGCGAAAATTCAGTTGAATTTATGGTGTCCCATCTTACGTTATTTTGCGTCGCATAAATAATTTTGGGATCATGCACTTGTGCATTATGGTGTGCGTTATTTTATGAACATTGTTAATTGATGTCATTCCACATGTTATTTTGAGAATTTCATTATTATGTGAATTATCCTTGGGTTTTATACAATGTCCATCGTCGTAAACTATCTTGCATTTGGTTTTAATTATAACGTTGGTGTGAGTAAAGATATAGAAGACTTATGTTATTTCAAACAGGACTTTTGTTCTGATCAGATTTCAATCATTAACTTTTACTGTTAGAGACTCCGGAAAGCATTTATCGAGTTAGCGGCATTCTTGTCGTTGAAATTTCTATTCCGGTTAAATGTGTTTATCTATTCGGCTTAAAGCTTTAAACTCGATTTGAAATCTTATTTGCATTCCCGTCATTCTTTCGAGCTTTGGAGAAAAACCGTTGCAGATAGAGTTGTTGATATATTTATGTCACAACGTCTTTTGATTAAAGAGGCAGAATTTTAAAGTTAAAATTATGAGTTCTCTTTTGGAGTTGTTCAAACCTTTATTTGCACGTGTTGTGGTGCAAGAACCTATTTTCACATATATAGTGTAAATTTTTGCGCATGTTTTATTATTGTCTTTATTAACGTAGTGTATTTGTACCGCACGTTTAATCGTTAAAAAGCTTATGTGTTTGAAAGTTTTATAAGTTTTAAATTGGCATACTAGTTGGAAAACCTTGAACTCATTGGGCCTGTAAATTTAAAAACCCTGTAGGATAAAGGAGCTGTATTTAGGGACTAAGGAAGTCCTTGGGATTTGAAGCGTCGGATGTTCCGACTTGTGGTCAGTCTTAATCATTATGACCGCTTAATCATTCTGTACTAAATCATTCATCAATTGCCAAACAATCCCTTAAAACTTGCTTCCATCTTTTGCTTAATTGAGACATAGACATCTACTTAAGATTATCATTTCATTATGTTTGTAAAAAATAAAGTTACAATTTTTGTTCTTTCAACCATACCAATTCTTGACAATCAAAACATAAAAATATAACCGACTATTATTTGCCACAGTAAAAAGATTATAAAATTAACATTTTCGATTCTATAAATACAAATGACAAATCTATCTACAACATGTAAAAAGGAAAAAGAAAAGTCAACCATCCAGATGCCAAAGTCATCACCCACCTTCTTGCTTCCTGTCCTGGCTCTTGCACCATCTTTCTTGGACCATTACCTGCACAATTAGATACATTGGTTTTCTACTCAATGGATATGCATCTACCAACAAAAGTTACCATCCTTATTTACCTATTCGGATAACATTCTCAGCTATCAACCACAAGGCTTGTGGCGTACTGGCCAAACCTGTGGGGGATGTGGTGGGATATCCCATCCACCCCGGGTTTGAATCCAGGCGTACGCAACCTGTGTGGCCACTGGGGTTTATGTGTGGCCACTGGGATTTATCCAGCGCTGTCGCTTTAACAGTAAAAAATTGCCAGGGATTATCTAGGCTGTGCCTAGGATACCCTTTCAAAAAAAACATTCTCAGCTATCAAAATAGATTGTTGGTAAGCATCTATCACCAATAATCACTACTCTACTTGTCCAATAAGACTCTTTTTGCCTTGCCTCCTACCGGGTAAAATTTCTGGTCCTTCCTATGCTCACTCAGTAAGGTAGGTGACCCGTAAGCGTTTAGCTTAGTAAACGACCCGCCCGGTAAGATGCAGAAGGGTAAAATACCTAGGGAACTCTGACACATAATGACTCCTCATTCTTGTTGTTTCACGAACTCTTTGAAGAAAGTTAAACTCTGTAAGGCATCAACATGGCGTATTTGGTTGTCACGGACAACTTTCTTTCTATCAACTTCCAAGACCTGATCACATCTGGTTGTTCTATCTTGATACATTAGTCCCTGTCACAACGTGAATAGGAACACATATCACTTATTAGTAGTGTGTATCTACAAAGAATGGAATCATACATAACCATCGTACAAAGAAAATGTATAAACATTCAAAAGGTTCCATAAAACAGGAGAAAGAGAACAGGAAAGGCACAAAACTAACCTTCAATTTATCAAGTGAAAGTAGTCCATTAACTCCACAGAGAGCTCCATATTCTGAGTAAACATTAAGAAGCAATGAGTTCAGAAACCATATATGAAAGATCGATCATATTAGATACTGAGCGGAAGAAAAGAATATTAGAGTTTTATGTCCTAATCCCCATGTGGTACTCTACAACCATCAAGAGTGTAACAATTATCAGGTGTAAGTTTATTTCCATATGAATATATAAATTGTTCAACTTTCACCTCTGGATGGATATAGAGATTAACTCCTTATAGCCAATTGATGCAATCACATTGGCTGCCCATGGTTTAAAGACTACTGAAATTTCTCCCAAGTGACGCTGAAAGTAACCTATGATGGATTCTAAACAACTAATATTTGAAGACCACTACAAATGGAAATGTGAAGTAGTCGAGTCCATAAATAACCGGTTATGGTCGATGACTTTTCATAATCTATGGTTGGTTGTCTAAATAAGGAGAGTATTTTTTTAGTTTTGGCCTATATTCAATCACGTAAGATGTTTCGTAGAAAAACTATTGGGTTAAAAAAAAAGTTTGTCTAAGGAAAAATGTTCTATAAAAGATAAAGAACTTAGAATGTTGTAGATAAGTTACTCCTTCCACAACACTCTCCCCAATCCTATCTATTTCAATCAAATTTCAAATTACAAAATTGACAGAAACCCTTTTGAATGTTGTAAGAATTTAACATACCCTCCTCGTGTACAAAAATTTCGAGGATGATTCTGACCATGAAAAGCTCCTAAACATAAGATTCAGTTCTGAATTTCGAAAAAGATGTGTCAAACACAAAGTTAGTAGACTACAATGGCTTCCCATACTTCAATTTTTTTCTGTGGTGCCACCTCCATTTCTTTAATCACCGGTGGCTTCTCAACACAAACTTGTAGCCATCACAAGAATGAATGAAATGCTTACCTTTGTTGTAACCATAAATGCAATTGTTGTAACCCTAGGTGGTAACCGGGTAGAGCTGAGTAGGAATCGCCATTCATGGAGCGTGATCACCGTTTCCATATTTGAAATGCAAAAAATTCAAAAACACAAAGTTTTCTGAAAACGTTCCAGATATAGTAGAGGGAACAAGGAATCGATTATCAAAAGGAGCAGAAATTGATTTTGTTTTTAGGGTTTATACGGGGGAGTAGATGATGGGAGATTTTTTATCCCTTCGATCTTTTCCGCTCGATAACCGTTTCGTATAAGGATTCAAATATAATAAGAGTGATTTACCTTTTTAGTCCCCGTGGTTTGGGATTTCTAATCGAACTCATCCATCTTTTGAAATGTTTAACAAAACTTACCCTTAATTAAGGTTGTATTTTTTAACGATACAAGTTCGTTCTTTTGCCTACACTACACTTTTAGGTAGCGTTTGGTACGCAGACTATAAGGGACGGGACAGGACGGGACGGGACTAACTGTTTGTTCCACGTTTAGTTTAGGTTTAAAATCATATGTTTGAAAGAGAGTAATATTGTAATCTTACATTTAGTTCCATGTTGTTCCACCTATTTTGGTGGAACTAAAAAACGTAAGTTTTATCCTATGAAATCTGATTTTTGTCCCATGTGATTTTTGTCTCATGGCATACCAAACATGAGACTGTTTTTTTTTGTCCCGTCCTGTCCCACGCAGTCTGCGTGTAAGGAACAAGGCCAAGTTGGCCAAATTTTGCTATATTAGTTAGTGACAGCTCGCATGAGATAAAATGACATTAGGTGCCATTTTATCTTTTTAACCTTCCATTTGACTTTTAATTAATTATTTATATTTTTCCATGAGATGTTGTCTTGATACAATCACGTGAAAACCCATCCTAGAAGAAAAGTTATCACGAAATGCATTTTGGCCATGGACGGTGAAATTGTTTCTTTCGGAGATTAATCCTAGCCATAGTGATTGATCTCTCGTATTAAGGGGTCATTTACCAAACACTTATCATGTAAGTGTTTACCAATATCAATTACCTTATTGATTGAGCATAAAAAAAACGAGAATTTTACCCGGTAAGAGGCATAGCAAGGACTAAGAGTCTTACCCGGTAAATGAGGAAAAAGACTCTTACCCAGTAAGTGCTTATCGGGTTTAGAACACTTACCAATAATCTATTTTGATGATCGAGAATTACACGATAAGGTAGGCAAGTGCCATGTCTATTGCCAGTAAGCATTTGATAAACGGCCTTAACACTCTTACAACCTATTTCTCATTCTTTTCTTCAAAAAAAAAGTGTGTGATTTGCTTTATTCGAGTTCATTCAGCCACCAACATCGTCGTCTCCAAAATTGCTTAGTTAGCATTTGGGTTTTGTTCTCAATTTAGGGATGTTGCTTGTGTAACACCCGGAAATTCTCAAGGTAAGTATTTGTTCCCTTAATACATAAATTGTGTTTATCTGGAAATACGAACCTTTATATGCTTATGAACCTTATTTTAATGCTATGATGTTATCTGGTTAGTATTAAAGATGCATGGTTTAGACCTCGCGCTCGTTTTCGATTTTGGTTAAGTTTTCGGGCCGTTTTGGGTTTGGCGCGAGAGTGCCACGCGATAGTGACATTGTCACTATCGCCGGGCACAATCGCTAAGAATGTACCGTGAGTGGGGGGGAGTTTCGCGATAGTGACACGCGATAGTGACAATTGTCACTATCGCCGGGCATACTCGCGGAGGATGTACCGAGGGTGCGTTTGGGTTTGCGAATGTGACTCGCGATAGTGCCCTTGGCACTATCGCCGGGCACTATCGCCCGCGTGGTCTGGTCGATTTAAAACACCATTTCAACTCCTATTCACTTCATAACTTCAAAAATCAGAACTAGGGTTTGGTTGAGAGCATTTTGGGGCGATTTTCTTCACTTCTCCACTCTCTTACTTCATTTATTACATAGAGGTTGTTGGGGGTTTACAAGTATCTTATCAACTACTTACAGAGTGCATTCAAGACCTAGCAATCAAGTGTTTGGAGTCTCAAGACTTCATTCTTCTCCATTTCATCTATTTTCTAGGTTTTGGTTCAAAACCTAGATAGTGAGTTTACTAACCCTTTGTTAAAACTAGATACACATCATAATCTCCTATTTGTTACTTTATCTCTATGTATTCAAATGTTTGGGGATTCTTCATGATAATAGTTGGAAGATGCATATATATATATGGGTGATTTGCCATGTCCATGACTATTGTTATATGTATCATTATTTGGGATTTGTCTCATAGATACATAATGTGGGTACCTTGATATGTTAAATGTATGCATATATGGGCATGATGATGATTCTAGTTGGAACACCAAAAATTGGGATAAACAGAAATTTCCATAAAAGGGAAACATGGTAACGAAATATGTCATAGCATGAGCTCATCCCAAAAAGGGAGACAATAAACGTCTGTTAAGATTACAAGTTTGTAATGTATAACAATATGAGGGAAAACAACCATTTAATCTAAATCCTATCTAGGAACAAGATTAATCAAAGTTGTTAACCAATCTAAAAATAAGCTTTCTATATTGGGCGTCCCAAAAATGTCCCCAAACTCGCATCTAAATCATCTAGACCTTCTTGGCGGTCGCGCCGCTAGAACCTGAGATACACATCAACCAAACAAGTGTTAGGCCAAACGGGCCTAGTGAGTTGCACAAAATCATGGCATGATATTCAAGAGACATGATAAAGCATTAATAACGACTCAGTCCACTTGGTCATACTAGAATCAATGGGGGAGGTCCATGACACCAATGAGGTTTACCTCAAGTCAATGTACCTTGATGTTGTTCGTATGACAACACCCCAAAGGCCCGACACGCCGTCCCCGTGGCACCTACTCACGGTTCATCCAACATATATATATATATATATATATATATATATATATATACATATATACTATCCATCTCTATACATATCTCGCATCAACAAGATACATATACATAGTATTCATCTCCATACATATCCCGCATCAACAAGATACATGTATATATTATTCATCTCCATACATATCCCGCATCATTAAGATACGTATACATACTATTCATGATTTCCATCCCATGTTAAATCTAAAACACCCAAACATAACCACAAGGGTATGGCGTGGTGGTAAGAGTATGGGGACTTCATAGCGGTTGCCCGGGTTCGAGCCTCACACGCAGCATTTGTGCCAAATATTGGCACTGGTGTCATCCTTGTGGCCACAGAATGAATGCCCGCGGGCCATAGGCCTGTTTTTCGGAGATTAGTCTGGGCTCAAAGTGGTCTAGGATACTCCTTCCCAAAAAAAAAACACCCAAACATGAATATTTAACAATAATCTTCACAAATTCCATGATATAACGCCATCATACCCAATAATAACAATATAAATAAACTCAATAATTCCACATGTGAACCCATAGCAAAAACCCCCAAATATCATACAAGTAGCAGTTAGGTCAAACTTATCAGGTGATCAGATTTGTACATGTATATGAAATAATACAAGTAAGCATTCAAGATATGTATCCCATTTAAAAATTTTAGTAAAGAAAGCTCACTATCTAGGTTTTGTAGCAAAATCCTAGAAACTTGGAAGAAACCCTAGAAATGGATGGATGAAGAAGATGATCTTGAAGCTTGAGACCTTGGGTTGAAATCTTTGGTTGATGATGCTTGATTCTTGCAATAAATGTGGTAGATTGGTGGTTGAAATGGTTAGGGTTTGGTTTTGGAGAGAAATAAATGAAGAGAGTGTTTGAGAGAAAGTGTGGTTGGATAATGAATGAGAAATGGTGCTGAAAACCCTATTAAATTCGTCAGGCCAATCTCGCGGGTTGTGCTGCAGGTTTAACCCACGTGGTAACTTGCGACATCCCCTGTCTCTTCATGCGGACAGTGCATGTCGCGACTTGTGTCGCGACTTAACCCGTGCGGCAACTCGCGACATCCACTGTTTCTTGCAGAAATTCCCTTAACAAAATTTAGAGTGTTACACTCAAAATCTGGATATGATCCATATTTTGAAATAAGTACACCAGATATTCCTATGATTTTCATTTCGTTACGAACTGGGTCCCCGTCACTAACACCATCAAAAACTCATTGCTAACTCGGGGGTAATTAAGTCTTTTCATATTAATTAAAAAATTCATTATATACTTCCACCTCTAAAGTGACACGTACCCGACTACTTCACCCTACCATTGTGTTGACCCATATATCTGTCTTTCTCTATCTAATAACATGCAACTCCTCTTTTTTCTTCCTTCCTCTATTTTTCTCTCTTTAATAACTTGCAACTCATACTTTTTCTCTCTCCCTCTCTCTTAAACATGGGTGGATTTATGCTTTAGGGAGTGGTTGATGTGCAACCATAAATTTTCGGGTGTTAAGTGTAATTTTGTTAAGGTATTTACATGTGAAACCATATATTTCCTAGAGTGAAGCCATAAAATTTTGTAGGATAAAACCATAAATTTTTTGTAGGATAAAATCATGAACTTTAAAACTTTTAGGGTAATATATGAAAATTTAAGAGAGCGGTTGAAGAAAATGCTTGATAATAGGTCACAGTTTTCACCCTTTAAACACTTTAATGTGTTTAGTTTACATCCTTTCCTTTTTATTTTTTTATTTTATACCCATACCATATTAGCTAATTGATTAATTTTTAGCTAAAATACACTAAAAATATGTATTTTTTTTTACAAATTACACCATTAAAAATGTTTCGTCGATAGCTTCGAAATGAGTCAAATATTGAATATAATATGTGCATGATAAATGCAATATTTAATCATTATTAAATACACATTTGTCTCGATGTTTGTCGTTAATTGTTTGTTTGAATTTTTCGAATAAAACTGAACGTGAATAATCAGGTGAAACTATTGTTTTCATACAATTTAACTTGAATATAAATTTTTATTAGTGTTTTTTTTTTTGTTAAAGTTAATTTGTTTATATTGATGTAATAGTGTTACATAATAACATGTTAACCAACTTTTTAGGGTTATTTTGCGTATATTTGACCATCTCTGTAGACTTTGGAGTTATTTGTTTAGAGTTAATTGGGGTTAATTTTTAGACTTTTTTTTTGGTTAATTATGAACTTTGTAGGTTAATTTGTTTATATTTTGGTATATTTTCCGGTCGTATTGTAATTTTGCTTATGGCTCTTAAGGATGCTATAATTTTGTTTGGTTGTGTGCGAGGGTGCAACCACAATGATATTCTTTTGGGTCTGTCTCTAATCTTAAAACATCTCCATACCATCCTCCAACACCTATATTTTTATACAAACTCAACACACATTTTTAAACATCTCCTCCTCATTGACCACATTAATAAAAAGGAAGTTTATTGTTTCTCATATTAGACACCAACGATTTTGATAACTTTCTTACGATGTGATATTGCATAAAGTTACCAACACCACGTTATCCAAGGGTGGGCACTGAAGCTATATCAAGATTGAAAATGTTAGATGCATTCTGTGTGTTGGAAAGCGTATAGAAATGTTGACACAAAAATTAAACTGTGATAGGAGCAAAGAGTACGTTCCCTACAAGCCTGGTAGCTAGAGCCAAACATTACATCAATCTTAATTGAGTCCCCTTTTTTAGACAGTAAGGTGAATACATAAACTAAAGGAGTCTGTAGATTACCGGATGTATTCTCATCATATGGGTTATGTTATACCTGACTCTTTGAGATTTTTACAAGAGACCCGGTCGTGTATGTTCCAAGAATGATGAGGAGGGGAGATGGTGGAAAGAGTAATGCGATGGAGACGAGAAGACAGAGGAATGGTGGCCTGCATGTGGTGATTACAACACTGTGGTTGACGATGAGGGAGAACGACCAGAGACTGGTTGACGGTGAGGAAGACGATGATGACGGAGGATGGGTTGGAATTTTTTGTGCAGGTCTCTCTCTCTCTCACACACACATATATATATATATAGAGAGAGACACCTTCATTTGCAAACATTCTAAAGGTTACAAACAATACAAACCAGAGCATTTATGTCTTTTTACAGATTTCGTATTTTTAAGAAAAAATTAACTTCATTAATTATCTCTTCCTTAATTATCTCTCCCTCTCTCCCTCTCTCTCTCTCTCACACACACACAATCCACCGTCACCATTCACTTCCGATGACGTCCTCCCACTTCCGATGACTTCCTTCCACTCCGGCGACCTCGATCTCTATTACCGGCGAGTTTCATAATTTTTTTCTACTTTCATATATAAACTGTTTTTTTGGTTTCATAATTTTTTTTAAATTTTCACGGATTATTCATATCGGATAAAATGTATGAAACTTGAAAATCTTATTATTTATATAGGAGAAAAAATATATGAAACTTAAAAAATATATGATTATTTCGAAAAAAATCAGAATATTCATATGAGAGAAAAAATATATGAAACTTAAAAATATGATTATTTATATGGGAGAAAAATATATGAAACCGTTTATGAAAATAAATGAAACCGTTTATGAAACTAGAAAATAAAAAAAAACAGTTTATGAAATTCGAACAAACATTGTATGAACTTGAAAAATCATAAACTCGTCAAAGATTCGGGGAAGGAGGTCACGATACCTAGGGTGGCGATGGAGGCGGTGGCACACGACAGTCATCAGATGGAGTAGTGGAGAACCGTGGTGGTTCTCGGTCGCCGGTGTAGTGATGACGATAGAGATGATGGTGGTGGTGGCCGGATTTTTTTTTTAGATAGAAGGAGAGAGAAATTGAGTTAAATATGGAGTAAAATAAAGATAAGTTGTAACCATAATTATATAATTCAAATTAATTAATAAAAGAGTGAATTACACTCGTCCTGTGGTTTACCTAAATTTTGGATTTGGTCCCTAATGTAAACTATCTACGGTGGTAGTCCCTAATTTTTTATTTAATTTACGCTTAATAATATAATGCTTTTATATAAAAAAAAAATTAAGTACTTTATTAGAATTCAATGATTATCTTATATATTCTGAGATATTTATCTTGTTTTGATAATATGTTTATCAGTTAGTTATGAATTCAAACATATAGTTTTATAAATTACGTAATACATAAAAACTTGTTTTTAAGAGTTTTTCTTCGATAGTTTAATAATAACTAGAAGCGTACTCGCGCAATGCAGCGAGATACATCACGATTTTAATGTTTTTTTTCTCGATTATCAGTAGGATTTTGGATGATTTTGAGAAAGTGATAATGTTTTATAAATTTGTTTAATTTAGGTTTAATAATATAATGTTTTTTATATAAAAAAATTAAGTATTTTGTTAGAATTCAATGATTATTTTATATATTTTAATGACATCTAGAAAAAATAACCAATTACATATTTAATAATATAATTAAAACAAATTATAGTAATATAATATATTAATTAATAGTGATACATGAAAATGTCTGCATAAAAGGAAGACTCTGCACATACCAAATTGATGGGTGTTAGAAACATGCAGTAGTAATAGTATATTGTGCTTTGATACTTGTAAATTAAGATATTTTTAAAATCTTGCATAAAATGATGGTACTTTGTACTAATAATTTGTATTTTGTTAAAGAAAAAACGAAACAGAATAACAACATAATAGAGAGACAATGAAATTTGTAATTCTCATTAATCATAAGCCCTTTAAATAGGGAGAAGTTTACAAAGAAAATGAAACATTCATTATGATAACTTCTAATACTAGGAAAATATTACATCAATCATTTCCTTTTGATGATGACACATAATCCTACAACACTCCCCCTTGTGCCGAGTCAAAGGAGTGATGGTGCACAATTGTTACCCCGTTAAAACCTTACGTCAAAATAAAAACCCAGTGGGATAAAAAATAGGACGAAGGAAAGAGTACAACGCACCAGTTTCTTTGCAATATATAGACTTTTTCTTCAGTCTAGTTTTATCTTAGATTCATACATTAATCATGAGAGTTAGGAAAGCATGATGGTATATAAACAGTTGCCTCACTAAAACCTTACACCAAGGAACAAAACCCAATGGGAAAAATAAAACCTTGGTTGAAGGAAATAGCACAACATACCAACTTCACAAATATAGTAGACTCCCCCTTTTGTCTATTACACCCCCTGATTCGTGCATTAATCAAGGGAGTTTGGAAAACATTTGTACTTGCTTTCTACATGTTTCCCAATATATGGTTTTAGGTAATGATTTGGTAAAATGTGTCATGTTCTCTTGACATCTTACTTGATTCAATTGAATCTCGATGAGAGTTTTCTTATTGCTAATTATATAAGACTTAAGCAGAATATTTGATGAATCTTATGTTCATTTCTTCGATACATGATGCATTATTTCCATATATGCAAGTAGGATACTGGTTGAACATAGAATTACTAGCTCCTCTAATATATGCAATGATAGTCCTTAATCATATACATTATTTAATTATCATGGGGAGTAATATTATTGGATTAGTTCAAGGGGTAGTTACAAATGATTGCTTAATTCACTTCCAAACAATCGGCGTGTTCCTTGTGGTAATTATTTATCCAATTTGGGAACAATCTTTGTATGGGTCAGACAGATACCTAATATCAGCAAAGACACACCAAGACATTATTTGGTGTTTTTCTATAAGAGCTAGTACTTTTGCTACTTACATTATAAGTAGGTATTGAAGTTTCATTATCAATCTCATTTTTCTTTCTATAGGGAAAGTATAAGTCTATGTCAATGGTTTCAAAAGATTAATTTGATATCATTCCAATGACGTTGTGTTGGCGCTGAGTTAAATCTAGCTAACAAATTCACTGAAAAATACAATATACGGTCAAGTGTATTGTGCTAAGTACAATAATGCGCATATTGTACTTAGATAGGGAATTCCAACTCCCAACATATTTCGTCATCATCCTTTTGACGAAATGGATCTTTCCTTATATCCGACACTTCGACCGATCATGGGAGTGCTAACCAGATGCGCTTTGTTCATATTAAATTGCCTGATTATTTTCTGGACATATGCGATCGATTAATTAATATTTCACAAACTCGGTGTCCTATCTCAAATATCTAGACAAAACCAAGTTTTCCCAAGATCTTTCATCTCAAAATCAGATTTCAAGTAGCTTGTGGTTCCTCTTATTTCATCAAGAGTGCCTATTATGTTCATAACATTGACATATAGAGCTACTTTGAAAATTTGGAATTTGTTTTCCGTAATAAATACGCAAGGGAACAGTTCATCGTTCTTATATATCCTTTCTCAATCATGGAATCCATTAATTCTTATATATCCTTTATAGATTAGATTGCTTTAATCTATAAAGTGGGTGTTTCAACTTTATTGCAAACGCATTTCGTGGTTTAGAGTTACTTGATTTTGGTAATGTAATATCATCAAGTACTTTTATATATCTCTAAATCTAGATCCCCGTAGAGATATGTGGTAGCCACATTTATAAGCTGCATTTCCAGTCCTTCGAAAACTACTAGGCTAACAAACTATTCGGATGTCATAACATCCATCATGAGAGAGTAAGTCTCCTCATGGTCAATCCAGGGCGTTGTGAGAAACCTTGCACCAAAGGAGAGTCTTACATATTAGGACTTCATTATTCTCGTTACGCTTTCTGACAAAGACTCGGTTATGTCCTACGGGCTTTACACTTGGTAGGTTAGCACTACCTTACCAAATACCCGATCCTTTGTCAAAGAATATAATTCTTTCTGGATTGTTTCTTTACATTTAGGCCATTATGCTCTTTGTTGATATTATTCAACTGAGTCTGGTTCGATGTCGTCGTGCTCGATCATCTTATGAGCCATCGTATATGCGAATAAATCATCAATGATTATATATGATCTGTCCATCGACTCATATGTACTCTCATAGTTCATTTGAGATTAATATTCATCCCTAGAATCAATATTAACTTCGGAGCGTCCTCCAGTGACGATTCATGGACATAATTATAATTAGAGACAATTTCATGAGAGTTTTGTGTATTGATGATAAATGGATGTGCCTAACTATTCTCTTCCTTTATAATAGTATCCATCGAACCAAGTAGCTTCCACCACTTCCATTTGGTAGCTACGACCTCAACCACACCTCCACTATGTGTGATTGCAACGCACTTTCCAATGGCGTTGTGCCCTTGTTTGGGGACTTTAACATTGCCAGTATATTTGCAGCTCGTATATGTGATCTTGTCACTTCTAGAATAACATTAAACGTATTAGGTATCGAGTCTGATTCGTTTGACTTCAACTTTACATTATGAAGTTTAGGGATCAACATGAGACAGAGTGGGAATACTCAATGACACTTCCTGTCGTTCCTATGGAAAATCCTTTCTCCTATCTCCCCCTAACGACGGGAAGACTGTCTCATTAAAGTGACAACCCGCAAATCTGGCGGTAAAGAGATCACTAGTCAAGGATTCTAATTAGCGGATAAAAGTTGGGAATTCATATCTAACATATATCGAATCGTCTTTAAGGACCCATTTTGATGCGTTGTGGGGGCGCAATTGGCACATATACTACACAACCAAACATACGTAAATGTAAAATATCAGGCTTATATCCTGTAACACCCCGGATTTCCGTTGTGTAATCTTGTTATTCTTGTGTTAAGCTTTTGTCGTTAGCTCCGTGTTTGGTTTGATGTTGTTTGGAGTTTTGAGAATTTTGGGGGAGAAACAGTGAATTACGCGAGTTACACCGCGACTAAAGGTCGCGGCACAACCCGCGTAACCCTCTGTTGGATATGGGATTTTGAGAACTACGTGAGTTATACCGCGACTAGAGGTCGCGGCACAACCCGCGAAACCCACTGGATGATTAGGGTTTTTGGGACACGGGCGAGTTATGCAGGGAGTCGAAGTCGCGGCATAACCCGCGTAGTTACTTTGACCGCCTTAAGAGGTTCAGTTTCCCAAATTTCTTTATCACATATCTCAAATATCTTTCTCTCTCTCTAAACTTTCTCTCTCTATTTTCACCTTCGATCTTCGAAGTCTCGTTTGGTTGCTAGTTTTCGATGTTTCTAGCAAGGGGTCGGTGTTTTAAGCTTCACCTCTACATCGTGGTCGTTATCTGGTTTTCCGGGTTTTATTCTGAAAACCTACCAGTGAGTTCCTACTACCATTTTACAAACTTTATACATGTCAAAACTCTTATTTGCGAAATCTGAAGTATTTCTACGGTATGATTTTATGTTCTCTACATTTTGATATAAATGAAGTTTTTGGTGATTCTCGGGGTTCCCGATCAGTTTTGACCAAAATGACGGGTTCCGCCTTATTGAAGTAAAATGATGTTTTACTTGCACATTATGTGGATATGTAAAAAGAATGTTTAAAAACTCATTTTAATGATTTTTCATTCTTACCAGAAGTTGAACTGGAAATAGCATTTTGTTTATAAAATGTACTTATACCATATATTTATTTATGGTTGGTCACATATGTTGTTGTGACGAGTCCTTACCATTACTAGAGGATCCCTAGGTTTTGGAGTAGACTGTTTTGTTGGGAGGTTATATTCCCCAAATTGTAGCTATGGATCACATGTTCCTCGGGGGCAACTTGGTACGGTTATGTGAGGCCGGATACTAGCCATGGTTCATGGTGATCCTAGTGAAGGAGTATACATTGGTTTTCCTTGGGAGCGCGATCTCACCTCGTAGCACGGACTCTGGGTTCATTGTTGAGGACTTCAAGTGTTTAGCTCATAACTCGGATTTGTGGTCTACTTTGTGTTACACCACTATCCTTGGTAAAATGGTTCTTTTGTCATCATATGATAAGTTTTGGACCGAAAAGGCCCGGTTGTGGCGAAATGTTATCTTTATGAATTAAACCTTTATGAAAAGATTTCCTTATTATATTGATGTTTATATCTTTTGAGCTTTATAAACTGTATGTTCTCACCAGGCTTTAAGTCTGACACTTTTTCTCAAATGATATGTATAACAGGTTTCCCTTAGCGGTGGGATGCACCGGGTTTTGAGAGACGAGTTGGGTCTCGGGGCTTTTTGAGTTGATTAAAGTGTTGATAGTTGGGCATTGTTAAGTCCCATTCTTTTGATGATTAATGGATGTCAACTGATGTAATCTAGATAGTGATGTTTAGATCAGTCTGTTGATGAATTCTAAATTCGTACAGGTTTTTGTATAGTCTTAAGGACTGGCACACCTTTTTCGAGAGGTTTATATCAATGCAGATGTCTTATTGCCTTATTTATGAAGTTTTAATTTACTCTGATTTTTAGGGTGTTACAAGTTGGTATCAGAGCACTAGTTTAAGCGAACTAGGCATGAATGTAAGATGTCTAGACTTTGACTGAGTATGTTAAGAATTGATCTGCGAGATTGGGTAGAGCTTATAAGATGGGTTAGTCTTAGAGTCAACGGAAAGTACGTTTATCAGGCATTGTGGTGATCGTGACGAGAACTTTTATGTGTTATATGTTCATAATTTCACTTAGCTAATGTTATTATGAAGATATCGTATGTAAGTGTGCTTGGATTTCTATTGCTATGACAATTGGTAATGTGGTAGTACGTTTCCTTTGTATTTATTCAATATCTCTCTTATCTCTCTCTCTGTTCTGTGAAACAGTTCAGTATGGTGAATACGCGTGGTAGACCGCGTACTCGTGTTGATGGCCTGGAAGCGACAGCCTCCACCGCTGATCGGCCGGAAGGAGTTGAGGTTGTCGTGCGTCCGCCAGTTCAGCAGGTGCTAGGTGAGGGGCCAGAGGTCATTCCGCGAGTAGACCTGGCTTCATCTCACCCAGTCATCGGGGATGCTAATCCCCAGTCCGAGTTATTGGCCAGCGTGATGTTGGCAATGAGGGAAGAGATGGCGAAGCAACAGGAGTTTCTGCTGAAAGCAATGGAGGACCGCGACGTAAACAATCGGAGAAGTGAGACGGTTGTGGAGAACGTCGTAGCAGGTTCTGGAGGCGATGGTATAAGGGTCACAGCGGTAGAGCGCGGGATTTCTGGTGCTCCGGGGAATAGGAAGAGTTGTTCCTATAAGTCCTTTCTGAGTTGCGGACCGCCAGAATACTTTGGTTCTGATGACCCGGTGGTGTGCGTAAAGTGGATCCGAGCGGTTGAGCAAGCTTTTGGCTCTTCCGAATGTGGTGATGATCAGAGAGTGCGGTTCGGTACCCAACTGCTGAGGGACACTGCACTCATCTAGTGGAATATCATCCAATCCACTCTATCTCCTGAAGTGTTGGCTCAGTTGTCTTGGGCCGAGTTCAAGAAGAAGCTGCTAGAGGAATTCTGCAACGAGAGGACCATGGACCGAATTGAGAAAGAATTCCGGTCTTTGGTGAAGGGAAGCCTGACGGTGAGGGAGTACACCCGTCAGTTCATGGAGAAGCTAGATCTGGTGGGGCATGCTGCCCCAACAGAAAAGGATAAGATGAAGGCCTATCTGAATGGCCTACCTGCGGACATGCAACCTATGGTCCACAATTCTAAAGCTTCTAACCTCCGGGAGATGATTGAAGAAGCTCAGTACATGGAAGAGATGTTCGCGAAGAGTAAATCTGAGAAAGCAGTTATGGTGCCTGATAAGAGAAAGTGGGAAGGCAGCTCAGTACCTCCCAAGCGGGCCCGACCTTTTGTCGGAAATCGCAACTTCAACAGTTATCAGGAAGCAAAGTGGTGCCCGAAATGTCGAACCAAGCATCACGGTAACTGTTACAGCAATTCTCAAACTTGCTATAAGTGTGGGAAGTCTGGTCATACGGTCAAAGATTGCCCGGTCAGGGGAATCATCTGTTTTGAGTGCAAGGCACCGGGGCACGCGAGGAAAGATTGCCCGAAGCTTGTGTCGGGTAGCGTGCCAGCAAGGAAGGAGAACCCTCCTAAGGTTTAGGGTCGAGCTTTTCAGATGACGGCTGAAGAGGCCAGGGCATCCGCTGATGTGGTATTGGGTACTTTTCTTATAAACTCTGTACCTGCTCATATTTTGTTCGGTACGGGTGCTAGTTTCTCTTTCGTATCTGAATTGTTCCGTCAGAAAATTGCTATGCCCACTACTAGTCTTGAGGATGCGTTAGTAGTAGAAATAGCTGATGGTAGTCAAGTTCTGATCCACGAGGTTCTGAAGCAGTGTACTCTTTGTATCGAAGGGAGAGAATTCTCGATCGATCTACTGCCAATGTTAATCGGGGGTTTTGATGTTGTGGTCGGTATGGATTGGTTGACAAACAATCATGCCGAGATCTTATGTTCCAAGAAATTGATTCGACTTCCAAACCCCTCTGGTGAAGTCTTTGTCATCTATGGTGAAAGGAGAAAGGGTGAAGTGGCAATAATCACAATGGCAAAGGCACGCAAGTGTCTAGTAAAAGGATGTTCGTCTTTCCTAGCCTATGTGATCGATGCCAAGTTGGAGAAATCAAAGCTGGAAGATGTGAAGATCGTGCGTGAGTTTCCAGATGTCTTTCCGGATGACTTGCCCGGGTTACCACCCGATCGTCAGGTAGAGTTTCGGATTGATCTTGTGCCTGGCGCTGCACCCATCGCTAAAGCACCCTATCGCTTAGCGCCGTCGGAGATGCAAGAGATGGTAGCACAACTCCAAGAGCTATTGGAGAAAGGTTTTATAAGACCGAGTTCGTCACCTTGGGGAGCTCTGGTCTTATTCGTCAAAAAGAAGGATGGCACAATGAGAATGTGCATTGACTATCGTGAGTTGAACAAAGCTACAGTGAAGAACAGGTATCCGCTTCCAAGAATAGATGACTTGTTCGATCAACTTCAAGGAGCGAGTTATTTTTCCAAGATCGACTTACGTTCAGGTTATCACCAAGTGAAGGTAAGAGAAGATGATGTTCCGAAGACAGCTTTCAGAACGCGTTACGTCCATTACGAATTTCTTGTAATGCCTTTTGGCCTAACGAACGCACTAGATGTGTTTATGGACTTAATGAATAGAGTGTGTCGATCATTCCTCGACAAGTCGGTCATTGTATTCATTGATGACATACTCGTGTACTCCAAGAGTGAGTCAGAGCACGAGCAGCATTCACGTGAGGTTCTGGAAGTGTTGAGAAGAGAAAGATTGTACGCCAAGTTTTCCAAGTGCGACTTTTGGCTTAAAGAAGTACAATTTCTGGGGCACGTAGTCACTCGGGACGGAGTGAAAGTAGACCCCTCCAAGATTAAAGCGATGATGAATTGGGAGCCTCCTAAGAGTCCGTCCGAGATCCGAAGTTTCTTGGGTCTGGCGGGATACTACAGGAGATTCATCCAAGACTTTTTCCAAAATTGCTTCTTCCTTGACAGTTCTGACTCGGAAGAATGTGAAGTTTGAATGGACCGAAACCCAAGAGAAGGCGTTCCGGATCCTTCAAAAGAAGTTGTGTGAAGCTCCGATCTTGACGTTACCTGAAGGGTCGGAATATTTCGTGGTTTACAGCGACGCTTCAAAGATGGGATTGGGTTGTGTGTTGATGCAACGAGGCAAGGTAATAGCTTATGCCTCGAGACGACTCAAAATACACGAGCAAAATTATCCAACTCATGATCTGGAGTTAGCAGCGGTGGTGTTCGCCTTGAAGCTTTGGCGACATTACCTATATGGCACGAAATATACTCTTTACACGGATCACAAGAGCCTGAAGTATGTCTTTGATCAGAAAGAGTTGAATATGAGACAAAGGCGGTGGCTTGAGTTGCTCAAAGATTACAACTATGAATTGCTTTACCATCTCGGTAAGGCGAACGTGGTGGCCGATGCGTTAAGTCGGAAGGACTATAGCGGAAGTATTCGAGCTACCCATTCGAGAATCGAGCTAGTGTCTAGTCTTGTTGAGAAGATCAAGACATCACAGGTGGAAGCACTGTTAGAAGAGAATCTAAAAGATGAAGTCATGACAAAACAACGTTTACTCTTAACGGAAGATAGCCGTGGAGTAAAATTGTTCAGCGGTCGTGTGTGGGTACCCAAGATTGGGGGTAACCGTGATCTGTTGCTAGAGGATGCTCACAAGTCCAAGTATTCCATTCATCCGGGGAGTACAAAGATGTACAGGGACTTGAAGCTTCACTATTAGTGTCCGGTAATGAAACTTGATGTAGCGCGTTACGTTGAGCGTTGTGTGACGTGTTCGCAAGTTAAGGCCGAGCATCAGCGACCATACGGGAGTCTACAGTCTTTAGAGATTCCCGAGTGGAAGTGGGAGCATATCACCATGGACTTCGTGACAAAGCTACCTAAAACTCTTCGAGGTCACGATACCATTTGGGTGATAGTTGATATATTGACAAAGAGCGCTCACTTCTTGGCCATGCGCGAGACATTACCGATGGACAAGCTAGCGAAACTGTACATTGATGAGGTAGTCTCGAGGCACGGCATACCATTATCGATCGTGTCGGATCGCGACAGTCGGTTCACTTCGAACTTTTGGGATGGATTTCAGAAAGAGCTTGGTACTCGAGTGAAGTTGAGTACGGCTTACCACCCGCAAACCGACGGACAGAGCGAGCGAACGATCCAAACTTTGGAAGACATGTTGAGGTCTTGTGTCATCGATTTCGGGGGTAGCTGGGACACTCACCTGCCTTTGGTGAAGTTTGCTTACAACAATAGCTATCACTCGAGTATCGGAATGGCACCCTTTGAGGCTTTGTATGGGCGAAAGTGTCGGACTCCCGTGTGCTGGCTTGAAGCGAGAGAAAAGCAATTCGCCGGACCCGAAATCGTGCAAGAGACTGCCGATAAGGTCAAGTGCATTCGTGAAAGATTGAAAGCGGCTCAGGATCGGCAGAAGAGTTATGCCGATAAGAAGAAGAGGCCGATGGAATTCCAAGTGGGCGACCGGGTTATGCTTAAGGTGTCGCCGTGGAAAGGCATTATACGGTTCGGAAAACGTGGGAAGTTGAGTCCCCGTTTCCTCGGACCTTTCAAAGTGCTCAAACGGGTGGGTTTGCAAGCCTACCAATTGGAACTACCGCCAGAGTTGAACAGAATACACAACACGTTTCATATATGTTATCTTCGGAAGTGTTTAGCGGAAGAGGAAAGCGTCATTCCTCTCTCCGAGTTAACAGTAGACGAGGGTAACCGTTGTGTGGAGGAGCCCGACGCCATTCTAGAGAGAAAGTCTAAAAAGTTGCGTCACAGGGAAGTCACTATGGTCAAGGTGCAGTGGAAGCATCACCGGGGAGCCAATGTGACGTGGGAAGCCGAGGAGGATATGAAGCGAAGATATCCTCATCTTTTCGAATAGTTAGGATTTCGGGGACGAAATCATTCCCAAGTTGGGGAGGATTGTAACACCCCGGATTTCCGTTGTGTAATCTTATTATTCTTGTGTTAAGCTTTTGTCGTTAGCTCCGTGTTTGGTTTGATGTTGTTTGGAGTTTTGAGAATTTTGGGGGAGAAACAGTGAATTACGCGAGTTACACCGCGACTAGAGGTCGCGGCACAACCCGCGTAACCCTCTGTTGGATATGGGATTTTGAGAACTACGCGAGTTATACCGCGACTAGAGGTCGCGGAACAACCCGCGAAACCCACTGGATGATTAGGGTTTTTGGGACACGGGCGAGTTATGCAGTGAGTCGAAGTCGCGGCATAACCCGCGTAGTTACTTTGACCGCCTTAAGAGGTTCAGTTTCCCAAATTTCTTTATCACATATCTCAAATATCTTTCTCTCTCTCTAAATTTTCTCTCTCTATTTTCACCTTCGATCTTCGAAGTCTCGTTTGGTTGCTAGTTTTCGGTGTTTCTAGCAAGGGGTCGGTGTTTTAAGCTTCACCTCTACATCGTGGTCGTTATCTGGTTTTCCGGGTTTTATTCTGAAAACCTACCAGTGAGTTCCTACTACCATTTTACAAACTTTATACATGTCAAAACTCTTATTTGCGAAATCTGAAGTATTTCTACGGTATGATTTTATGTTCTCTACATTTTGATATAAATGAAGTTTTTGGTGATTCTCGGGGTTCCCGATCAGTTTTGACCAAAATGACGGGTTCCGCCTTATTGAAGTAAAATGATGTTTTACTTGCACATTATGTGGATATGTAAAAAGAATGTTTAAAAACTCATTTTAATGATTTTTCATTCTTACCAGAAGTTGAACTGGGAATAGCATTTTGTTTATAAAATGTACTTATACCATATATTTATTTATGGTTGGTCACATATGTTGTTGTGACGAGTCCTTACCATTACTAGAGGATCCCTAGGTTTTGGAGTAGATTGTTTTGTTGGGAGGTTATATTCCCCAAATTGTAGCTATGGATCACATGTTCCTCGGGGGCAACTTGGTACGGTTATGTGAGGCCGGATACTAGCCATGGTTCATGGTGATCCTAGTGAAGGAGTATACATTGGTTTCCCTTGGGAGCGCGATCTCACCTCGTAGCACGGACTCTGGGTTCATTGCTGAGGACTCCAAGTGTTTAGCTCATAACTCGGATTTGTGGTCTACTTTGTGTTACACCACTATCCTTGGTAAAATGGTTCTTTTGTCATCATATGATAAGTTTTGGACCGAAAAGGCCCGGTTGTGGCAAAATGTTATCTTTATGAATTAAACCTTTATGAAAAGATTTCCTTATTATATTGATGTTTATATCTTTTGAGCTTTATAAACTGTATGTTCTCACCAGGCTTTAAGTCTGACACTTTTTCTCAAATGATATGTATAACAGGTTTCCCTTAGCGGTGGGATGCACCGGGTTTTGAGAGACGAGTTGGGTCTCGGGGCTTCTTGAGTTGATTAAAGTGTTGATAGTTGGGCATTGTTAAGTCCCATTCTTTTGATGATTAATGGATGTCAACTGATGTAATCTAGATAGTTATGTTTAGATCAGTCTGTTGATGAATTCTAAATCCGTACAGGTTTTTGTATAGTCTTAAGGACTGGCACACCTTTTTCGAGAGGTTTATATCAATGCAGATGTCTTATTGCCTTATTTATGAAGTTTTAATTTACTCTGATTTTTAGGGTGTTACATATCCAGTTACCAACTGGTACGCATGAGGTTGGTTAGCTAATAGTGGGTCTAAAAACGGAAAAAAAAACTGCATATAATAATTACATAACCCCAGGTAGATGTGGGTAAATTGGTGCGCATTACTAATACCCTAGATGTCATCATATTCTTTTGACAACAACTTCTATGAGACCATTTTATATATACACATGGGGTATAAGAAACTCTACATTGATCCTCATACATATGCAATTAACATCAAATCCTTATGATGTAAATTCTCCAGCATTCAAAGTCATGTAGACTTGATGAAATAAGCAGGGTGGTGAGCCCTTAAACGTATAGCTAGTGCTAGGAGTGCAGTATTTCATGTGGACAATAATACGACATGTGTTCATCGTGTCGAAACCAGAACCATAAAGTTTTAATGGCCCACATTCTGGATGTTTATGTCCATAAATATCATCTTGTATTCGTTGTAACAATGGAATATTTTTGTATTATGTCCTTAACTTTAGGATGATCTCATTCCTGTCTTAGCTAAGGATTAAGGTATATACAAAAGTTTTAGGTATTTGAGAGGGCATATTATGATGGCAATGTTGTTTCTTATGCTACAGAAGTCAACAGTTGCAATTTGCCTCGTTTTGCCTATCACTCGAAAGAGAATGTGTCTATGTGTATTTTGCAATACACGGATCACTATGTCATAACCATGGTGTCCCACATGGTCATGTCGAAACATATATGTGTCATTTCCCTAAAGTTTTTTTTTTGACAAAAATGTTTCGATGACCCAATAATCTACTAGTTTGACACATTAGTTCCATGATATATGTTTCCTTTCATATTCATTGGAATTTATGTATATATGTTGATTTCCATTTTATACGAATATCTTTACAAGGTTCATATTAATCTTGTACCAATAAAAAAATGACAGTTCATCGTCTAAGTATTTGGTTGGAGGAAAATTATTAATTTAATGAATAATAATATATTTCTTGTATGAGATGTCATAAAAACAATCAAGTTCTCCTCGATACATTCCTACACGGAACGAAGGACATTGAGAGTTTTATTTTGTTTTTGATGTAATCCTTTACATCTATAATGGTTACATATTCGATTTTACTTAAGCAAAAAAAAACTAATTAAAATACTATAAAGTAAATTTAAAAAAAAAACTATGCTTTATCATTCTTATGATATAGATCATTTTTAATTTGTTTTCTTTTCGACAAGAGCACTCTTTAGTGCATTTTTTATTTGACTGTCCATTATCACTTGGGGCAGTAGTTGTATTTATACTCCAGATGTTGAAAAATCATTCCCGACTCTTATCAAGACCCTAACCCGTTCTAGGGTTTCATCCACATAGTGCATAAATGTCACATGTGTGAAATTGTTTTTAACTCTATGTTCTTTGGAGTTGTTTCCACCTTTAATGCTTTCATTATTGATCTCGAGAATTTTCTTTGTCTCGACATATGTGGTGTTGTTATTTGAAAGAACCTTGTTATGTCTCTCAACCACTTGCAGTAGGTTGATGAGTTTGTCTAAATGTTACATTCCAACTTATATTAGTTCATTAATATTTTTGATAGGTGAAAATAATGTTATGAATCATGTCATATTCTGTGAGTTCATTGCCACAGAGATTGAGACGCGTCTTGGATATAACATTTCTTTGTTGAAATCAGTTACCTTTTTGTAATCGAGTAAGTGAGTTTCATTCCACTATACGATTAGTTCAGGAACTACATATTCATGAGTACTCCCGATTATCCCTTTCGGGACATCCCACATTTCTTTGGGGGTTTCTAGTAAAGGTATTCCTATGAAACTTAGGATTTATATGTCGTCTCAAAACATGAGGGTATTTGCTTGTACCTTTTCAAGAGGTTGGTTTTAGGGTCAATAGGGAGTTGATGGATTTTAGGTATTTTTCTTGTACCTTTTCAAAAGGAGGTTTTATATACTCATTTATGATACTCACATTCTTTTGAGCTTACGACGTTGACTTTGGGATGAGTTGTTTCAACCAATTACATATATAAAAGATAATATATGATTTTCTTTTTGATAAGAAAATGGATTATGGTTATGAAATTTCATTATCATAACAATATTGGATTTTTGTATGCTTATATTTTATTGATAATACTTCATCAAGATTTCAATTTGTGAAAAAGAAATCACTCAATCTATTGGATTTCCAGGTAGTAGGGGAATCACATGGATTTCTTAAATCCCTAGAAACCTTAGGGCTATTTACATCCGTTTGACAAAATCCAATCGATATTTTGCAATTTATGTAATTTGAAGGTAACATTATTAATTTATAGAGTTTTTGGCAAGAGGCCAAAATATGTTGGCGTGTGAAACCAAGTTCAATGTTTATTTAAAGAGATTACTCTTAAACAAATAACTATTGTTTTGACATAAAGTCAACTTCAAACCTTAACATTTTAATAATATATTTGGAGTTTTTTTTGGTAAAAACCAAAATATATGAGGTGGGAGGTGTAACTTTCGAAAATTTATTCTATAATTTAAAATTATGAGTAGGAACTCACAATCAAGATAAATGTTTGATTTTAACATTTTCATGCTATTTTTGGATCTTTTGGCAAAATAACAAAAGTTATGGGGGGTTGAAAGTGTAACTTTCAAAAATTATTTACAAGATGAATGATTATAAAAACAATTATAATTAACATAAACATTTGAATATTATGCGGGATAATAAATTCAAAGACTAAAAAAACATTAATTAACTAAATAGACACAATAGGATAAACTAATTAAGTAGACATGAATAAATAACAATAACAAGTCCAAAACCACATAGGATATATTAGTCCGATTATAATTAAATGACATTGAACCAAAATAAAAAAGAATTGACACCAACCAAAAATAAGATATTTAGCAACCTAATATAATAATATGATTAAAAAATAATAATAATAACTTTCGATTAATGATAATCATACATATAATGTCACATATCATTATGTTTAGTCCTTGTGATTTGGTGAAAACTACACATTGGTTATTCATGAAATCATATTATGTTAGAATACACAATTGATTAATCAAACAAGATCACATATTAGAAAAATCTACCGATATTTGCTAAAAAAAAGTTACAATAACAAATATAATTTTTTTTAGTATAACAAAAACAAAGCCAGATATATATATATATATATATATATATATATATATATATGCTAAACACATATTTAACAGTTTATTAATAGGAAACGATCTTGTCATATCATGTGTATATCTTTTCCTTATATTTAAATTATATTGATAACTTATAATTTTCTATTTCAAAGTAAAGATAATATTCTTTTTATTGGGAATCTTATATATACATATATAGTTGAAGATATCTAATATAAAGGATTACGATTTGATTTATAAATCAAAACCTATAATGTAATTGGGAATTATTATTGTAACTGATATAACATACATAATAAATGAAAAGTATCAATCTTTCTTAAGCAAGTTGCATGCATAGATCACATAATAATTTCAATGAACATAAACATTGCTCATAATAAAAACAATACTATATAGAAAGCTCCTATGCAGTATGTGAAAGAAATTTATTGAAAATGTATAGAGTGCAAAACAATGGTTATGGTGACACATGACATACATATGTATAGTGACGCATAACTTAATATACATTACATATTATGTTAACTAACAATATATTATTCAAAGGTTTAACATACATATATTAATGAATGAATTAGCAAAAAGGATGTCAATACTAAAGTAACATAAACGTTGCAAGAACAATAATTGATGGTCGTTTAGCGATGATTATGTTATAAGATTATCATTAAACAATTTTATTGTATTAAATAACTAGTAATGAACCATCAATTGAAAGTTTAACATGAAAACGTACCTCAAATCGATATTGATACTGTGAACACCTTAGCTTTACTTCTCTTTTGAACTTTAGCAAAGCAACGTGCTGATAACGTGTTAAAGAAAAAACGAAACAGAATAACAACATAATAGAGAGACAATGAAATCTGTAATTCTCATTAATCATAAGCTCTTTAAATAGGGAGAAGTTTACAAAGAAAAGGAAACATTCATTATGGTAACTTCTAATACTAGGAAAATATTACATCAATCATTTCCTTTTGATGATGGCACATAATCCTACAACATATTTAAGAGTTTTTTATTCGTGCTTTATAATATAACTAGTGTTGGGCCCGTGCATTGCACGCGAGGATAAATTTTTTGTTGGAATATTGAACCGAGTTAAAATAAAACGTAATTTCTCTGTTAACGGTTAATGAAATACAATGTGAAAAACGAATGTATTTTCATAAGTGGTTAACTTGCATATATATTCTTAATCGTTTGTTGTTATGAGTTTGTGCAATAATATTGGTAATAGTTTTGTATTATCTATACTATATTATAAAAACGACATAAAAAACTCTTAATTACAAAATTTCAAACACAAAGTACAACTAATTAAAGTCAATTACTTAATTTATAATTTTTTAATGCTTTGGTACAAACTTTTCAAGCACATTATCTCATATAATCATCTATTTGTGGAATGGATACTCATTTATTAATATAAATATTTGTTTTTTTGGTCGAAGATTTTATAAAATATATTTTATATTATCATAATCTATTTTAAATGTAGATTTTACATTTAAATCTATATTAATGAGATTTAATATAAAATCTTTTTTATTCCGTATTTTTTTATATTACATCTCATATTCCAACAAAAAATGTATCCTCCCGTGCAATGTACGGGCCCAACACTAGTATTATTTAAAACTCAAACGACATGTCTCACAACATATTTATCTGACTATTGACTTCAAGACCTCATAGTATTAATCGATAAAAATAAAGATATGTATATATATCTTATTCCCCTACTTCGAAAAATATGATTGTGGGTTTTGAAAAATATAAACAAATCCTCAATAAATAAAATAAAATATAAAAAATAGTTTTTCAAAGAAACAAAAATATAGTGTAATACCTTTTGTTCAGTTGCAAGTTCCGTCATTGACATCCGACCGTTCGTCTTCTTCTTGTACTCGGATGATATATAGAGAAGCTCTATATATATTTATAGTGAATGTAGAGAATATTTTAAAATCTTTTATTTTCATTTTCGATTTTACATTTAATTGTAAATATATTAAAAATATGGAAGAATATTTTTATATCTACATTGTTTCTATTTTATTTTCTTTACACTTGGTTAATTTGGAAAGTATTGCGAAATATTTTTATTTTAAAGAATACGATAATTTATTAGTGTATCTCGTTATTTTTTATTTTTTATTCATATCAACCTTCTTTTTTCTTCTTTTAATGCTCGTGAAAAAAAATACGTGTAGATTTTATATTATCAAAAAAAATACGTGTAGATTTTATATTATGCTAATATAAAATACGTGTAGATTTTATAAAATAAAATAGATTTTATATTAGCAAAAAAAATACGGAAGAAAAAAGAGTGAAATAAAATATGGAAAAATCATCATGAAATGTAATATAAAAAAATACGGAAGAAAAAAGATTTTATATTACATCTTATTAATATAGATTTAAATGTAAAATCTACATTTAAAATAGATTATGCTAATATAAAATCTATTTTATAAAATCCTCCACCAAAAAAACAAATAGTTATATTAATAAATGAGTATCCATTCCACAAATAGATGATTATGTGAGATACTGTGCTTGGAAAAGTTGTACAAAAACATTAAGAAATTGTAAATTAAGTAATTGGCTTTAATTGGTTGTAACTTGTGCTTAAAATGTTGTAATTAAGAGTTTTTTATACCGTTTTTATAATATAGTATAGATATAGATGTAATTTATTTTAGGTTTAAGAATATAAAGTTTTTTTTATAAAATAAACATTATGTTGTAGGATAAGTGTGTCATCGTCTAAAGGATATGACGATATAGATAGAGATAGAGATAAATATATCAGAGTTAGATTAGAACTGAAATATCTCTTAACTATCTACTTGTAACTCCTCCCTATTTAAAGGGTTTATGATTAATGAGAATTATGGACTTCTTCTCTTTGTCTTATTATTATTCTCTCCATATTGTTGTTCCATTTGTTTTTCCTTTTAACACGTTATCAGCACGTAAAGCTCAAAGTTGTTTTTCATTGTCTCTAAACGATTGGTGCACGTTGTCGTTGAACGGTTTGTCGCAAAATTGCATCGCTACTACGTTATCTTTTGCTCATTGCCACGCATGTCAAAAAAAATCTAGTAAGTTTTCTATCAATTTCTTCATAAGTGAATATTATGAATCATGTTTATGTTTTTTTCTTAAGTTTTCTGTAGAATACTTCTGTTATTTTCGTGATTGATATTAATTGAATTAAAAAAAAAATCGAATTCATGATTATTTATTTATTTTTGTTGAAATAATTAAATAAATGAAAATTATATTGACGTAAAAAAAACTATATTAAAAGATAATTATTGGCATTTATATGTGATTTTAATATGATTATGATCTAATTATCTGAATTATTAGGATAATTGAATGATTTTGTTTTTATTTTTTTTAATTATCAAAAGAAATTAAATAAATAATTTTTAAGTATCCACAAGGGATAAGTATTATTGTTTTATTTAACTAAAACAAAACTTAATTTGTTTTTTTTTCCCATTAATTTACGTTTGTGTTTAATAAATATTTATTATATTAACTTTTATTTAAGTTTAATATACTTTATCTATGTGAGCCAATCTTGACTTATTTTCTGACATGTTTACTTAATTTTATTTAATTTGACCTATTAAATATATATTCTTTTAGACTAGTCCAAATAATGAATTAGACTATTAATTATTTTAATATTTGTTTCATCTTATTTATTTTAATTGTGTTAATATAATTTTTATTGTTTTAAAATATTATTATGATTTATTAATGTTCATCAAATTAGATTAAAATATTCATATATTTAAATGATTATCCATTTAGTTACAATATTATATATTTATTTACTATTTGTTTGTGTTAATATTCAAATGTTTATCCTAATTAATAATTGTTAGTATAATTCAGATGTTTATCTTAGTTATGAGTTCCTACTCATTAACCTCAATCTTATAAATAATTTACAATTTCAACCCCCATAACTTCTGTTATTTTGCCAAAAGGTTCAAAAATAACATGAAAATGTTAAATTCAAACATTTATCTTGATTGTGAGTTCCTACTCATAATTTTAAACTATATAATTATTTTTTGAAAGTTACACATCCAAGCTCATATATTTTGATCTTTACCAAAAACTCCAAAAAATGCTATTAAGGTATTAAAATTGTTTCATATGCCAAATTCATAGTCACTTTGGCCTCTTGCCAAAAGATCCCAAAATACCAATATGGTATGAATTTTTTTTGACCTCATGTCAAAATTTACCAAATAACAAATGTTATCTATGTATTTCATTGATGAATTAATCGCAATACATCGAAAGGATTTTGTCAAACGAGTGTAAATAGCCCTAAGGTTTGTAGGGATTTAAGAAATCCATGTGATTCCCCTACTACTTGGAAATCCAATAGATTGGGTGATTTTTTTTTTGCAAATTGAAATATTGATGAAGTATTATCAATAAAGTTAAAGCATACAAAAATACAATATTGTTATGATAATGAAATTTCATAACCAAAATCCATTTCCTTATCAAAAAGAAAATCATATATTATTATTTATATATGTAAATGGTTGAAACAACTCATCCCAAAATCAACGTCATAAACTCAAAAGAATATGAGTATCATAAATGAGTACATGAACCTCCTTTTGAAAAGGTACAAGAAAATACCTAAAGTTCATCAACTCCCCATTGACTCTAAAATCAACCTCTTGAAAAGGTACAAACAAATACCCTCATGTTTTGAGACGACATATAAATCCTAAGTTTCATAGGATACCTTTGTAACAACCTGAACATTTCTTTATAAAATAAAATAACATTCATTACTAAATACTGTCCCAAGCTTACATTTCAGAGTACAAGGGTCTTAACTATCAACTATTACACAACTGAGTCTCAAAAAGATAACTATCGCAGGAAGTCTTCTATCTCCTGCTTAAAGCTCAAATCTTCCCTTTACCTTTATCTGATACTTTTCGATAACCTGAAACAAGATTAAAATTTCGAAATAGCGAGGGTTAGACCAAAGGTCTAGTGAGTCCCCTCCAATCACTACTACAACAGTTCAAATATTAATTAAAATATTTAAACAAAACTGTATATCTCAATACATAACTTGCTCTTCAACTCACACTTTAAAACACTTTATGCTTCGCAAGCATAATTAAATCTACTGGCCATCACTGACCACTTTCTACGCTCGCAAGCGTACTTTAAACTACTGACCAACATTCCCGTCAAAGACGGTATGTCTGTCTTGCACTGCCTTATTTTAGGGACACACCCTAATGGCATAAACGGGTCACACTTCCCGGTACGAGCAGGCGGGTCACACTTCCCGACTTAGGTCAGACTTCTGACTCAAATGTATGCATACATTTGTCCCTAAGAACTCGACACCTCGTGCTTATAGGATAAGATCGACACATCGTGCTTCTTAGGATAAGATCGACACCTCGTGCTTCTTAGGATAAGATCGACACCTCGTGCTTCTTAGGATAAGATCGACACATCGTGCTTCTTAGGATAAGATCGACACCTCGTGCTTCTTAGGATAAGATCGACACATCGTGCTTCTTAGGATAAGATCGACACCTCGTGCTTCTTAGGATAAGATCTGATATGTTAGGTTATATAAAACCTAAGTTTCAAATAACCCCCTTGCACTTTTATTATCGTTACACTTTTCACCCAACTTCCAAAATTAATAAAATTTCGGATTCGGATATTACAACCTTTACTAGAAACCCCTAAAGAAATGTGGGATGTTCCGAAAGGGATAATCGGGAGTACTTATGAATATGTACTTCCCGAACTAATCGTACAGTGGAATGAAACCCACTTACTCGATTACAAAAAGGTAACTGATTTCAAGAAAGAAATGTTATATCCAAAACGCGTCTCAATCTTTGTGGCAAGGAGCTCACAGAAGATAACATGATTCCTAATATCATTTCCACATTTCATATATAAGTAAATATTAATGAACCAATATAAGTTGGAATGTAACATTTAGACAAACTCATCAACCTACTGCAAGTGGTTGAGAGACACAACAAGGTTCTTTCGAATAACACCACATATGTCGGGATAAAGAAAATTCCTGATATCAATAATGAAAGTGTTAGAAGTGGAAACAACTCCAAATGATTGTGAGTTAAAAACCATTTCACACATATGACATTTCTGCACCATGTGGACGAGACCCTAGAAAGGGTCAGGGTATTGGTAAGAGTCAGGAAGGATTTTTCAACACCTGGAGTAGGATACAACTACTACCCAGGTGATAATGAACAATCAAATAAGATATGCACTAAAAAGTGCTTCTATAAAAAAGGGAACACGTTGAATGTAACACCCCGAATTTTTGAACTTGGTATTTGATATTATCATGTTATGAATTATCATGTTTTGGGATTTAAGGGTAATTGGGGTCTCGATCAGTTTTGGTCCTCGCGAGTTAAAATATCAAAACTGGTAAGTTTTGGGTCAGTCGGGGCCTTCTCGGCGATAGTGCCCGCGATAGTGACATGGTCACAATCGCGAGGGCACAATCGCCCAACTTGTACCGCGGGGTGGGGAATCCTCGCGACTATGCCCGCGATAGTGACATAGGTCACAATCGCCGGGGCACAATCGCCCCATCTGTACCGCGGGGTGGGGAACCCTCGCGACATTGCCCACGATAGTGACGGATGTCACAATCGCCGGGGCACAATCGCCGTCGGGCAACAGGGGTTTAAATACCTCATTTACGGGATTTCTTCATTTAGGGTTGATTTTGGGAGCTGATAGAGGGTTTCTCTCCAGCGATTTTGGTAAGGTTTCTACCCCAACTTCAACCATATCAATTAATGATCTTATGGTGGTTTTAATGGTGGAATAAATGCTTCCTTAGGTGTGATTTTGGAAGGATTTTAGCTTGTAACCACTTCTCAAGTCTCCAACTTCCCACCTACCACTTTAGGGTTTGATTTCTTGTGAGAGATCACCAAGGTGAGTGTTTCTTGACTCTTCCATTCTCATGCATGTCTGATAATGTGTTGGTAATTATGTGCATTTTAGTTATTCGTTTACTTGTTCATGTGGAGTTAACCTCAAACTCTATTTTGGGGGTAAAATGCAAATGGAGAGTATTAAATATGCTATTTGGCCAAGTTATGTAGTAATGGCCAAGTAAGAGTAATGAGTTGTATGTTTGGTCGTTAAATGGGAATTGATATTGATCTTAAGTCTCGACTTGAGTTGCCACATATGAATAGACTAAAGACCCGGTTTGGGTTGAGGTCATGAATAGACTAAAGACTCGGTTTGAGTTGAGGTCAAGTATAGACTAAAGACCCGGTTTGGGTTGAGGTCATGAATAGACTAAAGACTCGGTTTGAGTTGAGGTCAAGTATAGACTAAAGACTCGGTTTGGGTTGAGGTCATGAATAGACTAAAGACTCGGTTTGAGTTGAGGTCAAGTATAGACTAAAGACTCGGTTTGGGTTGAGGTCATGAATAGACTAAAGACTCGGTTTGAGTTGAGGTCAAGTATAGACTAAAGACTCGGTTTGAGTTGAGGTCATGGATAGACTAAAGACTCGGTTTGAGTTGAGGTCAGTAATAGACTAAAGATCTTGTTTGGGTTGATGCTAGTCAAGATTAAATGATTTGGGAAAACATTATGAATTGCGTTGATGATATTGTTTGTTGCATATTGGTTAATGTCAGGTGAAGCACATTGGTAAAGAGCCGTGAAAAATATAATGATCTCGTATTGTGGTCTCTTTTTATGATTTAATTTCATTTATGCGTTCTCACTAGGCCTTAGCCTAACGCTTGTTTCTTTGGTTGTCATGTATGACAGGAAACTCTAGTGGCGGGCATCTACGGGAATGAGTGGTCGATCGAGTGATCGAGAGCGGTCATTTTGAAAGATCTAGAGACCGGCATTTTTTGTGTATAGTCACTATTTCGTGGAGGATAGCGACACCCGATTGTAATCTGATAGGGAAATCTAGATTATTTAGGTTGTCGTAACTTTATGCCTCACTTGGTGAACTTGTATTCCTTATGCTTTGTTCCCCTTTTCGGGTTGATACTTTGGGATGCCTTGGCGGATTTTGTACTACAGGTTTCACCAATTTACAGTCGTCATATTGCTAAAATTTTAAGTTTTAAATCACACCAATTTTTAGGGTGTTACATTGAAAATGAAATATAACATATTTGTTTTAATATTTAATATTGATTATGCATATGTTTCTTTGAAATTAATTTTAAGTACCAAAAATTAATTTCTTTGCTAAAGTAAAATCGAATATGTAACCATTATAGATGTAAAGAAATACATCAAAACAAATACAAAAAAAAAATTCAATATTCTCCGTTCCGTGTAGGAATGTATCGAGGAGAATTGATTTTTTTTGACCTATCACACCCTTGAAAAAAAGATAGACTGATACTTGTTTTATAATACATCCAACCAAATTACTTAGACGATGGACTGTCACTCTCTTGTTGGTACAAAATTAATAGGAACCTTGTAAAGATATTCGTATCAAATGGAAATGGAAATGAGCATATATACATAAGTTCTAATGAATATATGAAAGTAAACATATATCATGGAAACTAATGTGTCAAACTAGTAGCTTATTGGGTCATCGGAACATATTTTGTCACCAATAAAGAACTTTTGGGGGCAATAACACATATATGTTTTGGCATGACCATGCGGGACACCGTGGTTATGACATAGTGATCTGTGTATTGCAAAATACACATAGACACATTCTCTTTCGAGTGAAAGGCAGAATGAGGAAAATTGCAACTGTTGACTTCTGTAGCATAAGAAACAACATTGCTATATGCCCTCTCGAATACCTAAAACTTTTGTATATAACCTACTCCTTAGCCAAGACAGGATTGAGACCATCCTAAAGCTAAGGACATAATACAAAAATATTCCATTGTTACAACGAATACAAGGTGATATTTATGGACATAAACATCCATAATGTGGGCCATTAAAGTACTTTATGGTTCTGGTTTCGACACGATTGACGCATGTCGTATTATTGTCCACATGAAATACTGCACTCCTAGCACTAACTATACGTTTAAGGTCTCACCACCCTGATTATTTCATCAAGTCTACATGACTTTGAATGCTGGAGAATTTACATCATAAGGATTTGATGTTAATTGCATATGTATTAGGATCAATGTAAAGTTTCCTATACCCCATGTGTATATATAAAATGGTCTCATAGAAGTTGCTATCAAAAGAATATGATGACATCTAGGGTATTAGTAATGCGCACTAATTTACCCACATCTACCTGGGGTTATGCAATTATTATATGCAGTTTTTTTTTCGTTTTTAGACCCACTACTTGCTCATGCGTACCAGTTGGTAACAGGATATAAGCCTGCTACTTTACATTTACGCATGTTTGATTATATGTGTCAATTTGCGCCCCCACAGCGCATCAAAATGGGTCCTTAAAGACGATTTGGTATATGTTGGATATGAATCTCCAACAATTATCCGCTAATTATAATATTTGACTAGTGATCTCTTTACCGCTAGATTTACGGGTTGTCACTTTCATGAGACAGTCTTCCCGTCGTTAGGGGGAGATAGGAAAAAGGATTTTCCATGGGAACGACAGGAAGTGTCATTGAATATTCCCACTCTGTCTCATTTCGATCCCCAAAACTTCACAACGTAATGTTGAAGTCAAACGAATCAGACTCGATACCTGATACGTTTAATATTCCAAAAGTGACAAGATCACATATACGAGCTGCAAATATACTTGCAAGGTTAAAAAGTCCCCAACAGGGGCACAACGCTGTTGGGAACTGAAGAAAAGCTTAAGTATGGTTAATGCTGCTAGTTCAGAATTACTACTGCTAGAGGACTTCAAAAGTTAATACTGCTAGGTATTACTACTTCTAGTAGAATTAATACTGCTAGTCAAAGTTAGTGCTGCTTGATCAAAGTTAGTACTGCTTAGCTAGTTAGTATTGCTAGAGGTTAGTGCTGCTTAGTAGTTAATGCTGCCAAGACTTAGTTAATACTTCCAAGATGATTAATGTTGCTTATGAGATGGAGATCCGAATTACAAGAGTGACAGCTGGATATACTGAAGATATTCATGGAAGATATTCTGAAGATATTTTATTTATTGTAATTATCTTTTGTTTAGTATATGTATAGAATTGATAGAATAGTTTAGAGAATTAATTCTAAGTTTTTGTTTTAGAGAGAATCAACCTCAAGGCATAATTCCTAATTCTAGAGAAGTAGAATTCGTCTTGAAAGAGTCTGTTCTTCAAGATTGAGGTTGAGTGTGTAATCTTGTGATTTTAATCATTCAATACAAGTTTACAAGTTGTTAATCATATACACTGTTTGTTTACTGTTACATTGAATATCAAAGTGTTATTCCGCAACTTCTTTGATATTGTTTCTGAGTATTCATAATTCTTGTTGAGAATTCGATCCTGACAAGTGGTATCAGAGCTTGTTCTCTCAGAAACATCTATTCATTCATCATGGAAAACTTTGCAGAATCAAACAGTACTCTGGTCTCAAAGGTTCCAATGCTCAGACCCAATGAATTCGATATGTGGAAGATCAGAATCAAGCAGTACATACTCCTCACTGACTATTCTATGTGGGACATCATTGAGAATGGACCTTCTGAAGCAGGAAAGATTGGTGCAGATGGAAAGAGAACTCCACCAAAAACTGATGCTGAAAGAAAGATTAGACAGACAGAGATGAAAGCCTTGAGCACTTTGCTCTTGGCTATTCCCAATGAATATCAACATCAGTTCTGCAACTGCACTGATGCAGAGATGCTCTGGAATGCTCTAGAGAAGAGATTCTCAGGTACCAAAAGTACCAAGAGAAATCAGAAAGCCATTCTGAAGCAACAATATGAGAACTTTATGTCAACCAAGAATGAGTCCATGACTCAAACTTTTGACAGGTTCAACAAGCTTATTGGTGAACTAGCTACAGTGGGAGTACAAATTGATCAAGATGATCTAAACAGGAAGTTCCTAAGGTCCCTAAGTGATGAATGGACCATGTATACTGTGTCTTTCAGACAGAATGATCAACTGGAAGAAAAGGAACTTGATGATCTATATAATGATCTAAGAGTTTTTGAATCTGAGGTAGAGGCTAAGAAGAGGCCTTCTGGATATGTTCACAATGCTGCACTCCTCTCAGCATCAATTGATTCTACTTCCAATCCTGAATCAGTTAGTGCTGCCAATGGAGCAAATCAAGAGAAAGGCACTGAAACTGTATTTGAAGCCTTTCTGTCCAGTCATGGAAACTCTTCTCTTATTAATGATGACTTGGAACAACTCCATCCAGATGATCTTGGAGAGATGGACATTAAATGGCAGATGACCATGCTCTCTATGAGAGTTAAGAAGTTCATCAAAAGAACTGGGAGGAACAACTTCTACCAAAGAAGAGAAGATGGAGCAGGATTTGACAAGTCAAAGGTGGAATGCTATAAATGCCATCAGAAGGGACACTTTGCTAGAGAATGCAGAAGTGGAATGTCTCAAAATAATAACCACCAACAAGCTCAATCTGGAAGCTTCAATAATAACAGAAACTCTGCACAAGCCCTAGTCTCTCAACAAGGTATGGGGTTTGATTGGAGTGATCAAGCTGAAGAGGCCATTCAAAACCAAGCTCTAATGGCAGAGGTGTCTGATCTCCCAACAGAGGTAACTTCCAATCTTTGTTCTCCAAATTGCATTAACACTGTTAAAAAGTATAGGGATCACAACCAGAACATGAGTGATTACCTTAAGAGATTGGAAAAGGACATAAAAGATTATGTGAGGATTGTTGAGAGATTTGAAGAGCAAATTAAGGGTTTTCAAGCCAATGAGCTTCAACACTCTTATGACACAAACTACTGGAAGTGGGAGAAGAATGACTTAGAAATTCAACTGACCAGATCCAAAGAGGAGAGTGAAAAGTTAAGAGGAGAACTAGCTAAAGTCAAGCTAGATGTAGAAAAGTTTTCCAATGCCTCTAAAGCAATGGATTATTTACTACAATCTCAGATTCATGATAAACTGAGAAGAGGAATAGGGTACAATACCACACCACCACCCTATAACAACAACTACATTCCTCCTAGTTCAGATTTGTTAGAAACAAATGATAGGAAGGACCTACCTGAGGGAGCCACTGAGATTGATCCTTTAGATGAAGTAGTTGTTAAAGATAAATCTGAGAAAAAAGTTGTCAAGAATAAGAACAACACTGTGAGTGGTGAGATTCCTATAGAAAACCACATAATTACTAATGAGGGATGTGGAAAGAATTGGGTCAAGTCCAATGAGATAGAGAAGACTGGGGGAAAGAACAAGAAGGTTCACTATAAGCAGACCACTGTTGTGAACCCTATTTCTTGCAAGCAGTGTGCATGCAATAAATCTGAGCCCCAAAAACATGATAAACCAAGGGGAAATCAGAGAAACTGGAATAATCAATGGGCACAAAAACAAGGGATTGATCTGAGTAAAATCAATAGACCAAAACCTTGTTTCATATGTGGTAAGTTAAACCATTTGGCTAAGCACTGTTTCTTTAACCCTATTAACCAACAGATGAACTTTCAAAGATTTGTGCAAAAACCTGTTGGTTATAGGAAGGGTGGAAAGAAACATGTGGTTAAGAAATCTGTTGAAACCAAAAGCCCCATGAAGAAAAAGGTTTTAAAAGAAAGTATTAAAATGTGGGTGCCTAGAAGCACTAAAACTGTTAGTACTGCTGACAGAGATAGTGCTGCTAGAAGCATTACTGCTGCTAGCAATGTTAGTGCTGCTGACATTGTTAGTACTTCTGCAAGTTTTAATGCTGCTAATACTGATAGTACCTCTTCAAAGATTAATACTGCTAACACAGTTACTACTTCTAACAAGGTTAGTACTGCTAAGCATGCAAGTGCTGCTAATGCAGTTAATACTTCTAAAACCAGTACTGCTTCTAGCAAATGTGTTTCCAAACCTATCATTGTGACAAAGTACTCCAGAAATGAGGAGTCAAAGTTTAAAAATCTTGTCAAGAAAGAATGCAAGTATTTTGATGAGAAAGGGGTACCTAATTCATACTAACTGATTTATCTTATATGCAGGGCAACCAACAGCTCAAGGGAAAGAGCATATGGCATGTTGATAGTGGTTGCTCTAGGCACATGACAGGCAACATGTCATGCCTTCAGGATTTCAAGCATATCAATGGAGGACATGTTGCATTTGGAGATAATCTTACTGGTGGTAAAATAAGTGTAAAAGGTAATGTTACAAAAGGTAAGATGACATTTGAGGATGTCTACTATGTTGATCAGTTGAAGTACAACTTGTTAAGTGTATCACAGGTTTGTGACAAACAACATAGCATATTATTTACTAATACAGAGTGTATGATCCTTGCTCCAGGGTTCAAAGTAGTTGACGAAAGCATGATACTACTTAGAACTCCAAGAAAGGACAATGTTTATTGTCTAGATATGGACAATGTTTCTAGTGATTCATCCTTGAACTGTCTTGTTTCTAAAGCTTCTGTGGATGAATCCTCTCTTTGGCACAGAAGGATGTGTCACATGAACTTCAAGACAATGAACAAACTTGTTAAAAACAACCTTGTAAGAGGTTTACCATCAAAAGTCTTTTCATGTGATGATCATTGTGTTGCTTGTCTTAAAGGCAAACAACACAAAACTTCTCATAAGACCAAAGAGTTAAATACAATTTCTTCTTGTCTCCAGTTATTACATATGGATCTGTTTGGTCCTACAAATGTTATGAGTATAGGCAAGAAATCTTACTGCTTAGTTATTGTTGATGATTACTCTAGATTTACCTGGGTATATTTTCTAAGGACTAAGGATGAGACAAGTGGACTGATCAAATCCTTTATCCTAAGAATTGAAAACCAAACTAATCAAAGAGTAAAAGTCATTAGATCAGACAATGGGACTGAATTTAAAAATCTTGATCTAAACACCTTTTGTGAAGAGAAAGGCATTGAGAGACAATATAGTGCCCCTAGGACTCCTCAACAGAATGGAGTTGCTGAGAGGAGAAATAGGACACTAATAGAGGCTGCTAGATCTCTGTTGGCTGATTCAAAACTGCCAATTACCTTCTGGGCTGAAGCAGTTAATATTGTCTGTTATGTCCAAAATAGAGTTCTAGTGGTCAATCCAAATAACAAGACCCCATATGAGCTTTTAAATAAAAGAAAACCCTTTATTGGATTTTTCAAACCTTTTGGGTGTCCTTGTACAATTCTCAATACCAAATCTCACTTAGGTAAGTTTGATAGCAAAGCAGATGATGGATTTCTTGTTGGTTACTCATCTCAGAGTAAGGCTTACAGAGTTTTTAACTCTTCTTCTAGAATAATTGAAGAAAGTGACAATGTCAAATGCAATGAGAACACACCAAATCCTATTGGGTCTGGTCCTCAGTGGCTGTTTGACATTGATTCACTAACTAACTCTTTTGGTTTCAGTAGTAATGATTATGCAGGTTCAGGGTGTGGAGGATCAGGGACTACACAAGTTCAGGACAGTTTATCTCAATCTGTGATCTTTCCCATACCTACAGTGGATTCTATTGAAGACTGTGAAAAGGAACCATCTACTGAACCAAATCAGAGTGAAGAAGAAAGTAGAGATGAGGAGAGTCAAGAAGATAAAGACCCAGAAGTAGCTGCTGAAAACACCTCAGTTAAGTTGAATGACTCTAATCTAGAGGTGGGACTTAATGAAGAACCTAGTCATCACACCAGAACTCAAAAGAATCATCCTCCACAGCTGGTAATAGGAGATATGTCTTCTCCTATGATGACTAGAAATCAAAGCAGGCTGCAAGAAATGCAAGACCAACAGCATACAGTGCTCTCTTGCTTTTTATCCCAGCTTGAGCCTAAGAAGGCACATGATGCTATGAAAGAGTCCAGTTGGATAGAAGCCATGCAAGAAGAGCTACTGCAATTCAAGCTGTAAGATGTTTGGGATCTGGTAGACCTTCCTAAAGGCCAAAGAGCAATAGGAACAAAATGGGTCTTCAGGAATAAGAGAGATGAAAGAGGCATAGTAATAAGGAATAAAGCAAGGTTGATGGCTCAAGGGTATACACAAGAAGAGGGAATAGATTATGAAGAAGTATTTGCACCTGTAGCCAGGATAGAAGCAATTAGATTATTCCTGGCTTATGCTTCTTATATGAAATTCAAAGTCTATCAAATGGATGTCAAAAGTGCATTTCTATATGGCTCAATTGAAGAAGAAGTATATGTCTGTCAACCACCAGGGTTTGAAAACCCAAGCTATCCAGACAGGGTATACAAATTGAAGAAAACACTTTATAGACTACATCAAGCTCCAAGAGCATGGTATGACACTCTGTCATCCTATCTCTTGGAAAATGGCTTTGAAAGAGGAGTCATTGATAAGACTCTATTCATCAAGAGAAAGAAGAAGGATATCTTGCTGGTCCAAATCTATGTTGATGATATTATCTTTGGATCCACAAGAGACAATATGTGCAAGGAGTTTGAGGAACTAATGCATCAAAGATTCAAAATGAGTTCCATGGGGGAACTTACTTTTTTCCTTGGACTCCAAGTTCAACAGAAGTCAGATGGTATTTTTATCAGTCAGTCCAAGTATGTGCAGGATATTCTAACCAAGTTTGGTTTCTCAGATTCAAAACCTGCCAGCACACCTATGGAGACACACAAGCAGATAACAGCAGATCTTGAGGGGGAGGATATGGATGTTCATCATTATAGATCCATGATTGGCTCTCTCATGTATCTTACAGCCTCTAGGCCAGATATAATGTTTCCAGTCTGTGTATGTGCAAGATTCCAAGTTAGGCCAAAGCAATCTCACTATCAAGCTGTTAAGAGGATATTCAGATATCTCAAAGGGCAACCCAGATTGGGACTTTGGTATCCTCATGACTCATCTTTTGACCTACTTGCATACTCAGACAGTGATCTAGGTGGAGCAAACTTGGACAGAAAATCTACTTCTGAAGGATGTCAGTTTTTGGGTGCAAGACTAGTTTCATGGCAGTGCAAGAAACAAACCACAGTGTCCACATCTACAACAGAGGCAGCGTACATAGCAGTTGTAAGTTGCTGTTCTCAAGTCTTATGGATTCAGAATCAAATGCTGGACTATGGGGTAACCTTTCTACACACTCCAATTTTTATTGATAATAGCAGTGCTATTAGCATTGTGAATAATCCTGTCAAGCACTCAAAGACAAAGCACATTGAGATCAGGTATCACTTCATAAGAGACTGCAATGAAAAGAAACTTATTCAAGTTGTAAAAGTTCATACTGATAACCAGTTTGCTGATCTGTTCACCAAAGCCTTTGATGTGGGTAGATTCACTTTCTTGGTAACAAGTGTGGGAATGATCAACTCTGAATAAGCACCTTATCAAAAAGTGGTTAAATACTTGTATATTGTTTATTCTTGGTGTTACTAATCTTCCTTTTCAGGGAATATATAGCAGTACTCAGTTCATCACAAGCTTAAAAGAGTAAGTATGGTTAATACTGCCAGTACAGTTTTAATATTGCTCTCAGTTAATACTGCTAGTTAGTTAATATTGCTAGTGGTTAATACTGCTCTCAGTTAATACTGCTAGTTAGTTAATACTGCTAGTGGTTAATACTGCTCTCAGTTAATACTGCTAGTTAGTTAATACTGCTAGTGGTTAATACTGCTCTTAGTTAATACTGCTAGTTAGTTAATACTGCTAGTGGTTAATACTGCCCTTAGTTAATACTGCTAGTGGTTAATACTGCTCTTAGTTAATACTGCTAGGTAGTTAATACTGCTAGTGGTTAATACTGCTTTCAGTTAATACTGCTTGTTAGTTACTACTGCTCTAGGTTAATACTGCTTATGTCCCGAATACTATAAATACCCTTTGCCCGCCTAAAAGTTCATAACGTCTCTTTGCATACTGTTCACTTGCGCTCTAAACCCTTTCTCTCTCAAGTTCCAAGTTTTCAGGCAAGAACCTTCAAGATCAATGGCATCAATGGCATTCATAGACGAGCACAATGAAATCGCGATGTTACAGAAGCCCAAACAGGTCGCTGGTTTCCACCAGATTATGGATTTCCTCAAGACAAGCCATATTGCCCATGCTCTCACTGTATCGCCATCAATCTACATCGAGCATCAAAGGCAATTCTGGGCAAATGCCACCATTGTTGCTGAGAATGGTGTGCAAATGATCAAGACAAGGGTTTGTGAAAAACCGTTGACAGTTACTGAAGAGGTAATCCACATCAGTCTACGTCTAGACGATGCCACTGGTATCTCCTCTATCTCTAATGATGAAATGTTTTCTACTCTTACAAGAATGGGGTATGGAGGCCCATTGGGTGTGTTCAAGTTCTCAAAAGCTAAATTTTCACCCCAATGGCGTTTCTTTGTCCATACTCTTATGCATTGTATCTCCAAAAAGACTACTGGCTGGAGTGAGTTCAGTAGCACCATTGCTTATGCTTTGGTGTGCTTGGCTACTGCCAGAAAGTACAATTTTTCTAAAATGATTTTCAATGATCTTGTCTCAAACTTGGGAAGCAAAAAGAGCTTTTATATGTACCCCTGGTTTGTCCAAGAAGTTATCACCCACGAATTGACAGATATGCCTCATTTTGATGGGGTATATGTACCAAAAATCCCCAAAGGTAAGGTCTTTTCAAACATGAAAAGATCTCCATTGGACTCGGAAGGAGTTGACACCCCATTGTTCTCTACAATGATGGTGGTGTCCCACACAGATGAAGGTATGGCAGCAGGGTCAAGGCCCCCATTAGACCATCCCACTGCTAGCCAATCCCAACCTTCCCACTCTAAATCAATTCCTCAGTATCTTCTTGATAAACCAACTTCTCCAATTACCCAAACTTACAAAAGGAAACAGGTAAAGAAGGCTCCTTCCCTTCTTGTACCATCACCCATTGAGCCTTTCAGCCCTCTAATGGAGAATTCTCCATTAGAGAATATCCACAGGGAAACCACAGGGGTGTCTCCCAACCCCAAGGAGGTGCTCACTGAGGAGAGGGTTGAGTATATGGGTGCTGAGGCTGCCACTACTTCTGCTAGCACAGAGAAGGACAGTGGTAACATAAATAAGACCTCCCCCATGGCAACTTTGAATGAGCAATCATTCAAAGGTCCCAGGTGCCAAGAAACCACGGGGGTGGAAAGTGCTTCTGCTAGGCAGAAGGCTTCCACTACTAAAAGATCCCATGATCCTTCAAAAGGGGGTAACACTCCTGGAGAAGGTGAGGACAGATATGACTAGCTTGAATTGATGGAAACAATGGCCAACATCAACAGGGATGTGATCAACCAAGGGAAAGACATTGAAGAGCTGAAACTAATAGTCCTGTCTCAACAAGCTTAGATTTCCAAACTAAAGAATATGGTACAGAGATTGCTCCAGAAAAAGAAGAGGAGGCAATTTGTGCTTAAAAGAAGGGAACCAGTGACTGATGCTCCCAAAAAGGGGGAGTCAGAAGCTGATGTCAACAGGGAAGATGCTCCAGAAAAGGGAGAGGAACTTGATGTTGAGGGGGAGAAAGCAGCAGTAACAGAGCAAGCAACAGAAACCATTAATGTTGCTAGTTCAAGTAAAGCAGCAGAAATGGTTAGTACTGCTGAAATAAGCAAAGCAGCAGAAACTGTGAAAGAAGTTCTAACAGAGCTGGAGATTTCAGAAACCTTACTTAAAGCCAAGCATGATACTCCCAAGGTCACCTCAAAGACCAAAGGAGTAGTCATCAAAGAACAAGGGGAATTGATCAAGAAAACAAATGTAGAAGAGAAGGTGATAAGCAAAGAAAAGGGTAAGGCAAAGCTAGTTGAATCTGATCAACCAAAGAAAAAGCAGAAGTTGATTGAAGTAGATGAAGCTCTGGCTAGGAGAATACAGGCTGAACTTGAAGAAGCAGAAACTGTGCAAGTAGCAAAGGATAGAGAAATAGCTAAAACAATGGCTGCAGAGTTAAACAAAGCCTATCAACAGAGCTTAGCAACTGAGCAAGCCAAACAGACAACCACATTTGTGAAGAAGCCTACAAAGATCAAAATGGCTGCAAGGAAAAGACAACCATCAAAGACATACCTGGGTGCTCAAGAGAGAAAGAAAATGATTACTTTCCTCAAGGTAGAGATGTTTTCAAAAATGTTTTTTGATAAACTCAAGAAGATGTATGATGCTGAGATGACTAAGCTTCAAGGGGATGATATTGCAAGGGTTGAAATGGAGAAAAGAATGAAAGAGAGCAACGATTTCTTACAAAAACCATTCCCTGATGAGCAAGAAACTCCAGAAAAGGAAGCAACAATTGGTGAAAGTCTAAGGACTTTGCAAAGAACTAAGATGATTGCCAGGAGAAAGCCTACAAAGAAGCCTAGGTTAGTGGAAGAAGAGGCTGAAAAGGTTGTTGAAGAAGAAGAGGCACCTGAGTCATCTACACTGCAAGAACCTGCAAGTATTGAGGATGTTAAAATGTACATGGTAGTGATGGACAAAGTGCCTGAACCAATTTCAGCAGAACCTGTAGGGGTTAAACCTCCTGAAGTCATTCACTGGATGTCTTGGAAGTGGATGGAAAGGAATATATCAGATTAAAGAGAAAGGATGAGAAGTATGAAGTGTACAACACTTGGAACAAGATTGTCAGAACCTGCTCAAGATCTGATATTGAAGAAATGTTTGAGATAGGGATGAAGTTATATGCAGATGAACTGAAAGCTCCAGTGATTTCAATTACAAAACTGGTGATGGAGTATCTGTGTATGATGTTCAAGCCTGATGAAGTAGAGCATGTGATCAGGAATGTGTTCAAATCAGTCAACAATTGGACTCTATATGAAACTAGTGGAGTATATGCAGTGACTTTGGATTTAAATCACATTGAGTACTTCCTAGTGGATAGAGTGTATAACCATAGCAGATTAAAGCTTCATGCCATGCTGAAGAAGAAGCTAGGATGTATTCCAGATTCAGAAATGGCTAAATATTTGATCCAAAGAACAATCAATCAGAGTTTGGGGTTGGATGCAAATACTGGAATTTAGGCCATGATGGAGTTTTGGGAGCATCTTGAAGAAGATCTGAAGAACTTGACTTCTCTTCCTAAAAGTCAAGTTAGGGGGAGATTGTTGGGAACTGAAGAAAAGCTTAAGTATGGTTAATGCTGCTAGTTCAGAATTACTACTGCTAGAGGACTTCAAAAGTTAATACTTCTAGGTATTACTACTTCTAGTAGAATTAATACTGCTAGTCAAAGTTAATGCTGCTTGATCAAAGTTAGTACTACTTAGCTAGTTAGTATTGCTAGAGGTTAGTGCTGCTTAGTAGTTAATGCTGCCAAGACTTAGTTAATACTTCCAAGATGATTAATGCTGCTTATGAGATGGAGATCCGAATTACAAGAGTGACAGATGGATATACTGAAGATATTCATGGAAGATATTCTGAAGATATTTTATTTATTGTAATTATCTTTTGTTTAGTATATGTATAGAATTGATAGAATAGTTTAGAGAATTAATTCTAAGTTTTTGTTTTAGAGAGAATCAACCTCAAGGCATAGTTCCTAATTCTAGAGAAGTAGAATTCGTCTTGAAAGAGTCTGTTCTTCAAGATTGAGGTTGAGTGTGTAATATTGTGATTTTAATCATTCAATACAAGTTTACAAGTTGTTAATCATATACACTGTTTGTTTACTGTTACATTGAATATCAAAGTGTTATTCCGCAACTTCTTTGATATTGTTTCTGAGTATTCATAATTCTTGTTGAGAATTCAATCCTGACAACCATTGGAAAGTGCGTTGCAATCACACATAGTGGAGGTGTGGTTGAGGTCGTAGCTCCCAAACGGAAATGGGGGAAGCTACTTGGTTCGATAGATACTCATCTAAAGGAAGAGAAGAGTAAGGCACAACTATTTGTCATCAATACATAAACCTCTCATGAGATTGTCTCTGATTAAACTATGTCTATGAATCATCATTGGAGGACGCTCTGAAGTTAATATTGATTCTAGAGATGAATATTAATCTCAAATGAACTATGAGAGCACATATGAGTCGATGGACAGATCATATATAATTATTGATGATATATTTCGCATATATTATTGTTTATGAGGTGATTGAGCACATTGACATCGAACCATGCTCAGTTGGAAAATATCAACAAAGAGCAAACTGGCATAAATAAGCAATCCAGGAGAATCATATTATTTGACAAATGAACAGGTATTTGGTTTGGTAGTGCTAACCCACCAAGTGTAAAGCCTGTAAGACATAGATAAATTATTTGTCCTAAAGCGTAATGAGAATAATTAAGTCATAATGTATGAGACTCTCCTTTGGCGCAAGGTTTCTCACAACGCCCTGGATTGACCACGAGGAGACTTACTCTCTCATGATGGATGCTATGACATCCGTATAATTTACTAGCCTAGTAGTTTCTGAAGGACTGGAAATGCAACTCATGAATGTGGTTACCACATATCTCTACGGGGATCTAGATTTAGAGATATATAAAAGTGCTTGATGATATTACATTACCAAAATCAAGCAACTCTAAACCACGAAATGCGTTTGCAATAAATTGAAACGCCCACTTTATAGATTAAAACAATATAAGTGGATGTGGTGGAATACTTGATTGGGAAAGGATATATAAGAACGATGAAATGTTCTCTTGCTTATTTATTATGGAAAACAAGTTCCAAATTTTCAAAGTAACTCTATATGTCAATGTTATGAACATAATAGGCACTCTTGATGAAATGAGAGGAACCACAAGCTACTTGAAATCTGATTTTGAGAGGAAAGATCTTGGGAAAACTTGGTTTTGTCTAGATATTTGAGCTAGGACACCGAGTTTGTGAAATATTAATTCACCGATCGCATATGTCTAGAAAATAATCAGGCAATTTAATATGGACAAAGCGCATCCGGTTAGCACTCCCATGATCGGTCGAAGTGTCAGATATAAGGAAAGATTCATTTCGTCTAAAGGATGATGACGAAAGATGCTGAGAGCTGGAATTCCCTATCTAAGTACAATATGCGCATTATCGTACTTAACATAATACACTTGACCATATATTGTATTTCTCAGTGAACTTGTTAGCTAGATTTAGCTCAGCGCCAACGCAAAATCATTGGAATGATATTAAATTAATCTTTTGGAACCATTGACATGGTTTATACTTTCCCTATAGAAAGAAAAATGGGATTGATAATGGAACTTCGATACCTACTTAGAATGCAAGCAGCAAAAGTACTAGCTAGCTCTTATAGAAAAACACCAAATAATGTCTTGGTATGTGTTTGCTGATATTAGGTATCTGTCTGACCCATACAAATGATGTTCCCAAACTGAATAAAGAATTACCACAAGGAACACGTCGATTGCGTGGAAGTAAACTAAGCGATCCTTTGTAACTACCTCCTTGAATTAATCCAAGAATATTACTCTCCATGAGATAATAAAATAATGTATATGATTAAGAACTATCATTACATATATTATAGGAGTTAGTAATTATGGGTTCAACCAGTATCCTACTTGCATATATGGAAATAATGTATCATGTATCGAAGAAATGAACATAAGATACATCAGGGGTAATAACACAAAGCATATTCTGCTTAAGTTTTTATACAATCAACAATAAAAGACTATCCTTTAGATTCAAGTGAATCAAGTAAGGTGTCAAAAGAATGTGACATATTTTACCAAGTCATTACCTAAAACCATATATTGGGAAACGTGTAGAAAGTAAATGGAAATGTTTTCCAAATTCCCTTGTTAATGCACGAATCAGGGGGAGTAGTAGACAAAAGGGGGAGTCTACTATATTTGTGATATTGGTATGTTGTGCTCTTTCCTTCAACCAAGGTTTTATTTTTCCCATTGGGTTTTGTTCCTTGGTGTAAGGTTTTAGTGAGGCAACTGTTTATATACCATCATGTTTTCTTAAATCTCAAGATTAAAGTATGAATCTAAGAGAAAACTAGACTGAAGGATAAGTCTATGTATTGTAAAGAAGCTGGTGCGTTGTACTATTTCCTTCGTCATATTTTTATTTTTTCCCACTGGGTTTTATTTTGGCGTAAGGTTTTAACGAGGCAACAATTGTGCACCACCACTCCTTTAACTCGACACAAGGGGGAGTGTTGTAAGATAAGTGTGCCATCGTCTAAAGAATATGACGATAGAGATAGAGATAGAGATAAATATATCAGAGTTAGATTAGAACTGAAATATCTCATAACTATCTACTTGTAACTCCTCCCTATTTAAAGGGCTTATGATTAATGAGAATTATGGACTTCTTCTCTCTGTCTTATTATTATTCTCTCCATATTGTTGTTCCATTTGTTTTTCCCTTTAACACATTAAATATTATGCTATATTTTCTTGATCATAGTTTATATTTTTTATATTTAAAATTTGATTTTTATTATGTATTTAATTATGTGGAGAGTGATTTTAGGGGAGTTGAAGTGGAGAGTAATTTTAGGGGAGTTAATGGGGTTAGAGATAATGATTGAAATTTAATAAATAATATTAAATGTAGTACATAAAATTTTAATGGTTGTTTTTAAGAGATTTTAAGTAATTAGCATTAAATAACATTACACTAAACTTTAACAATTGTTTTTAAGAAATTTTTATAAATGCTTTATAATATAGTCTAGATATATATAAATAGTAATTAAATATTCGTAAGAGCTCAATAGTTATCCTAATTATATCTTTATAAAATTTTATATTTAAAATGAGATGTTTATTCTGTATTTGATTATGTTTATCCGTTAGTTATATGAATTTAGATATGTAGCTTTAAAAAGTTGTACTTATACACTATTTACTTGTAATCTTGAATTTTAAGTAACATGACCAATAAACAATAATTAATGTACTAAAAATAATTTTTAAAAGTTTTTCTTAAATGTTTTATAATATAGTATAGATAAATGTTAATTAATATATTAAATATTAACTTTTAAATGTTAAATAATATAGTATAGATAAATGTTAATTAATATATTAAATATTAACTTTTAAATGTTAAAAAACTTATATAAAACAATATTTCAAAATAAAAAAACGTCACAATTATCCGCATACCTGTAATTAATTACTTAATTTGATTATGCCGCCTTTGCACCAACACCTTATGCACAGAAGCCTCATATTTTATTTTAATCTCATAAATGCGAAAATCAATCACAAATCCTCGGTTACAAACCCTAGAATCTATACTATATTATAAAAGAGATATAAAAAACTCTTAAAAACAATCCATTAAGCATTATGTACTATTATTTAATGTTAATCTACTTAAAATTTCTTAAAAAACAACTAATGAAGCAATATGTATTACTTTTAAATGTTTTTATCTCTAATTAATAAATTCCACCTTTATCCCCCAAAATCCTTATTTCTAATCCCAAAACTCTAAAATTATGAAATTTGAATTCTGATAAACATAATCAAAACAGGATAAACATCTCAATTTAAATATAAAAAATTTAAAATGTATAAGATAATTAATGAATTTTAACAAACTACTTAGTTTTTTTTATATAAAAACATTATATTATTAAGCTTAAATTAAACAAATTTATAAAAAAAAAAAAACATTATCACTCTCTAAAAACCATTCAAAATCGTACTGTAAAACAAAAAATAAAAAGAAACATTAAAATCGTGATGTATCTCGTTGCATTGCGCGAGTACGCTTCTAGTTTTTATTAAAAAGTATAAATCCTCAAAACATATTCTATTAATTTATTTAATTAGTAAATATTGAGATATTAATTATACAACATCTTGTTAAATAAAAATACGCCAAAAATATGATCTAAGATATAAGAGTAAACTAATTTTCATCTCTATAGTTTAGTATTTACAACTATTTTTGTCCTTAATTTTTAAAATTTACTTTTTTAATCATTGTAATTTTAATTCAATTTCACTTTTCATCCCTAACACTAAGGGGCTGTTTGGCAGTTGCTGAATGGTTTAGTGCAGAATGATTAAGTGGTCTGAATGATTAAGAGGTTTTTATGATATAGTGTAAAATGAAATTTGGTTGTTTCCTAATTGTTCATAATGAAATCAGGGCTCTTAATGGTTAAGTGAGGGTCAGGGTACAAAATCATTAAGATGATTTTGGAACCATTAAGAGGCAGCCTTTTTTTTTGACAAACAGGATTTACCTCTTAGCGGTTCAGAGGTTACCTCTTAATGGAACCATTAAGAGGTAAACAAACAACCCCTAACTTCTTTAAAAAAATCTATAAAATTTAGGATAATTTAGCCTTTTTAATTATATTAAAGCATTTACAAAAGGTGAAAAACAAATCTTAACCCTACTAAGCCCACACCCACGTGAACCCTCTACCAACCCCCACTCATCTTCCAAAATCCTAATCTCCTTGTCTTCTTCCTTTTTAGTTGTCAACCTCCAACGTTTTTCCTTCCCCCTCCCGTTTTTTTTTTCCCGATAACCCTTTATAAAAATACTTCATTTCCCATTTTACAAATCAAAATTCAAATCTAAACTGAATCCAAACTGAACTCATTCATGGAAGGTAAATATGTAAATCCAAACTTCTTGATGGTGTACTGTAGAAGAAGGTGAGAGGAGAGCTATGATAAAGTTCATAAACAATGTAGATACAAGCCTCAAAGCAGAACCAATCGAAGTAGTGTGGGCTCGACGGAATATGTGGTGGTGTGTATAATTTTTATTAAAGGATGTGTGGTGCTTAGTGGAATGAATCTGTGGTGAGTAAGGAAGAAGTTGTAGAGGGCAGCGTGGACTTGCGGTGGCAGAAAAAAAGGGAGGAGAAAGGCGATCGGAGGGAACAGATGATGGTGAATGTTAGGGGTGAGCATCGGAAGCGGGTACCCGCCTTGGGAACCAGAACCACTTCGGAACTGTCGGTTCCGGAACCGGAACCGATGTGATTGGTTCCGGTTCCTGTTCCTAAAATATGGAACCGATCAGGACCAGTTCCAGTTCTCATTTTTTTGGAACTGTTACCCGCTGGTACCTGTAACACCCTAAAAATAGGGATAACAAAAATCCGAAAAACGGATATGCGGTATATAAAATTGCCAAAGCAAGAGCCTCCCAACAATGGGGAAAAATACACAAACAAGTTTAAATACAATCGTAATTAAACGGACAATAAATGACAACCAACTAATCTAATTTCTATAACCAGAAAAGATATTACAAATAAGGGTGTCATATATAAACCCAAAGGTTCTCCTACCGAAAGTAAGTCCAAATACAATATTCCCAAATCTCTCACCCAAGCATTATGCCAGCTTAGAACCGGTGCCGCTAAAACCTGAGATACACATCGACACTAAACAAGTGTTAGGCCAAAAAGCCTAGTGAGTTGAACAAGAAATAGCATGGTAGAACATATATGACTCTTATCAGCAATTAACCAATTTTCAACATGTATGGAGTCAACGGGGGAGACCCATAGCACCAATCAATTCCACCCCAAGAGTCGATATACCTTGATGCCCTTAGACAAGGAACACCCCAAAGGCCCGGTTCACCCGAAGATTTCACCTCCCCCGAGTGGCAGAGGTCTAGGCACATACCATCACGGTGGCGCACAAGACTACATCCTCCTAGTATCCTTGACTTGGTTCGTCCAACATAATGCATATAGGAAGTCCTTAGGTATATTTCAACCAAATGTAATTCAATATCAACCGTGGGTACAATATCACCCTCCTAATAGCATGAGGCCAATATAATGCATATAGGAGATCCTTAGGTATATTTCAACCAAATGTAATTCAATACCAACTGTGGGTACAATATCACCCTCCTAATAGCACGAGTCCAACATAAGACTTAAATATCCACATAACCACGTTATAGATACAATATCACCAAGAGAGTATTCCAATCGGAAATTATCATATTATACCAAACATGTATTCATTAAACATGTCAAAATACCCATAGTGAGTACACATAATGGAAACCCCAAATAATTCCACAAAATAGAATAAATCATGGGATGATACTTCTATATCATATTTCTCACATAATCTCATGTAAATACCATCAAATACTTGAACCCGTAAAAATGACCATTTTGAGCAAATATGTGATAATAACAACAATTAAGCAAATATGATGTGTATCCAGTTTTGACAAAAGTTTAGTAAACTCACCTTGCTAGATTTAGACTAAATCTAGATTTTACCCACTTAGAGATTTCCTTGAAGAAACTTGGTTCTTCAAACCAAATCTTCCAAAACCTAGTTCCACAAGGTTCCAACCATAATTAATCATAATCAATCACAAAGAATCATTTCCCAAACCATATATATGAATACCTCAACTAATACCGAAACCCTAACTTCCATAACCGAAGAGAATAGAATATTACCTTAACCCAAACTTGAATCCACCAATCAAAACACCTATAGTTCACCAAAATGATTACAAACCTTCAATCTATGAAAGGGAGAACAAAGGGTGGATGAAACCCTAGAAAACTTTGGTGAAGAAGATGAATAGGGAGAGATGAGAAACTTACCACCACAAAATGCTCTAGTATACTTCAATAAACTTCCAATATCTTTCTAGATCCTTGAATAACTCTAAAAAACGAAACCGTAGCCACTTGAATCACCCAAATCGGAGCTAGGATGAGAAAGATATGAAGAAATGAAGTTTGGGGCTGAAAATCGCGATTTTAATCGTCCAGACGCTGTTGGCGAGAGTGACAGCGTGTAACACCCGTAATTTTCGATAAGTAAATGTCACCGGGACAATTCTATGACTTATAACCATTGGGCTTTGTCAGGAATTGCATTGTTTAAAGTCCCTCGGAGTATCGGGAGTTTTGGCGTTGAAAAGTCGGAAGTTTGATGCTCGGTACGTCCTGGGCGATTGTGCCCGCGACTGTGATAGGGTGTCACTATCGCGGGGCACTGTCGCGAGGAACGTACCGCGGGCACCCCCCTTCGGGCGACTATGCCCGACGACTTTGCCAAGGGCATAGTCGCGTGGCACTATCGCCGGCGGGTGCAAACCTGCTTAAAATCGCGAACTTCAGCCCTCTTTCATTCCAACCTTCCCCCATTTCACCCTCTTCTCTCTAGAAACCGAACCCAAACCCTAAAATCGGTTTTATACCTTCAAGTCACCAAATCCATGATGTTCCAAGTGTTCTCCCCCACCCAACAAAGATTAGAAGCTCCACCTTCATCTTCCTCATCAAGTTCAACGGTTGGGAGCTCGGGTTAAAGTGTTGGATTGGGTGTTCTCGGAAGTCTCATCGTCTTCAAGGGTAAGTTTTCTTGTACTAAGGTTATAAATGCTCCCTTGATGATTTCTTAGTGTTTGGTTTCTCAAATCTCGGATTTGGTAGTTTTGGAGAAACTAGGGTTTGTTATTATTTGGGGTTTCTTGGTATATTGTTAGGGGAATGTTTCTACATGATCGGATATGGTTATTTATGGTTTGGATTGTATGGATCTAGGTTTTGGAAGTTTCCGGCTTGAGGATTCGAGTGGCCTTCAAAAGAGCTCGTTGGGTGAAATCTAGATTTAGCCTAAATCTAGCAAGGTGAGTTCAAGTTGATTTGTGAAAACGGTGTACATGCCAAAATGTGTATTTTAAAGTGTTTTACACGAAATGGTTAACTGCTGATAAGTTTTGAGTATTTAGAGGTAAAATATGTTTTACTTAGTTATTTGTCAAAGTGTGAGTATTTGGATAAGTTTTATTACTTGGTAAACTTGGGTTGTGTTAACCTCTTAAAATGCTCCTTTTGGGTTTTGAATGTTTCCAACAACTAAATAACATGGATTACGTATTCTTGGTGCTTTTGTACAAGTAAGGTCTATTTTATGAGTTATACGTCTTTGACGATTTTGTACAAGTAAAGTCTAATTCATGTTTTATATATTTGGTGTATTTGCATTCATAAACACTTTGGAAACCTTGAGTCCCATCTCGTATGGAGTTTTGGGTAAATCTAGTCTTTGAGGTACGTGTCTTCATAAATGTTATTTAAAGACATTCCCCTATTGTGGAGACCGGTAATTATTGGTCAAACAGGTTTTGAGCTCTTTAGCTCGGTTTTGGCTTAAACGAGTCGTGTGGACATTTGTCCGGACTTTTAAACTGTTGTGGGTTTTGGACATGAGGACACTTATTTTGTGTCATTGGTGAGTTACATGTTTTGGGAGCTTTGGTCTTTCAATTGGAGTCATGTAACGTTAGACGGTGTGTAATGGATCCATAGGCACGTGAGTCAGTCCGTTTTGGATGGTCAATTGGGTATTGCGGGGTTGAACTTCGGTACCCATGTTTTATGACCGGAAACTTTACAAGTGATCGCTAGGAGGGTTGAGTCTGTAGTGCTATCGGGGAGTGAGCGCTAAAACCTTTGCCGCTTGAAGTAATGCCTGGGAGGTAGTCTTTAAGTGTGTCGGGCCTTCGGGATGGAGTTCTTCGGAATGATCCATCAAGGTCAACTGACTTGGGGTGACACTTGGTAAAGGAGTCGTAGGGACACTTGGGTTGCGATGTCATGAGGTGTCATGCGATTAACGTTGTTGAGTGGCATACTTCTGTGTTCCTCCGCTCTCAACGGATACGGGTATCCCCCGTTGTCGGCCCGCTGTATTTTGGATATGTAATTGTCCATGCTTTAATATTTGGATTTCATCCCATTTTATGGTCGTGTGAGTATTTAGTTTCAGTTCCATGTTTTAATGGCGTATTATATTTATATGGATTGTTTCCGTTATTTAAGGGTCGAGCATTATGTCCCACCCGGGTTTGGGTGTTTTGGGGATAAGAAGTATTATTTACATTTTAGCACATTTGAGTATCGAACTATGACCCCGTTTTGGGTGAGTTACGGGTTGCATCGTTTTACAAGAAATGCATGTGTGGGAGCATTATCTTTAAAAGTGTATTTTAAGGGAAAATGTGTCGTTTCCATTTGGAAGTATAATATTTCGAAGGATCTTGATTTAAACTGATTTCCTTTCTTTTAAAGATATATTCGTTCATGTTAACACTCTTGAGCTCACTAGGCGTTAAGCCTAACCCTTTTTATTTGTCGGCATGTGCATCAGGTTCCTAGCGGGGGGTTTAGTTCTAGCGGTGCTATGAAGAGTTGAGCCTTAGCCTTACAAACGTAAGTAATTGGTGAAGTCTTCCGCGAGTTGGAGATAGTGACATGTTTTGAGTTTTAGTAGCACCCGTCCTTATCGTTTACTGTATGTATAGATAGAAGGTGTGTATTGTAGCAAAATCCGAATTTGTGGTTGTAGATGATTCATTTATTGATGTATTTAGAAATTTTTAAATAAGTTGCTATTTCCAGATTTGAGGGTGTTACAAGTTGGTATCAGAGGTTAAGTTTGAGAGAATTAGGTATTGATTGTAGGATGCCTAGACTCAAACTAGCGTCTTTATAAGTGATTGTAAGTGAAGTTGCACATTAGGAACCTTAAGATAAGATATTATGGAGTTGATCGAGTCACTAGAAACGGGAAACTTGTCGAGGGTCACAAGGATGAACATGTACGGTACGTTCATAATGGCACCTGGTCAGTGTTATGGTGAACCTACATAATACATGTGTATACTTGAGCTACCTTGGTATGATTACCGTTGGGGTAGTGAGAAGGTTTCTAAGGGAGTAATCTAAGGAATACGTTGATGTCTATAGCAATGTCACGTTGAAGTGATAGTTAAGTGCGTTGAATGCATTAAGTTGATCGTCTTGAGTAAGAATAATTGGTTGAAGTAGAACCTTGAGCTTATGGAATTGACGGCATACGAGGAGAGATTGTAAGGTGCACCGATGAAATATCCAAGTGTCGCTTTAAGATGTGGAGTATCCGGATGACAATAGTAGGAAATTGAGATTGTTGTCCTAAGATGATTGATACACCTGGATGATATTAGTATGTCGGGTTGTTGAGAAGCGTAGTCTAGAGGGGTGAATGCCGACCAAATTCATGCACTAAAATTTATTTCTGAAATAAATTTGCATAAATTGTTCCTTGTGTTCGTAAAACAGAAAGTGGTTTATATTATAAAGTTTTGGTAAAGCATTTAACACGCGTCAGATTTTAAACTGTGAGCTTAAACATGCATAAATTGCTTTGTTGCACGTAAGTGCAAATTGTTATAAAAAAAATCTCTTTATTCACGCCTCTTGTTTAACGCTATTTGCGGATATTGTAATATCCATGTTTTAATGTCATTTGAGTATTGGGCAAGTAGCTATGAGATTTTAACCTAGACATTGGATCTCCTCCACATATGTCAAGAGTTTTAAAGAAAAAGTTATTCCCACACGTTGAGTTGGAATTTCTTGAGTATTTTAGTTTGTGTGAGTTTTGTTGGAATTTCATGGAGTATTGTTTTATACGATGTCTTTCCATGCGTGAGTTTTAATTTTGCTTCTTTTAAGCTTACGAGTTAGTTGGCGTCGTGTCCCATGTGAATTTTGTTAAAGGTGTCATTTTACCTTTCATTGCATTAAAAGAGGAAACTCTTAAAGGCTTAGTGTTTTAGCCATATTGCTGTCTTACATTCTTGTTGAGAAATGAAAATTTGTCACTGCATGATTTTAGCATTATTGAGTTTTGCGAAAATTCAGTTGGGTTTAGGGTGTCTCGTCTTACGTCATTTCGCGTTGCGTAAAATAATTTTGAGAACATGTGCATATGCATCATTGTGTGCGTTAATTTACGAGTTGTGTTCAATACTTTGTTTCATGCGAGTCTTGCATCGACACTTTTGCAACCGTAAGAGGCACCTTGAAAAATCTAAATGTCGCATGATTGCATCTTGAGTTTCACACGAGTATATGTGCATACTTTTGGGTTGAATCCGACTTTCACTCGCGTGAGTAAATATGCGAAATATTTATGTTGTCTTATATTAAATTTTAATCTAAGCGTGTTTCGCTTGTTGACCTTGCTGTTATAAATTTTCCGCAATACATGAAATGAATTTTTGAATTGCATATCGTTGTAGTTACCATCTTGGTCAAATGTGTTTTATCGAGGTGACTTAAAGTTTTAAACTCGATTTGAGAATTATTTGCATTCTTATCATTTCACCGAACTTTGGAGAATAAACTGTTGCATATGGAGTTGTTAATAATTTTATGACGCAATGACTTTTGGGTTGGGAAGTCAGAACTTTAAAGTTAATTTGTGAACGTCTCTTTTGGGAATTGTACAAACTTTTATTGCACATGTTATAGTGCGGAAAGTTATCTTTCATATGCCTAGTATAAATTGATGCATTACTAGGACCATGGTAGTCCATTTAAAATTTTGTTGCGCATCTTTTATGACTATCCATATTAACGTAAGCACTGATCAAATGAGTTTTGGAAATGGTTTGTATGCGTTATGTCGATAGTAAATTTTGAAACCTATCGAATGAACGATAGTGTATTTTACCGCAAGTTTAATCGTCAAGAAGCTTTTGTATTCGAAGGTTTTATAAACTCAAATTGGCATAATGCTTGAAAAACCTTGAACTCATTAGGCATATAGATTTAAATCCTGTAGTGAAAGAAGTTGTATTAGGATTAATGGGATCCTTGGGATTTGAAGCGTCGGATGATCCGACTCGTGGTCAACCTTGATATTTTGGGTGTGGAGCTTTTGGAATCTGTGCGCGCTTGTATTGTGGAAATAGTAGATTTAAGTTTCCCAGTTATTAAGAAGTGATTTTATACTTCGGTAACCATGCGGGATAAGGTCTTAGGTGATTATCTGCACTTAAATGTAGTTGATTTGGTGGGTTGCTCGTCGGTGTGACACCATAGTTTATGTGGTTGGTGTACCGTCTTAGCGGGTTCTGCGATTAAAGGAAATTTTGGTGATCTGTCAGTTAGAGATGTAAGATTTGAAATTTTAGCTCTCTATTAGGTGTCAACCTTAGTGCGACAACCCGTCTGGAATGGAATTTTGGGCGAGATGTCCACATCTTCGAGGTCACCGTTTAGTCCTAGGCGTCGACTTATTTTCTTGAGGTCAATGGATCTTGGAATGGATGGATATAACCCGGTTGGATTATGGAAAATAGTAACCTTTCGGTAATGGATTTTGAAAGGAGTTTGGGTATTGAGGATTGAGTATCGAGGTACCCAAGCATTCCTGTGGTGATAAGGATGTTGCTTTAGGAATGTTGTGAGATTGGTGTTGTATCGGAGTTGAGTGACAGTCGAATCTGTGTTAACCGGTTGCATGAAAGACATTTTGGTGCGCCTTGGAAGAATGTCTTTATAAATATTAGGAATGGATCAGTGAAATCAAAGGATTTGGAAGTGTGGTTATGATCTTTGATGTTGGGTCCGGGATCGTTTAGATCCGAAGGAAAGCTTGATCGGCGAGAATTTGGGGTCACTAACTATCTGGAGGTAGTAATTGTCATCCAAGGTTGGGAGACGACCATAACCTTGTGAGTAAAAGGTTATTTTGGAGAATTAAGTGTACGCTCGGTTATGGGTATATTGTGCCCAAGAGGGGCAGCAATGTTAGTATCGGTGTAAGGGACGTGTTGGTGGTGCTAGCAATGGGTTAAGGTCAATCTTCCTGCGGGCGAGATTTCATGGGAACCTAGATTTCGAGGACGAAATCATTCTAAGGTTGGGAGGATTGTAACACCCGTAATTTTCGATAAGTAAATGTCACCGGAACAATTCTATGACTTATAACCAGTGGGCTTTTGTCAGGAATTGCATTGTTTAAAGTCCCTCGGAGTATCGGGAGTTTTAGCGTTGAAAAGTCAGAAGTTTGATGCTCGGTACGTCCTGGGCGATTGTGCCCGCGACTGTGACAGGGTGTCACTATCGCGGGGCACTGTCGTGAGGAACGTACCGCGGGCACCCCCCTTCGGGCGACTATGCCCGACGACTTTGCCAAGGGCATAGTCGCGTGGCACTATCGCCGGCGGGTGCAAACCTGCTTAAAATCGCGAACTTCAGCCCTCTTTCATTCCAACCTTCCCCCATTTCACCCTCTTCTCTCTAGAAACCGAACCCAAACCCTAAAATCGGTTTTATACCTTCAAGTCACCAAATCCATGATGTTCCAAGTGTTCTCCCCCACCCAACAAAGATTAGAAGCTCCACCTTCATCTTCCTCATCAAGTTCAACGGTTGGGAGCTCGGGTTAAAGTGTTGGATTGGGTGTTCTCGGAAGTCTCATCGTCTTCAAGGGTAAGTTTTCTTGTATTAAGGTTATAAATGCTCCCTTGATGATTTCTTAGTGTTTGGTTTCTCAAATCTCGGATTTGGTAGTTTTGGAGAAACTAGGGTTTGTTATTATTTGGGGTTTCTTGGTATATTGTTAGAGGAATGTTTCTACATGATCGAATATGGTTATTTATGGTTTGGATTGTATGGATCTAGGTTTTGGAAGTTTCCGGCTTGAGGATTCGAGTGGCCTTCAAAAGAGCTCGTTGGGTGAAATCTAGATTTAGCCTAAATCTAGCAAGGTGAGTTCAAGTTGATTTGTGAAAACGGTGTACATGCCAAAATGTGTATTTTAAAGTGTTTTACACGAAATGGTTAACTGCTGATAAGTTTTGAGTATTTAGAGGTAAAATATGTTTTACTTAGTTATTTGTCAAAGTGTGAGTATTTGGATAAGTTTTATTACTTGGTAAACTTGGGCTGTGTTAACCTCTTAAAATGCTCCTTTTGGGTTTTGAATGTTTCCAACAACTAAATAACATGGATTACGTATTCTTGGTGCTTTTGTACAAGTAAGGTCTATTTTATGAGTTATACGTCTTTGACGATTTTGTACAAGTAAAGTCTAATTCATGTTTTATATATTTGGTGTATTTGCATTCATAAACACTTTGGAAACCTTGAGTCCCATCTCGTATGGAGTTTTGGGTAAATCTAGTCTTTGAGGTACGTGTCTTCATAAATGTTATTTAAAGACATTCCCCTATTGTGGAGACCGGTAATTATTGGTCAAACGGGTTTTGAGCTCTTTAGCTCGGTTTTGGCTTAAACGAGTCGTGTGGACATTTGTCCGGACTTTTAAACTGTTGTGGGTTTTAGACATGAGGACACTTATTTTGTGTCATTGGTGAGTTACATGTTTTGGGAGCTTTGGTCTTTCAATTGGAGTCATGTAACGTTAGACGGTGTGTAATGGATCCATAGGCACGTGAGTCAGTCCGTTTTGGATGGTCAATTGGGTATTGCGGGGTTGAACTTCGGTACCCATGTTTTATGACCGAAAACTTTACAAGTGATCGCTAGGAGGGTTGAGTCTGTAGTGCTATCGGGGAGTGAGCGCTAGGACCTTCGCCGCTTGAAGTAATGCCTGGGAGGTAGTCTTTAAGTGTGTCGGGCCTTCGGGATGGAGTTCTTCGGAATGATCAATCAAGGTCAACTGACTTGGGGTGACACTTGGTAAAGGAGTCGTAGGGACACTTGGGCTGCGATGTCGTGAGGTGTCATGCGATTAACGTTATTGAGTGGCATACTTCTGTGTTCCTCCGCTCTCAACGGATACGGGTATCCCCGTTGTCGGCCCGCTGTATTTTGGATATGTAACTGTCCATGCTTTAATATTTGGATTTCATCCCATTTTATGGTCGTGTGAGTATTTAGTTTCAGTTCCATGTTTTAATGGCGTATTATATTTATATGGATTGTTTCCGTTATTTAAGGGTCGAGCATTATGTCCCACCCGGGTTTGGGTGTTTTGGGGATAAAAGTATTATTTACATTTTAGCACATTTGAGTATCGAACTATGACCCCGTTTTGGGTGAGTTACGGGTTGCATCGTTTTACAAGAAATGCATGTGTGGGAGCATTATCTTTAAAAGTGTATTTTAAGGGAAAATGTGTTGTTTCCATTTGGAAGTATAATATTTCGAAGGATCTTGATTTAAACTGATTTCCTTTCTTTTAAAGATATATTCGTTCATGTTAACACTCTTGAGCTCACTAGGTGTTAAGCCTAACCTTTTTTATTTGTCGACATGTGCATCAGGTTCCTAGCGGGGGGTTCAGTTCTAGCGGTGCTATGAAGAGTTGAGCCTTAGCCTTACAAACGTAAGTAATTGGTGAAGTCTTCCGCGAGTTGGAGATAGTGACATGTTTTGGATTTTAGTAGCACCCGTCCTTATCGTTTACTGTATGTATAGATAGAAGGTGTGTATTGTAGCAAAATCCGAATTTGTGGTTGTAGATGATTCATTTATTGATGTATTTAGAAATTTTTAAATAAGTTGCTATTTTCAGATTTGAGGGTGTTACACAGCGAAAGTGACAAGGTGTCACTCTCGCGGGGCACTTCCGCGGAAAATGTACCACGAGCTGAAAACTTCCCCGATCACTGTTTTGGCCATAACTTCTTCGTTATAGCTCCGTTTTCGCTCCAGAAAGAACCGTTGGACTCGTAATTGAATCTTTCATCTCTTAAGACTATAAAATCAAGGATTCAAGCCCAAAATAAAATATCTTATTTTTCCTTAATATATCGGTTTCTGTATTAACTTGAATTGATACCTCTCGAAAATCGGGGTGTTACAGTACCCGACGAGACCGGTTCCTAGACCGAGTACCCGGTCCTGCTGGGTACCCAGAACCGGAACCGGCTGGTACCTGCTATTTTTTAATAAAATATATTTTATTTATTTATAAAAATTTAATAAACTTCCTTTTAGTAAAACATCGTTTGTAGTATTTATTAACATCAACTAATTTTAATGATGTGAAGTGTTTTGGAAACACCGTTTGTAGTACTTATTTGTTTTATAAGCACCATTTGTAATATTTATTTATTTTTCAAGCATCGTTTGTAAAATTTATTAGTTTTTAGTTTTTATCTTATTAGTTTTCACGTTTGTGGTATTTATTTCTTTACGTTTGAACTTTGTAATATAATTAATATTTACCTTTTTATAATATGAATTATAAAAAAAAATTAAAAATTAGACAGTGGGTACCCGGTACCGGCGGTTCCGGTTCCGGTTCCCATATATAAAAAATCGGTGTAACCGGTTCCTTCATTCCAGGAACCGCCGGTTCCGGTTCCGGGAATTTTAGGCGGGGTACCCGCCTTTGCTCACCCCTTGTGAATGTTGTTTACGAGTTTTATATATAATATAATAATTATTATATTATAATAATATTTAATAAGATAATATATAATATAAATCGGGTCAGGTTTAGGGGAAACAAAAAAACGAAAAACTGAAGAACACCCTGATAACCTTCATCTGGACGGTATGCACTTATGCATAAAAACAAAAAAAACAACATAACGTACTGCATACGTCTAGATGAGGGGCTACCATAGTGTTCTTCAGTTTTTTTTTTGAAGTTTTCCCTAGACCCCCTCAATATAAATAATATAATATTTACTTTTTGTAATAAAATTTTAAAAAAAATATAAAATGACCAAATTGTCCAAGACTTAAAGAATTTATTTAATAGAGTTAGTTTGAGGGACGAAAAACAAAACGAAATAGAAACCATAGAGACGATAAAAACAATTTCTAGGGACTAAAATAGTTATAAATACCAAATCACAGGGACGAAAATTGTAGTTTACTCAAGATATAATATAAAGAGTTAAAAAAAGAATTAATTAATATTTATATTATTTTTTACATTAAAATAAAAATAAATATAGTTGGTTGGAATTTGGAAATGATACGAGTTAAAAAAGGAATTAATTAATATTTACATTAAAATAAAATAAAAAATAAATAAATATAATTAGTTGGAATTTGGAAACGATACGAGTTAAAAAAAGAATTAATTAGTAGTGGAAGGATATTTTGTAACCCTTCAAAAAGTTGCAACCCTTGCAACCCACATCTTAACCGTTGAATTCATCATCGACAGTTATTTTATTTTTATTTTTATCTTTTTTTAATTAAAAAAATTGGACCCATATGAATCCGACGGTTAAATGTAGGTTGCATGCAAATTAAACCACCCCTTAATTAATTAGTATATATCCATCCCATGAACATCGATCCAGAGATTATAAACCCTAGAAACAAATTCGTATCCCCAAGATCAAAATGTTAACCCAGTTGAGTTTGGATATCCAAATGGAAATCATGGAAAGGCTTCCTATCAAATTATTGATTCAATTAAGATCGGTTTGCAAAGCTTGGAAGTCATTGATCGATAGCTCTCACTTCATTGCTGGTTACACAACTCATCAGTCGCAACATCTGGTTATAAGCTACCAAGTCAATTATGGGGAAGAAAGTGAGGTAAAATATGTTTGTTTTGTCGATGATGATGATGATACTTTCCCCCAACAAAACTTTGCCCTAACTGTTCCTCCTCTCCTTCAACTAACACCAATAATAATCGATAGCTCTCATGGCTTGTTGTGCTTGACCAATTCTGAAAACCAAATGGCTGTTCTTTGGAATCCTGCAATTAGAAAATCATTTGTTGTTGCTGTGCCTAATGTGGTACTTCGGCCCTTGTTTGATTCTGTTGTTGGTTTTGGGGTTTGTCCTGACACTAAGGACCCTAAGCTTGTCAACATTACATATATTCATGATACTAAGAGAATTGAAAGTATACGATGCATCCCTTGCCAAGTTATGGTTTTCACATTGAGCTCAGGGGAATGGAAAACTCCATGTAGCAATCAGCAGCTGCCTCGTAAATCAATTGGATTTACATCGTCTCAGGCAGTTGTAGGTCAGTTTATTTATTGGCTTGCTAATGATTGGATTGCTTTTGATGGTAACTTCAGGGATCTGATAATGTCATTTGATTTGAGCACCGAAGAGTTTAGAGAGGTAGATATCCCATATAGTTTGCAAAGATCACATTTGTATGTTTCTAGGGTTAGGGAGTCTCTTGTTTTGCTTGATTATAGAGAGCCAACCAATCAACGAGTTTGTGATGTATGGATGATGGAGCATGGTGATTCAAAAGCCGTTACAAAGCTTTTCACCATTAATCCACCAAATGCATCAGTTTTGTCGACGGTATTTAGGAAGAGTGGTGAACCTATAATTGAAATGCAAGAGGATCTAGATATTAATCCAACCTCTGAACTTGTTGTTTATGAACGTTGCTTAGAGCACATCAAGGATCTTGAGATTTGTGGAAACAGATATTCATTCTCTGGGAGCTCCTACACGGAATCACTGCTTCTCCTCGATCATGATGATCATGGTCACATTGTAAGGTGTGAAGATGTGAAGAGGCTATCAAGGTATATATAGATCAAGGTTGAAGTGAAGTTATCATGCATATTAGTTGATAAAAAGTGACAGTTTTGAGCATTTTTGTTCTCAGACTCGAATTAAATTAAAAAACTTGGTGTGTTTCAATTTTATGTTTTCACTTCATACATGCCTAATAGTTGTAGTTTTTAATGATGACATGACATGCCTTTTAGGTATTTATTAATATACAACAAAGAGTATGAATGGACGATACTTGCTTGTTAACTTCGCTTCCGTCATTTATAAATGTTTATAATATATAACTTGAATGCATATATATATATATATATATATATATATATATCTACTATATTATTAAAATTCTAATTCAGTTTATCAGTTTCTTGGAAAGCCAACTTTTGCGGCCCACGACTTCCATCCCCAAATGAAGTTCGTGGTGACAATGTCTGAAGGATTTTGAAGATTTTGGTTTCATGACAATGTACGATCAAGTTCATGGTAGTAGTCGGTCCGGATGAAAACATCATTCATGGTAATCTGGACATTTTGATTGCATAAAACAACACACTCATTTCTACCACTTTGTATGATCTCCTTTCCCTTCATTCTTTTAACGTTCCAAAACCCGCTCTCATTTCAAAACGAAAATCGATCCATTAAACCCCAAATTCTCACAAATCATCCTCATCGAATCATCATAATCCCTGATCACTGTTCAATCAAACAATTAGGTTCCATTTGATTAAGATTTTATTCAGTTCTCTGTTTTCAATTTGAAAAAATTTGAAAAATTGGGAGTGAAATCTTCTAATTCATCAATATTCTCGTTATAATCCTGAATTCCTGATACCCACATGCTTTTAATGAAATTCGATCATGTTATTGATGAGATGCACTCATTTGTTTGATTATTTTCATTCCACCTCCAAATCCCAATTTTTCTGTTTTTTTTTTTAGAAATATTAATTTGCGAGTTTTGTGATATGGGGACATTGATACCAGGGGTGCTATTGAAGTTATTAGATGGGATGAATTCAGGAGTGAATTCTACAAGTGAACACAAGCGTTCACTTTCACAAGTTATAGATATTGTGCCAGCTGATCTTGATGAGAAAGATCTATTGCCAAAACATGGGTTTTACGTAAAAGTTTCAGACTCATCTCACTCGATTTATGTGAACCATTGCTTGGGTTGATTTATTAGTTAATAGCTTAAGTGTTATATGGCGGTGGTGGATTATAATTAATACAATTAGATTGATCACGATTTGGCCGCTTCATTTGGGTATGGTCGTGGATGATTTGATTTTGTTGACCATTTAAGCTTCAAGTTAACATCTGATGGCCATTTAAATTTCTAATCATCTTCATATGGTGCAGTAGTCGGTAGAGCCATAATAAAGCTTATAAGTTGCGAAGCACCAATAATTGAGTTAGGGTGCAAATTGTGTGAGTTGGCTTGAGTGCAGCCAGATATGCATCAGGCACACACCCATTTGCCAAAACATAATCATTAACACTGTTACACTGGTGCGTATACAAGTGAGTTTTCTAATAGAACCTAAAAGGAAAAGTTGAACTTAGATAGACGTCTTAATCTTCATACATGGAATCATGGATATGCTTCTTCTACCCTGTTTTCATTTAGACGGGTATGTGTTTTGGGATTCTATAACATAGCTTGATTGGATGTAAAATATTGTGACGTGCATGACAAATTCTGATGACAGTGGATTAATTACGGATGCTTAGTTTCTTATCGTTCCATGTTATAAGATTATACAGAAGAGGGGTTTATATTGTTTTTTTTTGCAGCAAGCCAAGGGCCCTTACTTTCCATTGTACATGTTACTGTTGGGGCTTTGTTGAAACAGACTATGTAAAAACTGAAAGTATAAAAACCTGCTCAGATTATACAGAAGAGGGGTTTATATAAGAAGTTTTCCAAATTGTTTACTGTCACTATATGAACCCCATTGTTGAAAGTTGGTATGCTATTTTATAATTTTGGTCACCCGATGTATGCTCTAAAGTTTAAGTTTAAAAACAGAGATGTGGGAACTTGTAATTGCCTCACATGTGTAAGATGCGAACTTTAAGTTCCTTGGAAGTTGAGTGGACGTTCATTTCCCAGATCATGGTGGATAGGAGTGTATTCTATGTCACAATTGGAGCTCTTTATGTTATCTTTGTTCTGTCTGACTACAGATTTTGACACTTATATTTCATTTTTTCAGATATTTGTTTTATATGTTTATTTTGTTGATTATAAGGTGTGTGTTAGCCTAGCCACACAGGGGGAATGAATAGAAAGGAACAATTGAGGGAAAAGATGTTTAGTATCATTCATTTCAAAGTTCACGAGATTGTAACTGTTGTCAGTATTTGTAAATTCTTCTTATACGTCTGATGCTGCTGCTGTTATTAAGCACAACTAATATCTCCCTAACCAATGAAAATTGGAACAAGGAATTGCAGATTTTACTCCTGAATAGCTATGATGGTTATAAACACAAGTGAAATATCAAAACTACCTATTGGATATGTCCCATACAAAAATAGTTGATCCTAAGAACTTTGATACATCAATCACCCATAATTTTAGTATCTTTCCTGCATAGGAGTATGAAAAATAAGATTTTCAGGTTGGTGTGTGCTAGTTAGTTCTAAAGTAATAAGACAGGGTTTTATGATGTAGGATAAGAATAGATGCAATCCAGTGCTGTTGAGAGTAGGAAAAGCCTATGAACTCAAAATTCTGGTAACATGACAAAGTTAATCGTATTTGCATGCTTGTTGATCAAAGAATGTGTTGGTAAAATTATTATGGTTATAAGTCATTATGAGAACCCCTTGGAAGTCAAAATTAAGCTTCTGTGAGGTTTCAAGGATAATAGCACCTAGTTTGCTAGCATCCGATCAAGCACATCCACATGGCTTCCGTTGCATATCTCTTAATCCAATCACGTTGTTGATCCCTTTTCTTTTGGTTTAAGCTGTATAGAGGCTGACTTCAGTGGCCATATGGCTTACCTCCTTTTCCTTGATGATCAACAAATATATCATGGCAGTTTGCTTCACTGCATCACAGGTAGAAAAATTAGCACACCGTAAATGGTTTTTTTAGTTTCATTCTCCTTTCCTTTTTTTACTGGTTTATTTTGCTCCTTACAGATTGTGAATAACATCACTTGTTCCTGATATCTTCTACTCTTACAATCACTGCTCGAAAAGATATCTCTGGTTCCGTTCATGTTTATTTTTTACTTAAAATAAAGCCATCTTTTCCATATAGAATACATCTTGGTTCCTCTGTTCCTATAGCCAAAGGGGTGAAACTGCATCCTGGCCGCCACCCGTTGTTGAAATGCCTGAACCATTGCTTGGGTTGATGGGAAAAAGGGGAGAAGAGTGAGCAAATGGGGATTCCGATTCTGGATCATGTTTTGAATTCGAATTCGAAATCGTTTGCTCCAAAAAGGGGTTCTTGGGACATGCCAAAAGGGAGAAGTAGAACATGGATCACCAATTACTTTAAAGCCATGCATGTTCGCCTACGAAAAATAAGTCCTTGATGAATCTGAATCGGGTCCCAATATTTCCTGCTCATAAAAGAGGTTCTTGGGTACGTGCCAAAAAGGAGAACATCATGGGGTTTGTGCATCACCTATGGCTATAAAGCCATGCCCTTTGAAGTTTGATCAAAGTACACCTGTGAAAGAAAAGTAAAGTATTCGGTGATCACCAAATGAGAAAAGAAGCTCGAATAGAAGAGCATCGGTGTCTAAATTGACTGTAAAGAAAAGCTGCGTTACTTCTTTGCAGAATCAAACACCTCTTTGATTCTTCTCTACTCTCTAGGGTACTCCATCAACTTACTTGCTAAAGGTAAAACAAACCCCAACCCTTTTCCAATTTATATTACTGTTCATCTTTTAATTACATTTCTATGCTGCTTTAATTCAATCATTAATACCATAAGTTTTTTTTTTATTTGTTAAATCAAACTCCATCATCTTCATTCTTAGAAATCACAAAGAAAAGAACATTACACAGTTTGGTTTTTTCTTCCTTTTGATCATGGAATAATGTTCTAATCCAATCATCAATCTTAATCCATCCAGAACATATCAAGAAAACAACCAAACAACCCCTTCAATCTTTGTGTTGTTGGCAATGGCAGGTTTTATCAAATCAGGAAGCTGTAGATTGCCTCATGATTGTGAAGGATGCAAGGTCAGCTGCAAAGCAATTGAGTGAAGAGGCACTAACAAGGAAGAACACTGATGACATTTCCTGCATTGTTGTAAGATTCCAATAATCCCTATATCTCTATTCAGACATTTGAAATATAAGATATAAGGTTGGCTGTTTCTATATATCTATTCAGTTTAGAGTTGTTTGTATCATATTTATGTTAAAAAAAGATTGCATTTTTAACCACAATGCGATGTGGCGAGAGTGCTTTAACCGGAAAAAAAACATGCAAAATGTATCTTTTTGCATCTTTCACATTAAAGCTTCATAATTGTATCCTTTTTGTCCCATTAAAGTTGTAACATGTTCTCTTTGACTGATTGAAACTTTGAACCGTCATACCTGGTTTTTTAAAACCTTCCTTAAAAAAAATTCACACGTTATTTGCTTCCCTCTACTCTTGTAGGGTACCAATGTATGGAGAGATGAAGCTAGCACTCATTATCTATAATAATTAATTAAAATTCTATTATGGTTACACGGCTGTTTTGAAAGTTCCACCTCTTTCTCCTCTTCCCCACGTTCCTCAAGTTCAACCGAATTCAATTTCAGATCAATGAAAAGGTATGGGATGTAGATAGGCTCCATGTTCAATTGTTCCCCAACTTAATTTCTGATTTTGATTTGACTGGTTTTTCAATTTTTAGCTTCTCAAGCAAAATCAGGTTAGGGTCTTCATGACTTCATCTCTACCTTTCTGTTCAAAATCCAAGTTCAATTGTTCCCCAACTCAGTTTCTGATTTTGATTCGACTGGTTTTTTTCAGTTTTGGCTTCCTCAAGCAAAATCAGGTTAGGATCTTCAAATAATATGAAATCGCATTTGGTATATGTATGTTTGGTTTCATCGAATAAATGGAATACATATTTTCTATTTGGGAGTGTATGTTCTTCCGAACCTGTTATTCCTTTACTTATTTCTTCCATGCGTGTAAACTTCTTTGATTTCCTTATTTCTTTGTTTGATTTCTTTGACTTTTTATGTTAAAAGTATTAGATTAACGTTTCCAATTAGAAAATGTACGACTACAAAAGTCGGAGAAGGGTTTTGCTCTGCACCATCATTTCTCAATATCAAGCACAAATCGAAGACTTTTTATTCTGGTTGTCTATGCTTCTTCACTGAATCGAGTAAAATTTGAACCTTTTCTTTTAATCTGGTTTTCAGCTTGAGTCGTTCCTTGGTTGCGGCTGCTTTGTGGTTTGAAGTCATAAGCCTGATTTCTTTTCTTTGTTGCTGCTTCTTAACGTGTATTGTTGTTCACAAGCTTCAGGTTAGCATTTAAAAAAAAAAAGAAATTGCATTTGGTTTATGTGTGTTGTGTTTCTTCGAACAAATGGTACCTTCTTATTTATCGATCTTTTATTTATGCATTTTGTATGCTTCAAGTAATTACCTATACTTTCCCTTAATGCAGTCAGGAATGCTTGTGGGTGAACTTTGTTGTAGTACAGAAAAGTTTGATGGCATCTTGATGATTTACATTGGAACATCCATTAGTTTAAAAGATGTGATTAGGATCAAGAAATTGAATCAAGAAAAAGGGTTTCAAATTCATGTTGTTGATCATGGAACATTTCCTCTGTCAAAGCAGAGGTCAATTCTCTTTGAATTTTTCTATCTTTTTATTGTCCTTTTTTATATTCTTCAAAGGGATTAAAGGTCTAAAACAGTATAAAGATTGAATTTCAGTTTATATTTGATAATTAGGAAGGATCAATTTGGTTTTTTACTACCGAAAAATTAGAGGGTTCTCGGCCTTTCACTTTGCAAGCAAGCTATGAAGGCTTTAATGAAGGTTTCTTGACTAATCTGGATTCGTTTTTTTTTTTTTTTTTTTTGTTTATTGAATTTGAATGTAATTGAAGTTTATATACTTTTGATATCAGGAATCATGGAGGGTGATGAGCTTGTTGTTGATGGAGGAATGGCGACATTTGAAGTCATAGAAAGGATCTGAAATGACTTACGATACAAGTGCACGGACACCTGCTTACTTTTACCTCGAGCTAAACTAAGCTTATGGCGAAACAGGATACTTGTCGACAAACATCATGAGCTCCTGACCTTATCTGCAAAGGTTAGAACTCTTGGATCAAATTCTTAGGAAATTTGATGATCTTAAGGCGTATTTGATTCAAAAATATTGTTTGTTATAACGAATGTTCTATTCCTTATTGTTACGGATTTTAATTCACGGTGTATGATCGATAGGATTGGTTTGATATCAAGTTCGGAACATCTGAAGGCGTTGATCTTATCGCGGTCTCATTCGTGAACAATGCTGCTTCCATCAAGTATTTAAAGGATCACCTACTCGCCAAAAATAAGTAATCCCGCATTCTTGACCGGTTTCTAGACCCTTTGACCTGAAATATTACATGATGCTGTTTTCGTACTTAGAGAATATGTGGGAATATGTGGAACCCCGTTAGATTAGTCTATCGAGAAGAAATAGTCAAAGTCTTAGCCGAAATGACACCCTAACATAACCCCTCCAATACACCGACACAATTTGTGTTTGATGGGTGAGGGATTTACAAATTTGTGTTTGATGGGTAAGGAATTGATGAATTTGCTTTTCTATTATGTAGTTGTTTCTATTCAATTTGATTTTTGGGTTTTGTTTAATTTAAAAGATATAATCATCATACCTGGTTTCAATTCTTGGTTTACAATATATTATTTCCGGATATTTAGGTTTTTTTTTTTTAAATCTCTTAATGCCTATAAAGTCTGAATTGGTCAGACGTTTTTACGTTTAGACAGTTTGATTTTTCTCAGACTTCAGAGGCTCTTAAATCTGAAAATATAAGAGGTAACCTAATGTTTTATAACCTCTTAAAGCACCACCTCTTATTAATCAGAAGCGAAATAAAACTTTAAACTTCAGACCTCTTAAAAAACAAACGCTACCTTAGACTTTGCATTTTTATCTTTAAGAATTATAGAGGTGTTTGGAGATGTAAGTATATTTTTTGCAGAACTTAAAAGTAGAATGACAATCTAAGCTACATATGTACAATTTTCTTAAAATCTTGTAACCCGTTGAGTTCTAAAAATTATCCCCCCCCCCCCCCCCCCCCCCCCCCCCCCCCCCCCCCCTTCTTCTTCATTTCAGTTCATTCTTATTTGCGTTCTAAGAATTATCAAATTTTACTGTTATGTATATTTCATTCCATATGCAGTTGCAAATTTTTGCTAATGTTCTGTTTGAAGTTTCTCTGTATCCTGGCAGTGCCCATGGTGATGTCATTTCAGACATTTAAGCTTTTTATTTGAGGGTGATCAGTGTTGTCTAATCTAAGATATTGTTCTGTTTGAATAGTGCCCATGTATTGAGATTTTATTTAGTTTTGCTTGTGATAAGAAGAGTTTATTTCTTGATTTTCTTGACATAGTGACATTCATTCCATGTTTTGTGTATATGCTATAGAGAATCAACAGATATAATTTGTAACATCGGGTTTAAGCTGAGTAGAATTAAGCAGCGGTGGCATGACAACATTCATCTAAGGGATACTTGGTATCGGCTTAAACCCGATGTTACAAATTATATCTGCTCATTCAGATGCTGATATTGATGAATCTAATGATGAAAGGTCTGGTTTTTAATTAATTAGAAACATTGGTTATCTATTATAGAATTTTTTTTACTCCTTATTGGTCTTGGATGTCTTGGAATCTTACATGAATGTTCTTTTTCTTACATGAAAGGGTCAATTATAAAAGTGTAGGTTTTTTATGTTTATATGGTTGCCTTTGTGTTATCAAGTCAGGTGTATGTAAGAGATACAATATGTCCAATATAGACATTTGGAAATATAACCATGTCTCTTTGAGTTCCACTGAAACCTTCTTAGGTATTGTTGTTGTGATTTTGAGGGTCTGTATGTGTTACGTAGATCAACAAATCTTATTGATAGCAATTTAAAATACATTTGTTTTTCAATGGTCTTAACATTCAAATTTTTGCGCAATATCATAACGGTTTATGGTTTCATTCTATTTAATCATTAACATTTGTAACCATTTTACTTCTTGTATCATCTTTTCAATTTTCATTAAACATGTGAGGAATGTTGATATGATTGTTGTCAGATCCGAGAAGGTCAAGGATGAATTGGCGCTGGATGGAAATGACATTGATCTTGCTTCTCGATCATGTGCGCTAATCAACCGGTTTTCTTTTATACATTTGAGTCTTTAGCTCATATCATCAATATGATTTGTCTTTGGTATATATGTTGGGTTTGATCTGAACATGATGCTTGGATGTGTTTTTTAATGTGCAGACATGTGAATAACAGGGATATTCGTAAGTTTCTTAATGGTAATTTTGTTAGCGACAAGGCAAAGATATAGGAGGGCGATAATTAAGTATGTTAGGCAGTGAATCATCAATCTTGTTTACGACTAGAGTGTTTGTTATCTTTTAAAGATATTTTGGACATCTTTGTCAGACTCGACTATCGGGTTTTGAAGTTTTTTGGAATTTTAATTTATATTGTATTGTGCTCTTTTGGTATGTGTTCTACATAAAAAAAGAACCCTATACTTTTTATGTTATCTTAGCTAAGGAGGTCACTATATAATTAACCCGTTCATATTTGCAGCAGTGAGGCTATCACGACTGGAGATAAGAGAAAAGGGATCAAGATGCTTTGCGCCGTATCACACGCATGTATATAACTAGTATATATATATATATATACACACACACACACACATAGGGAGAGGTTCATTTGAGAAATGGTAAATATATGAGAAATAGAGAAGTAATCTTATCCATTCATCTGGTCAACATTTGCGGCTTTGACCGCGAAACACCGGATAATTCCTTGTGTGGTCTATAGAAGGTAGAGGGGTAATTTCGTAAAATACACGGGATGAGTTCATATATGAATCTATATGAATCACAAAGATTCATATATGAATCTGTTAATTAGTTCAACTGATTCATATATGAATCTTTGTGATTCATACAGATTCATATATGAATCACAAAGGTTCATATATGAATCTGTTAGTTAGTTCAACTGATTCATATATGAATCAGTTAAAAGAGTTCAGTTGTGAATTGCACTGGTTCATATATGAACATATAGTTCATATGTGAACATATAGTTCATATGTGAATTATACATGTTCATATATGAACACAACCCGTGTGTTTTGTAAAATTTACGAAATTGTCCTTTTATTTTTGGGATAGCCGCAACTTTTGACCGGTCAAAGCCACAATATTTGACTCGTCAAATCCGATCTTGACCATATGAATGGCTAGGATTACTCTTCTATTTCTCATATATTTACCATTTCTCAAATGAACCAAACACTATATATATATATATATATATATATATATATATATATTATAGAGCATAAAATAGCCATAAACTGATCACCATTATGCTGGAGTAAAGTAATAAACACAACGGGATGCTTGTATTTACTTTGTGTAACATCGCCTCGTCAAAAATAGGCATGAAAGCATCAGTTGCACTTTGACCATATTTCTTTTGTCACTAGGAAATTTATTAAGATGTAGCTACAAAATAGAACTATTCAATACATCCATTGACTTGCTTATTGTAAAATTCATAGTTTAAAAATTGTTTAATATGTCCTCTTTTTGAACAAAAGGTTGAAACCCAGCCCACATCGGCTGCCAATTCCATTATGTGGGGGGCAACATACCTGACTCACTCAGCGGTTGTGGCTATGAGGGTGCCTCGGGCTCGAACCCGATACCATCCGCTATTTGGACAAACATGCCCCCACCCATTACCAACTGAGCTACACACATGGCTTTAGAAATCGCTCAAGGTGTAGGCTTTGAGGCGGTGCAAAAAGCGAACATGTGGCGACACCTCTTCTGGGTTAATTAGTTGGGTCATACGAAACTTTTTTGGTTCTCAAATCTCTCACTTCTCAAAGAAAAAAAAATACTCTAGTTGAAATAATTTTAATATGTTGTGTAGATGTGGAACAATCATAAAATTTTGTTTATAAGTAACAGGAAGATTGTATCAAAATAGAAAGCCACACGATACATGGTCAAAGTTAAGCATTTTAATTCTTTGGGCCATGCTTTTAATTCTCGCGGGCCTCAGAATTCTAAAGTGGGATTATATGTTGGATTATGATTTGGGCTTACTTGAATTGGATTAAAGTGGTTTGATGGATTTCTACTCACTCAAGAATTAATTTGGGCCGTATCTTGGGTTATCTTTTTAAGGTGGGTTGCTTTGAGTTGAAGGTGAATGTTTTGGATTGTTCTTTATTTTGTTGGATTTCTAGGCCTTGGATTTGTATTTGGGCTTGTAATTGTTTATGGCTTTTTCCTAAGCATATGTTAGGCCTTCATTATGTAATCTTTGGGGTATGCCCCTCGTAAATGGAAGATTTGATGTATCAAATGTCCGTCCTGCTATTGCGCACAGATGGAAGATTTGATGTATCAAATTTCTCCCGGACAGTTGTATCGCGTGGCTCCCAAGACGACGACCTCATCGTTGCATATAATTCGGCTCTGAGGTTTTGATTTCTCCACAGGTTCTTCAAAACCCTAGAGATTTCTCTGAGGTATGCTATCGATTTTAATTTAGATTTAGATTTTAATTTCAATTTTGATTTTGATTATGATTTCCATTTCGATTTTGAAGCTAAATATCGTAACATGTTTTGATTTCTCTATTGATTCTCCATTATTTTGATTTCTCCTTTGGTTCTCCATTATTTTGATTTCTCCTTTGGTTCTCCATTATTTTGATTTTCCATTGATTTCAACGAGGTATGCTGATGATTTCCATAGTTGTTAACATTTGAGTCCATATTTCTGCTTGATGTTTTGCTAAATGTTGATGATTTCCACTTCTTTTTAGATTTTGACATATGAGTGCATAGATTTTAGTCCATATTTGTGTTTTGTGTTTTCATTCATTTCTAACCTTGTGTTTCCTTCGTGCTTTGGCGTTCTTTTTTGCAACTGAGAGGTTCTTTGACCAAGTGTATCTAAAGATTTCCTATGAACAATATAGACTCTCTTTTCTTGAAATCCAAAACCAAACAATCAGACTCTCTTTCTTAAAAGAAAAAATCATGCTTTCTTTCCTTGTGAATGGTTTCTTTCCAACCTATGTTTCTTCTGCTTTTTTTCAAAATTCAAATGGAATCCATTTTAGGTGCTCAAGACAGCACAAGAAAGAATTCCAACTTCTCAATTTCCATCTGCCACTTCTACTCTTTTGTTTCGAAATCCAAATGGAAATTGTTCTTGGGTTTCATTCGGGACCTTCCAATAGAAAAACAAAATGATGCTGGAGGATTTTGAAAATGTGTATAGGTAAAGCTTTTGTTGTAATTTTTTTTTTGGGTTTGTGGAACATTCTTTTCCTAAACAACAAAGAAGGATCTTTTTGGTATATATTTGATTTTCCTTTAATGGGATGCTTCTATGGGATCATATCACAGCATCTTCAATTTTGGTTTTGAACTTAGATGGAAGTTGGTCCAATTCAGAGTTTTGGTTGGTTTTATATCTCTGGTGGATCATTCTAATTCAAAACTCTGGTTATCCTGACTTGTTGGAATTGGTTATATATAGGAGGATGGTCCAGTTCAGAGTTTTGGTTTTATATATGGAGGATTCATACCACATTACATTGGGGATTCTAGATTCGACTATTTACTAATTTTGGAATCATATGACCAATTGGATTATCTGAAAGTTGTTTTAATTAATCAGTTTAAGTTATGAATGTAGAATTGTTGTTTTTCTAATACATGTGTGATGCTTTTGATAAACTCTTGAGTGTTTGACATAGTTTTTTGTCATCCTTTTTTCACGTCTTCTTTAAGTAGGCTCAAATACAGTTTTCATTGTCATTTTGTAACTATTGACAGCTATTAATTGTTTTTGTACCGGTGTCTGTAGGTGATGTATGCTGAGTTTCCTTTTGTTATCACATTCAAACTGTTAATGAGTGGTTGATTAGAAACTGTGAACCATAAACTTAATATGATGATGTTGGTCTGTTGCATAGGATGGTTGTGGTTGTGCTTCCATTATCCAAATGGTGGATGAAGAGACAGCAAACCATGAACCCAAAGATGATTGATTGTGTGGATGACGGTGATGCTGTAAATTTCAAATATTTTTGTGGGGAAAAATAATATTTTATTTGTCATTTGTTATTAAATTAATAACTCTTCTTATTAAAATATGAAACATCTATTTTTTTAAAGGAGCCTTTATAAAGAGATGGGAGAGGTTAACAACAGATTGGTTGGTTTGGATTAGTCACTGTGAGACTCCAACACACTTTCTTGAATGGAAGCTAAATTGTTTGCAAGTGTTGGTGGCTTGGTTGTGTACGGGTGACTTGGTCCTCTACCTAGCTTGTGTGTCTGATTTAATTTCAGATATGGACTACAATATTCTATATTGATCTTATGTTTTAAATAACACTTATGGAGTTTATTAGTTATCGACCAAAACTTAGGGAACGTTTACCATACGTTTATCGGTTAGTGCTTACCGAGTAAATTGTTTCACATGTTTCATTTTTATTTATAATCTTATTCATATTTAAATGTTTATAAGAGCATGATAATGTATTTCGATGAATTTATTTGACCCGGTTTTAAGACTGTTTATGTCATGGATACATCATTTAAATGCGTCTCTTGCATGTTAATACTTTCATGTTTCAAGTATTTACAAGTGAATATATATCAAATTTATGTAGATTATGGACCATGTGAGGAGACTTTTCAGAGCTGAATCAGCGGCTGAACTAGCGGAGGAGTTCAAACCTACCTCAAACAATTCGAACTTGAACCTGTTGTATATTTGATCGAAGTCGTTTTGCCTCTTTGCCAACTAAGCTATATGTTTTCCCTATACAGAAAAATTTTACACGCCCCGTGCATTGCACGGGCACACTGCTAGTATATATATATATAGGGTCACGTTCAGGGGAAAACCTAAAAAAAGAGAAAACTGAAGAACACTCTGATAGCTCTTCATCTGGACGGTATGAATTTGTGTATACAAGTATTTGTAACATGCACACATGTAGGGGTGTTCGCGGTCCGGTTTGGGCGGTTTAACCCCTCAAACCACAAACCAAACCGCTAGTGGCGGTTTATTGAATTATCAAACCGAGCGGTTTGACATCAAGTGCCCAGACCGGTCAAGTCGGACAACGATTTAGGCGGTTTGGGCCTTTTAGTGGGCTTTAAAGTTTAAACATATAAAAATTTAAACTTTAAAGGTTCATTAGCTTGAGTTCATTTGAAATAAATAAAAGTCTACAACAATGTTAACAAAATCCACAAAAGTTAACAAAATATTCCAAGACAAAACACTAAAAAAAAGTTATATGCAAAGTGCAAATAAAGTCAACGGCGATTGAAAATTATCTTTGGGCCTTTTTGTTTATATATAAGTCTAAAGATAAATTAGATATTTGGGCTAAACAGTAGATGATATAAGGATGTATATAAAAAAATTAAAAAATATATATATAGATATATTTGGCGGTCGGTTTGGTCGAAACCGTCCAAAAAAACCTCCAAACCGCAGACCGGACCGGACCGCTCGGTTTGGCAATTTTTCAGACTAGACTAGACCGCCAGACCACCTAAACCGCCAAAAACGGTACGGTTTGACTTGGTTCGACCGGTTTGAGTGGTCCAGCGGGTTTTTTTTGAACACTTCTAGTGTATATGCACAAGTGCATAATGCACTTGTGCATAAAAACAAAAACAACAACATAATTACCTGTATGCACAAGTGCATACCGTCCAGATGGAAGGCTACTAGAGTGTTCTTCAGTTTTCCGTTTTTTAGAGGTTTTCCCTTGAACCTCCGTCTATATATATATATATATATGGAGAGGTTCATTTGAGAAATTGTAAATGTATGAGAAATAGAGAAGTAATACTAGTCATTCATCCGGTCAACATTTGCGCTTTGACTGTGAAACATCAGATAATTCCTTGCGTGGTCCATAGAAGATAGAAGGGTAATTTCGCAATATACGCGGGACGAGTTCATATATGAATCTATATGAACCTATATGATTCCTTACGTTCGTATGTAAATCGGTTAATTAGTTTATTTGAGAATCAGTTAATTAGTTCATATATGAATATATTAACTAATTCAACTGATTCACATATGAACCTACAGTTAATTAGTTCATATGTGAACCAGTTAAAATCAATTAATTAGTTCATATATGAAAAAAAGGTTCATATATGAAAAAAAGGTTCATATATGAATCAGTTAAAATAATTCATATATGAACTCGTCTCTTGTATTTTGTAAAAATTAAGAAACTCTCCTGTTTTTGGAATTGCCGTAACTTTTGACCAGTCAAAGTCACAATTCTTCACCAGTCAAAGCCGTAATATTTGACCAGTCAAATCCGATCTTGACCATATGAATGACTAAGATTGCTTATTTATTTCTTAAATATTTACCATTTCTCAAATGAACCTAAGACTATATATATCTATATATATATATATATATATATGTATATATAGATAGATAGATAGATATAATCATTTGTTAACCAACAAAATGCTGTTAACATTGTGAACCTAATCTAACCAATAAAAATGCATTTTAGAGTGTGGTTGTTAGTGGTTCTATATTTAATGCTAAAGGGTATAAAGGTAAATTCTAAATTTGCCAATATTTCATTTATTTATTTGGGAGTTACAAGAATAAATATCCCATGATTCTAGCCTATGTTTTGAATTCAAAACTTTTTTCATTTTCAATTTAATGTCAAAATCTTATGAACAATTTCAAAGTTTGATTTCAATTTTTTGTCAAAATCGTATACCGATTTTTTCTCAAAAACTTTATCCAGTGTTCATTTTAATTCATAAAATCGCATGAACATCCCGACAATGAATGTTTCAATGTGCACTGACATCATGACTCCCAAGATCCTTAATGATGTCGGTAGAGGTGCTATTGATGGAACTTTTTCAACGCCGGAAACAGGAACTATGGATGAAGGAAATCAAAATCAACTCGTAAATCAAGATTACCAAAATGAGAGCAGCGGTATATGCAACATCGATATAGTCGAATCAAATAATAAAAAGTGTATTGGTAAGTTTTTTTTTTAATGTTTTCGAGTAGTTTTGATTATTTAGTTCATCAATGTTTTCACTAAAAACAAAAAAATTTACCCCAGTAATTGACATTCGTGAATCATTGATTTTTTCCGAATGATCAATGAAAACTTTTATAATGAAACTTATCCATTGAAAAAAGAAATATGGGATCACAATAACAAAGGGATATCCAAATAGACAAACTAGTGCACAAATGGAGATTAAAACAGGTGAACCATCAAGTTCCAATCACCAATTATGATTCTAGAAAGCTTAACAACTTTAGAAAACCATACAACCACTCCAACAGGAGGTTAACTTGAAAGAAAAGAAGATCGTATATATAGAACAACATGAGGGATATATTAACATTAGATTCAATTTCAAGGGATGAACATGAAGGAAAAGATGGCCACATGGGTAACGACAAATCATGATCAAACACATAGCATGAACACAATATATCATGTTCATCTATCTACCAACAAAATACGTTGGGGGAATAAACATGGACAAAGATGAACACTAACGAACCAAGTGTTTGACACACTTGTACAAAGATGAACACTGACGAACAAAGTGTGTGACAATCAACAGCATGGGCACAAAACATGAAGTTAAAAAGGGGGAAAGTGTTTTTACCGGAGATTGATTATAGGAGATTGCTTCGGCGGTTACGATTTTGGTTTTAGGGAGCATTAATGAGCAGATTAAATGGGATGGAAAAGGATGGGGTGATTAATTTCCCAAACTACCCTTAAACACATATGTTCACATAACCGCTTAATAAATAAACCCTCATTTATTAATTAAAAATTTAGTTTTAATCTCAACAATCCAAACTCAAGATGAATGGTGAAGATTAGTTCACATAGTTAGTAACAAAACTAGGGTTAACAAAAGAACCTATATATATAGAGAGAACTATATATCAATAATTTATCTATGGTAACCGTGAGATCCAATCTTAACCACAAATCAGAAGATAAATTAGGAAATCAATAATTTTGGTAATTTTAATTAAAGGTATTTTAGGTATTTTTTTAGATCTCCTCTCTCTTCTCTTCTCTCTCCTCTCTCCATCAAATATTATTCCGGCGAATACATGATGCTCACTGTGATACACTTTATAAACATCGAAAATATGTGATGCACACTGTGATACACTTTGTAACGATCGAAAATACATGATAGCACACTATGATACCCTTTTCTAAACATCGAAAATACGTGATAGCGCACCGTGATACACTTTGTAAAGATCGAAAAAACATCGAAAATAAGTGATGCACACTGTGATACACTTTGTAAAGATCGAAAATACATGATAGCACACTATGATACCCATTTGTAAACATCGAAAATACGTGATAGCACTCTGTGATACCCTTTTGTAAAAGGAAATAAGAAAATTTAGGAATTAGGTTATATTTTAGGAATTAAACAATTTTACTAAAATATCATTTTCTATTTATTTAAAATTAATATTAATTATTCTAAATGTGTGGCTCATATTGGATTTCACAGTTACCACAAACTACCTAGTTCTCATTTGATTAAGCCCCTATATATATACATACATATATAGATATATCACATTGGCTCTCCTACTAATGCAATCTTTATAAATGGGAATATATTTTTTTTTCAAAAGACTTGCAAAATGATATATGGTTCTTTCTCCCCCTGAAGATGACACTTAGAATAGGAATGAATCTTTCAAAACTGAGCATCGAAGGAGAACAAAGTATTTTCTTGCTCAATCTCATAACACTTGTATCCCTCTTTGATTGCCAAGAAAGATTCAAGTCTCAAGTGTGTGAAAATTTCTGAATTTTATTGTAAGGGGGATGCAAAAATTAAGACTTTTGAGGGCATCCGGTTAATAAAAAACGTTGCAGCTACAACATAAACGTTCTAACCCCGGGCGCCGAACCTAATTCTTCTTTACTGAACACAAGCCTCACCCGGCTACTGATTAGTAAACGGATCTCAAGCCTTAATCTGATAGGGTCATCATTCTCTACCAGCACGTTTACGATGAAAACCAGTTTGTGGGAAAGATTTTTGAAAATTTCGTCTGAGAACTATGAATCCAACAAAAAAGTTATGTATAGCAAAAATATTGAGTTTACTAGCCGAAAGCTTTTGAGTCTGTTAAAAAAGATATTGAATGAAGCTAAAAGGCAAATTGGGATAACAAGTCCTGAATTAGCAACATAAGAGATGTTCTTGTTGGCATACAGTACGTGATGGTCAAAGTTAATCTCCGATTTTTTTGTCATGTAAAGAGAATATAAAGAAATAAGGCCAGATTTGCAAAATTTCTGAAAATTGGCAGATGCACATAAAGATTCCCAACCATGTATACCAACAAGATTTCTGCATGTATATGAATGCCTGAAAGGTATGTAATCATTAAATACTAAAACTATTAGGCATGTATGAAGCGCAAACAACTATAATCTAAAAAAATGTTTAAAAAACATATCTGCTATATATAGGCCTTCCAGCAGGGTTGATGGTACTTAAAGCTGAGACCTCTTAAAAGAATGAAGGTCGCAAGACTTGCATACTTGAAAAACCAATTGAGGTTATTAAACACATAATGTTCCCAAAAATGTCAGATTCATAATCATTAATGTTAGAAACATTGATCTTCTCATGGCAAACATATGCATCAATCTCTCTCTATACCTTGCTTACCTGTTCCAAAAGTCATATCTTCACAACTCCACACTATGCAACAAGGCCATCGTCTTCGTCCTCAAATCTGTTGATCCAAACTTCACAATGGTAGTATGACTTGGTATGTGGATAAGGATCTGCTGATCTGGTATGCAGCAGAGTTTTAGGGATAATTATGATTTAGTTGAAATAAATGTTACTGGTTGTTATTTTCATAGGTTATAAATAGGATCATCTCTTTTGTATGAAGTATGGCAGATCAATAAAATTTCCTACATATGTGTCTCTTGGTGGCAGCAGATATTTTCTGCTGTTCACATATAATTACACCCGTATGAGCTGGGCATACTTCTTGGAAAACAAAGGAGAAACATATACCAAATTCAAGGTGTTTAAAGCTAAAGTAGAAAAACAAAGTGGTCTCAACATTAAGGTACTAGGACAGACAACGGTGGAGAGTTTCTGTTTTTTTGTGAAGAAAACGGAGTGCAAAGGGAGCTGACCACACCTTATACACCGGAGGAGTAGAACGGAACAGAAAAATAGAACAGTTATGGAGATGGCTCGGAGCATGTTAAAAGAAAAAGGGTTGTCAAATCAATTTTGGGCAGAGGCAGTAGCAACATCAGTGTACCTGTGAACCTATCTCAACCAAAGGGGTGTTGAATCATACCTCGTACGTGGAACCATCGGTAAGACACGTGTTTTTGGATCTATCGCATATGCTTTAATTCCATCTCACACACGTCAAAAGCTGGATGAAAAATAGGTTAAGTGTATTTTTGTTGGGTATTCAACACAAGGTGAAGCATACCGTTTGTACAATCCACAAAATGAACAGAAGGAAAGTCTCCGGATAGTACTCCTCCAAGAAAGTTCAAGTCATTAGCCGAAATATATGCATCGTGCCGGTTCGCATTGCAACTGACCCCATAACGTATGCTGAGGCGAAAACAAAAAGCGAATGGCAGAAAGCTATGGAAGAAGAAATGACTTCAATAAACAAAAATGAGACGTGGCAACTAGAAGACTTGCCACATGGCAAGAAAAATTTGGGTTTAAAATGACAAAGTATGGAGTAGATGGTGTGGTGCTTAAACATAAAGCCAGACTCATGGTTAAGGGATATGCTCAACAACATGGTGTAGATTTTGAAGAAACCTTTGTAAGGATTGTACTTGCTTTAGCAGCTCAACAGTGATTGACGGTCCATCAGTTTGACGTAAAATCATCATTTCTCAATCGTGACTTGATGAAGGAAGTTTACGTTGATCAGCCGCAGGGTTTTTGTTGTTCAAGGAGAAAAAAAAAAGAGAGTTTACAAGTTGCGTAAGGCACTCTATGGCCTGAAGCATGCACCACGAGCGTGGTATAGTAAACTTGATGATCACTTCAAGATGAAAGGGTTTAGTAGAAGTGAGCATGAACCTACTCTCTACATGAAGAAGGAAGGTATACACGATTTTCTCATTGTTTGTGTCTATGTTGACGATATTATCTATATCAATTCTTCTAGTTTGATGATTACAGAGTTCAAGACTCAAATGATGAAAGAATTTGAAATGATGTGCTTAACAGAATGGGAATGATGAACTGCACCCTGTTGCAACACAAATGAATGTCAACAAGAAGCTAACTTTAGAGGATGGTGAAGAGAAGGTCGAACCTACAAGATTTAGAAGCTTAGGAGGGTTGATTTATTTAACCCATACAAGACCTGGCATTACGTTTGCAGTTGGATTTGTGTCTAGATTTATGCCCAACCCTCCAAGTGCCACTTTGGTGAAACAAAAAGATCTTGAAGTATGTAGCTAGTACAATTAATTTCGGGCTCTGGTATATGCAAACACGGAGTTTCAAATTAGTTGGGTTCTCGGATAGTGATAGGGCTAGTTGGGTTGATGATCGAAGGAGTATTTCAGCAAATGTGTTCATGTTTGGTACCGGAGCAGTAACATGGAGGTCGAAAAGTCGAAAAAACAAAAGCATTGTCAAGCACAGAAGCTGAGTATGTTGCATTAACTTATGAATTGGTATGTGGATAAGGATCTGCTAATCTGAGTTTTAGGGATAATTATGATTTAGTTGAAATAAATGTTATGATTTATCTTTTCCCCGTTTTTCCAGCAGCACTGTTGTTATTTTCATAAGTTATAAATAGGATCATCTCTTTTGTATGAAGTATCGTAGATCAATAAGATTTCAGTTTATTTACTTTGCTATTTCCTACAAAATCAATCTAGATAGAATAAATACAATCATCTTCCTTGTTGAGCAGAAGCAGCGATTCCGTGTAGGAGTTCACAAAGGATTTACATCGGTTTACGTAAATCTGAAGATCCATGATGTGCTCTGATAAAGGTTCGTAAACAACAAGTGTTTGGTGATAATAACGAAGTATCATATCAATATAGGTTCGCCACTCTTCCTAAATCCCAGAATTATCTGTAGCATGTGGTGGCTTAATGGTGTATAACTTTGTAAACGATTTTGGACCACCATGATCCATCATCCATACAACACAAACTTGTTTTCATTCTCTATCATCTATTATATCTTGAGTGTACTGAAGCAAAGCAAGTGACTCCTTTAGCCTAGAGATGGAAAAACTTAAAAAGGACGTACAGGTTCACCTCTCTAAACTCTTCGGTACACATATCAAATGACAATATCAGATTATGATCCCTAAATCTACCATCTTCAACAATCCTGCTATTGTAACCAAACCAATAAATAAATTTACCTACAATCGTCTGAGAGTGTGTAAATGAAATTGATTTACGAGGCAGATTGTCACATGGATATGTCCACTCCTTTGAACTCACTGAGAAAACCATAACTTGCCAAGGGATGTAAACAACAAGATTCTCGATGTGCTCTGACCAAGGTTCATAAACAACAAGTGCATGTGTATCACAACATCAAGCAGAAAAAGGAAATCTGGGTCATCATCTAGAATTACCATTGTGGGTTCACCACTCTTGCTAAATCCCAGAGTCCTTATAGAAGCATGTGGTACCTACATGGTGAATAGGTTTGTAAACGACTTTGGATCACCATGTCAATCATTCATACATCACAAACTTAGAGATGGACATCTTAAGGTGACATCGCAAAACTATCTACCTCGCAAAACTCTACTGTACGCATATCAAATGACATAATCAGATTATGATACCCAAATTCATCATCCTCAGCAGTTCTCTCATAATTAAGCAGCCAAATGAATAAACTAACCTATAACTGCCTGAGACCGTGTAAATACAATTGATTTACGAGGCAGATTAATTACTACATGGAATTGTCCATTTGTTTGAGCTCATTCTAAAAACCTCAACTTGTATGGGCATGTGCCTTATACTTGTCATTTGCTTCATTGTATTATCAAATGTGATCTTGACAAGCGTAGGATCCCTAGTATCAGGATAAACCACAAAACCAAAACAGCCCTATATTTACATATGCCAATAAATAACTGTTGAGTTGGATTTGATTGGATACAAAAATAAGTTGAAATTGGTTTCAAAATGTTGTTTAGAAGTTCTAATTTTAGGTTACTCCAATATCTCATATTCAATATATAATTACCAGGATCCGCATATTTAGTTTAAATAAGAATAATTTTTTGAACATACTTCTTCTGATTCTCTTCTTGAAAGGATCTGCAAAACCGGGTAAGCGCTTACCGGCAAGGACATTACCCTCACTTACCTTATCGTATAACATTCCCGACCATCAAAATTGATTGTTGGTAAGCGTCTTAAACCCGGTAAGCACTTATCGGGTAAGAGTCATTTATCTCACTTACCGGATAAGACTCTAGGTCCTTGTTATGGACCCCTTACCGGGTAAGATTCTAGGTAGTTTTCATGCTCAATAGGTAAGGACCATAAGGTAAGTGATACCGGTAAGCGCTTACCCGGATAAGTATTTAGTAAACGGTCCCTAAGAAGCCGTTTACCAAAATGCTAGCTTACCGGGTAAGCGCTTACCAACAAGAACATTACCCTCTACCTTATCGTATAACATTCTAGACCATCAAAATTGATTGTTGGTATGCATCTTAAATCCGGTAAGCGCTTACCGGGTAAGAGTCATTTCTCTCACTTACCGGGTAAGACTCTAGGTCCTTGTTATGGCTCTTACCAGGTAAGATTGTAGGTAGATTCCATGCTCAATCGGTAAGGACCGTAAAGTAAGTGATACGGTAAGCGTTTACCCGGGTAAATATTTAGTAAACGGCCCCTAAGTTAGTAATCAAGTGAGAAATTCAAACTAAAAGGTTATCCTAAAATATTATTGATCCCATGTACAAGACCAAATCATCTTTGCCAACTAACAATTATATAGTGTGTGGACATTCCGATAAAAGTTTCAAACACGACAATTTCTTTAGAGCAACACTTTTGATATACAAGCATCAAGGTAAATACTTGAAAAAAAACAAGACAGAGAGACTCAAATGCATGGCAACTAGCATATAATGTCCCTATGGCGTAGCATAGTTGGTTCCGGGTGGTATACTTGCACAAACAAGCGAGGGTTCGAGTATGACAACCACATTGTGGGAGTTACAATTCCTTTACCCGTTGAGGCACTAGTCTCTTAAGCCAACCACCTAGGGGGCTGTTGTGTACCTGATTTGTCTCTTACGTCATGCCCTTGGGGCGGGGCAGGGTGGTGTGTGCGGGCTTGGCGGTTTCTGGTTTCAACCCTTTTTATGCACAGACTAGCGTAAGAAGAAGATTTGCTAAACTAATCCATCATTAAGAGCTCAAAAGAACTTTAAATTGCAAGTCTAAATGCTCAAAATATACCAACTTAGGAACCTACTTTGAATCCCCAGGTTCAAAGTTCAAACAAGTGTTGTTAGTGAAAATTAACTGAACCATACAATACAATTAACGGCTTGCATATTATATAGACCGAAGAAAACACTCAAGAAGTAATTCAACTTTGTGTGCATACAACCCCTATATGCAATTCAGAGAAACAATACCTACATGAAACCATTCAAGCAGACTCAACAATCTTCTTCTCAACTTTAAAATGGAACCACATGTCAGAAGACAACAAAAGAATGTTATTTTCCTCATCTCCATTCTTGTTCTTAGATAAAACTTTAAGATATATTCTGTTTTTACTTGGATAATATAGCTGTTGTAGATTATTTAAATGAGAAGCTTGATAATTAAGCCAAGGTAGATCAATACAAGCAATCTATGCAGATTTCCTCCGGTTCACATTCCCTTGATTCCTTTGGTTATGTCGTCTAGAACGCAGGATTGCTTCAACTTTAGAGTAAAAGTGTATGAATTGCTTCCAAAATTGAATATGCATAAGTATATATACATACAGTAAACAAGATATAACTTGATCAATAAGAGAAGGCCATTAAAAATGAGAATCATCAGCACTTTGCTAACTTATACAGTACAATGCTATTATAGATTGTATCAAAATAATTATCAGGTCACAAGTAGCTGCAAAATTTTACCAAAATAGCTGGTCCGGATACCCATGGTTATCCAAAAAAAAAGAAGCCACATTGCATGATGGTCAAAGTTGAACATTTTAACTGCGAAATATCTTTCATTCATGTTATATATCGTAAACATTTATAAACGATGGAGGCAAGATGATGGAGAAGGAGATAGCAAGCAATTATTGTCTATTCATATCCTTTGCTGTATATCAATACCTAAAAGGTATTTCATCATTAAATACCACAACTATTAGGAATGTATGAAGTGAAAACAGCTATAATGTGCAAAACATACAATTGAAATACACCAAGTTTTTTAATCGAGTATGAGAACCCAAATGCTCAAAGCTGTCACACAGCATTGAACAAAAAAGCATCAGTATAAAAAAACATGACTTATAAAGGGAATTTTTTTTAACATTCACAAAAACGTGAGATTCATAATCATTAATGTAGAAACATTGATCTCACAGCTAATACAAGCTAGCATCGATCTATATATATGATGCATTAAACTTTCTATCAACTTAAACGAATATATATGCACCATAATTTCACTTACCTTGCTAGCTAGCCTGTTCTAAAAATCACGTCTTCATAGCTCCACACCTTACAATGTGGCCCTCATCATAATCGAGCAGAAGCAGCGATTCCGTGTAGAAACTCGCAATGGATGAATATCTGTCTCCGTGAATCCCAAGATCCATGATGTGCTTTGAGCAAGGTTCATAAACAACAAGTGTACAAATGTCTTCATTATCACCTTGCACTATTTCATATATAGGTTCGCCACTCTTCCTAAATCCCAGATTCCGCGAAACTGATGCATTTGGTGCATTAATGGTGAATAGCTTTGTAAAGGCTTTTGAATCACCATGCTCCATCATCCATACAGTACAAAATCCTTTCCATCCATACTCAACCACAGCAAGAGACTCCCTTAGCCTAAAGATAGACACATCAAAAGAGTACGGCTTTTCAGCCAAATAGTCTGGTAGGTTTACCTCTCTAAACTCTTGAGTGGTTATATCAAATGACATTATCAGATTACGAGGTCTACCATCCACATTAATCCATTCGTATGCAAGCCAATAAATAAACTGACCTATAACTGCCTGAGACCATGTAAATCCAATTGATTTACGAGGCAGCTGCTGATTGCTACTTAAACATGTCCATTCCCTTGAGCTCAATGTGAAAACCATAACTTGGCAGGGAATGCTTTCCATTTTGCTGTAATCAGCACTAAATGTAATCTGCACAAGCTTAGGGTCTTTGGTGTCGGGACAAACTCCAAAACCAAGAACAGAATTAAACGGCTGACCTACCACATTAGGTAAAGCAACAGCAATAGATTTTCTAATTGCAGGATTCCAAAGAACAACCATTGGTGTTTTATCTTCAAAATAACCGATCAAGCAGAACAAGCTACCGACTATTGTTGTTGATAGTTGAACTTGAGGAGGAAGAGTTAGGGCAAACTTTTGTTGAGGGAAAATATCATCGTCCACATAAGAAACATATTTTACCTCAGGAGATTCTTCCACATGATCGACTTCATACCTTATCATCAGATGTTGCGACTGAGTTCTGTAACCAGCAATGAACTGAGAGGAATCGATGAATGACTTCCATGTTTTGCAGACGGATCTGAATTGAATCAATGATTTCACAGGAAGCCTTTTGATGATTTCCAGTTGGATATCCAAATCTAACATTTTGAATTGATTTGATTTCGGGGATATGAATGAATCTGTTTCTTTCTAGGGTTTATACGGGAAGTTCGTAGCGTGAAATTAGAGAAGATATGTAATTAAAAGAATTTTATTACAATTTAGGCCGTTAAAAGAATTTTATTACAAAAAACCCCTAGAAAATAATATGTTACCGGAATGACATTATGCTCTGATCTTCTCTCATTTTTCTTGTTCAAGTATTTTGTTATATTAATAGGGCTCAATGTTTATCTTTCATTTGAACATTTTTCTCGATTAGCTTTATAAAGTTCAAATCCATTAACAAGTTGTCATATGTACTAATTAGTGTTAGATGTTCTATAGTAGAAATGTTATATGAATATACTCGTGATTGGAATTTTTCATAAAATCGGGTTAAAAATTGACAAGAATATATATCAATATTGTAACACCCCGATTTTCGAAAAGTATCACTTCAAGTTAATTCAGAAACCGATATTTTAAAGAAAAATAAGATATTTGATTTTGGACTTGAATCCTAGACTTTATAGCCTTGATGGATGAATGATTCAATTACGAGTCCAACGGTTCTTTCCGGAGCGAAAACGGAGCTATAACGAAGAAGTTATGACCGAAACGGGATTTGACCAAATAAGAAGAAAAAATCAATTTCAAAAGTGGGCCAAAATCAGTGGCTGAAGTACCTTGTTATGTGGGTTGTTGAAGCTGAACCCACGGAGCAACCTACCAGAAGGAAAATTAGGGTACCTTGTTATATGGGTTGCTGAAGCTGAACCCACGGAGCAACCTACCAGAAGGAAAATTAGGGTACCTTGTTATGTCGGTTGCTGAAGTTGAACCCACAGAGCAACCTACCAGAATGAAAATTAGGGTACCTTGTTATGTGGGTTGCTGAAGTTGAACTCACGGATCAACCCACGAGAATGGTGCTGGACGTTTTTTACACATTATTTTCCCCAAATATTTCTCATTTCTCATCTTCTTCATCTCAAAATTTCTCTCCCAACCCTTCCCTTCACCTACTTCTTCTAAGTTTCTTTCAACCACCAAATCATCACCAATTGTTGCTAGAGTTAAGAGTATCATCCAAGATTTCGGTTTGGAAGTTTCACCACCATCTCCATCTTCATCTTCTCCAAGTTTTATCTTCTTGGATCTAGGGTTCTCTATTTTCTGGGTTTTTGGTTCAAAACCTTGAAGGTGAGTTTACTAAATTTTTGTTAAAACTGAATACACATCATATTTGCTTATTTGTTGTTATTATCACATATTTGCTCAAAATGGTCATCTTTACGGGTTTATGTATTTGATGGTATTTTCATGAGATTATGTGAGATATATGTATATGAAGTATCATCCCATGATTTACTCTATGTTGTGTAATTATTTGGGGATTTCCATTATGTGTGCCATAATGGGTATTTGACATGAATAAGGAATATATGTTTGGTATATCATGATGATTTCCATTTGGTATATACTCTTGGTGATATTGTATCTACAACGTGCTTATGTGGATATTTAAGTCTTATATTGGACTCATGATATTAGGAGGGTGATATTGTACCCACAGTTGGTATTGAATTATATTTGGTTGAAATATACCTAAGGACCTCCTATATGCATTATGTTGGACGAACCAAGGCAAGTTCACTAGGAGGATGTAGTCTTAGGGCCCCACCGGAATGGTATGTGCCTAGACCTCCGTCACTCGGAAAGTTTCCTTTATGGTCTGATCTTCGGGTGTGCCGGGGTGTTCCTTGTTAAGGGCATCAAGGTACATCGACTCTTTGGAGTGGAATTGATTGGTGCTATGGGTATCCCCCGTTTACTCCATACATGTGGAAAATTGGTTAACTGCTGATAAGAATTGTATATGTTCTACCATGCTATTTATTGTTCAACTCACTAGGCTTTTTGGCCTAACACTTGTTTGGTGTCGATGTGTATCTCAGGTTTTAGCGGCACCGGTTCTAAGCGGGCATAGTGCTTGGGTGAGAGATTTGGAAATATTGCAATTGGACTTACTTTTGGTAGGAGAACCTTTGGGTCTATAAATGACTCCTTTATTTGTAATCTCTTTTCTAATTATGGAAATTAGATTAGTTGGTGGTTATTTATTGTCCGTTTATTTACGACTGTATTTAAACAGGTTTGTGTATTTTCCTATTGTTGGGAGGCTCTTGCTTTGGCAATTTTAAATACCGCATGTTCGTTTTTCGGATTTTTGTTATCCCTATTTTTAGGGTGTTACAAGTTGGTATCAGAGCTCTTGTTTAAGTGAACTAGGCATGATTGTAAGATGTCTAGACTTAGACTGAGTACGTTAGGCAATGATTTGTGAGATGGGTAGAATTTCTAAGATGGGTTAGTCTTAGAGTCGACGGAAATTATAGATATCAAGCGTTGTGGCGATGGTAACGAGAACCTTTATGTATTATATGTTCATAATCTCACCTAGCTAATGTTATTATGAGGATATTTATACGTGATGGTGCTTGAAGTGCCGTTACTGTGACAATTGGTAATGTAGTAGTACGTTCTCTTGTGCTTGGTTTACTAATGTTATGATATTTGTAGACGTAGTAGTACGTTTCATTCGTGTTCAATTCTGTTAATCTCTTTCTTATTCATCCTCGTGCTTGTATGAACTGCATTTGTATGTCGACCGTTGGAGTAATAAGAAAGTTTCTGAATGGGTAACTATTAGAAAAGGTTGATGATTTTATTATTCGTTACTTGGAGTAACGGTAAGTATGGTGATTGCATTAAGTGGACAGTTTCGAGTAGGATTAATTGGTTGGATTAGAACCATAGACTTTTTGAATCGATGTATTCGAGGAGAAATTGTAAGGTGGACCTATGAAGTCCGTGGTTTTGCCTTAAGATGTTGACCATCTGGATGACGATAGTGTGACTAGAGAAATCGAGGAGCGTGAGTTCAAGTTGATTTGTGAAAACGGTGTAAATGCCAAAATATCCATTTTAAGGTGTTTATGTGTTTTACATGAAATTATCAAATGTTGGGTTAGTTGGTAGTCTTTGATTATTTGAAGTATTTACCTTTATAAACTTTGTATAACACCACATTTGGGATTTTTGGACATTTTGATAAAGGGTCACAAATCAATGTGTTTTAACGTTTTATTGCATAAAACGATCTTTGGTCAAAGAAATATACTTTTGAATGGTTGTCGTTTTTATGCATCATTCATGAAATGGAATGTTTTATGAAGCATTACTTGCATATTTATGTGAAGTATTTGAAAGTATGTATAACATCCCATTTTATGATTTCCATTCTTATCAGCAGTTAAACTTGGAAAGACATATTTGAAAATAAATGAGTCTTTAGGACTTCGGTCCGGTTTAATATCCCAATTGTGAAATACCAAGTATGATGGCGGTTAATGCGCATCAATTAAGAATTACATGTTCTGAGTGCGTTGGTCATTCAATTGGAGCCATGTACTGTTTAGACTGTAATGCAGTGGATTCATGTCAGGATCGAATTCTTAACAAGAATTAATTCTCAGAAACAATATCAAAGAAGTTTGCGGAATAACACTTTGATATTCAATGAAACAGTAAATCAATACAGAAAATATGAAGAACAAACTGTAAACTTGTATTGAATGCTTTGAAGTTACAAGATTACACACTCAACCTCAATATTGATGAACAGGCTCACCAATACGAATTCTACTTCTCTAGAATTATGATCTATGCCTTGAGGTTGATTTCTCTCTAGAACTTAGAATCAATGATTATCAAAAGTTATCTATCTATTCTATACCTTCTATACATATACTAATCAAAAGATAATTACAAGAAATAAAAATATCTTCAGTATATCTTCCATGTATATCTTTAAGCTTCCATGTATATCTTCAGATTATCCAGCTGTTATCCTTTCATGCAAATCTTCAACATATAAGCAGTATTAATCTTCAGCAGCATTAAACTCTTCTAGCAGCATTAACTACTAAGCAACACTAACTACTAGCAGTACTAACTAGCTAAGCAGTACTAACTTTGTTCAAGCAACACTAACTTTGACTAGCAGTATTAACTACTAGCAGTAGTAATACTCAGCAGTATTAACCTTGAAGTCTTCTAGCAGTATTAACTCTGAACCAGTAGCATTAACCATACTTGATAAATTCTTCAGTTCCCAACAATCTCCCCCTAACTTGACTTTTAGGAAAAGAAGTCAAGTTCTTCAGAATTAATCTTCAAGATGCTTTCAACACCTCTGGTTCAATTTCCCAAATTTGGATCTAGGCCCAAGCTTTGATTTACAGTTCTTCTTACCACAATCTTTGCCATCTCTGAATCCTTTGTACATACCAGTGTAGCTTTAAGCATCCCTTCTAACTTCTCCTTGCTATGCTCATAGATTTTGTCCACCAGGTAGTATTCATGATAACAGTTGTCAATATTAATCATGTATACTCCACAGTTTTCAAACAGTATCCATTTGTCAATCTTCTTGAATATGAACTCATGCTTATGATCTTTAATCCTATAGTGCACTCTTTCAGGCTCAAACATCATGCACAAGTATTCCAATGTCACTTTGAGAAGATTCTCTTCAGTACCTTTCAACACAGGTTCATAAAGTTTCATCCCCACTTTGTATAGTTCTTCCATATCAGCTCTTGAACAACTTCTGATGACTTTCCCCCATGTTGAATAAGCTTCAAATGAACCATCAGCTCTCTTGATTCTGAAGAAATTCTTTCCACTGTCTCTTAGAATATCCCAAAATATGATCTCTGGAGCTTGCATAGAGATTGGAATAGCCTTTAAAGGTTCCACTATTGTCATGTACGGATCCATACTCTCATCTATTTGCTTAGTGACCTGCTCTGGACTTTGTACTGGCTCTGTTGGAGATGTGACTGAAGGTTCTGCTTCCTTTTCAGTTTCTTCCACCCTTGGCTTTTTCAACTGCCTTTTTGAAGCAATTGATTTCACTCTCTTTCCAGACTTGGCTTCTATACCAACACTTCCAGGTTCTTCCTTCTTCTCTTCTGCTTCTTCTTTGGAGGGTGTGGTTTCCTCAGGGAATGGTTGTTGGATGTTGAGATCATGTCTCTTTTTCATCCTTCTTTCTGCTTCTTCCCTTTGAGAGGTATCCCCTTGGAGTTTGGCCATTTCCTTTCTGTATAGCTCCTCAACTTGACTGTATGCCATGTTGGTGAACATCTCCCCCTTAACACCAATTGTACCTTTCAGGAAGTTTATCATCTTTCTTCTTTCCTGATTGGCCAAAAAGGTCTTGGAGGGTTGTCTTTTCTGCTTCATCACTGGCATCTTTTTGCTTAGTGACCTGCTCTGGACTTTGTACTGGCTCTGTTGGAGATGTGACTGAAGGTTCTGCTTCCTTTTCAGTTTCTTCCACCCTTGGCTTTTTCAACTGCCTTTTTGAAGCAATTGATTTCACTCTCTTTCCAGACTTGGCTTCTATACCAACACTTCCAGGTTCTTCCTTCTTCTCTTCTGCTTCTTCTTTGGAGGGTGTGGTTTCCTCAGGGAATGGTTGTTGGATGTTGAGATCATGTCTCTCTTTCATCCTTCTTTCTGCTTCTTCCCTTTGAGAGGTATCCCCTTGGAGTTTGGCCATTTCCTTTCTGTATAGCTCCTCAACTTGACTGTATGCCATGTTGGTGAACATCTCCCCCTTAACACCAATTGCACCTTTCAGGAAGTTTATCATCTTTCTTCTTTCCTGATTGGCCAAAAAGGTCTTGGAGGGTTGTCTTTTCTGCTTCATCACTGGCATCTTTTTAACTTGAAGTTTCTTGGTCTGAGCTGCTTCTTTTAAGCTTTTCTGATATTCTGCATTCAACTTTCTGGCCATTATCCTTGCAAGCTCTCTGTCTGTTTCTGTTTGCAACATTTCCTCCTTTTCCATTTGGTCTTGAAGTTGTTTTGCTATTGCCTCATCGAGTTCAATCTGAGACTTCTTCTTTATAGGCAGTTCAACTTCTTCAACCATCTTTTCTTTTCCTTTTCCCTTTATATCCTTCAAGACTTCCTTTTGAGGTTCTCCTTCATTGATGACCACTCCTTTGGCCTTTTGAGTAGCCTTAAGAGTGTCATTCTTTGCTTTTACTATAGTTTCTGCTATCTCCAGTTCTTCTACAGAAAGCCCTGTTACTGCTGCTTCAGCAGTATTAACAGTTTCTGCTGTTGTTCCATGTTCTGTCTCCCCCTCAACTTCCACTTCCTTTACAGTTGAGCTTTCTTTCTCTTTTTCTCCCTCTGGCTTCTCCCCCTTGTTGAAAGGATCTTGAACATTTGATCTTTTCTTTAAGACAAACTGCTTCCTCTTCTTCCTCTGTACTAGCCTAGTCACCATCTTCTTCAGCTTAGCAATCTGTACTTGTTGTGACAGAATTACCAGCTTCATTTCTTCTATCTCTTTGCCTTGTTTGATGACATCTTGGTTGGTGTTTCCCATTGTTTCCATCAATTCCTGGTAGTTATATCTGTCCTCACCTTCTCTAGAAGTGTTACCCTCCTTTGAAGGATCATTGGATCTTTTAGTAGTGGAAGTCTTCTGCCTAGCAGAAGCACTATCCACCCCCGTGGTTTCTTGGCACCAGGGACCTTCGAATGATTGCTCATTCAAAGTTTCCATGGGGGAGGTCTTATTGATGTTACCACTTTCCTCCTCTGTGCTAGCAGGAGTAGTGGCAGCCTCATCACCCATATGCTCTTCCTCCTCCTCAGAGAGCACCTCCTTGGGGTTGGGAGACACCCCTTTGGTTTCCCTATGGATATTCCCTAAAGGAGAATTCTCCCTTAGAGGGCTTAAAGGCTTGGGGGATGATGGTACAAGAAGGGAAGGAGCCTTCTTTACCTGTTTCCTCTTGTAAGTTTGTGTGATAGGAGAGGTTGGTTTTTCAAGAAGAGACTGGGGGATAGATTTTGAGTGGGAAGGTTGGGATTGGCTAGCAGTAGGATGGTCTAATGGGGGCATTGACCCTGCTGCCATACCTTCATTGGTTTGGGACACCACCATCATTGTAGAGAACAATGGGGTGTCAACTCCTTCCGAGTCCCCAGCAGATCTTCTCATATTTGAGAAAACCTTGCCTTTGGGGGGTTTAGGTACATATACCCCAACAGGTTGAGGTATATCCGTCAATTCATGAGTAATAACTTCTTGAACAAACCTGGGGTACATAAAGAAGCTCTTTTTGTTTCCCATGTTTGAGACAAGATCACTGAAAATCATTTTAGAAAAGTTATACTTTCTGGCAGTGGCCAAGCACACCAAAGCATAAGCAATAGTGCTGCTGAACTCACTCCATCCAGTAGTCTTTTTGGAGATACAGTGCATAAGAGTATGAACAAAGAAACGCCATTGGGGTGAAAATTTGGCTTTAGAGAATTTGAAAACACCCAATGGGCCTCCATACCCCATTCTTGTAAGATTGGAGAACAGTTCATCGTTTGGGATAGAAGTTATACCAGAGGCATCGTCTAGACGTAGACTGATGCGAATAACCTCTTCAGTAACTGTTAGTGGCTTTTCACAGATCCTTGTCTTGATCATTTGCACACCATTCTCAGCAACAATGGTGGCATTAGCCCATAACTGCCTTTGATGCTCGATATAGATTGTAGGTGATACAGTAAGAGCATGAGCAATATGGCTTGACTTGAGGAAATCCACAATCTGATGAAATCCTGCAGCTTGCTTTGGCTTTTGTAGCATCGCGATCTCATTGTGTTTATCGATGAATGCCATGGATGCCATTGATCTTAGTGAAAAGCTTGCCTGAAAACTTCGAACTTGAGAGAGAAAGGGTTTAGAGTGCAAGTGAACAGTATGCAAAGAGTCGTTATGAACGTTTAGGCGGGCAAAGGGTATTTATAGTATTCAGAACATAAGCAGTATTAACCTAGAGCAGTATTAACGGACAAGCAGTATTAACCGCGAGCAGTATTAACTACTAGCAGTATTAACGAACTAGCAGCATTAACTGCGAGCAGCATTAACTGCGAGCAGCATTAACTGCGAGCAGCATTAACTGCGAGCAGCATTAACTGCGAGCAGCATTAACTGCGAGCAGCATTAACTGCGAGCAGCATTAACTGCGAGCAGTATAGAGCAGTATTAACCACTAGCAGTATTAACCACTAGCAGTATTAACTGAGAGCAGTATTAACTGCGAGCAGTATTAACTGCGAGCAGTATTAACTGCGAGCAGTATTAACTGTGCACTGGCAGTAGTAAAACTGCACTGGCAGCATTAACTGCACTTACACCCTTTAAGCTTGTGTTGTCCATAACCTTTCATGTGTACCTCACACTTTTATTCCATTTCTCCATTTTCCATCATTCTTTAACCACTTGTTTTACCTTTGAACTTACCTCCATCTGGAGTATCATTCAAAGAGCAACATGTCCTCCATCAAACCTTTTGAAGCTTTGAATGCAGTCCATGTTACTTGATATGTGCCAAGAGCAACCACTATCTACATGCCAAATGCTCTTCCTCTTGAGCTGTTGGTTGCCCTGCACACTTGATAAATCAGTTAGTCTTGGAGGGAACCCAAACCAAAGTGGTCTTGGGTTGTCCTTTCTCATTTATATAATCTGTCAGTTTGGTTTGGATGAGAAGTTTAGGAATCTCATGGCTGGAATACCTTGTCAAGATTATAGGCTTTGCAACATTAATACTAGTAGAAGCACTATCCTTGTTAGCAGTAGTATTGGTTGCAGCAACACTATTTCTGTTAGCAGTACTATCTGGGATAGCAGTACTAACAGGTTTCTTTACAATTGGAACCCAAACTTGGACAAAGTTGTTTGCTTTCTTTGTCTGTAAATCACTCCTTGGCTTATTTGGAGCATTTTTCTTTGTATTAGCAAACTTGTTCTGAGCATGATACTTTTTAGGTGCTCTTTTCTCAACCATTTGATTCCTTCTTTGATTCCTATAACCAAAAGAGTTTTGTGGTTGTCTTTGAAAAGTGACTCTTTGGTTAATAGGATTGAAATAACAGTATTTGGCAAGATGATTCAATTTGCCACAGATAAAACAAGGTTTTGGTCTATCGATTTTACTCAAATCAACCCCTTGTTTTTGTGCCCACTGATTATTCCAATTTCTCTGATTTCCCCTTGGTTTATCATGTTTTTGGGGCTCAGATTTATTGCAAGAACACAGTTTGCAAGGGACAGGATTCACAACTGTTGTCTGTTTGTAGTGGACCTTACCAGACTTTCCTTCTGTCTTTTCTATGTCCTTAGATTTGACCCAAGTCTTTCCACATCTCTCATTGGTGATAATGTGATTTTCTAGAGGAATCTCACCACTCCCAGTGTTCTCATTACTCTTTTCACTAGAGTTCTCTTCTTCAGAGTCTGTTTCAACCACCACTTTGTCTAACGGATCTACCTTAGTGGCTCCAACAGGCAATTCCTTCCTATCCTTGGTCTCTAGTAAGTTTGATATAGGAGGAATGTAATTGTTGTTGTATGGTGGTGGTGTGGTGTTATAGCCTATTCCTCTTCTAAGTTTGTCATGGATTTGAGTTTGGAGCAAATAGTCCATTGCTTTAGAAGCATTGGAAAATTTCTCAATATCCAGCTTGGTTTTCTCAAACTCACTCTTTATCTTCTCATTCTCCTCTTTAGACTTTTTCAGCTGAAGTTCTAGGTCATTCTTCTCCCACTTCCAGTAATTTGTATCATAAGAATGTTGAAGTTCATTGGCTTGGAAAACTTTGATCTGTTCCTCAAAACTCTCAACAATTCTTACATAGTCTTTTATATCTCTCTCTAATCTTTTAAGGTCATCACTCATTGTCTGGTTGTGATCCCTGTACCTTTTAACAGTTTCCATACAAGTTTTAGAGCAAAGATTAGACATTACCTCTGTGGGGGTTTCTGTGCTTGAAGAATCTGAAACTTTAGCCATTGATGATTTCTGATTTCAAGAAAGAATGATGATTGCAGGTTTCTGAGAATACTAGCTCTGATACCACTTGTCAGGATCGAATTCTTAACAAGAATTAATTCTCAGAAACAATATCAAAGAAGTTTGCGAAATAACACTTTGATATTCAATGAAACAGTAAATCAATACAGAAAATATGAAGAACAAACTGTAAACTTGTATTGAATGCTTTGAAGTTACAAGATTACACACTCAACCTCAATATTGATGAACAGGCTCACCAATACGAATTCTACTTCTCTAGAATTAGGATCTATGCCTTGAGGTTGATTTCTCTCTAGAACTTAGAATCAATGATTATCAAAAGTTATCTATCTATTCTATACCTTCTATACATATACTAATCAAAAGATAATTACAAGAAATAAAAATATCTTCAGTATATCTTCCATGTATATCTCTAAGCTTCCATGTATATCTTCAGATTATCCAGCTGTTATCCTTTCATGCAAATCTTCAACATATAAGCAGTATTAATCTTCAGCAGCATTAAACTCTTCTAGCAGCATTAACTACTAAGCAGCACTAACTACTAGCAGTACTAACTAGCTAAGCAGTACTAACTTTGTTCAAGCAACACTAACTTTGACTAGCAGTATTAACTACTAGCAGTAGTAATACTCAGCAGTATTAACCTTGAAGTCTTCTAGCAGTATTAACTCTGAACCAGCAGCATTAACCATACTTGATAAATTCTTCAGTTCCCAACAATTCATATGTATATGAGTCGGTCTTTATTATTTAAAAAGAAAATGGGCTATTATTTATAAGTTACTTATTTTAAAGTGCTTGTGTTTTACATTAAATTGTTAAATGCTGATAAGTTTTGGGTTATTTGGATATATTTAACTTTATAAACTTATGTAACACACATCTTCGTGATTTTTGGGCATTTTGATAAATAAATCATTTTGATATATTTCTTTTACGATGTAATATATAAATGGAAGTCATTTTATATAATTGTCCATTTGGTGCATACGATTTTATAAACCGTTAGAAAATGCATATCATTGAACTAGGAGTCGTTTTGGAAACATGAAGAGAAAGAGTTTATTTGGAAAACATTCGTTGCAACTAATGAGGAGTTTTGGGTTAATTACCTTTTTGGGTCGCGGTGTTTGCATAATTGTTGGTCAAACGTATTTCGATGTCTCTACTGGCTTTCATTGGGTCGTTGGCTCGGTTTTAACTAAATGGAGTTTTGAAGAAAATTTTCCGATTTAAAAACAATGGTATTGTTTCCCTTTGAGTTTAGTGGGAGCAGTTCAGTGCACATATCATGTATGCATATTTTATTGGAAATTTCTGTCATGGTTTTTTAGCCAATGTTATAGAACGATGAGACCATGTTTATATTTGGCTTTGAACTCGAAACCGACATAAATTATTTTATGTTTTAACCGGGTGCATACACATGTCAATCTACTAGCTTTGTGAAATAAATGGTCGCATGCAAGTTTTGTAGTGAAATCTTATTTCGTGCCGCATTGTGACTAAAGGAGAGAAAACTTTAAGAGTTCGATATTGTAAGCATATGGTCTTGGATTTTGCGAACATTTTATTTATACAGTTTGAAATTAAACTAAACTACTTATACAATTGCTCAAATCGCATGCATATGTCTTTACTAAAATTTGGGGAATAAACAGATGTATGCGAGTCACGATGGGAAGTTTTATTTCATGACATTTCATGGTTAATTGCCGAAATTTTGGGGTTCGATTGTGTGAATTTCCCTTCTGTAGTTTTGTACGAACGTCTTGTTATACACTGTTTTAGTACATGAAACTATTTCTAGTTCTTTACATAAATTATACTGTTGGTGTGAGTAATCGTATGAAGGATTTATGGTATTTCGGATAGAACTTTTGCCCAAAACATATTTCAGTTATTGATTTTACTGATAGGGGTTTTTCCGCAATGCATGAAATGAATTTTCGGTTTGCATGTCATTGTAGTTACAATTTTTGGGTAAGTACGATTTATCGGTGCGGCCCAAATTTGAAACACGAATATATATATATATATATATATATATATATATAGAGAGAGAGAGAGAGAGAGAGAGGTAGGTTCATACGAGAATGATAACGATTTAAAGGAATGAAGGGACAATTCTGGACCAATCATAATTATTAAACAAATAATTAATTTTTTAAATAAAGAAATTTATAAAAGGGTATTTTGGTCTTTTTTACTCCTATTTATTTTAGGATAATCACTACTAAATATAATTATTTCCTAATTATTAGCTTTCTATCTCTATATCTCTCTCTCTCTCTCTTTCTTTCTCTCTCTCACGAGATTTAAACCACAAGATGTCACTGGTTTTGAATGAGGAAGGATTAACCAAAGGGTTGGATCTGGATTCACCGGTCGTTCCATCCTATCGTCCATGGCAATGTCGCAATCCACGGTGGCTTCCACCACTCCTCCGCCGGCAATACCACCGCCACCACTCTCTGTCGCGACAACATCTCACCGACACTCTGCGAAGACTGCGTCAAAAACTCGATTCTGTCACTCCGTCGCACCTGCCACAACCAAACGGAGGCGGCTGTCTGGTACGCCGATTGTATGGTTCGTTACTCCGATCGGAAGATCCTCGGAGTGCTCGACAACTGGACCTCCGGTAACTTATCCAACACGGCGATTGTTGTCGACGTTTCGGAGTTCAACAAGGCGTTGAGTGATCTGACAACTAGGTTAAAGGCGGAGGCCGCCGGCGGTGATTCGATTCGGAAATTTGCGTCCGGAAATGTGACTTGGGGACCGGATTCGCTAACGATCTACGGCGTTACGCAATATTCGCCGGATTTATCGAGAGATCAGTGTGATAGATGTATAAATGGTACGATTATTGGAATCCATGATTGTTGTATAAATGGTAATATTCTGTTTTTCCATATCCAATTTATATGGAAACATTTTGTCTAATATTTAGAACAAAATCACATATGATTTTGGTGTTAAGTATTATAGTCAAGTTATTTAGTACAAAATCACATATGATTTTGGTGTTAAGTATTTAGAACAACATCACATATGATTTTGGTGTTAAGTATTATAGCCAAATTATTTAGTACAAAATCATATATGATTTCGGTGTTAAGTATGAAGTTGGTGTTAAGTATTTAGAACAAAATCATATGTGATTTTGGTGTTAAGTATTATATCCAAGTTATTTAGTACGAAATCACTTGTGATTAACATGATAAAACCAATTTTGAATTCATTATAGCAGCGAATCACTTATGATTACCATGATAAACGAATTTTGAATTTTATAGCAGCAGATCACTTGTGATTAACATGATAAACCAAATTTGAATTCATTATAGCAGCGAATCACTTGTGATTACCATGATAAACGAATTTTGAATTTATTTTCAGAAAAAATGGGGAGAGATTGAGACGTGTTGAGATAAATTAGGAAGGAATTTTTTTTATTTGAATTAAATATTATAATCCTTTTTTTGGAAGTTAATACTGTCCTAAATTATCTATAACATAATATGACTTTATTGCCCTTTTACTTTTAATTTTAGAAACTATTATTTTTGGAATTAATTTAAAAAATGATTGGCTGAGAATTGTCCCTTTATTCTTTTAAACACACTATGTTCTCGTTTGAACCCACCCCTATATATATATATATATATATATATATATATATATATATATATATATATATATATATATATATATATATATTTATTTATTTATTTATTTACGTCCCTATTGTGTTGCTACATTTGGGAAATGATCGGACGTATATAGGTCTTGTTGGAAATTTTATCTTCCAACGTTTTGTGTTAAAGTAAAAGATTTTAAAGTTGAGGTTGTGAAATCCTCTTTTGGGAGTTGTACAAACTTTTATTGCACATGTTATGGGACGGAAAGTTATTTTCATACGCATAGCATAAATCGATGCATACTAAGACTCTAGTAGTCCGTTTGAAAATTTTGTTACGCATCTTTCATTATCGTTTTATTAGCGTAAGTATTGATCAAATGAGTTTTGAAAATGGTTTTATATGTGTGGCATTGGTGATCAATTTTGAAACCTATTGAATGCACGATAGTGTATTTTTACCGCACGTTTAATTGTTATAAAACTTAGGTATTTGAGGGTTTTATAAATTTCAAATTGGCATGGTAGTGTGAAAAAAACCTTGAACTCATTGGGCTATAAGTGTCAGCCCCCTCGTGTTAGAAGTCGATATTAAGGATTAAAAGAGTCCTCGGAGTTGAGGCGTTAGGCATGTGCTTTCTCCCAGTTAGTTAAGTAACGATCTTTATGCTTCATTAAACCTACGAATTAAAACCGTGTTCGGTTGTTTGGGTATGGTTGGTTTTGGAATTGTGGGAATTTGGTACGATGGCATGCTATGTGTCGGTGGTGTACTATATTGTTGGGTATTCGTGGATAATGATGATGTTATGGTTGACTAGTAAGGATATTGGATTTGGGTGACTACTTCTAAGAGTAGGTGTCAACTTTGAATCGACATTGTTGGTCGGGAATGAAAATAGTTGGTAGTATACCCACGTTTGCATAATGGTCATTCCGGGTTAGGTGTTGGTGCTTGATTTTGAGGAAATGACTGTTGGTGTGCTTCAGTGTACTTCCGTTAGGTCTGGTGTGTCTGCAGGACAAACGGTAAACTTAAGGAAACTAGATGTTGATAATTAAGAATCAACCATTGGTATTTTGATAATTGTCAGAACTTTCGCTGATTTGGAAATCAATGCTTGAATGCATCGATGAGACCTTGATGTGTCATATTTAGAGGTATTTAAGGGAAATGTTTGCTTTGGAGTATTTTTGGTGGAAATGATTGAATAAGGTAGTAAGTTACTCTTAAGGTAATATGAGCAACATAAGGTTGGGAGGCAGCCGGGATGTAATGATTAAGAAAATGATTAAACAAGGACTCAAGTTCATCCCGTCATGGGTGAATTATATCGAACGTTGGGGTTGAGTTGGGATGGCTCAGTATGAGAAACGCAGCGACAACCTCAACCGGGGTGTAATCAGGTTCGTTTATGAGGTAAGGTTTCGTGAAGGTATTCCTTTTGGATAAGGAATCAATTGACCTCGCCAAGGGCGATATTGAGTGATTGGTTAGTGCTAGATTTCGAGGACGAAATCTCTATTAAGGTTGGGAGGATTGTAACACCCCGATTTTCGAAAAGTATCACTTCAAGTTAATTCAGAAACCGATATATTAAAGAAAAATAAGATATTTGATTTTGGACTTGAATCCTAGACTTTATAACCTTGATGGATGAATGATTCAATTACGAGTCCAACGGTTCTTTCCGGAGCGAAAACGGAGCTATAACGAAGAAGTTATGACCGAAACGGGATTTGACCAAATAAGAAGAAAAAATCAATTTCAAAAGTGGGCCAAAATCAGTGGCTGAAGTACCTTGTTATGTGGGTTGCTGAAGCTGAACCCACGGAGCAACCTACCAGAATGAAAATTAGGGTACCTTGTTATGTGGGTTGCTGAAGCTGAACTCACGGATCAACCCACGAGAATGGTGCTGGACGTTTTTTATACATTATTTTCCCCAAATATTTCTCATTTCTCATCTTCTTCATCTCAAAATTTCTCTCCCAACCCTTCCCTTCACCTACTTCTTCTAAGCTTCTTTCAACCACCAAATCATCACCAATTGTTGCTAGAGTTAAGAGTATCATCCAAGATTTCGGTTTGGAAGCTTCACCACCATCTCCATCTTCATCTTCTCCAAGTTTTATCTTCTTGGATCTAGGGTTCTCTATTTTCTGGGTTTTTGGTTCAAAACCTTGAAGGTGAGTTTACTAAACTTTTGTTAAAACTGAATACACATCATATTTGCTTATTTGTTGTTATTATCACATATTTGCTCAAAATGGTCATCTTTACGGGTTTATGTATTTGATGGTATTTCCATGAGATTATGTGAGATATATGTATATGAAGTATCATCCCATGATTTACTCTATGTTGTGTAATTATTTGGGGATTTCCATTATGTGTGCCATAATGGGTATTTGACATGAATAAGGAATATATGTTTGGTATATCATGATGATTTCCATTTGGTATATACTCTTGGTGATATTGTATATACAACGTGCTTATGTGGATATTTAAGTCTTATATTGGACTCATGATATTAGGAGGGTGATATTGTACCCACGGTTGGTATTGAATTATATTTGGTTGAAATATACCTAAGGACCTCCTATATGCATTATGTTGGACGAACCAAGGCAAGTTCACTAGGAGGATGTAGTCTTGGGGCGCCACCGGAATGGTATGTGCCTAGACCTCCACCACTCGAAAAGTTTCCTTTATGGTCTGATCTTCGGGTGTGCCGGGCCTTTTGGGCGTTCCTTGTTAAGGGCATCAAGGTACATCGACTCTTTGGAGTGGAATTGATTGGTGCTATGGGTATCCTCCGTTGACTCCATACATGTGGAAAATTGGTTAACTGCTGATAAGAATTGTATATGTTCTACCAAGCTATTTATTGTTCAACTCACTAGGCTTTTTGGCCTAACACTTGTTTGGTGTCGATGTGTATCTCAGGTTTTAGCGGCACCGGTTCTAAGCGGGCATAGTGCTTGGGTGAGAGATTTGGAAATATTGCAATTGAACTTACTTTTGGTAGGAGAACCTTTGGGTCTATAAATGACTCCCTTATTTGTAATCTCTTTTCTAGTTATGGAAATTAGATTAGTTGGTGGTTATTTATTGTCCGTTTATTTACGACTGTATTTAAACAGGTTTGTGTATTTTCCTATTGTTGGGAGGCTCTTGCTTTGGCAATTTTAAATACCGCATGTCCGTTTTTCGGATTTTTGTTATCCCTATTTTTAGGGTGTTACAAATATGTACTATCTACACAACATATATGATATTTTATACCAAAAAGAAAAGATTAAAAAGATCATTAGAATCATTATGAAACTATTTTGGAATAAATTGTCAGTATTAGGAAACTGTTTTATAAGTAAATTCTGTATATTTTAGAATTAAATACCAATTTGAATACCGAATTGACTACCTAATGCCCCTTTTTGTGTGTTTTTAGTTTTTACCATTATTTTCTTTAGGGCAACAAGAACGTTAAGATCAGTCATTGAGTCCATGATATTATACATCTTTTTGAGAAGGCAATGCTAAAGAAAAGGAATACAAAAAATGTAACTGAGCTAAGAGTCCACCTCTAATTCAGTCCATGATACTAACAAGATTTCTACATGTATATTAACCCATTCAGAGTCCACCTCTAATTCAGTCAAAGGTAGATGTTGATTGGAAAGAATTTAATCGTTCATTTTCCATGGGATGGTCATATCATTCAAGGGTGTCTCATTATTGGTGAACATACATGTTTATATATATATATATATATATATATATATATATATAGAGAGAGAGAGAGAGAGAGAGAGAGGTTAAGGATCATGTGAGAAAAAAAGGTTAAGATGAGAAGGTAAGAAGGGATTTTGATCCTTGATCATTTTAATCTCAACCCCATCCCATTGCGCTTGGTACAGGAATTAATTTAGTGCATCTCATACCAGTGCATCTCATCCTAAAATGTGCATCCAATGATGGAGATCCCTTCTTACCCTTTTCGAACTTTCATTCTCATGAGAATTCAACCATATATATATATATATATATGTGTGTGTGTGAGACATTGGCTCTCTTACTCTTGAGATATTTAAATATGGGAATATTTGTTTTTTAAAATAGTTATGATTCTCTTCCCTTATAGCCGGCACTACATGTTCTTTCTCCCCCTGAAGATGACACTAAGGGGTTCCGTCCCCTGTTTCTAAAACCATACAAGCTACATAATACAGTATAAACTTTTCACTTCAAGTACATAAGTACATATATATACATACATACATACATACATTAGCTCTATTCATACATAGATCAAAACAACTATCACATAATCATCTTATGTTTATCGATAAAACAGTCCCACATAAGATCATAACTTCTCCTTTCCTTTAGTAGTACCTTTCGCGTGTCCTTGAATACATGTTTTAAATACAATGTGGGTTAGACCAATTGGTCTAGTGAGATAATCGCCGACAATTCATTAACCGTATTATGAAAACAATGATATCAAACCATGATCAATATATCAAACCTTGATCCTCATATAATGTATATAATATACTCTGTTGACCTTAACAACAACATTCCACAATATATTTAGTTGCCCGCTAAGTGCAACTCATTAATTTACTCAACTGTACCTTAAGTACAACCAACTATGTTGACCTCTAGGTTCCGCCAAAGTGCAATAGTGTAGTATAATGCTAAAATAGATATCATCACATTCCATTAACCACAATCCATCAACTAACAATCATCATTATATGCATTCCATAATAATCATTTAATAATATAAATATTCCAGTTCGAAAATGATTAATATAAAACTCACCTTATTATATGTTTGAAGCAACACAGCGCACATAGGACAAAATTGAGCAAAACCGGCAAATATCGTTACAACCGAACACCACCAATGCCACAATTCACCAATGAGTAACCGAGTTTGTAATAAATACACATTGATGTAATTCACACAATTATATGCATATAAGACTCACTACAACGTTTCAAGATTGTAAACGACACACCGGATGGCCCCGAATCGCAACCGATCAAGAAGCCAAACAAAACAACAAAGAGGGGCATTCCAGCCCCTTGGGCGACTTCCCACACGACTTCAGGTCGCGGGAAATCTCGCCCAAGTCGTTGGACAACTCCTCTTCCCCCCTGCAATGCAACAACCCCTTGCACACTCCTTCAACCCATATCTCAATTCTACTGATTTTTCCACGGAATACAAACATTGTTACTTGATCCAAACTTGATTCTAAACATATACAAATCATCATAAACTCTTTCCCATCTTGAAGTAATCATTTGGACCCAAATATTCATCCCTTCTTTTAGATTAAAGTCAAAAATGGAAAATCAACCGGTAGGTAGATCGAGGAGGTAATACTAAAAGCTTGACTAGACTTAACCTTTGGAAAAGATGGAAGCTTTGAACCCATAATTATAACTATACAACGAATACCTTAAACCTACCCAAAACATCAACCCTAACAAATAGAAAAAAAGAAAAAAAAACTTGGTAAGAAACAAAATTTTATTCACTTAATGGATTTTTTAGCAGTTTTAGTGAGAGGGATTAACACCGGTCAAAAAACCAAACGAACCTAAATGCATCGGACAGAATCCTTAATTTATTCCAACTTTTATAAGGTTCTTATAAATGATATAGATACATTTCTAATCTATTATTAATTTTTACACAAAAATAGAATATTCTGAGTATAGATTTTTTTTAATTGTGATTAACTAGAAATTTAATTAAAAGAGTTACAGTACAACACATCTAAAATTTTTACATATGCACGTAATTATTGGAATTAGTACATTGTTTGTTCTCATATATGATCAAGTAATGCATTTTGAAGTACGGAGTGAGCTTCACTAATTATCCTTGATTTGTCTATATTAGGAAAAGATTGTTGGAATTGACTATTATCACCCATCACCATTTTGACTCGGCACTTCTCTTGCAAATTCATCTGGTGCAATAACACAACATTGATCATCTATTATCATGTTATGTAAAACAATATATGTAGCTATTATGTCATACGTCACATCTTTCTTTTTTCAAAATGGCTTGCTCCAACAACACTTGTGAAGCGTGGTTGGCGATAATCCAAGTCAAGTCCACCTCTTTTTTGCGTAAAATAGTTATTGTGAAACTTATTTTTATCGACAATGTGAAGGAACAACGAGAAAAGCATTTGTATTGATACATATGTATTATCTACAACAAAACTAACATTCAACATCTTTGAAGATATATGATATTTTATACCAAAAAAAGGTTTATAATATCCTTAGAATCATTTTGAAGCTATTTTAGAAGTAGTTTGGTTTTGAAGCATTGGAAACTGTATTAGAAGTAAATATCGACTCCAAGAAATCAATAACTTAATTAAACAATCACTCAAAAATTAAAGAATAATACTACATCAAATATGCCCTCAACATGTGGGTTATACACAATCACGTTTTTGTGGGGTTATACACAATCACAAAGAGAACGATGAAGTCGGGGTGAGAGGGGGTGATTTTAGGGAGGTCTTTTTTTTAACTGTGGGTGTTTGGGTCAACTTGCATGCACCTTGACTAATCACAAGGACATGAGGAACTATAGATTACTCCGGTGTTATCAATGTGCAAGCATCACAGTATCTCAAATTTGGTTATCCGTTTGACTACTGAATGCCCCTTTTGGCATGTTTTTATCATTATTTTCATTAGGGCAACAAGAACGTTAACATAGGACATCAAGTCCATGATATTGTACATCTTTCTTAAGAAGGCAACGTTAAAAAAAGGAATACAAAGGGCTAAGAATACTAACAAAATTTCTGCATGTATATTAATATCTAAAAGGCATGTCATCATTACTTACCGAAACTATGACGCATGTATGAATCACATCCAAGTATAATAAAAGTTTATTTCTACGTGCGTAACACACAACTAAAATTCACCAAGTTGTTTTATCTACGTTCGAGAGGCCCAAATACATAGGGGATAGACACTAGCTCATCATGTATGATTAAAACCCGCTAACACTAGAACTAACCGTTGATTCAGTAAGAGGTAGATGTTGTTTGGAAAGAATTTAATAACATCTTATTTGTTCCATAAAGCTTTCAAATGTTCATTGTCTATGCAATGGACATATCAGTCAAGGGTGTCTCATTTCCACCATTGTCCGTAGTTGTTGCTAGTCTCGGTACTATACTGTTGCAGCGGCATGGTTGTTTTAATATCCATGTAACCTTTAGTTATTTTTTTCCATATTATTTTGAGGTAACAGGTTTAGTACTGAACAAGTAATCTAAAAGTTTTGCTTCAAACCCAAAAATGAAGATGTTGAAGAGTTAAATATCCAAAACAAGAATCAACCAATAATTGGTTTCATTTTAATGAAATTTAAAACGACAAACAATATAGAACTAATTTAATTCAATTAGAGAGAATACCATATTTAGTGCAATTATAGGAACCTCCTGTTGGAATCTCATAAGGTAACTGCTTTTCAACGGTTTTCATAGGAAAAAGAATAAAAAAATTTGGATCTAAGATGGCAAATTGTGTAACCCCACCTGCCAAATGTTGCATCGCTCAGCTCACTCTAGTCGTCCAAAAGTGGCATCCCTAAATCTTCTTCACAATAGGAACTTCGCAAATCTCTCTTTCCACACTAGGAACTTCCCAAATCTTCCTTTTCGCAATAGGAACTTCCTTTATAAACCCTAGAAATAAATTCAAACTTCCAAAAACCAAAATCTCCCCCTGCATAGCTTTCGAAATCCAATCGAAAATCATCAAAAGAAATCTTGTCAAATCATTGATTCAATTGTGTGCATAACATGGAAGTCATTAACACCTAAAAGGCATGCCATTATTATTTAACAAAACTACGATGCATGTATGAATATCATCCAAGTGTAATAAGAAATTATCTCTACGTGTGTAACGTATAACTAAATTGCGCCAAGGTATTTAATTTACATCAAAGAGAGCAAAATACTTAAAGGACACTCATCATGTATGATTAAAATCCAGTTAGCGCTTACATGAATGATGTCCATTCAGAGCCCACCTCTGATTCAGTCAAACGTAGATGTCGTTTGGAAAGAATTTAGTCGTTCATTTTCCACGGGATGGCCATATCATTCAAGGGTGTCTCATTTCCGCAATTGCCCGTGGTTGTTGCTAGTCTCATGTACTGCAGTCGTGTGGCTCGTCTCTTCTAGTAGTGTCCGATTTCGATTCCTCTACTGCTACTTGTCTCCTCTACCGTAATCTATTTCAGTTGCTCGAATCAATCCATGTGCAAATCCACATATATCTTCTTATTCTGACCTGTTTACTCTCTTTTCATGCTAGGAACTTCCTTTATAAACCCTACAAATAAATTCAAACTCCCCAAAATCAATGAAAAATCATGACCTCTTCAATCTCTATTCTCATTATGGTATCAAAGCCCAAGATCCAGACTTCATGTTTCTCCCATTCTTCTTCCTCATTCTCGCATATCACCATTTACCAAAGGAACTCATTATTGGTGAACATACAGGTTTATATATATATATATATATATATATATAGGGGCAGGTTCAAACGAGAAGGCTTACAATTTGCGAGAAGGCGAGAAGGACTCCTAGCCAACCACCTAATTAAATGGATGGCTATGATTAATAGTGGCATAATTGTAAAATATTAGAGAAATTTAATTAAAAAAATTATGTAATTTAATCATAAGGGCAAACCTGGAAAAAAAAACAAATTAATCTCCGGATAGATACTCGGTTCCCGAGATTTTTGTTTTCAAGATATATCCTAATCTTTAACAAGATCAATATCAAATTTTTTCCTCTCTCATCTAAAACAAATAACTGATATCAAAAGCAGGTGGAAGATCATACGTACTTATCGACTCCTCAGATCTCATACGATCGAAATTAGTGTTTGTAAAGGAAGTCATTCATCATCGTTTCCTCTCCATTGATCACATCAAGTCATCAACGACATTGTATCCATTAATCACCAAAGTTCCTACATTTGGGCTCGAAAATCTCTGAATCACACACATTAGGTCTCGTAAATCTCAGAAGCAACATCGTTAGGGCTTGAAATTGGTATTTTCTTCAACCACATTCTATTTCTTTGAATACCAACATATCAGTGGTAGACAGAGGTAATATCTAATCGTTTTTTCCTAATATGTGTTTGTATTTGGAAGATTAAACTCGATTGCATGATAAATCGATCTGTTGTGATTAATGCAGGGATGCGGAGAAGTAGCAGACCGACCAAAAATCAGGGAATGTTCAAGAACACTTCTAATAATCAAGGTAATGTAGATGAAGATGACAATAGTTTGGACAGTGAAAGGACGAATTCTGACCTGAGGATGAAGGATAGCATTCATAAGTTTCTTCCTTAATCACATAGTTTATATTGAAAGTAAGTTTTGAAATCATATATGGCTTCAAAAAATAATGGTCTTAACTTTATTAGGGGATGTAAACCATAAAGTTTGGTTGAACTGAACCATAACTTATTGTAGTGTAGATATTATGATGCAATGACTATTAATAAAAGTGTTTGGCAGTGATGGTTTTTGGAAGTTGGGGGTTTAATCATATGTGATATAAAATGTGTACTTGAGGAATTGGGTTTGAGCATGATATGGTTAAGACTTTAGTAGGAATAGCATATGGTATACTTGCATGATCTTATGCGTAGAGCTATTAAGCTTCCATTTAATTAGCGAAGATATTTGAATTAGCAAAGTAATCATGTGTGATTAAGTAAAGTAATTATATGTGGTAGTATGTTTTATAGTACGGTCTTTTAGAATTTTTTGACGAAGTGGGTTTGTGCATAATATGGTTATGACTTTAGTAGGAATAGGATATGGGATACTTGCATTTTTTTGCCAAAGTGGGTTTGTGCATTATTATATGTGATAATATGTTTTATAGAACAATATGTCCACATTTTTTTTTGACAAATTGGGTTTGAGAGGCAAGTTCAATTGCAAGAAGGCGAGAAGTGTTTAATCATATATGATACACAAGTTTAATCATATATGATTAAACACATGTTACATTGGCAATACAAGATGTTTAACCATATATGATTAAACACACCCGAAAGCAATGTAATCATATATGATATCACATTTCGCGCCTTCTCGCAAAATGATTAACTTCTCGCATGATCCTTCCTCTTGTGCATAATATGGTTATGACTCTAGTAGGCTTTCATTTAATCTTATGATTACTTTACATAAGCACATATGATCTTATGTGTGTGGCTATTAGGCTTTCATTTAAGTCGCGGTGATATGTGAATCAACAAAGTAATCATATGTGATTATGTAAAGAAATCATATGTGATAATATGTATGTAATATGATAGTTTCTTTGTATATCATCTATGATTTGAATGAACCTTTTATGTTGATTTGTATGCATCTGATGAATCTAATGTGACATAATCTAGAACAGTGCAGCGACAGGAACTGAGTCCTCACCTACATCTGATCACACTAAACTTACTAGACTTAAGATTATAAAGAGGAAGTTACTAACTGGGGATACGTGTGTGGGAGGTGGGACATCTACTAGTAATGAGGTTCAACAATTAGCTGAAAGAAGAACGAAGAAAAAGAGCGATGTATTAGTCAGTGAGCAAGTGGAAAATGAAAATTCAGGCACACACAATGTCGGATTACCAGTTGTTGAGGATACATCAATCATACGGTTATGGACAACTCCATACCCATTGTTTACTGCCATGATAAAACTGTCAGATGAACAAAAAAAATGTATAGAACGTATGGGTTTTTGGGGGACTAATAGGTATGGTGTTGGACGGAATTCCATCGAAACTTGGGTATTTCCTGGTGATAAACCTTGATCGACACTGATTCGATGACCCTCAGAACGAGAAAAGGTGTAATAAATATAGATCAAGCATCGATAAGAGACGTGCTAGGCATACCGATGGGTCATGTAGCATATGATGACAGTGTGACACCAGAATTCGGCATCACGATAATTTAAGAATGGAGAAAACAGTACAAAAAGAGTAACGTACGACCATCCGATGTTAGCATGAAGATAGTATCATCTGAAGTCGCGGATGATAACTTCAAGCTAAACTTCATAGTTCTATTCTGCAATACTATGGGAAAATGTAGAAGTAACGGAGTATGCGATCTTAGTGTCTTATCACATGTGACACCAGAAACAAAATTTGAAGAGTTGAATTGGTGTGAGTACGTATAGTCGTGCTTGAAATACAGCAAGAGCTCTTGGAAAGGGAACAATCAAAATGCTTTCTATTGTGGCCCTTTGGCAGCCCTTTCGGTAATTATAATATACTTTTTTATATTGTTTATATAATCATAATCATATGTGATATGTATCATGTAATCACAAATGATATATATATATATGATTATACGACCTGCGGGTGTGTTTAATCATATATGATTAATCGTCCATGTATTTCTAATGTAACATGTGTTTAATCATATATGATTAAATTTATTTATATCATATATGATTAAACACTTCTCGACTTCTCGTAAAATGTTTAGCTTCTCGTTTGAACCTGCCCCTTCCACTATAGAGGAAAGACCATGGAAGAAGTGAAACATTTTGGAAGAAGGCGAGAAGGGTTTAATCATATATGATTATACGACCTGTGGGTGTGTTTAATCATATATTATTAAGCTTGTATATCATATATGATTAAACACTTCTCGCCTTCTCGCAAAATGTTTAACTTCTCGTTTGAACCCGCCCCTTCCACTATATTCTATTCTACTTCCCCTTAGCAACTAATTTTTTAATTCAATCACATTGATTAATGTACATATTGGTTATGATAATACATCGCAATAATTGCAACTTTTGTATGTCGATCACGTGAAGTGCGACATGTCACGGGTTATACGACAACGCCCGGTAATAAAGGCTTGGTCCATGGACAAATTACGGATTAGAGAGGCAGAAGAGATTGCAAATGGAGGTTTCAGATTAGATGACTTTGCTGAGCCATATGTGGGAAATGTAGGGTGCGTGGATGGTGCAGGAACCTCGTTACAAGGAATGCCTCCAAAAAATGATATTCAGGTAATGATATACAACTACAAGGTTAATTTTTTTTAAAGAGGTCTAAACAAGATATAAGATGTTAAATTTTTTATGATATGTGATTAACACTGCTTATCACAAATGATTAATTCTTGGAAAACATTATTCTGACAAATAATCATTTGTGATTAACTATGATTGAAGACGAAATTTGAAAGAACACTCGATGCAACCGCAACTAGGAGATGAACCCAACGATGGGGATGAACAGGTAATACTTGGAAGTGATGGTAAGGTGAACGAGATTCGAGAATTCGAAACACCGACACAATTCTTTCAGCACCCGGATGTAATCCCAGCTGTTGATGTAGCCATATGGGAAGAAATGTCCAGGAAGAAGGAAACTACATCATCAACATTACCATTAGACTCAATACCCAACTTTAGTCTTGGGATGATGCAGGAGTTTGAGGAAAATTGTGCGACTGACGGTAATATGACTGTCCATGTTCCAGAGATGCAGGTATCAGGAAACAACAAAGGCAAAAACATCATTATGTACGACAAAGGGAAGGGTCCGACAGGTAGTGGCAACCACATTTGTACGAACGTTGTTGACCGATCCTCCAATATGCAGATTTCCACTCAAAACAAGGGTAAGGGCATCGTTATAGTCGATCATGAGAAGATGGCGGAATATAATGAAAGGAGAAGAGAGCCGAAAGTTAGCGTCCAAATATGTTCCCCTTACATGAACAGGTTAGTTGAAGTGAATGCACCAACAACGAAGGACGAAACAGTGGTGTCGCAGTGGATTTTTGCCATGCAAGGAAACAAAAGGTGAGTATTTTTTTTACCAATCTATGTTAATTAACAGTTTTAGCGTATGTGATCAAGGTATTCATCCCATGTTTATCAAAAAAGTGTAGTCATATATGATTGAAAGTGTAATCATATAAGTGTAATCATATTTGATTGAAAGTGTAATCATATATGATTGAAATTGTAATCATGTATGATTAAATGTGTAATCATATATGATTACACATAAGCATATAAGATTACACTTTTGCATACATATTTGATTACATGTGCAATAAACATGTATGAGTTAATATAATCATATATAATTGTGTAATCATATATGATTAATAGCGTAACCATATATGATTATGCATAAGCAAATAAGATTAATAATGCAATCATTTCGTCTACATGTGCAACACCATTCTATCTAACTTTGTGTATCACAGTGATGCTGTATTCAGTAATGATGAAGGGATACATGGAGACAAATTTTTTTTTGAGAGCATGTCATATGACACACACATCTTTCATGGGATCATTGACATATGGGCGAGACTTCTGAATCATGAAGAACAATTTCGGAGTAAGGGGCTATTCGGTTCGTTTTCTATTAAGACCTGTATGGATAAAGTTATCTGTATTGATAAAGTTGTCTGTGTGATAACAACTAAGTTGTTGTTCGGTTGTTGTGCTGAATAAACAGTCTGGATATCAGAAATGACCATTGTACCCCTGATCTATATTTTTGTCTGATAACAATAATTGTTTGATAAAAATATAAAATGAATGACTTTGAATGATAAAAAATATCGATTTAAAAGTTTATTTAACCCAATTCTAAACCATTTCATCTTCAAATATATCGAACCCAGATCTGAATAACATAAAATTAAACCTTGATGTATATATAATTTTAGATAATATCATAAAGACCTTGATATGTATATGGATTTAGATAATATAGAGCTGCAATCCATATTCTTCTTGAAACCTATTCTCTCACCTACTGCCATGAATGATGAAACCATCAATAAAACCCATTAATTTTCCTTTGGTCCCCCAATTTTTAAAAAGAAACCCAGATCGATGGTACATCCACAACAAATCTTTGACTCATCTATTGATACATTGAAACTAGGTGAGGAAACCCTAAATCCCTAAATGAAAAAGAAAACAAATCGCTTGATTCTTCCATTGATAGTTTTTGGGTCGAGTTTCTGGGTGCTGGGAGGGTGGATAAAAGAAAAAAAACCCACAGATTAATAGAGGTTGAATATTGGGAAGAGTAACCTGTAGGGACGATTGGAATTTGGAACAACCGGTGGAGATCTAGAGATGATTTGAGAGGGTTTCATGTGGAGAGGATGTTTAATTTGATAAGGGCATTTGTGGAATAATTATGGTTGAATGCATAAGACATATATATTTTAGCTGACCAATTAAGTCATCGGCTGAGCGAATAAGCCACAACCGAACAGTTGTTTATGGCTGAGTGAATAAGCCATATAGGCTATACAACCCATTAAGCCACTACCGAACAACCCCTAAATCTTCACCATACAGGTTGTTTTGTAGCACATCAACTCTGGTAACATCTATTTCCTGATTTTCCATACGTAGCCTAAAGTCTTTATTTCTTGTCCACAACAATAAGTATAGTGATCAAAGGATAATGGGAATCACAAAACTGTACCGTCCTAATAAAAAAATTGTTGTTATTTGGCAGAATGAGTTTATGATTCCCCCAAGGATGGAATATGCATCTATGTATAGAAAATTTGAGGACCGCTTGAAAGCAAGTGTGACACATGACCGTTCACTGTTGTCCCTGAAAAATGTTGACATGGTAAGTGTCTTATACAACCTTTTCTGAACAAACTGTTTAAAAGCACATTTATTCACATTTTCTGGTTATTGATAGGTAAGCATATGATATGTGAACATGTATTGATACGTGATTTTATCAAGTAAACATATTTTCTTCTAGCAAGAAGTCATATGTTAATATTTATTGAAATAAATCATGTTTTGAATGTGTCAGTTGCAAGTAGTCATATTTTCTATTTGCAAGTACTCATATGTGATATTATGAAGTTTTTCTTTGTGAATAAATGTAACACAGTCGAATGTATATAACAATAGCCATTGTAACACCCGTGATTTTCGGTAAGTAAATGTCACCCGGACGTTTCTGTGACTTGTAAATAGTAGGGTTTTGTTGGGAAATGCTTTGTCTAAAGTCCCTTGGAGTATTGGGAGTTTTGGCAGCGGAAAAGTCGAGTTTCGGGGTTCCGGAAAGGTCCCGCGACAATGCCCGACGACTATGACAAGTCACAGTCGCACTGTCACAATCACATGGAGTGTACCATGTGCTGGTACACGCCAGCGACTATGACCAGCGACATTGCCCAGGGCAATGTCGCATGTCAATGTCGCCCAAAGTGTGCAGTGTGCTGATAAGTCGCGAATTTCAGCCTCTTTCTCATTTCTTACTTCTCAAACTTCACCCTTTCTCTCCCAAATCGATTCCCACTTTCTTGGTTCAAACCCTAACTCATTTTTGGCTCAAATCCTTGGATTTTGTGGAGGTGAAATATCATCAAGTGGTAGGATTGAAAGCTATGGTGTAACACCCTAAAAATCAGAGTGAAATAAAAATTCGGAAAATAGGCAATATGACATTCGCATCTAGTATAAACCTCCCAAAAAGGGGTAAAGTACTAAACCTTTACAAAACCTGTGAACGGATATGGAAATCAACAACAAACTAATCTAAATACATCTATCTAGATTACATCGGTTGTCGACCCAAAATACCAAAAGATAGGACTTAAACAATGCCCAACATCGACTACTAGCCATCTCAAAAATGCCTCTAAGACATGCTCGTCACTCACGACCATGGCACCCCACCGCTAAGGGAACCTGTTATACATATCATTTGAGAAAAAGTGTTAGGCTTAAAGCCTAGTGAGAACATACAATTTATAGATTTCAAGAGATATAAACAATTGTAACAAAAGTAAATCTTTTCAAGAATTTTAGTTTACAATTGAAGATCTTTATCAAGAAAGGACAATCGGTCCAGAAGTTCATCTCGCGATGACGGGGGATACCTGATTTACCAAGGATGGTGGCGGAACACAAAAGTAGGCCACGATTCGAGTTGTGAGCTAAATACTTGGAATCCATGGCCACGAACAACGGTCCGTACTAAGATGTGAGGGAGGCCCTCCGAGGAAACCAAGTCATACTCGTTCACTAGGACTACATTTGACCCATAGCTAGTAACCGGTCTCACAAAACCGTACCAAAGGCCCCCGAGGATCAAATGCATCCTCAACTACAAAATGGGGAAAAGACATCCCAATAATATAATTCGACTCAAAACCTAGGGATCCACTAGTAATAGTATAAACTTGTCACAATAACATGTGTGACTAATCAAAGCTAAACATGTAGCTTCCAAAAACATTTATAACCAAAATGCCTTTTTCAAGTTTAACTACTGATAAGAATGAAAATCATAAAATGAGTTTATATACATTCTTTCCGGTAAATCACATAAATGTGCAAGTAAAATTCCCTTTTACTTCAATAAGATCAAACCCTTTACATTTCAAGAAAATGATAGTAACCCTAAAATCTCCCAAAAACTCAAGTTAGGCCAAAATGCAATAAACTTAAATCCAAACCCAAGGAGATATGTAGGAGTTCAAAATGTAAGCTTTTGATATGTATAAAGTTTGTAAAATGATAGTAGGAACTCACCAAGTAGGTTTTAGAAGAAAACCCAAAATCCTATATTTTGACCCTTGGAGAAGATGAAGATGGAGATGGAGATTCCAATACCGAAACCTTGGAAGAAGCTCTTGTACTAGCAATAAATGGTGAGATTTAAGGTTGAACCAAACTCTAAAGAGAGTAAATGAAGAAAGAGAGAGAGAGAGAGACTTGGAAAGAAAGAAATATGGAAAAGAGATATGAATGAAACTTGGGAAGAAAATCTCATTAAACCCGTCCAGGCCACCGCGCGGGCTAACTCGCGCCGCTCACTGGAATCCTTAAAACGGACAGTGCACCGCGCAGGTTATGGCGCGGGATAAGTCGCGCGGAAACTTGCGCGGGCCACTGTCTTCCATACTTCTTCAAAACTGGCCAAACGAAATTCGGGGTGTTACAATCCTCCCCAACTTGGGAATGATTTCGTCCCCGAAATCCCAAGTATACGAAAAGATGAGGATATCTTCGCTTCATATCCTCCTCGGCTTCCCACGTCACATTGGCTCCCCGATGATACTTCCACTGCACCTTGACCATGGTGACTTCCTTGTGACGCAATTTCTTAGACTTCCTCTCTAAGATGGCGTCGGGTTCTTCTACGCAACGATTACCTTCATCCACTCTTAATTCGGAGAGAGGTATGACATTTTCTGCATCCGCCAAACACTTCCGAAGGTAACAAACATGGAACGTGTTGTGGATTCTACACAACTTCGGCGACAGTTCCAATTGGTTGGCTTGCAAACCCACCCGCTTAAGCACCTTAAAAGGACCAAGGAAATGGGGACTCAACTTCCCATGCTTTCCGAACCTGATAATGCCTTTCCATGGCGACACCTTGAGAATCACACGGTCGCCCACTTGGAACTCCATCGGCCTCCTCTTTTTATCGGCATAGCTCTTTTTCCGATCTTGTGCCGCTTTCAATCTTTCACGAATGCCCTTGACCTTATCGGTTGTCTCTTGCACGATTTTGGGTCCGGCAAATTGCTTCTCTCCCGCTTCAAGCCAACACACGGGAGTTCGACACTTTCTCCCATACAACGCCTCAAATGGTGCCATCCCAATACTCGAGTGGTAACTATTGTTGTAAGTAAACTCCACCAAAGGTAGGTGAGAGTCCCAACTACCGTCGAAGTCGATGACACAAGACCTCAACATGTCTTCCAGCGTTTGGATTGTTCTCTCGCTTTGACTGTCGGTTTGTGGATGGTAAGCCGTACTCAACTTCACACGCGTACCAAGCTCTTTCTGAAAGTCATCCCAAAAGTTCGAAGTGAACCGACTATCGCGATCCGATACGATCGATAAAGGTATACCATGCCTCGAGACCACTTCATCAATGTACAGTTTAGCTAGCTTGTCCATCGATAAGGTCTCGCGCATAGCCAAAAAGTGAGCGCTTTTTGTCAATCTATCGACTATTACCCAAATGGTATCGTGGCCTCGAAGAGTTTTAGGCAACTTCGTCACGAAGTCCATGGTAATATGCTCCCACTTCCACTCGGGAATCTCTAAGGACTGAAGACTCCCATACGGTCGTTGGTGTTCGGCCTTCACTTGTAAACACGTCACACAACGCTCTACGTAAAGTGCCACATCGAGCTTCATCACCGGCCACCAATAATGTAACTTCAAGTCCCGATACATCTTCGTACTCCCCGGATGAATGGAATACTTGGACTTGTGGGCATCCTCAAGAAGTAGTTCGCGGTTACCCCCAACTTTGGGCACCCACACACGAACATTGAACAATTTTACTCCACGGCTATCTTCTGTTAAGAGTAATCGTTGCTTTGTCATGACTTCATTCTTGAGGTTATCTTCCAACAATGCTTCAACCTGAGACGTCTTGATCTTCTCGACCAGGCTAGACACCAACTCGATTCTCGAGTGGGTAGCTCGAATACTTCCGCTATAGTCCTTCCGACTTAGCGCATCAGCTACCACGTTCGCTTCACCGGGATGTTAAAGCAACTCACAATCATAATCCTTGAGCAACTCGAGCCACCGTATTTGCCTCATGTTCAAATCTTTTTGATCGAAGACATACTTCAGACTTTTATGATACGTGAAGAGTGTACATTTTGTGCCATAGAGGTAATGCCGCCAAAGCTTCAAGGCAAACACTACCGCCGCTAACTCCAGATCATGGGTAGGGTAATTCTTCTCATGAATCTTGAGTTGTCTCGATGCATAAGCAATTACCTTTCCCTTTTGCATCAACACACAACCCAACCCCATCTTTGAAGCGTCGCTATAAACCACGAAGTCTTCTGACCCTTCGGGCAACGACAAAATTGGAGCTTCGCACAACTTCTTTTGTAAGATCCGGAACGCCTTTTCTTGCGTCTCGGTCCAATCAAACTTCACATTCTTCCGAGTTAAAGCCGTCAAGGAAGAAGCGATCTTCGAAAAGTCTTGGATAAATCTCCGATAATAACCCACCAAACCCAAGAAACTTCGGATTTCGTACGGACTCTTGGGAGGCTCCCAATTCATCATGGCTTCAATCTTGGAGGGGTCCACCTTCACTCCATCTCGAGTGACAACGTGACCCAAGAATTGTACCTCCTCAAGCCAAAAGTCGCACTTGGAGAATTTGGCTGTAACACCCTAAAAATAGGGATAACAAAAATCCGAAAAACGGACATGCGGTATTTAAAATTGCTAAAGCAAGAGCCTCCCAAAGGTGGGGAAAAATACACAAACCAGTTTAAATACAAGCGTAATTTAAACGGACGATAAATAGTGACCAATAATTCCAAATCCGAATGCTAGGAAATAAAATAAACACGGGGTCATTTATAAACCCAAATTGTTCTTCTACAAATAGTAAGTCCAATGCAATTTCCCCAATCTCTCACCCAAGCCACTATGCCAACTTAGGACCGGCGCCGCTAGAACCTGAGATACACATCGACACCAAACAAGTGTTAGGCCAAAAAGCCTAGTGAGTTGAACAAGAATTAGCATGGTAGAACATATATGACTCTTATCAGCAGTTAACCAATTTTCAACATGTATGGAGTCAATGGGGAGACCCATAGCACCAATCAATTCCACCCCAAGAGTCGATATACCTTGATGCCCTTAACAAGGAACACCCCAAAGGCCCGACACACCCGAAGACTACACCAAAAAGGAAATTCCCCGAGTGGCGGAGGTCTAGGAACATACCATCACGGTGGCGCCCAAGACTACATCCTCCTAGTGTCCTTGACTTGGTTCGTTCAACATAATGCATATGGGAGGTCCTTAGGTATATTTCAACCAAGTATAATTCAATACCAATCATGGGTACAATATCACCCTCCTAATAGCATGAGTCCAATATAAGACTTAAATATCCACATAGCCACGTTGTAGATACAATATCACCAAGAGAGTATTCCAAATGGAAATCATCATATTATACCAAACATGTATTCCTTAATCATGTCAAATACCTATTGTGAGCACACATAATGTGAATCCCAAATAATTACACAAAATAGAGTAAATCATGGGACGATACTTCTAATTCATATATCTCACATAATCTCATGAAAATACCATCAATTACTTAAACCCGTAAAGATGAACAATTTGAGCAAATATGTGATAATAACAACAATTAAGCAAATATGATGTGTATCCAGTTTTAACAAAAGTTTAGTAAACTCCCAATCTAGGTTTTGAACCAAAAACCTAGAAAATATGGAACCCTAGATCCAAGAAGATGAGACTTGGAGAAGATGAAGATCTTGAAGGATGCTTCAATGAAATCACTTGGATGAACCTTCAATGATGCTTTAATGCTCATATCACCCAAAATCTGGAAAATATAAGGTAGGAGATGAAAACCCAAAAATTAAGCTTTTGACACTTGAGGAAGATGAAGATGGAGGTGGTGGTGAAGCTTCCAAACCGAAATCTTGGATGATTCTCTTAACTTTAGCAATAAATGGTGGAGGTTTGGTGGTTGGAGGAACCCTAGTTGAAGAAAATGAAGAGGGAGGGTTTGGGAGAGAATGATTGAAGAAAGAAATGAGAAGTGATAAGATTTTGGGGAAAACCTGCATTTAACCCGAGCTGGGCACTTCTGTCATGCGCACGACCCGTGCGCGAGTTGTGAAGAAAGGGCGCACGGCCCGTGCGTTCCACAGAATCCGAAATCTGCCCCTTTTTCTTCTTTTCTTCTTCTCATTTGGCTAAATGAATTTCGGGGTGTTACATTGGCGTACAATCTTTCCTTTCTCAACACTTCAAGAACTTCACGTAGGTGTTGCTCGTGTTCTGACTCGCTCTTGGAGTACACGAGTATGTCATCAATGAATACAATGACCGACTTGTCAAGGAATGGTCGGCACACTCTATTCATCAAGTCCATAAACACCGTCGGTGCGTTAGTTAGACCAAATGGCATCACGAGAAACTCGTAATGGCCATAACGCGTTCTAAAAGCGGTCTTCGGAACGTCTTCTTCTCTCACCTTCACCTGATGGTAACCCGAACGTAAGTCGATTTTGGAAAAACATCCCGCTCCTTGGAGTTGGTCGAACAAGTCGTCTATCCTTGGAAGCGGGTACTTGTTCTTCACTGTTGCTTTGTTCAACTCACGATAGTCGATGCACATTCTCATTGTGCCATCCTTCTTCTTGACAAACAAGACCGGAGCTCCCCAAGGCGACGAGCTTGGTCTTATAAAACCCTTATCCAAAAGCTCTTGGAGTTGCGCCATCATCTCTTACATCTCTGATGGCGCCAAACGGTAAGGAGCTCTAGCAATAGGAGCCGCTCCCGGCACGAGGTCGATCCGAAACTCCACTTGTCGATCGGGTACTAACCCGGGCAAGTCGTCCGGAAAGACATCGGGATACTCCCGTACAATCTTTACATCAACAAGATTTGACTTCTCTAGCTTGGCGTCAATCACATAGGCTAGGAAAGATGAGCATCTTTTCACCAAGCACTTGCGTGCCTTTGCCATTGTGATTAATGCCACTTCACCCTTTCTTTTCTCACCGTAGATCACAACAACTTCACCACTAGGATTGGGAAGTCGAATTAACTTCTTGGAACATACGATCTCGGCATGATTGTTTGCTAACCAATCCATGCCGACCACCACATCAAAACCTCCGATAACCATCGAGATCAAATCTATCTGGAGGTCTCTCCCTTCGATACCGAGAGTACACTTTCTCAAAACATCGCGGATCAACACTTGGCTACCGTTTGCTATTTTTACCACTAAAGCATCCTCTAGACTATTAGTGGGCATGGCAATCTTTTGACGAAATAAATCAGATATAAACGAGAAACTGGCACCAGAATCAAACAACACACGAGCAGGTACGAAGTTTAGAAGAAATGTACCCGATACCACATCAACGGATGCCTTGGCCTCTTCGGCCGTCATCTGAAACGCTCGACCCGGAACCCTAGATGGGTTCTCTCTCTTTTCCGGTGCGCTACCCGACTTGAGCTTCGGGCAATCTCTCTTCATGTGCCCCGGTGCCTTGCACTCGAAGCAGACCATCCCCGTGATAGAACAGTCGCGGGCGAGGTGATCATTCTTACCACACTTGCCGCAAGATCGAGGAGCGGTGCTACAGTTGCCATGGTGCTTGCTATGACACTTCGGGCACCATCTAGCTTCTTGACTGCTGTTGAAGTTTCGGTTCCCAAAAAAAGGTCGGGTTCTCTTGGGAGGTACAGAACTGCTCTCCCACTTTCTCTTGTGAGGCACCACCACAACTCTCTCAGATTTGCTTCTCGCGAACAACTCTTCCATGAACTAAGTTTCCTCAACCATCTCTCGGAGATTAGAAGCTTTAGAATTATGGACCATGGATATCAAGTCCGCTGGTAGTCCATTGAGATAAGCCTTCATCTTATCCTTCTCCGTTGGGGCCACATGCCCCACCAACCTCAACTTCTCCATAAACTGACGGGTATACCCCCTTACCGTCAAGTTTCCCTTTACTAGGGACCGAAACTCTTTTTCGATGCGGTCCATCGATCTTTCGCTGCAGAATTCCTCCATGAGCTTTCTTTTGAAATCGGCCCAAGATAACTGAGCCAAAACGGTCGGAGAGAGGGTGGATTGAGTAACATCCCACCAAGTGAGAGCCGCATCTCTCAACAACTAAGTGCCAAACCACACCCTCTGATCATTTCCACATTTCGCGGAGCCGAAGGCTTGCTCGACGGCTCTAATCCATTTTACGCACACAATCGGATCGTCGGAGCCAGAGAATTCTGGCGGTCCACAACCCAAAAAGGATTTGTAAGAGAAACTCCTCCCACTACTTGGAGTACCCACAATCCTGTGCTCCTCAGTTCTGACCCCATTGCCGGTGCCCAACAACCACAACGTTCTCCGTGATTGTCTCATTTCTCTTGAGACTAGCATCGCGATCCTCCAACATTTTCACGAACGTCTCTTGCTGCTTCTCTATAGCCGTCGATACCATTTGCATGATGCTGGCCATCATGTCGGTTTGAGGGTTCACCATTTGCACAACTGGGTTGGTGGGTGCCAACTCCACCCGAGGCACTTTCTCCACCTCCCCAGTAAATATCAATGGCATACCGAGAGGAACGACCGCCGGTACTCTGACCACCGGGTTCCGCTCTGGCGAACTATCATCATGAAGGTCTCCGACATCTAACTGACGACTACGTGTGTTCACCATAATTGAGAAATGGCTGCCACACAAGCACGAGAAAGAGTAAGAAAGAGATTAAACAGGACTCGCACGAAAGAAACGTACTATTACATCTACCGTTTGTCATAACATTAGCAAACTAAGTACACTTACGTAAAATATCCTCATAATAACAATAGCTAAGTGAGATTATGAACATATAACACATAAGGGTTCTCGTTACCATCATCACAACGCTTGATTAACGTAACTTCCGTCGACTCTAAAACTAACACGTCTTAGAAGTTCTACCCAACTCACAAATCATTGCCTTAACATACTCATTCTAAGTCTAGACATCTTACATTCATGCCTAGTTCACTTAAACTAGAGCTCTAATACCAACTTGTAACACCCTAAAAAACAGAGTGAAATAAAAATTCGGAAAATAGGCAATATGACATTCGCATCTGGTATAAACCTCCCAAAAAGGGGTAAAGTACTAAACCTTTGCAAAACATGTGAACGGATATGGAAATCAACAACAAACTAATCTAAATACATCTACCTAGATTACATCGGTTGTCGACCCAAAATCACCAAAAGATGGGACTTAAACAATGCCCAACATCGACTACTAGCCATCTCAAAAATGCCTCTAAGACATGCTCGTCACTCACGACCATGGCACCCCACCGCTAAGGGAACCTGTTATACATATCATTTGAGAAAAAGTGTTAGGCTTAAAGCCTAGTGAGAACATACAGTTTATAGATTTCAAGAGATATAAACAATTGTAACAAAAGTAAATCTTTTCAAGAATTTTAGTTTACAATTGAAGATCTTTATCAAGAAAGGACAATTGGTCCAAAAGTTCATCTCACGATGACGGGGGATACCCGATTTACCAAGGATGGTGGCGGAACACAAAAGTAGGCCACGATCCGAGTTGTGAGCTAAATACTTGGAATCCATGGCCACGAACAACGGTCCGTACTAAGATGTGAGGGAGGCCCTCCGAGGAAACCAAGTCATACTCATTCACTAGGACTACATTTGACCCATAGCTAGTAACCGGTCTCACATAACCGTACCAAAGGCCCCTGAGGATCAAATGCATCCTCAGTTACAAAATGGGGAAAAGACATCCCAATAATATAAGTCGACTCAAAACCTAGGGATCCACTAGTAATAGTCTAAACTTGTCACAATAACATGTGTGACTAATCAAAGCTAAACATGTAGCTTCCAAAAACATTTATAACCAAAATGCCTTTTTCAAGTTTAACTACTGATAAGAATGAAAATCATAAAATGAGTTTATATACATTCTTTCCGGTAAATCACATAAATGTGCAAGTAAAATTCCCTTTTACTTCAATAAGATCAAACCCTTTACATTTCAAGAAAATGATAGTAACCCTAAAATCTCCCAAAAACTCAAGTTAGGCCAAAATGCAATAAACTTAAATCCAAACCCAAGGAGATATGTACGAGTTCAAAATGTAAGCTTTTGATATGTATAAAGTTTGTAAAATGATAGTAGGAACTTACCAAGTAGGTTTTAGAAGAAAACCCAAAATCCTAGATTTCGACCCTTGGAGAAGATGAAGATGGAGATGGAGATTCCAATACCGAAACCTTGGAAGAAGCTCTTGTACTAGCAATAAATGGTGAGATTTAAGGTTGAACCAAACTCTAAGAAGAGTAAATGAAGAAAGAGAGAGAGAGAGAGAGAGAGAGAGACTTGGAAAGAAAGAAGTATGGAAAAGAGATATGAATGAAACTTGGGAAGAAAATCTCATTAAACCCGTCCAGGCCACCGCGCGGGCTAACTCGCGTCGTGACTCGCGCCACTCACTGGAATCCTCAAAACGGACAGTGCACCGCACGGGTTATGGCGCAGACTAAGTCGCACGGAAACTCGCGCGGGCCACTGTCTTCCATACTTCTTCAAAACTGTCCAAACGAAATTCGGGGTGTTACATATGGTCAAGGATTCACTATCTCCATCTTTATCTTCAACCTCAAGCTCGTTTTTGGGTTTTCTAGGTTTTCATCAAAACCTAAGTGGTAAGTGTATCCCTTTCATTTCTAAACCTTGTAATAAGTTATAAATGCTCCATTGATGATTCCCTAGTATTTGGTTTCTCAAATCTCGGATTTGATAGTTTGGAGAAACTAGGGTTTTGATCTCGTTTGGGGATTTTGGTATATAGTGTTTGGGGAATGATTCTAAGTGATTGATTATATGTTTTGATGGTTGAAAACTTATGGATCTAGGTTTTGGAAGTTTTGCTTGAAGATTCAAGTTTCTTCAAAGGAGCTCAAAGCGGGGTAAAATCTAGATTTAGCCTAAATCTAGCGAGATGAGTTCTAGTTGATTTGTTAAAACGGTGTACATGCCAAAATGTGTATTTTGAAGTAAAAGTATGTTTTACTTGGTATTTGTCAATGTGTGAGTATTTTGATAAGTTTTCATATTTGGTAAACTCGGGTTGTTTTAACCTCCTAAAATGCTCATATTGGGTTTTGAATATTTCAACAACTAAATAGCATGATTTAAGTATTCTTGGTGATTTTGTACAAGTAAAATCTATTTTTATGATTTATGCATCTTTGATGATTTTTGTACAAACGAAGTCTATTTCATGTTATATGCATTTTGGGTATATTTGCATTCATAAACCCTTTGGAAAATCTTTGGTCCCAATACGTGTTGAGTTTTGGGTTAATCATGTCTTCGAGGTATGTGTCTTCATAAACGTTGTTTAAAGACATTTCATTATTTGGGGACGTTAATTGTTGGTCAAATGGATTTTGAACATTTTAGCTCGGTGTCGACTTAAAGAGTATTGAGGACATTTGTTCGGTTTTAATGGCTCGATTTAGAGTCCAAATTACGATTTACATCTTAATGCATTTTATTGCATATTATTGATAGTTACAGGCTCGAGTGCTTTAGTCATTCATGTGTAGTCGTGTAATCTTAGATTGTGTTGCATTTGATCCATAGGCACGTAAGTCAGTCTTATTTGATGGTCAATTGGGTGGTACGGGGTTGGACTCCGGGACTCATGGTTTATGACCTTGTTTTTACAAGTGGGCACTAGGAGGGCTGAGTCTGGTTGAGCTATTATGACTGTGGGTAGTCTTCTGATGGGCGTTTGGGGCCTCCACCGTATGGGGCAATGCCTTCGTTGTATCCCCCATGTGCCGAGCCTTTGGGCGGTATTCCCAGTAGTATCCGCTAAGATCAGCTGTCTCTTTGGGTGAAACTTGTCAAGAAGTCGTAGGAACACTTAGGCCTTTATGTCGTGAGGTGTCATACGATTAACGTTGTATGGGTGGTATACTTTTGTGTTTCCTCCACTCTCAACGGGTACGGGTATCCCCCGTTGTTGGCCCGCAGTATTTTGGATATTTAATTGTCCATGCTTTAATATTTGGATTTCATTTCATTTTATGGTCGTGTGAGTATTATGTTTCAGTTCCATGTTTTCAATGGCGTATCATATTTATATGGATTGTCTTCCGTTATTTAAGGGTCGAGTATTATGCCCCACCAGTGTTTTGGGTGTTTCGGGATATGAAGTGTTATTCACGTTTTCACAAATTGGGCGTCGAATTATATTCACGTTTTGAGTGAGTTATGGGTTGCATCGTTTTATAAAGAATGTGTGTTTGAGAGCATTGTCTTTAAAAATGCATATTATGGGAAAATGTGTCGTTTCCATTTCTAAAGTAAACCTTTTCCAAAGATCTTGATTTGAACTGGATTCCTTTCTTTTAAAGATATATTCATTCATGTTAAAACTCTTGAGCTCACTAGGCGTAAGCCTAACCTTTTTATTTGTCGGCATGTGCATCAGGTTCCAGTTGGGGGTTCGGATTCTAGTAGCCTTATGAAGAGTTGAGCCTTAGCGGTACCCAATAGTAAGTCGTTGGTGAAGTCTTCCGCAAGTTGGAGATAGTAACTGTTATTGGGTTTTAGTAGCATACGTCTTTATTATAGATTGTATGTATAGAATTAGATGTATTGAGGTTAATCCTTAAATTGTGATTGTAGACGAAGCAATTATTGATGTATTTAGAAAATTTTAAATTAGTTGCTATTTCCAGATTTGAGGGTGTTACAGCCATGTTTTATGTGACAGATATTTTTCCCTGTTCAAAGAGGCACACATTTCTACTTGATTGTGTTTGTCAGGATCGAAATTCTAAACAAGAATTTAATAAACACTCAAAAACTTTATGTTAAAGACGTCGCGGAAAAACACTTTAACAATAAATCAATCAAACAGTGTATAAACTCAAATCACAAGTTATATTGATTTAACTTAATGATTACAAACAAAACCTCAATCTGTTGAACAGGCTCAACAGACGTTCAATACTTCTCTATTGAAAGGACTTCTAAGAACCTTGAGGTTAATTCTCTCTAAAACAAACGTATATGAAAAACTGTATATCTATCAAAGACTTCTAGACTATATATATATAGAATTAATTACAAGATAATTATCAAAACAAAATTGATCTTCATTCCATAATTATCTTCATCTCTATCTCTATCTCCAGCTCCTATTCTTTCGTTTCAAGTCATTATCTTCATAAGCAGTATTAATCTTCAACAACATTAACATCCTCAGCAGTACTAACTATGCTTGCAGTATTAATTCCTCTCTTGCAGTAGTAATCTTTAAGCAGTACTAACTACTAGCAGTACTATCTCTCCAAGCAGTACTAACTATTCTTCTAGCAGTACTAACTCTTCAAGCAGTAGTAATTCTACTAGCAGTAGTAATCTTTCAAGTACCAGTACTAATTTTAAGTAGCAGCATTAACCATACTTAGCATATTTCTGACCCAACAATCTCCCCCTAACTTAACTTTTCAAATTGAGAAGTTAAGTTCTTCAGCAAAATTGTGGTCTTCATGATGCTTTCAAAACTCCAGCTTAATTCCTAAGATTTGGATCCAGTCCCAGACTTTGATTAATTGTTCTTTTGATTACTATTCTGGCCATTTCTGAATCTTTAGGACATACCAGCTTTGCTCTCAACATTCCTTGTAGCTTTGCTCTACTATGGTCATACACCTTGTCCACCAAGAAGTACTCATGATAGCTTTTGTCAATAGTTAGCACAAAGACTCCACAATTTTCAAACATCATCCAATTATCTATCCTTTTGAATCCATTCTCAAGATGCAAGTCCTTGATAACATACTACACTCTTTCAGGCTCAAACAGCATGCACAAGTACTCCATGGCCATCTTTGTTAGACTCATCCCAGCTTCTTTCAACACTTTACCATATAAGTTCAGTCCAACTTTGTGCATTTCTTCCAAATCAGACCTGGAACAACTTCTGATAATTTTACCCCATGTAGCATATATTTCATAGTGATCATCCATTCTCTTGATCCTGAAGTATTCTTTGCCTTGGTCTTTCAAAATATCCCAATGAATGATTTCAGGAGCATTCACTGAAATAGGATCAACCTTCAGAGGTTCTTTATCAGATACTGTCATGTACAAATCAAATTGCACATCAGATTGTCTTGGTTGACTTGTAGGATCTTGATTCTGCTCTAGCACATGTTCTGCTGATTCTGCTTCTGCTCTTTTACTTTCATTCTCCTTTTCAACTTCATCAATTCTTGACCTCTTTGCCTGTTTCTTGGTAGCAATGGATTTCTTTCTTTTTATAGCTCCAACTTTCTGAGCTAAGGTCTCTTCTTCCTTCACTTTTGCCTTGTCTTTGGTAGGAGTGCCTTCTTCACTGTCAGGAAAGGGCTGTTGTATGTTGAGGTCATGCCTTTCTTTCAACTTTCTTTCAACCTCAACCCTTTGAATGCAATCCCCTTTCAGCTTGGCCATCTCCTTCTTGTATAGTTCTTCTATCCTTCCAAATGACATGCTGGTAAACAATCCTTCAGGAACTCCAATAGATCCTTTCAGAAAGTTTATCATTTTCCTTCTTTCTTGATTGGCCAGGAAGGTCTTTGAAGGCTTTCTTTGGCTTTGTTTAGTTTCTCTCAATGTCACTTTCTTAGCAGCAACAGCTGTCTTCAACCTCCTTTGATATTCTTCATTAAGCTTAGTAGACAAATCTAAAGCAATTTCTCTGTCTTTTGCAGATTGAATCTCTTCCTCCTTTTCCAACTCTTCTTGCAACTTTTTGGCCATTTCTTCATCAAGTTCTATTTGAGTCTGCTTCTTTGATGGCTTCTCAGACTCAATCATCTTCTCCTTCCCTTTCTTTTTGGTCTCAGCTACACTGAATTCTTTTCTTTTCTTTTCTGTTTCAGCTTCTTTGATTACCACTCCCTTAGCCTTTGGAGTAGCTTTGGGAGTGTCAAGCTTTGCCTTTACCAATGTTTCAACAATTTCTATCTCTTCCCTGGATAGTTCTGTTTCTGCTGCAGACTCAGATACTACTGCTTTACTTATTTCTGCTGCTTTTTCAAAAGTTTCTGCTGTTGATGTAGTTTCTACTGCTTTTGCTGTTTCTACTGCTTGTTTCTTTTCTGCTTCAGTATTCATCTCCCCCTCAAACTTAAATTCCATTCCAACTGGCTTCTCCTCCTTATCTTTAGTTGCTTGAGTCTCCCCCTTTTTGGAAGCATCATGATCAATGCTCCTCATCTTCAAAAAAACTTGGTTTTCTTCTTTTTGTGCACTAGCCTTAGAACCATCTTTTTGAGTTTGGTAATATGCACTTGTTGAGAAGTGATCACCTTTTTCATCTCATGTATCTCCAAATTTTGATTATGAACTTCCAGACTTATTGTACCAAGAGTATCCATCAATTCATCATAAGTATATATGTCCTCACCTCCTTTAGGTGTTTTTACCACCCTTGAAGGATCCTTGGATCTTTTAGTAGAGGCCTTCTGCCTAGCAGAAGCACCTTCTACCCCTGTGTTTTCTTGGCACCTGGGACCTTTAGATGATTGCTCATCTAAAGTTGTCGTGGGGAAGGTCTTAGAGATGTTCACACTGTCCTGTCCTACACCTTGTGCAGAAACAGTAGTGTGAGCCTTTCTGCCCACATGCTCATCCTTCTCCTTATAGAGCACCTTCATGGGGTTGGGAGACACCCTTGTGGTTTCCCTTTGGATATTCTCTAATGGAGAATGCTCCATTAGAGGGCTTGCAGTCTGTTGGGGTGAAGATACAGAAAGGGAAGGAACCTTCTGTACCTTTTTCCTTTGATATGTTTTGGTGATGGGGGATCTGGGCTTGACAATAGGGATCTGAGGAGTATTAATGGAATTGAATGGTGTGGTTAGGTCATCAGTTGGGTGGTCAGATGTGGGTTGTGACCCTGATGCCTCACCATGGGAATGAGACATAACCATCATTGTAGTGAACAATAGTGTCTCTTGGCCAGAAAAGTCCTTACTTGGTCTTTTCATGTTGGAGAATACCTTCCCTTTGGGAGGTTTTGGTACATACACCTCATTAAAAGAGGGTAAATCCGTCAATTCATTATTGAGTACTTCTTGCACAAACCTTGGATACATGTAAAAGCTTTTGGTTTTGGTATCCAGATTTGACATTAAATCATTGAAAATCATTTGAGAAAAATTAAACTTTCTAGAGGTAGCTAAGCAGACTAGAGCATAAGCTAAGGTACTGCTGAACTCACTCTATCCAGTTGTTTTTTTCTAGAAATACAATGTTGTAGGGTATGAACAAAGAATCGCCACTGAGGTGAAAATCTGTTCTTGAAAAACTTGTATACGTCAGTGGGACCTTCATACCCCATACGACTAAGGACTTGGAATAGATCTTCCTTGGACAGAGAGGTAATACCTGAGGCATCATCTAGTCGTAGATGAGTGCGAATGCATTCCTCTATGATGGTAATGGTTTTATCACACACTAGAGGTGATCATTTACGGGCTTAGGCGGGCCACGATCCGGGCCTAACATGTTTTTCTTGTCTAACGGTCCTAATATAGTAAACCCAAGCCCGTTTTTACGGGCTTGAAAACTTGTCCATACCCGTCCTATAAACTGGCCGGGCTTGCCAACGGGCTAACGGGCCTGAAAATTTACATTTAAAAAACTTATATAAAATGGTAAGTTGTGTAAAATTATTCAAAATACATAATTTTTTTTTCAACTAAGCAAACGTAAATATACTAATGTATACAACATAAGAAAAAAAGTATGATTTTTTTCTCTACAAAGATTATCACCTTCGAAGTTCGGATTCCAAAACAACAAAATATTTAACCACCTAATAATTCAAGATCGAGATCCTAAATGTACTATATGACATATCACATATAGCATATATATTTAGGAGGTAGTTGTACTTAGTAGAGGGAGTCCAACCCAAAACCACTTATAAACTTTTTTAATACAATATTAATTATATATATTTTTTAATTGGTTATAATTATATAACGGGTCGGGCGGGCCTGTCCAAATTTTCTTTTTCATTGCCCGAGCCCGCCCGTTAATTTGAACGGTCCCGTCCAAGCCCGCTCATATTTTCTAAAATGGTTATCAAAGCCCGCTTTTGTAACGGGTTGGACGGGCTGGGTCTAGCGGGTCGTACCGCCCATAAACAGCTCTATCACACACCCTTGAATGAATGACCTGAATTCCTTCAACATTCTGGATGGACGCATTTGCCCAGAACTGTCGCATGAGTTCCCCATAGATTGTGGGATTGACAGTTAATGCGTAGGCGATGTGTGAGGATTTTAGGAAATCCACAATCTGATGAAAACCCTCTGCTTGCTTGGGTTTCTGTAGCATTGTCAACTCATTGTGATCATCAACGAACACCAGTCCTGCCATCTTCTTGATCGATTAGTCGAAACTAGGGTTATGCACTGGTAAGAGTTTGAGAGAAAGAGAGAGAAAGAACACTCGTAGGAAATTCAAAGAGCCGTTTGGATTTTGGCGGTCAGAGAGGGTATTTATAGGTGGAGGGTTTCAGTTATAAGCAGTACTAAGTACCCTAGCAGTATTAACTCATATTAGCAGTAGTAACACATACTGGCATTATTAACACAGACTAGCAGTATTAACACAGACTATCAGTATTAACATATACCAGCAGTAGTAACACTGATTAGCAGTAGAAATAAGGCAAGCAGTAGTAACTTTGCACTGGCAGTATAAACCACCTAGCAGTAGGAACCATACTTAACCATATTTGAACTGACATTATGAGTAATATAGAGAGCAGTATTAACTTAACTAGAAGTACCAAGTATCCAATCAAAGCAATCTGAAACACTTAAACACACAGGGTTAGCAGCACCATGCACAATATAATATGAGAAAGTAGAAGGAATCTATATAGAAATGGTACATAAAGAAAATCAAAAGATGCTTATTCAGTGTTTATCATGCCCACACTTGTGACCAAGAATGTGAATCTACCCACATCAAAAGCTTTGGTGAATAGATCAGCAAATTGGTTACTTGTGTGTACTTTCACAACCTGAATTAGCTTCTTTTCATTGCAGTCTCTAATGAAATGGTACCTTATTTCTATATGCTTGGTTTTTGAGTGCTTCACTGGATTATTAACAATGCTTATGGCACTGTTGTTGTCAATGAAGATTGGAGTGTGCATAAAGGTAACACCATAGTCCAGCATCTGATTTTGAATCCATAGCACTTGTGAGCAGCAGCTTGCAGCAGCTATGTACTCTGCTTCAGTTGTAGAGGTGGACACTGTGGTTTGCTTTTTACACTGCCATGACACTAGTCTTGCACCCAAAAACTGACATCCTCCTGATGTAGACTTTCTATCCAAGTTTTCACCACCCAAATCACTATCAGAATAAGCAAGTAGATCAAATGGTGAGTCATGAGGATACCAAAGACCCAACCTAGGTTGTCCTTTAAGATATCTGAAGATCCTCTTGACTGCTTGAAAATGTGATTGCTTAGGTCTGACTTGAAATCTGGCACACACACAGACAACAAACATAATATCTGGCCTTGAAGCTGTTAGATACATGAGGGAGCCTATCATAGATCTATAGTGATGAACATCTACATCCTCCCCCTCAAGATCTGCAGTGATCTGTTTGTGTGTTTTCATGGGTGTGCTTGCAGGCTTTGAATCTGAAAATCCAAATTTTGTAAGTATATCCTGCACATACTTGGATTGGCTGATGATGATACCATTTGTCTTCTGTTTAACCTGTAGCCCAAGAAAGAATGTAAGTTCACCCATAGAGCTCATCTTGAATCTTTTGTGCATTAGCTCCTCAAACTCCTTGCACATATAATCTTTTGTGGATCCAAAGATGATGTCATCCACATAGATCTGCACAAGTAGGATGTCCTTCTTCTTCCTTTTGATGAACAGAGTCTTGTCTATTATTCCCCTTTCAAAACCATTTTCCAAGAGATAGGTAGACAGAGTGTCATACCATGCTCTTGGTGCTTGATGTAGTCCATAGAGTGCCTTCTTTAATTTGTATACTCTGTCAGGATAGTTAGGATTTTCAAACCCTGGAGGTTGACAAACATATACTTCTTCATCAATTGTTCCATATAGGAAAGCACTCTTGACATCCATCTGATAAACTCTGAACTTCATGAAAGAAGCATAGGCTAGAAACAGCCTAATTGTCTCAATTCTGGCTACTGGAGCAAATACTTCTTCATAGTCTATTCTTTTTTCTTGTGTGTACCCTTGTGTCACAAGTCTGGCCTTGTTCTTTATTACTATTCCTCTCTCATCTTTCTTATTCCTGAAGATCCATCTTGTGCCAATTGCTCTGTGTCCTTTTAGAAGATCAACCAGATCCCATACATCTTGCAGCACAAACTGCAGTAGCTCCTCTTGCATTGCTTCTATCCAGCTTGGGTCTTTCATTGCATCATAGGCCTTCTTGGGTTCAATCTGGGATAGAAAGCAAGATAACAAGCCTGTCTGTATGTCTTTCAATCCCCCTAACTCGCTTTGTTGCCTTGTGATCATTGGGGAATTAATGTCATCAATCACCAATTGAGGAGGATGATTCTTCTGAGTTCTTGTAGTATTGACAGCCTCCTCGTTAAGATTTGATTCAAGGTTGGTGTCATTCTTTTCTGGAGTGCTTCCACCATACACTGAAGAAATTTCATCATCAGTGTCATCTTCTGATAGTATGGGCATCTTAGGTCCTGTGTTTCCTGAATTATGAGCATCTTCTTCATCACCTTTGTCCTCTTCATCTGCTTTAGCATCTTCATCTGGATCAGAATCTTCTGATTCTGAATCATCTTTCTTTTCTTGCTGGCAAAATTCAACAGGATCTACTTTAGGTATTGGGAACAACACAAACTCTGAACTCTGTGCTTGTACCTTTTCTGAGCTTGTTCCTGCATTTTGCACATTACTAAAACCAAATGCATTAGTTAGTGAATCAATGTCAAACAACCAATCAGGACCTGTACCAATTTGATTTGGTGTGTTCTCATTGCATTTGACATTGTCACTTTCCTCTATAATCCTTGAAGAACTATTAAATACTCTATAAGTCTTACTCTGAGATGAGTATCCAACAAGAAATCCATCTTCAGCTTTGCTTTCAAACTTGCCTAAGTGGGATTTGGTGTTGAGAATAGTGCAAGGACACCCAAAAGGTTTGAAAAAGCCAATAAAAGGTTTCTTCTTGTTAAAAAGTTCATAAGGTGTCTTGCCTTTAGATTTGACTACTAGAACCCTGTTTTGGACATAACAAGCAGTATTAACTGTTTCTGCCCAGAAAGTAATTGGTAACTTTGAATCTGCCAACAGAGATCTAGCAGCCTCAATTAGTGTCCTATTTTTCCTCTCAACTACACCATTTTGTTGAGGAGTTCTAGGAGCACTGTATTGTTTCTCAATACCTTTAGCCTCACAAAAGTTGTTTAAGTCATTGTTTTTAAATTCAGTTCCATTATCAGATCTGATGACTTTAACCCTTAGATTAGTTTGGTTTTCAATCCTAAGAACAAAGGATTTGATCAGTCCACTTGTCTCATCCTTAGTCCTCAGAAAATATACCCAAGTGAATCTAGAGAAGTCATCAACAATGACTAAGCAGTAGGATTTCTTACCAATACTCATCACATTTGTAGGACCAAAGAGATCCATATGCAATAATTGAAGAGGTGAAGAGATTGTATTTATTTCTTTGGACTTATGAGAAGTTTTGTGCTGCTTGCCTTTAAGACAGGCAACACAATGATCATCACATGAGAAAACTTTTTGAGGTAAACCTCTTACAAGGTTTTTTTTCACAAGAATGTTCATTGTTTTAAAATTCATGTGACACATCCTTCTGTGCCAAAGAGATGATTCATCTAAGGAAGCTTTTGAAAATAAACAGTTTAATGATGAATCAGATGATACATTCTCTAAATCCAAACAATAAACATTATCCTTTTTAGGAGTTCTAATTAGTATCATATTTTCATCAACTACCTTGAATCCTAGAGCAAGGATAATACATTCAGACTCAGTAAATAGTATACTATGTTTCTTGTCACAGACCTGTGATACACTCAACAGGTTGTATCTCAGTTGCTCAACATAGTATACATCTTCAAAGGACATCTTACCTTTTGATACCATACCTTTTCCACTGATCTTACCTCCTTCTGGATTGTCACCAAATGCAACATGTCCTCCATCAAACTTTTTGAAGTTTTGAAGGCAGGCCATGTTACCTGTCATGTGCCTAGAGCAACCACTATCTACATGCCTGATGCTCTTCTTCTTGAGCTGTTGGTTGCCCTGCACATATGATAAAACGGTTAGTTTATGGAGGGAACCCAAGCCAAAGTGGTATTGGGTTGGCCTTTCTCATCAACATATTTATAATCAGTAATTTTAGTCTGGATGAGATTATCATAGTTAGGAATCGCATGGCTGGAATACTTTGTCAGAATTATAGGCTTGGCAGCATTAATACTGGTAGCAGCACTATCCTTGTTAGCAGTACTAACTTGGTTAGCAGTACTAACTTGGTTAACAGTAGTATTGCTATCAGCAGCATTATTTCTGTTAGTAGTACTATTTGAGGTAGCAGTACTAACAGGTTTCTTGACTTTTGGAACCCAAACCTTGACAAAGTTGTTTGCTTTCTTGTTCTGTGAGTTACTCCTTGACTTGCTTGGAGTATTTTCTTTTGATTTAGCAAACTTATTCTGAATATGAGATTTTGCAGTCCCAGTTTTCATTGGTACTGTTCTCATATTAGCAGCCATGTGATTTCTTGATTGTTTCATATAACCAAAAGAATTTTGTGTTTGTCTTTGAAAAGTAACTCTTTGGTTAATAGGATTGCAATAACAGTATTTGGCAAGATGATTCAATTTGCCACAGATAAAACAGGGCTTTGGTCTATTGATTTTGCTTAGATCAATTCCCTGTTTTTGAGCCCACTGATTATTTCTGTTTCTCTGATTTCCCCTTATTTTATCATGTTTATGGGGTTTGTCCTGTTGACAAGTACAGGGATTTATAACACAGGTTTGCATGTAGTGAATTCCCTGTACCTTTTCCTTTCCTTTCCTGGAGGTCTCAACTTTCTCACTCTTAACAATCTCTTTCTCTGTCTTGGACATCTCCACTTTATCACTTTTGATAAATGGTTTTCCTCCCTTCTCATTTGTAAGAATGTGGTTTTCTAAGGGAATATCTTTATGGTCTTCCTCATTCTTACTCTCAGAGTCTTCTTCTTCAGAATCTGCCTTAACCACTACTTTGTCTAAAGGATCTACTTCTGTGGCTCCTGTAGGTAAGTCATCCTTATCCTGTCTTTCTAAGAGGTCTGAGGTGGGTGGAATGTAGTTATTGTTGTATGGTGGAGGGGTGGTGTTGTAGCCTATTCCTCTTCTCAGTTTGTCATGAATTTGAGATTTAAGTAAAGAGTCCATTGCTCTAGAAGCATTGGAATATTTCTCAATGTCTAGTTTGGCCTTCTCAAATTCATTCTTAACTTTTTCACACTCCTCTCTAGACTTCTCTAGCTTACTCTCTAACTCATTCTTCTCCCACTTCCAATAGTTGAGATCATAAGAATGTTGAAGTTCATTGGCTTGATATGCCTTTATTTGTTCTTCAAACTTCTCAACTATCAAAACATACTATCTTCTATCTTTCTCTAACCTTTTAAGGTCATCACACATGCTCTGATTGTGATCCCTGTACTTTTTAACAGTTTCAAGACAGGTTTTAGAGCAAAGGTTAGATTTTACCTCAGTGGGGATTGTATTACTTGATGACTCTGAAACTTCAGCCATCAATGCTTGGTTCTGAATGGCCTCCTCTACTTGATTACTCCAATCAAAGCCCATTCCTTTTTGTGAGACAAGAGCTTGAGATGAATTCCTGCTATAGTTAGTGGACTTTGGTTGATGATTATTGCTTCCATGCTGTTGGGCAGTTCCTCCTCTGCACTCTCTGGCAAAGTGTCCCAGATTATGGCATTTGTAGCATTCCACTTTGGATTTATCAAATCCAACACCATCTTCTCTTTTCATGGCAAAATTGTTTCTACCTGTTCTTTTGATGAATCTTTTGACTCTCATGGTGAGCATTGCCATCTGCCACTTGATATCCATCTCTTCAAGATCATCAGCAATGATCTGCTCCAGATCATCATTGATAAGAGCATATTTAACATGACTAGCAAGGAATGCCTCCATAATAGAATCATTGGACCCATCCTGTTTTGAGCCATAAGCAGCACTAACTGATTCTGTATCAGCAGTAGAATCATAGTGGATGATAGGAGGGCAACATTATGAGAATATCCAGATGGCCTTTTCTTAGATTCAACTTCTGCTTCAAATACCCTTAGATCATTGTAGATATCATCAAGCTCCTTATCCTCCAGATTATCATTCTGTCTGAAGGATACGGTGTACATCACCCATTCTTCACCAAGAGATCTTAGAAATTTTCTGTTGACATCATCCTGGTCCATCTTGACACCAACAGTGGCCAACTCTCCAATCAACTTTTTGAATCTATCAAAGGTTTGAGTCATGGACTCATTCTTTGTAGACATAAAATTCTCATATTGTTGTTTGAGAATTGCCTTCTGATTCCTCTTAGTGCTTTTAGTACCTGAAAATCTCTTCTCCAATGCATTCCACAGAATTTGAGCATCAGAACAGTTGCAGAATTGATGTTGATACTTATTAGGAATTGCCAAGAGCAGAGTGCTCAAGGCTTTCATCTCTGTCTGGCTCATATTTCTTTCTCCACCAGTCTTTGGTGGAGGTCTCTTGCCATCTGCGTCCATCTTTCCTCCATCAGAGGGACCATTCTCAATGATGTCCCACATTGAGTAGTCTGTGAGAAGAATGTACTGCCTGATTCTGATTTTCCACATGTCAAACTCATTGGGTTTGAGCATGGGAACCTTTGAAACAAGAACACTGTCATGAGATCCGTCCATGATGATTTTTGATTTCTGAGTTGAAGGCTCTGATACCACTTGTCAGGATCGAAATTCTAAACAAGAATTTAATAAACACTCAGAAACTTTATGTTAAAGAAGTCGCAGAAAAACACTTTAACAATAAATCAATCAAACAGTGTATAAACTCAAATCACAAGTTATATTGATTTAACTTAATGATTACAAACAAAACCTCAATCTGTTGAACAGGCTCAACAGACGTTCAATACTTCTCTATTGAAAGGACTTCTAAGAACCTTGAGGTTAATTCTCTCTAAAACAAACGTATATGAAAAATTGTATATCTATCAAAGACATCTAGACTATATATACAGAATTAATTACAAGATAATTATCAAAACAAAATTGATCTTCATTCCATAATTATCTTCATCTCTATCTCCAGCTCCTATTCTTTCGTTTCAAGTCATTATCTTCATAAGCAATATTAATCTTCAACAACATTAACAACCTCAGCAGTACTAACTATGTTTGCAGTATTAATTCTTCTCTTGCAGTAGTAATCTTTAAGCAGTACTAACTACTAGCAGTACTAACTCTCCAAGCAGTACTAACTATTCTTCTATCAGTACTAACTCTTCAAACAGTAGTAATTCTACTAGCAGTAGTAATCTTTCAAGTAGCAGTACTAATTTTAAGTAGCAACATTAACCATACTTAGCATATTTCTGACCCAACAGTGTTCAACTTAAAGAATCCAAGTTTTGTTATCTTGGACAATAGTGCATCTAATCAAGAAATTTCGGACAAGTATAGGGATTTACCATATCAACTGATAAGCTATTAAAAGCTATTTTCTAACATTTAGTTTGGTAATAATAATTATTATTTTGGATTAGTAGTGACAAACTTCATATTATAAATTCAGCAAAAAGTTCTGCATGACTATATGAAGACGATTAAACACCACCGAGTTCAGAGTATAGGCAAATTGGTTCCGAACAGGTATCGGTTGAGGTGGAGAACACTTGATAATGAGTTCGACAGTGGAATATTCGTCATGAGACATATGGAGTCTTATATGGGTGAAACTGTTAGTCGATTCAAAACCGGGTTTTTAAATGATTCAAGTGCACAATATGCTCAGCTCCTGAACTTCAGATGCAAGTATTTGACAAAAATGTTGTTGTGGTCCCAAAATAAGTTAAGATCAAAGGTGATTGAGCAAGCAACATAATTCGCGAAGTTAGATTCAAGACTTCGAAAAGACATGGCGGAGACCGCGAAGAAAACAAAGCATGTAAGACTCGCGAGTTGAAGGAACATTGTGAATGCTTAGACTTGGTTGTTTTTTGGAACTTTATGAAATGGGTGTTTTAAAATTTTATGATAGTTATCTCATACCTGGTATCCATCTGATTCTTTGGCACTCTAAATTAGGTTATTTCGAATATTGCAACTATAATTGCATAGTATGGGTTTGATTTCGTAATTACAGGCATCCTTTGATAATTGCACGTATCAAGATCATATATGTTTGTACTTGTAATGGTTGTGTTCAAAATTGGCAATTCACACCATTTAGGAATTGTTTTGTCTTATATAATTAAGTTAAGGTATGATTTATTTAATCATGTATGGCTACTGGGACGTATCTTTGCAATAACAATGTAAGCATCTACGAGTACAAATTTACAAAATTATGTAATCATGTATGAAAGCACATGTAATCATGTATGAAAATACTCGTACTCACATATGATTACATTTGTAATCGAACATGATTACAATTGCAATCATACATGATTACGGATGTAATCACAAATGATTATGGATGTAATCTCACATGATTACATATGTAGGGGAAGGTTCAAACAAGAAGCTAAACATTTTGCGAGAAGGCGAGAAGTGTTTAATCATATATAATATACAAGTTTAATCATATATGATTAAACACATGTTATATTGGCAATACATAGACGTTTAATCATATATGATTAAACACACCTACAGGTCGTGTAATCATATATGATATCACACTTCTCGCCTTCTCGCAAAATGTTTAGCTTCTCGTTTGAACCTGCCCCTACATATGTAATCATATACATTTGTAATCACACATTATTAAGGTTGTAACCATATATGACACACAAACACTTGCATACATTTGTAATTACACGTTATTACTGGTGTAATCATATATGATTACACAAACACTCATATATGATTACACCAGTTAAAAAACCCATCTATAAAAGTCGAATATATGATAACTTTGTATGTATGTTAGTAATGTTGTACTCGGTACTGTTGAAGAGATGTATATAGAATATAACATTTCTTAGTGCAAGGAATGGATACACACATATCTATCATAGCATGAATACTCCATAACCTCATAAGAAATATTGATACATATCAACTGATAATAACATCAGTTAAAAACTTTATTATTGCATGTCTAAAAATGAAATAATGAATAATAAATAAACTAATATATGTTCATGATAAAAGCAAGTTATACTAAAACAGATATCCCACGATGACTGTACCATATGTAAACTGATGAAGAATAGGAAAAGACAGAGCGCACTATGGTATTAATTGATAATGGAAAAGGAACAATTGATTGAATTACAATGGAAATTGGAAATTTCAGAAGCTAACTACCCAGGGAGACTCCCTCTCTCAAAGCTAACAAGCTAAGAGCCCTATACTGATTATTCTTCTCGATAACCTCCCATTCCTTACCTCCCACCTTTTATTCATTCTCTCTCCTCCAACAGAACGCATTAACCCCTTTTCTCATTTTCCCTTTTGGCCTTGGCATGTGTTGTTCAACAATATCCGAATTTCCATCATAAACCAACTACTTAGATTTGACTTTTTTGAAAGGACAATTGTGAATGTCATGGTGAGCAGGTTCACCACTAGGGGTGTGCAACGGGCGGGTCGGTCGGGTTCGGGTGGGAAAATCAAAAACTCGATCGGATTTCGGATTTGGAAATCAATACCCGAATTTTAGGTTTTGGATTTCGGATTGCTTCGGGTTCGGGTTGGTCGGGCTTCGGATTGATGTCGGTCGGGTTTCGGGTATTATTATAATGCAAAATATATATATAAATTCAATCGGTTTTGAGAATGAACTCAATCGATTGAGAGATTAATGAAATCGATATTAAATTTATAAATTAGAAAACATTTCAACCGACTAGAATTTATGATTTTCAAAAGATAATTAGACAAACAATTATATTTATATAATATATAAATATGCATGTATACTATTTTGGGTTTTCGGGTGGGTCGGGTGGCCAAAGATCAAACCCAACCCGAACCCAAATATTCACAAAAAAGTCGGGTTTCGAATTTTCGGATTTCGGGGTATTTGGGTTTTGCAAAAACACCTTATTTTCAGTTCGGATTCGGGCTCGAATTTCGGACTTTTCGGGTTTTGCACACCCCTATTCACCACAGCCTTTACAAACCCTTTTAGGACGAGCATTCTTCTTAATAGCTTTTTCTTCGGCACCAATCAGTCTTTTTCCGGTGCCTCAACCTTTATTTCTAATGCCTTCAGGAGGAAGTATCTCAGCAGTCTCAAGCCGCGAAACTCCCAAAATAGATTCGAATTCATCATCTTTATTGTAACCAACATCATCTACCGGGTCCTCTGGTGCCACTTATAACTTTAAATTACGAACCTTGTCCACTAATTGGGATAATTTCTCCTCGTCACCACGCAACATGTTGAAAATTTGATCAATCTCATAATGAACATCCTTATATAATATGTCAACACGATCGTTTCTTCCTGCTTCAATTCTTCAAGTACGAAGAATATCCATTGGAATTACACCTCTCATCCATCGTTTAAGAATGTAACGCTGGGGAATCTCTTGAGCATCAATGTTGAATAACACGTGGAATATGTGCCGACACAGAATCCCATGGTACCGAAAAAGTTGACAACTACAAACTAAAGATCCATCGGACTGTGATTGAACAACCTGAATGATGAAACAAAATAGTGACTAATATTTTACTTGCACAATTAAAATTATAAGTTTATAACTGTTGACCCCTTTAAAACAAAACATATGTCAATTACTTTTTAGCACATGTGATTATGAACACTTAATCACACATGATTTCCAAAGACCATTCATTATCACTTGTTACGGTTTGTACAAAGTGTAATCAACATCATAAAAGGTGTACCTTAAACTCCCCCTTAGTGATGAATCTCTTGTCTTTTTGTCTAATGGTATAAATTTGACATCCGTCTTCATAAGCAACATTCCATTGAGCACAGAACCGATCCCCTTTGTAAATCTCCTTTTGAACTTGCTGGAAAACAGTCCGAGTATATACAGAAGCAACGTGCCTGTCAATCTTCCTTTCAGTTTTAAAGTTGGGAGTACTCATATCTGTGTTATGATCTTGGGTATGCTGCCTATTGCGTTGCCTATCCATAGCAGTATCATAGGATAGAAAAAAAACATAATATTGTCCCCGTAATGTGAAAAACTCTTAAAGAAGGAGTTCATGCTTTCAGACCTGGAAGTGGTTTTCATTAACCCACACAAAGGAACATCCTTGAAGTATGCAGATATCCAGCTAGCCCGCATTGCAAGGTTGAATTCATCCATTAACGATAACCAATGATCCTCAAAATCTTTGGGATCCAGGTATCCATCCCACACAATCTTGTTGAAACGTTTTCTGAAATCTGTTTTCTTAAGACTTGCGGTAATAACCTGTATGAAATAAAACGAATGACATGATTTCCCGTAGGCAGTAATTACTCATACTAAATGAACATTTACATGAAATTCCTAACCTTATTGGGTAACTTGTTTGTTATATGCCACATGCAATGTCGGTGCTTGGCCTCCGGGAAAACAACTGGTAGGGCCTCTATTATTGCTGCATCTTGATCTGTCAAGACCATCCTAGGTTGATGTCCATGAACTTTCAAAAATGTCTCTAGCACCCATTTATACATCTCTTTATTATCGCCATCCAACAACCCCGAGCCAAGAACAATAGATTTTCTATGATTGTCAATGCCAGTAAACGGAAGAAAGACCATTGAGTGCCTGCAAATTAAAAAAATATTTTAACAAAAACTTTGTAATACGTAATGAAGTTGGTATTAATCACATGTGATAATGCAATAATCACACGTGATAATGCAATAATCACACGTGATAATGCAATAATCACATGTTATAAAACATAGTAATCACATGTGATAATGCAAAATAATCACATGTTATAAAACATAGTAATCACATGTGATAAAACATAGAAATAACATGTGATAGTATAAAGCTTGAAATTCTATAATCAAGAATACAACCTTCCAAACAACTGCTTATGTTATAAAATTTTTGGGTGCTAGCTAGAGTTAACTATAAACTTAGTGATAAGTACAAAAACTTACTTATTCGAACGATATGTAGGTCAAATGAAATAATATCCCCGAACTCGGCATAATTAAACCTTCATAATTCATCAGCCCAAAATAAACCTTGCAATTTTCCGTCTTCCGCTTTGAAATCATACGTAAAATTTGAACCATGCACTTTACGGTCATTAAACATATTGAGAACCATTTGCACATCTTTGTTACCAACAAAGCTATCTAAATTTCTCTTGAAGTTTTTGTACTCGGTAATAGTATCACCTACTTCATCATACCTACCTTTTAGGCAAGCTTGAAGGTGATGTGCCTTCGTTGCACCTATCTCCGCCCTCGCAGCACGATGAACCATCATTTTATCCGAAAACTGAAATTTTCTTCTACTACGCATAAGATTTTTGTCACGCTCATCAAATAATTTATGATTGTGGTTCAGATGAAAGTAATAAATTTTATAGAAAGAAGTGCCTTGAACGAGTTGGAATCTAACAGACATTTTGCAATTGGTAACTTTGAAGTTGGTATTACGAAGCTCCTTCCGATTGTCAGAAACGTTTACGCTATTAACAGAACGGTTTCTCGGAACACCTTGTCTATGACACACAATGTACTTCAATTTAACAATACCAACATTGTTCGTCTACTGAGTTGACCGCCTAATATCAAATCCAGCGATATCAGCATACTTACGATACATTTAAATAGCTTTACCAAGTGATTCAAACACAGTCCCCACAACAGGTTGGATACCATCAGCAACATTAGGAATCACGTTTATAGAGCCACCCGGACTCCGATTAACATCTTCAAGCTCGATTTCGCTATTATGGTGGTCATAATTATCTGTGAAAAGGAAGACAAATAATCATAGATGCACGAATAATTTATAGAAATGCATGACGTAATGTAGGAGTAGTAGGTGGCACATTTACAGAATCCTCAGGGATTTCAAGAGCTTCCTCATTATCGGACTCAAATATTTGATTGTCTTCGGGATCTGCAACGGATGAACAAATATTCTAGAAACACATAGTCAGTAATTAAAAGTACACATGTGTATCTAAAGACTCGGACAATTATCACATAAAACAACTAAACATATGTATTATCACATAAGATTAATTGGTACAAAAATGTATTATGGGATGAGCATGTGAATAATCACATGTATTCTGGTAAAAACTCCCAAAAACAAACAAAGTGATATCATAGATGATATTACTCAATTGTCAATCACTCATCCAGCTTATATATAATAACAATCACATGTGCTTACATCTAACCTAGATTTGTCGGTTCAACGCAAAAACATATAATATTTACAAAATTAAAAGATTACAAATCCTGAATCATAAAACAAAACTAAAGACATACAATTACACTAAAAATCGAAATATTTTGAAAATCTAACCTGTTGCATCTTCATCCTCAGAAAACATCTTGATCTCATCTAAATTATCATCATCAGATACGTAAAGTGATGGAACTTCAAAATCGAAGGGCTTCTGACTCGAATCCATTGATTTTTTTTTTCCAAACTCAGATCACCTTTTTGCAGAACATGGATTAGAATAATCGATAACTTAGGTTTATGTTTATGTTTTTTTGGAAAAATAATGCGATAATTATGGGTTTAGGTGAAGATGAATTGGATTGCAATATCTTTCATTATTGATGAGGGATATTAAAAATCCGATTAACATGGAATGATAAATTCCGTTAGAGATAAACATGTCATTAAAAAGTCATTAATACCCTTCTTAATTAATTATTAATGATTATTAATTAAAAAATAAATTAAATTAATGATTGGTTAGAATTTTTTCTCGCCTTCTTGCAAAATGTATAACTTCTCGCATGATCCTTCCAATATATATATATATATATTAGAAGCGTACTCACGCAATGCAGCGAGATACATCACAATTTTATTGTTTCATTTTATTTTTTTTGTCAATTTACAGTACGATTTTGGATGGTTTTGAGAAAGTGATAATGTTTTTTTTTATAAATTTGTTTAATTTAGGCTTAATAATATAATGTTTTTTATATAAAAAAAAATAAGTATTTTGTTAGAATTCAATGATTATCTTATATATTTTAATGACATTCAAGAAAAAATAATCAATTAGATATTTAATAATATAATTAAAACAAAATTATAGTAATATAATATATTAATTAATAGTGATACATGGAAAAGTCTGCATAAAAGAAAGACCCTACACATACCAAATTGGTGGGTGTTAGAAGTCTGCAGTAGTAATATGTATCTTGTGCTTTGATACTTGTAAATTAAGAGATTTTTAAAATCTTGCATAAAATGATGGTACATTGTGCTTAATAATTTGTATTTAAAAGTTTTTTATTCGTGCTTTATAATATAGTATATATATATATATATATATATATATATATATATATATATGGTGCGTTTCTTTTGCAAACCAAGCAATTTGTACAATCTTAGTCGTTCATCAAGTCTAATAAATATATGATTTTATTATGTTTCCTAATTTAAAATCATGATTATAATGAATAAACTTAACATTTCCTAATTTAAAATCATGATTATAATGAATAAACTTAACATTTTCCATATATATCACAATCATTATTAATGAATCATAATCATTATCTGTAACACCCTCAAATCTGGAAATAGCAACTTAATTAAAATTTTCTAAATACATCAATAAAGGAATTATCTACAACCACAAATTAAGATTTAACCTCAATACAAACATTCATTCTATACAAAAGCCTATGATAATAACGGGTGCTACTAAAACCCCATAATAGTCACTATCTCCAAAATTGCGGAAGACTTCACCAACTACTTACATTTGCACAAAGCTACGGCTCAACTCTTCATGGCTGCTAGAACCAACCCCAACTGGAACCTGATTCCCGTTCCTCAAAGCTGACCCGGGTACAATGTTTGCAAGTGCTCCCACACTTCTATAAACCCAAGCATTGTGTTTCCACCAGAAACATACCATTACGCTCTACTGATAGTCGATTATCCCCAATCCCATGAATCCTCAGATTCCTACAGATCCACTCCTAATATTGATGAAGATGTCCTTCCAAGGCACACCAATGCGTCGTTTAGGTAACTGGTTAACCCAAATTCGGCTATCACTCAACTCCGTTCCAACCCCAACTACACAACATTCCTTTAACAAAGTCTTTATCACCACGGGGATTCTTATACCCATCGGTACTTAAACATCAACACTTAACCCTCTTTTAATTTCCATCACTGAAAGGTCATTATTTCCCATAATCCAACCGGAATACTTCCAAACATTCCAAGATCCATTGACTTCAAGAAAACAAGTCGACACTTAAGACTAAACGGTGACCTCGAAAATGTGGACATCCCGTCCACGATTTCATTCCAGACGGATCGTCGCACTAAGGCAGACACCTATCAAAATGCTAAAATTCCAAATCGCGCATTTCTAACAAACAGATCACCGAAATTTCCCTTTTTAATCGCGGAACCCACCACGACGGCATGCCAACAACACAACCCATGATGTGACACCGACTAGCAATCCATCACAACGAATCCCAAAAGAAGCGCAGATAGTCACATAAGACCTTATTCCGCATGATTACCGAAGTATAAAATCACCCCTTAACTAGCGGAGAAGACTTAAATCTACTACTTCCATAAAGCAAGTGCGCACAGATTCAAAACTGAAACTCAAACTTTCACGACTGACCGCAAGTCGGAACATCCGACGCCTCCAATTCCAAGGACTCCCTTAGTCCCTAATTACAACTGCTCTTACGCCAGGGTTAAAATCTATAGGCCTAATGAGTTCAAGGTTTTTCAACTAGTATGCCAATTTAAGTTTATAAAACTTCCGAATACAAAGGCTTCCTAACGATTAAACGTGCGGCAAAATACACTACCGTCCATGCGATAGGTTTCAAAATTGATTAACCACACAACGCATATAAAACCATTTCTAAAACCTTTTTGATCAGTAATTACGTTAATAAAAACGGTAACAAAATATGCGCAACAAAATTTTCAAATGGACTACCATGGTTCTAGTAATGCATCAATTTATACTATGCATATGAAAGATAACCTTCCGTACTATAACATGTGCAATAAAAGTTTGTACAATTCCCTAAAAGAGACATTCCCAATTTAATTTTAAAATTCTGATTTCCCAACCCAAAAGTCGTTGCGACATAAAATTATTAACAATTCCATAGGCAACAGTTTATTCCCCAAAGTTCGATGAAATGATAAGAATACAAATAATTCTCAAATCGAGTTTAAAACTTTAAGCCGCCTCGATAAGATACACTTGACCAAGATGGTAATTACAACGATATGCAATTCAAAAATTCATTTCATGTATTGCGGAAAATTTATAACAGTAAGGTCGACAAGCGAAGCACGCTTAATTAAAATTTAATTTAAGACAATATAAATATTTCACACATTTACTCACGCGAGTGAAAGTCGGATTCAACCTAAAAGTATGCACATATGCTCGTGTGAAACTCAAGATACAATCATGCGACATTTACATTTTTCAAGGTGACTCTTACGGTTGCAAAAGTATCGATGCAAGACTCGCATGGAACAAAGTATTGAACACAACTCGTAAATTAACGCACACAATGATGCATATGCACATGTTCTCAAAATTATTTTACGCAACGCAAAATGGCGTAAGACGAGGCACCCTAAACCCAACTGAATTTTCGCAAAACTCAATAATGCTAAAATCATGCAGTGACAAATTTTCATTTCTCAACAAGAATATAAGACGGCAATATGGCTAAAACACTAAGCCTTCAAGAGTTTCCTCTTTTAATGCAATGAAAGATAAAATGACACCTTTAACAAAATTCACATGGGACACGACGCCAACTAACTCGTAAGCTTAAAAGAAGCAAAATTAAAACTCACGCATGGAAAGACATCGTATAAAACAACACTCCATGAAATTTCAACAAAACTCACACAAACTAAAATTCTCAAGAAATTCCGACTCAACGCGTGGGAATAACTTTTCCTTTAAAACCATTGACATATGTGGAGGAGATCCAATGCCTAGGTTAAAATCTCATAGCTACTTGCCCAATACTCAAATGACATTAAAACATGGATATTACAATATCCGCAAATAGCGTTAAACAAGAGACGTGAATAAAGAGATTTTGATAACAATTTGCAATTACGTGCAACAAAACAATTTATGCATGCTTAAGCTCACAGTTTAAAATCTGATGCGTGCTAAATGCTTTACCAAAACTTTATAATATAAATCACTTTCTGTTTTACGAACACAAGAAACAATTTATGCAAATTTATTTCAGAAATAAATTTTAGTGCATGAATTTGGTCGGTATTCACCACTCTAGACTACGCTTCTCAACAACCCGACATACTAATACCATACGGGTGTATCAAGCATCTTAGGACAACAATCTCAATTTCCTACTATTGTCATCCGGATACTCCACATCTTAAAGCGACAGTCGGATATTTCATCGGTTCACCTTACAATCCCTCCTCGTATGACGTCAATTCCATAAGCTCAAGGTTCTACTCCAACCAATTTTTCTTACTCAAGACGATCAACTTAATGCATTCAACCCACTTAACTATCACTTAAACGTGACTTTGCTATAGACATCAACGTTTCCTTAGATTACTCACTTAGAAACCTTCTCACTACCCAAACGGTAATCGTACCAAGGTAGTTCAAGTATACACATGTAACATGTAGGTTCACCATAACACTGGCCAGGTGCCATTATGAACGTACCATACATGATCATCCTTGCGATCCTTGACAAATTTCCCGTTTCTAGTGACTCGATCAACTCCATCATATCTTATCTTAAGGTTCCTAATGTGCAACTTCACTTACAATCGCTTATAAAAACGTTAGTTTGAGTCTAGGCATCCTACAATCAATACCTAATTCTCTCAAACTTAAGCTCTGATACCAACTTATAACACCCTCAAATCTGGAAATAGCAACTTAATTAAAATTTTCTAAATACATCAATAAAGGAATTATCTACAACCACAAATTAAGATTTAACCTCAATACAAACATTCATTCTATACAAAAGCCTATGATAATAACGGGTGCTACTAAAACCCCATAATAGTCACTATCTCCAAAATTGCGGAAGACTTCACCAACTACTTACATTTGCACAAAGCTACGGCTCAACTCTTCATGGCTGCTAGAACCAACCCCAACTGGAACCTGATGCACATGCCGACAAATAAAAAGGTTAGGCTTAACGCCTAGTGAGCTCAAGAGTTTTCAACATATATGAAATAATAGTTTAAAAGAAAGAATACGGTTAAAAGTTATAGTCCTTCAATATGATACGTCTTACATGTGAAAACGACCCATTTCCCAATAATATGCATTTTAAACAAAGAACACAAATTTGGACGTTTTCCAAACCCAACCACTACAAAGATGATAATACCAATGTAAGCAACCCATTTATAAATTAGCTTTAACCCAAAACTCACTCAAAGCGTAAATATAACTTGAACTCTCCATTTATGAAGATACGGTTAAACCTTATATCCCAAGGCACCCCAAAACACGGGTGGGACATAATACTCATCCCATAAAATCAAGGAAAAAACCCAATAATACAAAACGTCACCGAAAACTTGGATAATAAAACTCAATACCCAAAAACAACACCTTTCGGTGACGGGGGATTCCCAATTCCATAAAATGTGGCGGTCCACAAAGTAAGCCCATTTTATGTTGTTATGACTAGTCATATAAACAAAAGTACACGCAAGAGATGTCAGGCTCAGTAGCTTTAAACGTACACCCACGGAAACTCGAGTTCAACCCCGTCGGGTTCCTATGTCGAGCCCCTCATCTAATATCGTAATACTTGAGCACGAAGGACTTATACCGCAACCCGGTACCTTAACGTGCAGCACGAAGGACTTACATCGCACCCGATACCTAACGTGCAACTCGTAGGACTTACATCGCACCCGATACCTAACGAGCTTCATCCAAAATTGCCAACAAGGCTCGAAGTCGAGCTACCAAAACTGGACAATTGTCCAAAGGCTCCAAATCAATAAAAATATCAAGCCGCAGGCTTAGCACCCATTGACCCATTGATAAAATAAAATAAGAATACGATAAAACGCACTCGACCAACGGATATGCAAACACCACGACTAAAAGTAAGATTAGTTCGAAACTCAACATTGGTTGAGGCAACCCATTTTCCAAATGAACTCATAACACAAAATATGCATCTTCCAAGTTTAACTGCTGATAAGAATGAAAATCATAAAATGAGACTATAAACATTCTTTCAAGTACCTCACATAAAAGTGCAAGTACTACTTTATAAAACATTCTATTTCATGAACGATGCATAAAATCCGACAAACATTTAAAAACGTATTTCTTTGACCAAAGATCCATTTATGCAATAAGACTTCAAAACACGTTCATTTATGACACATATATCAAAGCCCAAAAATCTCAAATGTGGTGTTATACAAAGTTTATAGAGTTAAATACTTCAACAAATCAAAGATTAGCAAATACTCCAATATTTGATAATTTCATGTAAAACACATAGACACTTAAAATGGACATTTTGGCATGTACACCGTTTTCACAAATCAACTTGAACTCACCTTGCTAGATTTAAGCTAAATCTAGAATCTCACCCAACGAGCTCTTTTGAAGGCCGCTTGAATCCTCAAGCCGAGAACTTCCAAAACCTAGATCCATACAATCCAAACCATTTAGAAACATTCCCCAAACATTATACACCGAAATCCCTAAACGAGATTAAAACCCTAATTTCTCCAAAGTCATCAAATCCGAGATTTGAGATACCAAACACTAAGAAACCATCAATGGAGCATTTATAACCTTAATACAAGAAAACTTACCCTTGAAGACAAAGAGGCTTCCGAGAACACCCAATCCAACATTTCAACCCGAGCTCCCAACCGTTGAACTAGATGAGGAAGATGAAGATGAAGGTTTTGTGGTTCAAGCTCCCAACTAGCTAGATGATTGAGAATCATGAGGTTTGGGGAGAGAAAAACCCCCAAAATAGGTTAGGGTTCGGTTTTGGTGTTTGGGAGAGAAAAGGGAAGAAGATAGAAGTGAAAGTGAGGGAAATGGTTGAGAATCGCGACTCTTAAAAGACCCTGGGTCGACCGCGATTGTGCCAGGGCACTATCGCCAGGGCACTATCGCCCAACACGTACCGCGGGCACTCCCCCGCTGGCGATTGTGCCCAGGGCACTATCGCCAAGGCACTATCGCCCAGAGTGTACTGAGGCTCGATTCTTCCCATTTTCCGCACAGACCACTCATGACGCGATAAGGCTTAAATAGGTAAGATATAGGGGATGAAATCCTACGATAAGAAACAAGAATTTCTCAAAGGGTTGGCTTTCACAGACAAGAATTTACGGGTGTTACATTATCCATAAATATATCTATTGTTTCCTAATATAGTGGTTTGCATAGTTTGTACAAATTGTTTGGTTTGCAAAAGAAACGCACCATATATATATATATATATATATATATATACACTAGGCATGATCCCGGCCGTCCTTAGACGGAGTGCAATGTTGAAATATTCTCTCTATTATTAAGGGTAAAAATATCATTTAATAATTAAAATGTATAATAATCACACATCTAAAACTATTTATCTTTTTTATTGTGAGAATTAATTTCGGACGGAATAAGTAATATTAAAAAATCGACATACAATCAGAAATAAAAATCAAATGTGCTCATAAATACCTTTTTTATTTCAAGATTTTCGTGGATTTGACCAACATGTTTGCTAAATCAAAGAAAATGTTGTAGACAAACTACCAGGCTTCGCTTAACCCCAGGGTGCGTTAGGTATGTGGATAGGAGAGAGCGAGGTACACGGGTGAAATAATTGTGGACGGTTTTAGAGTTTTAACGTGACATGGGTAGTTTAGTAATTTACCAGTTTTATCTCACATCCTTTATTTTTGTTCCACCTATTTTCGTGGGACAGAAAAAATACAAATAAGTCAAATGTTGCGTCAAATATGGGACAATAAGAAGCTCATGCTGCTGATCCATAGGAACAACTTCATGAATTTTGTCCATGACAAGTCACCCATGACTAGTTGAAGAAGCCAAAATTTGTATTATTTCAAATAAGACATCAAGTGCTTCTACAACTTGTTAGGATGTATCATCATGATTTCACAACCAAGTTTGAACGAATGAAGTCAAGTTCACTAAAAAAAACAAAGTCCTACTACTAACACTGTAACACAAACTCCTGCAGCAGCAATGGAACAGGGAAAAGAAAGGGCAAAACCAAAAAGACAAATCATTGCAAATCTTTTTAAGTACAAGAACGCCTTAAAAGAACGAACCTTGGTGGTGTGTGTAAATTTTGTCACCATTTTCGTTTATGTAAAACTGGGGTTACAATTGCTTTAGACATGGAGCTCTATTGTGGCACTAGTCTCTTAAGCCAACCACCTAGTGGGCTATTGTGTACCTGATTTGCCTCTCACATGACGCTCTTGGGATCTTGGGACGGGACGGTTTTTTAATTCAAGTCTAAGAACCCAAATGCTCAAATATGTCAGTTTGCATGTGATGTAACAGCTTTGAACATAAAAGCATGAGTATAACTACAAGCCAATTGGGCCTGGCGGTAGAGAGCCAACAAGCGGTTAACAAGGAAAGCTTGGTCCTGGATGGAAATAAGGCTAAAATTTCGGATCCTAATCACTTTCTAAATTTACAGAGGAATTTGAGGGTAACTATGATCACCAGCGAGATACCAGCTGGACACGATCAATCATCTCCTATTTTAGAGAATACAAGTACTTTGGAAATAACGGAGGAAAGGAAACGAATGAGGGGAGATTCCCATGTGGTAGGGCAGAATGTAATTGTGGAGAAAGGCCTGCATAACAATGTTATGGATGTTGATGAATCCAGAAAGACCAGGGAGAATGGAAAAAATTACAACCCAAAAGACAATACGACAGAAGACTAAATGGAATCTGATCCAAAAAACGGAACGAAGGCAGAAATGGGAATTCTAAGCAGGAACTGTCGGGGGTTGGCTAACCCTAGGGCAGTTCCTGTTACGCGTGAGCTACGGGCTCACAATCCAGATGTCATCTTTCTTTTTGCAACTTTAGTTTGTGTTTCCAGAGTAGATTGGATAAAATTTCGTATTGGTTTTGATGGTTGTTTTGCTGTTGATTGTACTTACAGATTAATGACTGTTTGATGGGAAATTGGCGCTAACAGGGTTCTTTGGCTGCCAGGAACGGAATCACCGTAGAGAGTCTTGGAACATGCTAAGGACACTAGCCACTTCATCCACTCTCCCATGGACGATTATCAGGGACTTTAATGATATTTTAACTCAAGGCGAGAAACAAGGGGTGAAAAATTAACCTAATTGGTGTTTGCGTGGGTTCAAAGATACCTTTGTAGATTGTGGGTTGTTTGATTTGCCAATGAAGGGATACCCTTTTACTTGGATTTGTAACAAAGGGAAACCGAATGAAGTCCAGGAAAAGCTCGACAGAGCTGTAGCTACCGAGGCTTGGCTCAGATTAATTCCTAATTTCTTTCTAAGGAATGTTATGGCACCTGTTTCATACCACTTGAAACCAAAAAACAATACACCTTGTTGCACCAAAAATAAGATGACCATAATTTAATATTCACAAAAACATAAACATTCATCATGATTAATGTCAAAAACATAATTCTATATATGTGATGCAATAAACTTTTTATCAACTTAAACTAATATGCACCATAATTTCACTTCAATCACTATACCTTGATTGCCTGTTCCAAAAATTCACCTTTTCACAGCTCCACACTTTACAATCCGGCCATCATCATGATTGAGCAGAAGCAGCGATTCCGTATAGGAACTCACAAAGAATGAAAATCTGTTTCCGCGAATCCCAAGATCCCTGATGTGCTCCAAGCATGGTTCATAAACTACAAGTGCATAGGGTGTAACAACATCTCGATTATTGTCATGCATTTCAACTATAGGTTCGTCACTCTTTCTAAATCCCAGAATCTGTAAAACTGATACATTAGGTGCATTAAGTGTGTATAGCTTTGTAAAGGCTTTTGAATCACCATGCTCCATCATCCATACATCACAAACTTGTTTATCGGTTGTGAAATTTGTATAGTACTCAAGTAAAACAAGAGACTCCAATATTTTCCCATTTTTTTGTTTAAATAATAAAAAAACATATTATTATATATAATATATTTAATATTTTTTTTAATATAAAAAAAAATGTGTAACTCTCATTATAACAACGTTAAAAAATTATTCTTCAATGAAGTTGCCACATTTGAGGCCAAAGTCGTGGTTAACTAATCCACCGAAGACGACAACTCTTGTTGCAATAGAAGAAGTCTCGGTGGCCTTAGGAAGCAACTACCAGTAAGCCTTTGCCGACAATTAGTCGATCATCTTGCTCCTTTGTTTGTGTACAACATGGTAATCTTCCCATTTTATTTTGTTCTAATATTTTGTGGCTTCTTGTCTTTTGTTTTTTGAGGTTGTCAAGATTTTTTTTTGGCTCTGATTGATCTCAAAAGATATATGGAGACAAAAGGCCGGTCATTCTAAGAACTTGATTTGGGGTTTTATAATCTTTTGAGAATATATATGTATATACACACTAGAAGTGTATTCGTGAAATAATCGCAATATATCTCTATTTAGTCTCTCTCGATTTTATATTATGGATTTGTGTTGTTTTAAAAAAGGGAGAGAGTATTCTTTCAATATAGTTTTATAAGCCGGTATTTTGTTGTATTAGTATGACTTATTGCTTATTTTTTTATTTGAACATGTTTGTATATCAGTTTGAGATATGAAATAATTAGTGTTAAATGTTGTATAATATATTAAAATTTTTATATGAATATACTTGTGATTGAAATTCTGAAAATTAAGTTTAAAAACCGAAGAAAAGAAATATTAATATAAGTATCGAATTAAAGAAAATAAAATACACGTTTTTGATATATTTTGTTTAATTAAAAAATTAATTATGACTAAAATAACTTAGATCTTTCTCTTAAATAAGATAAATCTTTAGGTTTTCAAAATTTGATCCGTTGATAGGGGAAGGAGATGGAGGTATATGTGGGGACCAAAAGTTATTGAAAGAAGGTATTGTTTGTGGAGGAGAAGAGAGGAGGCGATCGACGCTAGGCGTTGTTGATGGTGGTTGGGTGTGACGGTGAAGATGGGGAAGCGAGGTGGGGGTGGTGGGTTATAATCACAAAAAGACCAAATCAATTTAATAAAACAAATGAAAAAAAGAAGAAAATTTGATAAGAAACAAAAATGTATTCACTTAATGGATTTATTAACAGTTTTGGTTGGAGGGCATCGGTCAAATAACCAAACTTACCTAAAAACATCGGGCAAAATCCTTAATTTATTCCAATAAGGTTTAGATAAATGGTATAGATACATTTCTAATCTAGTTGTACATTAATTATTACACAAAAATAGAATATTTCTGTTTTGAGTATAGATTTTTTTAATTGTGATTAACTTGATTTTTAACAAAATAGTTACAGTATAACACATATAAAAATATTACATGTGCATGTAAGTATTGGAATTAGTACATTGTTTGTTCCCATAAATGATCAAGTAATGTATTTTGAAGTACGGAGTGAGTTTCTTTAATTATCCTTGATTTGTCTATACTAAGAAAAAATTGTTGGAATCGATTATTATCATCCATCACCATTTTGACCCGACACTTCTCTTGCAAATTCATTTGGTGCAATGACACAACATTGATCATCTATTATCATGTTATATAAAACAATGCATATAGCTATTATGTCATACATCACATCTTTCGTTTTTTTCAAAATGGCTTGCTCCAACAATAATTGCGAAGAGTGGTTGGCGATAATCCAAGTCTCCCAAGTCCGCCTCTTTTTTGCGTGAAATAGTTATTGTGAGACTTAATTTCATCAACAATATTAGGGAACAACGAGAAAAACAGTTGTATTAATACATATGTATTATCTACAACAAAACCAATATTCAACATCTTTGAAGATATATGATATTTTATACCAAAAGGGTTTAAAATATCATTAGAATCATTTTGAAGCTATTTTAGAATTAGTTTGGTTTTGAAGCATTAGAAAATTGTATTAGAAATAAATATCGACTCCAAGAAATCAATAACTTAATTCCATTCGCTCAAAAATTAAAGAGTGGGTTATACACAATCACTGTTTTTTGTGGGTTATACACAATCACAGAGAGGACGATGAAGTCGGGTGAGAGGGAGTGAATTTAGGGAGGTCTTTTTTAACTGTAGGTGTCTAGATTAGCTTGCACGCACCTCAACTAATCCTAGGGACATGAGGAACTATAGATTACTCGGTGTTATTAATGTGCAAACATCACAAAATCTCAAATTTTGTTATCCATTTGACTACTGAATACCCCTTTTGGCATGTTTTTATCAATATTTCCATTAGGGCAACGAGAACGTTAACATCGACCATTGAGTCCATGATATTGTACATTTTTTTAAGAAGTCAACGTTAAACAAGAATACAAATGATGTAACCGAGCTAAGAATACTAACAAGATTTATACATGTATATTAACGTCTAAAAGGCATTAACGAAACTATGATGCATGTATGAATCACATCCAAGTATAATAAAAAATTATCTCCACGTGCATAACACACAACTAAAATGCACCAAGTTGTTTAATTTACGTTCGAGAGACCAAAATACTTGGAAGACTCTAGCTCATCATGTGTGATTAAAATCCAATTAACACTAGAGCTTACCGTTAATTCAGTCAGAGGTAGATGTTATTTGGAAAATATTTAATAACCTCTAATTCGTTCCATAGACCTTTCAAACGTTCATTATCTATGGGATGGTCGTGTCATTCAAGGGTGTCTCATTTCAACCATTGTTCGTTATTGTTAAGTTGCTAGTCTCTTGTGCTGCAGTGACATGGTTGTTTTAATATCCATGTACGTTTAGTTATTTTTGCCATATTATTTTGAGGTAACCAATGAACAAGTAATATGAAGGTTTTGCTACAAACCCAAAAATGAAGATGTTGAAAAGTTAAATATCCAAAACAAGAATCAACCATAATTAGTTTCATTTTAATGCAAATTTTTTGTTTATAAAACCACAAACAATATGGAACTAATTTAATTCAATTAGACAAGATATCTTACTTAGAGCACTTATCCGAACCTCCTTTGGAATCTCATAAGGTAACTTTGCTTTTCAGTTTTAGTAGGAAACATAATCAAAAATTTTAGATGGAAGACGACAAATCGTGTAACGTCCACCTGCCAAATGTTGCATCGCTCCGCTCCGGTTGTCCAAGGTGGCATCCCGACATCTCTCTTCGAACTAGGAACTTCGTAAATCTCTCCACACTAGGAACTTCCCAAATTTTCGTTTAACCCAATAAGAATTTCCCTTATAAACCCCAAAAATAAATTCAAATTCCCTAAAATCAAAATCTCACCTTGCTTGGCTTGCGAAATCCAATTGGAAATCATCAAAAAGGGATCTTGTCAAATCATTGATTCAATTGTGTGCATAACATGATATTCACTAGCTAGGAATTTATTGACGGTTACAATGTTCGCCAAACTCAAACTCAACATTTGCCTACAGGGTACAAAGAAATTATGGAGAAAAAACTTTTGTTTCTTTTGTCGATGATGAAACTTTCCTCCAACAAATTAAAAAGTTTGTTCCGACTATACCCATCATTATTGAAATGCTCCATTTATAAATGACTGAAGGCGAAGAAGATAACAAACAATTATTATCAATGAATATCATCCATTCTTCTCTTTTCTCTTTATGGTATCAAAGTCGAAAACATTACCTCAAACCAAACATCTCCTTAGATGTCGGTTGTTTGGGAACTCAAGATCATTTGTGATTTGTTTTGTGAAAAAGTCATGGCCAACTTCTCACAATTGGTAATCAATGCATAAAATTTATTTTGAGATTCTAATTTGATCGATATAATTTAATTTGGTCCTCCAAAAATATTTGTTTGTTGTATACTATTAATTATTAAAGTATTTCTTAAAATTAATTAGCTAGATTCATGCCCGACAATATTCAATCAACAAACCGTATTCACAAATTATGAGTACTTTACTAGGCCACTCATTAGCCATGGGTACAAAACTATATAGGTTACAAAATAAACCAAAGCAAAATTCGTTCAAAAAGTGTCGTATATCCCACCTGAAGATAAGTCCATGAAAAGCATGGTGTACACATACCATATATCTAACCTTAAGGGCATAAATATTATTTCCATGAAAACCGCAACTTATATACGCTAACATAAGTAAACCTATTCAAACCAAAACATCAAGTATGTCACAGTCGGAAGTAGGGTCTGGGAATGTATGCAAACATATCTTCTAAATAAAAGAGTAGACCAGTTGTTTTCGTGAGAATCCCGATGTATCCTTGCTTTCGTTATCGACAACTAGGACGCTACATCCTTAAATACTCCATAACGTAGAGTGTTTAGGAAAAATCTAATTCCATCCTACCCCATGTCATAGACTTATCTTTGGGGTTTTTTGGGTTCATTTGATTTGGTTTGATTGTATGCTTCACAAACGACAGACCATAGGAAGATTGATGGCAATTTGTACACACCATATGGCATAAGTTTTAATCAAACCTTTTCAACAAAATGATATCCGAAGGTACAAATCGAAAATTGTTTCATAGTTGTAAACTACATGACTAAGGCGTTGTTTATTAAATGCTTAATACGTAAAAACTTATGGTAAGAATCACGACTCTCTTTTATCGAGTAACATTCACGGACATCATTCTCTACCTGAGTGTTGTTTAGTATCCCATGGTGTTAATAAGTGATGATGAAAACCATTTTGTGGGCAAGATATTTAAAGATTTCCTCTGAGAATTATGAATATAGTAAAAGAGTTATGTATCATACCCGGGACAACAACAAAAATAAGAGACGTTGTTCTTATTACCATACAGTATGTAATGGTCAAATTTAATCTTCCATTTTTTTGTCAAGTAAAGAGAATATAAGGAAATAAGGCCAGATTTTCATAATCTCGGAGACCAAATGAGATCCCAGGGATGCATATAAAAATGGGAATTTAATTAAAATACCCTTTTTTGAAAAATCAGTACCCAAAATGCCCCAAATCTTGTAATTTTTGCCAAAATACCCCCTAGGTCCGCGTTTTTCACTGTTACACGCGGACCTGGTACGCGTTTTGTCCGCGTTCACTATTACACGCGTACTCGGGCCGCGTTTTGTCCGCGTTTTTCACTGTTACACGCGGACCTGGTCCGCGTTTTGTCCGCGTTCACTATTACACGCGGACTCGGGCCGCGTTTTGTCCGCGTTTTTCACTGTTACACGCGGACCTGGTCCGCGTTTGGCTTCAATGCACGGGGACGAGTGTTTGGGCCGCGTTTTTCACTGTTACACGCGGGTTGGTGCCGCGTTTTTTGTTAAAAAACGAGGGTTAGGTCCGCGTTTGATAGTGTAAAGCGTATTAGGGTTTGGAAAATTAGGGTTTCAGGCCTATGATTTCATGTGTGGTCAACTGTTTGTGACGTATTTTTTTGAATGATTTAACTGTTTTTTTCCACATTTTAGTCTGATTCTCATACAATAAGTGTACCATTGTCATTGAATATGTGGTTCACATTCATTTTCTCCATTCAATTTTTCCTATAAAGATTAGTAAGATTAGATGCAAAATCGTTCATCACATCCACTTGAATTGCTTCATTTTTCATACTACTGAAAAAATGAGTTCATCTGTTCAAAAAACTAGAGTCTTATTATGTTTCGATGGTCAATGGGTGCAAAACAACAATGGGTGGGATTATATTGGCTACACAAAGCGTGGTGTATATATTCCAATAATGGTTTCGTATAAGACGTTTATCGATTACGTCGTGGGAAAGTGTGGAATCGAAGATTCTGCTGCTTGCAAGTTGGTGTTCAGACGTGCAGATGGCTCACTGATGGAGATAACCAACGATGACGAAATCCTTGGTTTTATGCTACTTGCAGCCGATTCAGAAATACCTCCACAACTTTTTGTGTATGTCGCACCATTGATGGGCGATGACGAAGATGATGACGAAGGTGATGACGAAGATGATGACGAAATCCATGTCGGTGGTAGTCAACTGGATCCTGACTCTCAATTTCAGGCATCCTACGACACCACACTTTATTCTGATCATGCATATCGTCCTAACGAATCTTATCCCGAAGTTGTTCCGGAGACGCAACTAGAAGAAGAAGAAGAAGCAGAAGACCCAAAAAGACGGTTTGTTGGAGTTGCTGATGACGAAACACATGTTTTCACAACTGGTATATCTGATCTGGACAGATCAGATACCGATAATGACGAGGACGAAGAAACATATACCCCTAGCAATAAATCATTTGGTGCGTTAAACGATTATTTTGATATGCCCCCTTCCCTTCCTAACCCGGAGACCCATATACCAGCCTACCAACCCGCACCTTACAATCGTAGTACAACTATACATGAAGGTCAAATATTTCATACGAAGGAGGAAATGACCGTACAGTTGGGAATGAAGTTCTTGCGAGAGGGTTTCGTGTTTAGAGCGAAGAAATCCGACAAACGCAGATACAAGGCTGTCTGTGACCAACAAAATTGTGAATGGAATATGTCCGCGAAGTCCGTGGGCCCTAAAGGAGGGTTGTTTGTCGTTAGAAAGCTGAACGACGTACACACATGTTCGAGGACACAACTAAATGCCAGCCACCGGCAGGCCAACAAAAGGACTTTGGGCCACATACTGAAAGACAAGTTTCTTGACGCTAGCAGGTCATTTCGGCCGAAGGACATCGTCAACGATATAAATCAACAGTACGGGATCAACATTGGTTACCACCAAGGATGGCGTGCGCGATGCAAGGTACTACTAATGGTGAGAGGCACACCCGAGGAGTCATACGAACGACTCCCTGCGTATTTATATAACTTGGAGCTGAAGAATCCGGGTACACGCACCAGAATAAGGACGGATTCAAACGGACGTTTCGAATTGTGTTTCGCTGCACTTGGATGTGCGGTAAGTATATTAAATCGTCGTAGCTTTACATATTATGAATTTTAACATTTACAAATAATAACCACGTACGTTTATTGCAGATCCGGACGTTTTTGACAAATCTGCGTCCTGTCCTTGTAATAGACGCTGCCCATTTAAAGGGGCATTACCTGGGTATGATGTTCTTGGCGGTTGCCATGGACGGAAATAACAACATTGTGCCCTTGGCTTTCGGAGTAGGAAAGTCCGAGACGGGGGAGGAGTGGGGTTGGTTTCTGAACATGTTGCAGGAATGTATCGGAGCCCCGGAAGGGTTGGTGTTTATGTCCGACAGGGCTCCTTCCATAAGCGCGGCAATTTCTGCCGTGTACCCCTCCACCCCTCACGCCCTATGTTGTCGACATTTGGAGATGAACGTGAAAAGCGCGGACAAACGTATCACAACAAACAAGACCACGTATTGGAAGGCGTGCAAAGCATATACTATTAGGGAGTTCGAGACCTACATGAATGCACTACGATATGAAGTACCTCGTGGAGCACAAGTTATGGACGAGGCTGGTAAAGAGAGGTGGTCAAGGGCCCATTTCCCTGCACAACGGTATAACATAATGACCTCTAATAGTGTAGAGTCGGTGAATGCACTGTCCCGTTTTGCACGCAGGTTACCCATTGTCGGCCTTATAGAGTACTTCCGAGATTTTCAACAAGAGTGGTACCAACTTCGACGACGAAAGGGAGGTTGATAAACTCTAAAATCTTTAACTTATATGTTTGTTGCATTTTTCTTCTTCCGTATAAATTGTAACACAATTAACACATATTTGTAGATGAAATGCGTAATCATCTCACACCAATGGCGGAGGAGATAATTAGCAGAAGGTCGGGAAAGTCTACGACATGGAGGGTAAGTCAGATTGGACATGGTAAGTTCAACGTTCGGGATATCCGTTATCACGCGACTGTCGATATGGTCAACGGTGTTTGTGAATGTAACCAATGGCAATATTCTGGTTTACCGTGCGGTCATGCCATCGCTGCTGCAAGGTCAATGAATCGTAGAGATTGCAGCGATCTGGCTATATCTTACTACACGTCCAGTACTTACCGGTCAACATATCATGAGTTGATCTATCCTGTTGGACCCCCTCAATCATGGGTTTTGCCACACGTCCCCCTTCCGCCATGCTATCCACCGTTAATAACCAAGAGACGTGCGGGGAGACCAAGAAAGAACGATCGACGTCCATCTCGTGGTGAGGATCCGATACAGAGAACGTGTACTAGGTGAGGAGCAGTAGGACATACTCGTGGTGAATGTCCAACTCCTGCCCCTTCAACCGTGCCCAGGAGAGCTTCTACTAGCCAAAGATTTCGCTCTCAAGGGTCATCGGACCTAGAACCACATGGAACTTTAAGGCATGATAGCATTGACCTTAACATTGACTTCCCTTGATTGTAACCACCTCATCTTCTATGCTAAGTGATATTGTTATTATGTTAATTGTTGATTTTATCTACCTTATCGTGATTGTGAAATTATATTATGTGTAAATAAAAGATAAAACATAAAAGCATCGTTTTATTGAAATTAAAGAAAACGAAATGGTGCATCCGTACAACATTCAAGCATCGATAAAGTAAAAATTAATGCATAAAATAAAACTTAGGTTAAACGTTAAAGTGCATCCATACAACAACCACCCTTTGAGAAACCTACTACGGGTAGATTTCCCGGCACTTCGTAACCCAGCCAGCCTTTGCCTTCATATGCTCCTCCATGACGGTGTAGTTTTCTTTTATGTCTACCAGTTCATCTTCTAACTTTCTAATCTCCTTTTGTTTCTCCCTGACATCGCGCTTCATATTCTCCAGGAGCTCCTTCTGCTCCGCAATAGTTGCTTCTTTGTCCTTCTGAAGTTCCATGTTTTGTAGCCACGTCCTGCCTGTATTTCGTATCTCTTCATTTGCCTCATCACAGGACCTTTTCAACCTGGTAGGCAGTACCTGAGACATTGGTAGACCTGGCCCCTGGTTGGATTGATACGTAGGAGGGGGCATTCCTCCATGAGCAGCGTAGTATGCGGCTTGGGCATTGTTAAACTGCTCCCACTCCTGAGGCGTTATCGGTTCATCGTAAGCAGTTAACCCAAACTGCGCCCAATCCTCCGTTATATCTGGTGCATTCCAGTCAATCCTTGAAGCTCCATCATTTAATTGGTCGATGTCCACGGAGCGTGAAGTGCCAGCCCCATTCGCTGACCTTTTCCCCCTACCGCGTGAACCTCCAGCCATCAAGTAATGAAAATTTAGATAATGTATAGAATGTAGATAATATTTGTAAATGAAAGTGAGGGTAGAAAGGATAGATATGAAGTTGTGAAATACTACTTCACCGGAGCATCTACTTATAGTCCATGCGAAGATCGGTTCATGATAGTTTCAAAGGCATGGTCAAACGATTCCTCTACAAAGCCTGAAATGATTTGTTTTTTGTGCCATGGTCAAACGATTCCCCTGCAAAGCCTGAAACGCGGACTAACCCCGCGTTACACCACTAAAACGCGGACTAACCCCGCGTTTTGTTACTAAAACGCGGACTAACCCCGCGTTACACCACTAAAACGCGGACTAACCCCGCGTTTTGTTACCATATGCGGAGATAGGTTTGTAACCATGGTTAAACGATTCTTCTGCAAAAACTAAAATGATTCTTCTGCAAAGCCTGAAATGATTCCTCTGCAAATACTGAAATGATTCCTCTGCAAATACTGAAACGATTCATTTTTTTTTAACAATTGTTCCTTGTTACTATAAATACCCGTGTTATAGTAACTGTGAAATTCACAACACTAAAGAGTTGTCGGTTTTTTACTTTTACTTTCTATGGTTTTGTTTCATTAATAAAATCGTCCAATGTATTTTGTGGTTTGATGCGTTTATATTTTTATACTACAAAATTATACCGTCATTGAAGTGTACAGCAAGAAAGTTGAGCTTAACACTTCCAAAATTGTATCACCCGAGCATATAAGAAGTCGTTGGGGATTCCAGAAAAACCAAGTGTCGTGTAGCCATAGTTTGACATTTCAATGACCGACAATGTTACCTACTCACTTCATTTAATGACGTCGTTCCAATATTTGTTTAGATGAACTTGTACCGGTTGTTTTCGAACCCTACCAGTTTGTCATTAATAATTGGTAAGTTTAAATAATATTTTGTTTTTTATTTACCAAAAGAACTTTTTCATGTACTACCCTTTTCATATCAATTTGTGATCTTGGGAGTTAACGAATTCTATTTTTATATAAAATAAAACATCCGATCCAAATTAGTTATCTAAGTAAAAAAGGGTTTTAATATTTAAAATGACTTTAAAAAAAGAATCATATTTGTTATTTCAAGAGGCCCATCACAACTCACAAGTAACATAAAAAGTATCACCAACCTAATCGTTTATTTGGACAGCCAACGAGAAAAGGGTCTCCGCCATGTAATTACGCCATTCCCTTGCCACATGCTCAGTTGCATCTGGTGCAACTGTTGGGTGCAGACCTTCAATAAACTTGGATATGTTACGACACACCCACACACCGCAATCCCCAAGGCCCCCTGTCTGTTGAGGTGCATCAGGATCATAGATAACCTCTAATTTCTTGCTGGCCTTGATACGATCCGGCGTGTCGTGTATCTTTTTTAACAACTTCGGCAATTGTTTTTTGAAGATCCCAAGGCGTTCTTCCAAGGGCAAAGTGTACCTTCTTGCTTGTAAACTGTCAAATAAGACCAGCCTCATTTCACGGAGGTACAGAACACCGAGCACCCAATGTTTGTCCACGACGCATATGGGGATGTATACCTGAGATTTTACAATAACACAATAATAGTTAGTAACAAACAAGTTGAACAAAAATTATGTAAATCGATTTCCATACCTCGTCGATGTCCATCCAAGCTGGATGAGTTCTATGGCCCAGTCCATTGCATGTTTCAAACACAGACCTGTATCCTTGGCCCGGCCGTGTAAGCCACTCAAAGAAGTTGGAGTCCATGACCGTCCATCTGGCATGTGGAGAGCGGGATTCTTGGATCATTCTAACCCAAGCGTCGATTTGCTATACACAAAACATAGATTGTTAGACCTGTCATTAGAAATGTAGTTGTTTATATGACTATATTTAAATACTAACCAGATCCTCGAAATCCCCACTACCACCTACACCCAACAGTAGCATGAAAAAACCGGCATTCATTTGAAGGCCGCCGTAAAATGGACACATCAGGTGGGGGAGCTGATCACTGATACATAATTCCCTGATCTGTGCCGCCGAAACAAACACCGATTGCCCCGCGTCAGTCATCGTAGTGTCTCCCCCAACCTTTCCCTTGCCCTTTGCCTTCACCCTTGCCTTGGTTTTTTTCTTAGGTACTGTTGTGGTCGAAGCTTGTTGGACATATGGGGAACAAAGGGTTGGCCCCACAACAGCGACCCGTCTCGCCCTCTCATGTGCTGCCTGATCTGGCTCATGTATGGGCATGTCAGCATCCTCAAAGTGGTGATCGATGATATCATCAGCCATCGGAGTACTCACCCGCGCCTGGGTGGTGTCAACCCCCGACTCCGACCCCATCGAATAAGGGATGGAAGTTCCCAAAAAATCTTCCACCAACCCGCTTAGGACGGACAGCCCCGGCCCCGGCTCCATCATCTGGGGTCTGTAATAGTCCCCCGCCTGCATCCCAAACTAGTGACGTAGGTCATTATAAGAATCTTCAAACGTAATAACAAAAAAAGAACAACAATGAGCACTCGTCGTAACTTACATTTTGCTAGAATGATGGGGTCGAGAAAGGGTAGTTTCCTCCGGTTGCCGCCTGTGTGTACCCCGGCGACGTGTAGGCTGGCGTCATACTTGTCATCCCAACCTGGTGACATGGATTATAATGAGCACTCTTAATAATTACTTTCAAACGTAATAAAAAAATAACCTACATTTCGCTGGGATGATGTGGTCGCATATGCCGCACCCGTGTACCCATGCATTTGCCCAGGCGACGTGTAAGTGGGTGCCATGTTCGTTGACACCTAATACAATCATGGAACGTAATATCAATACACAAACCAATATTAAAGTATTGGGCGTAATATCCCCAAATTAAGTTAAACACTAACGTGAGTGTGGCGAAGGTGTGCGGTGAGGGCCTCGAGCTCTCTTATGCGTCTGGCCATATCGAGGGCCTCGAGGTCTCTTACGCGTCTGTCCACGGAGGTCATGTACTCCCACTTATCTTGGTATGGGTCTATATCAGGCATCCTATGATGGGTGGGGCTAGGGGGAGCTTGATAGGTGGGGCTAGGAGGAGCCTGATAGCTAGAGCTAGGGGGAGCTTGATAGCTAGAGCTAGGGGGAGCCTGACGTCGCGTGCCATCATCGTCATCTTCATCATCATCGTCATCATCGTCATCATTGTCATCGGGATCAGGACCTCTACGTCGGGACCTCTTTGTCGGTCGCCTGCCCGCCGAACTTTCAAAAAAGGCGACGCTCCGTCGAAACCAACTCGACTGCTGCTCATCCTGAGTAGGCCTCAGTTCCGCATATGGCGCATTAACAACCTAAAAAATTATAAGACATATAAATCACAAATAGTTTTTTAATTACTACAATTAAAAATATAGTAAGAGGGCGTACGCTCAAAGCTGAGTTGAAGATCCCAATGCATGCAGACTTACTAAGGACAGCATCTCGATCCCATTTGGTTCCCCTAATCAACCTGTCGGAGCGCTTGGTGAAATTTTGCCGGCAGGCAGGAAACATCTCCAAGATCCATAACTGGAATTACATAAATTGAACAAGTACGTTAGAATAAATCCAAAATTAGCAAAATTAGTTAATGAATTGATATTTATGTTATTGTACTTATCTAACCTTTAGGGCGTGTGCAAACCCGTTCAACGTCATCTTGTTGTTGTGCTGGTTCTTCTGCTTGCGTCTGGCGATAGCACCGTGGAGTCCTTTGTATGAGTGACTCCAGATGTAGCTACCCCACGGATAGCGGTTAAACCTCTCAAAGTCATCGACAGCGATAAGTACAGTAGAGGAAACCGGCAGCCTTGGATCACGACCCATGAACATCAAATCCGCCATCACCACCAAGCAAACACGCACAGCATCCTCATCGGATATCGCACCCAGACCAGTTCTCATCGTCTCGAGGACGGTTCTCAACGTCAAGATACCTGGTGCAAGGCCGGGCCAAACCCTACTAACGAATGACTCATCTGTCAAGGTAGGAAGGTCGGGTATTTGTCCGAAAAGGAGTCCTGTTACAATACAGAACTCACGACGACCAAAGTGCATGCGAGTCCCACACACGTGAAAATACAATTCCTCCGGCAGTGGTCTCGCAACCTCGACCTCCATCTGTAAAAACATGTGTACTAGAAGGGGGTCCTGTACAATATTGGTAAGCTCGAGCCATGGCCCGAAAGATGTGCGGCTAAACATTTCGTGTAAACGTTGTGCCCGTTCAGGTGGACACGCTTCAAAAGCATCTCTAATTTCCTTTACCATGGAGATGCGGCATTTGAACGAAAGATCGACGTTATCAAAATCGTCCTACATAGTAATGCAAGGATGTTGTCAACGCACCTAACTTATAACTAGCCCAATCTCTACACTTTTTTTATACAAAAAAAAAACGCAATCTCTAAGATTAACGCAATCTCTACAATTATTTTATGAAATTAGCGCAATCCCTAAAACAAACTCAATCTCTACAGTTTTTTTATACAAAAAAAAAATGCAATCTCTACAATTATTTTATGAAATTAGCGCAATCCCTAAAACAAACCCAATCTCTACAGTTTTTTTATACAAAAAAAAAAAAACGCAATCTCTACAATTATTTTATAAAATGAGCGCAATCCCTAAAACAAGCCCAATCTCTACACTTTTTTTATACAAAAAAAAAACGCAATCTCTACAATTATTTTATGAAATTAGCGCAATCCCTAAAACAAGCCCAATCTCTACAGTTTTTTTATACTAAAAAAAACGCAATCTCTACAATTATTTTATGAAATTAGCGCAATCCCTAAAACAAGCCCAATCTCTACACTTTTTTATACAAAAAAAAAACGCAATCTCTACAATTATTTTATGAAATTAGCGCAATCCCTAAAACAAGCCCAATCTCTACAGTTTTTTTATACAAAAAAAAAAACGCAATCTCTAAAATTAACGCAATCTCTACAATTATTTTATAAAATGAGCGCAATCCCTAAAACAAGCCCAATCTCTACACTTTTTTTATACAAAAAAAAAACACAATCTCTAAGATTAACGCAATCTCTACAATTATTTTATGAAATTAGCGCAATCCTAAAAAAAACGCAATCTCTAAAATCAACGTAATATGTAAAACTAAAATTAACGCAACCTCTAACATATTATCAACATAAACGCAACACTCTAAAATTAACACATAATCACTAAAATAAATATAAAATTAAAACGCGGTTAAAGAAAACTTACCGAAGAAAGTGGTCGACCCATATCCGACTTTTATAAATGCTAACCAACCGAGCCGAGATCCGAGCGTGTGTAATACACGATATATTTTAGAGAGTGAAATAGATGGGATGCCTTTGAGAGTGATGGTGGTGGGGTTATGGGTGGGGGACCTCACTTATTTATAGGAGCCAAACCCTAACAAATGAAACAATCCACACCGTTGATCTCTAAACCCTAAACAATGCTATGGGCCGGCCCCCAAGTACGCGTTCCACAGTAAAAAACGCGGCCCAGATACGCGTTTCACAGTGGAAAACGCGGACCAAACGCGGGCTAAACGCGGACCAAACGCGCATCGAAGCCAAACGCGTACCATGTCCGCGTGTAACTCTCGAAACGCGGCCAAAACGCGGCCCAAGTACGCGTGTAATAGTGAACGCGGACAAAACGCGTACCAGGTCCGCGTGTAACAGTGAAAAACGCGGACCTAAGGGGTATTTTGGCAAAAATAACAAGATTGGGGCATATTGGGTACTGATTTTTCAATAAAGGGCATTTTAATTAAATTCCCTATAAAAATTCCAAGCCATGAATACTAACAAGATTTATGCATGTATATGAATGCCTGAAAAGTACATCGTTAAATACTAATTAAACATAAACATCAATCTATATGTGATGCATTTAACTTTTTAACAGCTTAAACTAATATGCACTATAATTGCATATCAACCTCAATACCTTGCTTGGTTGTTCCAAAACTCATCTCTTCACAGCTCCACACTTTGCAATGAGGCCATCATCTTCATCCTCGATCTAGATAGAGTAAATACTATATATCATCTTCCTCGTTGAGCAGAAACAATGATTCTGTGTAGGAATTCACAGAGAATGAACATTGGTTTGCAAGAAGTCCAAGATCCTTTAAGTGCTCTGACAAAGGTTCATAAACAACAAGAGTTGAACAATAGTAATCAAGTATCATATCGATTATAGGTTCGCCACTCTTCCTAAATCCCAGAGTTCTCTGTATTGTTGCAGCATGTGGTGGCTTAATGGTGTATAACTTTGTAAACGATTTTAGCTCACCATGATCCAGCATCCATACAACACAAACTTGTTTCCCTGTTAATATATCTTGAGTGTACTGGAGCAAAGCAAGAGACTCCCTTAACTTAGAGATGGTCAAGCTTACAAAGGGCAGGTGAGCCAAAGTATCTGGGAGATTTACCTCTCGAAACTCTTCGGTGCACATATCAAATGACATTATAAGATTATAATTCCAAAACCCACCATCTTCAACAATCCTATCCAAGGCAAACCAATAAATAAATTGACCTATAACTATGTGAGACCATGTAAATGCAATTGATTTACGAGGCAGATTATTACATGGAATTGTCCATTCCTTTGTACTCAATGAGAAAACCATAACTTGCGATGGGATGTAACTTATACTTTCCATTTTCCACCATGCACTGATATATGTAATCTTCACAAGCTTAGGGTCACTAGTGTCAGGGCAAACCCCAAAACCAAGGACATTTGAAAACGGTTCTTTTATCACATTAGGGACAACAACAACAATCGATTTTCTAATCGAAGGATTCCAAAGAACAGCCATATCCTCTTCTTGCTGCTCTCGATAATAATAACACAATAAGCCGTGAGAGCTACCAATTATTGTTGATCTATTGGCATCAAGTATTTCAATGAGGGGAGGAATAGTGGGAGCAAACTTTTGTTGAGGGAAAGTATCATCATCGACAAAAGAAACATATTTTACCTCAGTTTCTTCCCGATCTCCGACTTTGTACCTTATAAGCAAATGTTGCGGTTGTGTGTGGCGGACGCTGTAAGCAGCAATAAAGTCGGAGCAATTGATCAGTGACTTCCATGCTTTGCACGCCGATCTGAATCGAATCAATGATCTGACGGGAAGTCTTTTGAAGATTTCCTCTTGGATATCGTAAGGTATGCTGCGTGACATTTTGATTTTGGTGATTTGAATTCCTTTTAGCGTTTTTATGCCGGGGAAAGAAGATTTGTGCTTCTTTTTCATACAAAAACCGTCACGAATTAACTTTATAAGAGTATCTCCAACACCTTCTCTACAATTTCTCTAAAATAGAGATTGAAAAGTCAAAAATTCTAAAATCACTTTTTCCAACTCCAAAGTTTTTCTATTTGAAAGAATCCATCTATGATTAAAATATTCAATAAATTTAATATATTGAATACTAAAATAAAGTTTCTCTCTCATCATTTAAAGATGAAAATATTAAAATAAAGTTTCTCTCTCCTCATTTAAAGATGAAAATATTAAAATAAAGTTTCTCTCTCCTAATTTAGAAAGCAAAATAGTATTAAAATAATTATTCTCTTTCCTACTTTAGAGATTTTATAGAATTCTCTATATATAGAGTTTTCTCCATATTTTTCTATTTTAGAGAATAGGATAGAAAAACTCTTGAACATTTTAGAAAACAAAAACTCATTTTTTTCTATTTTAGAGAAACTGTTGGAGAGGGTCAAGGTTCAAATATGAGATTGAGTTATGGTTTTAGTCCCTGTAGTTTGGGTTTCTAACCGAACTCGTTCATCTTTTGAAAATTCAACAAAACTTGTCCTTTTGGTTGCATTTTTATAATGATACAAGTTCACATGCCCGATCCTGACAATTTTTAGGCCTGGGCGAGATGTAAAAATAGGCCCTCGATAACTACAAAATTATTTTCAATATATTGTTTATATCATCAACAATAACATTGAATTCAAATAATACTAATAATTCATACAAACCGATTTTCCCGGTATTCCTAGCACAAGATCAATCAATAATCATTTCTAAGTTATATTATCTACCATATCATTTTTACATAACATCGTCAATCAGTTCCACCATCAAAAACATCTTATGATATACCTTTAACATATAGATTGAAATCATTTGACGTCACTATGTTGACCATTCAGAATAACAGTTTATGTAAATCATCATAAATCAATAGATATTCCACATGTTACTTGATGTTAATCAGCATTTTAAACTTTTATGTATGAAACAATTTTTTTAAGAACTATTAATCTTAGAATCAAAAGTTCATGTTGATTATAGTTTGAAATCTTATTCTTATTTTCGAGATAAGAGAGAACTTAAGATTCATGCACACAGTATTAGATAATAAAGAGTGAATAATGTATGAAAAAAAAAGTATCTTTGAAATCATAAATATATCTATATTGGATCGTCTCATATAGTTTAGTAATTGTTTTTAAAATGTAGAGTTTTCTTAATTAATAACAAGAAATCTACTATATTCTAACACAATAATGAAATCCATGCAGATGGAATAATGAAAAAGAGTATATAGAAGATGAGTAATGGAGTATATATCAAAGATTATAGGCAAAAATAGTTTTTAGATATTATTACTAGATCAAAAAAATAAGAGAAACAATAAGCAATACTATAAAATGAAAGACTAAATAACTTTTTACAAATTTTCTTGTCCAATGTTATTAATTAATAAATGTTTGGGCCCTTAATATAATGTAAATTCTTTTTGGGTCCTATTATATACTAATTTTTTTGTCTTTTTTATTTACAATTTTTTTAACTACTAATATATAGTATATACTAAAAAAATTGGGCCCCTATTTCGTTTGGGCCCTAGGCATACGCCCGGCCCGCCCTCCCCCAGGGACGGCCCTGCATGTTCATATGCTTGTATTTTTTACGAGTTAGGTCTTTATCGCCAATGTTGGGCAATTTTTGCTTCGTTAATGATTGTGTGTGCCCCGTACATTAGTTTTGCATTGTTAGTATTAGAAGCAAATACATGACTGATCTTGGATAAATAAAAATCAAAATAAACAATATATATATATATATATATATATATATATATATATATATAAGTGACGTGTTAACATGGTGTTTAAATATGATAAACACAACATGAAATTGTATCAAAAATCCATTACCAACCGGAACAAAACTCATTGATTTAGTATTACTGTAAGTGCGGATTTATATATTGTCTATATACTAGTGTTGGGCCCGTGCATTGCACGGGAGGATAAATTTTTTGTTGGAATATTGAACCGAGTTAAAATGAAACGTAATTTCTCTGTTAACAGTTAATGAAATACAATGTGAAAAACGAATGTATTTTCATAAGTGGTTAACTTGCATATATTCTTAATCGTTTGTTGTTATGAGTTTGTGCAATAATATTGGTAATAGTTTTGTATTATATTATTTAAAACTCAAACGACATATCTCATAACATATCACTATTATTGAAATAATTATAAATATGAACATACGTTTTTACAGATTTTGCAATTTTTCTGAAACCTCCTCGACAACATTTGACAATCACTTTGAACGTATAAATATGTAGATTAATTAACAACATTCAACCCACATCAAATATGACAAAGAAAATAAATGATTTCTATCTTTTGTAACCGACAACTCAACTGGTATAGTTCAAATTCACTCAGTACCACTTGAAAATTTATCTGACTATTGACTTCAAGACCACATAGTATTAGTCAATAAAAATAAAGATATGTATATATATCTTATTCCCCTACTTCGAAAAATATGATTGTGGATTTTGAAAAATATAAACAAATCATCAGTAAATAAAATAAAATATAAATAAAAGTAGTTTTTCAAAAAAAAAATATAGTGAAATACCTTTTGTTCAGTTGCAGGTTCCGCCATTGACACCCGACCGTTCGTCTTTTTCTTGTACTCGGATGATACATAGAGAAGCTATATATATTTATAGTGAATGTAGAGAATATTTTAAAATCTTTTATTTTCATTTTCGATTTTACATTTAAATGTAAATATATTAAAAATATGGAATAATATTTTTATATCTACATCATTTTTATTTTATTTTATTTACACTTGGTTAATTTGGAAAATATTGCGGAATATTTTTATTTTAAAGAATACGATAATTTATAAGTGTATCTCGTTATTTTTTATTTTTTATTCATATCAATTTTCTTTTTTTCTTCTTTTAATGCTCGTGAAAAAAAATATGTGTAGATTTTATATTATCAAAAAAAATACGTGTAGATTTTATATTATCAAATATAAAATACATGTAGATTTTATAAAATAAAATAGCTTTTATATTAGCAAAAAAAATACGGAAGAAAAAAGAGTTTATATTAAATCTCATTATGTAAAAAGATTTTATAAAATAAAATATGGAAAAAGATTTTATAAAATAAAATATGAAAAAATCATTATGAGATGTAATATAAAAAAATACGTAAGAAAAAAGATTTTTATATTACATCTCATTAATATAGATTTAAATATAAAATCTACATTTAAAATAGATTATGCTAATATAAAATTTATTTTATAAAATCCCCCACCAAAAAAACAAATAGTTATATTAATAAATGAGTATTCATTCCACAAATAGATGATTATGTGAGATACTGTGCTTGGAAAGGTTGTACCTAAGCATTAAGAAATTATAAATTAAGTAATTGACTTTAATTAGTTGTAACTTGTGCTTAAAATGTTGTAATTAAGAGTTTTTTATGCCGTTTTTATAATATAGTATAGATACCTTGTTCCGATGTTGTCGAAAAGTATATATGAATTTTATATAAGGGTGCCATCACTTTACAAGTCCTAATTATTTTTTGACATCTTAAAAAAGTTTTTAGACCCGTCAATACCTTGATACTTGTATACTTTGAATCTTGTTTCCTCCATAGGTCTCTTCTTTACTCATAGCCCCAACACATGGCCACATTGGTTCCCATAACTATATTTAGGCTAATCTAACCCCCTAGGGGAAGGGGAAGGGGAAGGGGAAGGGGAAGGGGAAGGGGAAGGGCAAGGGCAACGGCAACCAACTTTGTCGTTTAATTCTAGGGTTTGCTTATTTGTATTATGAATTAAGGGTGTGATTGGTAAAAAAGGAATTAAAAAATCCATAAAAAGGAGAGAAAACAAATGAAAAAAAGGGGATGATTTTATTTCCTTTTTAATGGAAATTCCAAATATATAAGAAGATTTTATTATCTCCTTTTTAATCCCTAATACAACTGTTTTATATCTTATCTTATTTATACATAACTAGCATGTCACGTGTCGTCTTCTGGTGGGTCGACTTCAGTATTTTCCCACCTAAACATGTATATGGATGCATTTTACATTATAAGTTCAATTAACACACCCACATTCACTTCTCCTTAAATCTTTCTTTAATTCAATTTTTTTACTTTATACGTTACATTTACTACCCTTATAGCATCTCCAACAACTTCCACAAAATTTCTCCAAAATGAAGAACCAAAAGTCTCAGTCTCCAAAAAAAAATTACAACCATCTCTAACAGCTTCCCCATTTTAAAAATAAATCATTGATTATATTATTAAAATATTCTATATAATTAATAAAATATTATTTCTCTCACCTAAACAATTCATTTTAAAATTTCTTATAAGTGGAATGTAATACAAAATAATTTCTCTCTCTTGGTAATCATTTTTTGGGATATCTCCAAATTTGGAGAAAAATGTATTATCTCTCCTACTTTCTCCATTTTGGAGAAAGTTTTGGGGAAGATGTTGAAACTCATTTTACATCAAAAATCTCCATTTCTTCATTTTGTCCAAAATGGAGAAGTTGTTGGAGATGCTCTAATTAGATATCTCCAAATTTGGAGAAAAATGTATTAGAGCATCTCCAACAGCTTCTCCAAAATAGAGAAAATAGAAAAAATGGAGATTTTAAGTTATATTTTTGCTCCAACAGCTTATCCATAACTATCCCCAAAATGGAGAAAGTAGGAGAGAGAAAGATTTTTCTCCAAATATGGAGATAACCCCAAAAATGATTACTAGTTAGGAGCACCAATAGAAAACTTGGAAAGTAGATATTTAGGAGAGATAAATAATATTTTAATATATCAATGTAATATTTTAATATTATAATTAATGTTTGATTCTCCAAAATGGAGAATCTGTTGGATATGGATGTAATTTTTTTTGGAGATTTTGAATTTTGGTTCTCCATTTTGGAGAAATTTTGGGGAATCTGTTGGAGATGCTAGTATCTCTCCTACTTTCTCCATTTTGGAGAAAGTTTTGGGGAAGCTGTTGGAACTCATTTTACACCAAAATCTCTATTTCTTCATTTTGTCCAAAATGGAGAAGCTGTTGGAGATGCTCTTACAATTAGGTATGTAATTACTTTTAATCATTAACTTTTTTATTTTTCATTTTAGACTCTTATCATATAACCATAAATAATGTATATGAACTAGAATGCATTAAAACATTTCTATTTTTTACAAATTATACCATTGTAATCGCTTCGTCAATACCTTCGAAATGAGTCAAATATTGAATATTTTTTGATTTAATTATATTATTAAATATCATAAATATATACGAATTAATGTATCGTAGTTAGTATGAGATTTGTTGAAATTAGTATGTGATTTGATACAAATAATCACTAAATTGTCGTGATTTTCTTTTTGCAATTTCATATCAATTTTAACTATGTATTTTTCCATAATTTCATTTACTTCTATTATAATTTTTTTTTATAAATTCTTAATATTTATTCATATTTTTTAATAATTTTTTGTAAAACATCATTTGTGAAAACTGCCTAAAACAAGGACATTTTGTAACCAGCTGCAAAAAAACAACTCTGAAGGGAAAAAACCTTGGAAAAGTAGTATCGTACTTTCGATGATAATTCATATCTGTAAGATAAGTTTTTTGACATGATTTAATTTTTTCAAATTACCCCGTGTAATGTTGAACCTAGTTCTATAATATAGTAGTTAATCAAAGTCTTACATACATGTTCTGAAATTACAATAAAACTTGAGCTTAAGAAAATACATCAATCAACAATTAAAACTTTGAGTTCAATGAAAAGTTTTAGTTTTGTGTTGCAAACAAATAAACAAGAATTTCATTACCACCAATAAGGGGCCGTTTACTAAAAGCTTACTCAGTAAGTGCTTACTAAGTAATTTTCCTCACTGGATGAACATAGCAAGGGTCAAGAATCTTACCCGTTAAGAGCAATGATAAAGATAGAGAGTCTAACCCAGTAAGCGAGGGTGATGGCTCTTACCGAGGTAAGAAATTACCGGGTAAATTGTTGCATACAATACCATTTTGATGTACCACAATGTTACCCGATAAAATAAATTATAGTGTTGCTCCTACAGGTAAGCATTTAGGTAAACGGCCAATGTCACTAAAATTACAAAAGTAAAAAAAAAATATTGAATATTATAGAATCAAGTATATCAGGTTGGGTTAGATGTAAATGGCACTGGCCAAATCCGACCCGATTAGGATCGAGGTGGATTGGTTTATCCGATTGGTTGAAAATTTTGTGCACCCATAACTCTTAATCCGGAAAGTGAAGGGTCGTTATTGAAAATGAAAAAAAAACAGTAAACACATTGTCTTTTTATCTTATTTCCCCCACATAAGTGAAGTAAGAGAAACAATTATTTAATAGCTCGTTTAGATGCATATTAGTTAGAGCATCTCTAACAGCTATGCTAAAATAAATAAAAAAGTGAGATTTTAATAATTTTTTTTGCTCCAACAACTATGCTATATCATATACTAAAATAGAGAAAAGAGGAGAGAGAAGGTAAAAATCTCCAAATTTAGAGAAATCTCTAAAACCCCATATTGAAGAGAGAGAAATAATATTTAATTCTTTTTTACACAACCATAAATGAACATATTATATAAATGTACATATTAGAAATATATCGTATTAAATATATCGTATTAAACCCAGGAGAATAAGAGAGCACTTTGCATTACACGTTTATGTAGAATAAAACAGGAGAATAAAGTTATAAAACATGGATTTAATCAATAGTATATATGCATTACCGAAGTTGTCGTGGAACCGAAGTTGGACTCGTCGTGGAACCGAAGTTGACCCGAAATAGCCGTAGAACCGAAGTTGAACCGAAATAGCCCCGGAAGGAATCCTGGAACGCAAGTTGGACTCGCCGTGGAAGCTGGAACGCAAGCTGGATGGCTGTCGGCGTTGGATTCGCCGTGGAACAGAGGGAGAGCACTGAGGAGAGGAGCAACGTATAAGGGACAAAGGGAGGAGAGGAGCGGCGTATTAGGTCATTAAGATTTAGGGTTTCAAATTTCAATCTGTGGTCTCAATATGATTTAGAATTTGTATTTAGTAGTATTAAATTATATTAAATTATTTTTTAATCTTTAAGCATTATATTAAATTATTAATTGTAATAAATAATGATTAATAATTAAAAATAAAATATTAGGTAATATTGTAAATGGGTTAATAACATGTTGTAAATGAGTTAATAACAAGTTGTAAATGAGTCGAAATCAGGTTGATAATTTCAACCCAACCCAACCCATTTAATGGGTTGGGCATGTTGACCCATTTAACTTAAATGAGTTGAAATTCTCAACCCAACTCCTGCTAATTTTGGGTTGTGTTCGAGTTGGGTTAGCGGGTTGGGTCACTTTTTGCCACCCCCACTTTTAGCAATGGATTTGCAAGGGACTTTTAGCAATGGATCGGCAACGGACCCACCAACCTTTAGCGACGAATTCTCATCACTAATTTTTGGTAATTTAATAAAATTTAAAATTATGTATTTCCTGTACATCTTTTACAAAACCTGCCTATACATTCAAGATAACAAATCGAAGGTGACCAACAAATTAACCAATTTATACAATTCAAATACCAAATTAATACAATTCAAATAATGTACGGGAGGTACGTAACAATCTAACTAAGGGGAGGGGGAGTTTTGAATGACTTGAAAACCCTACATGAAATGGTTTGACTATTTGAAAGTCAAATCATAGATTTAGAGGAGTTTTGGATGACTCTAAAACCCTATGTGTTACGGTTTGACTATCTAAAACTCAAACTACAGGTTAAAATCAAAAAAAGATGTTTTGGATGACTTCAAAAACTTACTTGTTATGATTTGACCATTTTAAACTCAAACCAAGGTTTAGAGGGGTTTTTATTGACTTGAAAACATTACTTGTAATGGTTTGGCTATTTGAAAGTTAATTCATAGGTTTAGAAGAGTTTTGGATGACTTTAAAACCCTACGTGTAACAGTTTGACTATCTAAAACTCACATCGTAGGTTTAAATCAAATAGAAGTGTTTTGGATGACTTTAAAATCTTTATGTGTTACGATGTGACTATTTTAAACTCAAACCATGGTTTAAATGGAAAAAATGAGTTTAAAACATAAACATATGTTTTTTGAAAAGGTTTCCGGCATAATGGCTATAAATGAATATTTCCGAATACAATCAAGCCTAATGTTTGCCCAAAAATTGTCAACACAACTACAAAGCCCAATAAATTCGATTAAAGCTCAATAAAACAAACAAATAAAGCGAAATACATCAATTGAACCCCAGTGAAACCATTTAAAGCCCAATAAAATCGAATAGAGTCCAATATATGCATTAAAGCCCAACAAAGTCCTTTAAAACCCAATAGAACCGATTAAAGCTCAATAAAACTCATTTAAATCGAATAAAGCCCAATAGATCCATTAATGCCCAATACATATATACATCATATGCGGTTACACACACACATTATGTATTCACCGACGGATACATATAACACCTAGCTACACATGTATACATATAACACATACACATACACATACACATACACATACACATACACATGTGTACATAACACATACAAATGAGAAAACAAGAAAAATAAATAAGTCCATCACTAATTAGCAAGGACACGTGGATTTTTTTAAAACATCATGGAATCCGTCGCTAATTCGTGACGAATTGTGTTTGTGGTATATCCGTCGCTAAAGCCCATTCCTATTTACCCCTTTTCTAGTAGCTTAGTGAGGCATTCAAAAAGAACATCATGAGCACTTAATTTGCTAACTTGTAAATACTCCAACACTATAACTCTGTTGAAATATTCCTTGTGAGAAGAAATTGTATGTGCAAGTTCTTTGTTAAATAGTTGTAACCATTATCTTTTTTTAAAACTTCAATTTTTCTTATTAATCATAACTAAAATAAGACTTCAGACTTTAGACCTCTTAAAAAACAAACGACACCTAAGTCTCAAATAGATTGTTGAACATGTTGTAGGTGGTTTTGAAAATAGACCCAACTTATTCATGTGTGATCATCTATAAATGCAACAAACCATGGTTTTCCAGAAGGTGTTGGAATTCGAGAAAGACCCCAAATATCAGCATTGACAAGAGAAAAAGGTTTTGAAAGAACATATCATTGTAATATGTGGAGATACTCCGTGATCGACTGAGTTTTCAACACATAAGCCTCTGAAAGATTCTCCACGTCCGAGTAGGTCTCACGAGCTGCATCCCATATTTCTTAATTTGGTAGATATGAAGACTTACGGTTTTAAGTGAAGACAACACTCGTTAAGCTGTTCTGCTTTATGGTTACTACTTTTTTAATTGTGCTTCTAGTTCTAAAGCCTCGAAGCCTACCCTTGAGCCATTTTTAAAACCCTATGAACTAAAGCAAGTCAATGAATTTATTGAATAGTTCTGTTTTACAGCTACATCCCTACTAATAAATTTCTTTAGTGACAAAAGAAATATGGTCAAAATGCAACTTATGGTTGCTGCACAATTTTTGCAGAAAGCTTGCAAACTGATGCTTAATTCATGCGTATTTTTTAGAAGGGAATGTTGTAAATACAAACATGATCCTGTTGGTGTTAAGTTCCATGGTGAAGCCATGCATCGAACATCTTTTTTATCTGCCTTACTCCAGCCTAATGGTAATCGGTTTATGGCTATTTTCTGCTTTGTAAGACATATATGTATGTATGTATGTATGCATTCAAGTTATATATTATAAACATTTATAAATGACGGAAGCAAGATAAAGAAAAAGAAGATAACAAGCATCATCCATTCATTCATACTCTTTGCTGTATATTAATAAATATTACTAATATTAGGCATGTCATCATTAAAAACTACAACTATTAGGCATGTATGTATGAAGTGAAAACATAAAACTGAAATACACCATGTTTTTCAATTGGAGTCTAAGAACAAAAATGCTCAAAGTTGTCACTTGTAATATGCATGATAATTTCACTTCAACCTCGATCTATATATATAAACCTTTGATTGCCTGTTCCAAAAGAAAGTCACCTCTTCACATCTCCACACCTTACAATGTGGCCATCACCATGATCCAGCAGAAGCAGTGATTCCGCGTAGGAATATGCAGAGAATCTGTTTCCGCAAATCCCAAGATCCTTGATGTGCTCCGAGAAAGGTTCATAAACTACAAGCGTGCAGGGTGCAACAAAGTCTTCATTATCATCATCATCATCATCATGCATTTCAACTATAGGTTCGCCACTCTTCCTAAATCCTAGAGTCCACGAAACTGATGCATTAGGTGCATTAACAGTGAATAGCTTTGTAAAGGCTTTTGAATCAACATGCTCCATCATCCATACATCACAAACTTGTTTATTGGTTGTTTCTCTACTGTACTTGAGCAAAACAAGAGACTCCCTTAGCCTAGAAACGAACAAATCTGGTTCAAGCACATCAGCCAAACTATCTGGGAGGTCTACCTCTCTAAACTCTTCGGTCCTCAAATCGAATGACACTATCAAATTACGAGGTCTACCATCCACATTAATCCAATCGTATGCAAGCCAATAAATAAACTGACCTATAACTGCCTGAGACCATGTAAATACGATTGATTTACGAGGCAGCTGATCGCTACATAAACATGTCCATTCCCGTAAGCGCAATGCGAAAACCATAACTTGGCAGGGGATGCAACTTATACTTTGAATTTTCCTGTAATCATCAATATATGTAATGTTGACAAGTTTAGGGTCTTTGGTGTGAGGACAAACCCCAAAACCAACAACAGAATCAAACGGCCCCTGTACCACATTAGGTAAAGCAACAGCAATAGATTTTCTAATTGCAGGATTCCAAAGAACAGCCATTTGTGTTTTATCTCCAAAATAACCAGTCAAGCACAACAAGCCATGAGAGCTACCGATTACTATTGTTGTTCCTCGAACGAGAGGAGGAACAGTTAGGGCAAAGTTTTGTTGGGGGAAACTATCATCATCATCATCGACAAAACAAACATATTTTACCTCACTTTCTTCCCCATAATCGACTTCGTACTTGATAAGCAGGTGTTGTGGCTGACTGCTGTAACCAGCAATGAACTGAGAGGAATCGATGAATGACTTCCATGCTTTGCAGACCGATCTGAATTGAATCAATGATTTCACTGGAAGCCTTTTGATGATTTCCAGTTGGATATCCAAAGCTAACATTTTGATTTGATTTGGGGGGTATGAATCAATCAATCTGTTTCCTTTCTTTCTAGGGTTTATACTTTATAATCTAATGGAAGTTCGTAGCTTGAAATTAGAGAAGATATTATGCACTCCCACCTGTCCCAAAATAAATGTCCACAATTAAAATGACACACAGTTTTAGACATGTATAATAATTACACTTTTTTGTTAAGCAAAAGACATCTTTACCCTTATTTTATCTCTCTCCCTCTCTCTTCACAATACTTTACATATTTGTGCATTAATTAAGGGTAAATTTGAGAATTTAGATTTCTACTTTTAAAAGTGGACACTTATTTTAGGACAAACATAAATAGAAATGTTGACACTTATTTTGGAACGGAGGGAGTAATTCTATTTCCTTTCCTTTTGAAAAACAAATAATGGTAACTTTTAAGGATTTGGTCCTCTGGTTTTTCATGTGTGTTCAATTTTAGTTTGTTAAAAAATAAACATTATTACAAAAAACCCCTTATGATATGATTTTTTGATTGACTTTGGTACCTCCATTAAGACTGTTAAAAATAATATGTTAACGGAATGACATTTTGCTCCGATCTTCTCTCATTTTTCTTGTTTAAGTATTTTCTTATATTAATAGGGCTCAACATTTATCTTTTATTTAAGCATGTTTATCGGTTAGCTGTATATATGTACTAATCAATGTTAAATGTTGTATAATAGAAATGTTATATGAATATAGTCGTGATTGAAATTTTTATAAAATCAGGTTAAATTTGAAAAGAATATATATCAATATGTACTATCTACGACAACCCAACATTCAACATTTTTGAAGATATATGATATTTTACTAGAAGAGTACTCGTGCAATGCATTGAGATACGTCACGATTTTAATGTTTTATTTTATTTTTTTTTGTCGATATACAGTACGATTTAGGATGATTTTGAGAAAGTGATAATGTTTTTTTTTTATAAATTTGTTTAATTTAGGCTTAATAATATAATGTTTTTTATATAAAAAAATTAAGTATTTTGTTAGAATTCAATGATTATCTTATATATTTTAATGACATCTAGAAAAAATAACCAATTACATATTTAATAATATAATTAAAACAAAATTATAGTAATATAATATATTAATTAATAGTGATACACGGAAAGATTTACAGTACATAAAAAGAAGGTCTGCACATACCAAATTGGTGGGTATTAGAAGTCTGCAGTAGTAATATGTATCTTGTGCTTTGATACTTGTAAATTAAGAGATTTTTAAAATCTTGTATAAAATGATGATACCTTATGTCTATTAATTTGTATTTAACAGTTTTTTATCTGCACTTTATAATATAGTATAGATATCCAAAAAGAAGCTTAAAATATCATTAGAATCATTCTAAAACTATTTTGGAATAAATTGTCATCTTATATATTTTGGAATTGAATATCAACTCCTAGAAATCAATAACCCAATCACTCAAAAATTATAGAATAATAATATATCAAATATGTGCTTATCAACATGTGTTTCTTTCATATTTTCTAAAGAAAAATAATTAGTAAAAATCTTGCATTATCTCATTTTCTAATTTTTACCTACTCGAATTTGTTATGAAACATGGAACTCTTTAGACATGGCTTTCACGACAAAATGGAAAATTACGTATTTGAGAGACGTTTGCATATCACCTGACACAATTCAAGGATCATTCAAAGCAGGAAGGGATATATGCAATCATAGAGAGAACAATGAAGTTGGACGACTTGGGTGACAGGGAGTGACTTTTAGGGAGGTTTTTTATAAAATTGTTGGAGCTAAAAACCAAGATACCACTGATGGCAGTAACCGTCGGAAACAACATTTATCGAAGACTTTTTAACGAGAAACAACCACGGGGAAAAAATGGGTCCGTAAAACTATCCCGACCGACGAATTTTTCTTTTTTATATATCGACGAAATGATGTCGGTAAACCGTCAAAATTACATGGATAATTTTAAAAAATAACATGGCACGACTTTTTACCGACGAAGAAGCGAGTGTTTATCAACAGCTTTCTGAGGTTTCCATAACCGACGACTGAGCAAACCTCGACTAGTTCTAGGCCTAAAGAACACTAGATCACTCTGGTGTTATTAATGTGCAGACATCACATTATACTGTCGGGTCGGGTGAATTCAATAATAGCACATGTTGACCTAAAAGGCATGTCATCATTACTTAACGAAACTATGACACATGTATGAAGCACATCCAAGTATAATGAAAAATTATCTCTAAGTGCCTAACAGCTAACAACTAAAATTCACCATGTTGTTTAATTTAAGGATGAGAGACCAAATACTTAAAAGGAAACGCATAATCTATGATTAAAATTCAGTTAACACTTACGTGAAAGATGTCATTCAGAGCCCACCTTTGATTCAGTCAGAGAGGTAAGGGGCCGTTTACCCAATTACTTACCCGGTAAGCGCTTACCGGTAAATTCGACATTATCACTTACCTTACTCGTTAAGATTTTAGTCCATGAAAAACGGCATCGTACGCAATAAATCATCCGAAAAGCACTAACCGGGTAAGATTTGTAACCATCCGTAACCATCACTTACCGGGTAAGACTCTTGGACCTTGACATAGTTCTTACCGGGTAAGATTCATGGTCCTTGTCATGTCCATCAATAAGGTAACGTGACTTGGTAAACACTTATCAAGTAAGCATTAGGTAAACGGCCCCTAAATGTTGTTTGGTAAGAATTTAATCATTCAATTTCCACAATTTCCCGTGGTCGTTGCTAGTCTCCTGTATTGCAGTCGTGTGGCTCGTCTAGTGGTGGAACCCCTTTGGGGCTAGCTATTGGGGGCCATGTCCCCCCCCCCCCACTTTTTGTAACACCCTTAATTCTGGAAATAACAACTTATTTAAAAATTTCTAAATACATCAATAAACGATTCGTCTACAATCACAATTTAAGATTTAACCTCAATACATACACATATCCTGTACAACAATCTATAATAAGAACGGGTGCTACTAAACCCAAAATCAGTTACTATCTCCAATCTGCGGAAGACTTCAGCAACTACTTATTTGTGCACAAAGCTAAGGCTTGACTCCTCAAAGCACTGCTAGAATCGAACCCCCAATAGGAACCTAATGCACATGCCGACAAAATAAAAGGGTTAGACTTAACGCCTAGTGAGCTCAAAAGTTTTAACATAAATGAGTATATCTTTAAAGAAAGGAATTTGGTTCAAATCATTATCTTTCGAAATAGATTACTCTTAGACATGTAAACGACACATTTTCCTTGATATGCATTTTTAATTATAACACGATGAAACACATAACTCACCCAAACGGGATCATAGTTCGACACCCAATTTATGAAAACGTGAATAACACTTCATATCCCAAAACACCCAAAACACGGGCGGGACATAATACTCGACCTTTAAATAAAAGAAAACAATTCATAAAGATATGGTACGTCATCGAAAATCGGTAACCCGAATTGATACTCACACGACCATAAAAATAAAATGTAATCAAATACTGGAACGTGGAAAAGACGCAGTCCATTCGAACCTTAATATATGTGGGAAGAACCCAATATTAAAGCCACCATTTACCGTCAACCACTTAGAAACCCAAATTGTTAAAATACCACATTACCATTTAAAATACCACGAATCAACGATGAGGAAATCCGTATACACCGAGAATAGAAAACACGCAAGTAGGTCGTTCACGCGACTTCCTTGCATGTCATCTAAACGTTTCCATCTTGGGTGGCGAGAACACGTGAATGGGCCACCCGCGATGTTATTGGATATCACCACAAATCCCGCACATCCTGGTTCTCATGCCAACATGGACATCATACCACATACACGTTTAATGCCTATGGTCTTACTCCGTCGAGTTCCGCTTTCGAGGGCTCACAGAAGTGGGTGCCTATCCAATCTAGACGAGTTCCACCTCAGCGGCTCGTGCCACCTATTGTCTACTCGCTAGCAAACCCGAGCGGTCACTATGTGTAACCCAAAACCTCAACCTCAGGCATTACAAAACAGACAAACTTACGTGCCTATGGATCCATTACAACACTGTCTAACATTACATGACTCCAATTGAATGACCAAAGCACCCAAAACATGTAATTCACCAATGACACGAATTAGTCATCATCATACTTAAAACCACGATGGTTATAAATCCGGAAATTTGTCCACACGGCTCATTTTAGTCAAACCCGAGCCAAAGGCCCATCCATTTACGTAAATTTCCAACGAAAGCCTTTGTAACATTAAAAACACGTTTAACCGACCGACGAAGACACAACGACCCAAAAGTATAATTATCTCAACTCAACATTGGTTGAGGCAAACCATTTTCCAAAAGGACTCTTTAACCTTATATTTCCAAAATGTCTCATGACACGATAATATGCATTTTCCGAAAAGGTTTATAAGATTAAATACACGAAATGACACTTACGTCAAATGAAATCCAATTATATATGTAAATTCATCAAAGAAACATTTCAACATTATTTATTTACCAACATTCTCAAAGACCCCAAAATGGGTGTTTCACCATGTTTATAAAACTAAACATTTCAAAATAACCAAAACTTATCAGGTGATCAGCAGTTAAGATATTTGATGTAAAACATGAACACTTTAAAATAAATATTTTGGCATGTACACCGTTTTCATAAATCATCTTGAACTCACCTTGCTAGATTTAGGCTAAATCTAGATTTTACCCCACTTTGCTTCCTTGACGAAAATTGAATCCTTCGAGCCAAAACCTCAAAAACCTAGATCCAAACATTTCCAACTGTAAATAACCATAACCAACCACATAGAAACATTCCCCAAACAATTAATCATCAAAATCTCTATTTTGGGCAAAACCCTAAGACTCCCAAAATTTTTCAAACCGAAATTAGAGAAATCAAACACTAGGTTGACATCAATAGAGCATTTATAACCCATAAAGAAGTTTGGAAGTAGAAATGATGAACTTACCAATTAGGTTTTGATAAAAACCTAGAAAACCCCAAAATTCTTGAAGATGGAGGTGATGATGATGAGCTCTTGGTCTTAGCTTCCAATACACCATTATAAGTTCCCAAAACTAACCATCTAAGCTTGACAAGCTCTCAAAAACGAAACCATAGCAACTTGAATCACTGAAATCGGAGTTGGGATGAAGAAGTTATGAAGAAATGAAGTTTGGCCTCCAAAATCGCGAATAAAACCCTCAGGTGCCTTCCCGCGGTTTGTCCCGCGACTTGGAAGCCGCGGGGTAAGCCGCGCGCTTCCCCAATACCCATACAGAGGGTTACGCGGCCTAGGTCACGGCCTAGGGTCACCCACCAACCCGCGGGCCTCCGAAAACCCCATTTCTCGCGTCTGATCACTGTTTCGGCCATAACTCCTTCGTTATAGCTCCGTTTTCGCTTCGGAAAGAACCGTTGGACTCGTAATTGAATTATTTATCCATAAAGAATATAAAATATAGAATTCAAGTCCAAAATTATATATCTTATTTTTCCCTTTAAGGCTACTGATTTCTGTAATAACTTGAAATGATGATTTTCGAAATTCGGGGTGTTACAATCCTCCCAACCTTAAAAGAGATTTCGTCCTAGAAATCTAGCACCAACCAATCACCCAAAATTGCCCTTGGTGAGATCAATTGATTCCCTATCCAAAAGGAATACATTCACGAAATCTTACCTCCTATACGAACCCGTTACATCCCGGTTGAGGTTATCGTTGCGTTTCTCATAACGAGCCACCGCAAACTCCACCTCAACTTTCCATATAACTCACCCAAGTCGGGATGAACGTTGAGTCGTGGATATATCACTTTCTTAACATTAAATCTTGGTTGCCTCCCAACCTTAAGTTGCTTACAAAGCCTCAAGAGAACTCACGACCTTATTCAATCCTTTCCATCAAGAATACCCCAAAGCAAACCTTTCCTTTAGATACCTCTAAATACGACGCATCAAGGTCTCTTCAATAATTGATTCGTACTTAAAGTATGCTCCGACATTCTATCCAAGTCCTCCAAATCAAATATCGACTCATATCCTTAAAACAACTATCTGCAATGAGGACGTACTACCAACCATTCCATTCTCAAATAGCAACGTCGATTCCAAGTTGACACCTACTTTCTGAGATAATCACCGAAACCATACGTCCCTATTAGCCACTCACAACATCACAAATAACCACAATTACCAAAAATGTGGTACGCCACAGACACATAGCATGCTGCCGTACCATCAACCCTCAACTTCAAAACCAACCAAAAGCAACTGCACAAGGTTTTAAATCCAAGGATTTATCGTAACGGAAAGATCACCGCTTAAAAATAGGAGCAACCTACAAGTCTGATACCTCAATTATTCACACCTGCACAGATCCAAGACTGGAACCTAAAATTCAAAGCTGACCACAAGTCAGACTATCCGACACCTCAAATTCCAAGGACTCATCTATTCCTTTAATTACAATTCCTTTCACGATGGAGGGGTTTCTAAATCCATAACCCTATGAGTTCAAGGTTTTTCAACCAGTATGCCAATTTTGAAATCTTATGGAACTTCCAAATACATAAGTTTTATAGCAAATAACGTGTGGTAAAGATAATACACTACCGTTTATTCGATAGATTTCAAAATTGATCGCCAACACTACGCATATAAAACCATTTCCAAAACTCATTTGATCAGTATATACGTCAATATGGACAAAAATAAAAGATGCGTAGCAAAATTTTAAATGGACTACCATGGTCCTAACATACATTAAGTTATACCATAATTATGCAAATTATTTTTCTGCACTAAAGCACGTGCAATAAAAATTTTTACAACTCCTAAAGAAAATTTCACGACTTCAATTTTTAAAATCTTATCCTAAAAACGCAAGACATCAAAGGATAAAATTTCCAACAAGGCCCAACGATAAATCACGTGAAAATGAAACTTTTCCAAAACAACGCGTGGGATGACATCTATTACCAACACTTATAATTCAACGCACACAAAAATGTACGCATACACGTCTCAAAATTCATCTACGCGACGCAAAAGTCGTAAAATAAGACACCATAAAACCCAACTGAACTTTCGTAAAGACCCAATAACGTTAAAATCAAATGGTGTCAAAATTTCATTACTCAACATAAATAAAAACGTAATATGACAATAAATCCAAAATGTAAAGTTCTAAATCATAACGTAAGATAGAGTGACCCTTTTCAACAAAACCATCATGACACGACGCCCAAAAAGTTCGTAAATTTACACGCAATAAAATTGAAACTCACGCAACTCAAAGTACACTCACGTGCCTAAAACGTTGCAAAATATACTTCATAAGATTGAACACGACTCATACAGACCAAAATTCTATAGAAAATCCCGACTCCAAAACATAGGGCAACTCTTCCTTTAGAACCTTAACATACGCGGAGGAGATCCAATGTCAAGGTAAAAAATTCCACAGTTACTTGCCCAATAACTCAAATAACATTAAAACATGGATATTACAACACCCGAAAAATAGCGTTAGATACGGAACGTGGACGAAGAGATTTTTAACGACAATATGCAATTGTTTGCAACAAAACAATCTTATGCATGCTTAAACTCGAGGTTTAAAATCCGATGAGTAATAAATGCTTTATCGAGACTTTATAATTTAGCTCACTTTATGTTTGAGATATGAGAAACACTTTATGCAAACTCATTTAGAAATAAATTTTGTGCATAGATTTGGTCGGCACTCAGCATCTTAGGACTACACTCCTCCATTTTCCCGACATAATATTGTCATCTGGATGCATCAAGCACCTTAGAGTCACAAACCCACTAATTTGGTTAACTTATGATTTCTCCTCGAAATAAAGTTGGTCTAACAAACTTATAGTTCTAATCCAACCAATAATTTTGACTCAAGATGATCAACTTAATGCATTCATCGCACTTAACTATCACTTCAATGTGACATTGCTATAGACATCAACCTTTCCTTAGATTACTCGCTTAGAAACTTACTCATTACCCCAACGGTCAACATACCAAGGTAGTTCAAGTATACACATGTAATATGTAGGTTCACCATAACACTGGCCAGATGCCATTATGAACATACCATACATGATCATCCTTGCGACCCTTGACAAATTTCCCGTTTCTAGCGACTCGATCAACTCAAAGATATCTTATCTTAAGGTGCCTAATGTGCAACTTCACTTTCAATCACTTATAAGAACGCTAGTTTGAGTCTAGGCATCCAAAAATCAATACCTAAATCTCTCAAACTTAAGCTCTGATACCAACTTGTAACACCCTTAATTCTGGAAATAGCAACTTATTTAAAATTTTCTAAATACATCAATAAACGATTCGTCTACAATCACAATTTAAGATTTAACCTCAATACATACACATATTCTGTACAACAATCTATAATAAGGACGGGTGCTACTAAACCCAAAATCAGTTACTATCTCCAATCTGCGGAAGACTTCATCAACTACTTACTCGTGCACAAAGCTAAGGCTTAACTCCTCAAAGCACTGCTAGAATCGAACCCCCAATAGGAACCTGATGCACATGCCGACAAAATAAAAGGGTTAGGCTTAACGCCTAGTGAGCTCAAAAGTTTTAACATAAATGAGTATATCTTCAAAGAAAGGAATTTGGTTCAAATCATGATCTTTCGAAATAGATTACTCTTAGACATGTAAACGACACATTTTCCTTGATATGCATTTTTAAATACAATGCTCCCAAACCCACATTCTTTATAACACGATGAAACGCGTAACTCACCCAAATGGGATCATAGTTCGACGCCCAATTTATGAAAACGTGAATAACACTTCATATCCCAAAACACCCAAAACACGGGCGGGACATAATACTCGACCTTTAAATAAAAGAAAACAATTCATAAAGATATGGTACGTCATCGAAAATCGGTAACCCGAATTGATACTCACACGACAATAAAAATAGAATGTAATCAAATACTGGAACGTGGAAAAGACGCAGTCCATTCGAACCTTAATATATGTGGGAAGAACCCAATATTAAAGCCACCATTTACCGTCAACCACTTAGAAACCCAAATTGTTAAAATACCACATTACCATTTAAAATACCACGAATCAACGATGAGGAGATCCGTATACACCGAGAATAGAAAACACGCAAGTAGGTCGTTCACGCGACTTCCTTGCATGTCATCTAAACGTTTCCATCTTGGGTGGCGAGAACATGTGAATGGGGCCACCCGCGATGTTATTGGATATCACCACAAATCCCGCACATCCTGGTTCTCATGCCTACATGGACATCATACCACAGACACGTTTAATGCCTCTGGCCTTACTCCGTCGAGTTCCACTTTCGAGGGCTTACAGAATTGGGTGCCTATCCAATCTAGACGAGTTCCACCTCAGCGGCTCGTGCCACCTATTGTCTACTCGCTAGCAAACCCGAGTGGTCACTATGTGTAACCCAAAACCTCAGGCATCACAAAATAGACAGACTTACGTGCCTATGGATCTATTACAACACTGTCTAACATTACATGACTCCAATTGAATGACCAAAGCACCCAAAACATGTAATTCAGCAATGACACGAATTAGTCATCATCATACTTAAAAACCACGATGGTTATAAATCCAGACAAATGTCCACACGACTCATTTTAGTCAAACCCGAGCCAAAGGCCCATCCATTTACGTAAATTTTCAACGAAAGCCTTTGTAACATTAAAAACACGTTTAACCGGCCGACGAAGACACAACGACCCAAAAGTATTATTATCTCAACTCAACATTGGTTGAGGCAAACCATTTCCCAAAAGGGCTCTTTAACCTTATATTTCCAAAATGTCTCATGACACGATAATATGCATTTTCCGAAAAGGTTTATAAGATTAAATACACGAAATTACACTTACGTCAAATGAACTCCAATTATATATGTAAATTCATCAAAGAAACATTTCAACATTATTTATTTACCAAAATTCTCAAAGACCCCAAAATGGGTGTTTCACCATGTTTATAAAACTAAACATTTCAAAATAACCAAAACTTATCAGGTGATCAGCAGTTAAGATATTTGATGTAAAACATGAACACTTTAAAATAAACATTTTGGCATGTACATCGTTTTCATAAATCATCTTGAACTCACCTTGCTAGATTTAGGCTAAATCTAGATTTTACCCCACTTTGCTTCCTTGACGAAACTTGAATCCTTCGAGCCAAAACCTCAAAAACCTAGATTCAAACATTTCCAACCGTAAATAACCATAACCAACCACATAGAAACATTCCCCAAACAATTAATTATCAAAATCTCTATTTTGGGCAAAACCCTAAGACTCCCAAAATCTTCCAAACCGAAATTAGAGAAATCAAACACTAGGTTGACATCAATAGAGCATTTATAACCCATAAAGAAGTTTGGAAGTAGAAATGATGAACTTACCAATTAGGTTTTGATAAAAACCTAGAAAACCCCAAAATTCTTGAAGATGGAGGTGATGATGATGAGCTCTTGGTCTTAGCTTCCAATACACTATTATAAGTTCCCAAAACTAACCATCTAACCTTGACAAGCTCTCAAAAACGAAACCATAGCAACTTGAATCACTGAAATCGGAGTTGGGATGAAGAAGTTATGAAGAAATGAAGTTTGGCCTCCAAAATCGCGAATAAAACCCTCAGGTGCCTTCCCGCGGTTTGTCCCGCGACTTGGAAGCCGCGGGGTAAGCCTCGCGCTTCCCCAACACCCATACAGAGGGTTACGCGGCCTAGGTCACGGCCTAGGGTCGCCCACCAACCCGCGGGCCTCCGAAAACCCCATTTCTCGCGTTTGATCATTGTTTCGGCCATAACTCCTTCGTTATAACTCCGTTTTCGCTCCGGACAGAACCGTTGGACTCGTAATTGAATTATTTATCCATCAAGACTATAAAATCTATAATTCAAGTCCAAAATTATATATCTTATTTTTCCATTTAAGGCTATTGATTTTTGTAATAACTTGAAATGATGTTTTTCGAAATTCGGGGTGTTACACTTTTTGACTCAAATATTATATTTAATACCTTAGGAACAAATGTGATATGTTAGATCCATATACTTACCCATTTTGATTATTTTTTTACTCCACTACATATTAATATCAATTATATGTAAAAATTAATTGTTAAATAATATAAATAAACAATTTGTATTTAGTCATTTTTATCGTTTTTCCTTCTCATCTAAAACATATTAATTATTAATATTAATATTAATTATATGTAAAAATTACTTTTGAAATAATATGAAAAAAATAATTTACATTTAGCTATTTTTATCATTTCCCTTCCCATCCATTAAATTATATGTAAAGATTTGTTTTTAAATAATAGAAGAAATAATTTGCATTTAGCCAAAAGTAATCATTTTTCCTTAGCCAAAAATAAAAACTAATTTTTATCATTTTTCCTTCTCATCCACTACATATTAAGTTACTAATAATAATTTTTTTTTTGAAAGGCAACTTTTATTAAAACTAAAGGAACAAATTACAATTGAAACAATGGAAGCAAAGAAAGCAAAATAGATGTGATTCGGATCTACGGTACTCTACCCAAAACAACACTCGGGACCTCGTTTGCGAGAATCAAACTAGTCAACCCTGACATCGACAACTTTGTACCTTATCCCGCATCCCCCTGTTTCCATCGCTGCACCTGTTGCGCTAAGTGATTGCCGACGGGTTTGTGAACCAACATGAACTGTCTACCATCATGTTGTTTTTGCGTCTTTTGATCCACTCCATTATGATCGTTTGAAACTCATACAATTGGTCCACGATTTTCCTTTTTTCTCCTCTAAAAACCAATCTATTTCTATTCTCCCAAATCAAATATAGGACAGCCCAAATCACTCCGTTCCAAAGCGAGTCGGTCGAATTGTTATTAACCGAAGTCGCTCCTTCTTGGATGATTTCTCGTACCGATGTTATAGCTTCCAAGTTTTTACCCCACCATCTACCAATTGATTTCCATAAGATTTTTACCTCCGAGCAAGATACTAGCACGTGGTCCACCGATTCAATCGAGTCACCACATCTTGGGCACAATACCGAATGTAGATCTATTCCCATTCGGTCCAATACCGCTCGACATGGGATCCGTTCTCTTATATCTCTCCAAATGAACACACATACCTTTTTTGGAATGATTTTCATCCACTTTGTAGGTTCCGTCGTTCCATTAGAATTTGGTCTTCCATCTTCTAAAGTCTCTCTTAATTTCTTGACATTGAATCCATACGACTCATCTAGTGACCACTCCATTTTATCTTCGCGGCCTCTTTCAAGTTGAATTTCTTCTAGTCTTCGATTAAGATTCTCCAACTCTCCTATTTCCCTCCCCCTTGGTGGTCTTCTCCATTTCCATTCCCAATTCCACGATTCTTCCAACCACTTTCCTCTTTCCGTGACCTTTGCGTCTTGATCCAATTCCAACCGATACAATCTTCCGAATTCTTCTTGTAACGTCCTTGATCCCGACCATCTTTCTTTCTAAAAGCTTGTGTTCTTCCTGTCTCCAACTTTCTTCCGGAACGAAGTTGTGAATGCCACTCCGTTATTATCCATAACCGCACCAATCCGAGCTATTTTGCTCCAAACTGTACCTGCACCAACACCAAATGATTGGTAACCAAACAGCCCCCCTCCTCCCCATAAATACTTTTGATTATTTTTACCCAAAACACATTTTTTTCATTTCGAAACCGCCACCACCTTTTCCCTAAAAGCGCCCAATTAGCCGCTTTCATACTACCAATATTTAGGCCCCCTTTGTCTAAACTCACCAATGAATCTACATCTCAACCTTTCCATCTCTTTTAACACTCCACTCGAAGCCCGATAAAGCGAAAAGAAGTACAAGGGAAGACTTCCCAATACCGACTTCACCAAAGTCAACCGACCTCCGTAGGAGATCACCTTTGCTTTCCATGATGCTAGCCTTTTCTTTACTTTCTCGATTGCCGGTTCCCAATATTCCAATCGATTCATTGAAGCACCTACCGGAAGTCCTAAATACGTAAAAGGTAGGGAGCCCGTACCGCATCCTAAACTTCTTGCCCAACTTTGAACTTCTTCCTCCGATACACCCAACCCATATATTTTACTTTTGCTAATATTAATCTTTAAACCCGACATCAAATGGAAACACTTGAGTATTTTTAAAAGGTTTTTTAGATTGTTTAAGGTCCACTTATCGAAGAATATGGCGTCATCCGCGTATTGGAGATGTGAGATTGGGATGAAGTTGGATCCCACTTTGATGCTTTCGTATAAACCTTTTTTTTTCCGCCTCTATCATTATCAAATGAAGACTTTCGGCCACGATGAGAAAAAGAAACGGCGCCAAGGGGTCTCCTTGTCACAAACCTTTACCTATCACGAATTCATTTGTTAGGCTACCATTAACTAGAATGGACAACGATGCCGATTTGAGAATTGCCTTTATCCACTTGACCCATTTTTCTCCAAATCCCATTCTATGCAAGCTATCGATCAAAAAATCCCACTCTACACTATCGTAAGCTTTTTCGAAATCCACCTTGAAAATCAACCCTTTTTTTTTTCTTCTTTCTCATAAAATCGATCACCTCATTTGCAATGAGAATTCCATCTAAAATAGATCGGCCTTTCACGAACGCGCTTTGGGTGTCACTAATTACTTTTGTCATCACCTTTTTTAATTTTTCCGCTAATACCTTTGAGATTATTTTGTAATAGATTCCGATTAGGCTAATTGGCCTAAATTCACCTAAATTAGCCGAGTTTGCAACTTTGGGAACCAAGGTAAGGAACGAATTGTTGCAACCTCGGCTAATCTCTCCTTTTTCACCGAACCACCTTACCGCCGACATGAGATCATCTTTAATCGTTTCCCAAAATCTTTTTATAAACTCAATAGTAAATCCATCCGGACCCGACGCTTTATTTGCTCCACATGAATGAATAGCTTTTAAGACTTCTTCTTCCCCAAACGTCCGCTCCAATTCATCAGCTTCCTCTTTTGACAACTTTTTGTACATTTCTTCTTGGAGACACGGCCCGGTCGATCTTCTAGACTCGAATTTTTCTTTGAAAAATTCGAAAGTGAATTTTTTGATTGAGTTTGGTTCATCCGTCCACCCCGTGTTCGTGTTCAATCCTCTAATTGAGTTCTTTCTCTCTCTATACTTCATTGCCATGTGAAATACCTTGGAGTTTTCATCCCCTTCCATAATCCACTTTATCTTTGCTTTTTGCCTTGCCATTCCAAGCTTCTTTTCTTCAAGATCTAGCCACTTTTTACGCGCATGAAGCCAACTTTCTCTATTTCCTATGGTCCACCCACTTTGTTCCGCTACTTCTTCCTTTTTGGATGCCTCTTCTTTCCATTTCCCCAACTCTTTTTCTAAGTTGCCAAATCTCTCTTTTGCCCAAATGCTAACCGCTTCTTTGACATTTTTTTAGCTTATCCCGCAAAAGACAATTCGGCCGATTTGAGAGTACTCTTTTATTCCATGTGGATTTCACCAATTCCTCTAAACCATCCTCCTTCAACCACGAGTCGAAGAATTTAAACGGTTTCGGACCAAAATCATTTCTATCTTCGTAAAGCATGATAGGGGCATGATCCGACCACTTTCTCTCCAACACTTTAACACCCAAATTTCTTCCCACGATACCAAAATCACTCGATATTAGGAATCGATCTAGTTTGCTAAACTTCAACCCATCGTCACTAATTCTCGTATACTTTCTACCCCACATTGGAACCTCTATCAATTGGCTTCTTTCAATAAAGTCATTGAATTCTTTTACCCCCCTTGGATTCGTATTAGAATTCCAAAAAGACACCATTTCACATAGTCTTTTTCTATAATTTTTTGGAGTCTTTCCCACAATTCCATTCTACCTTTAAGATCGTTTGGACCGTACACATTTACTAACCCGATCTTGCCATCTACTCCAATCCAAGATCCTATCACCGCCAAGAAAGTCGGGTCCTCAATAATGTAGTCGCATTCAAACACTTTTTTATCCCATATCGTAACAATTCCTCCCGAGTTACCAATAGTATCAACCTCCGCATAATCTATATCGTCTCCTCCCCAAAGTGCTCTACTTTGTACAATGTCCCAATTCTTTATCTTCGTCTCTTGTATACCCAATATACTAGGTTTTTTTGTTCTACATATTTCTTTTAACCACTCTTTTTTACCCCACGACCCTAATCCCCTCATATTCACAGAAATGAAAATCATGATGAAATTTCGGTATTTCGACACTTACCCACGTTGTTGTTGTCCACTGCCTTTGGTACTTCTTTCCCGGTACTCGAGCTTTGAGGTTTATCCCATACCATTCCAATCGCATTCCCGAATTGTTCCATTCCTTCTGATTCATCTTTGCTGTTTAATTCGTTTGATACGGATATGCGCGCGTTCGCTGCTGCCGATTCAGAGTTGTTCTTTCTCTTTTCCACTTTATCGCCGATCCCAGATTTACCTTTCCTCGTTCCCAACTTTTTGTTGTTTAGTCTAGCCATTTGTTTGAGTATATGAAAACTAACCTTCCCCCTTCCATAGCTATGGAAATCCACTCTTTTTCCTCTCAATTTCTCTCCATTTGCTTTCTGCGATGTATATGCTTCTTCATGTGGATTATCTGGTTCATTACCTTTTACTGCAGTTGTCGATCTTTCATCAGATAAGCCTGGGCTAAAATTACTTTGACAGTTTCTCAATTTTTTGGGCCTTTTATCGCTTGTTGACCCCATTTGTTGGGCTTTTTCCAGCCCCACTTCTTTATTAACTGATTGGCCCAAACATTCTTCACCCGTTTACTTCTGTTGGGTCATCTGAAGATTTGAAGATGACCTCCTGATCTTCCATCTTATATCATCCTACTTAGAATATGTTTAAGGTTCTTTTAGCAGCTTGGTTTCTATACAAATGTTCGGTGAAGTCAAAGATCAGCCGAAGAAGACAAAGAAGGAGTACATCTCTCAAAGCGGATTGAAGATAGTCTCCTCAGCCTAAAGCCAAGCATGCCCAAGTGATCAACACCATCAGCCAGGATGGTGTCAATCACATGTCTCTCAGGAGTATGAAGTTGTCCTCACATCTTCAGGAGTGGAAGACCTCTCAGGTCTTCGGCAGCCGATGATCTCATCTCTCCTTAGAGTATGAAGGTGCTCTCACATCTTCAAGGAGCAGCCGAAGATTTCTCAAGTCTTCGGTAGCCAATCATCTCTCCTTAGAGTATGAAGGTGTTCTCACATCTTCAGGAGCCGAAGATCTTTCAAGTCTTCGGCAGTCTATGCTTAAGGATTTCTTTCAAACACATTATACTTTTCTGACAAAGTATATTGTGATATCTTGCATTGACGTGGACCTCATCTGGAGATCAGATCAAGTAAGTTTTGTCTACTACACCATTTTAAGGAAAGGTCTCTACCATCCTTCTGCAGGTCAACACTTCAAGCCAAAACACCTCAAGACAAAAGGTACATCCTGTACCTTGCTGAAGACCTGTGTCCATCCTTTGCTCAACAGGTGTCCCATGCATTTAATGCATGAGGCACTATAAATATGGAGGATGGTTCAACATGCAAGATCACCAGCTCTCAAGCATTCAAGCTCTCTAAGTGCACTGCATTCTCTCTCTAAGAAGTTCTTATTGTTTTCTAAGTGTTTTACAATTGTTCTTCATTTCTCTTAGTGTAAGATTGTTTGAATAGATTTCATCTATTCTCTTCCGCAACAATCAAAAGTTTTCTATGTGTAATTATTGATTTCAAATCAATAAGAATTAAAGTAAGTAAAAAACTGTGTGTATTGTATTCAACCCCCCTTCTACAATACTTTGCTTATTTATTTACTGCTATTTGGGACCAACAAGTGGTATCAGAGCGGTTTAGTTTAACTCAATAAACTAGATCCGTGATGGCAGCCTCTTCTTCTTCTTTAAAAAATGATTCTTCTCAAAACTTCAATGTTGTTTCATACGACAATGGCTCTATAGCCAAACCACCAAGGTTTAACCCCAATAACTTTTTCTTGTGGAAAAGTCGTATGATACTCTTTCTAGAAGGAGTTGACAGCAGATATCCAACTATTTTACATGAAGGTCCCTTTATTCCTAGAGTTTGGGACCGATATAATGCAGACAAGGGAAAAGCTGATGAGGAGTCTTCTGAAGAAGAAAGGACTCCAGCTACTGGGAGATACATTCTAAAAGACCCCAGTAAATACAATGATGAAGACAGACGTCTTATAGCTCTTGATACTAAAGTCAGAGCCATCATTGCCCTCTCTCTGCCTGATGAGGTCTATCATTCTCTCGTTAACCTTTCTACTGCAAAAGAAATGTGGTCCACTCTGTGTGTTCTTTATGAAGGTACGTCTAAGGTGAAAAAGAGCAAAAAGATTGCTCTTGTAAGAAAGTATCAACTCTTCTCTCATGAGAAGGGTGAGTCTCTCTCAGACTACTACAATCGCTTTAATAGCCTTCTCAATGATCTTAAACTTGTGGGTCGCATATATGACAATGAGGAAGTCTTGTGCAAGTTCATGGACTGTCTTCCTGAATTTTGGGAAAACATCTGTACTTGTATCAAGTCTACCAAGGATCTTGACTCTATGCCTCTCACTACCTTGTATGGCACCCTCTTCAACAATGAGCAGTCTAAACTGCTTAGGAAGTCATTCACAAAAGACATCAAAGGCTCTTCTCTAGCCCTTGTCGGTGAATCTTCCAAAAGTACTGTGTGTGTCCCTAGGATCACCTATCCTTCTGACTCTGACAACGACAGTCAAGAGGACCCCAATGACCCTTCAGAAGCCTATCTCAGTGAGGCTGATGATGAAGGAGAGGAAACCTCTGTGGCTCAGCTGTCAGATGGTGTTGCCATGCTGGCTGGCTTTTCTAAAGGCAAACCTCACTTCCCTTCTAGAAAACCCAGGTTTTCTAGAAAACCCTCCTCTACTTTTTCAAAAAATGCTTCCTCTGACAAATCAAATGAGGAATGTTACAGGTGTGGGAGGAAGGGACACTTTGCTTCTGAATGCAGAAGCAGGTCCTCTGATAAGTCTGTACTGCCCTCCTCCAACCGTACATCCTCTAGGTTTGTCAGAACCAAGTCTGATTCCCTTCAACCCTCTTTTCAAAAATCAAAAACTTCTGCTCCTTCAAACTCTGACCGTGCTGAAAAGTACAAGGCCAAATACAAGAGAGAGAAGGAAAGGAATGCTCTTCTAGCCAACAAAGGAAAAGGTCTTCTTGCCGAATCTCATGATTGGGCAGATGAACCAACTTCCGAAAGTGATAAGGAAATGGCCAATCTCTGCTTTATGGCTAAAATAGATGATGCTGATGATGGTGAAACCCCGTCCACCTCCATGGCTCTTGTGTCTGCTGAGTGCTCCACATCATCTTCTCAGGTACATCCATTTTTCTCTCTCTCTGATGCTGAGAAAATTGAAGCCTTTGACTCTTTGACCATTGACTTCTATGAAGCCAAGGATGCAAAGAAGAAGGCAAATGCTCAGATAAAATCTCTTTCTTCTCAACTGCAAATCTGTCTTTCTCAACTAAAACACTTTGATAAAATCAAGGCTGAGCTTGAGGATTTGAAAACTATAAACTTTACTCTTGCTAAAGAGAAAAATAAACTTCTTAAAAAGTTTAAAAAGGAGCAAGAAACTGTGAAAAAGTGGACAAGCTCGTCCAAAAATTTAGAAAGGATTTTTCAGGATCAAATATCTTGTGATGACAAGTCTGGACTAGGCTTCGGAAAATATGACCTTGAACCTCCTTCTGACACTCATGCTCCTTTCTCTCTTCCCTCATTCTATGAATCCTCTGAAGAGAACTATGACAACTCTGAACCTTTGGACTCTTCTGATCCCTCTAAAGATCTCAAATTTGGAATGTTCATCAAAGCTAAGAGCATTGATTCACCCAATGAGAGTGAGGAAACCCAAGACTCAAATGACCCTTCTAAACCAATTATTGAGTCTATGTGTTCCTTAAAAATAAATGAGCCTTCATCTTCTGAACCCAAACCTTCCAAAGTTTCTAAGCCTTCTTCAAACAAAGTCTCTTGGGAAAATCTGTTGCCAATCTTCCTCCCCAAAAGAAACTTCCCAAGAAAAACTCAAAGAAACCATCTTCTCTTCCAATCCCCAGAGCTGTGATGTTAAATAAGCTAAACTCCAAGACACCCTTTTCTATTCCTTCAACTGACTCTGGCAAAGGTATCTTGGGTCCTAAGCCTCTTGACTATCCTCTAACCTCTAAGGCCATGAAAGTCAATGTGACCAGTCATCACAAGGAATCTGGTCAAAGCTCCAAAAAGGTTTTTACATATAGAAAATGTTATAACTGTGGTAATACCTCTCACCTTGTTAAGAATTGTCCTCTAGAGAGAATTGATAAAAATGCTTCCAAGGATACTTATTCTCCTTCTAACTCAAAAGGACCCATCTCCAAATGGGTACCAAAGAACTGATTTTCTTGTGATTGCAGGGTCTAGGGCACCAACAAATCTGGTATCTCGACAGCGGGTGCTCAAGACATATGACCGGCAACAAATCTCTCCTTGTTGACTTCGTGCCTACCAAAGGTCCTTCTGTCACCTTTGGTGATAACTCTAAAGGAAGGACTAAAGGTTATGGAACACTCTCAAATGGTTCCATCACCTTTAATAAAGTAGCTTATGTTGAAGGCTTGATGCACAATCTCCTAAGCATAAGCCAACTGTGTGATCTGGGGTACAAGGTGATGTTTGAATTATTTTCATGCATCATTTTCAACGAAAAGATGGAAACTGTACTCTCTGGCTACCGCAAAGAAAATGTCTATGTCATAGACATGGGACATAGCTCATCCTTCGGAACAAACATCTGTTTTGTCTCTGAAAACTCTTCCAAAAGATGTTGGCTTTGGCACAAGCGTCTCTCTCACCTCAACTTCAAGACTTTGAATGTCCTTTCAAACCAGGAGCTTGTTACGGGCATGCCAAAGTTATCCTTTGTGAAAGAAAAGCTGTGTGCTGCGTGTGAGAAAGGGAAACTCACAAAATCTTCCTTCAAGTCCAAGCAATGCTTCTCCATCACTCAGCCTCTTCAAATGCTCCACATGGATCTGTGTGGACCAGTCAGTACTCCAAGCCTTGGTGGTAGAAGGTACATTCTGGTTATTATTGATGAATTCACTCGTTACACTTGGGTATTTTTTCTCAGGTATAAAAGTGACACTACTGAAGAAATCATAAAGTTCATCAAAAAGTCTGAAGTGTTGAATGGGCAGCTGGTAAGATCTGTAAGAAGTGACAACGGAACAGAATTCAAGAACAGTATGTTGGATGACTTTTTCAATGAAAAAGGCATCTCTCAGAACTTCTCTGCCGTCAGAACTCCACAACAGAACGGTGTAGTGGAGAGAAAGAACAGAACGCTATGTGAAGCTGCCCGATCCATGTTGAGTGAATCTCACCTCCCTACCTACTTTTGGGCCGAAGCAATCAACACTGCATGCTTCACCCAAAATAGGTCTATCATTGTAAAAAGACACAATAAGACTCCTTATGAAGTCTTTTATGGTAGAAAACCCAACATTGGTTTTCTTCATGTCTTTGGGTGTGTCTGCTACATTCTAAATGATAGAGAAAATTTGGGAAAATTTGATCCCAAAGCTGACGAAGGAATCTTCGTGGGATATTCTCTCACTTCCAAAGCTTTCAGAGTCTACAATCTCCGAAGGAAGTGCATTGATGAATCCATCCATGTCAAGTTTGATGACCTCAAGATATCATCACTCTCTTGTGATGATGAAGAATTGAACAGATGGATATCCTCCTGTGTTGATGATGGTCCTCTTCCAACATCATCAGACATTCCCTACACAGTTCCCACTTCTCTCTACCAAAACAATGAACCCTCTACATCTCACAACCCCTCCTCTCATCAAGAGGATGATCCTCAGCCTACCCAACCTCAACATACACTCCAAATCATCCCAGTCTCTCCATCTGACATCCACTCCTCACATATACAAGTCGATCTTCCATCCATCTCTCCTCAACATTGCCCTTCCAACTCTCCTCTACAAATCTCTTACCCTCCTCCTTTACCTCCTGCCCTAAAGTGGACAAAAGATCACCCCATTGATCAAATCATTGGTGATCAACAGGATGGTGTACAGACTCGAAGAGGTGTTGGTAACATTTGTCTCTATGTTAACTTCCTTTCTCTCTTTGAACCAAAGAAAGTTGACGAAGCTCTAGCTGATCCATGTTGGATCACTGCCATGCAAGAAGAACTTTCTCAGTTCGAAAGAAACAAAGTCTGGAGATTGGTTCCGCGTCCTTCCAGAAAAACCATCATAGGAACCAAGTGGGTCTTTCGGAACAAAATGGATGAAGAAGGCACGGTGATCAGAAACAAGGCCCGACTAGTTGCACAAGGATATAGGCAAGAGGAAGGAATTGACTATGATGAAACATTTGCTCCAGTTGCCAGACTTGAAGCCATCAGAATCTTCCTTGCTCATGCTGCCTACAAGAACTTCAGAGTCTTCCAGATGGATGTCAAGAGTGCCTTTCTGAATGGGGAGCTAGCTGAAGAAGTCTATGTGAAACAGCCCCCTGGCTTTGAAGATCCAGTCCATCCTGACTATGTGTACAGGTTAGACAAAGCTCTCTATGGTCTAAAGCAGGCTCCCTGTGCCTGGTATGACACTCTTGCTGACTTTCTCCTGAAGAACAAGTATACAAGAGGTAAAATTGACAACACTTTGTTCATCAAGCAAACCTCAGGTAATCTTATTCTTGTTCAAATCTATGTGGATGATATCATTTTTGGTGCCACTGATGAGTCACTGTGTGATGAGTTTGCCTCTCTCATGCAAAGCCAATATGAGATGAGTATGATGGGGGAGCTTACCTTTTTCTTAGGACTTCAAGTTAAACAATCTTCAGAAAGAATCTTTATAAATCAAAGCAAATACATACGTGATCTTCTGAAAAAGTTCAATTTTGAAAACTCCTCCCCCATGAAAACTCCTATGGCACCACCTTTGAAAATCCATGCTGATCCGGATGGTGTATCTGTGGATATCACCAGCTACCGAGGCATGATCGGCTCTCTTCTTTATCTTACTGCGAGTAGACCAGATATTATGTTTGCTACTTGCCTGTGTGCGCGTTACCAAGCCAATCCGAAGGAATCTCACTTGGCTGCGGTTAAACGCATTTTTCGGTATCTAAAAGGTACCATGAATCTGGGTCTTTGGTATCCCAAAGACTCAGGTTTTGATCTAATGGGGTATTCAGATTCTGATTTTGCAGGCTCTAAGATTGATAGGAAGAGCACAACTGGCAGCTGTCAACTCCTTGGTGGCAAACTTGTTAGTTGGTCAAGCAAGAAGCAGAACTCAGTCTCCACCTCTACTGCTGAGGCTGAGTATGTAGCTGCTGGAAGTTGTTGTGCTCAAATCCTCTGGATGAAGAACCAACTGAAAGACTACAATCAACTGTACTCTCATATCCCGATTCTGTGTGACAACTCAAGTGCGATCGCAATCGCAAACAATCCAGTGTTGCACTCTCGTTCCAAGCACATCGACATCCGGTATCATTTCATCCGGGATCACATCTCCAAAGGTGATGTCGAACTCCATTTCATCCCCACCGACCTCCAACTGGCAGATCTCTTCACCAAGCCTCTTGACGAAGCTCGGTTCAAGTTCCTCATCGGAGAACTCGGTATGTTAAATGCCGATTTTTAATTCAAACAAAAAAAAATTGAGAAAAAAAAAAACAAAAACAAAAACAAAACAAAACAAAAAAAAAATTAAAAAAAAAAAAAAAATCTCTCTTTCTCTCTCCCTCTCTTCGGTTCTCTCTCTCTTTCTCTCTCCCTCTATTCGGCTCTCTCCCTCTTCCCTCCCTCTCTCCTAGCCGAACCCCTTCCCCCCTCCCTTCCCTCTTCGGCCCTCCCTCTCCCTTAGCCGAAACCCCCTTCCCTCTTCGGCCCTCCCTCTCCCTAGTCGAACCCCTTCCCCCCTCCCTCTCCCTCTTCGGCCCTCCCTCTCCCTTAGCCGAAACCCACTTCCCCCCTCCTCTCCCTCTTCGGCCCTCCCTCTCCCTTAGCCGAAACCCCCTTCCCCCCCTCCCTTCCCTCTTCGGCCCTCCCTCTCCCTAGCCGAACCCCTTCCCCCCTCCCTCTCCCTCTTCGGCCCTCCCTCACCCTAACCGAAACCCATCAAATTTTTTTTCTTCGGTCCCTATACACACCCTCCCCCTTAAAAAAAAAAAAAAATTCAAACCCTCCCCTCCCCTCACCCTCTAGCCGAAACCCACCCACGCTCACCCCCACTCAATTTTTTTTCGGCCAACATCCACCCACCCCTCCACCCTTTTTTCTTTGTCCTATTCCCTCCCCTAACCCCATTCCCTTTCCCCATATCCTTTCCTTTCTCTTTTTACTTCCCTTCCCAAGACTTCCCCTACTCATCCATCCCATCCCTTATTTCCCTTACACCACCTACAATATTTCAACCTATCTTTTCCATATCTCTCTTTTTCTTACACATCCTATCCCCTCACCATATCTTCCTTCCATATCTCATCTATCTTCTTCTACCCTACTTTTTACTACCTCTCTAGCCTACCCATTTCAAATCTCTTTCTTTTCTTTTTCCCTCCCATTTCCACTATAAATAACACCCCTCCCCTTTCATTTTCCACCATCCCTTCCTTCATTCATTCTTTTCTTCCACCTTCATTACTTTTCTCTCCTTCATGGCTTCCTCCTCTTCCCCCAACCTTGTTAAGAAAAATGTGTTCACCTCCCCCACCTCTCATTCCGATCTCATTTTCAACCCATGCAATCACGTTGCACGGTTGGAAAGTGATCCCAAGCATAGTGAGTTTGACCCGATTGCTTTCTTCCTCATGAAGTCTCCCCTTCACTATGCCTTGACATACAATCCACCAAAAATAAGCAAATTGCTCATTGGCAATTTTTGGCTTACTTGTATTTATGACGCTACATCCGAGAAAGTGTCGGCTTCCATCCTCTCCGATCCCGCCTCGCCGGATCTCTCTTTCGGGGTTGAGGATGTTCGTTCGGCACTTCATCTTCCTACCTACTCCCCCTATGAGAAATTTCCTCTTGGCAATGAGCATGAGGAAGTTGTTGCGGCTCTGAACTACATCCGTGGTGAACATGACAGAAGTCCGGGCACACTGCTTCGCAAAAACATGGGAGGTATCTGGCATTTCTTCTTCTCTCATGTTATTTTATGCCTTAGCAAGAAAACTACTGGACATGATCAATCTCCTTCTTCCATCACCCAACTGGCACATGCTCTTATCTTTCAAAGAAAGATTGATTTTGCACGGTATTTCTTCCGTGAATTAGTCAGTGTCTTCACCCCTCACAAGCGGCCCCATGTCGCTTTTCCTCGGTTTATATGGCTCATTATTTATCATAAATTTGCTACTGCCATTGATGCCTCTCATAGCATCACTTTTGACTACAAGGCGCCGATTATGACCAAACCCCTTCTTCATAAGGGGCCTTTGGCAACTGACAACCCTCTGCTCCCAGGTATGGTCTATTTCCTTACTTCTCCCAATCTACAGTGGGGAGATGCCAAGGACACTCCAGTGTCCAAAGGTCCCTCCTCTGTAGTGGCCCTTCCCCCTCACCTCTTGTGATGTCGGCTAGCACTATCTCATCATCAGCTACCGACACCGCCGCACCTGCCCCACGGGCCATACCACTGAAAGGACCTTCGGTGGTTACCCAGGCCTCACCCACCACCTCAAAGCGGCGGCACTCTACCTCTTCCCCTCCCTCTTCTCCCAAAAGAACGAGGAAGGTTTCTAGGGCCATCCCACATACTCCATCCTCCGATTCTTCACAATCGATGGATGTTGATATTTTCCCATCCGGGCCCGGGGATTCCGACATACCCACTGCCACCACCTTTGTATCCTCACAAAAGGATGCAACTGTAATATTTGGGGACCCTCAACTACCCTCTTCCACTCTCTCCTTGGTGGATGAGGATGACTTGGTCTTCTCCCCGGACCAAGGATCTGCCTTCTCACTGCACGGCCTGTCACCCGACCAATTTTTGGTCGATGCTTATGCACCGCCCGGTGAAACACGAGTCTTACCAAAGGCCAGTGTGGAGGGTATTTCACATTTTTTGGCTTATTTGCAACAGGGAAACGAGCAGGTGTCACCTTCCCCACTTCCTTCTACCTCTACTGTGCGGGACGCTCCTACCTCTGCTCCCATCATTCCCCCAGAGGTTCTGGCCGATATTCAGGAAGCCAACCGACAGCACCGCCTCATTGGTGCTCAGTTTCGTGAACATCAGACCATTCTGGGCTCTCTTGTCAAAGTCACTTGTGACAAACTGTTATCTCTTGAGACCTCCAATCAGCACCTCACTGCCTTGGTCACTGCTCTTCAAGCAGCCTCTAGTGCTCGTGATGAGGAGGTTCGTCGGCTTCAAGCGGCTTCAGAGTCTCATCGGGCCATCACTACTCAAATTCTTGAGTCCTTGCAGTCTCTTCATCAAAAGGTTGATTCTGTGCTGGTTGCTCCCCCGTCAGCCGCTGAGGGGGAGAAAGAGACGGTTCCCATTCCTTCAGACAGCGGCTGTCAGGGTCCCACTCCCATCACCAATGCTCCAACTGAGGGGGAGCATTCTAGACAAAGCAGAGACAAAGGAAAGAGCAAGCTATCTCCAGATGAAGAGGCCCTTTTATCTCAGCAACAAAAGTCTGCTTCTCTAAAGGCTTTTGTTTCTGAAGCTGATAGGCTCAAACTTCAACCACCAAACAAAGTCACCTCTGACTTTGGCCTTTCTAAAGCTAAGCTTGATTCTCATGACATCCCTTGGTACCGAAAGACTTTAATGGAAAGAAATTTGAAGTCTAAAATTGTTGAAATAAAGCTTGGCACCACCAAATGCTCAGATGAGGTTCGGATGTTAATCATTAGAGAAGACAAAAGTCATCACTCCACCAAATTCAGTGATCTTGAATACTATGGACTCTCTGAATGGTACGAACTCTCTGAACTCTTATCTAAATCTCTTAGTAGGCACAAAGTTTTGGCCAAGAAGACCATCAATCGTCTTCTTGAAAAAATGAAAGACATTGCAAAAGATTATAAGCATTCTCCTGAAGAAGAAGCTCAAGTTCAATGTCTCAAAAAGATGTGTCTCTCCTCCTCTCCACAACTCTCCTCTTCTGTCACACAAAACCTCTTCAAGGACATGGTTGCCAAGGGAATGATTCCTGATATAAAGAATCTAAATCTGAAGACTCCAGGTGGTCCGTGTCCGACCCATATTTCAGGCACTACTGGTACTGTAGTGTTTAGGCCAACCAAAGGAGTCTTTTTCCTTAATGAAAAGGAAACTTCCATGTTCTTCAGACATAAGGAGATCCCCATTGCTGACACCAAATTTCTGGTTGCTATCCTATCCCTTATCCCCCTAAGTTCTGAAGGCTCTCTCTTTCGTCGGGATATTCTTGTTGAGCTCCACAAAAGACAGAAGAAAGAATGAGGTTCTTCTCTAAATCTTTTTATCTTTCTAACGTACTTGTAACCATTGTTTTGCTAAGTGATACTTAATACAAATGCATTTCCTTTATTTAGTTTGTACAAATATACTTCATTCTTTTATTCTTTTGTAAGTGTCGGATATACTTTATAAAACCTTATACAAAAAAAAAAAAAAAAAAAAAAACTATGTGAAAAGAACCCAAAAAGAGTAAAGATGGGTCAAAATGAATTTATTTAGTACACTCTTTGTTCTATTCTTTAGTATGGATGTCATCCTCAAATAGGGGGAGATTGTTGGGTCATCTGAAGATTTGAAGATGACCTCCTGATCTTCCATCTTATATCATCCTACTTAGAATATGTTTAAGGTTCTTTTAGCAGCTTGGTTTCTATACAAATGTTCGGTGAAGTCAAAGATCAGCCGAAGAAGACAAAGAAGGAGTACATCTCTCAAAGCGGATTGAAGATAGTCTCCTCAGCCTAAAGCCAAGCATGCCCAAGTGATCAACACCATCAGCCAGGATGGTGTCAATCACATGTCTCTCAGGAGTATGAAGTTGTCCTCACATCTTCAGGAGTGGAAGACCTCTCAGGTCTTCGGCAGCCGATGATCTCATCTCTCCTTAGAGTATGAAGGTGCTCTCACATCTTCAAGGAGCAGCCGAAGATTTCTCAAGTCTTCGGTAGCCAATCATCTCTCCTTAGAGTATGAAGGTGTTCTCACATCTTCAGGAGCCGAAGATCTTTCAAGTCTTCGGCAGTCTATGCTTAAGGATTTCTTTCAAACACATTATACTTTTCTGACAAAGTATATTGTGATATCTTGCATTGACGTGGACCTCATCTGGAGATCAGATCAAGTAAGTTTTGTCTACTACACCATTTTAAGGAAAGGTCTCTACCATCCTTCTGCAGGTCAACACTTCAAGCCAAAACACCTCAAGACAAAAGGTACATCCTGTACCTTGCTGAAGACCTGTGTCCATCCTTTGCTCAACAGGTGTCCCATGCATTTAATGCATGAGGCACTATAAATATGGAGGATGGTTCAACATGCAAGATCACCAGCTCTCAAGCATTCAAGCTCTCTAAGTGCACTGGCATTCTCTCTCTAAGAAGTTCTTATTGTTTTCTAAGTGTTTTACAATTGTTCTTCATTTCTCTTAGTGTAAGATTGTTTGAATAGATTTCATCTATTCTCTTCCGCAACAATCAAAAGTTTTCTATGTGTAATTCTTGATTTCAAATCAATAAGAATTAAAGTAAGTAAAAAACTGTGTGTATTGTATTCAACCCCCCTTCTACAATACTTTGCTTATTTATTTACTGCTATTTGGGACCAACAACTTCTAACCACCATATGAATTGAGATGGCCCCACTTTTATGATCATTATTATTTAAGAAATTTGCATTTAAATTCCTACCTTCAATTTGACTTGTCCTTTCCATGACAGAACCTACATCTACATCACCTTTATTGGGGGGACCACCCTCATCATGCGTCCTTTCCCCTTCTTCCTTTCTACCGTTCATCTCTCCGTCGGCACATTTTTTCCGGCATGAGTCGCCGGAATCCCCACCCATTCTATCTTTGTTTTGTTCTTTTATCGAAGTGTCTCCTTCTCCCATATCTCCAACACATGTCTCCTCCACCCCCCATTCATCATCCGAGAGCATACCTTCTTTCGACCATTGTGACGGTATTGATGACCCATCTTCATCCCCTCCACTACTTGTAAACTCCACTTCCTTCCTTTCCCATTCGTATGTGTCCAAAAGACTTGTATCTTCTTCCTCGATCTTAACCCGGTAATAAAATTCCCCGACTTTTATTCTCTTTAAACCGTTGATTGGTGATAAAATATGAGTGCTTATCATAACCTTTCCCCAAGCCAAATTATTGTCCTCTTCCAAATCGCAACCCATAGTTTTCAATACAGTTCCCCAAGTTTCCGCTATTGACGTAAAAATTTCTTTTTTCCAAACGTGTAACGGGACTCCTATTACTTTAATCCAGACAAGTCTTTCGGAATTTCGATACCCTACCGACCACTTACGGAGATCATTTAACCAAAAGTGAATCCCATGAAACTTGTTATTAAGAACTTTTTTTAACGGTTCCTCCCCTTCAAACCTTAATAAGATTTGGCTCTCGCCTAGGTATTTTACTTCCTTCACTCCAATGGATTCCTCGTGTGAACATAGTCGTCGAATGGTCGCTATGTTATCTATGGACCTAACTCTTCCGACTACACACCATTTCAATATTTCCATTGCCTTACCGTCCTCCGGCCATGAACCGATAATTTCTTCATTCTCCTCTTTTAGCGATGGCTCTTTTACCTCCTTCATTGGTGGTTTGTTGCCGATTTTAGTACCGAAATTATTCTTGAGAGCATCTGCGTATGACTTTCTGTTTTCACCATCGATCCGTCCCCTGTGTTCAAACTTACTTCTTTCTTCTTGGTTCCTCACCACATTCCGAAAGATTTTACCGGTATCAAGTTTCACTTTGCCCCCCCCCCCCCTCTATTTGCTACGAAGGCCCGCATCTTGTTGGAATCTATCCATATGTTGTTCAACTTTTCCACCAACGTCTTTACATCTCCGCTTTTTCTATACCTCACGAACCCGAATCTTTTTCCGTTTTTCAATCGTTTCCTTGCCAAATACACATCCGATAGATCTCTGTATAGCCTGAAAATTTTCCATAGCACCCCCGTTTCCATTTTTTCCGGGAAGTTAAAAAACAAAAATGACGTCTCCCTTGGAAGTCTGTTGGCATTGGTTTCGTCGGAATCGAACACTCCGGTGTACCTGTTTTTCACTAATCGAGCCCTCTCTTCTCTCCACTCTACCCCTCTCACTCTCCTATCTCTTTCTCTCTCTACCCCTCTCTCTCTCTCATCTTGTTACTAATAATAATTATATATAAAAATTAGCTTTTAAATAAAATAAAGAAATAATGTTTAACTTGGTATATAGTGTTATATTACTAATTTAAAGGGTTCCTTTTATTAGTTCATAAAAAATTTGTAGTATTATTTTTCGGATAATAGTTTAAAATTTCTGAGTTTTAGTCTTACATTAACCATTTTTTTTAAAATTAGTATTAGAGTATAGCAGCAAAACAAAACACAAAAAAAAAAAAAAAAAAAAAAAAAACTAGTTATATTATAATATTAAATTTCGGCCCCCGCGACTATAATGATCGTGTTCCGCCCCTGGGATCGTCTCTTCTACTAGTGTGCGATTTCGATTCCTCTACTGCTACTCGTCTCCTCTAATGTAATCTATTTCTGTTGCTCGCATCGATCCATGTGTAAATCCACATATATCTTCTTATGCTGACACGATCATTTTTTTTTAAATTAGTATTAGAGTATAGCAGCAAAACAAAAAAAAAAAAAAAAAAAAAAAACTAGTTATATTATAATATTAAATTTCGGCCCCCACGACTATAATGATCGTGTTCCGCCCCTGGGATCGTCTCTTCTAGTAGTGTGCGATTTCGATTCCTCTACTGCTACTCGTCTCCTCTAATGTAATCTATTTCTGTTGCTCGCATCGATCCATGTGTAAATCCACATATATCTTCTTATGCTGACATGTTCACTCTCTTTTCACGTTAGGAACTTCCCTTCTAAACCCTAAAATAAATTTGAACTCCCCAAAATCAATGAAAAATCATCAGTTTTTCGATCTCTATTCTCTTTATGGTATCAAAACCCAAGATCCAGACTTCATGTTTCTCCCATTCTTCTTCCTCATTCTCACATATCACCTATGACAAACTTTTAATCCCTACGTAGACCCAAGAAAACCATTTACCTAAGGAATTAAATGCAAGTGGATAATAACTCGTTCAAATATGTTGACGGATCTCTTCATCGCCTCTGCACATACTTATGATGGCACTAAGGAACTCATTATTGGTGAACATATATATATATATATATATATATATATATATATATATATATATATATATATATACACTATATTATAAAGTACGGATAAAAACCTCTTAAAAACAGTTGTTAAAAGCTTAATGTACTGATATTTAATGCTAATTACTTAAACTTAAATAAATAATGAAAACTTAAAATATTTTCCTATTTTATTCTTATCTCTAACAAGTTTAGTTTCCCTAAAATCACTTCTCACTTCAACTACCCTAAAATCACTCCCTACATAATTAAATACGGGATAAAAATCAAATTTTAAATATAAAAAATCTAAAATATAATAAAAAAAACTAACATAACATTTAATGTTTATTTTATATAAAAAAAATTATATTATTAAGCCTAAATTAAACAAATTCATAAAAAAAAATTATCACTTTCTCAAACCATCCAATTTCGTACTGTAAATCGACAAAAAAACAAAAAATAAAATGAAACATTAAAATCGTGATGTATCTCGCTGCATTGCGCGAGTACACTTCTAGTATATATATATATATATATATATATATATATATATATATATACACACACACACACACACATATGCATACAGGGTTGGGTTCCGGTGAGAAGTGCCAAATTTGGTGAGAAACATGAGAAATGGTTATCAACCGATGGATGAAGATTAGGATGAGATGCACCGGATCAATTCTCTTTTAAGCCACAATTCATAGGAGGGTGTTTGATTAAAAGTGATCAACGGTTTAAAACTACTTCTAACACTTCTTACATGATCTCATGCCTATACACACACACATATATATTTATAGGCGAAGGGTCGTGTGAAAAGAAGGTTTACTGTGAGAAGGTAAGAAGGGATCTAACCTTTGATCACTTTTAAACTCAGTCCCATCCCATGAATCATACGGGAACTGACCTAGTGCATCTCATCCTAATATACATCCAAGGGTGGAGATCCCTTCTTACCATTTTCATCATAACTATCATTCTCATCATAATTCAACCCTATATATATATATATATATATATATATATATATATAAACAATACAGAGAGAGGGAGGTTTAGGGGAAAACCCCAAAATAACGAAAAACCGAGGAACACACCGTTAAGTAAAAAAAACAACCTACATATGCATGTGTTTACATTCATCATGAATAACATACGTGAATTTTCTACAAACATCTATGATGAATGTCCCAAACACATAACACACCCTCGGTGATTCCCCGGTTCATAACTGAAATGTGGTTCTCAACCGAAATTGTCCCTATGTTTATATATGCAATTATTTGGCAGGTGCTTTGTAGCTTGTAAGATAGAAATCTTTTAATAGCCTTGCCTTGCCTAGCCTACTGGATGCCAATAGATAACTCTTTCAGTTGAGTTGAGTTGGATTTGATTGGATACAAAACCAAGTTGAAATTGGTTTCAAAATGTTACTTCAAAGTTCTAATTTTAGCTTACTCCAGTCCAATATCTAATATTCATGATTAACTAGTAATGTACCCACACGCAATGCGGCACGAAACATCTCAATTCTAAGTTTAAAAACCGAAACGACAATCTTGTTTCATGTTTTTTATAATATAGTATAGATTTGTAGATATTTATGCTATTGAGCAACAAATACATACAACACAATTGTATTAAATCATACCTCAAAGATTTATTTCACAACTTGGGGAGTTTTTTTGGGAAATGAGACAGAAACCCAGGAAAACTTTCTTCAATCAAATAAGAAAATTACAGACTACGAAGGGCATACCCCTCAAATACGAAATGACAATCTAGAAAATATTTAGGAAAAACCTATAATATGGGACTAATTCTAAAACCATTAATAGAATTAAGACCCCAAGTAATTTTAAAAATGCCAAGAACATCATACCTTCCCATAAACAGTAGCTGATGATGAAAACATACAACAGTGTCCAATTATAAGATCAGAAATAATCCAAGAATGGTTGCAATCTATAAGTCCAAATCCACCCATTTATTTCCTTACAGCCTGAACCTATCATCCAAACAATTTTGCAATGATCCAAAATTGTAATCCGAATGAGAGAAAATCTCAAGTCAGTACTCCACCCCACGACTAAAAAATCCCATTTGGGGAACTTCAATATGACTCATCCAGTTTATCATAAACTGCAACCACCAATCCATAAATGAACTTTATCCCCAACAACCATCTAGAGATAATGGTGAAATCTTACTTCTCCTAAAACTTCAAATCATAGACACCGGGAACAGCAACAAACTCGACAATAAATGAGTTTTTTGAATGAAATCGCCTTCTTAGAAACTCGATTAAGGAGGTTCACAATATTATCACATCACTTTGAAGTTTCGGACTGCTAAGTAGAACCTCTAAGATGACATATATATATATATATATATATATATATATATAGATCTTCATAACTTGATCGCCTGGATCCTAATAGGAGTTCATGCTAGCAAACTTTGCATCTCGTCACAAGATCGTGCTCAATGAAAAATAGAAATTCCCAATGCTTCTTTCCATATGTTCTCTCATGCTATTTCTAAATTCCAGATGTTTGCTTTTTTTTCTTAAACCATATCTACTAAATATTGTAACTTTGTACTAAAAAGAATAATTAAATTTATGGTACAGTTCCAAATTGACAATTCTCTGTAAAATTAATAATGCCACAAACGTAAATTGCTTAAATATGTCTATGAATATTAATTGTAATATTGCCATGAATAAGAATGCATAGATTTCCTCGATTACGATGCTGACAATGTAGATGCTTTGCCTTTTACAATCCTGATCAAAATCATGATTTCGTAGATTTGAAGAAGCTGTAAAGAAGAAAGTAAGAGAAAGATTTGAAGGATAACCTCAAAAAGGGGAATATCTTTCTGCCCATATTTCCTCCATCTCTAACCATCTTGAAGATGAAAATACAGAATATGAAAACAAAAACAGATTAAAAAAGAGATACATACCTCGGTGGGAAAAGAGGAATGAAAACTGAATCAGAGCATGAGAACATAAATGAAACACAAAAACGAAAAGGGAGGGGGGAACCGTTTCTCCAAATAATCAGTGGTTTTTGTTCGATTGATCAATCGTCGATGAATGCAATGAATGAAGTCGATTGCAATCGAAACATAAAAAAGTAAGAAAATGGAGAACTTCAAGATGAAGACCAAGGAGTGGGAACGGAAAGTGCTATTAAGTGGTCTAATCAATATAAAACTAATCTTTAGACAAAGTGTAGAAAATAGAATACATTTTCGTAAGATCAACTTTATTCCTTTATGATGGTTTGCTTTTAACTTCCGTTTGATCAGTTTCCTTAGTTCCTTCCGAGTGGGACATCTTTGTGCTTCAACAGGGTCTTTTACGAAACCCTTTGTATGTGTGATATCAGGAAGCACATATGTGCACCTAAAGTAATTGTCATTTCCACGTCTCTTGTAAATAACATAACAAAACAAAGAAAGTGGGATGAAGAAAATGCATATGATATCAATAAGAGAAAGATTCAGTACATGGTTCATCTCTACTAACTTACAATTTCCCTTTTGAAGTCAAATTTATTGCATTGAAAGTCAAAATTGATATGGGTTATGCTTAACAGAATTACCAAATGTTCTCTAATCATAGAAAATGTTATATAACATGAAATCAAGTTATCAAAAAATAAAAAGAAATCGAAAAACTCCCATTAATTTTGAAATTAAAGTTAATCACTTTGACCTCACAAGTCAAATAGTGTATCCCTATTTGAGAAGTATTATAGAAATGTAGAATGTCATGAACAATGTTATTGCATAGGAACACAAACTTACTGCATCTTTTATCACAAATGATCTACCAAATTAACCAACATGAATCAAAATTAACAAGCCCCAATTACATTGTTGCAGAAACTCATAAATTAGAAACTTCTTACCTAGCAATTTGCAAATCGCGAGCAATTCTCCTTGACATCATCCATCAAGAAAGTCTCATCCATCACATTGATAGACCGCTAACTTAGCAATTCCTTCAAGTAATTCGTCAACGCCTTCCCGCCCAAATCCATCCTCTTAACGCCATAATTCAACCTGAAAAACCAGTGCCGCTTGAGTGAAACTAAACCCTACGTCAAGGCTACATTGCGCCTTTGACACGACGTCGTAAGGGCGTCTACCGGCCTCATACAAGTGAACCAGAGACGGTGAATCAGAGACGAACAATGACTTAAAATTGAACCAATAAACATCATTAAATAATCCCCAAAGTCTCTTTTCTGTTATAAATTCACAAAATTGGGGGAAATTTAAATCGGCAAAAAAATGGCTAAAACAGGAGACCTATATTGGATAGATTGATTTCTTGAATCAGTTTTGTGTTATGTTAAAGAAAAGGAAGAAGGGATAAATAAACGATTGCCATGGGAGAGATGAAGAAAAAGGAGGTTTGAGATTGAAGAACGAACTGGTAGCCTGATTGAGAGAGAACGTGGGAGGAAGTAGTGGAGCGATAAAAATGGCTTTCCAAGAAACTGAATAACGGATTTAGAATTTTAATAATATAGTAGAGATACTATAAATACCAGGATCCCCATCTTTAGTTTAAACGAAAATAAATTTTCAACATACTTCTGATTCTCTTCCACGCAGGAACTGCAAACCAATATCCATTGAAACTAAAAGGAAGTCATAAAATATTATCAAATTGAAGTATGAGACGGAATCATCTATGCCAGCTAAGAGTTAGATAGTGTGTGGACATTTCGATAAAAGCTTCAAACACAACAATTTTTTTAGAATAACACTTGATATATAAGCATCAAGGTAAATATTTGCAAAAAACAAGACATAGAGGAGACTCGATTGTCATGGAAACTAGCGTATAATGTCCCTATGGCGTAGCATAGTTGTTCCGGCTGGTACACTTGCACTAACAAGCGAGGGTTCGAGTATGACAGCCACATTGTGGTAGTTACAGTTCCTACAGCCGTTTAAGCCAACCACCTACTGGGTTGTTGTGTACCTGATTTGTCTCTCACCGCGGGTCTGTGGATTGCCTGTTTCAAACCTTTTTATGCACAAACTAGCGTAAAAAGTAGGTTCATTAGACTAATCCATTGTTTAGAACTGAAAAGAATATTAAATTGCAAGCTTTAATGCTCAAAATATACAAACTAAAGAATCTACTTTGAATCCCCAAGTTCAAAGTTCAAACAATAGTTCTTAATAAAAATCTACTAAACCAAGTATATTACCATCAATGGCTTGTAAAGAAGCCTTACCAAACTTGGTGTGCATACAACCCCTATGCAATTCAGAGCTACATAAAACCATCCAAGCAGACAATCAACAACCTTCTTCTCAACTCTAGAATGGAACCAACTGTCAAACACAACAAAAGGATATTTATTTTTACCAAAATATACTTACTCATCTCCGTTCTTGTTCCGAAGATACGACTTTAAGATGGGTTTATGTTTTGCGTATGTTTTTATTAGCATAATATAGCTGTTGGAGATTGTTTAAGTAAGAAGATTGATAATTAAGCCAAGGTAGATCAATACAAGCAATCTATGCAGATTTGGTTACAAGTTATGACACTTAATTTCTTTTTAACATATACACATTACACAGTTGAGATATGGAAAAAGATGGAAAAACTCTAGTTGAAGTCATTTAACAATGTTGTTTAGCAGTGCAAAGTTCAGGTTAAATCTTTCATTCAAGTTATATATGGTAAACATTTATACACGATAGAAGCAAAATGAAAGAGATAACAAGCAATTATTGTTCAGTCATACTCTTTGTTGGACACTAATACCTAAAAGATATGTCATCTTTAAATACTAAAACTATTAGGCATGTATGACGTTAAAACAGCTATAATGTGCAAAACATACATTTGAAATACACCAAGTTCTTTGATCAAGATCATCAGTCTGATAACCCAAATGCTTAAAGCAGTCACTTTGCATGTGTTGCAACAGCTTTACTTTGAACAAAAAAACATCAGTATAACTACAAGCCTTCACAAAAAAACATGACTCATAAAGGGAATTTTTTTAGTAACATTCATCTTACAACTAACAAGAGCTATCATCAATCTATATGTAGGATAACTGCACTTCAAACTCTATACCTTGCTAGCCCGTTCTAGAAGTCACCTCTTCAAAGCTCCACACCCTACAATGTGGCCATCATCATGATCGAGCAGAAGCAGTGATTCTGTAAAGGAACCTCCTAAGCATAGTGATTCTGTATCAAAGCGTAAACAGCTGTTTCCACAAATCCCAAGATCCTTGATGTGCTCCGAGCAAGGTTCATAAACAACAAGTGTAAAAAAATCTTGAATATCATCTGTTGTGCACTGGCCAAAGCCCAAGCCCATTAGTAGGTCGCGTATTCTAGAAGTGGGTAATTTTGGTAATTAGTCTCTCATGGATGTTAATAAATAGGAGGGAGGTGGTAGAGTGAAGGTATGCAGAAAATTAGTGAGTCCTATTTGGGAGAGTCCTAGCCTCTCGAATGCTAGTTTGTTCTTTGTTTTCCTTGTTAATCAAAGCATTTGACAGTGTAATTGTCAGTCGGTTTCCATTTCAATTGTTCAATTTTGTCTGGTTCATAACAAATATCATCTTCCATTGCAACTAAAGATTCGCCACTCTTCCTAAATTCCAGAATCGATGAAACTGATGCATTTGGTGCATTAATGGTGAATAACTTTGTAAACGCTTTTGAATCACCATGTTCCATCATCCATACAATACAAGCTCGCACCGAAGGGTAGCCTATAACGTACTCAACCAGAGCAAGAGACTCCCTTAGCCTAAAGATAGACAAATCTGAGGTCGGCTGTTCAGCCAAATAGTCTGGTAGGTCTACCTCTCTAAACTCTTGAGTGGTCATATCAAATGACATAATCAGATTACGAGATCCACCATTCACATTAATCCGATCATATGCAAACCAATAAATAAACTGACCTATAACTGCCTGATACCATGTAAATGCAATTGATTTACGAGGCAGCTGCTGATTGCTACTTAAACATGTTCATTCCCCTGAGCTCAATGTGAAAACCATAACTTGGTAGGGGATGCTGTAATCAGCAATATATGTAATCTTCACAAGCTTAGGGTCTTTGGTGTCAGGACAAACTCCAAAACCAAGAACAGAATTAAACGACCGACGTACCGCATTAGGAAAAGCAACAGCAATCGATTTTCTAATTGCAGGATCCAAAGAACAGCCATTTGTGTTTTATCTCCAAAATAACCAGTCGTCAAACACAACAAGCCATGAGAGCTACCGACTATTGTTGTTGTTAGTTGAAACGAGAGGAGGAACAGTTACGGCAAACTTTTGTTGAGGGAAAGTATCATCATCGACATAAGAAACATATTTTACCTCATTTTCTTCCCCATGTCCGACTTCATACCTTATCATCAGATGTTGCGACTGAGTTCTGTAACCAGCAATGAACTGAGAGCTATCGATGAATGACCTTCCATGGTTTGCACAAGGATCTGAATCGAATCGATGATTTGCACTTGGATATCGAAAGGTAACATTTTGATTTTGGGGAGATGAATTAGAATTTGTTTCTAGCTAGCTAGCGCTAGGGTTTATAATTAATATGGATCGATCGATGTTCATGGCAGAATTCGGATGAATATACTTTCCAAACTAATTAATTCTTTTTTTAACTCGTATCATTCCAACCAATTTTATTTATTTATTTTTTACTACTTCATTTTAATGTAAAAAATAATGTAATATATTAATTAATTCTTTTCTTAACTCGTTTTATTATATTTTGAGTAAACTACAATTTTCGTCCCTACGGTTTGGTGTTTATAACTATTTTAGTCGTCGGATTTTAAAAATTGCTTTTAACATCTCTATGGTTTCTATTTCATTTTGTTTTTCATCCCTCAAACTAACTCTGTTGACAATTAGATTATTAAATATTATATATAATAATTTATATTATACATATAAAACCCGTAGACAAGATTCACTCTTCTCCGTTCCCTTCAATCGCCCTCTGCAACTTCTTCCTGTTGAGTACCACCAAAGATTCCGCTAAGCAGCACGCATCCTCCGTTGAAAACCACACACCACCACCACATATTCCGTCGAGCCCACTACTTCGATTGGTTCTGCTTCAACGCCTGCATCTACATTGTTTCTGAAGATTAGTATTTCCTCCTCCTCTTCAAGAAAACCGAGTAAATTACATGTTTCGTCCCTGTACTTATATATTTTTAACGTTCCTTAAACATTTAAATAAATTCAACGAATCGTATCCCTATGGTTTCATTCTTACAACGACTTGGGTCCTTATCACTAACTCTATTAACATAGCTCTTTAAAGTAAAGGGCATTATCTCAGATTTTACCTCAGGTTCTTGCCCATCTCCGACTTCATACCTTATAAGTAGATGGTGTGACCGAGTGGGGAGGACTCTGTAACCGGCAACAAACTCAAAGCAATTGAGGAATGACTATCATGCTTTGCACACCGATATGAATTAAATTAATGATTTGACAACAAGTCTTTCGATGATTTGTACTGTGATATTGAAAGGGTTTTGGGTTGACATTTTGATTATGTGGATATGAATTTGTTTCATGGGTTTATAAAGGAAGATCGTTATGTAAAACAAAAGATTTGTAATGCGTCTTCCTTACGAAAACCTTTTTCAAACAAATAGCTTTTAGGGTAAATTACATGTTTAATACTTGTGGCTATATGCTTTTATGGTTCTCATCCTTTTTCTAAGATTTCAATGAATGGTGTTCCTATAGTTGTCATTTTATACCGAATTGAATCCTTATCACCGACTCCGTTAAAATAGTCAATTAAGCTAAGAGATATTTTAGTCTTTTTGTTGTTTTATCAGAATTTCCATTCAAAAACTAAAAATTGTATTTTTTTTATTTTTTATTTTTTTGTATTTTTATCGGGTCCTCATCCTTTTTTGTTCTCACCTCCCCCATCTCTCCCGTGAAAAACTATCACTCAAACTATCCTATGATGTTATGTGCACAAAGTGAACATATTAAAACAATAAGGTTTCAAATATTAACATACTAAAATCACATTATGAACATACTAAAACAATAAAGTTTCAGATAATAAACATACTCACAACAATAAGATTTCAAACAATGAACTCACCAAAATTAGGGATAAGATCGGGACCGGACCGTTTGGTACCGAATTTTTTTGGGACTAAAAAGTAGGACCGAAAACCGTACCTTATGTACTGGTTCGCGTTCAGGACGAGAAATTTGGTGCCAGGAAATTAATTAATTCTAATTAAGTTAATTATTAAATTAAGAAAATCAATTTTTTTTTAAAATCTGGCGGAATAGTGTCATCTGAAATTCGCCGGAAAACTCATCCGTCGGTAATTCCGCTTTAACTTTTAGTCCGGCGACCGATTTTCGGCGACCAAATCCGCCGAAGACTTTAATTTCCAGTGGATTTCCGACGGATTTGGCCGTCGGAAAAACTGGTCTGTTTTGTAGTGATACCCTAAATACGGGATCTTTGTCCTTCCTTTGTTGCATGCTTCTTTTGTTCACTACTTGTTTCTTCCCTATCATATAAAAATCCCCAAGAAGAGCTTACCTTACGGTTTCATCTATTTTTAATCATCTTTCACTGAAAGTAACTTGTCACTCCCACATTTGGTTAATATTATGGTTGTTTCTCAAACGCTAACCAGGTAAATTCTTACTGGGGACACTTTTTTTTTTACCACGTGAGTATAGCAAGGACCGAGAATCTTACTTGATAAGTGGCATGATAAGGACCGACAATCTTACCAGATAAGTAAGGATGGTGACTCTTAGGGGCCGTTTACCCAAACACTTGTCCGGTAAGCACTTACCGATTCGTTATCACTTACCTTATCAAGTAAGATTTTAGTCCATTAAAATGGTATTGTAGGCAAAAATTTACCCAGTAAGCGCTAACCGGGTAAGAGCCGCCGCCTTCACTTACCGGGTAAGACTCTCGACCATTGCTTTCCGCTCTTACCAAGTAAGATTATTGGTCATTGTCATATTCATCGATTAATGTAATATAACTTGGTAAGCTTCGTAAGCGGTTACTCGGGTATCAAACGGCCCCTTACTCGCTTTGTGCTTAGCGGTTAAGATTATTACCTACTATGTCATTTTGATGGTCGAGAATCTTATTTGGTAAGATAAGCATGGTGTCTTCCCGATAAGCATTTAGTAAACGCTCCTTGGTGATCTTCATCTCTCTTGTGGATGTACACCACCTCCATGTCAATCTTGGTGTCTCGTTTTTGCTTGCATTTATTATATTTGCTTGATATAGGATTATATCGTCGGGATCTTGTTAGTGGTTGGTTTATTATGCTTAGATTGTCATCTACTTGTTGTTAAACCCATTATTTCCACATTTGTTGTTTGTGGTTTTACATGCACTTATGACTTTTTGGATTGCTGAGGTCCGATGAAATTTGGAATTAAAATTACATTTTTATCCCACATTTTGTTTAAAACAAAGTCCGTAATTGAAATCCCACAAATATTGGTTTTAGGAATCTTAAGGATGGTTAGTATTTTGCGAGATTTTATAGAATTTGTTTGTAACAATATTTTTAAAAATGTTAAAACATTCGTTTTGTAATAATCAATTAATAAAAGATAATTTAACTATTTTCATAAATATTTATGATATGTTCTTATAAATTACTTATAAAGAATGAAATTGAATTCCATTTAAGATCCTACAAACCAAACAAAATAAGGATTTAAAATCCTTTAAAACATTATGTCAAATCAAATGCACCTTTAGATCTCGGTTGTCTAGGAACTCCGGATCATTTGAGATTTGTTTTGGCGACGCTAAAGTCATGGCCACCTTTTCACATCACGTAATCAATGCATAGAAATTCTTTCCAAGTTCTAAAATGATCGATATAGGTTCATCTGAATCCTCCTAAAAGCATTTTTTTTTCATTTGGATCCTCTTAAAAACATTTGTTCAGTGTATACTATGAACTAATAAAGTATCTCTTAAAATTAATCAACTAGCTTTACACATGGCGATATTCAATCAACAAATAGCAGAACAATTGTTCGCTTGAAAATCCTGATATATTTGGTTATTGGCAACTAGGAAGCTACATCCTTACATACCCCATAAGGTGGAGCGTACAGAAAATGTTTGCTTACATCTTACACACCCATATTGTAGACCTTACCTTTAGGATTTATTGGGTTCTTTTGATTTGGTTTGGTTTTATGCTTCATGCACCAACTACATACTATAGGAAGATGGCACAAGGTTGGGTCAAATCTTTTATTAAGTGGTGCATTCATATCCCAAGGGACAAATAAAAAATTGCATCATAGTTGTAAACTACATGATTACGGGGTTGTTTACCAAATGCTTAATGGGTAAAAACTTACCGTTAAGAGTCACCACTCTCAGCCATCAAAATGGCATTGCAGGCAATATAATCTTACTACGGGAAGCACCGGTAAAAGTCACCATTCTCAATTACGAGGTAAGATTGTTGGTCCTCTCATGCCTCTTACCAGATAGGATTAATTATTGATCATTGTCATGCTCACCCAGTAAGTGCCTACCCGGTTAGCATATGGTAAACAACCTCTAAGTCTCACTTGCTCAAGTTTCTCTGCTAGAGAGTTGTTTGGTATCCCATGGTGTTGACAAATGGAAAGATAGAGGAGAACTGTGGATCGATTTCCCGGTTTTGATCGATTTCATGGACAAATCCTAATCGCAGACCAGTGGCAGAGAGGAGAACGGTGGCCGACCAGTGGCAGGAGGAGCGATGTGGGAGGAGGGATGAGTAGCAGAAACCTAATCGCAAGAAAGGGCGTGTCTTTGGAATAACAAATCTGACTGGGGTAAGCATGATTTTAATGCTGGCCGGGTAAGTTTTCGGTCAGCACTTCGGTCAAATTCCGGTACGATCCGATATTTGGTAAACACGCTAACCGCTGACCGAGTCAGATTTGCTAACCGAGTCAGTCTGGTCAGCGGCTAGTAAACAACCCCTCACTTAACCGGGGTCGTTTACCAAAATACTTACCGGGTAAGCGCTTACCGGCAAGGACATTACCCTCACTTACCGGGTAAGACTCTAGGTCCTTGTTATGGCTCTTACCAGGTAAGATTATAGGTAGTTTCCATGCTCAATAGGTAAGGAACGTAAGGTAAGTGATACCGGTAAGCACTTACCCGGGTAAGTCTTTAGTAAACGGCCCCTAAGTCTCAATAGGTTAGGTTTCTCTTCCATAGAGAGAGTTGTTTGGTATCCCATGGTGTTGACAATTGACAATGAAAACCAGTTTTTGAGGGAAAGATAATTGAAGATTTCCTCTGATAAATATAAATCCAACAAAAAAGAGTTATGTATACCCGGAAATGCAGCAAACATATTGAGCTTACTAGCATAACACTTTTGAGTGAGTTAAACAAGATATTGGATGAAGCTGAAAGAAAATTGGGATCAGAAGTCCTGAATCAGCAACATAACAGATGTTGTTCTTGCTACCATACAGTACGTAATGGTCAAAGTAACTAAAGAGAATACAAGAAAATAAGGCCAGATTTGCAGAATTTCTGCAAATTGGCATATTTTCAGATGAATCCAATATTATCCACTGAATATGTTTCAATATTAAGGCATGCACATCAAATCAGATATGAAAAGACATTACTTTGATACATTAAAACATTTATCAAGCATATATGAAGCCAGATAAACTCAAGGATGCATATAAAGATTACAAACCATGAATACTAATAAGATTCATGCATGCATTAATAAATACTAACATAAGCATCAATCCATATATGTGATGTATTTAACTGTTTAACAACTTAAACTAATCTACATGCATGGTAATTGCACATCAATCTCTACCTTTCTTACCTGTTCCAGAATTCATCTCTTCACAGCTCCACACTTAATTTGCAACAAGGTCGTCGTCTTCCTCCTCAAATCAATCTAGATAGAGTAAATACAATCATCTTCCTCGTTGAGCAGAAGCAGCGATTCCGTGTAAGAATTCACAAACGATTTACATCGGTTTACGTAAATCCGAAGATCCACGAAGTGCTCTGATAAAGGTTCATAAACAACAAGTGTTTGGTGATAATAACAAAGTATCATATCAATTATAGGGTCGCCACTCTCCCTAAATCCCAGAGTTGTCTGTATTGATGCAGTAGCATGTGGTGGCTTAATGGTGTATAACTTTGTAAACGATTTTGGACCACCATGATCCATCATCCATACAACACAAACTTGTTTTCATTCTCTATCATCTATATCTTCATGAGTGTACCGAAGCAAAGCAAGAGACTCCTTTAGCCTAGAGATGGAAAAACTTAAAAAGGACAGGTGCACCTCTCTAAACTCTTGGGTACACGTATCAGATTATGATCCCTAAATCTACCATCTTCATAAATCCTGGTATCATAACCAAACCAATAAATAAATTTACCTAAATGAAATTGATTTACGAGGCAGATTGTTACATGGATATGTCCATTCCTTTGAATTCACTGAGAAAACCATAACTTGCCAAGGGATGTAAACAACAAGATTCTCTCGATGTGCTCTGACCAAGGTTCGATCATAAACAACAATTGCAGGTGTATCAACAACATCAAGCAGAAAAAGGAAATCTGGGTGATCATCTAGAATTACCATTGTGGGTTTACCACTCTTGCTAAATCCCAGAGTCCTTATAGAAGCATGTGGCACCTTCATGGCAACTAGCGTATAATGTCCCTATGGCATAGCATAGTTGGTTTTGGGTGGTACACTTTGCACAAACAAGTGAAGATTTGAGTATTACAACCACATAGTGGGAGTTACAATTCCTTAATATATCCATTGAGTCTCTTAAGCCAACCACCTAGGGGGATGTTGTGTACCTGATTTGTATCATGCCCTTGGGGCGGGGCGGGGCAGGATGGTGTGTGCGGGATTGGCGATTGCTGGTTTCAAACCTTTTTATGCACAGACTAGTGTAAGGAGGAGATTCGCTAGATTAATCCATTGTTAAGAGCTCAAAGAAACTTTAAATTGCAAGCCTAAATGCTCAAAATATACCAACTTAGGAACCTACTTTGAATCCCCAAGTTCAAAGTTCAAACAAGTGTTGTTAGTGAAAATTAACTGAACAATAACAATTAATGGCTTGCATATTATACAGACCGAAGAAAACACACAAGAAGTAATTCAACAGTGTAAACAAATCTTACCAAACTTTTTGTGCATACAATTACAACCCCTATGCAATTCAGAGCAACAATACCTACATGATGAAACCATCCAAGCAGACTCAACAATCTTCTTCTCAACTTTAAAAGGGAACCACATGTCAGAAGACAACAAAAGAATGCTATTTTCCTCATCTCCATTCTTGTTCTTAGATGAAACTTTAAGATAGATTCTGTTTTTACTTGGATAATATAGCTGTTGGAGATTGTTTAAATAAGAAGCTTGATAATTAAGCCAAGGTAGATCAATACAAGCAATCTATGCAGATTTCCTCCGGTTCACATTCCCTTGATTCCTTTGGTTATGTCGTCTAAAACGCAGGATTGCTTGAACTTTAGAGTACAAGTGTATGAATTGCTTCCAAAATTGAATATACATAAGTATATATACATACAGTAAACTAGATATAACTTGATCAATAAGAGATGGCCATTAAAAAATGAGAATCATCAGCACTTTGCTAACTTATACAGTACAATGCTATTATAGATTGTATCAAAATAATTATCAGGTCACAAGTAGCTGAAAGATTGTACCAAAATAGCTGGTCCGGATAACACGGTTATCCAAAAAAAAGAAAAAGCCACATTGCATGATGGTCAAAGTTAAGCATTTTAACTGTGAAATATCTTTCATTCATGTTATATATCGTAAACAGTTATAAACGATGGATGCAAGATGATGGAGAAGGAGATAGCAAGCAATTATTGTCTATTCATACTCTTTGCTGTATATCAATACCTAAAAGGTATTTCATCATTAAATACCACAACTATTAGGAATGTATGAAGTGAAAACAGTTATAATGTGCAAAACATACAATTGAAATACACCAAGTTTTTTAATCGAGTATGAGAATCCAAATGCTCAAAGCTGTCACTTTGCAAGTGTCGCAACAGCTTTGATAAAAAAAAATCAGTATAACTACAAAAAAAAAGGACTTATAAAGGGAATTTTTTTAACATTCACAAAAACGTGAGATTAATAATCATTAATGTCAGAAACATTGATCTCACAGCTAACACAAGTGCATTAAACTTTCTATCAACTTAAACGAATATATATGCACCATAACTTCACTTGGATGATTGGATCACTACACCTTGATAGCCTGTTCTAAAAGTCACCTCTTCATGTCGCACCTTACAATGTGGCCCTCATCATGATCGAGCAGAAGCAGCGATTCCGTGTAGGAACTCACAAAGGATGAATATTTGTTTCCATGAATCCCAAGATCCTTGATGTGCTCCAAGCGAGGTTCATAAACAACAAGGGCACAATGTTTATAATATCGCATTTCAACAATAGGTTCTCCACTCTTCCTAAATCCCAGAGGCCTAGAAATTGATGCATTTGGTGGATTAATGGTGAATAGCTTTGTAAAGACTTTTGAATCACCATGCTCCATCATCCATACGGTACAAACTTGTTTCCAGGTTTAGTATGTACCATACTCAATCACACCAGCATACTCAACCACAGCAAGAGACTCCCTTAGCCTAGAGATGGACAAATCTGATCCACGCACGTCAGACAAACTACTATCCGGTAGGTCTACCTCTCTAAACTCTTCAGCGGTCATATCAAATGACATTATCAGATTACGAAATTGACCATCAGTCCAATCATATGCACGCCAATAAATAAACTGACCTATAACTGCCTGAGACCATGTAAATACAATTGATTTACGAGGCAGCTGCTGATTGCTACTTAAACATGTCCATTCCCCTTAGCTCAATGTGAAAACCATAACTTGGCAGGGGATGCAACTTATACTTTCAATTCTCTTAGTATCATCAATATATGTAATCTTGACAAGCTTAGGGTCCTTGGTGTGAGGACAAACCCCAAAACCAACAACAGAATCAAACGGCCCCTGTACCACATTAGGCAAAGCAACAGCAATAGATTTTCTAATTGCAGGATTCCAAAGAACAGCCATTTGTGTTTTAAAAGGTGGGGTCTGGCTCTCCAATCAAGCACAACAAGCCATGAGAGCTGCCGATTGTAATTGTTATTTGAACGAGAGGAGGATCAGTTAGGACAAACTTTTGTTGAGGGAAAGTATCATCATCATCAACAATAGAAACATATTTTACCTCATGATGTCCGACTTCGTAGCTTATAAGCAGAAGTTGCGACTGAGTTCTGTAACCAGCAATGAAGTGAGAGCTATCGATGAATGACTTCCATGCTTTGCAAACAGATCTGAATTGAATCAATGATTTGACGGGAAGCTTTTTGATAATTTCCCCTTGGATATCGAAACTCAAGTGGGGTGACATTTTGATTTTGATTTTGGGAATATTATGAATTGAATTTGTTTTTAGGGTTTATAATAAGGAGGGAAGTCGTGAACCGAAAGATTTGTATTTCCTCCTCCTTAAGAAAACCGTTTAAAAAGCAAATAAGTTCTTAGAGTAAATTACATGTTTCGTCCCTCTACTTATATGTATTTTTAACATTCCTTATTCATTTTTTAAAAAATTCAACGAATGCATTCTTACAACAACTTCGGTCTCTATCACTAACTCTTTTAAAATAGTCCGTTAAAGCAAAGGGCATTATCTCAGTTTTTACCTCAGGTTCTTGTCCATCTCCGATTTCATAACTTATAAGTAGATGGTGTCAGGGACGGATCCATAAATTTTTTCATACGATGACACCATATAACAGAGACAAAAAATAATTACAAAATGCACGGTTTTTATCACGTGTCTTCATCTTTTTACCGATGTTCAATATTGCACGATGTGTTTTTAGTCTAATTCCATAATTTCGAGGGATTTTTAAAGTTGTTTGCTTGATTTTGAGGGATTTTTAAGTTTTTTTTATCGATTTCGAAGAATTTTTTCGTTTTTTTTTTTTTGTTGATTTCGATAGTTTCTTTTGATTTTTTGGTTGATTATGAGGTACGGTTGCATCTTCTTTAAGTTTCCAAAATAATACAGTAGCATCTTACAAAACGATACGGTTGCACCTTTCATGAACATAAATTTTTTTACCCTTTGTTGGAGAAATAATACGGTGTGCCACCGTATTCCACATACTAAATCCGTCCCTGGATGGTGCGACCAAGTGGGGAGGACTCTGTAACCACCAGCATAATCAGAGCAATTGATGAATGACCTCCATGCTTTGCACACCGATATGAATTAAATCAATGATTTGACATCAAGTCTTTCGATGATTTGTACTGGGATCTTGAAAGGGATTTGGGTTGAAATTTTGATTATGTGGATATGAATTTGTTTCTAGGGTTTATAAGGGAAGATTGTTACGTAAAACGGAAGATTTGTAGTTCGTCTTTATGAACTTAATCATCAACTTCAAATTATGAAGATCTAAGTTGGTTGAACTCCAATGTCAGCAATTAATACTTGGTAAACTCGCCTCGACTAGCCTGTGGAATCTAGATCTCTTTTAACAACCTCTTCAACATATCGCAATGTCTTTAGTTGATTCAGTAAATGACATCAACTTCAACTTCTGCTTTCAGCCGATCATCACAAGATATGTTGCACACATCTATTTGCTGTGAATGACCTATATACAGAGACGGACCCATATTTTTTCATTAGGTGGCACCATATAATATAGACAAAAAATAATTACAAAAAACACGGTTTTTATTAACGTGTCTTCATCTTTTTACCGACGTTCAATATTGTCCGATGTGTTTTTAGCCTAATTCCACAATTTCAAGGGATTTTTAAAGTTGTTTGCTTGATTTCGAGGAATTTTTAAGTTTTTTTAGCAATTTTTAGCGATTTCAAAGGATTTTTTCGGTTTTTTTTGTTGATTTCGACAATTTTTCTTTTTTGGTTGGTTATGAGGTACAGTTGCACCTTCTTAAAGTTTCCAAAATAATACGATAGCACATTTCAAAACGATATGGTTGCACATTCTTGAAGTTTCCAAAATAATACGGTAGCACATTCCAAAACGACATGGTTGCACCTTTCATGAACCTAAAACGATATGGTTGCATCCTTTGCCGGATAAATAATACGGAGGCACATGCCACCGTATCCACTATACCAGGTTCGTCCCTGCTATATATAGTTGAGGTTTATTAGTAACATATAACTTTTACCAAAAGATTAGATAGTGATAGCAAAGAAATGGCTCTGCATTGTTCTAAATTTTAGGCAAATTGGATCTGGAACAGAGTACGAGGTTCTAGAAACGAGAACAAAGAGTCGATTGGAGTACAGTACACTCGGAAGATAGAGAGCGCAAGACAGTAAATTGTCGATGTATAAGTAGATAACAAGTATTGATGCTCTGAAAGCATTGAGGTTGTCCATAACATTATATTCATTTCTATATTTTTTATATGTATACATCTAAACCAATCTCGTAGACCCTAATATGTATGTTTTTATTTTATATGCACCAATACTACTATGACCAAATCTCACAAGAGACTCCAATTTCATATAGCCCAAATTCCATTCTCATTAGACTTTATAAGCATGTGACCAATCACATACATTTGCCACGTGACCTTGACCTCGAACAGGTCTTCGGCGTTGATCTCGGCGAGGTATATTCAATAGGTCAAACAAAACCTTAAATAAATATAAACTTTGGTCTAGATCCTTAAACGAGGATTTTGAAAGTTGATTCTATTTTGATGCAATTTTCCTTACTGTAATATGTGGTGAATTTTCAACTCATTAGCCTGTGAATGATTCTCCATGTCCAAGTAGGTCTCACAAGCTGCATCCCATATTTCTTAATTTGGTAGACATGAAGACTTACGGTTATAAATGAAGCCTACGCCTTGAGCGATTTTTAAAACCACGTGAAAGAGGAAAATTTAACAATTATTGAACTATTTCTTAGTGACAAAAGAGATATGGTGAAAGTGCAATTGATTGTGATTTGCGACCAAGGTATCTATAAGCGGTTGCTGCACAATTTTTGCACAACGCTTGCAACTGATGCTTTCATGTGTATTTTTGACAAGGCAATGTTACACAGTAAATACAAACATCCGGTTGGTGTAAAGTTCCATGATGAAGGCAGGCATCAAACGTCTTTTTTATCCGGCTTACTCCAGCATAATGGTGATCGGTTTATGGCTATTTTCTGCTCTGTAAAACATAGAGAGCATAAAACATATATGTGTATGTATGAATTCTAGTTATATATATATGGTAAAACATTTATAAACGACAGAAGCAAGATAAAGGCGAAGAAGATAACAAGCAAGTATTGTCCATTCATACTCTCTGCTAATATTGATACCTAAAAAGTATGTCATCATTAAAACTACAACTATTAGGCATGTATGAAGTGAAAACATAAACTGAAATACACCATGTTTTTTAAAAGGAGTCTGAGAACAAAAATGCTCAAAGTCGTCACTTCTAATATGCTTGATAATTTCACTTCAACCTCGTACTGTATAAACCTTTGATTGCCTGTTCCAAAAGAAAGTCACCTCTTCACATCTCCACACCTTACAATGTGGCCATCATCATGAACCAGCAGAAGCAGCGATTCCGTGTAGGAATACACAAAGAATCTGTTTCCGCAAATCCCAAGATCCTTGACGTGCTCCGAGCAAGGTTCATAAACTACAAGTGCGCAAGGTGTATCAAAGTCTTCATCATCATCCATTTCAACTATAGGTTCGCCACTTTTTCTAAATCCCAGAGTCCATGAAACCGATGCATTTGGTGCATTAATGGTGAATAGCTTTGTAAAGGCTTTTGAATCACCATGCTCCATCATCCATACATCACAAACTTGTTTATCGGTTGTGAAATTTGTATTGTACTGAAGCAAAACAAGAGACTCCCTTAGCGTAGAAATGGACATATATGATTCATGCATGTCAGCCAAACAATCTGGGAGGTCTATCTCTCTAAACTCTTGAGAGCTCATATCAAATGACATAATCAAATTACGTGGTTCACCATCCAACACATCAATCCAATCGTATGCATGCCAATAAATAAACTGACCTATAACTGTACAAGAACATGTAAATTCAATTGATTTACGAGGCAGCTGATCGCTACATAAACATGTCCAATCCCCTGTTGGCAACAAGAACGCTAAGATTAGCCATTGAGTCCATGATATTATACATCTTTTTTAGAAGGCAACGCTAAAGAAAAGGAATACAAAGGATGTAACCGAGCTAAGAATACTAACAAGATTTTTGCATGTATATTAACACCTAAAAGGCATGTCATCAGTACTTAACAAAACTGACACATGTATGAAGCACATCCAAGTATTATTAAAAATTATCTCTAAGTGCCTAACAACTAACAACTAACAACTAAAATTCACCATGTTGTTTAATTTAAGGATGAGAGACCAAATACTTAAAAAGAAGACGCGTCATTTATGATTCAAATTCAGTTAACACTTACATGAAAGATGTCATTCAGAACCCACCTTTGATTCAGTCAGAGAGGTAAATGTTGTTTGGTAAGAATTTAATCATTCGTTTTCCATGGGATGGCCATATAATTCAAGGGTGTCTCATTTCCACAATTGCCCGTGGTTGTTGCTAGTCTCCTATACTTCAGCTGTGTGGCTCGTCTCTTCTAGTAGTGTGTGATTTCGATTCCTCTACTACTACTTTTCTCCTCTAATATATTTCGGTTGCTCGCATCGATCCATGTGCAAATCCACATATATCTTCTTATGCTGACCTGCTAACTCTCTTTTCACGCTAGGAACTTCCCTTATAAACCCTACAAATAAATTCAAACTCCCCGATATCAATGAAAAATCATCACTTCTTCGATCTCTATTCTCTTTATGGTATCAAAGCCCAAGATCCAGACTTCATGTTTCTCCCATTCTTCTTCCTCATTCTCACATATCACCTATGACAAACTTTTAAGCCTTGCGTAGACCCAAGAAAACCATTTACCTAAGGAATTAAATGCAAGTGGATAATGACTTGTTCAAATATGTTTACGGATCTCTTCATCGTCTCTGCACATACTTATGATGGCACTATATATAGGCGAAGAATAGTGTGAGAAGAAGATTTAAGGTGAAAAGGTACGAAGGGATCTGACCTTGATCACTTTTAAACTCACTCCCACCCCATGAATTGTGCTTGATACGGGAACTGACCCGGTGCATCTCATCCCAAATATGCATCCAAGGGTAGAGATCCCTTCTTACCCTTCTCATCATAATTATCATTCTCACCATACTTCAACCCTATATATATATATATATATATATATAGCTTTAGGTTCATTTGAGAAATGGTAAATGTTTGAGAAATAGAGAAGTAATCCTAGTCATTCATACGGTCAAGATCGGATTTGATTGGTCAAATATTGCGGCTTTGACTGGTCAAAAGTTGCGGCTTTGACTGGTCAAAAGTTGCGGCTTTGACTGGTCAAAAGTTGCGGCTATTCCAAAAATAGGAGAGTTTCGTAATTTTTACAAAATACACGGAACGAGTTCATATATGAACCTATATGATTCACAAGTTCATATATGAACCAGTGTAATTCACATATGAACTCTTTTAACTGATTCATATATGAACCTTTGTTATTCATATATGAACTAATTAACTGATTCACATGTGAACTAATTAATTGTAGGTTCATATGTGAATAATTTGAACTAGTTAACAGATTCATATATGAACCTTTGTAATTCACATATGAATTAATTAACTGATTCTCATATGAACTAATTAACTGATTCACATATGAACGTAAGGAATCATACAGGTTCATATATGAACTCGTCTTGCGTATTTTACGAAACTACCCTTCTATCTTCTATTGACCACACAATGAATTATCCGGTGTTTCACGGTCAAAGCCGCAAATGTTGACCAGATGAATTGCTAGGATTACTTCTCTATTTCTCATACATTTACCATTTCTCAAATGAACCTCTCCCTATATATATATATATATATATAGGGTGCGTTTCATTTGAAAACCAATCAATTCGTGGAAACTCTGCAAACCATTGTTTTAGGAAACAATATATATATTTATGGAAAACTATTATGATTCATTAATAATGATTGTGATATATATGGAAGATGATAAGATTCATTTATTATAATCATGACTTTAGATTAGGAAACTTAACAAAATGTTTCCTAAAATAGTGGTTTGCAAAGTTTCCACGAATTGATTGGTTTTCAAATGAAACGCACCCTATATATATAGTGGAAGGATATTTTGCAACCCACATCTTAACCGTTGGATTCATGATCGACGGTTATTTTATTTTTATTTTTTTGTTTTTTTTAATTAAAAATATTGGGCCCCATATCTATTGTAACCGTCGATCATGAATCCGACGGTTAAGATGTGGGTTGCAAGGGTTGCAACCTTTTACTAGGGTTGCAAAATATCCAACCCCTATATATATATATATATATATATAATATAGAGAGGGAGGTTTAGGGGAAAACCCCAAAACAATGAAAAAGTGAGGAACACCCCGTTAACGTTCATTTGAACGGTATGCACCTGTGCATATTCATGTTTTTTTTGGTTTTTATGCACGTGTGTATCATGCACATGTGCATGTTACAAGTTACTTGTATACACATGTGCATACCGTCCAAAGATGAATGGTTACGAGGGTGTTCCTCAGTTTTTCATTTTTTGCGGTTTTCTTGAACATGACCTTATATATATATATATATATATATATATATATATATATATATATATATATATATATATATATATATATACTAGTCATATATCCACGCACAATGCTGCTCGAAGGATCTCAAATTTAAAGCCGATAACTCAAAATAGCAATTTTGTTTCACATTTTCTTCTATTTTCTATCTATGTCTTGCTTCATATATAAATGCAAGGTCAACATGTTATATTGCCAGATAGCGGGGTTTCAATGCCATAACATTTATTATTCTTAAAGTTTAAAGACGATCTTATAATCTTAGCTAGTCGACACACTATGGTAACTTTCGTTAAGAAAATATGCTTGTTCTTATTCATTTATGTTCATTCACTAAAATGTTACACGCATGTGAATGAACATAGACAAACAAACATAAATTAATAGAAAAAATAACTATTACCGATCATTTCGTTCGAATTCGAAAGCTATAAAAAATTAATCATGCTTAATTGAAATGAATACTATTCTTGCATCTATCTAGGTAGGTCCCAATGTCTCGTAGACATAATTCTCTCGAGAACTTCATATTCAGATATTTTAGGGATTTGTTAAAACAATGGAAATCATGCCATTCTTCAGTAAAGTGTATACCAAGTACAATATATATATATATATATATATATATATATATATATATATATATAGCAATTTGGATATGAATTTATTAAAACAATCGTGGATTTCAGATCTGTTCAGCATCCAAATTACCACATTACAGAAACTTGTAAAGGAAAAAAAAAGTATATAGCCATCCTCAGGAATCTAGTGTTTCCTTAGTTTTTCCTTGCCAAAACTCACTATGTGTATCCAACAAAAGCTTTGACCTGACTTCTGTGACCAAGGGACAGAATCAACTCCTTTGGGGTTTCTTTCAACAATATAGCAGGATTATAATTTTAAAAAAAATGGACAATTTGCAACAACAACAAAAGAGAACGATTACAGCATGCATATAGCTATGGTTTTACTGTGGCATACAAACCAGTTGTTCATAGAAGACACAGTAAGTTACAAAGTACTGAATTCACAAGGAAACTTGACCGGGAAAAATGCAGCAGAAAATATAACCTAGCCTGCATAATACAAATTAGATAGCAGAAAAGAAAGGGGAAACAGTATGCTAGCCATCTATACCTCATTGGTGCAAATGGACCTTACTCTTATTTATCAATGGCTAATAAGTTATTCCATCATGACCCACATTTATCCACTCACCACATCCATTCCAACTAATTAGCATAACCACCAAATCTACATGCTTAACCGCCAGAAGAGTCATGTGACAAACATCTGTAACTAGAATGATTCGACCTTTTCAACCGCCTCTTCTTGATATATGATATATCACAAGTATTCTTAAGTAAGTGTGGAGAAATATATCAACATATCTTGATTTTTTAATGGTTACTATCATTGCTACAAAATATTTTAATGATTGTGTTTATAATCTTCCTGCATCCAACCAACCTAGGTCAGGTGGGTGTCTTTGAGAATCATCAACACTCTCACTCATTGATTTTATATAATGTTGATCTCTTTTAAAACCTGTTAGTCAGCTCACCCAAATACGTTGTACAGCATCAATGGGTCTTCTTCTGCCAATCTTAATAAAGTGATATTGAATAGGAATGATACCCACTTGTTGATCTATGGCCTATTCATCCTAAATAATGTCTAAAATTCCAAACTGAGAACATGTATCACCAAGTTAACGTCATTATTCAAGTGTTGAACATCCACATTATTGAAGTGTTGAGCATTATGAAGAATTTGTCAAAAGCCTTTCACAGTATTATATATATATATATATATATGCAAATGAACATCTTGAATGCTCAATCAGGTACATAATTTCAAAGGATGCCACAATATTATTCAATTATAGTTGATGGATTAAAAGTTTTAATGACACCTACTATTTCAATCAAAGATTATCGAGCAAGAGCACATCCACTAAGTCACTAAAGGTTAATGTTTCAGGAAGGGAATTTAGAAATTCATCGCAAACAATTTATCACATTAAGAGCAATGATTTTACCAAACAAGTCTTTCAGGTACAGCTTTATTTCAATTCACAAGTTTATAAGTTCAAAAGGAACAATTTGATAGTCCAATTGAAACAATCTATGCATGAAAAGACATGCCGCAAAGAAGGAAGAGGTCGCATAACTACCTTTATTGCAAGAAGTCCAGGGGTAAAAGCACTTCCTTTCTCCACCTCATGCTCATATGGCCTTGGACCAGTAACAGCCTCTTTCAATGACTGCGGCTCTTGATAGATGTACATCAATACCATGAATCCTGGGAATCAAAAGCAATTGTTGTTAGAGGGATTCACTTCACCTGTATTACAAATTTATAGTTACACCAATAAAAGTTAAAAAGCTTCCTGATGACAGAAAAAGCTATAAAAAACAGTCATCATTCTCACAATGGGAAACAAAATAATAAATAAAATCAGAAACATGATAAGAGGAGAAGCAAAGAACCAGTTTTGTTGGTAAAGTGCATACCTTAGTGTCCATCCTTCTTTTTCTGTTTTTTCCGAGGATCACCACTTGAAGTCGTAACTGGTGTTTTAATTTCCCATGATGAAACTACAACAGAAGTTCATTTTATAACAAATAAAAGATGATTTGGTATGCTTGTCCGTGTTCGAGTTGTATGACTTAGAAGGCCCACGAAAATCGTCCTCATTTACAACTTGCAAAAAGAATACATGTGTTTAAGTAAATTTTGAACAAAAGCACTTTCATAATCTAACCTGTACTTCAATTGCTAAGAAAATGTCAATGTAAACAATTAAAGAAAATCCCATTGCCCCTTTATGATTTTGGTCGTATCATACTATTGGCCAAATAATTTTCTAGAGATATCACATGTAAGAATTTAAAAACCAACCAAAGGGTCTTTGACCTAGCGGTATTAGTGATGGCCAAAAATCGGGCTCGGGCCGGGCCGGGCCGAAACGGGCTTCGGGCCTCTACAGTGAAAGCAAAAACCGGGCCCAAACGGGCTTCGGGCCGGGCCGGGTTTCACCCGAAAAGGCGTGGCCCGGTTAGGCTTGGGGTAAACCGGTTTAACCAAAACCGGGCCGGGCCGGGCCCAAACCGGGCCGTGATCGGGCCGATGATTTTTTCGTATTTTTTTTAAAAATAATTTATTTATATAATGGATCACTAAAATACACTTTAAAAATACATTTTATATATAATTTTAAGTTACAAACTTACAATACAAGTATTTATAGGGGTTTGGGGGGTAAAAAATACAAAAAAAAGGTCAAAAAAACGTATATAAACGGTAACATACAAGTATTTATAACGTATTTTTTTAAAAATGTATGAATCGGGCTAGGCCGGGCCGTGAACCGGGCTCGGGCCGAGCCGGGCCGGGCCGCCAAAAACCCAAACCAGTCCATGATTTCGGGCTTCAAACCGGTTTGGCATCGGGCCGGGCCGGGCTTTCAGTCGGGTCGGGCTCGGTTAACCGATCGGGCCGGGCCGGGCCAAGATGGCCATCACTAAGCGGTATCGGACCTCTGGCTTCCGAGGAGGTCAGGGATTCAAACCTCACCAATAGTGAGGAGGGTGTGTGAGTTTATTTTGTTGTAATTGCCGTATATAATTATTATATACTTCAAAAAAAACCCTCAAATTTTAACATGGAGAACTGCTGCAGTATTGTGAGACATTGGAGTTCTTATTAGATGCATGTTTCTACAAGTGTATGCATATAGAAAATTTCAGAATTGAAGCGATAATGTTAACATTTTGATTCATGATACCAACACAAACTAATTAAGATCATAAATGTGTATTAAACATACCTTAAGCTCTTCCAGCGCATAGGGAATTGCATTAAACCCCTTCCAAGTATATTGATTCTTTGCTTTCCTTGTCAAAACCTGAAAAATTAGACAAAGTCAACAAACCCCAAAATTAACGCCTAAAATAGTATCCATTTATCAAAAAAAAAATAACAACACAAAGAATGAATGGCGAAAAGAATCAAAGACCTTACCCCAACACTTTCTAATATGTTGGCAATATCATAAATCTGCCGCCTCTCAACACCTGTAAGTTTCCAAAATTTTATAGTAAACAAGAACAGGACATCAAACCTAGCAAAAATGTATAGTAAACAACATCAAATCTTCACCAAATCTAAAAAACACCTTGGTCGAACATATTGCAATCCTAATCAAATTATGAAATTTGACAGGTTGTGAGAAAGAATATGAGGAGCAAAATCAAACTGTCAAAATCAATTATTGTGAAAGAAAAATCGAACTAAACAAAATCAACAATATACATTCAAATATGACGAGAAAATCGAACAAACCCAAAACTGAACAAAGTCGAAGATGAGGAATAAAAACAAACTGAAAATCGATTATTGTAAAAGCAAAATCGGATTGAAGGAAACCCATTGATATCCTTTGAATATGAGGAACAGATCACACAAACCGAACAAAATCGAAGACGAGGAACAAGATCGATACCTGTGAATCCGTCAAAGTAAAACGTGTGAAATTGATAACCCATGGAGCCAGAGCGCCGCCGTGTAGAATCTTGAATAGGTTGTCGCCGGAGACACACATGATCCAGAGGGCCGAATTCATCCCCAAATTGAGAGTTTCTCGTGGACTGCTAGCGGAATTGAGAGACGGCGTGGGAGAAAGGAGTGGGCCTCAAAATTTGGCTTTCCAAGAAACCGTCTAACCGTATTAGAATTTTAATATAGTAGTAGATATATATATATATATAGGGTCAAGTTCAGGAGAAAACCTCAAAAAAAGGGAAAATTGAGGAACACCCTGGTAGCCCTTCATCTGGACGTTATACACTTGTGCATACAAGTAATTTAGAATATATACACATGCATATGCACAAGTGCATAATATGCACACGTGCATAAAAACCAAAAAAACAACTTAATTACTTATATGCACAAGTGCATACCGTCCAGATCAAAGGCTACCAGAGTGTTCGTCAGTTTTCTATTTTTTGAGGTTTTCCCTTGAACCTCCCTCCCTCCCTCTCTCTCTCTCTATCTCTATCTATCTATATATATATATATATATATGTGTGTGTGTGTGTGTGACATTGGCTCTCTTACTCTTGTGATCTTTAAATATGGGAATATTTTCTTTTTCAAAATAGTTCTGATTCTCTTCCTGAAAAGACTTGCAAAATGATGTCAATGTTCTTTCTTCCCCTATAGCTGAATCTACATGTTCCTTCTCCCCCTGAAGATGACACTAAAAGAATAGGAATGATTCTTACAAACATCGAAGGTAACAATGTTTTCTTCTTCAGTCTCATAACACTTATATCCCTTTTGATTTGATTGGCAAGGAAGATTCATGTCTCAAGTGTGATAAATTTTCTGAAACTTTCTGTAAGTGGGTTGCAAATTTTAAAACTTTTGAGGGCATCTGATTAATCAATAACGTTGCAGTTAAAACTACATCCCTTTAGAGCTCTTTCGGGAACTCTCTGTTGAAATATTCCTTGTGAGAAGAAATTGTGCAACTTCTTTGTGAAATAGTCATGACCATTATCTCTTCTCAAAACCTTAATCTCAATCCCTAATTGATCCTGGACTATATGTTGTAGAAGGTTCTGAAAATATTTTCCATCTCAAATTTATGTTCCATTAAATAGAACCAACTTATTCGTGTGTGATCCTCTATAAATGCAACAAACCATCGTTTTCCAAAATATCGCTATGCACAAGAGAAAAATGTTCTGAAAGAACATAATAAGGAGACCTATGTGTTTTTGCCATGGCACATTTTTCTCATTGAGGAAGATGGATCTTTATCAAGTTCTTGCAAACATATTATTGTAGTATGTGGTGATTTTAACTCAAAAGCCTGTGAAAGATTCTCCACGTCCATGTAGGTCTCACAAACCGCGTCCCATATTTCTTTGGTAGACATGAAGACTTACGGTTAATTATAAGTGAAGACAACACTCATTAAGTTGTTCCATGCTTTATGGTTACTACTATTTTGTGCTTCTAGTTCTAAAACCTACTCCTTGAGCCATTTTTAAAACCATGTGCAAGATGGCAAATTAAACAATTATCGAACTATGAATTTAAGAATAAGCAAGTCAATGAGTTTATTGAATAGTTCTATTTTGCAACTACATCCTACTTATAAATTTCTTAGTGACAAAAGAAATATGGTCAAAGTGCAATTGATTGTGATTTGTGACCAAGGTATCTATAAGTGGTTGCTGCAGAAAGCTTGCAACTCATGCTTTCATGAGTACTTTTGACAAGGCAATGTTATACACAAAGTAAATACAAACATCCTGTTGGTGTTCCATAGTGAAGGCATGCATCGAAGGTGTTTTTTATCTGGCTTACTTGAGCATAATGGTGTGATGAATTGATGGCAATTTTCTGCTCTGTAAAACATAGAGAGCATAAAACATATATGTGTATGTATGAATTCTAGTTATATATGGTAAAACATTTATAAACGACAGAAGCAAGATAAAGGCGAAGAAGATAACAACCAAGTATTGTCCATTCATACTCTTTACTGTATATTAATAAATACCTAAAAGGCATGTCATCATTAAAAACTACAACTATTAGGCATGTATGTATGAAGTGAAAACATAAAACTGAAATACACCATATTTTTTAATTGGAGTCTAAGAACAAAAATGCTCAAAGTTGTCACTTCTAATATGCATGATAATTTCACTTCAACCTCGATCTTAATAAACCTTTGATTGCCTGTTCCAAAAGAAAGTCACCTCTTCACATCTCCGCACCTTACAATGTGGCCATCATCGTGATCCAGCAGAAGCAGCGATTCCGTGTAGGAATATACAAAAAATCTGTTTCCGCAAATCCCAAGATCCTTGACGTGCTCCGAGCAAGGTTCATAAACTACAAGTGTGCAGGGTGTAACAAACTCTTCATCATCATCATCTTCATCATCATCATCATCATCATGATGCATTTCAACTATAGGTTCGCCACTCTTCCTAAATCCCAGAGTCCACGAAACTGATGCATTAGGTGCATTAACAGTGAATAGCTTTGTAAAGGCTTTTGAATCAGCATGCTCCATCATCCATACATCACAAACTTGTTTATTGGTTATTTTTCTACTGTAGTCAAGCAAAACAAGAGACTCCCTTAGCCTAGAAACGGACAAATCTGATTCAGCCAAACTATCTGGGAGGTCTATCTCTTTAAACTCTTCAGAGCTCATATCAAATGACAAAATTAGATTACGTGATACACCATTCACATTAATCCGATCATATGCAAGCCAATAAATAAACAGACCTATAACTGCCTGAGACCATGTAAATACAATTGATTTACGAGGCAGCTGCTGATTGCTAGATAAACATGTCCATTCCCTTGAGCTCAATGTGAAAACCATAACTTGGCAGGGGATGCAGCTTATACTTTCTATTTTCCTGTGATCATCAATATATGTAATCTTGACAAGCTTGGGGTCCTTGGTGTCAGGACAAACCCCAAAACCAACAACAGAATCAAACGGCCGATGTACCACATTAGGCACAGCAACAGCAACCGATTTTCTAATTGTGGGATTCCAAAGAACAGCAATTTCTGTTTTAGAGGTGGGATCGGAATCGTTTGGCTCTGGAGCATAACCGATCAAGCACAACAAGCCATGAGAGCTATCGATTGTTATTAGTAGTTGAACGAGAGGAGGAACAGTTAGGGCAAAGTTTTGTTGGGGGAAAGTATCATCATCATCAACATAAGAAACATATTTTACCTCATCTTCTTCCCCATATCCGAGTACTGTGTACCTTATCATCAGATGTTGCGACTGAGTTCTGTAACCAGCAATGAACTGAGAGCTATCGATGAATGACTTCCATGCTTTGCAGACGCATCTGAATTGAATCAATGATTTGACAGGAAGCCTTTTGATGATTTCCAGTTGCATATCGAAAGCTAACATTTTGATTTGATTTTGATTTGATTTGATTTGATTTCGGGGATATGAATGAATCTGTTTATACTTCATATATAATGGAAGTTCGTAGCGTAAAAGAGAAGATACGTAATTCCTTTCCTTTTGAAAAACAAATAATGGTAACTTTAAAGGATTTGGTCCTCTGCTTTTTCATGTGTGTTCAATTTTAGTTCACTAAAAAAGTTATTAAAAAACCCCTTATGATATGATTTTTTTATTGACTTTTGATACCTCCCATTAACACCATTACAAATAATATGTCAAGGGAATGGCATTTTTTTTTTGCCAATCTTCTCTATTTTTCTTGTTCAAGTATTTTGGTATACTAGAAGTAGAAGTGTATTCGCGCAATGCAGCTAGATACATCACGATTTTAATGTTTTATTTTATTTTCTGTTTTTTGTCGATTTACATTACGATTTTGGATGGTTATGAGAGAGTGATAATGATTTTTTTTTTATAAATTTGTTTAATTTAGACTTAATAATATAATGTAATTTATTTTGGTTTAATAATATAATTTTTTTTATAAAATATTCTGTAAGATTTTTTTAATTATATTTTAGATTTTTTATATCTAAAATATGCTGAGAGTTATTTTAGGGGAGTTAAAGTGGAAAATGATTTTAGGGGAGTTAAAATGGTTAGAGATAATGATTGAAAATTAATGAATAGCATTAAATGTAGTACATACAGCTTTTATGGTTGTTTTTTAAGTAATTAGCATTAAATATCGGTACATTAAGCTTTAAGATTTGTTTTTAAGAGTTTTTTATGTCATTTTTATAATATAGTATAGATTAATAGGGCTCAACGTTTATCTTTTATTTGAGCATTTTTATCAATTAGCTTTATAAAGTTCAAATCCATTAACAAGTTGTCCTATGTACTATTTAGTAGGGTTAAAAATTGACAAGAATATATATACATATATCAATATATAGTATATACACAAGCTCAACAAGTCAACATTCAACATCTTTGAAGATATATGATATTATATACCAAAAAAAAAGCTTAAGATATAATTAGAATCATTTTGAAACTATTTTGGAATAAATTGTCAGCATTAGAACATTGTTTTAGAAGTAAATTTTGTATATTTTAGAATTAAATACCAATTTGGATACCGAATTGACTACCTAATTCCCCTTTTGGTGTGTTTTTACCATTATTTTCTTTAGGGCAACAAGAACGTTAAGTTTAGCCATTGAGTCCATGATATTATACATCTTTTTGAGAAAGCAACGTTAAAGAAAAGGAATACAAAGGATGTAATCGAGCTAAGAATACTAACAAGATTTATGCATGTATATTAACACCTAAAAGGCATGTCATCATTACTTAACAAAACTGAGGGGATGTTCGGTTCGTTTTCTGTTAAGACCTGTGTGGATATAGTTGTCTGTATGTATAACATTGTTTGTGTGTTAATAGTTAAGTTGTTGTTCGGTTGTTGTGCTGAATACTATTCAGTCTGAATGTCAGAAATGACCATTTTACCCTTTTGTTTTACATTAAACATTTGTTGATGAAATTTTACAAAACAACAAAATGTAGATTAAACAATAACAAACATATAATAAAATAATTATTTTACAACACATTTCTATAGATAATCTCATTACATAGCACACTAATAAAATCAAATAAAACCCCAAATATTAAAAAAAGAGAAAAAAAAAACGAATTTATAAACCACAAACATGAAACCTAAAATAATAAACCATTGATTAAAAAGGAACTGCTGGGAATTTGGTTTTTCTAATTTAGAAAAAACTTTGTAAACTATATAAATTTGGTTTTTATATTTTTTATTATTTAACATTTCTTCAAACCCTAGTATTTCCCTAACAATTGAAAATAAGAAAACCAAATTGATCGCCTCTGTTTAAGGGTGTTTTGGTAGGATTTAGCAGTTATATTACAGATTTTTTCTTGTTTATGTATAACAAGAAGAATAAAATAGAACGCTGCAAATCGATGGAGATAGAGAGGAGCAAACATATTTCTTCGGCGGAAAACCAGAACAGCTCGATGGAGATGAACCTAGGAACAAATATGCGAGAGAAGAGGAACAGGTCGACGCTAGCGAGTCAACAAATGGATGACAGATGGTGCTTCAAACGGTCGGAGATCGGCTGACAGTGAGATTAGTGGTTTGAGCAGAGAGTTTTTTTTCCCTTTTTTGAACATGGGTTATGATATAAGGAGGGGTATGGAAGGAAAATGGGTGGCTGAAGGTAGACAAGTACTATTTTTTAGCTGACCGAATAAGTCATTGGTTCAGCCATTAAGCTACAACCGAACAACTTTATATGGCTTACCGAATAAGCTATATAGCCTATTCAACCCATTAAGCCGCAACCGAACAGCCCCTGAGATACATGTATAAGCACATCCAAGTATAATGAAAAATTATCTCCAACTGTGTAACAACTAACAACTAAAATGTGCCATGTTGTTTAATTTAAGCATGAGGGACCAAAATACTTGTAGGACACTCATCATGTATGATTAAAATCCAGTTAACACTTACATGAATGACGCCATTCAGAGTCCACCTCTGATTCAGCAGAGGTAGATGTTGTTTGGAAAGCATTTAATTGTTCATTTTCCATGGGATGGCCATATCATTCAAGGGTGTCTCATTTCCGCAAGTGCCCATGGTTGTTGCTAATGTCCAATACTGCAGTTGTGTGGCTTGTCTTGTCTCTTCTAGTAGTGTCCGATTTCGATTCCTCTACCATAGTCTATTTCGGTTGCCAAATCAATCCATGAGTAAATGCACGTATATCTTCTTATCATGACATGTTTACTCTCTTTTCACGTTAGGAACTTCCTTTAAAAACCCTACAAATAAATTCAAACTCCCCAAAATAAAGAAAACCATTTACCTAAGGAATTAAATGTAAGTGGGTCATGACTTGTTCAAATATGTTGACACGGGATCTCTTCATCGCCTCTGCACATACTTATGATGACACTAAGGAACTCATTATTGGTGAACATACATGTTTATATATATATATATATATATATATATATATATATATATATATATATAGAGAGAGAGAGAGAGAGAGAGATGAAGGATCTTGTAAGAGTTAAGGTGAGAAGGTAAGAAGGAATTTGGATCCTTGATCACTTTAAACTCACCCACACCCCATAATCGCACTTGATACGGGAATTGATCTGGTGCATCTCGGTGCATCTCATCCTAATGTGCATCCAAGAGTGGAGATCTTTTATTACCTTTTCACACCATAACTTTCATTCTCACGGGAACTCAACCCTATATATATAATGTTGGGTTCTGGTGAGAAGTTGAGGTTAACGTGAGAAGCGTGCGAGGTGGTTATCAATCGTTGGATGAGAAATGGATGCACATTAGGATGAAATGCATTGAGATAAGATACACCAGATCAATTTCCTTCTAAGCCGCAATTCATGGGAGGACATTTGATTAAAAGTGATCACAGTTCAGATACACTTCTCAAGTTAACTTCAACTTCTCACACGATTCTTCGCCATATATATATATAGAGAGAGGGGGGGCTTCTTTTGTAAACTATATTTAAATTGTGAACTTTGTAACCTAATCTCAACCGTTGATATGTGAATATTTGTTTTTTCTCGAAAAGGGCATAATAGTCCTTATGTTTTTTTATTTTCGGTTACTTTGTTTTGTTTTTGAAAAATTTCTTTATTTTAGGAAACAATAATGATGGACATTCATAGTTTCCTATTTTATCTTGTAATCCAATTTTGATATTCGATATCAGATTTCATAGTTGTATTAGTTTGCTGTGTTGGTATTTTGGAATGGATGGAATTGAAGTTGAAGCGATGGACAACGAAATCGTTGATGATGATGTTTTTACAGATTTTGTGTTATCGGACCAATCTATTGAGGTTTATATGCAAGAAGATTTTTCCAGTTCTTGTGGGATTGGAGATCCATGCAACCGTAGTCCATTGAAGCAAGCAGTAGAGTAGAGGAAGAAAGTGGTGAGTTGAGTTTTTGTAAAACAGTTGACGTTTAGGAATTTTTTTTATAGTTATATGTATGATTTTAAATTAGGGTTAACATGTAGTGAATGTTAAACCTACGAAACTATATGGATATCATTATGTGACCCTTGTTTATGAAACTTTTGGTAAAAAAAATTTATGAAATTTTTGTAAACCTACGAAACTATGTGGATTTACATGTCAAACACTGAATTTCACCGGTTAGTGGTTGATTTCGATGGAAATTGATTTGATTTATTTCCCCATTTTACTCGGAGTTTGATTTCGCACGATATGGAATCCCTGCAAATTCGCATTTTTTTCATAGTTTCCTAATCTAAACGACGAACAAAATTCCCGAATTACCCTTTCATAATTTTCCCTGTTCCGATCGTACCCTTAACTTCGTAGGGAATTTTCAATTTTGCCACCGCTTTCATCAGATCCGTCCGATTTTATGATCTACGACCACGATTAGGGTTCATAGTTTACACAATTTCATTGGTTTACAATTAAGTGGACTCTCTCTCTCTCTCTATATATATATATATATATACAATATATATATGTATAGGTTCTGGAAAATACCTCAAAAAAATGAAAAACTGAGAAACACTCTGGTAACCGTTTAGGTGGACAACATACACATGTGGTGGACGACATACACATGTGCATACAAGTAATTGAAGTTGTTTTTTGGTTTTTATGCATATGCGCATGGTATGCACGAGACAAATTGCTTACAAATTACTTGTATGTACATGTACATACCGTCCAGATGAATGGTTACCAGGGTATTCTTCAGTTTTTCATTTTTTTGAGCATTTCCCTATAACTTGACCATATATATATATAGGCAGATTCAAACGAGAAGGTAGTCAATTTGCGAGAAGGCGAGAAGGAATAAGAGCCACATAATTTATTAATTAAAAAATATCATAAATAATTAATTTTTTAAAAATTAGGATAATTACAATTTGAATTGGATAAATCCTTAAAAATCTCATAATATCTTTTAAATTTATTTATTTTTTAATTTTAATAAATTCATAATTTTTTTATCAAATTTATATTATTATTTTCTAGATAAAATCATAATTTTCATCAAATATCACATGTGATATCCATAACTAATTCATTATTTATTTCACCATTTTTTCTCTATTTTTTAGATTTACGTTTTGAATCACATGTGATTAACTTCGTTTAACATGTGATATATTATTATGTATCACATATGATCCCACTAGGTGGATTTTTATAAATATCACATATGATAATATATATCTGAATATAAATGAAGTATAATCACATGTGATAATATCTACATCACAAAAAGATCTATAAATATAAATATACATAATCACATATGATTAACTAAAATATATACAATTATCACATGTGATAATATTTACATCACAAAAAGATCTATAAATAGAAGTATACATAATCACATATGATTAACAAAAATATATACGATTATCACATGTGATAATATTTACATCACAAAAATATCTATAAATAGAAGTATACATAATCACATATGATCAACTAAGATATATACAATTATCACATGTAATAATATGATATGTGATATACATAAATATTCATATAATGATACCACGTGTGATATTTGGTTAAAATTGTGATTTTTTTTTATTAAAAGTATATTTAGAAAAAAAATTAATAAATAATTGAAATTACAAAATAAATAAATCTAAAAGATATAATGAGAATTTTAAGGATTTATCCAATTTAAAATGATAATTATCCTAATTTATAAAACTATTTTTTATTTTTTATTTATGTTTTTTTTAATTAATAAATTATGTGGTCCACATTTCTTCTCGTCTTCTCGCAAATTAATTTGCTTCTCGCATGATCCTCTCTCTCTCTCTCTCTCTCTCTCTCTCTCTCTCTCTATATATATATATATATATATATATATATATATAGGTGGTTTCAATTGGAAACCAAATTTCATTGGAAACTTTGAAAACCAAATTTCAACCATTGATTTTAGTCAATGGTCAAGATTCATTTGAATTATATATGGTAATAAATTAATAAATTAATTAATAAAAGATAATAATAATATGTCACAAGGGTAAATGTGTCTTTTTCTTTTGTGTTTCAAATTTGACAACAAATGTGAAATATGCTTAAATATAGAAAAGCGTATATTTCTTAAAAAAAAAACATATCAAGACTACCTTTTTATTACCTGTTTCACTATATTAATAGTATGTAAAAACTCAATTAATTTTATTACCATTATTGTTTCATTACCTTTCCATTATGCTTCACTATATCAAATCTGTTTCATCAGGTCTCACTATATTAATATTTTGTTTCATTACCTTTTCATTATGTTTCACTATATCAAATCTGTTTCATCAGGTTTCACTATATTAATATTTTGTTTCACTATATCAAATCCATTATGTTTCACTGTATTAATATTTTGTGCCTCGAGGTAATATTGAAGATTTCATATGAATATCAACTTTCATTCATTGAATGAATCAATCACTGATTCATAAGAATCAGAAAAAAATGATTTAATTTGTAGCTTGCGTATGAATCAATTTGTGTTTACCTAAATTAAATGTTTCATGTTTAAATTAATAAATGATCAATATTATCATGTATAAAATACATTAAAATTAAATAATTAATATTATAATAATAATAAAACTTACCATATATATTATGAAATTATGTAAAAGACTAAAATAACCTTATCAATTAAAAAAAAGTAAATACAATGATTGGTTAATTTCGATTTCCAAAGTTTCCAATGTAATATTGGTTTCCAGTTGATCCCTTCCCTATATAGAGGCTCCTTCAAATAGAAACTTTTTATTAGTAGAAACTATGCAACCCAAGGATATTTATGTCTTTTTATAAATTTCGTATTTTTAGGAAAAAACTAACTTTCTTAATTATCTCTCCATCTCTCTCTCTCTCTCTCACACACACACACAACCACACACGATCCACCGTCACCATCCACTTCCGGCGACGTCCTCTCCACTGGCGACGACCTCCCCTATTTCCGGTGAGTTTCATCTGAGAAAGAACCTAAGAAACTAGCTTTGCATTTTTCACGATTCATATGAGAAAAAACATATGAAACTTCAAAAATATATGATTATTTCGAAAAAAAAATCTGAATATTCATATACAAGAAAATATATGAAACTTAAAAATCTGATTATTTATATAAGAGAAAAATATATGAAACTATTTATGAAAAAATATAAAACCGTTTATGAAAATATATGAAATTATATAAAAATATATGATTATTTCGAAAATTTTCACATTTCATATAAGAAAAAACATATGAATTCGTTTATGAAAATACAGAAAACCCACCGGAGTTTAGAAGGATTTGTTGGAGTTTGACATCCCTTTCGAGTTCATTTTCTTGTTCATAATGGTAACCGGAATTTTTGAGAGAGAGAGACTAGTTCACTTTCTTGTTCATCATGATGGCCGGATTTTTGTTCATCATGGTGGCCGGATTTTTGAGAGAGAGAAAAAAATGGTGGCCGGATTTTTGAGAGAGAAAGAGAGATGGCCGGAATTTTGGGAGGGAGAGAAAGAGAGAGAGAGAGAGGGGTTAGGTAATTATGGAGAGATAATTAAGGAGATACTCTAACCATAAATAGATTAATTTAAATTAATTAATAAAATTAAATTTTAAATAGTTAAAATTATTCCTAAACTACCCTTTTCCTATTTTTTTTAAAAATTTAAATCCAAAAAATCCTCAACCATTGATCAAAAATTCGGATGGTGTAGATGAGTTTGTAAGTTTGCATTATTTAAAAAGTTTTCAAATGATTCTCTCTCTCTCTCTCTCTCTCTATATATATATATATATAACATTGGCTCTCTTACTCTTGAGATCTTTAAATGTGGGAATATTTTCCTTTTCTTTTTCAAAATAGTTCTGATTCTCTTCGTGAAAAGACTTGCAAAATGATATCAATGTTCTTTCTTCCCCTATAGCCAGAACTACATGTTCCTTCTCCCCCTGAAGATGACACTAAGGGGGCGTTTGGTTTATAAAATGGAATTTGATGGAACTGGAATCCATCGAAGGAATTTGACTTTGAAGAAATTGGAATGAAATTTGATGGAATTTGACCACGCGTTTGGTTTGTAGGAATTCAATTCCTTCACTTAAACAAGGAATGATGAATTCCTAAAAATGTCGAATTCAAAAATATTGAAAGGATTCAATCGCTTTCATTCCGTGACCCAAACATAGGTTTGGAATTTGGTTATTCCAATTCCTTCAAATTCCTTCCAATTCCATGAACCAAACAACCCTTAAAAGAATAGGAATGATTCTTACAAACATCAAAGGTAACAATGTTTTCTTCTCCAGTGTCATAACACTTTATATCCCTTTTGATTTGATTGCTAAGGAAGATTGAGAAATTTTCTGTAAGGGGGCATCTGATTAATCAAAAAACATCTTGTTGGTGTTCCATGGTGAAGGCATGCATCGAACCTCTTTTTTATTACCTTACTCCAGCGTAATGGTGATCAAGTTTATGACTATTTTCTGCTCTGTAAAACATATATATGTATGTATGCATTCAAGTTATATATTATAAACATTTATAAATGACGGAAGCAAGATAAGGAAAAAGAAAATAACAAGCAAGTATTGTCCATTCATACTCTGTTGTACGTTAATACCTAAAAAGGCAT